>CM070648.1:31611180-34011180 GCA_036346575.1 Dendrocalamus sinicus | reverse complement strand
GAGGCGAGGCGGTGGCGGGAGCGCGGCGCCGCCGGCCAGGGCCCAGGGGCAGGGGAGGCCGGGAGGCGGTGGCCGGGGAGCGGGGGAGCGACGTGGTGGCCGGCGGATTTGAGGAGAGCGGAGCACCGGAGTTTGAGGAGAGCGGTCAGTGGATTTTTGAGGAGGCGAGGAGAGTGGTCGGGAGCGGCCGACGGATTTGAGAAGAGGGAGAGTGGAGCGTCGGAGTTTGAGGAGAGTGGTCGGGAGCGGCCGGCTGATTTTTGAGGAGGCGAGGAGGCGCAGTCAGGCGTCGGCGGATAATTTGAGGAGGCGAGGAGCGGCCGGGAGACACCGATAGTAGAGAAGCCGAGAAGGTGATTTGAGGATTGATAATTACTTTTACAATTTTATATATTGCATTTCTATAGTTCTATTTTATAAAGAACATCGAGTGGGAATAACATCGAGGCATGGAGAAAGATGTGCAGAACTGGATGACATTCGACGTTGTCGGTGCCGACAATGCAAGCTGGGAGCAGGAAGCTCCAACCACACCCGAGAGCTTGAATCTATCAGGTGTTGACACTCATGAAGTCTCATCGGAAACATAAGACTTCGATGGGGAAGATTCGAGTGATAGAATACCAAAGATGAGAAGCATTAGCGACATCTATGCCCATACAGAGCCGGTGTAGTTAGAAGAGCTGTTGATTTACACTATGGCTGAAGAGCCTGAGAGCTATGAAGAAGCAAAGGGAGACAAACACTGGAGAGCAGTGATGCAAGAAGAGTTGAAATCGATTGAAGACAACAATACATGGGAGCTCACCGATCTACTGAAGGGTTATCGGGCCATTGGTCTGAAGTGGGTATACAAAGTGAAGAAAAACTCTCAGGGAGAGGTCGTAAAGCACAAAGCGTGACTTGTGGCTAAAGGGTATGTTCAGAAACATGTTGTGGACTATGAAGAAGTTTTTGCACCGGTGGCTTGCATGGAGACAATCCGTGTTCTAATCGCTTTGGCAGCAAATGGTGGATGGGAGATTCATCACATGGACGTAAAAACAACGTTTCTGAACAGACACATTGAGGAGGAGGTATATGTTTCTCAACCACCGGGTTTCCAGTCCAAAGACAAGCCGAGAAGGTCTTGAAGTTAAACAAAACCCTCTACTGGCTCAAACAAGCTCCTCGAGCTTGGAATCTGAAACTCGATAAAAGTCTGGCAACACTCGGCTTCAAGAGGAGCAACTCTGAACACGCCATGTACACGAGAGGAGATGAGAAGACAAGGCTGATCATGGGTGTTTACTTGGATGATTTGATCATCACTGGATCGAATCCAAAGGAGATTATGAAATTCAAATAAGAGATGAAGAAGCTATTCAAAATGACAGATTTGGGACTTCTGAGTTATTACCTTGGCATTGAGGTAAAACAAACCGACAACGGCATAACACTTTGTCAGTCGGCGTATGCTCGAAAAATTTTGGAGACTTGTCGTATGGGAGAGTGCAATCCATGCCAAGTCCCAATGGAGAATCATCTGAAGTTAAGCAAAACAGGCCCAGGATCGCTAGTTGACGCCACACAGTACAGGAGCATTGTCGGGAGTCTGCGGTATTTGGTACACACCCAACCAGACATCTTGTTTGCGGTCGGATATGTGAGTCGTTTCATGGATAAGCCGACTCAAGAACATTTGAATGCCGTCAAACATATACTGAGGTATATAAGAGGTACTCTGAACCTCGGAATTCAATACAGGAAAATAGCGGGAATATTTTGCACCTGACGTGCTACAGTGATAGCGACATGGCGGGAGACGTTGACGGCCGGAAAAGCACAACAGGCGTGATGTTCGCACTGGGAGAAAGCCCGGTCAGTTGGTAATCTCAGAAGCAAAGAGTAGTGGCATTGTCATCGTGTGAAGTGGAGTACATAGCAGTAAGCGCTGCATCATGCCAGGGAGTCTGGCTCGCTTGGTTGCTAAGTGAATTGTCGGACGATGCAGTTCAGAAGGTGGTGCTCAGGGTAGACAATAAATCGGCTATATCGCTGAACAAAAATCTGGTTCTACATGATAGAAGCAAGCACATAGATACCAGATATCACTTCATCAGAGATTGCGTTGAAGAAGGAAGGATTATGATCGAGTACATTAGAACAGAAGAACAGAAAGCAAACATTCTGACAAAGCCGCTGGGGCGAATAAAGTTTTCAGAGATGAGGAAGAAAATCGGCATGGTTGAAGTCGAAAAACAAGGTTATGGAGAGAATGTTGTAATATAATCTTGTTTTTGCAAGTTTGGAAGTAATCGAAGCCAAGTCGAAGTCAAAATTGGAAGTTGAAGATGAAACAGAGTATTCAAGGTGGACCGGTCAGACCGGAGAAGCAGTTGTATTCAAAGTTGAAAAGTAGTACAAGTCGTAGTCGAAAAATTAGACTTGGAGTCGAAGTTGGAGTTGGTGTTGTAATCATAGTCGAACCCGAGTTAAAGTCGAATAACCAGGTATAAAAGGGGGTGTAGACATGTAACCAAGAACCAAGATGTACCAAGCAATTGCGAGTAAAGGAGAAAAATACAGCAAACCCTGAGCGTTGATTTCATTGTGTGATCTCGCAAGACGTGGTCAGAAGTACTCACGACCACGGCAAACGTGGTTGGGAGAAGTTACGACCATGGTAAAGCATTGTCGACGGTGATCGAGAGATGATACGACCACGGCAAACAGTTTTGAACGTGGTCGTAGAGGTGTACGACTACGTTGAAGGTTCGCTGAACGTGGTCGTAAGGGCTATCGACCACGTTATAAAGCGTTCGACCATGCTAAGAAGATTACGACCACGGTGTCAGTGGTCGTAAGGAGCTGCGACTACGCCGAGAAGACCAGAACGTGGTCAGAAGCAAATCCGACCACGTAGAAGGGAAGTGAACGTGGTCAAAAGGGTGTTTCAACCATGGTGAACGGTGATCGCCAGTATCACTACGTGGTCGTAGAAGGTTGCGATCATGATAATTCAAGCGAAGCTCAAGGGAGAAGCGGTCGAATGGCTACCTGAGTGGTTGTACGACAACAAGAGGCGGTCGGAACCGATCGTAAGCATCTGGAGCCGGTCGTAAACGATCCTAACCGGTCGTAAGCGATCCAGAGTGGTCGTAAAGATCCTGAAGAGGTCGTAAGACTTCCAACAATGAATATGGCTGTTCATGTAACTGAAAATTTGAGATCGAGATCTGTACAGTTTTCTCCCACCCCAAGTGAACAGGATTAATTTACACAAATCATCAGACGCCTAATTAAACCGAGCAGTACTACTGAGCAAACTAATAATAATGGAGCTCCCCAGTAACAAATCCATCGATCGCTTTGTCCAAATCAACCCAGTTGCACGATGCTTCAGCCCACGAAAACAAAAGCAAGCAACGAGTTGAACTGAACAAGGCGGCAGCAAATTGATCCAAGGTTCTTTAATAATTTGCACGCCCGGTACGTGGTACCTACCTACCTTCCTTTGCCCAGCCCTAGTAGCCTCACCGCCATCGGCGACAGCCTCCCGGGGCTCACCGCCGCCACGCCCCTCCTCGCCTTGCGCTCCTTGATCGTCTCCAGCCGCGGCGACCACGGCCGCCCTCTCGCCGCTCCCACCAGCTGCTCGTAGTGCTTCCTCAGCTCCGGCGTGCTGCACAGCGTCCCGCACGCGCCGCCCCCCTCCTCACCGGCGGCCGCCTCACCACCGCCGCAGCCTGATCTCGCGGTGATGGCCCTCACGATGAACTCCGGCGTGACTTTGATCACTGTCCGCCCGTCCTCGTTCTTGACGTACTCGAAGGGGCTCTTGGGGGCCCCGGCGATGGACCCCGCCGGGCCGGCCCTGTCGTAGGACATCGCGGCCAGGGACGCCGCGGTGAGCGCGTCGTAGCCCTGCGGCAGGCGGTCGACGGGGAGCACGAGGTAGGTCCTGCCAGCGACGAGCCTGTCCTCGATGGCGAGCACTGGCGCGGGCCGGCCGAGGTAGAACCCGTCGGCACAGCACACGACGCTGTCCGTGAAGTCGAGCATGACCTGCCCCGCCATCTTCCCGTGCCTGGCCACCCGCGCCTCCCCGCCCCACAGCACCAGCCGGGCCGTGCGGTGGCGCCGCGTTAGCGAGAGGCAGATCAAGCACGGGATCGTCTTCAGGAGGCGGCCATTGCCCATGGCAGGCAAGCTAGCTAGAGAGGAAAGTTGCTACTATTAGCTAGGGTTTACTGGTGATGTATGTACTCTTTCCGGGTTGCGTATATTAATATATGGACGCGCGCGCGCGCCGGAAGGGGTAGGTTTGACGACGTGTGCGGGCAGCATATGGAAGAACACAAGGCAGCAAGATAGCTAGGCCAGCCTTCTTGTCGGTAGTCAAAGTCGACGCGTTTTGTGCGCGTGCCTTTTATGGCTGCTCGCTTATGTGTCCATGTCCATCATCATTCATCCGTTTGGATTTTTTTAGGCTGAGGTTTATAACTTAAAATATTAAATTTTATCTGTTTGTAAGAGACAATATATATAGAGAAATAATCACATATGATTTTAGTCGATATAGCTAAACAGTATATTTTTATTACAATCTTTCTATTGATTTCCTTTAAAAAAATTATAATATTTAAAAATGAGTATTGCTATACAACATTCAACTGTTTTTTTAGGACAAAAACAGTCAGATTGATCTAGGACGTTAGATCTCCATCCAACGGATCCACCCATACAAGTCCCCCTAAAAAAAATGACCCCCTCCAAAAAAATAATCTAGGGCGTTGGATCTCCATCTAACGGCTCAAAATCTGACTGTTTTTATTTAAAAAACAGTCGAATGTTATATAAACACTCCCTTTAAAAATTAGTTATCATAACCCATGGGCTAAAAGTCCAACCGAACTGTGCAGCGGCTACCAGTGTGGAAGCGCGGTGTGGCGAGGACAAAGTCCAAGCAAAGGCTTTTTACCTAGACAAGCCAGTATAGCGACTGCTGGTAGATAGGCAATGCTAGGTCTTGGTGTGAGATCAAAGTCGTGCCTTTCAGTTGGTTGATGCCGTCAAATTAATTAGTACTGCGTGCACAATTCTATGTTCCGTACTGGGTGTTAATGCATATGCTGCATTTCCTTCGAAAGTTACATATGTATATAGCTTGTAGGGCGCCAGCAAATAAATACTTGTAGTTGCCGCACTGTTATGGGTGTATAGATGTGTATGTGTAACGTGTACATGAAGATGTAGACGAAGCCGTTTCAATTTCATTTCTGGCTGTTGACCAGAATTCCATCCTACTTAATTACTACACATTTTACGTGGTCGTGACTTGGGATCGTGGCATTTCAGATGAGTACACGCAAATAGCAATTAAATCACCCCGCGTGGCCGTCAAACTCGATGCCGACCACAGTCTATTGGACAAGAACTTAGTGCTATACTGCTATTTGGAATTTCCAATCATATACATCTCAAGCTATGACTATATAACCCTCTACATCATAAAAGAACTATTACAGATATTATTTCGCCTCGGTGATTTGCGTGCATTGAAAAACACACAGTGCTAGTTATGAATTATTTCGTTCAAAATGTCATAAAATTTGTTTAATTAAATGAACCGAAACCCACCACCGCACATGGGATCTTTATAGATGGTTCGTAACCCTCATCAGAAACGATTTCTGAACTGTCTGATTGATTGCGACGACTTTCAAGCTGTCTGTGATAAGTCGCAACACAGACGGTTTTTAAAAATAACCGTATGTGATATCTGACATTTCACAGAAGGCTAATACAAAGAACTATTTGTGATGGTCTACGTATTATAAACGGTTTAATGATAGAAACACTACTACAGAAAGGCTCATCATAGATGGTTCAGAACTGTTATCACAGATAATTTCTTAACCGTTTGAATTTATGTGTCTATAATAATAGGCGGTTATCACAAACGACTCTCAAATTATCTGTGATAATTACAACATAGACGGGGTTTTTTTTTGAAAAAACCATCTGTGATATATCAAGTATCACAGACGGTTCTTTAATATAGCTGTCTGTGATATATCAAGTATCACAGATGGTTTTTTCTAAAACCGCCTGTGATATATCAAGTATCACAAATGGCTAATACTAAAAACCGTCTGTGATATGTCATATATCACAGATGGTTCTCGGACATAGCCGTTTGTGATATCTTAGACATACAGGCAGCTAATCCTAAAAACCATCTGTGATAGCTATTTAAATCTTATGTTATTTTCTATTTTTTGGCTAGCCTCAGGAAATGCTAGCTATGCCATCTGAAAATAAGCAAATAGATAACATATATAGCACATGATAATCATTACACAGATCTCAACTAAATGATTTACATTTGAATGAATTATTTGAGTAAGCACAATTGAGTAATTACAATTGTATCAAATGTTTCAACATCTAATCATCGCCAGGGTAGAACTCTCCAGTCTTATTTATGACCTCTGCTATCAAGAATTGAGATAGCTTTCCTCGAATTTCAGCGAGTTTGTCAAGATCGATTGCACTTTTGTCAAATACCACGCGTTGTCGCTAGGAGTAGTGTTAAGTCATTAGCGCACACACACATATGTATTGATAATCACAAAATAATTATTGGTAGGTTGACAAATCTTTGGACCATTCATTTTAGTGTCCATAATGTCCTCCATATGGCGGCAACTGTAGAAGCCACATACGTTGCCGTATAGCTGCTGATGGCACTGCAAAAATAGAATTACATACATATGTATTGCTAGTTCTGGAGGCATTATAACGAAGTGTGTTATAGGATTGTTGTGTTGTAGTGGGTATCGAAAATCGTGTCCTGTGTTGTAGTGTGGCACTAGATTCCTTGTGTCTCCCTCCCTAGGTAACGTAAACACTGAACGACCTACGTGATTCCAAAAAGTTAGCTTCGGCCATTGTAAACGAAGAGAAGACTGCAATAGAGTTATATATGGAGCAAATAAGCTTACCTGTTAATTGTTTGTTACACACGGGTGAAGTCGTGGTTACTCCTAAGTAGAAAATCAACATATATTACCTTACTCCACTTTGGTATAATTACAATCAGAATCCAGTGACCCCTAGTCATGTATGTTACTATAGTGATTAATCTAAAGTTTATGTTACATATAAAGTACAAATGAAACTTGTTTGGCAACTAGTGAAGCACTTACCCCTGGTTGAAGGGTACCATGATGTAGTCCTTGTCACTACGAGCAAACAATCCCCTCGTTATGTAGTCCGTTATCATTGATGGGTTACTTAGAGACTATGTGTGGGTCGAGGAAACCCACCGGTTCTCGTCATCACCAGACTTGTTAGATCATGGATCTATTCATAAGCAATGACTTGTGACATTTATCAGTGTTACGTGAATGTATAACTTGATTGTACAGTACACTTATAGTGTCCAGCATAGCAAAAGTGAGGCGTCGAGTTTGTCAAGGTTGAATAGTAAGAATAAATCTTCGAAGCTTACGACGAAGTAGCCCAAGTCATGGAGGAAATGTGCCTCTATATATTTCATGGTGAATTCACCTGGTTTGGTTTCATGTTGAACCTCTACATATACAAGGTATGCAAAGTTCCACAAACCAGTCCAAGGCTGGGTAATTGTAACTCGGAGACCAACGACACTCCGAGTATAAACTTCCATTCCCTAGGAGGCACCTTAATCTTCTTCGATTCGGCCTTGACGCTTCGCTTGCGATACACTTTTGGCGTCGCCTTCACGGAAGCCGATGCGCTAGCCTTCTAAAGAGGAGCTTGGGGTGGAGTAATAGAGCATTCTATTTGATAGGTATGGTCGTGTGGAGATCGTGGCATGGAAGGATTCAAGGTGATGTCCCTCTTGGGCCACTGGACGAATATGTGGATGACATCCTCTAATGTCATAATTTCTCTATCCGGGGGCCTCTCTAGCAGGACGCCCCTAAAAATATCATTAATCATATCCACTTGGACCATGGCGAAACCGGTCCCTATCTGGGCACCGTGCACCAACGTCTCTGACGGGCATGGATATGCCAACCCCCAATGTCGGACCTCGGGTTAGCCAACCCTGATCCTCTGTGATTCCACCGCACTATTCCCTGGATCAGTAGATAGTGCTCACAGATACATTACTGTATATCAAAAACATATTATGCAGAAGCGTAAATAATACAGCAATACTTACTCATGGGCCGATTAGGCCGAAAATGATAAAATACAGCAGCGGAAACTTTCACACAAATGGGACCCGCAGGACTTGCCCATAGGCAGCCAACTGGGGTTCGCGACCTAGTCCATGGCCTCTTCGTCTTCCAGCTCTGTCGATCCCTTTTTAGTGTCGCAGGGTTTGGCATTCCTGTTCTCTCTGACTGAGTGATGGTAGTTAAGCAAGAATGAGTACGATGATACTCAGCAAGCCACCACACAGAATGCAATAATAATAGATGCAAGGCTGTCAAAGGAGGCTTGAGGGTCTTTTATTTGCTTAATGCGACATTTGCAATAATCATAATTAAAATTCCTATGACTTGGCATTTTATAAACATGCTTTAAAGAGTTTGAAATTGTGCAATAAGTATAGCGGTGTCGGTTCCATCTACCGATTACATGGTTCCATCCACCTATGCTAGGTTTTGATCATTATGCCACTTTCATATTATCAATCACGCTGAGTACGTCCCTCCAGAAAAATTCAAAATCGAGTACATCCTCGATAGGTTTTATCCCACCCACAAAGGTTTTTTGAAATAGAACTAACTCGAGGAAGCTTTCCGTGCCGCCCTTGACCGTGGGCACGACTATTCGAATAGTTGTATACTCTGCAGAGTCTGTACATCTTTACCCACAAGAGGTAATCGTCCCGATGGTTCTACATGATTCCTTAGCCATGCAGATCGAGAGACTACCACGAGGCCTTTACAATACCTCGCTCTCTAGCATCTCACTCCTATGGGGTTGCTTCCATAGGTTGTGCGGGATGTCACCACAGGTTGGCGCACTCGGACTCCACTCTCCACCATACGCTAGCCTCGGTGACGTCACCTATATCCGATGTCCCATTCCACGGGGGCTTTTATTACCCGCCAACACGTTCTCCGTGAAATGGCTAGAGAGTTTAGTAAATTATTCAGCCAAGTCTACAGTTTGCCAGCTTGTGGTTGTACTGTTGTACACGGAGGGTCATCACAAGATTAAGTCCTTAATTTGTCCGGGCGGTTCATTCCACGAACCACAATTCTTGTGTTACATCCACACCTTGGGTTACATCCACACCCACCACTCTTACCATCCGCCCAGACTGGTAAAGCAGATTTTTGGAGTTTTGAGAAGCATAACTTAAGTTATCACAAATAATCAGCCACGTACATCCCGTGACTATCCCAAAACCAGTTTTCATATGTTTGAAGATTGATGATCAGGGCAATTGGCGCCCTAGACTTGATAAGACTATCATGGCATTTAACATGACTTATAGCTAGTAAAGTTATCATTAGTACCTATGGTGACAAGGGTCAGGTGATTCAAGTACCAAAGGATGGCATAGAAAATTTAATACAACGTCAAGTGGGCATGTAGCTACCTTAAGTTTTGACATATACTTTTATAACCAATTAGGCATGCAAGTTGATAGTTTAAAGGAACATAGTTTTGCATAAAATGTAGGACCAATATGATCAAAGTGATGACTTGCCTTGCTTGTTTTACCACGGCCTTGATTGCTCTAATTCAAAGCCTTCTCAGTCGTTGATCTTAATTTTACTAGTCCTCGCTTTTACCCGAGTCTTGGTCTTGTTCGAATCCGTCGCCCTGTTGAGTCTTCATATTCTAATACGCGGCAAAGAAAAGAAAGACCAAATAAATGCAAACACTTTAAATGCCCAAGTTAATTTAAATTATACATTTATTACGATTTAAGAATAGAAAGATGATTCGGGTTAGTGTGCCGTAAGCACAGCGATAGATGAACTAGGTGAAGGAATGAGGTGGCTGAGTAGCTTTACCGTGAGGGAAAATTTTAGGAGAACGAGGGATCGGAAGTGAAGATGCATCTTTAGGAATTAGCTGCATAGCCGATTGGGAAAAAGGCGAGGCTCGACCTTTTATTTGATGACCTGATCTTAATCGATTTACATTTATCAAGGAAGTTCCATGAGTCGGGCAGGACTTAGGGACAAATAAAAAGGGGTTAGCGAAGATAGTAAAGAGGATTAGAACTTCGTAATTTTAGGATGCGGAAGCTTTACAGGAGATGAGTATAATTTTAAATATTTAGTGTAACTTTGATATTTCATGTGGTAATACTTATCTGAGATTGCAATAGCCATTATTTTAACTTCTTAATTAAAGGATGGGGTTGGCCATTTTAGTCTAGACGTTATTAATTATTCTGGATTATTAAATTTAAATCCTGAGATAGTGATTAGAGATTGGGATGTGAGGCAAGGAATAATGGTTGCTCTTCCTTGTTCAAGAATTCTTAATTATAAACATCTGTTATTTTTAAATCTTAGCATTTTAAGATAAATGTTAGAGTTTGTACCACAAATATATTAAGCACTTTTGAAAAGATAGCTTTCATGGTATTAGAGATGAGCAAATTACACTTGATAGTTTATGTGACTTGCCGATGGTCATTTTAGGCACTAATAAGAGAGATGACATGATTTTAGACTTGAGCAATTTATGGTTAATATTTTATGTGACAAGTGTCGGGACCCCGGATTACCAAACCCGGACCCTCTGTGTATTACAGCACTAGTCCCAGATCAAAGCTAGTGCACACAGTTAAACAGAATGGAAAACATCACTAACAACGATTTATTACAATAATTAAGAGTACTGACCGAAAAGGTCTCATTATTACAAATGAGGTTCAAGACCTCGCACACAAGAAATAAAGCGGAAGTAAAGATAACTCAGAGACGACCCATCAATTCGCCACGTGCAATTGGTGGGAAGCGCGACCTAGTCCTCGGGAAGAATCCATCGCAGCCACAAGCGAAGCAGTAGTCATAGTCACCTTCTTGAGCTTCAACTTCCTCTGAGATTTTATTTTTAAGGGTAGCATGTGAGTACATAAAGTACTCCGCAAGTCTTGGGAAAAAATGCATAGATGCAAGGCTTAACAAAGGAAAGCCATACGGTTCTTTTGCACAAAGCAATATTTGAAATCTCAATTACTACTAATTATTTTCGAAGGCATCAATTTAATAAAGTAAAT
This sequence comes from Dendrocalamus sinicus, assembly GCA_036346575.1. Classification (NCBI taxonomy): domain Eukaryota; kingdom Viridiplantae; phylum Streptophyta; class Magnoliopsida; order Poales; family Poaceae; genus Dendrocalamus; species Dendrocalamus sinicus. The sequence continues at coordinate 33,999,947 of CM070648.1, read as the reverse complement.
GATTTTAACAGAACTACCAATTATTCTCTAGTGAAGGCTCTATCCACCAACACTAGCTTAATCATTTCCAATCGAACAAGTTAATATTGCGGGTTACATCCACCCTCTCTGCTCCAACCGCCAGATTCCCTTCCGAGAGTTCCTCCACTCTCGGAATACAAAACTTTGATTTTAAAACCAAAACCAGAAATCTACCATGTGAATGCATTCCTTGCCGCCCTTGACCGTGGGCACGGCTATTCGAATAGTTTTACACTGCAGAGGTTGTACAACTTTACCCACAAGAGATAAATTATCCTAAAAGTCAACACGCTTCCTTTGGCATGAGACCCGGATAAAATATCACAAAGCCTTTACCTTACTCTAATCTAGCTAGATACCACCACGAGGTTTCACCGCAGTAGGCTAACCGCCCGAACCGAAGCCCCCTCTTGCGCCATATGAGTACTGATGAAATCCTGTCCCTCACTTTGTGAATAACCGGTCCATCCACAGCACCCACTTTCCATCGGTGGCACCTAAACTAGACTATCATAAGTTAGTCACCTAGGTCGTACCCATATAGACTTGTGGTTGTACGGTTAATGCTCGTTTGGACAAACACAAGCATCGGTCCTTAATTGACTAAGGTGGAACATACACTTAACAAGTTCTCGTGCTTCTGCACCAAACCAAACTAACCATCCACCCTAATCTAAACCAACTTTCACATTTTATTTTATTTTAAAAGAACAGTGGCAACTCAATTACCACTAATTTTCATAAACACAGGGCTCAACATTAAATCATAATTTCCGTTTTCAAGATTTTCCAAAGTTATTAGATAGCATGGCTAAGCATTATCCTACCATTCTACTATTCACAAAGGTTAATATTAATCTCATTATTGAGACAAAGGGGTTCTAGGGTGACAAGGTACATGGCAATCAATGTCAAATGAGGGCATAACAAAATTGGAATAACTAACTCCTAAATATTTGAACTAGTGACTTTATATAAATAGCAATGCACATAATTTAAAATATTTAAAAAATTTCAAAAGCATAGGTTCAAGATGATCAAAGGAGACTTTCCTTCTTGCGGGGTTTCGGTCTTCTTCTTTCTTTGTGAAGAGGATCGTCGACAACGTTGGAATCTACGCGAGAAAAGACGAAGCAAACAAAGCAAATAAATACAAACGAAAATTCAAATAAAATCCAAAAATTCAATAGAGGCCATAGTTGGATAGATTATGATTTTAGATGAATTTAGAAATTTGAATGGCTGAATTGGAGTTAAAATGAGAAAGTTATGCTCATTTGAAAATCTCAGATTTGAATAAATCTAGAAATTCCCAAATTTCGACGGTGGGGCCCATGGAATATTAGATTTTAAATTCTATTTTTATTCGAGGATCGACAAGTGGGGCCCATCGAACAAGAACCATCGGCGGTCATCGACATGTGGGACCCATCGGACGATGAGCCCACCGACTTAACCTCGACATGTGGGACCCTCGGACTCGGGCCCACTTGCCGAGACCAGCCAGAGAGGTGGGGCCCAGCGCGATGGCTGGCATGAGCCGGCGGCGGCGGCGTGTGGGGACCACTTGTCGATCGCGGATAAATAACGAAACTCAACCTCGTGCGGAGCCGAGGGCTCGAACGCGCCGAGGAGTCGAGGAGGAGAGCGGCGGTGATAGCCAAGTGGCGGGAGGCGTTGCCTTCCCTAATGGATAGGTAATCCCTTTGAGGGTTACCGCTGGAGTGGTCCGCGGCCGTGGACGGAGGCAAGGTCGTCGGCGGCGAGGAGGGTCGGAGGAGTGCGGGCGGTGCGTGAAATGCAATCCTTGAGCGGAGGGGTTCGGTTGGAGGGTCGGCGAGTGCGGCGAGCGAGCGGAGAAGGCCGGCGACGAGGTGGCGGGCGGCTCGGGTCTCTCGGCGCGGCGGCGCTCGGCGGCGTGGAGGGGCGATGAGGTGTCGAGGGGATCGCACGGACGAGAGGAGCTCGGGAGGCGACGGCGGGCTCCGGATGGCGAGGCGCGCGAAGGCTCGCCGGAGTTGGGCGGAGCTCGGGAGAGAGAGCGCACGGTCTTTGTGGTGCTCTGAGGCTCGGGAAGGAGGTGGAGCGCTCGGGAGGTGGTGCGAGAGGAGGCGGCCGAGGGGCTTTATAGGGCGGAGGAGGACACGGCGCGGGATTGCTCGCGGAGATCTCGGTGGCAGCGGGAAAGTTTGGGGAAAAAGGAAATAGGGGCCGGAAGGGAAGGGAGGCACAGGCGTTGGGATTCGCTTCACGGGGCTCGGGTTGCAAAACCGGGAGAGGCGAGGAAGGCAAGGCGGATTCGGCTCGGTACGGTTGGCGGCGAAAGGAAAGAGGGGAGGAAGAAAGGAAAGGGGCGCTGCGGGAGGACGGGCCCGACAAAGCGGGGCGGGTGGCAGCGGGAGCGAGGCCGCGGCGGGCGACAGGCGGGGCCCGCGAGTCAGAGAGAAGAGAGGAGCGGGGTGCGGACGGCTGGATGGCCCGCATGGGTGACCGCGCGCATCGGACCGGCGGATGTCGGCCCGAGGATGAGGAAGCGCGGGTGGGTGACGGGCCGGGCCGGAGTCGAGAGGAGAGGAGAGGCGGCTGGATGGGCCGAGCGCGACGTGGATGGATCTGGGCCGTCCACGCGTCGGATGGAGGAGAGGGATATTTTTATTTTTAGAATTTGATTTAGATTTTCAGAAAAGGCTAGAAAATTATTTAGGCCTCGGAAAAATATGAAAATACCTCCAAAAATTCCAGAAAAATTCACAGAAGCTCCTGGACATATTTTGGACTAAATAAAATTATTTCCAACTACTGTTGGTATTTTAGTTTCATACTTTGAATTACTTTTTAAATTTAAAAATTAGGTTTTAAATTTCAGAAAATCCAGAAAAGCCACATAAAATCTAATTACTTTAAAATAATTAATTTGAATTTAATTTTCTTCCAAAAAGCAAATTTTGGGATGTGACAAACCTACCCCCCTTAGAAAGAATCTCGACCCCGAGATTCGGATGGACTGGGAAAAGGTCGGGAACTCTTCTCTTAGATCCTCTTCACGCTCCCAAGTTGTTTCCGATTCGAATGGTTGCTCCTTGCACTTTACGAACTTGATAACCTTGTTGCGCGTGACGGCGCTCTGCTTCCTCAATATCTTGATTGGATATTCGGATAGGTGAGGTCCTCCTTCATGTTTATTTCGTCTAAAGGCATCTGCTCTTCTGGCACTCTGAGACACTTCCTCAGCTGGGATACGTGGAAGACATCATGCACCTTTGACAGCTGAGGCGGAAGCTCCAACTGGTAAGCAACTTCTCCTCGCTTTGCTAGCACCGGAAAGGGTCCAATGAATCTGGGAGCTAGCTTTCCACTGACTCCAAAACGTCTCATTCCTTTAAGAGGTGACACCTTCAAATAAACATGATCCCCAGGTACAAATTCTAAGCTTCTACGTCGATTATCCGCATAGCTCTTCTGTCTGGTTTGTGCTGTTTTTAATCTGTCCTGGATTAGACGAACTTGTTCTTCTGCTTGCTTCAACACATCTGGTCCAAACACTTGTCCTTCTCCTGTTTCCTTCCAATACAATGGAGTCCTACACTTTCTGCCGTATAGGGCTTCGAACGGAGACATTTGCAAACTGGATTGATAACTATTGTTGTAGGAGAACTCTGCATAGGGCAAACTCTGATCCCAATTATTCTTGTTTGCCAGTACACAAGCTCTCAACATGTCTTCCAGAATTTGATTTACTCTTTCTGTTTGTCCATCTGTCTGTGGATGATAAGCATCATGAAGTTTAAGTTTGTGCCCAAAAGTTTATGTAGCTTTGCCAAAATCTCAAGTGAATTGGGTTCTCGATCTAACACAATCTTCTTTGGGATTCCATGCAAACACACAATTCTTGACATGTACAACTCTGCAAGTCTATCCGGAGTAGGTGGTCTTTTTGGAATGAAATGGCGACTTTTGTCAAACGATCCACTATAACCCAAATTGAATCGTGCCCTGTTTTGGTTCTTGGTAATCCAGTTATAAAATCCATACCAATTTCTTCCCTTTTCCACTCAGGGATCTGCAATGGCTGCAGAAGTCCAGCAGGTCTCTGGTGTTCACTTTAATCCGTTGGCATACATCGCACAAGGCTACGTATTCTGCAATTTCTCGTTTCATACTTGACAACCAATACCTTTCCTTGAGATCTTGGTACATCTTGGTACTCCTGGGTGAATTGAATATCCAGATTCATGGGCTTCCTTCAATATTAACTCCTTTACCTCTTTCTTTTCAGTACAATAATTCTTTTCCCAAACCAAAGGGTACCTTCTTCATCCTCTGAAAATTCGAGGCTTTCCTTTCTTCATATTATCCTTGATCTCTGGACATACTTGTCCTCCTTTGAGCTGCCCCGATTTGATCTTCTAAGGTTGGTTGAACTTCCAAAGTGGCTAGGAATCCTTTCTCCACTACTTCTAAGTTGAGCCGTTGGAATTCTTCTTGAAGTGCGGGCATACTATCCCTAATCCACGTTTGGTACAATAATTCTTTCGACTCAAGGCATCGGCTACCACATTAGCCTTTCTGGGTGATAATGTATTCCAATATCATAATCCTTTATTAGCTCAAGCCATCTCCTTTGTCTCATATTGAGATCGGGTTGAGTAAATATGTACTTCAGGCTTTTGTGATCAGTGTAAATCTCGCAGAGGTTACCAATCAAGTAGTGCCTCCATATTTTCAATGCATGCACTACGGCACAAGCTCTAAATCATGAGTTGGGTAATTTCCTTCGTGGGGTCGCGGTGCCTCAAGCATATGCTACTACCTTTCTCTCTTGCATCGATACGCCTAGTCCTTGTCTTGACGCATCACAGAAGACTTCGAAATCCTTCCTAATATCCGGAAGCGTCAATACTGGTGGAGAAGTTAACCTCTTCTTCAGCTCTTGGAAACTATCCTCGCACGGTTTACTCCATTCAAACTTCTTTTCCTTCTTCAACAGAATCGGGTGAGAGGTCTTGCGAGCTTGGAGAAGCCTTCAATAAATCGACGATAGTAACCACCAATCCAAGAAAACTTCGATCTCGGATCACGACTTTGGTTGTGTCCAATTAAGCACATCATTTACTTTCTCAGGGTCTACGGACACTCCTCCTGCCGAAATCACATGGTCCAAGAAAGCTACTTTCTTCAACCAAAACTCACACTTACTAAACTTGGCATACAACTAATTTTCTTTGAGCTTTTCCAAAACTATCCTCAAATGTTCTGCGTGCTCTTCCTCATTCTTGGAGTATATCAAAATATCATCGATAAACACAACCACAAACTTATCCAAATATTCCATGAACACCTTATTCATCAGATTCATGAAGTATGCGGGAGCATTGGTTAGACCGAAAGACATTACTGTATACTCGTATAATCCATAACGAGTAGCAAATGTTGTCTTGGGTATGTCTTCTGGTCTTATCTTCAATTAGTGATAACCTGATCGAAGATCAATCTTGGAGAAGACACATGATCCTTTCAACTGATCAAACAGATCATCTATTCTGGGCAAAGGGTACTTGTTCTTGATCGTCACGTCATTCAAGGATCGATAATCCACACACATGCGAAGACTTCCGTCCTTCTTCTTTACTAACAGTACTGGGGCTCCCCAAGGTGACGAGCTTGGCCTTACAAATCCTTTATCTTGCAGCTCTTCAATTTGTTTCTTGACTTCGGCCAAATCATTTGCGGACATCCGGTAAGGTCTCTTGGAAATCGGAGCTGTACCAGGTACCAGATTTATAACAAATTCAATCTCTCTATCTGGTGGCATTCCTGGCAAATCTTCAGGAAATACATCTGGGTATTCACATGCTATAGGCACCTTTTCCAAAGTTATTCCCTTCAAACTGTTTAACTTACTTTTCTTACGGAAGGTGCATTAGACTGAAACCTTACTCGAATCCCTTGAATTGGTAAGAGTAATGACTAAATCGGCACAATCTATCGCCCTTTATACTTGGTTAACCAATCCATACCAAGTATTACATCTAAACCCTTGGAGTCTATTATAATAAGATTTGCTAGGAACTTAACTCCATTTATATCCACGATTGCGTTGGGGCAAGCCGTGTTAGTCATATTTCCTTTCAGAGACTGGACTAGCATGGGGTTACGTAGTTTACGCACATCCCATTTATATCTTTCAACCACATCTTTTGACACAAAAGAATGCGAAGCTCCGAATCAAATAATGCTTGATGCAAATATCGAGTTGACAAGGAACTTACCCGAACTACGTCGGGTGCATCTGGTGCGCCTCCGCAGATGACATGGTTAAGATGTCCTCGCTCATTACTGCGAGTCCTTGGGGTTTGTGGTGCCCCACGGCCTTGACTGCGATCGGAGCTCTTCTTGGCGTAGTCCCAGTTGAAACGAGCGGGGTCATCTGGCCGCGTTTCGAGGGACGATTCTTGGCATAGTGCCCCATGTTCTTGCAGTTGAAACTTGCACTCCTGCTGCTGAAGTCTTGTTCTGCTGGGTTGGCCACCATTGCTTGCCCGGGAGTTTGTGGATTTGGGCGAGGTCTGAAAAGGAGTCCTTGGCACGCTTGACTCGAAGGCTTGTGAAAATGAGGTATGTTGGGGCGAAACCAGAGCTGCTTGCTCCTTGCCGAGCTTGGAATTTCCTCTTCCGAGTTTCGTATAGCCGACGCCGAGCATCTTCTTGGACAAAGGCCTTGTTCACTAGGTGCTTTGGAAGGTTGGGTAATCATTGGACACCAGCTGCACCTTGAGGTTGGGGTCAAGTCCCTGCGTGAACCTCCAAATCTTGGTCGCCTCCGATGTGACCTCTTGGATGCATACCGACAGTTGGGTGAACTTGTTCAGTACTTAAACACCGAGGTTTCCTGCTGCAGATTGGTAGAATTCTCTTTTCTTCATTTCCATTATTCCCGTAGGAATATGTGCGGTGCGGAAAGCTTCCACAAACTCATCCCAAGTGATGGTTTGTGCATTTTGATGGGCGGCGCGGTAATTTTCCCACCAGTTAGCAGCGATTCCCTTGAGCTGGTGAGCAGCATACAACACCTTCTCGTTGTCGTTGCACTGAGCTAGGACCAACTTCCTTTCCACATCCTTGATCCAATCATCTGCCTCCAGGGGATCCACTGATCCAGCAAAAATGGGAGGCCTTGTTCTCATGAATTCTCCCAACTTAGACTGAGGCGCCTGGTTGGGTGCCTGCTGGGCTAGCTGCACTTGGTTCTGGGCGAGTGCTTGAAGAATCTGAAGTTGCATGGCCATCATCTGTTCCAAGTTGGGGGCCTGAGCGGGAGGTGGTGGAATGTTGTCCTCTGGTTGATTGTTGGCGTCACGGCTGTTGCCAGGGTTGCTCCTTGTGTTCACCATCTGAAGCGGTTTAGGTTAGCAGAAGGTAAGAGGGAAATAGCAAAGGTAAGGGATTAGGGGAACTAAATCACATCCCAAGCCAACACACAAGAAGAAACCAGCAACCACTTAGGGAAAACTTTTATTGAAATTCCGGATAACTCCATGAATGGCTGTACCACAAGTGCACATAGGCCTGGTACAGTCCATCTAGCACACCAAAACATAGCATAAAACGTTCTAAAGACGTGGACATTTTATTTGGGTACTACTGACTCAAAAGACTACTAATCCTCTCCAAAGACGCGCTCCTCAGGGTCCTCCTCCGGTCCTCTTGGATCCTCCTCTGGTCTTCGACGCTCTCACATGGTGCCTCGAACAATCACACTCAGCCGAAGCACGGGGACGGTTACGACTCGAGGCAGTCGAACGCGAGCGGGAAGGAGAAGGCTTGCGCTTCTTGAGAGTGATGACGGGTGGCGGACTGGGGCGTCGCACCTTCTTGCGTCTTTGTGAGCCGAGTCGCGAGTCCCGAGTCGAAATGGCGCGCGTTGGCGGCGGCGGTGGTGGTGCAGTGAAGACGGCGTGTAGTCGGCACAGCTTGAGACGTCCCAATCTAAACTCGTCTGTCTGCTCGAAGAAGCTGCGCGAAGGGTGTCTGAGTCTTGATAGCTGGAAGTGAGAAGCATCGGAGTTGTCCAATCTCCTCTGAGCTCTAGCATAAGTGACCGCCATCCTCGTGTGAGCTGCACTGTGCGACGATCGAGATCGTCATTGGGATGTCAAAGGATCTGGATACCTCTGTCTGCTCGAGGGTTGATGAAAAAGCAAAAGGGGATCGATGTACAGCATCCTTGTGCATGTGGCACAACTCGTCAATGGCGAGGCGTCTTTGCGTCTGGACAGCGTCAAGCAATGGATCGAGGTGCTTGATGGGGTATGTGTGGGAGTTGAATTCCCCTTCCGTGCATACAGAATACCTCCATCGTCCATGAGTCTCGATCCAGATCCGCGCCTTCCGTCCTCTGAAAATGGGCGGTGACGGTACTCAAGCACTTTGCATCACCACGGAGAAGGCTAGCGAATGCTCCAAAGCATCCTCTCCATGTGAGTAGTAGTCCCACGGGCGGCGGAGGATGAACCACCATCTACAAAGTTGAGTAAAAGAAAAGATTAGTAAAAGTTTTTAACAAATGGAGTTGGAGACAAGAACGAGATTCTAGGTAGGAAGAGAGTAGAAGCAAAGAAGCTTATACATTTTTAATATACTCTTTTATAAATATAAATCCTTATGGTTTGCCATTCTTAATCTAGGTCACGTCCTCATGATCAAATTGGCTCGATAACATCTCTGTCGGGACCGGATTACCAAACCGGACCCTACGTGTATTACAAACACTAGTCCCGGATCAAAGCTAGTGCACACTGATTAAGCAGAATGGAAAACAGCACTAACAACGATTTATTACAATAATTAAAGTCTTGACCGAAAAGGTCTCATTATTACAAATGAGGTTCAAGACCTCGCACACAAGAAATAAAGCGGAAGCAAAGATAACTCAGAGACGACCCATCAATTCACCACAGGCAATTGGTGGGAAGCGCGACCTAGTCCTCCGGGAAGAATCCATCGCACCACAAGCGAAGCAAAGAGTCATAGTCACCTTCTTGAGCTTCAACTTCCTCTCGAGATTTTATTTTTAAGGGTAGCATGTGAGTACATAAAGTACTCGCAAGTCTGGGAAAAAATGCATAGATGCAAGGCTTAACAAAGGAAAGCCATACGGTTCTTTTGCACAAAGCAATATTTGAAATCTCAATTACTACTAATTATTTTGAAGGCATCAATTTAATAAAGTAAATGATTTTAACAGAACTACCAATTATTCTCTAGTGAAGGCTCTATCCACCAACACTAGCTTAATCATTTCCAATCGAACAAGTTAATATTGCGGGTTACATCCACCTCTCTGCTCCAACCGCCAGATTCCCTTCCGAGAGTTCCTCCACTCTCGGAATACAAAAACTTTGATTTTAAAACCAAAACCAGAAATCTACCATGTGAATGCATTCCTTGCCGCCCTTGACCGTGGGCACGGCTATTCGAATAGTTTTACACTCTGCAGAGGTTGTACAACTTTACCCACAAGAGATAAATTATCCTAAAAGTCAACACACTTCCTTTGGCATGAGACCCAGATAAAATATCACAAAGCCTTTACCTTACTCTAATCTAGCTAGATACCACCATTGAGATTTCACCGCAGTAGGCTAAGCTGCCGAACCAAAGCCCCTCTTGCGCCATATGAGTACAATAAATCCTGTCCCTCACCGTGAATAACGGTCCATCCACGGCACCCACTTTCCATGGTGGCACCTAAACTAGACTATCATAAGTTAGTCGCCTAGGTCGTACCCATATAGACTTGTGGTTGTACGGTTAATGCTCGGTTTGGACAAACACAAGCGTCGATCCTTAATTGACTAAGGTGGAACATACACTTAACAAGTTCTCGTGCTTATCGCACCAAACCAAACTAACCATCCACCTAATCTAAACCAACTTTCACATTTTATTTTATTTTAAAAGAACGTTGGCAACTCAATTACCACTAATTTTCATAAACACAGGGCTCAACATTAAATCATAATTTCCGTTTTCAAGATTTTCCAAAGTTATTAGATAGCATGGCTAAGCATTATCATACCATTCTACTATTCACAAAGGTTAATATTAATCTCATTATTGAGACAAAGGGGTTCTAGGGTGACAAGGTACATGGCAATCAATGTCAAATGAGGGCATAACAAAATTGGAATAACTAACTCCTAAATATTTGAACTAGTGACTTTATATAAATAGCAATGCACATAATTTAAAATATTTAAAAAATTTCAAAAGCATAGGTTCAAGATGATCAAAGGAGACTTTCCTTCTTGCAGGGTTTCTGGGTCTTCTTGCTGCTGTGAAGAGGGATCGTCGACAACGTTGGAATCTACGCGAGAAAAGACGAAGCAAACAAAGCAAATAAATACAAACGAAAATTCAAATAAAATCCAAAAATTCAATAGAGGCCATAGTTGGATAGATTATGATTTTAGATGAATTTAGAAATTTGAATGGCTGAATTGGAGTTAAAATGAGAAAGTTATGCTCATTTGAAAATCTCAGATTTGAATAAATCTAGAAATTCCCAAATTTCGACAGGTGGGGCCTTTGGAATATTAGATTTTAAATTTTATTTTTATTCGAGGATCGACAAGTGGGGCCCATCGAGCAGTAACCATCGGCGGTCAGCGACATGTGGGACCCATCGACGATGAGCCCACCGACTTAACCTCGACATGTGGGACCCTCGGACTCGGGCCCACTTGCCGAGACCAAGCCTGAGAGGTGGGGCCCAGCGGCGGTGTGGCAGCGGCCAGCCGGCGGCCGCGGCGTGTGGGGACCACTTGTCGATCGCGGATAAATAACGAAAACTCAACCTCGGCGTGCGGAGCCGAGGGCTCGAACGCGCCGAGGAGTTGAGGAGGAGAGCGAGCGGTGATAGCCAAGTGAGCGGGAGGCGTTGCCTTCCCTAATGGATAGGTAATCCCTTTGAGGGTTACTGCTGGAGTGGTCCGCGGCCGTGGACGGAGGCAAGGTCGTCGGCGGCGAGGAGGTCGGAGAGGTGCGGACGGTGCGTGAAATGCAATCCTTGAGCGGAGGGTTCGGTTGGAGGGTCGGCGAGTGCGGCGCGAGCGGAGAAGGTGGCGGCGAGGGTGGCGGAGCGGCTCGGGTCCTCTGCGCGCGGCGCGCGCGGCGGCGTGGAGGGGAGATGAGGTGTCGAGGGGATCGCACGGACGAGAGGAGCTCGGGAGGCGACGGCGGGCTCCGGGATGACCGAGGCGGCGCGAAGGCTCGCCGGAGTTGGGCGGAGCTCGGGAGAGAGCGCCACGGTCTTTGGGTGCTACGGGGCTCGGGAAGGAGGTGGAGCGCCCGGGAGGTGGTGCGAGAGGAGGCGGCCGAGGGGGCTTTATAGGGCGGAGGAGGGGACACGGCGCGGGATTGCTCGCCGGAGATCTCGGTGGCGGCGGGAAAGTTTGGGGAAAAAGGAAATAGGGGCCGGAAGGGAAGGGAGGCACGGCGTTGGGATTCGCTTCCACGGGGCTCGGGTTGCCAAAACCGGGAGAGGCGAGGAAGGCAAGGCGGATTCGGCTCTGAATGGCCGGCCGGCGAAAGGAAAGAGGGAGGAAGAAAGGAAAGGGCGCTCATGGGACGTCGGGCCCGACAAAGCGGGCCGGGTGGCGCTGGAGCGAGGTCGCGGCGGTGCCGACAAAGCGGGCCCGCGAGTCGAGAGAAGAGAGGAGCGGGCGCGGACGGCTGGATGGCCCGCGACGGCGACGGCGCGCAGACGGACCGGCGGATGTCGGCCCGAGGATGAGGAAGGCGGGGGGCCGACGGCGGCCCGGAGTCGAGAGGGAGAGGGGAGAGGCGGCTGGATGGGCCGGCGGCGACGTGGATGGATCTGGGCCGCCCACACGTCTACTGGAGGGAGAGGGATATTTTTATTTTTAGAATTTGATTTAGATTTTCGTAAAAGGCTAGAAAATTATTTAGGCCTCGTAAAAATATGAAAATACCTCCAAAAATTCCAGAAAAATTCACGAAGCTCTGGACATATTTTGGACTAAATAAAATTATTTCCAACTACTGTTGGTATTTTAGTTTCATACTTTGAATTACTTTTTAAATTTAAAAATTAGGTTTTAAATTTCAGAAAATCCAGAAAAGCCACATAAAATCTAATTACTTTAAAATAATTAATTTGAATTTAATTTTCTTTCAAAAAGCAAATTTTGGGATGTGACAACAAGGTAGTACTAAACTGAGCTATTTAGTTTGCACAAATAGATTTGGATCGATGAATGAAGGGTGTTATTCAGATCACGTGAGTGTTTGCTGGGATTAATGTTATTATTCGAGTGTTCAGAGTAAAGTTTGAAAACATTAAGATTATCTTTATAATGTTCCAAATGTGCATCTTTAATCATTCAGGATTAGACGTGTTGGTATTCTTGGTTTATAAAGGGGAAACTTTTAATTGGTTCCATATTTTAGAGTCTAACCTCAATACCTATTAGATTCATGCCGATTTCTTGTCATCTGAAAATAGGCCATGTATGATCTTGCCTTAGCTTTACATGGGGGTTAATACATTATCCTTAATTGGCATATAGTTACCCCATGTTAGGTTTTTAGCTTATTTACATAAATCTTTTCATTATGAACCCATAATAAATTTTCTTATCCACTTTAGTATCCACAGACCACTTCATTTCATTAGCATGAATGTCCCTAAAACTTGATTTACCCAGTTGGGCCCACATGCCATACTAGAGAGAGGGAGACAGAAAGAGGGACGCTGTCTTCGGTTGAACTAGAACAGAGCACAGGCCAAACCGCCAAACAGGGGAGCTGGGGTGCTGCGGGGCCGTGCAGCGTCGCCAGCGAGGAGCGGCCGGGGAGGCGAAGGCGACCGGCAAAACAGGACCCCCGTATGGCGAGGAAACTCCGGGAAGTAGTGGCTTCGGCCGGGAGACACCAAGGCGAGCTGACGGCGGTGCTAGGCGGCCGGCAGTGAGGAGGAAATGGGGCGCCGGCGGCCGGAGGAGAAAAGGGGAAAAGTGAGGCGCGTAGGAGTAGTAGTGGAGTATAGGTAACTCACCGGAGCAATCGAAGCGGCCGGAGGGAGGCTGGGGTGGTCTGGCGTCGTGCGCAGGTGGCGGCGCAATCGGGTCGCCGTGGCCGGAGAGCTTGGGCGGCGGAGGGCACCGGCCAACAAGTGGGGGAGCCTCGGGGCACCGAGGTGTTGCTCCCACCGAGCCGAATCGACTCGGGACCGACCGAGGAGGAAGCGACGGCGGCAATGGCGTCGGCCGGTCGGAAGTGGAGAAAGGGCTCGCGCCGTGAGCTCGGGTGGTGGCTTTTCGATTAATGGTGAGGGGAGGCTGTGGACGCTCGGGCGCACACCACGATGCAGGCGATTCGTGGGATACTTGCCGGAGGCGACCGGGGCGAAGTGGTGGCCGGCGGCGCGCACGGGGTCAGCTCGAGCTGAGCTCGGCGTGAAGATGGAAGAGGGGAGCAGAAGGAAGGGAGGCGGGCTCGGGTTCTTATAACCGCGGAAAAAGGGGTCCCTGTGGCGGAGCTGTTGCCGGAGACCTGGGAGCAGTGCACGGCATGGCGAACGTCCGGCGGTATGGGGTAGGGGGATGGCGCAGCGGCGTAGGGGAGTGGCGCGGGGCTAGGCCGGTGGTAGGGTGCAGATACCGAGGGCGACGCGAGCGTGGGCTGGGCCGGAGCGAGGAGCAGCGGCGCAGGGGCGGGCCGTCTCGGCGCCGGGAGTGGCAGAAGGAGCTGGCGCGGTGAACGGAGGGAGGAGGAAGGAGCAATGGGGGAGAAGAGAGGCGTCGGTGGCTTGGGCCAAAGGCCAGGATAAGGAACGGCCGAACGGCCAGAAAAGGAAAGAAAGTGGCCCGGTTAAAAGAAAAAGAGTGGGCCGGGTCCAAGGGGAATTTTGGGGACTTTAGACATTTCAGAAATTTGGTTTTGCAATTAGGGTTTGAATTTGAAGACTTAACTCAAACTTCTGGATTTGATAATTAAATCTTTAAGATTGGCGAGTTTCGAAAAAGAAAATCTTAATTTTTCGAACTAGAGTTTTCGGATAAGCAAAGTGAACGGATAAGATTGTATATGAAATTCCAAATTTCCATTCTTGACTTTGAATCTCCATCTTTTAACTTAAAATTGAAATTAAGGCTTCCAAGTAAATTTGGATTTTCTCAATTTGATTTTTAACCTGGTTCTTGGTCTCCAAGATTTGGATTTTGATTAACCGGGCTTTTGGCAAGAAGTCAAATTGAGACATTTAAAATACACCCAAAAACTTTTGAGGAACACAGGAGAAATAACTAAAAGATTTTATAATTTTCGCAATTACACTAGTTCCCTTTTTGGGATGTCACACCCGCCTAGCATCAATGGGAATGGAGCCAACAACCCTGATTCTGAGGATGCATGGCGTGGCCTCCTACATAACATTACATGATGAGCTAAGGCATCCACCAGGTCTATCTATGTAGCACTTAAGTGATGTACATTTCTTGGATGTCGTCGATAGGTAAGTGGGCATTTCTATGTTCAAAAAGTGACGCAGACGTGTAGCTACTCTGATGTTGGGGGACTGGGGTACCGTAATAATGGGGGTGGCTTGCGACTAGTTGCGAACTACTCTCAGTTCTTTCCTCAATGTATCTATCTCTTATCGAAATGAGGCAGTTATCTCCTTAAGTTTGCATCAAAGTCCCATTTCATACTTTCCTCACGCTCAGCCTTGGATCTCTTCCTACTCCTATAAACCTTAGAGTCATTTGGGAATCCGTGCCTCCAAGATACGTAAACCTCTAGGCCTTGCGTGCGACCTGGGTGCTCCTTGTTTCCCAAGGCGGTGGACAGTATATCCCTCTCCCTAACTGCTTGCAAGGAGCCTTCAGAAGATTCAATAGTCAATGTTGTTGCTAGAGGCAATCATGTTATTTTAGACTACAGAAGTTATGGACAGTTATGGACCTATTAACGTCTAGATAGTTTAACATATCTTAACAGATGTTAAGACACTTCTTTGTCTGCAGGGTTTTTGAAAGAGGTGATGCCTGAAAACGTGGTTGAAGACCTCGCTCTTAACCAGTTTTGGCCACACTTGTTTGTGATCCCAGCAAATGGTGGATAGGCCTTCGATCGGATTGCAACCTCATCCTTCATCCTCTATTACGGGATTTTACCCGCATACCTAGCGGTGCCAAGTCTATGGGGGTGATTGTTTCATGCCTGGATAGCCTTGTGCGCCACACTTGTTTGTGATCCCAGCAAATGGTGGATAGGCCTTCGATCGGATTGCAACCTCATCCTTCATCCTCTATTGCGGGATTTTACCCGCATACCTAGCGGTGCCAAGTCTATGGGGGTGATTGTTTCATGCCTGGATAGCCTTGTGCGCCACACTTTCCTGTTGAAATTTGGTCGGCATCTTCATCCGCACAAAGGCCTCCTATGTTTTAGGTGACACGAAAGGATACCTCGTGAAGGGTGTGTGATCCTTGGTCAAGTACTGCATGACAAGCATGCTCTTGAAAGTCTTCCACACTTTTTCCATCGCGAGGAGCGCATGCCATTGCACACGTTCCTGGGATTCTGCTGGGATCTAGAACGAGTTTGAAATTTTTGTCCATAACACATTTCTCTCATCTTCTATCAAACCTTCCCAGTTTGCTATGGTGATGGGGACCCGTTGCCTTCTGATTATCCCATAGGTAGTCCAAAATGTTTCAGTTGCTTTCTTCGGTTGCAGATGGACCCCATCCAGAGAGACCTCTGTGATGGTCATTCGATCCATTGCCCTTTTAGATACTCCTCTGCCATACTTTGTTACCCCAGTCTTCGGAGCGTCAGACCCATTCAGCGACATCGACGATGATGACATCTCTCTTACAAGCAAAAACTAATTATAGTGAGTTGTGAGCGTAAACATTGACACACGGCTGATCTTACAAGAAATAAGAACATCCGGCGACGTATATTATTGCTACAAGGTCTCTTTGCAATACTAACATCCCAAATCACACAGCCTAGTGTCTCAGGTTCTACAGAGTAAGTTATGGCTAGAGTCTCTTCCTCCTCATCATTTTGCATGTTGGACTTGGTTGTTGTCTTAGGCATAAGAGAACTTTTAGGCTGCCACGCCCTTCATTTACAAATGAAGGGCGCGACAACACAAAGGATCTTTTATACCTAAAATAGCAACCAAGCCTAACACACATCATAATGAGGAGGAAGAAACAACAGCTATAACTTACTTTGTAGAAGCTGACACACTAAAATGTGTGATTTGCCATTCCAAATAGATCTTGTGGCAATAACAAAGTGAATCACAAAGGACACTAGAGTGTGTGATTTGCTTCATACCCTTTGAAGGTCTCTTTGGCATATATTATTGCTACAAGGTCTCTTTGGCATATATTATTGGTACAAGGTCTCTTTGGAATACATTAACATATCATTCTAAATAGATCTTGTAGCAATAACACGACCCTCCAACTCACTTAGAAATAATAGCTCCAATAATTTATCTCTAAATTCATTCCCTAGCTATTCCCTAGCTACAACTACTACTTCGATTCGGAGGAGGGGGCATGTAAGAACATTTGGCGATATATATTATTGCTACAAGACAATAGAAATAATAACTCTAACGATTTATCTCTAAATTCATTTCCTAGCTATTTCATCTCTCGGCATATATTTCTAATAAAATATGTTCTAGTTAAAAGAAAAAACATTGTCTAGATATATCTAACAAAATATGTTCTACTTAACAAAAAACATTGTCTCAAATTATTTCTACAAGGATTGCTAGTGCAAAAGAAAAGACGATGAAGCAAATCCATACCTTCAGCTGGAGCTAAGACGATAGGGAGGAGATGCGATTGAACTAGGTAGGAGCGATGGCTGATTCGGCTGGAGCGATGGCAAAACCAACAGAGGCGACGATGGATTTGGCTAGGGGCGATGGCTGATTCGGCTGGAGCGATGGCAAAACCAACAGAGGCGATGATGGATTTGGCTAGGGGTGATGGCAAGGTTGCCGATTTGGCTGGGGGCGATGGCGATCGGGAGGACAGGTTAAGAGGCGAAAGGATGTGTGGCCAAGTAAGTGGCCAAGTAAGTGAATGAGGGCGCAAACCCTAGCGAGGCACTACTTATAGGAGGAATTATCACAGACAGTTCTTTATATTAGTATCACAGGCGGTTCTCTTATAAAACCATCTGTGATATAAATCATGTCAAAGACGGTTTTATAATAGAACCATCCGTGATGTTGTAGCATCACAGAAAGTTATATTATGGAACCGACTGTGATAGTCCTATTTCGTCAAGAAGTGCTACCTATACCCTATAAAAAAAAGCAAGTTTTGACCGCTTAAAAATTAACTCCTACGATCACGGCTACTTTGACCACGCCTTTGACTGCAGCTTTGACTATGCCTCAGCACAATTAGCATAGTGAAGATTAGTTTCAACAACATATACAATCACACATGTAATTATTTCTTAATTATTAAATCAATTACAGTGGAACAATTCCTTAATTACATGCCAAGTTTTTTATAATTATATCAGAATATTTTTGAAATAGGTGTTCGCCGTGTGGAATCATTATACTTGGCTATTTCCTTTCAAATAAAGCCCTTCATGATGGTCGACACGCATATGGCTTGCTTCATTGCTTGGTTCTTTCTCGAGTCTGATGCTATCTCTGAATGGAGGCAACTCGTTAAATTGATTGTACCCTTCCTCATCCACGACATTCTCAACTCGGACAATCCTTCGTTTTGCATTAAGAACTACGTGGCGCTTCTTATTTGCCAGGTCAGTTACATAAAAAACTTGAACAAGTTGGCTTGCGAGTATGAATGGTTCATCTTTATATCCTACACGTTCGAGGTTCACAGTAGTGACATTGTACTTGTTGACCTTTACACCCTGTGGGAGTTGGACCCAATAGCACAGAAATAAATAGATCTTAAAAATCATGTAGTCGAGCTACCAAATCTCCTCTAAAGACCCGTAGTAGGAGCTTGGGCCAGCTGTATTGAACTGCTCATCACAAAATGCATCTATGAGGACACCTGAGTTCTGGACTGTACTCTTTCTGTCCTGATCTGTTGTATAAAATGTGTATCCATTAATGTTGTATCCTGGCCATATCACAATTGTAAATTTTGGCCCTTTTGCCAACCATTGCAGCGTTTCACTTGATGACCTCCTAGTGAATTGTACCCTCAACCATTCGTTAAATCGACGGTTGTGCTATCTCATGATCCAAACCTTCGACTGGCCTGGATTCTCTAGGAGTAGCATGTCCTTGTGCTCTTCAATATATGAGGACACTTCATTCATATATTGCAAGACTGTGAAATGGGCTTGAGTGTACATATCTAGATCGGGAGTTATTACTTCCCTTCCGATGGTCCCGAAACCTTCTAGCCTCCCCTCATGATGAGATATAGGCATTACCTATTGGTTCGACCTGAGCCATGTAATCGACATAGAACTCAATGGCCTATTCAGTTGCATAACCTTCAATTATGCTACCCTCCGACTGAGATTGATTGCGTACATAGGACTTGAGAATTCCTATGTACCTCTCAAACGAATACATATGACATAGAAACACGGGGCCGCATATCTTTATCTCTTTCAAAAGGTGAACAATGAGATAGATCATAATATCGAAAAATGATAGAGGAAAATATATCTCAAGATGTCATAGGGTTATCACCACCTCGGTTTGCAGAGCATGTAGTCCATCTGGATCGATGACCTTCTGAGCAATTGCGTTAAAGAAATAACACAGCCTCATGATTGTCACTCGAATCTTGTTCAGCAACATACTTCTAATTACAACAGGAAGCAATTGTGTTATTAGCATATGACAATCATGAGACTTCATGCTAATTAATTTTTGATCTTCCATGGAAACAAGTTTCTTCATGCTGGTGGAGTGACCGAATTGAACTTTTACACCATCCAACCACTGACATAGTTCAGTTCTCTCGGACTTAGACAGAGTGTAGTAAGTTGGGGAAAGGTACATTCGGCCTTTATCGGTCTATTGGTGCTAACTCGGTCCTAATGTTCATAACGACCAAGTCACGTCGTGCGTTGACACCATCCTTTATTTTGTCATGAATGTTTAGTAAGAGACCAATCAAGCTATCACGTACATTCTTGGCTACATGCAAGACATTGATGTAATTGCGTACTTTTAAGTGCTCTCAGTAAGGCAAGTCCCAAAATACCGACCTCTTCTTTCACATGTTTTTCTGACGGGTCCTCAATTTACGTCCGTTTCCAAGCACAACATCGATATCCTTGACCATATCATAGACCTCTTTCCCGCTAAAAAGCCTTCGTGCCGAGTCATCATCTTTTTTCTATCAAATTATTTCTTCATCATGCGGTATGGGTGATATCATGGAAGGAAGTTACGGTGATGCATGTATATAGTTTTGTGTGAGTTGTTCAACCACACACTCTCGGTATAATCTAAGCAGTGCAGACAGGCTTTGACTCCTTTCGTACTCAACCCCGACAGGTTACTAAGGGCAGAAAAATCATTGATGGTGTAGAACAACATGACGCGTACAGTGAAGTTCTCTCATTTGTCCGCATACCATACCTGTACCACTTCGTTCCACAGTGTCATAAGATCTTCCATCAATAGTGCTAGTTATACATCAATATCATTCCTAGGTTGCTTCGGCCCTTGGATAAGTAGTGACATGAAAATGTACTTATACTTCATACACAGCCAAGGATAAAGGTTGTACATGTATACATTCACAGGCCAGGTGATATGTCGGCTGCTCATGTTACAGAAAGGATTCATTCCATCTGCACTCAACCCAAACCTTATATTCCTCGATTCTGTACTGAAGTCTACAAATATCTGTTAGACCATGTGGATGGTCATAAATAAAGATATGATGAATAATTAACATTCGGTTTGCTTTGGATTTTGCGTTTGTGAAAGACTTGGGATGTGGAGGAACCCCAACTGGACTAACCTCCATGATAGTCATTCGGCTTTCAGGCATTTAGCTTTCTTGCTTAGTTGCTCCTTTGGTTTGGTCATTGGATGCATTCAACGAAACTGAGCCTGAAGACTATGTGGACGCCATCTCGCATAGTTGCTATGTGTAAAGCATTCAAATTGCATTTCAGTATAGGGTATATAAAATACAAATTGAATATCATAGATAAAATTTTATTGCTCTGGGGTGTTGGCTGCACTCTATTATCATCATAAGGCCACCTCAACATGAACAACCACATGACAACATAAACTTTAATAATATTATGATTCTTCACTACTCTATGCCTCCAAACATGAACAACCACATGCCCACATATGCCTATATATGTCTCTAATAGGTCATGTTTGTTTACAGGAAAATGAAATTAAGAGCTACATATATGAGCCCCTAATCCTCTAGTTCATGCCGTATTGTTTGCACAGAGACTACAAGCTTTTAGATGCAATAACCAATAAGCATCATAAGCCAAGCAAGGTTGATATAATGCAGAATTTACTGATAAGTTCAAACGCTGGTAGTAACCAGTAAGAATCATAAACCAAGTAAGGTTGATATAGTGCAGAATTTTACACATAAGTTCTATTCACTCCAAACTTAAGTAGCAAACATATTACATATGGCAATATCTTCATGCAAAATTTGCTGATGCACTAAGCAAAGCCAATCAAATTTTCATACTAACAGGAGGCACGACAGGATAACAACAGTTTGGAATGGCATGTTACTTGTCAGCGAATGGATCACACTCGGTCTCATTGAGTCTGCCTAACGCCTTGTCCACGCATCACCTGAGGTAGTTCCAACCCTTGCTCTCCCACCTCGCCTTCTGCTTGTAGTTGAAGGCGGTGAGCACCGGAGGGAAGCGGCGGAGGAAGCTGAATAGGCTCGGTTCCAACGGCGAAGGAAGCTGAGAAGGCATGGATGTGTTGAGAAAAGTCTAAGTGTGCACAAGAGTAGTGAGTTAGGTTTTCGCTCTAAGTGTTTGTATATTTAGAAGAATATTATCATAAACGTCTAATACAAAAAAAAAATTGTCTATGATAAGTCACAACACATATGGTTTTTAAAATTAACCATTTGTGATATCTGATATATCACAGACGACTAATATAAAAAATCGTCTGTGATAATCTACGTATCACAGATGATTTTGTGTTAGAAACCGTCTGTGATAGTCCATGCATCACAGATGGTTTGTGTAAAAAACCATCTGTGATAAATAGGTCGTCACTGACGGTTCTTACCATTGGTTGCAACATATACGATCATACTAGTAAAACTGTCTGAAATAACTACGCTGCAGTTTAACATTGATGGATTTTGTAAAACCGTCCGTGATGAGACGTCTAATATAAGCTTCTTTTAGTAGTGACCGAAGGAGAACGCGAACTAACTAGAGATTCAATCGCCAAATAAGAAAATAATTAAGCCGGATTTAATTAAGCTGAAATAAGCAGAGGCCAGTCTCCAAATCAATTTGCTCAACTAGAGCGTTAATTAGAGACGGATCAACGGCGTTTATTGGTCAAAACTAATTGCTCCATAGTTCGGTCAAACATCACGATCAGTGAGCTCACGACACAAACATCAGTGGCGTCAACAAAAGAATGGCCTGCGGCGGGTGTCCAAATTCTTCACATGGCTAGATTAACAAATGTTAATTGAAATGGCAAACAAATGTTTAATTGCAAGAGAAAAACAATTAAACAAAATATTAGGTATATGTAGCCCAACGAGGAACATATAGCTCTCAAAAATGTTGGTGTTCATGCATATGGTCTATTGGCTATTTATATAGCTAGTGTAAAATCAGCTAAATTAAGTCGGGGCTTTAATTTCTTTGTGCAAATTAGTAAAATTATCAAAATTAGCAAGAATATATATTGCTATAAGCTAGCTGCTGCCGAGCCCCCAAAAGCGGCAACTACTTAGCACTAATAAGGTTAACACTAATTAAATATAATTATCACAATTGAGTATAGCCACTAATTAAGGGGTGGCTGGTTGGCTTCCTATAGGAGAGCCAAACTCAAGGAGGGGGTTAGATTTATAAAAACGAATGTCTGATATCTAAATTTGAAAAAAAAATAGCTACGATATCATTTGTGTGATCAGTTCGCGATTTGTACACATTGACAAATATACAGTGTTAGTTTTATGTGGCCCAACGAGGAACATATGGTTCTCCAAAATGTTGGAGTTCGTGTGTATGGTCTATTGGCTATTTATAAGAAAGTAGCAGCTAGTGTAAAATCAGCTAAATTAAGTTGGTGTTTTAATTTCTGTGTGCAAATTAGTAAAATTATCAAAAACTAGTAAGGAGTATATATATTACTATAAGCTGGCATATATTACTATAAGCTGGCTGCACATAGTCCCATTACAATGTTAGTTGCTTATAGTAATTCTCTTCCGTTGAAGAATATGAGTGCCTTTGGTTGAGCTTTTGGGAGCTGTTTTTGCTTTCAAAAAGCCAAAAGCCAACCAAAGGGGTGGAAACCTGCTGCTTTTTTTGAAGCTACTTTTAGGTAATCTGAGTTTGAAAGCACCTTGGACCCTACTTTTGGCTTTTCGCTTTTGAAATGGTGAAAATAGAGGGTTGTTTCACAGTTGTTTCAAGGAAAATAGAGATAGGAGGTAAGTTTTATACTTGTTTGAACCAAACAGCTTACATCTTTTCCACACCCACAACCCTACAGCAGCTTTTCCACATTTTCACACTCACAAAGAGCTTTTGAAGCCACAGCTCAACCAAACACACCCTATATATACGCCTGCATATAGACTCATTGCAATGCTAGCTGCTCATGAGGCTCCTGTTCAAGAATATGTATGACATTTTGAAAATTGGCACGGTCTTAATTAAGCAGCTCAAAATTAATTAAACCTTCGGGACCAAATCAGTATCTATATAGTGCATCTTGCGCATATGTACACTGATCGATTCCTGATGCGGACACCAAGTCGGCCGTTGGAAAAGGGCAAGAAAAACGACAAGGTTTTGTATTTCGTTTTCAGAGATGGGACACTGAGAAAACGTGCATATGGAACGGTCCAAATTAATCTCGTGTACATATCTATCGATCCGGAGCCGCAGGTCTAGTCAATTGCATGCTTATAGTATAATCCTTGTGTTGCGACATCCATGCGACTTGATTGTTTACGACCATGTCTTGGCGCGATCTTCAAATTCAAGCAGTGATTCTAAATAAGCTTTAGACTTTGGAGTGCTTGGATATGATCATTCAGATATGTTTGTTTTTATCGGAGGGGAAATTCGGATAAATTAATTAGTGTGTTCTTTTAGGGTTTTAAAATGACTTTTGGTTTTGGGTTCTTTGAAAGCTGAAAACAGGATGGTTTCTCCAAATAGTTTTCCGAGCATGTCAACGTATGCACTATCCATATTATTGTATTCATTATCTATCACCGTCTTAAAAAATACAACATAAAATTATTAAACATAACTAAAATCTGTCGGTCACAACGCAACGTATATGTATGCAATGCGCAACATCCATACATAGCCACTGAAAAGCCGACAGGATAGATACAGGAACCATAAATAGAACATGCATGCACTCATCGATCCGGTATGGTTCACTACTGTGTTATACTACACAAACTGCAGCTCAGAATTTTTAGCCGATTTAGTACTATTGGTCACGATATTTACAAAATAGCAGTATGTAGATTGTATTTATAGAAATACACTTTGGTTGTCTGGTGGGTGAACGGTAGCACCAACGAGACAACGTGAGGGGGGCCGCCAGCGGCAGGCGCATGCTGCCCCGCCAGTAGACGACAAGTAGCTTACCGCCCGATGAGAAGACGGTAGTCGGCTTAGCTACCTGCCTTAATTTTTTTCATTAAGTGTTTATTTGAATTTTTAAATATATTAAATGAGCTCAAAAAATTATGAAAATTTATGTATAGTCTTCTAACACAACATAACTGACAGTGTAATTTTTGAGTAATTTTACCCATTGTGAATGTTGCTCAAAAAGTCATACAATTTTGATGTGTGTACAAGTTTATATATATCAAACGAGCTCTAAAAATTACAAAATTTTATGTGAAATCTCCCGACACAGTTATAGTTATTGTATAATTTTTTTGGGAATTTTATGCTGTCCAAATTTACCACGTTTATTCGTGTTAATTTAATTATGAATTTAATGATGCTCATGCATCTTTTCAACTGGCTGATCTTTGTGATTCGCGCATGTGTCAGCCCAATCGTGCTATATTTTCTTTCCTGCTATGTCATTCACACAATTGTTACTCTGTGTGTGTCGTGCTCCCTTGCACTCTCACTCGTCCACACTAATGTCGTTATATCCGTGTCGTCCCCCCTCGCCCTCTCCCTCGTTTGGACATTTGCGAGACTGGTCTCCATCGGACATGAGTTCACCATCGATGGCAGCATCCTCACTACACTGGTGGATAGGTGGAGGCCTGAGATGCACACATTCCACTTTCGGTGAGGTGAGATCATAGTCACTCTGTAGGACATCGCGTTCTTGACCGGTCTCCCTCTTACGGGTGACGCACTTGTTCCATCCCCTGCACCAGCCAACTGGAAGGAGAGGCTGGCGGACTAGTTTGGCTGCCCTATCTCGGAGAGTGCACATAACGTCCCCCGCACTTAGCCGAACAATTTCAATGTGTGCTCACAGGATGCACCGCTGGAAGTCGTTAGGAGGCACCTCGTTGCATTCCTTATTCAGCTCTTTGGTTGGAGTATATTTCAGCCACACACGGCGATATTTGCAACGCTGAGTTCATCGGTCTCACCGAGTCTTTGGCTAACACAAAGTTTCGGGCGATGCCTCAGTACAGCTGGGGATTATCGGTCCTGTGTGCCACGTATTGGGGGTTATGTGACGCTTGCCAGCGCGCCACTGCTGGTACCCCAATCTAGCTATCTGCTACGTGCTCGTACAGCTGTGGAGTTGGGAGCACTTCCCTGTCGAACGTTCGACCATCGTGACGCTAGTGCACCCGTTCGGCGAGTTTGTCGACCTAACAAATGGGCCCACTATAGGCATCTGGTGGACTGCTGCCTAGCTGCGCTAGGCAAAGGGCAAACCATCGAGTGCTACTTGTTGTGGCACAATAAATTTGAGTCGTTGCACGACAGCAACGTCATATGGGGTCCATGGACTGTAGATTTTGTGGATAGTGTATCGCCGCATGGGCTATCCCTGCAATGCTTGGAGGACGTGAAGCTATGGACGACGACACATCATCTAGTGTTCTCGTACATGGTGGAGGCTTATGCGCCACAGCGCATGATGTGACAGTTTCGTTTGCACCAGATCGTGCCCCCTTTGGACAGCAGGTTCCTACCGCAAGCCATACACCGGTGAGTCAAATTCCATCTGACTAATATGTATACTTTCTATGTCTTGCTATGTAACATCTATGATTCTGGAAATGCAGACAACTAAGGGCTGGTTGGCATGGTATGGACTGGCGAGCACTGCAGTAACAGTGGACGATGGCATGGACGGACAGGGCACACCTTGATGTTATCATAGAGCAATGTCCATATGACTTCCAGATGTACGATGAGTACCTGGAGTGGTACGTACCCCAATCACATAGCAGACTCATCATTCCTCCACCAGATTGCCCCGAGTAGATCATGCACCAGGAAAGTCTACAACACTCGATCGATCCCCACAGTGCTTCACAGTGGCATGACAGCGTAAGACAGTTCTAATTTCTTATCGTTTCATTTAAGAAATTCATACTGGTCGTTACTAAAACTATTTCGTATGTCACTTTAGCTAAAGCAGGCGCAGTGCATTGCAAGGGCATCTGAGGCCACCATCACTAGCCTGGAGACACTACCGACCCTGTAGAATACTTTGGAGTACATCCTAAAGCAGGCCAAAAAAATAGTGCATAACCTAAGCTGCGACCGTTCCACAGACCACACTGTGCACATAAGTCACCCAGTGGGGGCACCATGCTCACCCACAGGTCATTGCGACCTAGCGAGTCCAGCTGGCCATTGCAATCTACCAAGTCTGCCTAGCATCGTAGTACTAGCCGCCGATCATTCATGTGACATATCGATGAGGAGGAAACTTATGTATAAACCTACATTTTGTTTTCCTATTAGGCCTTGCGTTCCACTAACATCATGGCGTTCTCCCACTGCAGGTTCGTTGTTGAGATGCATCACTTTTGATGTCCGCACTACCTGCATAGACTACCGCTACCCATTCTTCATCTTCGCAACACATTCAGGAGGTATGAGATTCACATTGTACATCCGGAATATTTATTGTGACTATATCATTTCATCTTGCAGCCTCTAATTCAACGTGGTGGTGACGACGAGTCCACTGATGACAATACGAGCCTCCCATATGCTTCCAGAGAGCACTACACAGTGCCAGGGTTTGCAGCGTATGCAGGGTAGAGCTCAGCGTTCACATCATACCTAGGGTTTGGACACTTCGGTGGGCAGAGCTCCTTCGGCTTCGCTACCACGTCGTACGGTGAAGGTGAGAGCTCCTTCACACCACGAGGGGATTTCTAGAGTCCTTCGTTGATGATAATATTGCGGGCAGCTCGTAGTTCGGCATGTCTCACCTAGAGGACATCGACTCTTACCAGACCCAGCCTACTGTACCTAAGCCTACTAGACCACTGCCGACAACTGAGCAAACAGAATGGTCTCTAGTCCTCCTCCGACTCGAGACATAACCTCCGAACCAACCGACGTACCCCACGCGACATGTTCGTGCTCAACGGAAGACAAGACCATATATGGGGAGGCAGACGCGGCGAGGAGGTAGCAGTGGCTCAGATGGGTGAGCCATATCACATCCAGTATGATGCATTTTTTTACTACTACATTTACTTTTACTTGTACAAGTATTCCTAATGTATAAAATTCTAAAAAAATTGTGAAATATTTGTAAATTCACGATTAAATTAACCCAAATAAACGTGGTAAATTTGGACCACATAAAATTTGTAAAAAAATTACACAATAATTATGACTATGTCGGGAGGCTTCATATAAAATTTTATAATTTTTAGACCTTGTTTTCTATATGTAAAAACTCATACAAATATCAAAATTTTATAAATTTTTCAGCAACATTCATAATGAATAAAATTACCCAAATATTACACTGCTAAGTACGTTGTGTCAGAAGGCTGTATATAAATTTTAGTAATTTGTTGATCTCATTTATTATATTTAAAATTTAAACGATCACTAAGCAGAAAAAACTATGGTAGGTAAGTAAACTAGCTAATCAGCCGGCTTAATGACCTGCCGTCTCCTCATCGGGCGGTAGGCGCTTGCTGCCGGTGTCCCCCCACGCATCGCCTTGCCGGCGCTGCCGTCCACCCACTGTACGGTAAAAGTGACATTTCTACAAATACTATACGTATATTACTACTTTTGTAAATACCGTAACTAACAGTGCCAAATCCATTAAAAAGTCCTGTAGCTCGTTCAAGCGGTTGGTCTACATACGGTTCCAGCAAATCAATCTCCCTGTAATTATAATTGATAACTAGTACTATCTTGCTTGTAGAATAGTCACTCGGGTTGAAAGGAGGAGACAATGTTGGAAATAAATTTATTGTAGATCGTACTTGTGTGTTTGAGTATTGTATAATCGTGTGTCGACTACTCGTGTGTTTGAGTACTGTAGTTGTATGTCGAATACTCATGTGTTCGAGTACTGCATGGTCGAATCAAATACTCATATGTTCGAGTACTGTGTGGTCATAGTCGAGTACTCGGTGTGTTCGAGTACTGTGGAGTCTGTGTACTCGGTGAGTCCGAGATTGTAGCAGTCGGTGAGTCTGAGTGTTACAGTGATCGTAACTACAGTGGTCGTAGCTACAGTAGTCGTAGATCAATAGTCGTAAGCTACAGTGATGATCGATGCTCGAAGATCTGTGTGGTCAAAGATATGGTCGAAGAATTATGGTTGACAAGCCGTGGTCGGTAAAGCGGTCGAAGGGAAGCCGTAGTCACAGATGCAGTCAAAGTGGCATGGTCGACAAGGCATGGTCGGTGAAGTGGTCGACTAGATGTGGCGAGAAGTCGTAGTCGAGCAGCTGTGGTCGTGAGGTGTGGTCGAGACACCGTGGTCAAAGAAGGACTCGAAGCTTGGCAGGTCTGTGTGTGGTTGTAGACTGGTCAGATTGCAATGTGTCTGCTCTAGTCAGTTGGTTGGTGGAGCGTGTTTTTCGGATGGTTCTCAGAGTGCGAGTCGTGTGGATCGTGGAAAAGATTCCGGACAGTAGCGTGAAAATAGGTACTAGTTGTTAGTCGACTTAGTGCGTACGTGAGGCTTATTTAAGCCATATAATCTATTAAACATTTTGAGGTGTTGCGAGTAAATAACAGAGAGAAGAAAAAGGCGTGTGTTGCTGCAAAAAGAGAAGACACTCTTGTATTTATTCGTTCTCTCTACTCATGTACGTGTCTTGTTCTAAGGAAGAAACCATGTATACGTTTTCTCTCGATGAGTAGCAAACTAGCAATCGGAGCTGATTGGCTCAGATCCAACGGACGACACTTTGCCAAACAGGGAACTCTGTATACGCTTATTGCATTATATTACCTTAATATTAGTCACCTGTTGATCGATATTCGACCACATAATTTTTCAGCTATTCCAAATTAGTACTACGGCTTGTCTGCTACGTATCATCAATCATAAACACACTGTTAGATAGTCTGTAGCGACATACCTACGGATACTTGATTTTGATGAAAATTGTGAGGAACGTAAGGACACAGTTGTGAACCGTTCCACAGACATTATATGTACCAGCTGCGTAAGCTAGACCGCTAGCTAACCTACACCAGTCGTTGCAGTTGTCGGCCTTGCAGCGCTGGTAGCATCCGCCCCACTGGAAGAGGTTGTTGATGAGGCACTTCACCCGGCACGTCGCCTCGCAGATCTGGCAGTCGATGCTGCTCGCCAGCTTCCTCACGCTGCTCCCGCCTCCACCGGCGCCGCCGCTGTTACCGCCTCGCGCGCCACCAGCGGGTGCCGTTGCTGCTGAGTGGACCGCCGCCCTCTTGCTCGATCGTCGCGGGCTCCTCGGGCTCGGGCGCCTGACAGCAGTGGCTCACGGCGCCGGCCGGCCGGTGAGAGGCCATCGATCAACTCGCACGCGCGCGCGCGCCTCTGTGATTTGTATGTTCGACGCGCGAACTGTGGGAGAAATGCGGTCGAGGCAACGATCCATAGGTAGGGCAGTGGTGGCGCGCGCGAGGTGGGTCTGTACGTGTGATGCCCGGTGTTTTGTGCGTGATCGATGGCAGCGGCCGGGCCCTGGCTGTGTTGGTGCTCGGTGGTTGAGTCACGCGTGCCATAGTTTCGCCAACTCCGATCGAGCCCGAAACAAAAATAGAAAAGATATTCTTGGTACAAACACTGCAACCCGAACGACCAAAGCCCAAAGCATCCGATCCAGCCCATGGTGTCGCTCTCTTCAAAGAGTAAAACTGTAGCCTATCTGAATCGAGCCCAACAGCTGCTCTGCTCTCCTCCTCGGCTCCTCTGGTTCCACGCTTTAACTGTGGCATTCTTTTGTGGGATTGACTAGCACTCACATTTTTTTTTCTTTTATAGAATAATTTTAGAAAAAAAATTGGTTTTCTATTCATAACATTTACCACTAAATTATGCCATCTAACTCAAGAAATTCCAAAAAACAACTAAAAAATAAAAGTTATCATCTGGATTTTTACCAGACGAAAGTTATATAAATTACCATCAGTTAGATCCTAAATTACCACCGATAGTTTAATCAGGGGCGGAGCCAGGAATTGGATATGGGGGGACAACGTAAACAACAAGTAGAGTAGAACCAATGAACCATGCCGGATTTACCGATCCAATAGTCACATATTAGAGTAATATGTTTCGCAAATTACAATGCAAAGAAAATTACATCTTTATTAACTTAAACTTAGCTCTACGACTAAAACAGGGTCTCTAGATGTGATGTGAGAGCAACTACTGAAGTGTGTACTTATGATTTTTGTTTACGTTTTTTGATACCACAGTGAACGGTAAAGATATTGATGTGAACGGCTCATATATTTTTAGACTCGAGAAGTCATTTAAAAAACTGCTTTTAAAAAACGCTCTATTTATTTTGATTTTTGAAGAAATCATAAGACAAATCCACGAGAACATGTCCATTGTATTACTTTAAATATACTTTACATTTGGACTAAAGGTGGGAGGGGCCAAATCACTAATTAAACACATATAATTAATTACATAATAAAGGATTAGTAGAAGCCTTCTCTCCGCCACTGGCTACATTCCACGCTATCTCAACAGAAGGCGCATATGCAGATGGAATAGGATTGACAGCACACATTCGTTCATTATATTGTCTGAATATATATACACATACACATACAAGGTTGGGGGGTGCCAGCCCCTCCCAGCCCCCTCTCTCCGCCACTGAGTTTAATTGCACCATAAGTTACCATTGTCAGCTTTAACAAAATATCACCCTAATTTCAAGAATTCGTCTACACTCCATAAGCTTTAATAAAGTACCACATTAATTTTAGAATTTACCATCATACGTGTAAAAATGTTTCAAATTTACCATCATTAGTACCATAAATTATCATATATAGATTTAATAATTTACCACCCTAGTTTAATAATTTACCATCATTTTTGTAAGTGTACAAAAAAATAGTTCAAAAGTTATTAATTTTTGCACCCTAAGTTATCATTTATAACTTGAACAAATTACCATGTTAAGTTAGAAATTTACCACCCTAAGTCACCATCTATATTTTAAACATATTACCACCCAAAAAGTAATACTTCTACCTAGCTTTAAACATATCCGATATTAGTCTTATTTTGTTGATCTCATCGTGTAGAATACAAAAAAAAACACATGAATTATAGGTTGAAAGTACGGTTTGAAAGGTATAACTATATTAATCTCTTTAATTAGGTAAGAAAAGAATGTTTTATACATTAACAGAAAATTTAAAGGGCCCTTATGTAAAAGTAGGGATTTCCATCTCTTATGTAGCATTCTCCGAGCAAGGAATATGGGGTGGGGCCGTACGTGGATGCATCATGTGAGACGAGCGATTGCTATCGGATGAATCAAAAGCGACGTGCGCTAAGACAATAGCATCAGTAGTAGATTTCCATCTGTTGTTCGGTTTACGGTTTTTGGGTGGGTGCTAGATTTCCATCTATTCGGTGATCGGTGATTTATTCGGTTGTCACTCTTAAGAAACGGAACAGGCCCAACAATCTATTTAGCTGTTTGTGCATATATCCGGGCCGAGCAGCTGGGACCCTGAATTAGCAAAATCCTAACCCTATGTAATTTCACTATACTATTTCTTATATCCGTAGATAGTACCTACAGATATATTACTCAATCAAACTCATACATTGCAGAACCATACCAACATTAATATTATATAACCGAGTGTAAATAACTCATCGGATAGAGATTACAGAATGGCCGATCAGACCAAATGTTACATTACAATTAAATAGAAGCAGAAGCAAAAGCGAAAAGCAAAAGGGTGATGCCACACCCACTACAACACAAAAGGTCATTACAGACGGTTCAAAAACATCATCATAGACGGTTTCGTGAGCCGTCTGAGTTTATGGATCAGTAATAATACGAGGTCTTTACAGACGGCTTTCAAACAGTCTGTGATGAAGATTATCACAGACGGTTTTTTATTAGAAACTGTATGTGATATATTGATTATTATAGACGGTTTCAACTACAAACCGTCTGTGATAATCAATATATCACAGTAAACAATCACAGATGGTTAAGAGTTAACAACCGTCTATGATATTTTTTTTATTCTTAAATCTATTTCTGTTTATTGGTTAGCCTCAAGAAATGCTAGCCATGCCCTCTAAAATAAGTTAGCAAATTAACGCAGTGTGTGTGTGTGTGTGTATATATATATATATATATATATTCAATTCACATTCATTCATTTCAGAAACAAGAACATCTATTTTACAAATCAATTAACAAAAATAAAATAAACTATCCATCTATGAAGAAACACACACATGAATAATTAAGCTCAATCTTATCCCAGTGAAATTCATTCTACATTGTTGAACTCCCCATCTTCTTTTATGACTTTAGACATCAAGAAGTACGCACACTGTCCTCGAATATGTTTTAGGTTTTACGAAAATGAGAGACACCGGGCTTTCGCCCATATCTCAGCTCATAAGAAGTACTGTGTAAGTATGCCCTTAGAAAAACTCGATTTGAGACATGGCACGCGGTGGCTATAGTCTCAGCCCAAAACTTTCGTGGTGTAGAGTACTCATCGAGCATCGTCCTATCCATCTCGACCAAGGTACGGTTCTTCCTCTCCACGACGCCATTCTGCTGTGGGACGTGCAGAGAAGAGAACTGGTGCTCTACACTTGTCTCATCACAGAACATCTCAAAGTAGGAATTGTTGAACTCCGTGCCATTGTCACTGTGGATCGCTAGTAAGGCACCCAGGAGCTCAACAGAAAGCCCACTGAAAAGATCTCAGAAATGTGTAGATGTCTCATCCTTCGAGGCTAAGAAAAACACCCAAGAATACCTCGAGAATTCATCGACCACGACAAGAACATAAAACTTCCCTCCTGCTGACTGCAGTTGAGCTGGTCCAACTGTGTCCATATGGAGCAGCTGTCCAGGTGCATCGGTCATAGTAAGTGTGACCGGAGGGTGAGAAGCAGCAACCATCTTACCGTGCTGGCATGGAGCGCAAACAAGATCTTTGACCATCTTGAGTTTCGGCAGACCACGAGTGAGATCGTGGCCGCTAACTCGGGCCAAATGGTCAAATCCAATGTGACCAAGTCTCCTATGCCAGAAAGAAAAGTCGCAGGACTCAGAAGCAACTAAACACCTAAGAGGATCACCAGAAGACTCAGAAAGATCAGCACGAAAGATCATCCCAAAACGAGAAATTCCGCAAACCAGACTACCCGAAGAGTCAAGAATTTTGCAAGCGTTTTTCTTAAAGCTCACCTCGAAACCGTCATCAGTAAGCTGAGAAACGAAAAGCAAATTATACTGCAGCTTACTAACCAAAACAACATCTTTCAAAATGAAAGAATCATTAACGTGCACTGTACCTTTGGCGATGACGCGCCTAGATGAAGCGTCTCCGAAGGTGATCGTCTCATCACCTGGAGCACGGGCAAGGGAAGAAAACCAACAGGAGTCTCCGGTCATGTGTCGTGAACACCCAGAGTCTACTAGCCAAACCTTTCCCTTCCCTGCCCGGCGAACTTGAGTCAACAAGAGAGTAAAGTCTCAGTACTGGGGTAAATCAAGAGTGATTTTGGCACCCAATACTGAGTAACACGTCGAGCAGATGAAGTAGTCAAACACGACTGACCTCTATCTACCCTACGCTCTCTGTTACTCAAAGAAGCAGACGGTCTCTAAGTAGACCTGAAGCTGTTGTTGGGCTTGACTGCTACAGAGGAGTGAGTCAAGACACCAGCAACATGCTGATCACGCCGCGGGTAGCTATCTCGACGGGGGAAACGAGATCTACCCTCAGGACGGCGGAAGTCACGATCAAAGGGAGCATGAGGACAAAAATCAGAAAACTCGGAAAAACCAAGTCCTCGATGCTGCTCAAACCCATCAACAGGAGCAAACCTAGACCTCGTGTGGGTCTTAGGGGCATTCAAGGTCTAGGGCTGACCCTGAATATGCCTAAGAGCCTCAGCACGGTCTCTCCACGCGATCTTGGCGGGCCTGAATCATCGCTCGATCGAGTGTCCATCCTTCTGACAGAAGGTGCAGTGGTACTTTACCTTCTGAGAGGTAGAAGTAACATGGTGAGGCTTCGCCTTCTGAGAGGCCGAAGCAGCAGGTGAACTCATCTTGCTGTCAGAAATCCCTTGGACAAAGTTTGCTGACTTAAATTGGACTTTTTCGGTCCTGGGCTCAGTCTCGATCACACCTGGTGCTATGGGTCTGAGCACGGCAGGTGGATGCTTCCTCATGTCCTCATAGAAATCATATCCTAGACCCTGGTTGAACTTGCAAATCTTGGATTGGTCTAGAATAAGATTGTGCTTCTTCTTGCCTCCTACAAATCTCTCGAGAGTGTTCATAAGGTACTGACACTCCCGAAAGAGAGAGGTGCAAGAAGAGCAAGGGAAGAAGAGACAGCAGAAGGTAAGGGAGCAGAAGAAGAACCAACAGTAGAGGAAAGAATGGCTTGTGCACGCACAGCCGACTCTGAGGGGACAATCCTACTACTAGCCAGTTAGTTTACGTCGCTAAGCGTCTCCACCTTACCCTTGGGCTCCTTCCCAACCTCAGCACAGACATTACAAGCAGAAGATGGCTTCTCTAGAAGGTCCTTAGTTAGCTTCACACATTTCTCATCCAATGCAATCAAATCAGATTTTAGTTTGTTACAATTAATGCATGGTGAGCTAACAGGGTCCTTAGAAGCATGTTGAGCCAATTTGTTATTATTGCCAATCATCTCTTGAAACTGTTTGGAAACATATTCAAGCTCAGCAGTTAATTTGGGACAATTAACACACGAAGCAATAGGCTCAAGAAGAAAAGCTTGTAGTTCAGCAATTTTATGATCTGTGATCTGCCCATTTTAGGTTCATCCTCAGATTATTGCAATTTTCATAAGACTCGGGCAGATCCAGAAGCATGGTATAAAGACCTCTAACTGCGTTGTCCTTATCCTCATATGAGGTGCAAGCAATAGTCTCAACAGTAGTAGATGAAATAGAAGCAACCCTACTCATCTCTAGTTCAGCTAACAGACTAAGATTCTCCACCTTAACAATATCAAGCTCGGAGGACAAACTATCATGCGAGATCCTTAATTTCTCCATATCACCCAACAGAGCACAGCATGTATCACAATCATCACGGGAGGGAGCAGATGTAAGTGAAGTAAGCTCCCGTGATAGTCTATCTACTTTCTTCTCTAACTCGGTACACCTAGCCCTAGCTCTAGCATGAAATCCACCTAGCTTAAGAAAAGTATGATTAAGCTGGTCGTAGGTGGGGGATACCTCGTTTGAGTCGAGTCTGACTCGTTGTCGCTCGGTTCGCCCTCAAGGGCCATGAAGCACATGCCGGAGAAGTCGTCGCCGCCCTTGGGTTCTTGGTCACCTGTCTCGTCGTCGTCGCTCCATCCCTCCACCTCGCTGAGGTCGAGGTCGTCGAAGGCGGTGAGGACACGGTGGAAGAGCTTCTTGGCCTTCCCAAAGTCGCGGAACTTCTTCTTGCCTTGTGCGGGAACTCAGGGCTTCTTGTTGCGGTTCTTGTCGGTGTAATCGTTCTTGCCCGAACCGCCGTAGTCACCTTTGCCCTTCCCAGCTTGGGGTAGTTTGCCCGAATGTGGTTGGGGCCACCACACTCGAAGCAAATCACGGGTCCTCCTCTCTTTCCATCCCTCCTCCTCTTGTAAGCATGGGAGAATCTCCGAGCTAGGAGGGCTAATCGCTCATCCGCAAGTCGCTCTAGCGATCATCGGTTATGTCACGAGAGAGCGACAAGGAGAATCCACACGTCGAATCGGAAGAAAGACCGAGGTTTAAGCGGGATCGGTGACTAGGGCCATCGATCGTGACTTAGACTTGCGAGAGACAATGTCAATCTCGTGAGTCTTGAGGCGCAGTCTGACGCATCAAAAGTCAAAGTCGAGAGGTCCGTGGTGTCCTTGATGGTAGTCACCTTCATCTCCCAAACACGAAGGTTGAGTGCAGCGAGCATCTGACGAGCGTTATCCGTGTCAGGGTATGTGAGGCCGACCGCTCGGAGGTTGCTCAGAATCTTATGAAAACGCGCAAAACACTCATCAAGGGACTCGCCAGCGAGCATTTCAAACTTGTTGTAATCTCGCTTGAATCGTCTGTCATGCCGTCTTTATTTGGGTGGTGCCCTCATGGTAAGCATCAAGGGTCTCCCAAATATCGAAGCCAGACGAAAGATGAGATATGCGGTCAAACTCGCTACGACTTAGGCCCTGGATTATGATGTTCCTTGCCTTAGCGTTTGCCTCAACATCAGCCATATTCCCAGCGTTGATGTTCTCATCGGCAGGAACAACAAACCGGACCTTGACCTTACGCCAGATGGCATACCCCTAAGCCTGGATGTATGTTTCCATTCGGCTCTTCCAGAAGGGGTAATCGATGCCATCAAAGACGGGAGGCTTGGTCGAGTACTTGTCCGTCGCCATGGCTCTAGAGACCGGTTAAGATCTATGAAGAAGAGCTAACCGGCTCTGATACCAATTGTTGGACTGAAATGGCCACAGAGGGGGGGTGAATGTCGACTCTTTAGAAATAAATCCCCAAAAGAATCCTTGGATGAAACTCCTCTCCAGTAGTTACAGAGCTATAGAGAGGACTTCAAGACTCGAGGAAACCCCAATCAAGCAAAAGGAGCTCACAACCACACTCTTTCCAATTGCTATTAAGAACTATGAAAAGAAGATCATGAACTTACAGAAAAACCATGAAGAACTGAGAAGAAAACATAGCACAAAGAAGGCACAACCAAGGGAACACCAAGCACAAACACCAAGGGAAAGAAACAAAACAACAGGGAGAAAAACAGCACAAATCCCACTGGGCCGGTCAGACCGCAGGCATCAGGCCGGTCTAACCGCTCCCTGGCCGGCGGTCAGACCGCCTGGGCCATGCCGGTCTGACCGGGGTTGAGTGGCCGGTCTGACCGCTTTGACAGCGCCGGTCTGACCGGTTATACTGAACCCGCAAAACAACACTGACCGAAAATGAACACTACTTTGCAGGCAAAACTGAAACTTGTAATTTTGGATAAATTAGTGAAGTCCTGCTATTATCCTTTGGCGAAAAGATCACATATCTATTTTAAATAGCATAAAGGCCTCAAATAGCAAGAAGAATCAATTGGGAGACAAGAATTTCAGATTTTACCCAAAAAACTGAAAAGTGCACAGAGCTGCACTAAAACTCAAATTTCTCTCCAACCATGGATCCTTGGCTCATGAAACTTGGCAGAAAGATAATTAATAGCCTCTGGACTAAGTATGCCAAGTTTCATCCCAACTCATGAAGAGAAACAAGAAATCCACCAAAACCCTAGAAGAGGAAAGATGAACAGGGGTGGCTCAAAGCGCAAAACTGAAATTAAACACTTGGCTCTAGGATTTAAGCTGACCAAAGGGTGTAGAAATGCAATTCCATCACAGAGCGACCCATTTTGGCACTCCCCAGCAAGAAACAACAAGAAATCGAAAAACTCAAAAATCACCCATGAGCAAGAACGAAGAACAGAGAAGAGCTCGTGAAGAAAGCTTCTGAGATTTCATTCTTGGAAACAAGAAATACAAAGAACTACGTCCCCATACGCATAGACATTAGAACAAGAGTTGATTACATGGAATCTCTACTCAAACCCTCTCCTCATCCTCTTCCAAACACAAGAACACCACAAGAACTCACAGTGGGAGGAAGAAGCTACGGGAGACACTCTACTACCATTCCACCAAACCTCACCAACTAAAGCTTCAAAGCAAAACCAACCCTCCAAAGCTTATTTTGACTCACCTAAACCCTAACTCTCTCCCAAATCCATGAGGGGGCATGCGGCCAATCCCTCCTTTATATAGCCCTTGGCTAACGGGTCTCCAACCCGTTACGCCCGCCAGATCCAACGGAACCCGCTCCCGCCTGTGCAGCCTTGTGTTTTTACCGAAACGCCCCTCGTGCACCTTTTGGGAAGCTTCCTTGTTCCTTGTCGTCCAAGCCTCGCAACCACCTCGAGCCTCCGCTGTCTTCGACACATCCGACCGTTCTGACCTCGACACCGCCCGTGTCTAGTCCGGTCACCTCGTGTCTCGCCACGGCTCCGCCTCGACGTCCTGCAGCCAACACAGACAAGAAACATATCAAATAGCACCGCTCGATACATGTAAGCTTAAATGCATTAATGAAATAGCCCAAACCTGACAAGTCGACATAATATGCATCCTAAACACTTTGACCAGGTTTGACCAAGTCCGACCGAGCCCGATTGCACCACGCAACGTGAAGGTCCGAACCAACCAAATCAAACTCGACTTTCCTAAACCGATGTCAATTACTCATCATACACACGGGATGACCTCCACATGGTCTCTCAGTTGTGTCTAAGCGTCATGCTTAGATACCTAGGGACATTAAATAGATACTCAGGGGCATTAAATTACCATGTCATTATTTTAAATGTGAAACTGGTTTTAGACAGTCATTGGAGGGAAATTGCTGATATGTTGAGATAACTTTGTTTTATTCTTCTCAAAACCCTACAACTTACTTTACAAATCTGGGTAGATAGTAAGAGGTGTAGGTGTGGATGTAACACGAGAATATACGCTTTGTGGTAGCACCACCCAGATAACACTAAAAATTGAATCTTGTGATGACCTCTCAATGTAAAATAGTGCAACCTCTCTTACTTTTTTTCTTTAAAAAACAGATCTATAATGGGTACGACCTGGCTAATTAATTTGCATTCATCAGCGCTGGTTGTACCATTGAAGTGACCCACAGGTTATGTCGCTAGATTTAAGCCGCTATGGATACGGGTTGTGTTGATTATCTCTTTTAGGTAAAGTGTACGACTTCTACAAAATGAAAAATCTTCGAACAAACGTTCACATGGTCAAGGGCGGAAATGGAAACTTATTCAAGTTAGTGTCTATTTCAAAAATTTTGTGAGTGTGATGCAAACTCATTGGACAAATGTAACCCTGAATTTGGATTGTTCTGGGTGGATGTAACCTAGTAAGTATAATAGGTGGACAAAATCTTAGTAACAAAAACTATGATTTGGTGAATGAAACTGTCACTGGTGGATGAAACCTGCATTGTTATTAATATTCCACTCTTACTTTCTTTAATAAAAACATAGTTTAGTTAAAAAATACTAAATCATAGGGAATTTTCTATTTATTATAGCCTTTAACTAATGATTTTAGCAAATAAAAAATCCGAGTCTACCTTTGTTGAACCTTACATAGTAATACTGCATAATGTGTGTTGGCTCAC
Organism: Dendrocalamus sinicus; assembly: GCA_036346575.1. Classification (NCBI taxonomy): domain Eukaryota; kingdom Viridiplantae; phylum Streptophyta; class Magnoliopsida; order Poales; family Poaceae; genus Dendrocalamus; species Dendrocalamus sinicus. The sequence goes on along the minus strand of CM070648.1, from coordinate 33,960,745 downwards.
AGAACACAGTTGTTTGTGCTCACCTTTGCTCACTAAAATATCTCAAAACTTGTGGATCAAGATCACTACTCTGGGATGGTGGAGATTAAGATATTCTCTAATTGCATAGTTTTTATTTTAGATAGCAGACTTTATTGGTGCCTATGTGCATATCTATTGTCCAAATTCTTAGAAAGCAGTAAGGTATCATTTTATCTCGAGTCACTTACCTATAATAAGATATACTCTCACTTTTACTCTCACTTTCGCTTTTTTAATATATCTATTTGACCTTATCAGCCCTTTACATAAATTAAGCCCAATGTAATTTATTTAAACTCAGGCTTATAATATTAATAAATGGTATGATTCATATTATGTATGATTCAACGATATGTATCTATAAATACTATTTACTAATATAAAAAAATAGTACAGTAAAAACGTAGAGGATTATAGATTGACAAAATCCATGTCCGACAGGTTTTGATATAGGCCATGGGGTTCAGGTCCCGCTGGCGAGAAACATAAACTTTCTCGTGCAATGAGACGCCAGGCTGTTAAAACTGATGAACGGCAGCCGACTCAAAAAAGAAAAAAAAAATGCAGCCGGCATGTTACAGGTACTGGAAATTACCTGCAAGGATTAAAATACAGCAACAATCCTTCAATAGATTATTTATACACTCAAGCTGGATCCTCATTTCATCCAGCTTTCCTAGCTTTTTTTGCACTAGGTATGAATCAAACGGCCATACAAGGAGTCAGCCTATACAGTTTCTATGAGCAACCACACAAAAATACATATACAATGCGACAACACCCGAAACTTGTCTAAATGACATCTGTCATGAACCGGGGTTCATGCGGGATAAACACCACCAAGAAGAGGGCCGGATGGCGTCGGTGTAGAGAGAGAGATTTAGACGGGGAACACTATAATACGTCTCTGCTCGATTCCAATAGCATGCGGTAGCCCTCTTATATAGACGACTCCCCCTAACAGATAGAATCTAATCCCGATTATATCTCTAACTCATATCATATCTCTAACTATATCTCTAACAATGGAAACTAATCACTAACTCAAATAGAAAGCAATCTCTAATAATAACCGACTAGGCCGTGGGCCCAAGGCCCACACCCTTGACACTACACCCCTCTCGGACATGCAGCTCGTCCTCGAGCTGCTAGACGGCGGCCAATGGATGACCTTCGACGCCGATGTAGAAGACGAACGGTGGCGGGGTGCTGTAGCGGATGGAGACGACCGGCCCGATCCAAGCGGAACAAGGCTAGACGAAGTGTAGCGCCTTTGGAATATAATGCTTGCAAAAATACGCTTCTTTTTTTATTTTTTTGAATTTTTTTGATTTTTTTGGCCGTTAAGTAGTCGGTCGGTTCTAGAAAACCGACCGAGACTCACTGACGCACCACAATCGAGCGGTGGAGACCCTTGCGCGTGAGCGGCAGATCCAGCGGTGGCGGCGATTCGGCGGCGCGGTGGTTCAGCGGTGGCCGCGGGCCATGGCGGCGCGGCAGAGGCGCTCATGGCGTTGGCGGTAGCGGGCGAGGTTGGCGGCGGCGACCTAGGAACGGCCGGCGAGCAGGCGGCGCAGCGGCGGGCGCGGCTGCGAGCGCCGGCAGGCGCGAAACCCTAGCCACGGGTTGTCCGGTGGCGGCTCGGCGACCTCGGATGCGGGCGCGAAGGTGGTGGGGGCTCCGGTGGTCGGCCTCGCACGAGAAGGTTAGCGGCGGCCGGCCGCGGCGTCGGCCTCGAGCGAGCGGCGAGCGGCGGCTCCCGATGGCGGCCGGCGGAGATAAGGCCGAGCGGCGGTGGCTTTGGCGGCAACGGCCGGCGCGGCCGCGCGAAGGAGCCTAGCGGCGGCTCGGCGAATCGGCGGCAGCGTCGCCGCGTGAAGCGGGGCAACGACGGCCGGCGAAGAAGATCTTTGCGGGACCGAGCGACAGCGCAACGGCGGTTCGGGCGGAGGACCCGTGATGGCGTTACGGCGGCGGAGTGCAGCAACGGCGGTTGGCGGCGGCGGCACGCAGGCGGTGCGTTTGGTGACCGACCGCGGCGGCAGAAAGCGGCGAGTGGCCCATGCCGCCGATCGTATGCGCCGGCGGCCACCGCAAGCGACGGCCGGCGGCTATTGAGGACTTGGGTTCCGACGTGAATATAGTCACCTTCTGTGCAAGATTCACTCCAGCTGCTGCAGAACACATTGTATTTATGGTGGAGTCTTCGGGTGGATCTTGCTTTTGTTGTGGTTGAGGATCTGTTGTTGAATGATGAAGTACCTGGCTCTTTATCTCTTGTTGCGCCTTTTCTCTATCTGCGATCATCTTCTCAAGGATACCATGCATGTTGAGGAAGATGTCCGCCGTCTTTTTGTTGATGTTAGCCATCTCATTAACGCTAGCTATTATTATGGCCAACGACTCGGCAACTGGACGAGTCGCAAAAACCATGGTAGCAGAAGTTGTGGGGAGAGATCGGCTGCTCTGATACCAAGTTGCCATGAACCGGGGTTCATGTGGGATAAACACCACCAAAAAGAGGGCCGGATGGCGTCGGCGTAGAGAGAGAGAGATTTAGACGGGGAAGACTATAATACTTCTCTGCTCGATTCCAATAGCATACGGTAGCCCTCTTATATAGACGGCTCCCCCTAACAGATGGAATCTAATCCCAATTATATCTCTAACTCATATCATATGTCTAACTATATCTCTAACAATGGAAACTAATCACTAACTCAAATAGAAACCAATCACTAATAATAACCGATTAGGCCTTGGGCCCAAGGCCCACACCCCTGACACATCATCCCCTTGACACATTACATACAGGAGACTACAACATCACACTCCATTTAGGTACCTACCCATGCATCAACAAAACGCTGAACTCATACTAAAGACAACCAAAAAATTTTACATTCTCACCAGCAGTTTCTACAAATGATAAAGACGGAGGGTAAAGAATTTCTACCAAGAATATACTACCAAGAATATACAATCATGAAATTGAATGAACATCCTACCTAGGACTGTTCCAAGGAGAAGGTGGCTTGCATGGAAAACCCTGTGAAGCAGATCCATGTCCTAAATCGAGACTATGGAGTTGTTCCATTAGGTGTGACCTCCGCTCTTTGAAGAAATCTAGCCTACTTGTTAGTTCTACCAAAGTGGAGGATGCCACCATTGGTTGCCTCACGTATTCAACACCCTGTCGTACAACAAATATGAATAATCTTCTTTTTGATAGTGTGTGTAACTATAAAGCACTGAGATTTCCCAAACCTCGGCTAACTTTGGGGCGTTAATGGCCATAGAAGTGTTCTCTGTTGACATGCTTGTTGATGCATCCATGCCTCTTGAATCACCTGAAGATGCATCCAAGGAAAGCTTGCGGGTGAGTGGCCTTGAAGAACCATAAGGAAGCACATGCTGCTTGATGTTCCTCCATTGTGATGCATCCACTGAGCTCTCCTGCCAAAATGATCCAATCAGTATCGGTGTATGCAGTTCAACTTAACATCAGAGTTCAATGGGAAAGCCACTCATAACACAAATGGATTCATTTTCCTCGTCCTTGTGACATCAACTCTGAAAAATGTTATCATGTAAAATAGCAATTGTTTGCGAGCCACAAGTCAAACCAAAGTAGTAGATAATGGTTGGATAAAAGTAACAAAAACTGGTTAGAAATTTGCCCAGGAGTAAACTCAGCTTAATTGAAACTGCCTCCAGAGCATGGTTGCAGAAAAAACTGAATTTCAAAGTTTTACTGGACCCCACGTGGTTACCAGTTAGATTCTGGTCCCCTCTCAAATTTCTCTGAAATTTTCTAGAATTTCTAACACCAAACATGTAAGAAACTAAGATGGCCCCAAATCAACATGTCACCACTGGTAGCTGTGCTACCATTACCCACTAGTAAAACCCATAAACAGCCACCAATTTTTGTACCCTGCTCCAGGCTAACGGTTGGCCCACATTTACCAAGATACTGCAAACTTGTGGGAGTAGCAACTAGCAAGCATAAAACTTTGATTTGTGCTCAGGCAAATTTTGGATAGAAACTGAGCTGAATTTTGATATTATTCCTAACGATGGAATCTAGCGATAAACACCATCAAAACTGATGAACCTGAATAACACTATTCTGAAAAAGCAAGACAAGATCCTCAGATATTTGTTTTCCATCACTTGGTTTTTTCTTACCAGCTGGTCCACTAAATAACCAGACATGAGTACATGAGCAATACCAGTATTTTTCATTTTCAAAACTGAAAACTAGTTATTTATTTATAGAGCACTATAAGAGTGCATTGAATTATGCATGTTCACAAGCCAAACTTTTGAAATTGGAATTTCAACAATATTCAGTACCATCATTAAGAACAGGAAGTGTGTGAGTGGTGTTTTGGGGTCTTAACAAACCTCATTTCTCTGCTTGTCTTGATTACAAAATGCAAGGTTCATGTCAAATCCTGGCTGAACAAAGTTTCTGTTACCACTAAAATAATGTCAAAATACAATAAGTAAATTAGGGGAATATAACATATCCAATGCATTGAAGTGTTAATTATGACTGCACAAACATTCTTTCCAGTGAAATAATGCCTACAATCAATTCCGAGTTACAACCAGCTACGGCATAAGTCTGCACTGCTTCTTAAAAGAAATGGCTATACTTGGATTAAATAGAACTATTAACATGTTCCCACCAAAATCCAACAGCTGCAGAAAATCAAAAGAAAGATGCCAGAACCACAGATCCAGTAATATCATAAATGGAGACCAACCAGGGGTAAGAGGATTAGTATCTTACTGCTGTGAAAAATGACCAGGAACACGGTGATAGCAATCATTTGCATCTCCCAAAGGGCAATATTGGTGTTGGCGCTGTTGATTGAGTTGGAGATGAAGCTCCACAACCTTCTGTTTTAACCTTGCAACATCCGCTTCCGCGAGAGCAATCTCCTCAAGCTCTGCTTTTGTCTTCAGGAAAACAGGACAATGAGCCTCCACAAAATAAGTCCAGCAAGTAGAGCAATCATTAAAGGTACCTTGGAGTCCATAGCACGTGAACTTGAAAACTGTCCAGAAGACATGCTCAACCCAACCTCCAATGCAGCTCGAAGATCCCTCTCAGCTTGTAGCTGCTCTTGCAACCTGGACACCTATAGATATAAAAAATTGTGGAAACTATTGTCAGCAACTCAGCACCAAGGTTCCAAATACAGGTGGTAACCAGTGCCAACCGGGAGAAAAAAAACCACCGGTTTTTTATTTAATTCAAATTTAAACTTTTGAATGTAAAAATTAGTTTCTCTAATGATATTTACATTGTTTAACACTAATAGAATGTATTAGAAAAATCCATACATCTTCTGTGCTTGACTTCATGCTTTTTGCCATGAATGTGTTAGGAATTTCAAATTTGAAAAACCAGGTTTTAGTGGTTTTTCTCCCGTTTTTTGGGCGGTTACCGGCCGGTTTTTCCGATTACCGATTTCAAATTCAAATTTTGACGCGTAAAATTCGACCGGTTTTTTTCTGGTTACCAGCCGGTAACCGGTACCGGCCCCCTGGCGGGATTTACCCTGGTAGCAGTATTTGAAACCTTGGTCAGCACAATTCAGCCACCACCTGGTATATCCGAACCTGTTCAACAAAAACTGTGCCAAAACAATTACAAGGAAAGTACCATTTTGGCCCATCATCTTTGGACTATGTTTATATCCTGAATTTTGTGCAGGCAATATTCTATTATGGTTCCATAACTTTGGGGCTATTTCCAACTAAAGCCTTCCATCAGTAAATTAACCAAGCCTATCTGACAAGGCCCACCTTTCAGCTAGTCCTGTGTAGGGAGGGGTTCCAAATACCAGATGGAACCTGGTTCTGCTGGTTGCTGGAAATCCTGGTGAGGACTGAGATTACTATCCCAGAGGGTGTTTGAATGCTATTTTGAAGGAATATAGGCATCGATGATGATTCACTATTATTAGAATTACTTGCTCTTTACTATAATCCCCTAGTTAACTGTGCAGGTTAATTATTGTCCCCTAGTTAACTGTGCAGGCGCCAGTTCACACTGCGCCCGTTCACACTGCTATATAAGTGTAATCCCTTCTGTAATCCTACATAAGGAATATACAAAGTCTGATGGCCTCTGTCTAATATGGTATCAGCCTAATCGTATCCCCGCTTCGCTACTTTCGCCGCGCCCGGCCCAGGCCGCGCGCGCCTCTCGGCCGCGCGCGCTCGAGCTCTTCGCGCCGCCAAACGGCCGCGCGCTCCTCCTCCGGCGCCGCGCGTGCCCGCCGGTTCCGTACCATGGTGCTCCTTCCTCCGCGGCGATTCAGCTCGGCGCCTCGCCGCCGCCGCCGCAACCAAGCTCCGCGACGAGCGCGCCGCGCCTAAGGCTCGAAGTTGAGGCGCCTCCTGCGCGACTCAACAGCGCGCGGCGCCAACTCAGGAGGCGGCCTCCTCAATTCCACCGCCGCGCCGAGGCGGGTCGCGCGCTGCCGCCGCTCTCGACTTGAACGCGGCAGCCGACTGGCTGAGCGGCGGCGCGGCCTCGCGCGCGGCTCCACCCCGAGCATCACCGCGGCGACAACTCGGAGGGCGCGCCACCTCCTTCTCCACGGAGGCTGCGGTGTCGCCCGTCTTCATAGCGAGCGGCGCATGCGAACATCAAGAACCTCATCCGATTGTTCTTGATCGCAAGCCTCAAACTACTCCAAATGGCGTGGTTACATCTCGCTCATTCTCGGCGTTTTGCCACGAAGGACCACGTCCTCAGCGACGCCATCCACCCCACGATGCGGCATGGTCACGCATGGGCGTGTTGTCATCTCATGGATCTTCAACACCATCGCCCCGACCTCCTCGGCGTCATCCACAGCGCGCGGCATCATCGCTCGGGCGGCGTGGCTAGGCCTCGGCGGCAATTCTTCAACAGCCGTGAATCACGCGCCATGCTCCTCGGCGCCGAGTTCGCGCTCTGCCCGGTGCTCTCGTGGATGATTCGCCGCAAGATGAAGAACATGGCGCAGCGCTCGCCGACCTTGGCGAACCGTCCGGCCGGACCACGGTGTTGAATGTGCTGCGCGGCCTCAGCGAGCGCTTCGGTTCTGTCGCGGCTCGCCACGCGGCGAAGCCCTTCCCGTCGCCAGCCGCGTCCGTGCCGACTCGAGGTGGCGAACTCAACTTGGCGTCACCTGGCTCGCCTCGGCCCTCGTCACCACGCCGCCCGGCGAGCGACTTCTTTGGGGGGGCAGCTCGGCCGCCACCCGCTCCTCCACGCCATCCTCGGTGCTGGGGCGGCCGATCGACCACGGCAATAACCGCGGGCGTCGTCGCGCGGTGGGCGCGGCGGCGGTGCCACGCCGGCACTCAAGCCGCCACCGAGCGCCAACGGTGGCCATCCTTCAACCCATGGGCCGGGTCCATCCGGATGTGGCGAGTCCAACCCAGCGCTCGCGGTCGCGCCCCACGTACCTCCACCTCGCGCCACGGCAAGCTCTCATGGCGGTGCCCGGTTGCCGCTCCTCCGCCGGTCCGAGCATACCACCAGCGCCCGTGAGCGTCCGCCTCCGCTGGTCGCCGTCGCCATGGACTCACGAGGGCCTCGCCGTACGCTCAAGACCGTCACCCTCGCTCCGTCAGTCAAGCACCTCGGATTGGGTCTTCGACTCGGTGCTTCTCTCATATAGCGGCACTCTGGTATGGTCACCATGTCACCAACCTCCTCTTTTCCTTCTTCCATTGTTGTGGAAATGGAGCCACTCTTAGGTTGTTGGCACCGGCTACTCAACCCTCACTGGCCCATTTCACCTCAACAACGTTCTCATTGCCCCGACATTATTGAAATCTCTTATCAATTCGGCATTTCACCGATAATCTTGTTTCATCGAGTTTGACCTCTTGGTGTTTACGTGAAGGATCTTCGCATCGGGAACCTCCTCGCCATTTGTGATGACTCGGGACCCTCTACACCTTGACTCAGGCATCACCTTCCTGCGCTCTCGTGGCCACTCCTCCTCCACTACTTGGCATCATCGGCTCGGTCATCCGGGCGAGCTACTCTTCGACTCTTGCCAAGTCGTCCTCCATCGCTGCGGCCGCCCGACGATGCCACTCTCTCGCCATGCTTGCGGCAGGCGTCATGTCCGCTTACCTTTTACCAATTCCTTGTCTCGTGCATCTAAAAATTTCGATTTAATACATTGCGATTTATGGACTTCCCAATCGTCGGTAACCTAGGTTTCAAATATTATCTAGTCATTATTGATGATTGCTCGCATTTTATGCGGACTTTCCCCTTAAGCTAAAGTCGACACCTTTAATGCTCTCTCCAATTTTTTCGCCTTTGTGCTCGCTCAATTTGGTTGCACTATCAGTGCATGCGGTGTGACAATGGGCGTGAGTTTGACAACTCGCGTCTCGTGCTTTCTTTTACGCCAAAGGTGTCACCCCGCATGTCCCCTACACCTCGCGCAAAAAATGGCAAAGCCGAGCGCATGCCATCGCACCGTCAACAACGTCACCCGCACCTTGCTCTTCCACGCATCCATACCCCCTTCTTCGGGTGATGCCCTTGCCGCGCCACTCTCCTCATCAATCGCCTCCCAACCAAGACCACGAACATGAGCACTCCTTTCTTTGCCCTCCATAACACTCTCCTCCTACCATGACCTTGAGTTTTGGGTGCACTGCTACCCCAACCTCGCGCCACCACTCCTCACAAGCTCGCTCCAAGATCTTCCTTGTGCGTCTTTGTGGCTATTCTCCGACCACAAGGGTATAGGTGCCTTGACCTCGCCACAAACCGTGTCATCATCTCACGCCACGTTGTTTTTGGCGAGACAACGTTCCCTTTCTCCTCCGTCGACCTTCGCCACCCACACACGAGCTTGATTTTCTAACTAACGGCGATTCGTCGTCGGTTTTCTTCCGCTGCAGTACCGTGGGCTTCTCGGCCTCTGCGGCCAGCCAGAGTGCCTCCGGTAGGTGCCGCGCCTTGAGCACACCGGCCCTCGGCGGCCTCGCGGGCCGTGCCGGCCGCGGGTTCTCTCGGCTCGACCTGTCAGCGCCCATGGCGCCCTCTGTACAGGCGCCCACTTCGCCGACGCCCATGGCGCCCGGAACAGCGCCCGCCGTCGGCGCCATGGCGCCTCTGCGAGCGCCGCGCGCCCAAAGACCTCGCTCCGGTGCCCACGAGTCGCCATCTGAGCACCCGTGGTGGCGCCCCCTGTACAACTACCTCCGGCGCCTTCCTTCAACAAACCACCGGTCATTCATGTCTACACCCGGCCCGTCCGCCGCCTCGGCTCGCCGCTGCGTCCACTGTTGGACCGCCTCTCGGCGCTCCAACATGATTCCTTCACCGCGCGCCGTCAAGAGTGACCCTCCTCTTCCGCAGAGTTGTCCCCATCCCGATTGCCAACTCTCATGGCATGGCAACCCGCGGAAATCCGATTCTCAAGCAATGCGCGCCGCGCCGCACTGCGAGGCTCTGTCATCTCTACCACGCCTCGTCGTGGACGCCTCGCCGAACCCGCGCGGCGTCGAGCCATGGAAGAGAGTATCTCGCCTACAGACAACAACACTTGGGATCTCGTTCCCGTCCGGCCAAGGCAAATGTAGTCACCGGCAAATGGATCTTCAAGCATAAGTTTCATGCGAGCGGTTCCACGAGCGGATACAAGGCTCATTGGTGCTTGCGGGTTCACCTAACGTCCGGCGTTGACTACGACGAGACATTCACCACTGTCGTCAAGCTGCTACCATCCGATCGTCCTCGCCTTGGCTCGCTCCGGGATTGGCCAATTCATCAACTTGATGTGAAAACGCTTTCCTCCACGGGACCTGTCCAAAGCGATCGCTCACAACCCACTGGTTTTCTTGATCTCGCACTTCACGGTCATGTATGCAAGCTCAACAGATCCTCATGGACTAAAGCGAGCTCCACGGGCATGGTACAGGTTCGCCTCCTTCTGTTTTCTTTGGGTTTGGTGAAGCAAAGTCGATACATCCTCTTCATACTTCGCCGTGGCACAAAGGCGATCTACTTGCTTCTCTATGTCGGCGACATCGCCCTCGCTGCCTCCTCCGAGCAGCTCCTACATCACTGATTGCGGCACTCAAGAACGAGTTTGCCATGAAGGACCTTGGCCCTTCACCATTTCCTCGGTATGGCGTTCGGCGCCACAAGGATCACCTCGCTCTGTCACGGCGTCGGTACATCTGGACATTCTTACTCGCCATGGGATGGCGGCGCAAACCTTGCTCCACTCTGCTGACACATGTGCCAAAGTTTCTCTGAGATCTGGCCCTCCATTGCGATCCCAGCGCCACCGCGACCTTGCAGTGCACTCCGATGCGACATTTACTCGACCGAGCATTACGTATCTTCGTCGGCAAAATCGCCTTCATATGCATGCTCCGGGAAGTTCACCTTGTGGCGCCAAGCGGATCCCGGTACCTTGAGGCACCTCGGCTTTGGACCGCTTATTCCTCGATGCGCTCCAACACAACTTGTTGTGTATACGTCGATGCCGATTGGGTGTTTGCCACGACACCCGACGCTCCACCTCTGGCTATCTTTGTCTTCCTCGGGCGATCTCATCTCTGGTCCTCAGCGGCGACCAGCTGCTCTCGGTCAGCGCGAGGCCGTGAGTATCGAGCGGTTGCCAGCGGAGTTGCGAAGCATCTGGTGAAGCACCTCTTACGAGAGCTGCACCACCCCTGCACGCCTCCTCGTCTCTGCGACAACGTCGGCGCCATCTACCTCTCTCCAACCCCATTCGGCATCAGCGCACCAAGCACGGAAATCACCTCCATTTCGTCAGAAACGCGTTGCTATTGGTGCCGTTCGTGTGCTTCACGTTCCGCGCCTCACGATTCGCGAATATCTTCACCAAAGGGCTTAGTCTTACGTGTTCATGGACTTTCGCTCCAATCGAGCGTTCGCTCCATCGGCGTTCATTGCGAGGGGTATTAGAATTACTTGCTCTTTACTATAATCCCTAGTTAGCATGCGAGGTTAATTATTGTCCCTAGTTAGCGTGCGGCGCCGATTCTGCTGCGCCCGTTCACCTTTGCTATATAAGTGTAATCCCTTCTGTAATCCTACATAAGGAATATACAAAGTCTGATGGCCTTTGTCTAATAACTATGTAGAAAACATACAAACTTAAAAAAACAAAGAAAAGGTAAAATAAAGTAATGCCAGCTAGGAAAAAAAAGACATTTTCCAGCAAACAAATGAGAAGTCGGATTTTTAAAAATTCTGATATTTGGAACCATGCCTGTAGGGAACCTGCTCCCAGAGTTGAGGGACCACAGTAGTGACCTACAAAGTTCAAGGTAAACTGGATCTGGCCCTGCGGTTGGGGGACCCAATGGTACTTTTTCCCTAAAGTAAAACATAATGGCACATACGATGACCAAGCAAATTTGACAAGGCAAGGCAACGCAACATACATCCTGTTCCAGAGCCAAACGGCGTTCATGTAGTGCTTGCTTTCTTCTTTCCAAACTTGCCTGTAGAATTGCATTACCCCTAGCCTGGGAGGCACTTTCCATTAGATTACAGGAAGATGATAGATAAAAAAAATAATGTGATAGATAAAAAAAATAATGTGTATATGTGCAGGGTTTCCCCTACCTCTTTGGTAATTCTGTTCTGCAGATCATTCTTTGCGATCTCAAGCCTTTGAACAGCTAGCCTGAAAGGTTTATTTGCATAGCAAAATTAAAATCAGTAGATATCTAGTTATGTGCATCCCAGAAAGAACAGCAATACACCTGCTCACAAGTCACAACTATCAACAGCCACAGTGCCACACTCAATGAAACAGTACTGTAAGTGTAAACAAATAATATTAGTGCTTTAGTGGCAGATAACTTACTCTTCTTCACCAGATGAGTCAAATGATTCTGAATGTTGGCTCTTTCTTGCCTACATGAACAATGCATATAAATCAGAATGCTGAATGATACTTCTGATAATTACAAAATCAACTCCAAGAGCAATATGGAGGAAACCATAATTCAAGGGGCCAAAAAAGTTGACTCAGCAGTGTATTATGCACACTCATCGGCTCCACGAAAGGCAAAAGAAGTAAAACAAAACTAGAGTTCTTGCTTACATTATTCCACCCCCAAAAGTTACTGTGTTTAACATGCGGGTGAGATCCATTTATTTTGGTTGAATGTCTGTCTACAGAATATTCAGCACTGTGATTAGGTAAAGAAATTCCAGGATCCAAAGAAGAAAGGATCTCTCCCACAGACAATGGAGTTATGTGACCGGATGTTGGGTTAGAAGAATTCTTTCCACTCAGTGGTGTTTCCACATTTCCTGAACCATTTTCAGTTGAATGATTATTTGGACCTTTGCTTAAATCCAGCTTTGCTCCTAATGCTTTATCATTTCCAGAGCATTCAGCATCTGAATCATCAGCATGAATTACCTGTTGTTCAATCAGGAGAGGTACAATAAGTAACAAAGCAAACCAAGCATGAAGATTAGAACATTGAAAAACACAGCATTAAGATTAGGAATTGCCACTCAGCAGAGGCAAAACTTGAACAAGGAAGGGAACGACACAAATGAGCATGCTATAACAAAATTTAGAAATCCAACTATCAAAACTTCCAAGATAGTTCTTACCTGAAAACAATGATATCTATAGCAAACTGCAATAACATATATAAATTGAGCTTTTACCCAAAGATGTTAGCCTTTGGGCATGTTGTGCTTGTTATGAATAGTGCTTGTATTCATCATGAGGTAATAAGCCAGTATATATACATGTACATGTATATGCAGGAAGCCCCACACAACATAGTAATACACAGTTATATAATACATATTTAACACCCCCTCAAACTTATAGTAGATCAATATGTATTGGCTCTAATACTATGTTATGAATAGCGCTTATATTCATCATGAGGCCAATGGACCAGTATATATATACACGTACATGTATAATATATATATATAGGAAACCCCCGATGGAAGATAGAATTGAGTGGAATTGGATGTATTGCATTGAGCATCTCGGGCGGTATATATAGAGGTACAAGACTTGGGGGGCAAGATGGTACAAGGGATTGTAATCCCAATAGACTCTATCCTACCATATATTGTACTCTAACATCCTCCCATGATCTACAACGGGCGTCGCGAGATGGTGAGGCGGAGAAGAAGCCAAAGAGCTAACATCCCCATGATCATAAGTTGATGCGCGCGTCTGTATGTGTGGGCGAGCAGAACCGATAAGTAGCTCAAGCAAGACAGTAGCCCTTTGTGCCGATGTCGAGGTAGCCGAGCGTGAGGGCGGAGTAGTCGTGGTCGAGGATGCCGTGCTGGAGATGGTCGTGGTCGATGTAGTCGTGGTCGGGTTACCGATGTCGAGACGGTCGCGCATGAAGCCACGGGCGCAAAAGAGGCGCCATGGTGATGACGGAGACGCGTCGAGGCAGTCGTCGTGGAAGGGAGGCGATGCGAGGTCGACGCGATCGGGCCGTCGAGATTTAGGCAAAAACAGCGATGCAATCGAAGCGAGCGAGGCGAGCGGAGGGTCGATGTCGAAGCGATGCGATCAAGCGCTAGAGCCGAGGCGTGTGCGGTTTGCCGGACCGCAACGCGTCGGGGACAAGCACGCACCGATGTTGCGATCACGGACGTACAAGGGAGAGGCCCCAACCAGCGTGGTTGTCTTTGGGCGAAGCGATGCGGAGCGGGCGCTCCTACCCGGCGGCGATCCGCGAACGCTCTGCGCGCGGCGAGCGATCTGACGCAAGGTACGGCGGCGGTAGCACTCGGCGTCGGCGATGAAGGCCCGTCAAGATGGCGAAGACCATGTGCGAGCGGATGGCGCACAAGAGGTTGCGCAAGCCACGATGCGTCGGCGCACGAGGGACGGCGATGTAGATGCAACGGCGAGGACACGCGGCGGCGGCGCCGCGCGGCGAGGAGGCGACCACGGCGACCTGTTGCTCGGAGAAGATGCGCGTAGTACTCAAGCGGCGAGCGCCACGGAGCTGGGTGGATCGTGCTGTCGGTGATTAGACCGAAATGCACGCGCGCGGCGGGCGGCGATGGAAGAAATCGGTGGGCGCCCCGATCTGTGGTGGCGATGACGACCGGTGATGAAGAGCGCGCGGGACGGATGATCGAGACGCGGCGGCGCGGCGTCCTCGACATCGCGTGCCCGGCCCGCCGCGATCGAAGAGGTAGGGGCGGTGTAGTCGGCGCCGATGTCCGAGTAGATACGTGCAAGTTCGACGGCGGTGGGTGACTCAACCGATCGCTGATCGGGAGGAAAAAAGATACAATAAAGCAGAGTGGGATCCTCCATGTGTAATTCACCGGGTACACCTAGCCTAATCCTCTTGTTTTGTTTTTTCTTTTGGTTAGCTTCTAGGAAGCTACCTCTGCGAATCAATCGGTGCCGTGCAGAAGAAAGGGTGGGCGGCCGTGACGGTCGGGTGGCGAGGTGAAGCGGCGGCGACCACAAGGGTTGGAGGTGGCCGTGCGGCGACGGCAGCATGTGGCCGACGGCAATGGCGGCGAGAGACGGCGCGAGCGAGCAGCGACTGTGGGCGGAGAGGCGGCGACGGCAGCGGCCGACGGCCGGCATGGCGGCCACCGCAGCGGCGGCGCGATCGAGCGAGGGCGGCGGTGTGGCAAGCGGATCCAGTGGTGCAGAGGTGGCGTGAGGCAACGTTCGGTGGCGTCTGGTCGTGGCCGGTGGCGGTCAAGAGGCGGCCGAGGTCGAGCGTGGCGGCAACCCGGAAAAGCGGCGTCGGCGGACCTCTCGAGCGGCTTCGGCGGCGGATCAGCGAGGAAGAGGCGGCGCTCTCAGCGGTGGCCGCTCGAGCGTGAGGGGCGTGGCGGCAGCGCCAGACGAGCGAGGTCGGGCGCAGATCCGGCGGATGGCGGCGGCACCTCGAGCGGTGGGCGGCGGCGAGCAGCGGGCGCAGATCTAGCCGGCGGTAGGCGGCAGTTGAGGCCGAGGCGGCGAAGGGCGACAGCGGGCTGGCGCGAGCGCAGAATCGGCGCGCGGTGCGTAAGCGAGTGGCGGCTAGGGTTAGGATCTAAACCTAGACGTCTGATACCATGAAAGAGGATATAATTGGGTGGAATTGGATGTATTGCATTGAGCATCTCGGGCGATATATATAGAGGTACAAGACTTGGGGGGCAAGATGGTACAAGGGATTGTAATCCCAATGGACTCTATCCTACCATATATTGTACTCTAACAACCCCTTACACAACAGGGTAAATACACAGCTATATAATACATATCTAACAGTGCTATCACCGTCAACACCACATGGTATTCCTTAAAGCATAATGAATCCATATCTCATGTTCCCACCGTTACAATACATGGAATAGGAAATTTACTAGTATATCCTGGTTCCCACTGTTACTTACATTAAGGATTTGAGAAGACAATAACTCCAATAGTTGAGATGCCAATATATAGATAACCACATGGGCCACATGGGCCTATAGTATATGGGCCTTGATATACTTAACACCCCCTTCAAACTCAAGGTGGAAACGGAGGTTTTGAAGCATTGAGTTTGAGCAAGTGTAGCCGATGTTGCTCTCGAGTTTGTGCTTTAGTGAAAAAATCTGCCACTTGTAGTTCTGAGGGCACATACTGAAGAGCAATTGTTTTCTGCTGACAATGAGACCGAGTAAAGAAAGCATCAACGCCAATATGCTTTGTAAGTTCATGCTTCACAGGATCATTGGCAATTTGTATGGCTCCAGTATTATCACATAGAAGATGTGTAGGAGCATCACAAGAAATACCAAAATCTGCTAACAACCATCGAAGCCATACAATCTCTGAAGTGGTAGTGGCAAATGCTCAAAGTTCTGCCTTTGTACTAGAACAAGATCTGTACCTTTGCTTCTTAGACTTCCATGCAAGAGGAGAAGAACCAAGAAGAATGCAATAACTCGTGATAGAACGACGATCTGTTGGATCGCTCGCCAGTGGAGTCCGAGTAAGCATGAAGTCAAGCGGTATCACGAGCATAGAACAAACACTGAGAAGATGTCCCCCTTAAGTACCGTAGTACACGAAGCAAATGTCCAAAATGAATGGAAGTAGGAGCACTCACAAATTGACTCTGAATATGAACCGCATGAGCAATATCAGGTCTAGTAACAGTGAGATAAACAAGTCTGCCCACAATATGCCGATATCGAGAAGGATCCTCAAGAGGTATACCATCGGTAGGGTGAAGTTGTAAATGAAGATCCATAGGTGTCGCAGCCGTTCAACTATCTGTAATGCCAGAACGAGCAATAAGGTCTTGTATGTATTTGGACTGAGAGAAATAGTAGCCCTGCGTAATGCAACACCTCAATTCCTAAGAAATAGCGAGGATCCAAATCGGACATCCAAATTGCTCACCAAGTTGCTTCTTCACATGAGAAATGTGTTCCACATCATCTCCCGTAATCAACATATCATCAACATATAGAAGAAGCAAAGTACGTCCACGTGGAGAGAGATGAATAAATAGAGCAGGGTCATGATCACTAGGTGAAAACCCAACACTCGTACATCAAACAGCGCTCAAACCAAGCACGAGGAGTCTTTAAGACCATATAGAGCACGACGAAGGCGACAAACATGACCAGGAGGAGCATCAACACCTGGAGGTGGTTGCATATAAACTTCTTCGTGCAAATCACCATGAACAAAAGCATTCTTAACATCCATTTGAGAGATGGTCCAAGAAGAAGTAGCAGCCACTGCAATGAGAGTACGAACAGTAGTCATATGAGCAACTGGTGCAAAAGTCTCATCATAATCTCGACTCGAGTTTCTTTGAAAGCCTCTAGCAACAAGACGGGCTTTATATCTCTCGATAGAACCATCAGACTTTGTCTTAATTTTGAATACCCATTTAGATGTAATAGGCACTGCATGTGACGGTAATGGAACAAGATCCCAAGTTCCTGTACGATCAAGGGTAGCAAGCTCCTCAGACATAGCAAGCTGCCATTCCGGAATATGAGAGGCTTCCTGGTAAGTGGAGGGCTCATCAACAACGGCATTCACACGTGGAAAACCATACTTGTCAGCCGGACCAATAGCAGTACTATCTCGTAGATTATATCTTGGACCAGCCTGTAACTCATCAGGAATAGTATGACTCATCAATATTATTAGAAGCATCAACAACGGTCGTATCAGGACTGGCCGTGGTGGTAGAACTGGGTGGAGGCACTGTGGTGTTTGTAGGACGACGATGGAAAACACGTGTGATAGGAGGTTTAGAATGAAAAGGAGGTGGTGCAAGAGGAGGTGTAGTCTCCTGTGAAGGTGGCGTGATGGAAATAGAAGGAGCAGGAATGGGTGTAATATATGGAGAAGGTGTGGTGACATCAATATTGGGTGAAATAGGAGGAAGACACAGGAACGATGTGGGTTCTGTGGAAGAATATGAGGGCTGATTAGAGGGGTTATAAAAGAAAGGACGGTCCTCAGCAAAGGTCACATCACGAGATACGTATGTGACGAGAAGAAGGATCATAACACCGATATCCTTTATGCTCAGGACTATACCCCAGAAAAACACACTCAACAGATTGTGCAGTCAACTTAGTTCGCTCACGAGGTGCAAGCAAAACATAGCAAGTACATCCAAAAACTCGGAGATGATCATAGCTAGGAGAAGTACCAAAAAGAACTTCACCAGGACATTTTCTAGACAGTTTGATGAGGGTTGTCTATTGATGAGATAGGCAGCAGTAGAAACAGCCTCACCCCAAAAATGAGAAGGAACAAAAGATGAAATCAAAAGTGTGCGAGCAGTCTATAAGATGGCGATGTTTGCGTTCAGCAACACCATTCTGAGCATGAGCGCCAGGATAAGAGAGCTGAGCAAGAGTGCCCTCAGAGGACAAAAACTGGCGAAAAGCATCAGACAAATACTCACCACCAGAGTCAGAGCGAAAAACTCTAATAAGAGTAGAAAACTGTGTGAACCATGCGAACAAAAGACTGGTAAATGGAACACAACTGAGAGCGATGTTTCATGAAATAAATCCATGTATATCGAGAATGATCATCAATAAAAATGACATAATGTTTATGACCACCCTTTGTAGCAAAAGGTGCAGGACCCATACATCTGAATGAATAAGATCAAAAGGTCTAGCTGAATGAGAAACACTAGATGAATATGGTAGTTGTATTTGTTTTCCAAGTTTGCAACCTTTACAATGAAAACTAGACTTAATAGGTGTATGACCTAAACAACCTTTATTTATTAATGTGGACAACCGGGACCCACAAAGATGATCAAGACGATGATGCCACTGGGCGAAGGAAGAGGCGGAAGACGAAGCAGCAAATGACACACGAGCTGGAGACTCAATGGAAGAAGGAAGACGCAAGGTGTCGAGGATGTAGAGGCTAGGAGCACCTTTACAACGATGGCCAATCCCAATCACTTTCCCGCTTCGACGGTCCTGAATAAAACAAGATGAGTCATCAAATCCAACAAAACAATGTTGGTCAGTAACTTGACCAACCGAAAGAAGATTCATGGACAACTGAGGTACAAAAGAAACATCAGTGCACGAAAAATGAGGATTGCAAAGTGAACCTGGTGAGTGATATGACAAGATGTACCATCGGTATGCGAATGAAGCATCATCGATGGCATCGCTTGCAAGCAACCAAGCGGACCGATCGGATGTCACATGAAAAGAAGCCCCTGAATCAAGCACCCAAGACGACGAAGAAGCATTAACAGGCGAAGCAGCAGCAACGGACACTGAACCTCTAGGAGTGGAAGAGTGGAACCAGTACCACGACCACGAGCAGCACGATGTGCACGATAGTCGACCAACTTCTCTGGATAATGAGAAAAATAATTCTCTGGAAGATGACCAGACTTGCCACAATGCTTACAGAGTGCGGAAGAGGAACTTTTGGTGCACCGATCCTCCGAGAAGTCGCCAACACACTATGAGGAACAGATGCAGAAGAAGACATAGACTTAAGACGTGTTTCTTCTGCAAGTAAATCAGACAATGCATGTGCCATGGTGAGAGCAGAAGAATTGTGAAGCAATCATGTACGAATGGAATCATACCCAGCCCGGACTCCCATGACAAATCTGTAAGTAAAAAACTTTTCAATAAACTTATGTCTTTGGACGAGGAACAATTTGTACACTCAGGTATCATAGAAGTCAATGATCCCATCAGACGATCAAAAGCAGAGTAGTACTCATCAATAGACATGTCATTCTGCTCAATTTCATGAGTTTGCTGCATGAGAGTATGCAAAAGAGCACCACTATCCTGAACATAGCATTTCTTCAAGTTGTCCCATATGCCCTTGGCTGTTTTGAACTTAGAAAGACTCATAATCATTGATTGCTTAGTACTATTCACCATAGCAGCCATCACTTTCCCATCATTAATATGCCATTCTTTTCGCAGCAAAGATTACTACCATCATCCTTAAGCACGGTGGAGTTTCGATTAAGTGAAAAAGTAAACCATAGCCCTCAATGCGTCTCTACACAGAAAGCCCACTCTGGATAATTCTGACCATCTAGGGTGAGATTGATAACTATTGCATTTATCTGAGACATGTTGAGATGTGCTAGGTCTTGACCAACAGCAGGCAAAACAGCAGAACAGAGGACAGATGGCAATTACCACAGTGGAAGTGTTGACTGTGCAGAGATATCACGGGCAGAGGTCAGCAGACGAAGAATCCACGGGCGGTGAAGAATCCCCGGCGGAAGAGGATCCGAGCAGCCGTCGGTCGAAGCAGCAGTCGGAGCGGCCCAGATGCGGATCCGAGACGGCCGAAGATCCCCGGCCGTACAGGAACCCCAGGCGACGGTGGTCGAGCCGCAAAGGTAGGCGACCTCGAAGGGCGGCGACGGTGGCCCGAAGGCGGATCTAACGAGGAAGAGCCGACGGCGGCGGATCGACGTGTCCGCGATCGCGCGGGCGCCAGAGGAGGCGCGGATCGACAAGGCGGGCGGCCGGATCGATGAGGCGAGGCGGCGGCGACGGCCTCGTGCGACGCAGGCAAGCGGCGGCGGCAGGGCGCGGATCGACAACGCGGTCGCCGGATCCGACGAGGCGAGACGGGCGACGGCCTCAGCGACGCAGGCAAGGCGGCGCCGCAGGGCGCGGCCAAGAAGAGACCGCGACGGCGGCCGCAGAGGCCGACGACGAAGACGGTTGCGACGGCGTCAGAGGGCGAGGCGGCGGCGACGGCGACCGAGCCGCGACAAAGTGACGATGGCCGAGCCGCGACGAGCGGACAGCGGCTGAGGGAAGCCGTGACGGGTGGCTGCCCTCTCTGCAGCCGAAGAGACGACGGCCGACTGGCCGCAATGCGCAAAGACCACGTGACGGGTGGATTTTGGATCGTGGGAGGAGGATTAGAATAATCCTGACCTAACCCTAATCCATGAGCTCTGATACCATGTTACTTACAATAAGGATTTGAGAAGACAATAACTCCAATAGTTGAGATGCCAATATATAGATAACCACATGGGCCACATGGGCCTATAGTATATGGGCCTTGATATACTTAACACCCACCACATGGAACTGGTATGATTAAATTGCATACATACTAGATACTGGTAGGTAACAACAAAAACCAATTGGTATTTCACACCACTCATTCATATCTGTATTGATCAATACTGGTAAGGCCATAATAGGCCACCCAATACCCATCATCTTTTGTTCACCAGTAAACTAACAAACTTACATTAAGGCCTGTTTGGTTCATAGCCAAACCTTGCCACATATTGAGTAAGGCAAGTTTGACTGAGTTATGTGCCCGTTTGGTTCATAGCCACACTTGTGGCTGAAGGAACACGCGTACGCTACACTAGCGCAAAATAAAATTTTCTACCGTGTAAACCAGGAAGCCATGCAAGTAAAAGATCATAGATCGTTACCACTAGACGCGCAGTGCAGCGGAAGTATCGTTGATGCAGCCGATTCAACAAAGCGCGTCGATGCAGCAGTAGTAGTCGAACGTTCTCCGTCCAACCGTCTCCTCGTGATCGTCCCGCTTAGCGCCGCAGTCACAGCAGCGCCTCTACCGAAGTCCACACGTCCAAGGATGGAGCACCGTGCGTCGATGTGCTAACACCAGCGCATACGGCAGGGGATACGAGAGGTGGCGGCTAGGGTTTCGACGGGTATGTTTTCCAGGTCTTTTCCTCAGCCCCGCACCTCTCCTTATATAGCCTCCAATCAGATCCATATCTGATACGAGTAGAGATCAAATCCTGCTCGGAAACTATCATCCGACCTCTTATTGTTCCAGCCCATTAAGTGTGTGACCCTGTAGGTTCATGTGTATTTGGCCATGGGCCGAAAACGCCTTTCCGGCCCATAAGTCAGTAGCGGTCCCTAACAGGACATAATGACTCCCAAACACACACAAAAATCATATCGGACGAACCTATATAGTGCTCATGTACCGATCCCCTTGCCTCACGATACCAGATCGAACTCAAGGCGAGAAACGTGCCATCCTATGATAGCTCGATTCTTCACTCGAACCTGTAGTGGATTACTCAGTTGTGATTGACTCCTCAATCACATTTGGCATGGCTATGCACTTTCTTAATCCAACCACATCGAGGGGCCTAGAGATATCTCTCCTGTTATATAGGAGGGGCAAATTCCATCTTGATCGCTTATATTCCTCCGCATGTTTCATAGTAAATCCGAAAGTTACTTTTATTACCACCCAGTTACGGAGTAGTGTTTGGTAACCCCTAAGCAAACCATTACACATATAGGAAACAGTGACGATCTCAGGTACAAGGATCCTACATACACCATGTATAAGATCAACTGATGACACTTAAGAATATAACAATTCTCGCAGTGTCTCACGATGGATCAATCCAACATCATGTTCTCTAACATGTGTTCACATTATTAATTTAATACCTCATATCCATGATCTGTGAAACATGATCATCAATCAATACATATGCTAATCTATAAATCATAAGTGTCCCACATAATGATATAAGATCAGGGATAAATTAGAATAATATCAAAACATGAATAAAGAGCTTCACGAACAAGTCACATACTTGTTGATCAATATGAAAGATATTTATTCAAGGGACAGAATAACAATTTATTCAAGCATTTATAAACATAGAAGTGATACAATCATCTCTATGATTGCCTCTAGGGCATATCACTAACAGTGACAAGATTCCTTTCCTGCCATCTAGGTCCCACATATCAATGACTCAAAAAGTGTGGCAAGATTCCATTTTGCTAGCCAAAGTGTGGCTTCAATTTTGATGACCTAACCTTTAGGCGAGTTGACAAAAATTTGGGGCAAAGTATGGCAACCTTAGTATATGAACCAAACAGGCCCTAAATGTTCACAGTATGCAGCTTCAAAAGTGCCATCAGGTCACTAAAAGACCCACAACTCACACAGATTGACAAACCAGAACTGCTATTTAACGTTCCATTGGAATTAGTTTTAAAACCAAATAAGGCATGTGTATATGTTTAGTAATAACAGTATAACACCAGGCACAAATACAGATGAGAAACTTAAAATGCAGATGAGAAATTTAAAGGCAGGAAGCATTTTAAAACCTTGTAGTCATAGAGGTCACTGCCAGCACATCCACTGCTCTCACTCAATTTTCCATTAAGTATAAGTTCTGCACCGTTGTCATCATCCATTTCTTGATCTACATCATTGTTTGCATCATGAAATCCATTACCCTTGGCTTCCATATTTACATCATCTGTTGATGCTTCGCTACCACTATCTTCAATTTGGTACTCAGGTGACAAGGAATATCTAAGGTGCTCATCCTGTAAAAATGATACACATAAATAATCAATAGAAATACATATGCACAGAAATAAATCACAACATCCGGGAGACAGATCGAATGACAAAGAGGCAATGTTAATTTAGATACTAGATAGCAAAGTGTTTCATACTTTCATTAGCTGCCTAACATGTCATAATTACTGCACATAGAGGTAAAAATAACACATTTGTGCAGCATGGACGATTAGCATTTCAATAGAGAATAGAGAATAAAATCAACAGATTATTCACAGGAAATAAAATCAACAGATTATTCACAGGAAACTAATGCCTACAATAAATCCTCAGAAAAGAGCTTGCAGCATCAAAGAATCTTACATCAAATATACTCTCATATTCCTCTAAGAGAGTTGTGACAATGCCTTGAGCGCTGTTAGCGGCATTTGCAGCAGCAAGAAGCTGAGCAGAATCGTCACCATCCATATCAAATACCTCATCCATCTCACATTCACCAGCCAGAAGCGACCGCAACAAGAGAGGTGCCATACAGGCAGCAACTGCTGATGCGGTCATTCGATTCTCAGCAGTATGAGAAGCAACAGTGTACATCATTTTCAAAATTCTGCAAACAAAAATCTCCATGAGGAAAGAGTATTTTGCAATGGTTAAATGTTTTTACTCACCTATCAATCAAAAGACAATGGTAAAGATCTGTAATATCCCTAAAATTCTAATTCTGAATTAATTAAATTCTTGATGCTATTTGGGTCTAATTGGCTATTAGTAGGCTAATTATTTATAACCTTAAACCCTAATTAGTATGTCATGTCCTAAATGTGGACAAATATGACTAAAAGAAAATAACAATAATAATAGTAATAGTAAAATTGATGTTAATAATTAATTTAGGGGTATGAGGGCTGGAAAACCAGCACATCTAAGTCTTGTCCTATAAGAAAGAGTTGTACTCGAATTCCCATAAGGCTACCCCTCTCTTCCTAAAGGGCAGTTGCCACCTTTCCCATGAAGGCGCACCTCTCTAGGGCTTCTTCTTTTCCCTAGGGCTTTGTCATGGCTGCTCCAGGAGATAGACGGGGAGGCAAGGAAGATATTGAGAAGGAGAAGAATTCACGTGTTTTCTTTATTAGATCTTCGATGTGTGGGTAATCCTCTAATACTTTCACCATGTTATGTAGACAAACTTTTGGGTAAATTAACTTAGAAATTAGGGTGTGATTAGCCCTGTGGATAGTGCTAACTCTCGTTTAGAATTACTAGGTTTTTCTGATTTTGCGCAGCTTAGATCTAGACGATTTTTGAGCACCTTGAAGGTCGAATCCAAAAAGGTGATGTACATAAGAGTTGTAGATAATTTTTTTTAATCTATCCGACAAGCTCAAGATTACTAAATTCCATTCGGTATATCGTAAGATATGGTCTTCAGAATTCTGTTGTCCTACAAATCATTATAATCAAGCGATGCCGCAGTTTTTGATGGTTTAAGCCTTTAAGAAGATTGAATTAGGTCTAGTCAATAACTACAACGTTGTATATAATTTCATTAGCTTTCCATAAAGTCCTAGATCATTAAATTTGGATGGGTATATTGGAAGTTATGGCTTCAGCAACGTGTCTGTTCTGAAATTGGTTTTCATTGGAAACAGTTATGGAAATTGGCTAATTACACTTAATAGATGACATAATTAAACTCTGAGGTTAACTAAGAAGTTGTAGATAATTGTTTAAGAATTCCATATAGTCCAATAACACAAATTTTGGTGGAGTAGATTAGATGTTATGACTTTGGGAAGGTTACTGTCTAAAAATCGGTTGTTGCTAGACATAGTCATGAGAAACTGTTAATTTGACCTGGTAGATGGCCAAATTAAATTATGGTTATAATGGCCAAATTAAATTATTGTCTTATAACTAGTTACAGGTAGATACTTTTCTGTAGATTCCAGAAGTGGTATGGTTTATTGTATTTGGATAGGTAATTTAATAAATATGAAATTATTAAGCTTGTTGTCCAGTATGATAACAGAACTGTCTTCGAGATTAAGGACAAAGGGGTTAAATGGCTTAATCAGGGTGGCCAACTAAAAAATTGTAGAAAATCTTGTGTAGATTCCAAAACTGGGTGGTTTGTAATGTTAGGGCTTGGGAGTCAAAAGTTATGCTATTTTTAGTATCGGAATAACAGGGAAGACTGTCCGGTAAAGGGGAGTTTTGCAGAATTGGAAAGCGTGTAGAAGCAATGTTACGTAATTGTTGATTTGGTACTTTTGTGGCTTCTTGTTGATATTGGGTGTTTACTGTAGTAGTAGGGTCGGGGTTAGTGTTATCTTCGAGTCAACCCATTCCTCGCAACTAGAAAAGGCAAGTGCATGATACAATATACACAAGTGGCTTGCTCTTGTTGTTTATGTTAAATACTTGTCATGATGAGTCACATGTTTATACTTGCTTCTTATAATGCTCACATGGTTATAGTTAAATGATGATGATGATGATTACGGTTAAATGATGATGATGTCAAATGGTTAATGTTGATAATTGACTAATGAATGAAATAATCACTGCATTGCATGTTGAGCATTCATGTTGCAAAGAGGTGATATGTGAGACCCTCTAAAGCCTACTTTGTGTGGGCGACCTACGAGAGTAGGTAAAGAAAGACCTACTTTGGTAGACACTCCACAGGAGTAGTGAGACCCTATATAAAAAAGACAGGGCAAGAGTGGTTCATTGATGGGTGAACACTTTACTATACTAGTATAAGCAAAGAGAAGTAGAGACATGTGCATTGCATTCATGAAAAGATAAATGAGACGTGTATGATACAAAAGAGAAGATAAATGAAATTGAGATATTTGTGTAGTTGACATGAATAATTGGAGCCATGTTTTATATTGTTTATTATTCTATTGTGTGCTTGTTAAGTTGTGGGTTCATCCTTTCTTTTGTTATTTTTATGTGATTGTTGATGACGACATGCATAGGCGAGAAGTAGCACATGATTGATCTTGCACCGTTATAGTTTTTTCATTCACTTAGTATCCAATTATTCATTGCTAGAAATAAATAATACTATTTATACCATCTTAGTTTGAATAATGATTTCCCTTAGAACATAATGATATTATATTGTTGCTGCCTATCGATGTTCCTTCGATTAGACTTAAAAGTCAATCCGTTTAATTTAATGTTATTCAATGTCACTATTTTGTGATTATATTTGTGTTATATAATCGCCTTGTGGAATTTATGGTTGAAGTATAGTTAATGGTAGTATATGTGTCACGGTTGCAGTTGGTAAGGAATTGTAGTTGTTAGCGATATTCAGGGCTTTTGTTAAGTCAGGGTGTTACAATTGACTTTGACCAAGACCAAAATAACCAAGTTAGTATATGTTTGATTCAGGAGGGGTTCAAAAAGTGACTTTTATAATTTCCCAGTTGCCCAGTTGGTGAAATGCAACTCAAGAAGGCAAAGGAATAAAAAAACTGAGCTGTTAGATAGCAAGGTAAAATAGCCCATATTATTAGTTAGGGATATTATTATTGCGTGTGTGAGTAGCATTTGCAAGCGAATGATAACATGCTCAGGTTGAATCAGCAGCAAATATGATTTCATACATAAATAATACAAAGCATTTAGCATAAACTCGCACACCAAGAGAAGTCAAATGAGAGCTAGAACTTCCAGGAAAAAGCATTTAGATGTTATCCAATATTAAAAATATGTGCATTGCTATGAGGAACCTGTGAATCTAACCTCTGTAGCAACCGCCGATTAGGCTCAGGAAATGTCTCAGATATAGCTGAACGAATAGCATTTATCCGAGCTTCCTTAGTTTCCAGCCCTAGGCGAGTAAAACAGAATAGAGACAATTAGCCAAATAAAAAGCAGCAAAGGATATGGAAAAGCATGTACAATCCGAGCTAGATTCATAGCAACTGCTTCGAGTTCTGCCAATGATTTGTAAAATAATAATATCTAATCTGTTAGAGCTTAGGCTATACCAACTTATAATCAAAGGCCATACAAGGGAGAATGCGATATTGACAGATTATCAGAGGACATATAGGGCAACATTCGAGGCCAAGGTAGAAGCCTGCAAAATCTTGGACCAAAATAACTGCATAATTCACAAGGCAAATTGCCCCCACCTCCTCATTATCCATAAGCTAACCCAAATGGAGCGAGACAATCATAGTTGTAAGCTTGTGATTTTATATGAATAGATAGTTAGTTAGATACTGTTATGAACCTTAGTTTATAGGGGGGTAAACACCGCCGAGAGGATGGCTGGACAGTGTTGGCATAGAGGAAAAGGGAGAGATTATAGATGAGAAGGATTTTATTATTTCTTACTTGCCTCCAATAGCATGCGGCAACCCCCTTATATAGATGGGCTCCCCCTAACATATAAAATCTAGTCTTAATTATATCTCTAACAATTAGAAACTAATATAATATCTCTAATCACATCTCTAATAGATAGAAATTAATCTCTAACTTTGTAATAATGAACTGGCCGGACCCAAGGCCCACGACCATGACATTACACCCCTCTTGGACATGTAGCTCATCTTCAAGCTGCTAGGCGGTGGCCATGGTTGCAGTTCCATATCGACGAACTATAGCGCTTTCAACTAAACAGTGCCTACAAAAGGTGACTCTTTTTTCCTCTTTTTTTGTTTTTTTTCTCCGGCTCCTTTGTTTCGACTCCTTCGCCTTAAACGATGAGGCTCGGTATCACGCCGCCAAAAGGAGAGGCAGTGATGGCGGAGACTCCCCGGCGGCATCGGCTCCGACTCCAACTTTGGCTTCCGGTGGTCCAGAGGCGGCGACCGACGTGTGGCTGGGCGATGACGACGCCGATCGAGGTGGTGTCGGTGAAAGACCGGCGGATCGAGGCGGCACCGGTGGAGGATCGGCGGAATGGGCGGATCTAGGCAGTGTTGGTGAAAGACTAGTGGATTGAGGCGACACTGGTGGAAGATCAACGTATTGAGGCCGGCGGCGGACACGAATGGGCGAGGCGGGGACGGCCTAGGCTATCGCGCGCTCGGAGGCAGACAAGGCGGCATCGTCGACATAGAGCTCATCAAGGAGCGCATGGAGGTCGGCCTCGGCCTTCTTGATGGCGGTGGTGTCGTATAGATCGGTGGCGTCAACGACCTGTTGGGCTGAGGTCAGCCCTTGCCTGGTTGACGGGGCAGACCTTGGGGTCGGTGGAGGGGAAGTCGTTAGAGGTCACCTCGAGCGTCTGGTCAGAGTCGGTGGTGCGGGTGACGAGGTGGAACTCAACGGAGCAGTACTCACAGGAGCTATCCCCGTCGCAGTCGTGGGAGAATCGCATGGCCATGGTGGCGGTGGAGGTGAGGGGGATGAGGCCAAGGCAGTGTGCGATGAACTCGTCGTTGTTGAGGACGGATGGGTTGGCCTCGATCTCAACAAGGTCTATGGCGATAGTGGAGACCTCAACAATCATGATGCAGTGGAGGGCATGAAGCCCGGATCTGAGCAAGCAGCCACGGGGGAGCCCCGATTCGGCGGATTCGGCGGCAGATCCAGCACGAGGGCTCACGAGCGCATGGCTAGGGCTGCGAGAGAGCTCTTCATCTTATCCGGCAGCACAACGCCGGCGTTGGAGACGATGGCAGAGGCGGAGCAGATCGCCGTGGTGGCACCATCATCACAATTAGGGGAGTTTTCCGTGGTGGCAACTTTGGTGTTGGGGCGGCGGGACGTGATTACTCTCACAATGTCGACACCGAGCCAGCTGCTTGTGCCTTCTCCTTTACTACCAACATCTTCATCACCATGCTCTCCATATTCTTGAGTCCAGCGATAATTTCTTCATAGCTAGCAATGATCTTGTCACATGATAACTCGACAGCAGAAACCATGGTATTGGCTCTAATACCAAATTGTTATGAACCTTAGTTCATAAGGAGGGTAAACACCGCCGAGTGGATGGCCGGGCAGCGTCAGCATAGGAAGAGAGACTATAGATGAGAATGACTTTGTTATTTCTTGCTTGCCTCCAATAGTATGCGGCAACCCCTTTATATAGATGGGCTCTCACTAACAGATAGAATCTAATCTTAATCATATTTCTAACAAATAAAAACCAATATAATATCTCTAATCATATCTCTAATAGATAGAAACTAATTGCTAACTTCCTAATAATGAACCGGCTAGACCCAAGGCCCACGCCCATGACAGATACACAACACTAGGGATTTAGTTGTGTTCCATCCACTTGCCATTAGCTATAGGCTATAGCAATAAACTCTAGGCAGTATTTTTACATCATGTGGAATAAAATTATATAAATAGGAGTGGTTATGGTACGTGTGTTTGTATTTTACTATTTTATGCACTTTACATACACTTTCCAACCATACATCACTAATCCCCATAAGTGGGAATGAGGAAGGGAAGGAAAACATGTGGGGGTAAGAAAAAAGTGGGGAAGCTTTTGTAGCTAAAAGTTTTTTGTACCATAGCCATCCCAAATTTACATTTATTGAAAATTTTAAAAAGTTATGAAAGGCTTCATCTAAGAAGCACCGATACTCTGTTGAACTGTCATACCCGTGTCCGATATGTATCCGATACGGCGATACGTTACGATACGCGATGATACGGTGCCGCCGCCACCACTATCGCTTGCGACTCAGTACCGCCGCCTCTCCCGCCGGCGGCGCGTGGAGCTCCGTTGCGCCCTCGCCGTCGCCACTCGGGAGATTCGCGCATTGCCGCCGCCAGCTCGCCGTCGCCGTCGGCAACGCCTTGAGTTCCGCCGCCTCTCCCGCCGACAACGCTTCCAGGTCCGCCCCCTCTCCCGCCGGCAGCGCCCATGCTATCGCCGGTTGGCTCGCCGACTCCAGCTTAGGTCCTCCGCGCCCTCGCCGTCGCCAACTCTACAACTCGTGGAGATCCTCCGCTTGGCTCGCGTCGTCGTCCGTCGCTACTCGTCTCGCCGAGGTTTTATTCCAGCGAACATGGTTGTCACGGCGTAATTGGCGACCACGGTGTGTCGTAGGCGCCGGGACGCCTAGGCGAGGACACAGCGACGCCTAGGCGAGCCCACGGCGAGTCTCGACGCTGATATGTCTTCCGCTGCGCTGTCTCCCCATACACTTACAAGTTACAACCCGTCTCCCGAGTCGATCGTCTCTCTCCTGACTCACTCTCTCTCTCTCTCTCCCGAGTCCCTCGTCTCTCTCCCAAGCAGATCTCCCCGCTCCCCGGCGCCGCTCTCTCTCTCCCGTCTCTCTCCCGAGCAGATCTCCCCGCTCCCCGGCGCCGCTCTCTCTCCCGTCTCTCTCCCGCGGCGACTCCCGGCGATTCCTCTCCCCGCCACCGCCTCCTCCCCTCCCCAGCGCCTCCTCCCCCCACCCGCAGCCGCCTCTCCAAGGTGCGCCTCTCCCCTCCCCGCTACCTCCTCCCGACCGGCGCCTCCTCCCCTCCACGCCGGCTCCTCCCCCCCCGCCGCCTCCAAGGTGCCTCTCACCTCCCGCCGCCTCACTGGCCGGCGCCTCCTCCACGCCGCCTCCCCGCCCCGCGCCTCTCCAAGGTGCCTCTCCCATCCCCGCCGCCTCCCCCCGGCGCCGCCTCCTCCACGCCGCCTCTCCCATTGCCTCCTCCTCCCCGCCTCTCCCGCCCGCCTCCCGGGCCGAGGCGGCTCCACGGCGTCCTCCCATCACCACCATGACGCCTAGGCGACGCCGTAACAAGCATTCCAGCGGCTCAGCAGTCGGCGCTTCAACTCAGGTAATGACCCCCACAGCTAATGAGCTTTACCGAGTAAATGGGTAATGGGCTAATGGCAAATTGGCAAGTGGCAGGAGTGGACTCCAGGATCAATGATCACTTGTTAGTTTAGTTATTTGTACCATGAGTATATGACAATACTATCAATATGACAATACTATCATATAAAATTTTAATGTGAGATCTTTACATTATAAAGAGTGTTATGAATATTGTGTGTATTGATATGAGACCCAAAGAGCCATATATATAGAGAGTACAAGAGGGTATATGGAAGGAATACAAGTCATATAAGGAAACAAATAAGAGTCTTATTCTATCTCTAATACCTTATCTCTAATACTCTTAACACCCCCCCCCACAAATGCAAGGCGTATGCAATAGCATTGCATTTGAAAAAGGGTTAATACTAAAACAAAAGGTATCTGACGTCCGAGTCGTGATAACGTCGTCGTTGCGTGCAGTCGTCGAATAAATGGTCAAATCAAGCCGAAGAGGAATAGATAGAAGCATGACGGCACAGATCAAAGCCTGAGACGGCGGCGGCGCAATGCACAAGAAGCGCAACGGAGGCGCGGTGCAGAAGAAGCGCGGCGGCCTTAAAAACTCGGGGCGGCAGCTCAAAGAGAAGCGGCGGCATCATAAAGATTTCTACGATCTGCAGCGGCTCAAGGAAAAGAGCAGCGTCTGCTGCCATGCAAAAGAAAAATTCCTATACCGCTATGACTGATAATAAATTTGTGGACTCGCACGGCTTGGACGAACGAAAGATTAGAGACTATGGACTTGGATGGACGCTACGAAAGCTCACGAAAAATAACCAAAGACTGACTAAAAGAAATCAGCAGCAGAAAATCCCACTCCTTAAAACTCCCTTAAGACCCCTCCACTCTCTCTCTTCGCCCCCTCACTCGCGCATGCCTGTCACTCCCGCTCCTCTTTTCGTCTCTCCTCCTCCCATCTCTCGCGGCACGGAAGCGGCGGCCAATGGCATGCGGCCGCGGAGGGAGGCGCTGGCGAGGCGGCGGTGCCATGGCCGGCAAAGATCGGCGCGGCAAGTCGTCGACGGTGGCGGTGACGAGATCAAGCGCGCGGCAGAAGAGAGCCGGCGAGGCCGATTCGAGGCGGCGAAGAGGCGGGGTTAGCGCGGCGCGCACGAAGACTCGCGTGGGTGGCGCGGGCGCGCAGATCCGGTGGCGACGAAGAGCCGGCGCGGATCCGGCGCGAAGCCCGGATCCGACGGCGCCGCATGGGAAGCGAGGAGCGACGCAGCGGTGGACGGATTCGGCGCGAAGGCGACCGGATCCAGATGGGGCGAGGCCAGATCCGCGCCGGGATGAAGCGGTGTCGAAGCGGAGAGGGCCGGCGCCGATGAAGCTGAAAGATGGCCGCCCGAGGCGGACGCAGGGGCGCCGGACACGGACGTAGATCCTGGAGCACCGTGACGTGGGCGGCAAGGAGATGGCCGCCCCCAGGAGCAGAGATGGATCCTCCCGGGGGCAGCGGCAGCAAAAGATGAACGGAAGTAGATCGAGGTTAGGTTTAAACCCTAAGCTCTGATACCATGTTATGAATATTGTGTGTATTGATATGAGACCCAAAGGGCCATATATATAGAGAGTACAAGAGGGTATATGGAAGGAATACAAGTCATATAAGAAAACAAATAAGAGTCATATTCTATCTCTAATACCTTCCAGCGGCTCAGCAGTCGGCGCTTCAACTCAGGTAATGACCCCCACAGCTAATGAGCTTTACCGAGTAAATGGGTAATGGGCTAATGGCAAATTGGCAAGTGGCAGGAGTGGACTCCAGGATCAATGATCACTTGTTAGTTTAGTTATTTGTACCATGAGTATATGACAATACTATCAATATGACAATACTATCATATAAAATTTTAATGTGAGATCTTTACATTATAAAGAGCACTGGTACCGATGGTAGTGGTGTCAATTCGTCTGCTATTGGTGGTAGCGGAGAGAATGATAACCATAGATTTCCTTTGTGGAATCATGTTAAAATAATTGAGAAAACCGGTGGCAAGTCTGGTGGAAATGCAAAATCGGAATGCCGATATTGTGGTCATATTATACCTGGGAGCTATTCTAGAATCAAGATATATATACACTTGCCGTATCGACGTATCCTTGTTTTTGAAGATTTTCGTATCGTCGTACCCGTATCGCGTATCGGGGCATCCTAGGGCTTCATTGTGATATCGAAAAATCCACATTGAAACACCTTTTGATCGACCTAACGAGTTTATACTGAGGTTTAGCCTTCATGATGACAGATATGCTGCCCACAAAAAATTCATTTCCCAGTGACGGTTAAATCTTTACAAACTAAGGGCATTTTATTTAACATCAAATGTATAATCTTGAGTCATATCGAATAGATAGAAGTTGTTTGAAGTGTTGCTGGCAGCGGAGAGGATGCTGCGCACTGCCAAGCTTACATGTCAATGACTACTATTGTTTTAGTTTGCCGTCTATATTTGGGTAGAAAGATCAGTAAGGGGTATTTCAAATCGGAGAAAACTTGTGGTAATGAATTTATCAAAGATCAGTAAGGGGTATTTCAAATCGGAGAAAACTTGTGGTAATGAATTTATCATCATTGACTAAATATGAAAGGGGATGGGAAGGCAATCCCTGATGAAATTGAAATGTATAATCTTGAGTCATATCGAATAGATAGAAGTTGTTTGAAGTGTTGCTGGCAGCGGAGAGGATGCTGCGCACTGCCAAGAACACATGTCAATGACTACTATTGTTTTAGTTTGCCATCTATATTTGGGTAGAAAGATCAGTAAGGGGTATTTCAAATCGGAGAAAACTTGTGGTATGAATTTATCATCATTGACTAAATATGAAAGGGGATGGGAAGGCAATCCCTGATGAAATTGAAAGCCAATAATTTTTACATTACATACCACATGACGCAGCAAGAACATTTAGCTTAAACTGAGCATAACACTTACGAAAAGCTTCCAATAATTCTTTACAGCAAGAAGCAGGCACTGGAGAAGATGGTAGCTCTCGGAGAACATGCTGCAGTGATGTTTCCATTAATACAGTTACTGAGAAAA
This sequence comes from Dendrocalamus sinicus, assembly GCA_036346575.1. NCBI lineage: Eukaryota > Viridiplantae > Streptophyta > Magnoliopsida > Poales > Poaceae > Dendrocalamus > Dendrocalamus sinicus. Next base: position 33,926,983 of record CM070648.1, on the reverse strand, counting down.
GGAACTATTCGTGCTCTGTGGCAGACCAAAAGCTTTCTGATAAGTGATAACTATAATGACTGAGTTACCTTTACACAGTCACCGACAATGTGAGCATCCTCATCTAGTGCAAACTCAGTCCTTCCTGGTATGGAATGGAAACAAGTACTGAAGTACAACATTTAAATTGCACATAAGATGATCAACACAAAGACACCAACACAAGAGATCTGCCAATACCACCAATGGACCATACTAATAAAAAATAAATTAAGAAATGGCATAAACCTTGTTCATATTCCTGCAGCCTCTGGTCAACCTCCTCTACATCTGCAGCCTGACGCAAAATTCCTTCCACTTTTATCCCTGCAAAAAAATTTTATGTAACCAATTAAAATGAATGTTATAAAGATATCCAACCAGCAACAGCAAAAGTCTTCAGGTTCTAAAATTGGTGCTAGTAAACATTTTCTTTTTTTGCCCTCACCATGTTTCTCAAGAAAGCGCAGAGCTTTTTCTAGAAAAGATGGGCTGCCATCAATATCCTCAAGTGCGAGCAGAATTGGCCTCCCAACAACTAATGACTTGATTGGCCTCTTCTCTCTCCCTGAAAACAATTGGGGAAGCTTTGATTGAACGACAAAGAGGGTTCCAAACTTGAGAAAGAAAGAAATGCAACAGCATAAGGACACTGGATACCAACAGTTTGGAATAGCTCCTTCATATGTGTCAGTCGTATCGTTACGAAATATTCCATTATGTCCCATCACAAGAGCAGCATTTGGAGCCTGGGCAAGAGCTTCTTTTAATGCTGCTTTCCACTCAAATAAACATTCAGAGGTTTCTGCCTGTGTTAAGCAAAGGTAAAACTTTAAAAGATAAAAAGGAACATGAACATATGTTCTATTGTCTAACCTCTCGGGAAGATGAATATATTTTCTATTATATAACCTCCCACTGTTGCTTAGCAGGTATGATTATTAAGTTGGAAAGGAAGAGCCAGCATACCTTAAGGGTGAAAGCGCGACCATCACGACCATCTGGGAAAAGGACAGTCAGCAATTTTTTGTCTTCTCTGACTACCACACTGCAAATGAAAAGTGCATTAATGCAGTATTATTGATGTACCACATCCCAAAAAGGAAAGAAAGAAAACAAAATCACTAAATGAGATAAATACCTCCCAGAATTATTCAAGTCAATCCCTCCCAGAGTAACATTCACTTCACCGCCTCTCTGGGGCAAGGTATTATACAATCCAAGCAAAAGGTACTTGTCAAGGACTGAGGAAAAATTCGTGCTTACACAAGAAATAAATTGGACAAGTGGAATAAAGAGATAAAAGAAATGAACAATAAATAGTTCAGCCAAACTCCCTAAATGGTGTAACAGCAGGGAAAGAATATGTTGTTTGACACAGCTAAGAATCATATGTAAATCTCGAATGATTGGATTTTTATGCAATGAATGCATGGAACTATTGGATCTGAAATAACACAAGAGGAAGCTTATTCCACGAAAGCATATAGTGCAATCTGTCTGCTATCACCACTAAACCTGAATGTTGAATACTAATGCATGATCAAACTTCGGTATGCATGCAAAAGATGCAACGAAAACTGAAACCAAATAGAACTATCAAAATTAGTTGTGCACAGGAAGGAAGCAATGCAGACAAAATGTATCCAGGAAGGAAACATTTTAACCTATTAAATCAGCAAGAAGAATCATATATAGCAGTAATCATATATAGCAGTTTCAAGAGTCGATGTCATTTAACTTCACATTCTATTACAGTTGAGCTTTTGCAGGAAACAGTTCAAATGTTACGAGTCATCATAATAATAGCAATCATATCTTGGGAATAAAGTTATATACAGAGGTTTCCAACTGGCTAGTATTGCACTTCCGAAATAAAGGAAACAAATAAGGATAGAGACACTAACAGGATCACTCTTGAAGAAAACTAATGATGTTCGTGTGAGGATGAACCAGCGTTTTTTCCATGATTTCCATCCAATTCCTGAAAAGTACAGATACAAGAGTTCTCTTTCACAACAAAAAGAAAAGGAGGTGTTAAAATTATGATTCAGATATACAAAGGAGTAAAATGGTTAACTGATTTGGCGATTGACTTGTAGCTCTGCACACAAGGGCCAAGGCAATCTAACAAACTAGTGTTTGATTTGGAGCTCTGTACATGATAAGTTGGTGACAAGGCACATACAACATTCTTATTAATTACTGATATCAGAAGAATAAACTAATTTTTCTTGATATAAGCATTGATGATTCCCTCACTTATCACATGGATGGCACTGGCATATCTTACTGATATGTGAGAAAAGATTTTTTTTAGATAACTCTGGAATTTTAAAGTTTCTACATAATTCTAGAATGTGATGTGATTATCAGTAAAATACTTAAATTTGATTGTCCTACTTAGGAAACTAAACTTGCAGCACAGGTTTGCATCAAATAAACTGGGTGAAACTTTGGGGTTACCTTTGGATGATATGCAGAGAGGTCCACTCTTGAAAACCTGGCTAGCATGCCATTATCACATCAGAAATGTAGACAAACAGCAAATAGTAAATAGACTAAGACACTGAATCATGTAGTTTTCAATCAAGCACTTCTATCTACCATCCAGAATCCATAGCACGATCAGAGCAAAAAATAGAATGGAAAACCTGCATATTCTGATGCATCATCACTTTTTATGTCTTTTCAATTAATTACTGTGATTTCAACTCTAGTGTTAACTGAACGCATATTGCCCTATGCTAAGTGTGGTGAGTATAAACAGGTGAAAATTTTTCCAAATAAATATTTTGACCAAATTATTGCGCTTGGACCTAAGACAAATTAATACGGAAGGTTTTAATTACTAAGGGGTTACATTGGGCAACGGTCAGATGTGTGTTGATGATCATGCCATGGTGATATTGAATTTCAAACTTCCAGACAAAGATAAGGTCTCAGGATAATCTCTCAGGATGGAAAGCTTCCCTAATGAACAGAGCAGGTCGCCTAATTACAGTTAAGGTTGTATTTTCTGCCATACCAATCTATCTGATGATTGCTATGGACTTACCAAAATGGGTTATTAAGGTAATTGACAAACGCCGGAGGGGCTTTCTTTGGAAGGGCCAGAAAAGGCTAATGGTGGTAAGCTGCTCTGTTGTTCGGGTCGTGTCCTTCGACCACTTGAGTATGGGGGGCTTGGCATTCACAACCTTGAGATCCTTGGTTGGGCTTTACGTATTAGGTGGCTTTGGCTGCAGAAAACAGATGCATCTAGGCCATGGGCTGGTCTCCCTGTACAAGTGCCAAATATTGCGAGCCTTTTTGATGTTGCGGATCGAATCGTGATTGGAAATGGAGAAACGACCAAGTTTTGGGCTGATCGCTGGTTGCAGGGAAGAACAATTGCAGAGATTGCGCCTCACTTAATCAAGGTGGTCCCACAAAGAGCTATCAGACATCGGACAGTGGCTCAAGCGCTTAACAACCGATCTTGGGTAAAGGACATAAAAGGTGCATTAATGGTACAGGTTTTAGTGGATTATTTGCATTTATGGGACTTGGTCGATAATATTATTTTGCACCAGGAAGTGCCTGATCAGCACAAGTGGCGCCTTACTAACTCTGGTTCCTACTCTAGTAAGTCTGCATACAATTCCTTCTTCTTTGGGTCCATTAAGTTTGCACCTTGGAGGAGAATCGGAGATCTGGGCACCTCACGAAGTGTAAATTTTTCCGTGGCTTGCGGTCAAAAATCGGTCTTTGGACGGCAGATAGATTATCCAAGCGGGTTTACCTCATCCTGCTGCTTGCTTATTATGTGACCAAGCTGAAGAAACCATCCAGCATATTTTAGTTTCTTGTACTTTTGCTCGGCAAATCTGGACCTTGGTCTTGCAGAAGCTTGGACTTGCAGCAATTGCACCTGGTATTGATGCAACACGTTTCTCCAGCTGGTGGTGTGGTGCTGTCAAGAAGATACCTAGGGAGATGAGGAAGGGTTTCAACACTTTAGTCATCCTAATTGCTTGGGAAATTTGGAAGCATAGAAATTGCTTGTGTGTTTGAGGGTGCAAATCCAAATGTGCAAGAGGTTCTCCAGGCGGTGAGCACTGAGAGCAGCCTTTGGTGCTTTGCAGGAGCCTCTGCGCTCCAAGAGCTGCTCCTTCAATTGCTCCCCCGTTGAGTGCGGTTAAGTTTTCCTTGGTCATGGTTGTGGTCTTTTGTTTTTGTATTTAGTTTTTTTCGTGTTGTCGTGGGTGTGAGTTGGAGTTTTCGGGGGTGTTTCTGGGAGTATGCCTCGTGCCTCTCCCTTGTTGTTTTTCCTTTTTTGTTTCTCCTATCTTAATGAAATGACACGCAGCTCTCCTGCGTTGTTCGAGAAAAAAAAAAGACAAAGATAAGGTGAGTGGACCAGCTGGAATCTAGAGTGACACTGGGTCATTTTCTTCCCTCTTGTTCTGTTAAAGAGTCAGGAATAATTGAAGCTGTTCAATGTTCGATAAAACTGATCAAAGGTTATATGCATATTTAGTATTTAGCACTGTTATGGAAGGCCGGCAGTAGTGTTCCGCAAACGGTGTCTGGCACTTCCATGAAATCCAAATGCTTCGTGGCCACAAACTCATCAAACCATGCGGAATTCCCTGCTTTCAACCACAATATTCCTTCTCCCTTAACCGTCCAGCTTACCATATGATCAACTTTACCATACCGCAAATCTCCCACCCTCAACTCCTTTCTTCACTCTGCCGCAATTCAACCAACATCACTTGTCCCGCCATAACATCTCTCACACCATTTAAGCAAAACCAAAGTCCATCTCAAGTCAGAGCCAGACTGACAAATGCCGCCATTCCACTGAGCAAGCAACAAACCTCCAGAAATGCAGCTCCAAGTCCAATCCATGTCACACCCCGACGGTAAACTCACCTCCTCCGAATCCAAATCTAAGCTGCATTGCCAGAAACCCGCCAGTATCGTCATCGATCCAGCAAAGTCGAAGCTCCCAAGACAGCCTATTATTAGCATTACCATCGCAGCAGCGACTAATGCAAGCAAGACTAAGACCACTCTAGAGCGGCGAACTGTCGCAGGCAGCCCAAACCCTCTGAACTGTAGAGCCGCCGTTCGCCGTTACACGAAACTGAGAGATACGCACCAGCATCTAATACCAAAACCGCAACAAATCCCAAACCCACCACCCCTACCGCGCACGCAAGGAAGCCACTCCACGCAAATCACGCGACGCACCGTGTTGCCGCTCGCCGCCGCCGCCGCGCCGCCGCGCTGGAACCGGTCGAACGCCGGCGCGGACGACATCCCCTCCTCCTTGTCGTCGTCCTCCTCCCCCTCGTCGCCGCCTCAGATTGGCCGCATCCGCGCACCGACCCCCACCGCCCCTAGCGCTACAGCACCAGGAGCAGCCGCCGCATGGGATCCAGCCCCGGGCGGCCGCCGATCTAGCCCGCGTGGCACGGAACGGAAGGGTAGGTCGGGAGGGTGGGCGCGGTGGTTAGGGTTTGGGTTTTGGCGGTGGTCGCTCGCCTCGCTTCCGCTTTCTGGGGAGGAGGTGCACCGCAGGTGGAGATGGAGAGGAGGAAGTGGTACGGCCACGGGGATGAACGCGACGCGACGCGGGATGGTAGTACTACAGCGCAGCACAGGATGCCGTTGCGATTGCTCTCTCTCTCTCTCTCTCTCGCTGGCACCTGTAGCTACGGCTGGCATCGGAGCCGGCATCAGTACACTTCTCTCGGATGCCTGCTTCTATTAGTAGTCCACTGCTAATAAACCCAGTGGGTGATGTGTCGTTGATTTGGGCTCATCCCTGTATCGTGTTGTACTGTGCCCTCTTGTAGTATTTCATTTTGATTTGGGCTCATCCCTGTATCGTGTTGTACTGTGCACTCTTGTAGTATTTCATTTTGGCCCCTCCCTCCCTCCGGAATTTCGGATATGTTCTTTTGCTCCAAAATTGCCGGCTTTTCTTTTACTACAGTACTTAACTTTCAAACAGAATATTTTCTTAAAACGGGGTCTACAAATTAAACGATGTACACGTTAAAAGCCCAACATCTATACCAGCCAAAATCGCAAGTGAATATCTCTCTCCGTAATAATTACCGTAAACAGCCAAGATTCAAAATTTCAGCTAAAAGTAATAAGCCACAGCTGTTGCCAAACAGGCCCTTCGATGCAAGCACCTAGCTTTCATTTTCGTCTTGAACCTGAAATGGCCCTCGAGCAATTATTTCGACCGTGGTTTTACTCAAATGAGATCCTCTGACGTAACTTCCCGTCACTGACGCGTGGGGCCACGCGGTGAGGGGGCCCACGCGCAGTAACCCACGTCAGAGGGAAGTTACGTCAGAGGAGTTGATTCCGGGTTTACTGGTTACAATGGTATCTTGTTTTTTCTAGGAAAAAAATCGTGAGCTTTTTCTGGCGTCTGGGTTGCCCTGCACCATTCATTTTTATGGGTTCTCACGCTTTGGCATTCGATTGATGCTGATAACAATCCCACCAGTACTCGAAACCTAGCAAATAAAAATAGAGCGCAAGACGATGATAAAAAAGCTAAAGATCTCGTTCTACATTACCCATTATCAACAATGGCATGTGTCCAATAAAGGGCAACAGACATGTGCAACAAAATAATATTTATAATTTGATAACTACATAGGTTAAGGCTACCCAGATAAGGGTAACGAAACTGATAGCCAAAGCATAGAAGGAAAGACGGAGGACATAAGTTTCAAAGCGACTGAACAGCGCAAATAAGTGCAAGAGCTATCATGTGCTTTCAATAGTCTGTTTCGTTGATTTGCATCGTTGCATTTCGTTTCAACTGCCTAGTAAATGGGAAGTAAATGTATATATCGATAAAATGGGGTCAATGGTATTAACAAAACTGGCATTTTGTGTAACTGTGTTTTAGCAGTGCCTTACTATTTTTTAAATGATGATGTTGTATTAGTTAATTCCATAGTGGGGGCCGGGGGGATTGGACTGTAGGGTTACCACCACTACCTTTACCTTTGTTCGCTTTCTTTCGATTTTTTTTTTTTTTGCTTACCTGCTACTGTGCTACAGCAGCGGTGTGTGTAACAGACGAATAGACGGACGCATGGATCCTTTCAGATTCTGCCAGGGAGCGTGAAACACCCCAGAAAATTCAAAAAATTTTGAACTTTTCTTGAATTTTTCTTGAATTGGATTCTTGTGTTTTCCCTAGCTAATTCTCCTCTAATCCTAGCCACCCAAGCTCTCTCTGCTCTGCCGACATTGCATCAAACGGAGGAGAAAACGCGTGCACTGTTCACTGTCCAGATATTTTCACCGCCGCCGATATTTCTTCGCCACCCGAACTCTCCAGCGCCCTCTTGTGCTTTCACGCATTTTCCTCCCTCTGCCACACCTCAGCAACCTGTCGGGACTTCGTGCACACTCCCCTGCCGACCCCCCCTACGAAACCACTTGACCCCAGTCGGACACAACCGCCGCCATGGCACCACATGGCACCGAACCGCCTTCAGGCACTCATCAAAGCCGAGGACCTTCCCGATCTCACCCGCGCATCTCAGTGGAGCTCCCCACGCCCTCAATCGGTCCATCATCACTCTCACCGCCGGCAAGCACCGAAAATCCCCACGGTGAGCCCTAAACCGAATCTCTTGATTTACTCCATATCTTTTCAATTCCTCGCTTCCGCAGCTCCCTCATGAACCCATAAGCTTGCTCAAAGTGTCGCCTTAGCATCCCCGGCCTTCCTCTTCCCTCACCGGCGAAGCCGCCGCTCGGCCATAGCACCCCACCGTGGCCACCTTCGCACAGGCCTCCACGACCCAAACCACCGCCGCCCAAGCCACCGTGACCACCTCTGGATGGTTAAAAAGCAGCTATGTGGAAGAAATAACCCTCATTTAGCTCCCGTGCCATGGAAAACCGCCACGAAGCTTCCTCGCCGCCGGCGAAGTTCCGGCCATCCCCGACCACGCCCAAGGCCAAAAATGGGTTCTCCTTAGTCCCAGGATTTCAACCATGCCTTCGGTTTTCGCCGGAGTTGAGCGTAGCACCAGAAATTGCCGTCGCCAAAAAAACCCCTGTTTTCGGTTACTGTAGCACAGTCGGGAGGAAGACGATGAATAGTACCGGCCTGGTACTGTTCATTCGACCCGCTAATGAATAGTGACCGGATCTGGTACTGTAGCAAACAGATCCGAAATGAATAGTATCCCGACCCAGAGTGAATAGTAGCCGAATCTGACACTGTAGCAGTCCAAACCTGATGAACAGTGTAAACCCGTTAGTGAATAGTATCAGACCCGCCATGAACAATGCACATCCGTTACTGTTCATCCATGTCTAAAAATGCATATATATATACCCGTTTTGATCGTCTCGAGCCCGCCAACCTATTTCTCAGCTCCATTTCATCATATCGGATACCAGTAATCCTAAAAACCTCAAATACGTTCAAACCCTAAATCCTATTTCACCAAACTTCTTGCATTCACCAAAACCCTATTAACTTGCGTAACGGTTTGTCGTCCGAGCCCATCTACACTCTTCCCACTCTCGCACTACCGCTTTAGACTCTAGCGAAGCCCTAAACAACCTGCACAAATGGCCTAACCCTACAAATCAATGCCATCCACACCTTCCGCCATTCACCGAGAATCCATCCGCCACATATATAACCTCACCATCCCGAACCCACCTAAACCCCGACCATCCCACCTACCTTTTCATGTTATTTGGTTAATTATTTGTATTTTGTTCCCGACATGCTCCGCAAAGTAGGGACTTGTGTGTTCGTCTTCCACGCTAGTACACGGACCACACGAGTGTAGTCAACCAGAAGGACTACAAGAGCAATTAAAGAAGTCGGTGTCCAAACCGAAGATTACGTGACCTAATCGAAACAAGGATAAAGAGGCAAGTCACATGTTTTTGATCATATTGAATCCCATGACATGCCTAATATCTGAGTAATGTAGTTTCATTATGAATATTTGTGAAATGCTATTTGCTTAACATGAAATGTTTAGAATGACATGCTATTTAGATAAGTCCTACCACGGATAAAAGCTGTTTACTTTGATGGCCATATTCACCTTGACAACCTTAGTAATTATTGAAGTATTGTATAAATATATGTATCATCATCCCATTCAACATTACACACTACTAAGTGACTTTGGCGTTGGCGAAGAGGTTTGAAAACCCGGACTTAGGGTAGGGTGGTATGGGACGCCGTACCCTAGGAGTAATCTTGATGTGCGGGGGTAGGGTAAAGGTGTTGTGCGAAACCGTCGTATGGATTTCGCCCATCGCTTACCCTTCAACATGTACGCTATTAAGGTTTGAGCCGTGGGCTAGTAGATTTGGAAAAACCCGATCTAGGGTGGCGTGCTCTAGAGCGGAGGTGCCGGTGTGCATGATTAGGGTAAGGGTGTTGTGGGAACCGTGTGGCGGTTTTCGCCCCGCATTACCCCGAGATGGAGGTTGCGGACCTCGGGAAAATATAAGGACAAGAACCTTGTGCTAAGTAAAGACACGATGATCGCCCAACCACAAGTGTTGGTACGTCAACCCGGTCTAGTAGCCGCTCAAATTCGATTGAACCTCTACTGACGCAGTTTGGAGGCACTGCGAGTCCATACGGAAGGGGTGAGAAGGGCCGTATGGAAGTTGATTATTTTATTTGAACAACTTGACCGATCGATCCGAACTTCGATCATATGTGATATGAGCCGCACAATAGTAGGCTAAGGTAAGTCGAGTTGCTCGAGCTTCTTGGGAGGCCTACTAGGTAGAGGCTATATAAAGAATTGAGCAATGAAAGCCTTGTTTTCTTAATGTCGACGTGGAATTAAGAAATCTTGTGGGTAAAGCAGGCAGACTCTGCAGAGTGAAATAAATGGTATTCGAATACGCCGTGCTTAGGTTAATGAAGTGTGTTAATCGGGTGATTCCAGCAATGAGGCATAAGTAGTGTTTCGTGTTGTTAATTTGAGAAATGATGAGATTTTATCGATAATGAAAACCCCGATCTTAAGGAGCAATTGTTTTATAAGTTTTACTTGTTTGCAAATAAAATTTCATCCACCTCTTAATAAAACAACTATACTCCCATTCCTTAGGAATCTGGCATATAGTTATATATTATTTTCCACATGTGATTTCTTGAGTACGGGTGGAGTACTCGGAGCTTGCAAATTGCGCCATGATACGTAAGAAAAAGAAGATCTTTGCGAGTGTTCGTGTTAGGGTTACGTCTACACTCAAATGTTCCTGTGGAGTTTTCTTCGGCTTTTACTGTATGTAAGTTACATTTTGGGCTTGGACGCCCGTATTGTTGTTAAATTTGACCATTAGGTCTTATTTCAATTAAATTAACTTGTTTTCATTGTTCGTAAGCAGGCTTGATACACTGTTGAGCCGCAACAGAACTCCTGGGCTGTTGCGGTCCGTGCGACGTCCCTGTTCCCAAAAATGGGGGCGTTACAAGTGGTATCAGAGCATGCTTGACTGTAGGATGTAACCCTAAGTATAGGTTGGATTTCGATAGGAATACGATTCTACAAAATTTTAATTTCTGATACAAAAGAATTACGAAAACCATAAGTAATATTGCTGTCTCATTCTTCCTATGTCTGCCTTATCTTTCTTAGACATGCATTAAAAGTTTTGTATTGAATTTGTCAAAAACCCAAAAACACGAGTAGTCGTTTAGACTAACCTCTTGCTGTAAGTATTAACCAAATGGAACGAAAACTAACTTTAGTAGAAGTGCTAAGGATGGTGTTAAGAAGGATAGCACGAATGCTCGACCAAAACTTTTCCCTTGGAAAAGTTGAGGTCACTGCTCGAGTAGACAATACATAGCGCCCGCTAATTCTTTTGATATAACAGGCAAGACCATTTGAGTAGACGAAATTTTTCTGCTTTGTAATAATAGCCAAATTGCACTATTAGCTTTGAGGTCGCTATATAAGCAATTTGTGCAAAATTTATTTTGGCTTTAAAGTAAAGTATATGTGGAAAACTTTTCTGCTCCTACCTTGCTTTGTCTCGATTCGTTCCTATATTCTTCCGTTCTTGCTCTTCCGCAACTATCAAGTTCTAAGTCTTGGAAGAACTTAAATGCAAATCCTCGATGGCAATGAATAGGTTAAATCCCATTCGAAGATCAAGGAAGATAGATGAATCTATAAAAGAATGAATTATGACGTGATGAATAGTCAAAGTCATTAGAGGAATTATGTTTGATTATCGAAGGAATTAATAGTGTGATTTCTAAGTAGATGAAGCGCTGGAATTTGTTGGATTGAATTGACTAGATAGACGAATACGCTGAATTTGGAAGAAATGAAATGTGACAATTGGATTTTAGGTTTAATTAATGATAACGTTCATAAGGGATGCTGATAATTGTGACTGCTAGATTGCAAGACTAGTCAGAATATTCTTCTCGGTGGATATTAATAAGGGTAATAGTTGAATAGTCACCCTGATTAAGACGTTAATCTTGGTGGACTTCTAAAAGTGAATTGATTTAGAAGTATAGATAATAAGGGCTTCAGTTGATGATGGAATGAGCATATCGAGATTGTGAAACAATAATAGGTGGAATCGGATTTCTAAGGCAAGTTATGATGTAAATAGTATCGGTGGATAAAAAAAATAAATGTATATATATCTAAATTTGGAGGATCAAATAAATGAAAATAATTAGTTGGAGTTTAAACAACAAAGGTGCTAAGAGCAATCAATTGAAGGAAGTAGCATAGATGTAGATAGCAGGAAATAGAAACTAAATTAGTACGGTTATTGGATTTAAAACTTGGAAATAAAAATAAATTAAGGATGAATTAATTCCATGATTGGTATGGAATGTCAGAAAATGTTAGATCACCCTTGTAAGTAGAAAGTGAAAGATAATATTTCAGGAATCAATCAGGGAAAACATTTACTTTCATCCAGCTTATCCCCTTTCCTACTACTTGCTCTTATCCTGAATTCGTCTTACTTTTCCTTGCTAGCCCAAAAATGTTACAGAACTGATTCCTAAGTTTTGGGTGCAGTATTCCGCTGAGCAAGTTAAAGATCTATACATTAAATAAAGAGAAGAAATCGTGAAGAGTAGTCTATGGACATGAGAATTCAAATCGTCATAAAGAAGAATCAGATTGAAGACGAACAAGGACCCACCAGATCTTAAAACAACAGTTCATTAACAAAATGTCATCAAATAAATCGACGTCGTCATCAAGTGCGACTGCAATTAAGTTTGCAACTTTCTTGGAGGCTCAACCACCTATCTTCTCAGCAACAACAGAACCATTAAGTGCCGACAATTGGTTGCAAGATATTGAGCGAAGGATGAATACTATCCAGTGTACAAACAAGGAGAAAGTTCTTTTTGCCACTTATCAACTCATAGAACCAGCAAGCACCTGGTGGAGTTCTATCCAGTGGATACATCTCAAGAAGAAAGATATTACTTGGGAAGAATTTGTGAAGAGATTTCGTTGGACCTATATTTCCTCAGAAATAATTGCAGAAAAATATCAAGAGTTTCTCAGCCTCCAACGAGAAGAAAAATCTATCACAGAGTACTTGCAACAATTTCACTACTTGTCTCAATACGCACAAGAGGATGTCAACATCAAGCCAAAAGAATGTCATATTTTATGAAAGGTCCGCAACCCGAGGTGAAGAGCCGCATCAGAACTATTGGAATTCCAAATCTCCTGACCTTAGTCGATCAAGCCCTTTTGATAGAAGAACAATTGTCAGGATATGTGAAGATTAAGAAGGAAAATAATTCTGTGGTCCAACCCTCTACTGCTTGTTTTCACTGTGAACAAGTTGGACATTATCGTTGCCAATGTCCACTGAAATCCTTACCTAAAGAAGAAGCCAGAAAAAAAAAGACGAATATCAACGCCACCATATCAAGAGGAAGATGAGTTCTACCGTAAGAAAGCCAGAATCGAAGAAGAGACAAGTTCACCCTAGAAGAATGACATGAAGTCAAGTCGCAAGGAAGTTGGATAAAGAGAAAGTTTTACGTGATCAATCGATAGGAATAAGAAATGGAATGGAACCCATTAAGTACTTTTGTGCAAACAGGAAAGTTGGAGAAGATGTCTATAAATTATTTTAACTAAGGCATTTAGCAAGACTATGGACGTGTATGGAATCAGTATGTACAAAGTGCAAAGAATAAGAAAGCTATGTGATATTAAAGTCATTTTCAACAGATCTAATTTACGACCAAGTTTGGGGAATAACAATTATATACACGAAGTTCAGTAAATGTGACTTCTGGATGAAGGAAGTTGCATTTTTGGACCATACAATCTTTGAAAAGGAGTCAAAGTGAAAAAAATAAAGTTGGTTATTCGCCGCCACTATTGACAGAGATGAAGAGTTTAAATCTGATAATAGTTGAACGAGGAAATGTGAGCAACGCTTGAAATTCAGCCATTGCTGATAGATCAAATTAAGTCAGCATGAAACGAAGACGAAGGGACACCATAACTTAAGAAGGATAGTCAAGAAAAAGGTTCAATAAAGCTTATTGCGGATGAGCATGGAATCCGGACATATCGTGATCATCATTATATACCTGATGAGAGAGTTGAAGGATTCAATCCTAACAGGAACCCAATCTTCATAGATCCTTAATACACATCAAGATGTACAGATACCAAAGCAGAAGTAACAAGAGCCTGAACAAACGAGACACACGTGTACAATAAGATAGAGTTATGTAAGTTTATAATACACAAGGATGATATACAGTGCACAGCAACGAAGGGCATAAGGAACTCGGATATGACCACCGAGCAGAACCGATAGAACCCTATGAAGGTGATGAATACTTCATGCTCAAGAGTAAAGGATACAAGTTCAGGAAGGAAATCAGACTGTAACAATCTTTATTTTTCAACCTAATCAATGATCTGGGTGAATCTCGGGGTCGAGATTCTTTTTAAGGGGGGTAGGTTGAAACACCCCAGAAAATTCAAAAATTTTTGAACTTTTCTTGAATTTTTCTTGAATTGGATTCTTGTGTTTTCCCTAGCTAATTCTCCTCTAATCCTAGCCACCCAAGCTCTCTCTGCTCTGCCGACATTGCATCAAACGGAGGAGAAAACGCGTGCAGCATTCGCTTCATCGCCCGATATTTTCACCGCCGCCGATATTTCTTCGCCACCCGAACTCTCCAGCGCCTCTTGTGCTTTCACGCATTTTCCTCCTCTGCCACACCTCAAGAACTGTCGGGACTTCGTGCACACTCCCCGCCGACCCTCACGAAACCACTTGACCCGATCGGACACAACCGCCGCCATGGCACCACATGGCACCGAACCGCCTCGTGCACTCATCAAAGCCGAGAACCTTCCCGATCTCACCGCGCATCTCGGTGGAGCTCCCACGCCTCAATCGGTCCATCATCACTCTCACCGCCGGCAAGCACCGAAAATCCCCACGGTGAGCCCTAAACCGAATCTCTTGATTTACTCCATATCTTTTCAATTCCTCGCCTGCAGACTCCTCATGAACCCATAAGCTTGCTCAAAGTGTCGCCTTAGCATCCCCGGCCTTCCTCTTCCCTCACGGCGAAGCCGCCGCTCAAACCATAGCACCCCACCGTGGCCACCTTCGCACGAGCCTCCACGACCCAAACCACCGCCGCCCAAGCCACCGTGACCACCTCGGATGGTTAAAAGCAGCTATGTGGAAGAAATAACCCTCATTTAGCTCCGTGCCATGGAAAACCGCCACGAAGCTTCCTCGCCGCCGAAGTTCGCCATCCCGACCACGCCCAAGGCCAAAAATGGGTTCTCCTTAGTCCCGTGATTTCAACCATGCCTTCGGTTTCGCCGGAGTTGAGCGTAGCACCGAAATTGCCGTCGCCAAAAACCCTGTTTTGCCATTCGTAGCACGATCGGAGGAAGACGATGAATAGTACCGGCCTGGTACTGTTCATTCGACCCGCTAATGAATAGTGACCGGATCTGGTACTGTAGCAAACAGATCCGAAATGAATAGTATCCCGACCCGAGTGAATAGTAGCCGAATCTGACACTGTAGCAGTCCAAACCTGATGAACAGTGTAAACCCGTTAGTGAATAGTATCAAACCCGCCATGAACAATGCACATCCGTTACTATTCATCCATGTCTAAAAATGCATATATATACCCGTTTTGATCGTCTCGAGCCCGCCAACCTATTTCTCACTCCATTTCATCATATCGGATACGGTAATCCTAAAAACCTCAAATACGCTCAAACCCTAAATCCTATTTCAGTCCAAACTTCTTGCATTCACCAAAACCCTATTAACTTGCGTAACCGGTTTGTCGTCAGGAGCCCATCTACACTCTTCCCACTCGCACTACCGCTTTAGACTCTAGCGAAGCCCTAAACAACCCAGACAAATGGCCTAACCCTACAAATCAATGCCATCCACACCTTCCGCCATTCACCGAGAATCCATCCGCCACATATATAACCTCAGCCATCCTGAACCCACCTAAACCCTGACCATCCCACCTACCTTTTCATGTTATTTCGGTTAATTATTTGTATTTTGTTCCCACTTGCGTTCCGCAAAGTAGGGACTTGTGTGTTCGTCTTCCACGCTAGTACACGGACCACACGAGCTGGTCAACCGAAGGACTACAAGAGCAATTAAAGAAGTCGGTGTCCAAACCGAAGATTACGTGACCTAATCAGAAACAAGGATAAAGAGGCAAGTCACATGTTTTTGATCATATTGAATCCCATGACATGCCTAATATCTGAGTAATGTAGTTTCATTATGAATATTTGTGAAATGCTATTTGCTTAACATGAAATGTTTAGAATGACATGCTATTTAGATAAGTCCTACCACGGATAAAAGCCTGTTTACTTTGATGGCCATATTCACCTTGACAACCTTAGTAATTATTGAAGTATTGTATAAATATATGTATCATCATCCCATTCAGCATTACACACTACTAAGTGACTTTGGCGATTGGCAAGAGGTTTGAAAACCCGGACTTAGGGTAGGGTGGTATGGGGCCGCAGTACCTAGGCGGTAATCTTGATGTGCGAGGGTAGGGTAAAGGTGTTGTGCGAAACCGTGCGGCGGATTTCGCCCATCGCTTTACCCTTCAACATGTACGCTATTAAGGTTTGAGCCGTGGGCTAGTAGATTTGGAAAAACCCGATCTAGGGTGAGCGTGCCCTAGAGCGGAGGTGCCGGTGTGCAGATTAGGGTAAGGGTGTTGTGGGGAACCGTGTGGCGGTTTTCGCCCACCGCATTACCCTGAGATGGAGGTTGCGGACCTCAGGAAAAATATAAGGACAAGAACCTTGTGCTAAGTAAAAGACACGATGATCGCCCAACCACAAGTGTTGGTACGTCAACCCCTGGTCTAGTAGTGCTCAAATTCGATTGAACCTCTCTGACGCAGCTTGGAGGCACCGTGCGAGTCCATACGGAAGGGGTGAGAAGGGCCGTATGGAAGTTGATTATTTTATTTGAACAACTTGACCGATCGATCGAACTTCGATCATATGTGATATGAGCCGCACAATAGTAGGCTAAGGTAAGTCAGGAGTTGCCTGAGCTTACTGGGAGGCCTACTAGGTAGAGGCTATATAAAGAATTGAGCAGCGAAAAGCCTTGTTTTCTTAATGTCAGACGTGGAATTAAGAAATCTTGTGGGTAAGCAGGCAGCTCTGCAGAGTGAAATAAATGGTATTCGAATACGCCGTGCTTAGGTTAATGAAGTGTGTTAATCGGGTGATTCCAGCAATGAGGCATAAGTAGTGTTTCTGGTGTTGTTAATTTGAGAAATGATGAGATTTTATCTGATAACAGAAAACCCCCTGATCTTAAGGAGCAATTGTTTTATAAGTTTTACTTGTTTGCAAATAAAATTTCATCCACCTCTTAATAAAACAACTATACTCCCATTCCTTAGGAATCCTGGCATATAGTTATATATTATTTTCCACATGTGATTTGCTGAGTACGGTCGGAGTACTCAGGCTTGCAAAATTGCGCCAACAGATACCAGAAGAAAAGAAGATGCTGCGAGTGTTCGTGTTAGGGTTACGTCTACACTCAAATGTTCCTGTGGAGTTTTCTTCGGCTTTTACTGTATGTAAGTTACATTTTGGGCTTGGACGCCCGTATTGTTGTTAAATTTGACCATTAGGTCTTATTTCAATTAAATTAACTTGTTTTCATTGTTCGTAAGCAGGCTTGATACACTGTTGAGCCGCAACAGAACTCCTGGGCTGTTGCGGTCCGTGCGACGTCCCTGTTCCCAAAAATGGGGGCGTTACAGAGCGCCGGCCCCCGCTCACCCGCGTTGGACGTGTTTGTATGGGGTGGATTCCTTTTTACTGTCGCATTCGCATGTTACTTTTTATTTTAATGTAAGAGTTTGTATAAATGAATAGATGTTGATAAACCATTTTTAAAAAGCTATTTTTATAAACCGCTTTAAAAAACGACGAAAAATCATCATGTTTGTTTGTTTATTTAAGAGAAATTATAAACTGGAAAAAAAGATGGTTGTGACGCGATCGCTTCAAAATAAAAAAATTTCGTTTAGCCGAGCTGCTGCCAATCTACAGGTTGAACGTACTTTTGTTCGGGCGTGTATACCCTGGAGGTAATTTTTAGACCATCAGCTCCGATGGGAATGGTGGATGAAGTGTTCCTCTAACTTGACAACCACGGGACGTGAGCATTTGATGTCACTTGGATGGCATGTTCGCCGTCTGTTTTTGAAGATTGGCATTTTGCTTTGATAGAAGTGTTAGAATAGGATTTCTTATTCTATTCCTTAGATATCTTTGTATTTTGTTTTATATATAGCATATTCCCTTGTACTTCTTATTTATACTGCCTATTGAGCCTCATAAATATAAAAAAATATTCATAATATAGTATCAGAGCAAGGTCTAACCCAGCTCTCCATCCACTGCCATCCCGTTATCCGTTGTTGCCGCATTCGCCGTTGTTGCCAGACCGCCACTGTTGCCGCGCGGATTCGACGCTAGACGCCACCCGGCCCCCGCCTAACTGTTGCTCACCTGGCTCGTCCGCGCCCGCATGCGTCATTGCCCGACAGTTGTCTCTCTGTGCCCGTGCACATCGTCGCTCGCCCGATCTTCACAATCGTTACCCGACAGTTGTCTCTCTGCGCCCGTGCACGTCGTCGCTCGCCCGATCTTCACCTAGCTGTCGGCCGCCACTCAGCTGCGCTCACTCGCATCGTTGCCTGTCCGTGCTCATCGTCACTCTACGCCGGACACCGCCACCCAACACCGGCCATTGTCCACCGCCCGACACTAGCCGCTGCCACCCGACACCGACAGCCAGTCGCCGCTCGAGCCCCTGCATGCTCTTTTCGGGCTGAGCTTGTTTTTGGTAACTAGTTTGTAGATTAGTTTCCTTTTTAGAGTTTCCTTCTGTAGTAAAATAAAATTTAAAAAAAGAAAGAAGCATTGATCTAACCGTCATGTCATCAAGTACCTATTAGACTTTGTTGTCATCGCGCCGTCCAGTGTCACCTATCGATAGTTCCTGTTCTATCAGCTGCGATCTCATTCTCGGAAACGAAGCTACATGAGACGAACTACAGGTTGTGGTCTTCATTCATGAAAATCACACTCAATGGTATCCACCTCTGTGGACATGTCACCGGTGCTCGATCTATGTGATTTTAATTGATAATTATTTTCACTTTACATAGCTTTTCTCTATGTCTAATTGTGGTCAGTTTCTTACTATCTATCATAGCTTTACAATGATAGTTCATACTCAATTTGAGTCATGTATTTGTACTTTTCGTTGTGATTCTACTGGCGAGTGTTGTTCTGGCGCTTTAGACAATTTCTTTCTAAGTAGAGCACTCTTTATCAGTCTTTTTGTCCTGTGCCCATGCTCAAAATAGGGTTGATGAGCGCAAACATCGTCATCTGATTAACACTGCCCGCACTCTTCTCTTTGCCTCTTAGGCTCCACCGCAGTTCCAACTGAGGCTATTTCTACAGCTGCATATCTCATCAATATGCAGTCTTCCACTGCTCTTAAGAATGTTAGTCCTATAAAGCGTATCTTGTCTAGAGTCTCCCATTATACTCACTTTTGTGTTTTTGGCTGCACCTGTTTTGTCCTACTGCAGCCTCATGAGTGCACCAAACTGTTGGTTTAGTTAGTTAAATGTGTGTTTCTTTGTGATAGTTCTAAGCATAAGGGTTATCGCTGCTATAATCCTTCTGATCGATGGGTCAGGATCTCATCAGATGTTATTTGTGATGAATCTCGACCTTTCTTGTATCGAGATTCGGCTCCTTGTCCTGTTTGCACCAATGAGATGATCTTATGGTTGTCTCTTTCTGACTTTTCACCTATTTCTCCACTATTACAACCTTCCCTTGGTCTGTCTCTAGTGGTTCCTTTGTAGGATCAATGATAACTGACTAGAGGGGTCAATAGGAGATTCTAAAAATTCATACTCTCTAAACAATAATTTTAGCGATATAGAACTAAACAAGAATTCTAGTACAATTCAAACCTAACAATTCTAGTTTCACTAAAGAACCACAAGTGAAGTCTTTACAAATATGTTTCTAGCTTAGCAAGATATGACAAATTCAATGGGTAGAAATATAAATGCGAAATAGTAGAGACAAGAAATGACCAATGTGGAGACTCGCGATGTTTTTTACCGTGGTATTGAAGACTTGTCAGTTTTCACTAGTCCACATTAAGAAAAAGTCCAACGGATTGGACCGACTCCATGAATTAAGCCTTTACGCCTCAAATCCATTAGTGGTTATTATTCTTCCACTCCAGTGATAGCGAACACCGAGCCACTCACAAATGGCATCAGGCCTCTTCACAACATTCTTGAAGAGATCACCGCGCAAACCTCCGTTAAGCCATCTAGGTGCCAACAAACACCAAGAGTAACAAACCACGGTGATCGCTTGAAAAATTCAAGTGCCAAGAATCAACTAATGAGTGAATGCACTTATGAGCTTCAACTACCTCAAATGTAGGAAATAGGAGTAAATGAGGTATGAAGAGTGTGCTATAAGCTCAAAGGTATTCAATGAAGTGTTCTCTTGTTGTCCTAGAACTAGTGGAGGGTTATTTATACCCCTTACCCACCAATTTGACCGCTTAAGGGCAAAGCCCTAAAAAAATCAGCAAATATGGTAGTAGTGACATGTATCGTTGATACTACCATACCTGGGGTCCAACGGCTAAAATGTGTGCAATAAATGCTTCTAAACTAACCGTTACTATTTGGTGCGGTACTGCCACCCTCGTAGGGTCTGGCACTACTGAACTGCGGTAGTACTATTTTCAGGGAGCGGTACTACCATTTTTTTAGAGAAAAAGATGATTCAAAATGATCCTCTTTGGAACCATCACCTAATCCAGTAAGAACTGGACCTGAGATTTTCATCCTGGCACACTATCGCCTACAGCTATGACCATGACGCCTTCATCGAGCTCAAGCGGCTGCTCCCGGTACTCGTCTTCTTCCGTGTGCTCACCCGTGCCGACACCATCAACCGCCCAATCCAACGCCTCTACGCCGCAGCCATTATTACATGGCGTTCGGCGATGGTGGTGGCAGCGCAAGAGGCGCCGGTTCGGTGACGACTTGCAAGAAGAGCAATAGGAGAAGAAGGGACCCCCGCTAAACCCGAGTCCGGCCCAGAGACGGCCAGATCTAGCTGCCTCTGGCTGCCCCCCAGTCGCCTCCAGCCGTCGTGCCTCCGAACTCGGCCAGATCTGGTAGGACACAAGCGGGCTAGCACTAGCGGCTATAGGAGGCCCTGCCTAGTACCTCTGCGACGTGGTCGTTGGTACATGGCGTTCGGCGGTGGCGGTGGTAGCAAGAGAGGCGCTGGCTCGGCGACGACTTGAAGAGAGATGGCAGGAGGAGAAGAAGATCTCCGTGCTGCCACTCGGCCCTCTTGGCCCCGCTGCATGCTTCGCCCTTTGGCCTTCCCCAATTCAGATCTCCATTGCTCCATCATCGCTCATCTGTCGCCTCAAGCCTATCCCAAGCTCAGCTGCACGCTACTCTAAGATGTACTCGCTGCTGCTCAGGACCTACATCTACGACGATGCCGAGAAGGACAGCTGATAGCCTGCCCCAAGCTCTCAGGCATCCTCTCGCGTCGAGCACTTTGGCCGATTCTGCCCCTAAGCTCTTATGCAGGAGGCGGTTGTTTGAGATTGAGGTGGAGTTCTTGGGGGAGAGAAGGAAGAAAAGGCAAAGGGGAGTTGGTGTTGCTGCTGTTAGTATCTGCAACTTAGCGTCTATTTCCTTTGAGTCTTCCGTTATGTCCATCCAAGTCCGTAGCTTCTATTTTTCAGTTCGTCCAAACCATACGAGTTAATACATTTACTGTCAATCATAGAAGTATAGGAATTTTCTTTTTGTATGACAGCAGCCGCCGTTCTTCTCTTTGAGTTGAGTGTAGAGAAGTCGTTATGTAGCGCCGCTCTCTGAGCCGCCGCCCCAAGCTTCTAAGGTCACTGTGGTTCTGTTGCACTTTTTGTGCACTGCACCGCCACTGTCTTGGGCTTTGATCTGCACCGCCATGCTTTTATCTATTCCTTTTCTGCTTGATTTACAGTTTGTCAGCCTTGCATTTGAGGGGGTATTAATGGTATTTCCTATTGTATTAGGGTTTAGTCTTATCTCTCTTTTGTACCCTATATATATTGCCCATTGGATATCTTGAATACATACACAACATTCATAACAATGCTAACACACCATGTTTATATTAGCCATACTCCACTTAGACAAGTGCTTAGTTTAGTAAAAAAACTGCACTTTTATTGTTGGACCTGAAACAACAACTTCCATCACTAACAAATAGCACTAGGACTAAAAGGGGGAACATGTAGTCGTAGACTTGAAGTGACATTCCTAAACTCAATTCAGAGTAGCATCAGTCAGAAAAACCTGGAAAATAGTCATTATTTTTTGCGGAGTTATATGTTTGCTGCTGCTGGTACCTGCTAGCTGCTACATTGGTAGTTGGATGCTTCTGCCATTTGCTTGTTGCATGGCCAAAATTACAGGACATCATCTTCTCAAATTGGAACACGACATTTCAAACTGACATCAAGTTCTGGAAGGTTCTATTGCATAAGTAAATGTCCAATATGAACCATCCCTGATACAATTTAAGGGCCTGATACGAACACATAACCTTATTAAAAAAACTCATAACTGGACGGTTCATCCCTGGTACATTTTCAGAACCAGATAAAAACTGATTAACATGGAAGGTTCATCCCTGATACAAATTCAGAACCTGATAAAAAGATATACAACAGTGAAGTGCAATAAACACTGCCACTTTTGAAAACTTCACAATATTAAGGACAAGCCAGACTTTACAACATTCAGAACCACATTGAGCACAAGTGCAAGCCCAGGGATACAAAACCCGGAACCGGGGGTATTCCCAGCCAGCAGCCGGTAATGGTAATCGGCTGGTTACCGAAAATACCCGGGAAAAAACAGTTAAATTTCACCAATCAGATTTTGAATTTGGGCGATTTAAAAATCGATAACTGTTCCGGTTACGAAAAAACCTAGAAAAACTGCTTAAAAACTGGAAAATCTGCTAAAAACAGGGAAAAGCTAGAGAAAACCTAATATAAAATGTTGGGACTAGCATATTATACATATTTAGTTCATACAATAGATAACCTAGCACAAAAGACCTAAACCAAGTTAGAAAGTGCATTTGTAACCATCGGAATTTTGGCTGATATTTCAGTAACCAGAGGCGGTTACCGGCAGGGATTTCTATCCCTGAGTGCAATCCATCCTTTACCTGTTATGTACTGAAAGATTATTTGTAACCGAATTTGGTAAAACATGAAAAAAAATTCATGGTTCCAGAATTTGGTAAAAAAAAAATAGGCATCACATTCACAACTCCAGAATGATTCCATGTGCAGAACTTATAGTGCCAACATGGAAGTAGTGACAACATCCGTACCAGTTACATGTTTCCAAAATAGCTACAGAATTGAATGTATTTTGTTGATAAATACATAACATGTCAGCAGTACATTATACATGTGTAGGAAGGTGGTGGCTGCTGCCCTTGTAGATGAAGGCAACGCTCCAAACACAAGAAACACAACTACTATTGAACTGTGGCATGTGGTGACCTAAACTATTTAGCTGTCATTGACCTTTTTGCTAATTCTTGGTCTGCAAGGACACACCAACACACGAGAAAGTTAGTGCAAGACACAGCATCACAATAATATAAATACAAGGCTTGTGTTATTACCTCTTTACTTGCGGTGCTTTTTTCTTTTGGACTATTGCCTTCTCCAAATGTAACATCTCGCCTATTCTCTGGGCCTGAAATACTACCACCATTGTATATTTTTACCATTTTCAATAATTGCTAGTAATTTTAAGCAAACACTGTTTTATTCATATTGCAACGAATTAACATACATCATACCATTTTGACTCTAACTACCATAGCATACCAATAGAGTCTAAACATACTAATAAAAGGTGGTCCATAAAGTGCTGCTGGTATGTGAAATTATTCATATACTACTCCCGCCCGTGCATGACGTCCACAATGATCACCTAAAAACAACAAAGTAAGAGTAAATCCGAACACTCAGCAAGCACATTATAGAATGATAAACGCTACCAAACATATAGCAATTAACCAGCCATGTAATACTTCCCATAAATTATCATGTTCATATCATTATTCTCAGGTTTCAACATTGTTATACCATTAATGCAATGCAGCACTACTCTACATGCTCATCTCATTACATATTCCGGTATAGCCTGAGTGAACACCCGTCGATATTCACCCTATATCGGGCCCGTCCTCGTTGGCACGGGGGTCTCTCCACTCTCGTAGAGGCCTACTGAAGTAGGTCTTACGGTATCTACCCACAGTGGATTCCAGTTCTTATCTCATGAGTACACATGATGCGAATGCATATTTTTGTTGTCATAACCATACTCATCATTATCATCATTAGTAGGTAAGCATCATTGCTCACCCTGCTCCATCATCATTGTCATCATTTACCATGCAATATCATAAAGCGTAAGCATCACATAGTACACAATATTTACCGTCTACTGCACTACCATGTACTTGCCTGTTTATCCTTGGGGTTGATGCGTGGACAACTCCAATCCAAGACCACCACCTGTACAAGTGTCAACCCGACTCAAAATAATATAGCGACACATACACTTATATGCACGCCACCAATTCTACACACAAACTCGACATTGGTATAAAACACATAGGTATGTGGATTTGATGTGCGCGTCGCAAAACCCTTTTTTCTCCTCTTTTCTTTTCTTTTATTCCTGAATTTTCTTTCCCCAGCCGATCTCTTTTTTCATTTGGCTGAAATACCGTACCTCTCCTCATTCCTCTCCTTCTCTCTCACTCTCTCTCCCTTCAATTTTGCCGAATGGCCTTTAGCCTCATTCCTCACTTCTTCCTTAGTCCCCTCACACTCTCTCTCTCTCAAATCCGACTAACTAGGGCCAGGTTTGGCCACACCGTATCGTCGGTTGCCTCCGTGCCGCTCCATCACTGCCCTCTCCTTCTTCTCACTCCTCCCCTCTCACTTGCCCCATTCCCCCAAATCCCCTCCCTTTGAGTTGGAGTTGGGGTGCGACTGCCACTCGGGCCGCTGGCCACTGGCCATCGATCACCAACCCTCCACTGGATCCTCCCCAAGCTACGCCTCCACTCTCCTACCCTCTACCCCCAAGGTTCCTTCCCCCTCTGGAGTGATTCGGTTGTCGTCGGCAGCTAGGGCCTTGCCGCCATGCCAGCACCCTCCAGCTCACCTCCGGTGGTCCATCCATCACCGGATCTACCAGTGCCGCTCCGGCTACTACGCCCTTGTGCCCAGTCCCCAAGACTAGGCCCAGATCCATTGGAACCACCGCTTCCTCCGAACGTGGTGGCCACAGCACCGTCCTAGAGCTTGCCATTGGCTCCAGTCATCTACTCACCATCGGACTATGGCTTGCTGCTCCGGTCGACCATGGTTACCACCGTGGTTGCCGAGCGCCACCCCAGCTCCTCTTGTGGCCCGACTCTTACCCTCTCCCTCCCAGGCTCCTGGCCAGCTCCAGAGTGATGCCACACTCGGTGCCAACCTCCGGGCCACCGCACCTCCGATCGTTACCACCGTGAGCCCTAGGGGCATCACCGGTTCACTCTTTCCCTCCTCTTTACTCATTTGATTTAGTTACTATCTTTACCTAGTTTCATTCTTCTACCATGCAAGGTTTGGGAAGGCCTAGAATCGTCGTCACGACGGAACATGTGTTACAAATTTTCTTGATTCTTTGGCTCTCGAATCACGCTCGTGCGTCACCATAAAACAGAGTAGCGCCTCTGTTGGCTTTTTCCCCACGCGCAATTGCTCTCCACGTGATGCAAACTAAAATAGCAAAACATAACACCTGCTCTGGGAACGCCTCCCTCTCTCTCTCTCTTTATTTCTTCTCAACTCTCCTGCAACTTCTCACCCACGTTACAAAACATTGCATGGCTTAAAAAGCCTGTACACGACCGACTCCATATCCCATACGGACTCCATATCCCATACGGACATATACGGCAACATAACTCGACTCCAATCCAAAAACAGACTCCTATTCTCACGCGAAAAACGGCAACAACGCAGTGTATTCGTATACAACTCGTATACGTATATGGCAAACCGACGAACTTGAATACGACTCGTAAACGAACTAGACTTCTACACACAGGGGCGGATTTGGGCCCCCGGCAAGGTGGGCTTCATTTGTAGTGTATAGCCCAGGTCAACCCAGGGTATTATTACTAGTATTCAGCCCAGGTCCCATATATATTTCAGCCCAGGCGGCCCACCAGTTCCCCATCTCCGCGCGGCCCACATTACTCACGCAGCCCACCACTGTCTCCCTGTCTCCGCGCGGCCCACGCCCCACGGTCTTCACGCAGCCTTCACGCAGCCTTCACGCTGCCTGCGGGCTGCGGCGCCGCTCGCTCAGCCTTGAGGAAACCCTCGCCTCGCTCGCCACTCGCCAGCAGCAGCGCAAGGCCGATCCAGCGTCGGCGCCCGGCTGCGCCGCCGCACCGCAAACGCTCGTCGCCTCCGCCTCGCAACCGGCCTCCACCTCGTCGCCTCCGCCTCGTAACCGGCCTCCGCCTCATCGCCTCCGGCCCTCCGCCTCGTCGCCTCCGGCCCTCCGCTGTCTCAGATCTGCGCGAGCGCTACTACACTGATCCAGCGCCTCCCCGCCTCCCGGTGCCGCCCCGCCTCCCGACCCGTCTTGGCGCTGCCCGGCTTCCCGACCCATCTCGGCGCTGCATCGAGCATCGGCTGACCGCTGATTTGGGATTTGCCGATTTGGGAATATCTGAGGTACAGTTTGCTATAGGGCCTAATATTGCTAGATGCCTAGATATGAATTGAAATTGAAATGTGAAATCCTGAGGGCTGAGGTACAGTGTGGTATAGTCTAATATTGCTAGATATGAATTGAAATCCTGAGGTGATTTGTGAAATACTAAAATGTGTTTCACTGTTTCTGTTGAATTGAAATGTCAGGATTGGCACTTTAGCAATGAATTGAAATGTGAAATCACGAGGTACATGAGTCGTTCTTGTATTAAAATGTGACGCATGATTAGCACTTTAGCAGGATTGTGTTAATGTTGAATTGAATTATTGAAATGTCCTGATGTCCATTGTCCAGTCAGTAGTTGTTCTTGTATTAAAATGTGATTTCACTGTGACAGGATTGTTTCTGTTTCTGTTGATATACTAAAATGTGGTTTTATGTGTTTTATGTCTTAAAAAATGAAGCTAGGAGTTATTTTAGTCAATACAAAATGAAGCGGGCGAAGACATTGTCATCGTATTTTTCAACAGAAACACAATCCAACGAAACACCAGAAACAGGAGCTTGTAATACGCATCAAAATAATCCTCGTGTTGTACTTAGTCTGGATGATATTGTTGCTGATCCTGGTCTTCGGAAACCAATTGAGGATTTGGATGTGGATATCAGAGATGCTGCTAGAAGAGAGTATTTGCAAATAGGCCCATGCCAACCAATTGGTTATAAATTTCCACGTAAAGAATATGGGAACCAGAGGAGGAGCTTTCAACAATCATGGTTCGCAAGGTATAATTGGTTGGAATATAGTATTGCTAAAGATGCGGCATTTTGTTTTTATTGCTTCCTCTTTAAGCAGCCTAGAGCTGAGAATTATGGTATTGAATCATTCACAAGGGTAGGGTTTTCTAATTGGAAGAATGCAATTAAAAATTTTGATGAACATGTTGGTAAAGTCTGTAGCTATCACAACAAAACAAGAAAGCATTGTGAGGCTTTCAAAAATCAAAGACAGGGTGTAGATTATGTGATGGTCGTTGCCACGAAAAAGGATGAGGAAGAATATAGATCACGTTTTACTATTATGTTAGGCATTGCAAGATTTCTTTTATTGCAAGCTCTTGCTTTTCGTGGACATGATGAGTCCCCTAGCTCAAACAATAGGGGGAATTTTCTAGAAATGGTGAAATGGTATAAAGAGAAGGATAAGAAGGTTGCAGAATTACTTGACAACGCTCCTGCTAACCATTTATTGACTTCACCACAAATACAAAAACAGTTGTGCAAAGCTTGTGCAGAGGAAACCACTAAAGTCATTATTAATGATATTGGGGATAGACAGTTTGCCATACTTGTTGACGAGGCCCGCGATGCATCTATCAAAGAGCAAATGGCTGTGGTTTTGAGATTAGTTTGTTAGTATCTTTATCTTAGTTAGTCTAATTTATATTAACTATGCTTTCTTACCTTATGTAGGTATGTCAATAACAAAGGCCAAGTGATAGAGCGGTTTCTCAGGGTTGAGCATGTTTCTGACACGACATCGTCTTCGTTAAAGACAACATTGGATGGTATGTTACAGCTTCATGGTTTATCAATCTCTAGATTGCGAGGGCAAGGATATGATGGAGCCTCAAACATGAGAGGACAATTTCATGGTTTGCAAAGACGCATATTGGATGAAAATCCGTATGCGTTTTACGTCCATTGTTTTGCTCACCAGTTGCAGTTAGTGGTTGTTTCTGTTGCCAAGTGTTGTTCTTTAGTTTTAGATTTCTTTAATTACACCACCATGATTGTCAACACTGTAAATGCTTCTTGCATCAGAAGAGATCAGTTGGCCCAAATCACCATGATAAAATTGTGAACAAATTAGAGTCCGGTGAAATTTTTCAAGGAAGAGGAAAAAACCAACAAACTAATCTTGCAAGGGCCGGCGATACTCGTTGGGCTCACATCATAAAACCTTGTGCCGTTTTCTTCTCATGTGGGATTCGGTACTAGAGGTATTAGAGAATTTGAGTGATGATGCTACTAGTGCAACACAGAAAACCACAGCTTCCGGGTTGTTGGAAAAAATGGAGAGCTTTGAATTTGTACTTATATTGCATCTTATGATCCGACTCTTGGGCAAGACTAATGATCTATCACAATGCTTGCAAAAGAAAGATCAAAACATTGTTCGTGCAGTAGGGCTCATTAAGACCACATTGAAGACAATTGAGGTAATAAGAAATGATGGTTGGGATGGGTTTTTTGCAGAGACAAATGCCTTTTGCCTCCAATATAAGATCATTGTGCCAAATATGAATGATACAATGCCAGTTAGGGGCCAATCAAGGGGTCGTGGGGGCCAAATGGTAACTTACTATGACCATTTTTATCGTGATATATTTATTGTGGTGCATGACCAAATTATTGTTGAGATGAATAATCGCTTTACTCAAAGATCGACCCAGTTATTGATGTGCATTGCTTGTCTTGATCCAAAAAATTCTTTTGCCAACTTTGATGAAGACAAATTAATTGAACTTGTAAGGATGTATGGTGATGACTTCACCGAATATGATTGTCTAGTTCTTAAGGATCAGCTTGGTTCATTTATTAGTGATGTGAGAGGTGATCTACATTTTGCAAATTGTACTGACTTAGGAAATCTTACAGTGAAGATGGTTCAGACTAATAGACACACAGTTTTTCCATTGGTATATTATCTCATTGAATTGGCTTTGATTTTACCGGTGGCAACAGCAACTGTAGAAAGAGCCTTTTCAGCTATGAAGATTATTAAGACTAATTTACGGAATAAGATGAATGATGAGTGGATGAATCATACTATGGTATGCTATATTGAACGATACATATTTGCAAACATTAATGATGATAAGATTTTAGAGCGTTTTCAAGGGATGAGGTCACGTAAGAAACAATTATCTCGTGCTAGTGGTAAGTTAGTTTCTTATAAATGTAGACTTCGTGTTGTTCATATTTATTCATACACATGTTTGATTTACTCTCATATGTTATCTTTACAGGTTCTGGTTCATGTCCAACTATCAATGAAGAAATGACAGGATATGATAGAGAGCAATTCATCGTAATTTAGGTACTCAAATTGTATCTCTATTATGTTACATTTTTGTATTTTCAGAGCATGCCATGTTCTTCGTATTATGCTTTATGTTTGCTTGTTTAGTATTGAACTCAAGTTTCATATCAGTAATACAATTAGCCAATTATGATATACTTTTGTTATATCGTGGTATGGGTACAAATTGGCGTTAGTTTTAGGTGATTAGAGTTCAGCCCGGGGCGTAGCCAAATCCTGGTTCCGCCACTGTCTACATATACGCAAGTATACGCACACGTATATGACTCAAATACGTCTAAAAACAAGATTACACTCTAACAATCATGCCACCTTCTCTCTTGCTGCTGCTTCTTCCTTGCATGCCTGCCTGGGCTGGAGCACCTGCTCCTGCTTCCTCCACGAGCACCTCCTCTCACTATCGTGTGCCATTGCTTTCGACCATTGTTCTCCACGCTGTGCTTCCTCCCGCCACCTTGGGACCCATCTCTGACTTCCTTCTGCTGACCGCGTGAGAGCTCCTCCCAAGCCCTTGCTCGCCATGACCATACCTGCTGCATGTGGTGCCTGCGCCGACCACTCGAACCGCCGCCCGCTTCTCCACCGCATGCGCTCGTTTGGAGTTGGCCGCATGCCCGCGCGCACCTCCCGAGCCGCCGCGCCGACCATCGCGCTTACGCCTCGTCTTGCTTCTTTGCCGACTCGGTCTCCTTCCTTGTTACGTCTTCTTGTGCGCTAGGCTTGCCTCCTGCTGCCTCTGCACCTCGACCATCTGTGCCTCTCTCCACCCAAACCTATTTACAAGTGTTCAAAGGAACCTTGTACAACCGATTTGGAGATCTCTTCGCCTTCATCAACAAATCTCTGTTCTTGTCATACACTCGCAAGAACTCATCCTCCAGCACCACCTTGCATCCTCTCTCTGTCATCTGCCCGAGACTTAGTATGTTGTTGCATAGACTTGGTATATAATAGATTCCTGTCAACAACTTCTTATCTCCGTTCCTGCATTGCAGCATCATTGTCCCTTTACCCTTTATCTCCACCGTGGAGCCGTCGCCGAACTTGACCTTGCCCCAAACCTTCTCATTGAGCTTGTGGAACATGGAGCGATCTCCCGTCATGTGGTTGCTTGCTCCATTATCCAAGTACCATTGATCTGTGTGATCATGGCTTCCTTCCTTCGTGCGTAGTTTTGGAACTACGTTCTCCTCATTCAAGTCCACCATGACCGACTCCTTTTCAACATATGAGGAGAGAAGTACTAGCTCTCCGTCATCTTCTTCTTCGTCTTTGGCAAGGTTCACTTCCCCGTCCTTCTTCTTGCTCTTGCAATTCAAAGCAAAGTGCCCAAACTCGTTGCAGTTGAAGCACTTTTTATTGCTGCGGCATCTTATCGTATAGTGCCCGTATTCGCCACATTCAAAGCACTTGACATGTGACAAATCATAGGATCTCTCACCACCTCCTTGCCCAGCATTGTCTCCACGTCCACCCCTGCCGCCTCGACCACTCTGGCCACCACGACTGCGCCACCTCCCACGGTTGTATGAAGAGCCACGACCGTCTCTCGGATCTCCCCTTACTAGCAACACTTGCTCGTTGTGAGATCCTTGCTCCTTGCGCGCCTGAAATCCCTTCAATAACTCCTCATGCGCCTTGAGAGATCCGGTGATCTCTTCTATCTTCTTCTTGTCCAGATCAGGGGAGTACATAAGTGTTGTGACAACAGGTATATACTTCTCCGAAAGCACGCACAGGTACTTCTTCACCGCCACAGATTCCTCCATATTGTCGCCAAGAGAGTTAATCTGATTGAACAACGAACTCAGCTTGCCGGCGAACTCGTCCACCGACTGGTTTTCTTTCATTTTCAGATTCTCGAACTCGCTCCGCAAATTCTGGAGCCACACCTCCTTGACACGATCAACTCCTTCGTGCATCGTCTGAAGCGCCTCCCACGCTTCCTGTGCCGTTTCCTTGCCGATGAGTTGATGCATCATCGCGTCTGGCACCGCCTGGTAGATTAGGGCTAAAGCTGCCTGATCTACCTTGTCGTCCACCTCCTTGTCCTTCCCCTTCGGATCGACTGCGCACCAGACTCCCTGGGCGTGCATGTTCGCCTTTATCTTCATTGCCCACACCGGGTAGTTGTCGATCGTCAGGAGAGGATATTGGAGGGAGATTAGCCCACCCTGAGTCTTCGCCTTGTCACCCATGCTCTGATACCACTTGTTACAAATTTTCTTGATTCTTTGGCTCTCGAATCACGCTCGTGCGTCACCACAAAACAGAGTAGCGCCTCTGTTGGCTTTTTCCCCACGCGCAATTGCTCTCCACGTGATGCAAACTAAAATAGCAAAATATAACACCTGCTCTGGGAACGCCTCCCTCTCTCTCTTTATTTCTTCTCAACTCTCCTGCAACTTCTCACCCACGTTACAAAACATTGCATGGCTTAAAAAGCCTGTACACGACCGACTCCATATCCCATACGGACATATACGGCAACAGAACTCGACTCCAATCCAAAAACGGACTCCTATTCTCACGCGGAAAACGGCAACAATGCAGTGTATTCTTATACAACTCGTATACGTGTACGGCAAACCGACAAACTCGAATACGACTCATAAACGGACTAGACTTCTACATATACGCAAGTATACGCACACGTATACGACTCAAATACGTCTAAAAACAAGATTACACTCTAACATAGGTGTACGCTGGGGAGTACGTCTTCCCTCTTAAGGGCGTGAGACGGTGGTTATGGGCTCGCCGCCAATGGCATGATAGCCATGTCAGTTGTGGTGCTCATGGCCGTGCTAAGTGGCTGCGTTAGAGGTAAGCTGAAGAGAATGCCCTACTAGAACATCAGGCTGAGGATGGCAAGGTTCGTGGACGACGACGTTGATGGCCGCGTTGTGATTCAGTTGGGCCCCTTTTCTTACTATCATGGCCGCGTCCTTGCTCCTCTCCTTTATCTTCCCCTACACCTCGTGCTCCTCTCCTTTGGTCTCTCTCTCTCTTCTTGCTCCCTCTCTTATGGTGTGGATGGCTTCGGTGGATTTTTGGTGGCTGTGCTTGCCTCTGGTTTGGCTTTGTGGATGCACTCTAGTTGCTCTCTATCTTAGCAGAGAAGAAGGGAATGCAGTGGTTTGTGGGGGGAGAAATGAGGTGGCATCAGGTGCTGGTTAGGGCTTATGAAGGAGGCTTTGGTTGGCCTTTCCATCTACTGCCCTGTGCATTGCCAAATATGCCCTCTTCTTACCCCCATTTTAGTCTTGGCTGGCTGTTTGCCTCAAGGACCTTTTGGTCCAAAGGGGCTCTGCCTATGCTTTGGGGTTTTTTCTACTACAGTAGGTAAGTCGGTAAAATGTGGGTGTCTGCTAAACTTTTCTGCCGAGTGATAAAACCTACAAATGCGAGAGGCATCAACCAGCCCTGGACGGTTTGGGAATCTCTGTGAGCACTATTGCTTTTGTAATTTTAGAGCCGAAGGGTGCTGACGGCAAAAATTCTTCATTTTTTTTATTCTCCCTTGGATTATTTTTTATTCCCCTCTTTTTATCTCTTTTGCATTCTACTGGTATTATATTCTAGCCCCTTAACATAATTTGATCCCAAATTCTGGTGTTCAACAATCCACATAGAAGAATCAACAATAAATGAACTGCTCATAAAATTACATTAACTCATACCCGTAGAGAACAACTCTAAGTACTTCTCACGCATGCGAAACTCTAACTCCCATATCACTTGTCGCTCGGATTGATGTGTCCAAAGCACTTTGACATACTTTATGGAACACAAATTGTGGGGGTGGGCTGGGGGGAAATACACAGATTATGGCATCAAGTCCAGGATTATGGCATATTTGAAGCACAAATTGGGATGGAGGTTGGATTTGGGGAGGGGACCTTGCCCAAGATCGAATTCTCCTGTGCAGCATGATCCTGCCTCCCTGAGCTCTTGGCGGTGCTGCGGGTGCGGGAGTTGGATGTCGACGCGCACGATGATGGCTGCTTCAAAGTACACTAGGGAAGGAGGCGCTGCAGGGAAAGTAGGCACATAATGGAAGGGGCTGCGGTTTTGTTGCCCTAGTTTGTGTGCGGAGACGGTGGAGAGATGGATGTCTGCCCTAGCCAGCTCGCGTGTGAATCCCTCCCCTACCTGTAGCGAGCCAACTGGTGGCCGAGGTTGTGAGGACCCTGAGTGATTGGGTCTAACAATCGGGATTCAGAGTAAACTTTGGGGCTGATTTGTTGATCAGAAATGGGGAAAAGTATGAACAAGAACGAAATAAAATGGAGAGCAATAACTAGGGTTTTTTCATTCATGCTTTAACTCTTTACAAGACGGCGGCTTATAAGGATCCGCAGCCCACACAAGCCTGACGACAGTTCAACTGGTCTTAACGGTGAACAGTAACAGAAAAGGAGCTGACGGTGAATAGTAGTAGCGACTGTATTGGATCACGGCCATAGGATCTTAATGAATCGTTACGCTTCAATCTCGTCCACGAGATCTCCATAGTCTCCCACCTTGCCTTCCAACCACACGATTTAATTAAACGAAGAGGTATGAGAGAACCATATTCGTCCGATAACTGAAATGTCCTCCGGATGGATTTGGTTCTAGCACATTTTTAGAATTTTGACAATTGCTCTCTCCTTGAGATCTTTGTCCTCAAGGATTAAATTGTGGGAAGATCCTAGTAATGAAGTCTGAATCCTCCTAGGTTGCAGCTTCTTGTGGTAAATTTTCCTAGTGAATTTTCCATTGGACCACCGGTTCGTTGTTCCAGGAAATAACCCTCCTTTCCAGAATGGCTATTGGGTTAGTTTGGATATGTCCTTCAACATCTACCAGTGGTAGCCCTTGAATTGGAATTACAGTCAGCCCCAAGTGTTTCTTCAACTGACTGATATGAAAGATAGGGTGGATCAAGCATCCTTCTAGCAGTAGGATTCTATAAGCTGCCTTGCCAACCTTATCAATGACTCTAAAAGGTCCATAATACCTTGAGTGAAGTTTTAGCACTCTATGCAATCCCAATGATTGTACCGATAAGGGTGCACCTTAAGATAAACCATGTCTCCTATTTCAAAATTTCTTTCAGTTCGATGCCGATCAGTGAAAAAATTCATCCTGGAACTAGCCTTTTCTAGGTTTGCCTTGATAGCTTCAAATGCAGCCTGTCTCTTTTGTAGCCGGTTCTTTGTTTTCTTCCACTGCTCCCTCTGGTAGCATTGCTTCAGTAATCATAGGTGGCTTCATCCCATACAGTACCTCAAATGGAGTCATGTTCAGTGAAGTGTGAAAGGAGGTATTGTACCATGACTCTACTTGAGACAGCCATGAACTCCATCTTTTAGGGCTAAGGTCATGCATCGCAAGTAATTCTCAAGGCATTGGTTGACTCTCTATTTGATTGTTTAACGATGGTAGGCACTACAAAGCCTCAATTGGACTCCCAGTGCCATTCAACTCCTACCAAAAGGTGCTGGTAAAGACTTTGTCCCTATCAGAGATAATCATAACTGGGAGACCATGCAGCTTATACACATTGTCTAGAAAAATATCAACCACATCTTGCACTCAATAGGGATGTTTCATTGGCAAAAAGTGTGCATACTTGGTAAATCTGTCTATTACCACTAGTATCACATCATTTCCTCTAGATTTTGGTAAACCTTCTATGAAATTTATGGTGATATGAGCCCAAGTTATTTTTGGAAATGGAAGAAGTTGTAATAACCCGGGGTGGAAATGGAAGAAGTTGTAACAACCCAGGGTAAGGAACATTCTCTGTCTAGCACGAGAGCTCGCACAGCTCTCACGAACAAACTGAATGTCAATACACTATTTTAAAAATATTGTCCTGATAAACCGTTTCAAATAGACGATACAGGGAAACAATAAGCTAAAAAGGAGGCTTTCTTCTTCTTTTTCCTTTTTTAGAATGAATGAACTACAACGATACGTATATTTTCAGTTGCTTGGCATGGAGTAGCTGCACAGCATTAACGAATCTCTTTGAAGACAATCTGATTACAGGCAAAATGCGGCAGGCTGAGCTGCTCCACACATACGCAAAGCATCATGAGCAGCTGCGCAATGACGGGGGCGGTGTGACATTGCAAATTCTGATACAGCATGAGTACCCTCCTCCGACTTACATCTCTGAAGCTCATGAGACCAGGTCCAATTCGAAAAGGTAAATATATATTATTTCAGGCGTCTTAGAATACAGCACCGAGAATATTTTGATGGTTATTTCATTATTTCAAGTTTCGGCAACGCCATGTCTGGAACTGTACTATCAAACAAACAAGATTTATCCACTGCTTATGGGGGTAATTATACATCAGGAGATCTCTTATGATACCGCCGTTGGAAACAACTCGACAAGGGAAGCTCATGGCTATTGGGCCTAGATATTCTCCTCCCTCTGGAACAGTATTGACCCGATCATAACCGCGATTCCAGTCACGGCAATGGTGAAGAGTAGCCGCTTGTGCTGTGAACCATGAGCAGGGCGTACCAGCGGTGGAGGGCGCACTTCT
The DNA here is from genome assembly GCA_036346575.1 of Dendrocalamus sinicus. Lineage (NCBI taxonomy): Eukaryota > Viridiplantae > Streptophyta > Magnoliopsida > Poales > Poaceae > Dendrocalamus > Dendrocalamus sinicus. The sequence goes on along the minus strand of CM070648.1, from coordinate 33,890,826 downwards.
CTCTCTGGAATGGTTCTGGCACTTAAATTTAAAGCACCTGTTTAGCTTAAGTGGCCTATAGTACTTTACAAAATCATCTCATAAAATGCAAACTAAAAAAATAGAAGAAAAGATCGACATATAAATCTGCCAGTTCCATTACTCCAACAAAGTATCATCTTCGTGGGAAAACTCACCAAAGTGTAAGACAAATAAGAAATATCAAATTGAATTGATTTTGAATTACATTGATTGAGCACACAAGGACTAAGGATCAAGGCTAAGGTATATGATTTGCTCATAATGGTTTAGCTTGGAAAGAAAATCTAAGTTCATTGAAAATAAGCAGTCAAAGAAGTATGCAACTCTCATCTTAAAATGGACCATACATTGGATCATACCAAGGTTATATGAATGACACAAAATTCAGCATTCTTTTAGAGAAGTGTCTATGTACGTACCTTGATGATTCTGCAGAACCATTTGAGTTTTCATGACACTGTATTTCATGCCCTATCCATTCACGTAGTCTAATATACTTCTTGCATGGTTGACAAAACTCTGTTCGGTTTCCGCATACATCCTGTATCTCAAACTATTATGATCAGAACATATATCAAATAAATTTAAATAAATATGTGTTTCAAGGGCAACAACAAATTATACCTGGTGTTCATGAAGATCAACTGCGGGTAATTCGAACTCACAATATTCACACGCAACAACCCTTTGTGGGCACTGTTCACTTTTATGAAAATCCCAGATCTCACGTTGTAAGGTTTCTTTGCAAAGAGAGCAATTTACCTGCATGTCATAAGATACAGTTAGTGTACATTACAAACAAATAAAGCAGCTGTTCTAAAAATCCTGGAACATGTGCATTTTACTATTCTTGCTCCTATATAATAGCAATGTTGCATATACTCCTGCTTTCAATTGGGATAAAAAATAACATATGGTCAATGTAGCAGGAGAAATGTGCGTAACCAATTTGCACATACAAGAAGCAGCTAACATGGTGGTTGGAAGAAGACTATACAACAACAACAAAACCATTTATCCCAAACAAGTTGAGATGGGCTAGGAATGAAATCTTCTCAAGATCAAAGAGATGAGAGCTTTGAAACAAAACCTACAATACTAAAACCTTAAACCGTACATCCTATATCTGAGCCGAGAGTCTAAAACATTACCTCTAACTTTCTTATAGTTCCGGTACGTGGATCGCTAACTTCTATGTGCTTCTATCCAAAGCTAATTCTTTACATACATTTCAATCCCTCAAGTTTTTTTTTAACTGCTTCTTCCCATGTTAGTCTTGATCGACTTTTGCCTCTTCTTACATTTTCAGTACGTCTTACAATTCCACTACGTACCGCTGCCTCAGGAGACCTTCGTTGGAGATGTCCAAACCATCTCATACGATGTTGGACAAGTTTCTCTTCAATTGGTGCTACCTCTACCCTATCACGTATATCATCATTGCAGATGCAATCCCACCTTGTGTGACCACAGATCCACCGCAGCATCTTCATCGCTACACTCATTTTCTGTATATGTTGCCTTTTAGTCGTCCAACATTTTGCTCCATATAGTATCACGGGTCTGATCGTCGTCTTATAGAACTTATCCTTTAACTTTTGAGGGATTTTTTTTTGTCACACAGGACACTAGATGCTTGGCGCCATTTCACCCACCCCGCTCTTATCCTGTGGCTCACGTCTTCATCAATCTCACTGTCCCACTGTAGTATCGATCCCAAATAACGAAACGTGTCCTTCTTAGACACTACTTGTCCGTCCAATCTAACATATCCATCATCTGCCCTAGCACCACTGAAATTATAGTCTAGAAGAAGACTATAATTGTCTGCAATTTTGATTCTAACTCATTTGGTTTCTATAACTGCTGCAGTTAACTTAAGTGCCAACCACATGTGCAATCAAGCCTGTCTTTCTATCTACTTTCTCTAAGCTATAGAAATTGACAGCACCAAATAGGAAACTAAGGAAACATATAGCATAGATCACACAAAGAGAACCAATATGGTGTAATGTTTTGGAAATCCGAAAAATCACGTTTAGGATGAGATTGCAAACATACCGGAGCGTGGTTTTCATTGTAGTGTTCATCCATAAGCTTCCTGGCAACCATTTCTCCACAGTGTTCGCACTTTTGAAGGTTACGAGCACAGTGTGCAGAATGCAAATCAATGTTTGAAGATGGGATGTCTCGCTGGCTGAAGATAAAGAACACACAGAAACTAAAATTGGTAACCAGCATCCAATGTGGCAATAAAGCATGAATGTGATGACACCCATCAAACTACAACTGTACCACAAGTCATAAATTGCATAGGATCGGAATGAGTTGAAGTTTGAAGCATTCTAGAATGAAAAGCTCCTGATCCCAGAGCTCTACCAACTAATATTACGTTCATCCTTTGCACGTCTGATTAGAAAATGAGGCCAAAAGGTGTACACGAAGTAAATGGCATAAATAAATGCATCAACAATGTCCCAGTAGCAATGATCACAAATCATAATCCAGTCTCTTTTGTTTGTTCTATTCACACCTGACACTGAATTACTTCGACTAACACTGAATTACTTCGACTAGAGATTAATTCTACAATCTCACTGTAAGGTCTATCCGTAAGTACATCAACAAACCATCAAAGAAGTGTTTTTTTCCTCCCAATTATTTTGATGGCTTCTAATGGAAAAGAACAGAAAGTATATGTATATCTCCTGGCACCGGTGCTACACAATGCAATAAAACACCAGGAGCATTCATAGTTTTCAACAGTTCAAAGCTATCATTCTCGGTTCAATTATAATACCACACTTGCAGCTATTTTTGGATAAATTTGCAAGACAAAATTTCCCCCCAGAAGTACTCCCTAGACCACTAGCGGCCACCTATTTGGCTATTCTGGTAAGACCAAATAATGCGTTTTCTTATGGGAATAGAACGCAATTTATTGATCGTGCCATACGCTAGATCAGGATCGAACAAACAGCTACTTCTGCGACCAAGCTAATCCTCTCCTCGAGCCAATCGGCTCTTCCCCGGCTCAGATCCAAACCCACGAGACCAACGAATCAGGTGAACCGCACCACCGACACGCGAGACAGTCCACACGAACGTCACGAAACAGGTAAGCGCAAGAGACGGGGACGGGCGGGCCACCTACCAGTGGGCGCAGGTGGAGGTGGAGGTGGCGACGGCGGTGGAATCGGAGTCGGCGGCGGCCGCTGCAGCCATGGCGTTTCGTCGCAAGACCGGACGGATCGCCTCGCCTCTGGCCCCGACGTCCCGCTCCCGATCGAACCGGCGCTCGGGCGCTCTCGTCGCCGCCCAGACGAGCTGGGGCCGCAGCGGGGAAGGGAGGATGGGGGCGGAGACGCGGAGGCTGGATGGCCGGAGGTTTCGAAGTAGAGGAGTCAGGGGAGACACGGAGTTTGGTGGGGAGGTCGAGAGGAAGCAGCGAGGAGAGAGGGTTGGGCATGCCTGTCCTGCCGGAGTAATTCTAGATTTTGACACTCTTTCGTATGGTATTTTTTTTAAGGGAAAATTGCTCTAATGTTATAAATTTATGTGCCATTCTTTTTTTTGTCATATACTTAAATATCTTTGTTAATATACTACAAACTTAAGTGTTTATTCCTTTCTTTTGCTATTTCCTCCACTTAAACTCTAAATTGATTGCAGTTTGCTTTTTCCTTACATGGAGTGACCGTTTTACCCTTTCTCACTCCATACCCCACGCACAGCTCAGATCGATCAGATCGATCGATCCCCTCCCCTCACACGTGCACAGGAGCGGAGATGGAGCCGGCCTCCCATCCCGTCGCCGGCGACCCTCGACCCGGCGTCCTCCCAGGGCCGGGTCCATGGGCGTGCAACCCGTGCGACCGTTCAGGGCCCCCTAATTTTTAGGGCCTCAAAAAATCAGCCCAGTAGAAAAAGGCCCATCCTAGATACCACAGCGTCAGAGCCTAGCTGGACTGCTCGAGTCTGCGCGGCGCGCGCGCGTCTCCGCGCGGCGAGCGACTTCCGGACTTCGCGTCGCGTGTGCGCCTGGCGCTTCGTCTTATCGGGCCCCCACGGCGTTTCGTTGCACCCGCACTCCCGCAGATAAGTCAAAGGAAAGAGCGAGGCGCCATTCAGATTTCAGACCCTCCCAAAGGAAAGAGTGATGCTGTAGTGTATGCGCTTGGTTTACCGAATCTCCGACTTCGAGTACAGGAATGATGCCTCATGGCCTCCTGGGTTGGTCCATTTTTCTTTTATCAGTGCAATGCAATTATGTACGATTGAACTTTCACCTTGTTATACATGCCCATTTTTCTTTTATCTCGTGTTGCAGTATGCTTAATGCTTGCCAGTTGCCAATGCCATTTCTGACGGTTCCGTTCTCGCCTCTCGGTACTATTATTCAAGTAAAGATTATGCAAATCAAGAATTCAAAGGTACTATTCTTGATATATCGTATTTGCTCTGCAATACATACATTATTTTGGCTATATTTGGTACTTTGGTTTAGGCCTCACTTAGAGCTTTGTACAGGGCCTCCAAATTTCACGGCACGGCCCTGCGTCCTCCGGCGACCCTCTCCCGACGGCGGCGCCCACGAAGTCCTCCGGTGTGGCGTCGCCCCCTCTCCCGACGGCGGCGCCGACGACCCCGGCCTCCATGGCGGCGGCGCCCACGACCCCAGCCTCCTCCGGCATGGTGGCGGCGCCCCCGACCCCGGCCTCCTCCGTGGCAGCACCCCCTCTCCAGGCGCGGCCGTTGGCGCCCACTGCCCTGGCGTCTCATCTCCCGACAACGGCGCCCACGACCCCGGCCAGCGACGACCCTTGCAATGCTGAAGTGTAGTGATGAAGTGATTGTAATTGAGAAATGTAATTGCAATGCTGAAATGAGTGATGAAGTGATTGTTGCATATTTCCCAAATACACTGAAGCTTTGAGAATTTATGCTCCTTCCTTGCTTGTTGGTTTGGACATGGCGGCAATCTTAGCTTTGGAACAACTCCATACAGGCCATTGTATATATTTTTGTTAAATTTGGCACTGCAACTCTAGGAAATTAGTCCAGCAGGAGATTAATGCAACAAAACAATGGAACAAATACACATCACAGGTTACTTTCATGGATTATGTACTCAAAACAGAAATGTGTATTGCAGTTTAACTAAACATAACCATGTGTATGATCTGTTGTATTATCTCCTTTCATCAATTATCGATCATGTCATCAGGATATATATGCCTAACCAGCTTATCTGCATGTCAAAAACTGTCTACTTGACTATCAGCAATCTATTAGCTTTTGTATCATGCATGAGACGCATATCATTAGTAATTTCACAGAACATAACTATCTGTATTGTCTGTAGTGTTATCTCCTGGCATCAATTCCCGACCATGCCATTGGGATATATATGCTTATCAATTAGTTACGTCGGAGAAAATCAATGAAGTTTGTAGGCAATGTCATGACAGGCAGCAATATGAGCAATGATTTGCACAAAGAATCTTTACTTCTAAATGGAATAATTCAAATATAGAATTGACATAAAGCAAAATGCCAGATGAGCTATACTGGTGCAATGAGTAGTCTGTAGAGCTCATCCTATTTCAGGTAATCAGCAGCTCAGACCAAAATTGACATCAGAGAAATCAGTTAACCTAAAGAATGAAACATCCAAAGTAGTTCAGACGAAGGAATTGAGAGCTCCCATCAGGAATTGTCCCAGTTAGAGCTCCCATCAGGAATTGTACCAGGGCATCTTGGGGAGAATTTAGCAATGCACTGTAAATTTCTCCAAATGAGCACTGCCAAACATGCACATATAAGGGAAAAAGCAAATGATTATAAGCACTCCAAATGAGAACATTATGATCAGGAGAGATAATATTTTAGAACATTTAGAACTTCATAAAATATGCATTAGTTCTTACAAAAATATAGCAGTATGACACATATTCATAGCCCATACATAAACAAAAGGTAATACTTCAGAACATTCATAAAGACAGTGGTTCCATCCCATATTCATTACTTTCATCTAAAATAACAGAATTACACTAAAATTCTACTTCTTTTTCTTCCTCGGAGATATCTTCTTTGTTGATTTGGAGGCCTTCACTGGAGAAGATGTCATTGCAGGCTATGATGACCCTTCTCCCATTGCTTGTGCAAGCATCCTTCTTGTCATCACCCCTGGACTATCAATGATTTGTTGAGGAATGGAAACATTTGCTCTAGTAGGTGTGCTTGCTTGAGAAGTAGAAGTGTTCCTTTTTGTAGGCTTTCTTTTCCTGTTAGGCTGTTACAGAACAACAGTCAAATGAATTGCATAAAATGGAAACAGTAAATTGGATGACTACATTTTAATTACCTCTTCTTGGTGCCATTAAGAGGGCTTCTTGTGTAGTAAGAAATGCAAGTGCATGTTGACACGGTTTTCCTGTATGCTGCCATTCTTGACATGTGCACTCCATTTCAAGTGTCTTCACAACATGTCTCAAATCACCTTTATTTGTATCTCTCACCTCTGCACTCCAATCAGCAGACCTATTAACTTTTAAGTGCCCAAGGCCCCTAGTCCTTGCATTGGTTTAAAGAACAACAGCTGGTAGTATATACCCTTCTAGCTTCTGACCAATCCTCCTCCTTTTATCAAATAGCTCCATGACCATTCCCCTAATTTTGTCTGCTAGCTCCACCACAGGAAGATCCTTTATGCCCTTCACCCAGCTATTGAAACACTCAGCCAAATTGTTGTTAACGTAATCACACTTAATGGCAGGATTGAACATGCATCTCATCCACAACATGTTATGGTACTTTCCAAGATATTCAGCTACTTGAGGGCATTTTTGAAGGACCAAATCCATGTGGTAGTCAAATACATCACTCTAGTATGCTCTTGCCGCCGGCCACATGTTATTAGGGATGTCACCATGAAATTTCTTAACAAAATTTTCCATTAGGTGTCTAAAGCACTCCCTTTGTTCTGCTTGTGGAAACACACTCTTGACAGCATTTTCTAAGCCTTTACATGCATCTGTACAAACTGCAAGAAGAGGAGGTTCACCTATTGCCCTTTTGAGCTGACTCATAAACCAAGTCCAATTATCGTTTGTCTCTGCTTGTATCAAGCCAAAACAACCAGAAACATCCAATTATGCCCATCCAATGCAGTTACAGCAGCCAAATGTCCATTCTATTTGCCATTCAAAGCAGTTGAATCTATATTAATGTATGGTCTACATCCATTCAAAACGCCCTCAATGCAAGGCCTAAATGCAATGAGAAGCCTGTGGAAGTAGACATTACCTTTCACTGATTTAGTGTCAATCTCAACAATGCTACCTGACGACCTAAGCTCAACCTCAGCCTTGAAGTTGTAAAGCAACTGAAAACTTCCTTCCCAACTTCCATAAATCTCATTCAATGCTCTTTCTCTCCCCCTCCAAACTGTATCATATCCAATGGTGACATTATGGTCATCCTGCAACATCTCTTGCATCTTTTTTGTACCCATGTTAGGATTGGTCCTCAAAATACTTACTGCCTTTGACGCAACCCATCGACAATTGGCCATAGAAGATCTGATCCTGCTTGTAGAAGAGCAGTCATGTTTAGAGATGGCAACGGGCATAAACCCGCTGGGTTTTGCTATCCCAAACCCGTGCCCATGAAAGTTGGACGTGCCCGCTAAAAAACCCATGCCCGTGACGGGTGCAAATTTTTGCTCAGACCCATGCCCACTGGGTTAACGGGTACCCATGGGTCACCCGTTGGGTCAGTAATGCAAGCTGCAACAATGGTTAATGGAGAGAAGGAGGAAGTTAACCGGCCATCTTCGTTGGAGCCGGAGGGCAGCGCCATGGCCAAGGGCCTACTGCTGTGATGTGCGTTGGCTGCGGCGTGGGGGCGGCAGGCTGAACTGGAAGGTGAGGCGACAGCGAGGGCGTGCAGGAGGACGAGCGTGTGGCGAGAGTGGCGGGAGCAGGAGCGGGAGCCGCGGGACGGGAGGGCGAGCGTGGAGACTGCCGGAGACCGAGCACGGAGAGCCAGATGCGCCGCCGCTGCGGCGGCTGTTGAATCAGGGTGGGGACTGGGGAGGAGTGACCGTGGCGAGTGCTAGCTAGGGTTAGCCGTATGGGTAATGGGCCATTGCCGCATTGGATTTGGGGGCTTGAGGCTAAATGGCTAATGGGCTGGGCTGGTTTGCCTGGGAGGCTAGGAGCCTGGGTTTATAACTCCTATGGATCGGGTTTATATTACCCATGGGTTTACGAGTTTGGGTACTATAGGAACGTACCCGAACCCGCAGACCCGTTGGGTTAGGCTTTTTGCCCATTAAGAGACCCATGGGTTAGGAAATTGACTCAGACCCATGCCCTAATAGAGTAAAAACCCACCGGGTATCGGGTTTCGGGTACCCATTGCCATCTCTAGTCATGTTCTTCAACAAGTCGGTTGACCTACAAAAGTATTATGAAAAGAAATTAGTAACAATGTCATGTAAAGTATGGGTTAATTAGTGCAAGTTAGTACCCTTATTGCTGTCCCGTCTGGTGTCACCCGAGCTAAAATTCTCCAGGGGCATCCATCACCTTTACAATATCCAATGAATCTTGAACAGTCAGACTTCTTGATGCCCAACTCAAACTCCTCGTTTATTGCATATTGCCTAATCGCTAGCCTAAACTGATCCATCACGGGATACATGGTGCCAATGGTTATCTCTCGATGGTCCATATCATAAGAAAAGTGACGTTCCTCAGGTATTACATCGTCAACAGGAATAGTAGCCCCCTCAACGTCTGGCAGCGCATTGTTCCTCTCCTGTTCAATACCTACGTTACGCCTTTCATTAGCTCTGTCATCTTCATCTCTAAGACCCAAAAACACAAACATCTCATCTTCTTCCATTGGTACATCTCTCCCTTCCTCATCAGGACCCTGTACTATCTGCAGACTTGCCCAATCCACTCGTTCTATTCCAGCGTCTATGTTGAATACGCAGTTAGGATCGCTTGTTCTAAATACGAAAACAAGTTAGTACCAAATAGACATTTAACCCTAATCAGTATTGAACATACGACGAAACATACCCGGGATACCCAATGTCTATCGTTCGCTCGTCCATCCCATTAACATTAGCGCTATTTAATCCAACAACCTATGGTTCCATTCAACAAAATTAAATGCAATTACAGATCAAAAAGACAAACGATTACATGACTTACCTCATCCTCGCTGTCATGGTTGGCTGCCATTGACGAGGCTGGAGCAACGGCGACCCAAGAGAGGAGGCCGAGGCAATGGTCGTCGCTGGCTGGGCAAGATACAGCGTGGGCGCTGCCGCGGAGGAGGTTGGGGTTGTGGGCACCGCCCCGGAGGAGGCCGGGGTCGGGGTTGCCGCCGCCATGTCGGAGGAGGTCGGGGTCGTGGGCGCCGCCACGGAGGAGGCCGGGGTCGGGGGCGCCGTCGCCATGCCGGAGGAGGCCGGGGTCGTCGGCGCCGCCGTCGGGAGAGGGGGCGACACCACGCCGGAGGACTTCGTGGGCGCCGCCGTCGGGAGAGGGTCGCCGGAGGACGCCGGGTCGAGGGTCGCCGGCGACGGGAAGGGAGGCCGGCTCCATCTCCGCTCCTGTGCGCGCGTAAGGGGAGGGGATCGATCGATCTGATCAATCTGAGCTATGCTGTGCGTGGGGTATGGAGTGAGAAGGGGCAAAACGGTCACTCCATGTAAGAAAAAAGCAAACTGCAATTAATTTAGAGTTTAAGTGGAGGAAATGGCAAAAGAAAGGAATAAACACTTAAGTTTGTGGCATATTAACAAAGATATTTAAGTATGTGGCAAAAGGAAGATGGCACATAAGTTTGTGGCATTAGAGCAATTTTCCCTTTTTTAAATGGCATTTTAACACGGAGCTAAAGTGTGCAAGCGAGGTGTCGAACACCCCCACCGCGCCAGGTCGCCTGGCGTGTGCGCCTGCCGTGCGAGGGAGATGGGGTGCCACTCCACCGGGCTTGGCCGCCTGACGTGCAACCTCACCGCGTCAGTCTTTTGGTTTTTTATTAATACAAATTGTTATTAAAATTTAAGGTTTTTTATTTTAGTAGCAATTTTAATTAAAAATTTAATTGCAAAAAATAATAGTAATATTTTTGTATTGATCTGATGGAAGTAATTATGGGAAAATAAAGAGCAATTTTTGTAGATAATACATATAGCAAATCATATTTATACATTGTTATTTTTTAAAAATAAACGGGCAGACAATGTAGATGTGTTGGTCTGTTTGTGATTTTCGTAGATTCTCAATGGTATAAAATCTATTAGACTGGCATAATATTTTGTGATTGTCGTGTGTTGTTGTAGTGTGAGAAATTTTCGGAAGAATTTTGTAGGGACGATTAAGGCGTTAATGACTCGTAAGTATGAAGGTAAGTGATAACACGATGTACGATTGATCCATTTGTAATTTTTGTAGATAGTGAATTGTACAAAATATGTTAGATTCATAATAACAATTTGCGACCGTCGTATGTTGTTATAGTGCAAGAAATTTTCTAAAAAATTTTATGACGACGATTGAGATAGCAACTATTGGTAAGTACGAAGGAAAGTAATATTAACCACGAGAAGAATTGAATGCGGAAAGACGACGAGATTTGATGTTGCAAATTAAAATAGACTTTATAATAAAGCTGGGAATAATACGACGCATAGGGTTTGGTTACATGCATAAGAAACAACATCATGGACGATGCAACAAACCAAAATACTCCTACGATACATATGTGCCTTTCTGGATTGGAAATAAATTCGACCTTTGGAGAACTTGTGCGAGACAGCCCAACCTACTGCGGGACCAGGGCCATTTCTCCTTCCTTATGAGCTCGGCGTTGAAACTCCTTGGTGGCCTCTTTGGCCTTCGTCACCATTTTCCTCTTTTTCTAGTGCTCCCTCTCGCGAGCCTCGCGCTCCCTGTGCATGCACACCTCGAGATGAGTTTTCGTCTCTCGACATATACGCTCGGTTTGCTGGTCATTACGGCGCTCCTCCTGCCAGATCTTGCAGGCCCTTTTGACATTTCACTCCTTGTAGTCGAGAGATCCACTGGTCATGTGGGTGGATCTCTAGATCGATCCACTTGCATTAGCCACATAGCGATTCCAGGGACTACTGGTGAATGGGAGATGTTGTTAGTGCGTACTTTAAAAGAGAAATAGTAGGAAAACACACTGTAACTGGTCCTTACTAGCTATCAATAGCTGCTCATGTCCCGATGGCGGTCGGGATAGTCACAGGAATAGTTCGCGCAACCCCAGTAACACATTAGTCACAGGAGTAGTTCGCACAACCCCAGTAATGCATGTCCATGCTAAACCGCTGCTTAGAATTGAAGAATTTGCATGGTCCCTACACCAACAGAGGGGCTATGTCTCCCCCACGGGGCGGGTGTTGTGACAAACGCTCAGTTGGAACGTTCAGGATGGACATGCTTATACGGGGGCATCATTGCGGGGATGTGACCTCTTGGCATGCTCCACTTGTTCGGCCTAGGCTACAACAGCTCTTACTTGTTCGTCATGGGCCGCAGCAGATGATCATCCAGTCTGGCATACCTGAGCGTGTTCGTGAGGCTCAGCAGCACGATCGGCTCCTTTTGGAGGTGCAAAAGAGGATCTCGGAGGGTCATTCTCGAGAGTTTAACGTGGATGAGAGTTGTGCGGTTCATTTCAAAGGCCGACTCTGTGTACCATAGATATCAGAGGTGAAGATAGATATCCTTCATGAGGCTCCCTAGACTCTGTATTCTATACATCCGGGTGAGACCAAGATGCGTCATGACCTGAAACAAGTCTTCTGGTGGAAACAGATGAGGTGGATGTTGCTAAATATGTTGCATCTTGTGGCGAATGTCAGCAAGTGAAGGCTGAGGGTAAGTGGCTTGCTGGATTGTTGCAGCCTTTGGAGATTCCTGAGTAGAAGTAGGAGCATATCACTATGAACTTTTTGGTTGGCTTGCCGTGCTTGCCTCATGGTTGGGATGCTATTTGGGTTGTTGTGGATAGACTTACCAAGTCCACGCATTTCATTCTGATGAAGACGACCAATACAGCTCAGGATCTGGCCCTGTTGTATATTAGAAAGGTGTTGATATTGCATGGTGTGCCCAAGTCGATTATTTCTGACCGGGACACCAAGTTCATCTCCAAGTTCTGGCAAAGTCTTTAGGCTATGTTGGGCACAACAATTTCTCTTAGCATGTCTTTTCACCCTCAGACGGATGGTCAGTCAGAGCGGACCTTTCAAACTCTAGAGGATATGCTTCGTGCTTGTGTTCTGTCCTGGAAGGGTAGTTGGGAGGACCATCTGGCATGCGGAGTTTGCATATAACAATAGTTATCAAGCAAGTATCAAGATGGCTCCTTTTGAGGCTTTGTATGGCCGGAGATGTGTTTCTCCTCTTTGTTGGCATGCTGTGGGTGAGAGGTCTTTACTTTGGCCCAGACTTTGTTAAGCAGATTACAGAGAAGGTGCAGGAGATTTGATAGAACCTGTTGGCCGCTCAGAGCTGACAGAAGAGTTCTGCGGTTGTTCGGCGTCGCGAGTTGGAGTTTGCTGTTGGTGACCTTGTGCTCCTCAGGGTGTCCCAGCCAAGGGCATCATTCGGTTCGGTACCACCGGCAAGCTTAGCTTATGGTTACATCAGCCCGTTTCTAGTGGTTGCACACGTGGGTAGTCTGGCCTATCATCTGGAGTTGCCTGGCTCAATGAGTGGAGTGCATAATGTCTTTCATATGTCTATGTTGAGGAAGTATTTGCGGGACCCCGAGCACAAGATCGACCTGGAGCTGATCACTGTGGAGCAAGATCTCACTGTGGAGTGTCGACCATCGCGTATCTTGGACTCGTCGAAGCGGGTTATGAGGAAGAGGGCCATCAGGTACGTGAAGGTCCTCTGGACGAATCAGTTTGAGCGGGAGGCAACGTGGGAGCTTGAGGATTAGATGCGGAAGAAGTACCCCGAGCTCTTCGATGTTGGTGAGTACTCGTAGTTGCTGTTACATGGGAGCTTGAGGATCAGATGCGGAAGAAGTACCCTGAGCTCTTCGATGTTGGTGAGTACTCATAGTTGTTGTTTAACTTTGTTGCTCCCATCTTTGTTGTACTCCTGTTCCGTGGTTCTGAGGTGTTAGATTCGGGGATGAATTATTTTTAGGAGGGGATAATGTAATGCCCTAGATGTCGATTCAGTCTTTCTTTCGTTGAATCGCGGAAGGCGGGTGTGGGCTATGGATTTGTCAAAAAAAGAAAGAGGAGGGTTGGTGGGCTATCCAGAGATCGGGAGACCGGACCTTCCACCTCCCCACCTTTGGCCTAGGCCGGCCCAACCTAAGGCCCAGCTGCCCCCTTTTTTCCCCCAACCCTAGGCCGCCCCCTGTGGTAGCCACTCCTCTCCCCTGCGTCTACTTCCCCCTGTGCCCTGCTGCTCTCCCTGCTAGAAAGAAGAAGGGAAGGAAGGAGAGAAAGAGGGAAGGAGAGGCAAAAGAAAGGAAGGAGGAAAGGATTTCTTGTGTGGACGACCTAGGTTTGGAATCCTTACCTTTCCTCTCTGTTTTAGAATGATCTTAGGCATTTGGCTCATCATCAGGGGTAGATCATCTAGAAGAAACCATCGTTCTACGCTTAATCGGTGTTCTACTCGTAGTCCGATCGGGCGGCGTTGCTGTTTGGGTGGTTTAGGAGACCAAGTCAATTTTTTTTGTAGATCCCATGATAGGAAAGTTGTAGAGGACTCAGAGACCTAGTTTTTGTTTTTTTCATAATTTTTGGACGAGTGGATTGGGCGCAATAGAGTTTGGAAGTCTATTGTGTAGCAGAGATGGTTTCAGGATTCAATTTCTGTTTGTGGGCAGGTTCAAAGGCTCTAATGATTTTTATGAATTTTGTCATAACAACAGAAGTTGTAGATAATGTTGTAACATAGCTACTGGTAAAAGTCTAGAATTTTTGGAGTAGTGTACTGTCGGTGATGGTATGTAGAAATCCACTAGTCAGAATTTAGAGGCAGATTCTGTCCTTGGTTTTCCATTGCGAATTATGCCCTTTTAACAACAAAATAAAATTATGGTGTCTTTGCGAAAGTCGTAGCTTTCGTTCTATAGATTTCAAAAATACTATTTGTTTTTACGGTCCATTTAGTGGATTAAAAGATACGAGAAAGACAGGCAGCACTGCTGCAGTAAGCTGAGCATCGGAACAACAGTTTGAGAGGGAATTGTCGGGTTTCGGGCGTAGTGACGCTTTACCTTTAAGTTATGAATGTTATATTGAGGTTTTGTGTTGAATAGTGATTTGCGAATATGTGGCTTTGTTCCTGACCGTGCTTGAGCCTTTGCTCCTTTGATAGAGGCAAATAAATATAGCGGTTATTGATACAGTTTAACTTATTAAGTTAACTGCCTTCGCCATAATTGTTGAGGTTTGGTAATTAATCCACCTTTAAATAAAGTTGTCCTGCTATGCTATATGCCTTATTTCACATATTATTGTCTGTGTGGTTTTATTATTAATGAATAAATCATGGCCATATCATGCATGCCATAGTATATCATTTGCATTGAAGCTGTGTCGCCGCATCTAGCCGCGATCGTACCAGTATATCATCGTACGTTGCCGTAGAACGATGCACACTCTTACATTGCCAGGTAAGAGCTCAATGTATCATTTACATACATATGTATTTCATGAAGATAACCCTTGTTCTGAGGTTTTAAGAGGTATTGGCTCGTGAGAGTCACTTGTGGCACAGGGAATTTTCTTATGGTTGCTGTTGGTAGTAATTGTGGTTTTGGATATGAATGAGGATATAGTGTGGATGATGAGAATTAATTGTTAAGGATTTATCATTGTACCACGAGTCATTAATTTGATGCTTAATCATCCACAGTTTAATTAACTTGTTAAATAGCTTGCTTGCTAAGATTTTATCTCGCCCATGTATTCTCTCTCCCAGATGATCCTTGAGCATGTTGGAAAGGGTAGTGCAGCACGACACCATTATACAAGTCTTCATGAGTTTTGTTGTAATAAGTTAGAGGATTTTTAATCATTTATTTCTCCCAGTCGTTGCGTACTGTATCTTAATGATGCTAGACTGTGGTTGGCTTTAGTGTGGTTTGAACATTCAAGCTAGGTTGATAAAGAATGTTAGTGCGCAGTTTTATGTCCTTATATTGTTTTACTATCTCCCATTATATGTTATGTTGTCATGTTTTCACATAGCCCCTCTTTTTTGCCGGATTTACTTTGTAATCCAGTTGGTCGTAAGTGTAGTTTAATATCATCCCAGAGTAACGTGGTTCCTAGGGTGTTACATCACGCTGCCTCACATCTGCCGTGCGGCACCGCCCTCCCCCGGGGGCGGCGTCTTCCGTTTGTTATTTTTGTGCGGTCGGTATCATTTGTATAATTACATGTTCAAAATAAGCAAATACCGTCAAAAGCTCTGCAATCAAGCGGCAGTAGGTAGGAGGTAGGAGTGCGTGGTCCAGATTATAGCACTGTATTGCCCTCGTGCTGGATCGATCTCGAGATCCCAATCACTCAATCAGTGATGCATGCCTGTGCCTGCCTCCCAAACGGCTGCCCTTCTATTTGCCGGCCGGTGAAATCGAGTTAGTACGTAAGTACTAGATGACCTGTCGATCTTCATCAACCAGATCTCTTTTATTTGCTCGTGACCAGTGCGATATATACTAGGCATGTTGCATGCGTGCATACCGTGTCACTTGCATTGCCCGGTCCAGGTTAGGCAAGACGAGGCAAGCCTCCAAGCAGTTAGCCAGCTAGAGTACATAATAAGTGTACCGGCTGGTCCACGGAGGCATAAACCCATGCATGTATATGCATCCATGGCCGGCGCGTCGGCACATGGCTGGGCTCGCTTCTCGTCGGTGCATCTCCCCTTTAATTTCCGACCGATCGAAAGCTCCTTTAGTGCGTATATATTGCCTTATTATTGGTGGTGCCTGCCTGGGTTTGGCTAGCTTCGTGGGCGCTAAAAATGGACGGCGACGGGGAATGGCTTACGCGCTGTGACGTGGGGCCTTTTTTTTTAAAAAAAAATGAGCATCGATTAAGAATCTTTTAAATAATTATTTTTTATTAATATTATATAAGTATACCATCAATTAAAATTTTTCAGAAATAATACTCTGGCGTTATTTCAAATGGCCATTGGCGCTCTGACATCGATTCTGTCGCCATTTCAGAAATTGATAGACGGCTTGTCGTCGAACCAATCGACGCCAGTGCGCCGCATGTGTTGTCGTCATTTTAATTGGCAACAAATAAACCAATCATCAATTGAAGTGGGGACAAAAACCCTAGATAAACCAATCGTCAATTGAAGTGGCGACAGAAACCCGCACAACATTAATTGTCATTTCAAATGGCGACATATGCCCCTTTCCCCCCATTTTAAGTCTAAAAACCGTTCATTTTGATTTGGTAACAAAAGAAATCGGGAAGAAAGGGAAGCATGGCATACAGGGCTGGAAGCTCAAGATGTGGGAGGGAACGATGGTGATGGACTAGGTTTCAAGGTCATGACCCTTATCTCGAAGACACGAGTACGTATGATCCCCTACACCTTGACCCCCTAAGCTTCGATCTACCACTCAATACCAAGGAGTCCTACACCCCTAGAAATTCCCTCTATGACTACGCACACATCCTCGAACCTTGGCTCCAATGCAAGTACAAACCTGACACGGTGATCCAGTTTTCTGACAACAACACACACCTAGGACGTCGATACTTTCACTGCCCTTTGTTCATCTTAAGTAGTTTATTTACTCGTATACTTGCACGCATGCATCACTTGTAATCACCTTGTCTTGCTTGTAGATCACGGATTGCAAGTTCACCGAGTAGGTAGATCAACTTATCCAATACCTACCCAGTTTTACATCCACACTCTCCAAATCTACCTAGAAGAGATACGGGAGGAGCTCAAGCTAGGGAGGATCAGGGAGGGAAATAATGAGGATGTGGTCCATCTCGGCAATGACTACCACTTTTGCTATTGCACGACTTGGAGCTGTCATTGCACCTGCCACTACCATGACAACCAACCACGTTCATTCCACCTTGATGGCTGTCATTCTATGTGGGTGTCGTACGGTCTACCATTTTCAACTTAGGGGCTTTCCCCCATAGGCCCTACTATAACTAAGTCCATTAATATCATTTATGTTCAGCAAGGCCCACATGTATCTTAGATGTAGTTTTGTTTGATGGTCCATGTATATTGTCATTTGTATCGTATTAGTAGTGCAACATAAAATCCCACAAGACGGACCATGTTCATGTGTAAAATTTATAACTTGTACCAGCTTTTCTCAGTGATTAGACTTTCTCAGTGAAACGACAGCACACGCCAGTGGTTCTCAGGGAATTGACAACACATGCTAGCTTTTTTAGCGAGTTGACAATGCGTACCAGCTTTTCTCATAGAATTGACAGCACACACTTGCATTTAGCATGGGTTAGCTTTTCTTAGTGATTACACTTTCTCTGTGAATCGATAGCACACGCCAACTTTTCTCATTGAATTGACAGAGCACACAACTTTTTTCAACGAGTTAACAATATAAGCCGGCTTTCTTTAGTGAAATGACAACAGCATGCTAGCTTTTCTGAGTTAGAACGTAGCACACACTAGCTTTTCTCAGTGATTAGACAATACACAGTAGTTTTTCTCAGTGAATTGACAGCACACGCCAACTTTTCTCAGCGAATTGGCAACATGGGCCATTTATTTTCAATAAGCTGATAACATGCACCAGCTTTTCTCAGTGATTACACAGGACGTGCTAGCTTTTTCTTAGTGTGCAGAGAGCACCCTCCAGTTTTTTTGAGTGAATCGACAACATGACCGATCCCATGCTCACAAGATTCGCTCTCGTTGATATGAGTGCACTTTTGTTTAGCAAAATTCACTCCAAAACACTAAGCGCTAGCCTCCTATAATGGGGAAGGGCATACTCCACGACTAGAGTGAACACTCTAGTCAAGCTAACATCGAAAATAGGAGGAGAGGAGAGGGAGGAGAGATGTAGAGGATGTCGAGCTGTAGAGAGATGCTTTAGAAGCAAAAGTAGTTGCCAAGAAAAAAGGCTCCTACCCTAACAATTCTTGCAATGATGCACCTGTGCCACTTGAGTTTCCCCGCGCCATAGTACGTCTGCAGTAATTCGGCACATATCATTCAATCAACACATATAGCGACCACTGCCCAGGCGTACTACACGTGTGGTGATAACCACATAAGTGAATGTTATGTATTGATAAATCACATCATTTTTGTGCCGCTAACTTTCCCATGCATGGTGCTAGATAAGGGAGCGTTGCTACTTCTTCCAATGGATCAACGGCCTAGAGAGGTATGATAGAGCATTTATTGAGCAGAAATACATGCTCAGCTACCTAGTGGTGTCCAAGAACTCCACTCATTGGAAATCTTATGCCTCCAAGGACAAGAGAAAGGAGAGGGTGGAAAACAAGGTAAAGGCACCGATGGTCCCCGATGCTCCTACTGAATGACAATTTATTTCGGACTGGGACAAGTCTATAGAAGTTGTGGAAGCTGAGTACTGGACGGCCGTCACGAAGGCTAAACCCCACAGGGAAGATAAAGGAAAGGCACCGATGGACCAAAATGTATATGACAAATGATTACAAGCCTAACTTCTTCTCTATCCCGAGTGTTTTTATTCCAAAAGACGCATATGTATCTTAGCTGTAGTTCTAATTGATAGCTTGTGTATATTGCCATTTGTATTGTAGGAGTTTTGAAGCTACACATATACACTTATCCAAACCTTATGCGCCATGTAATTCGCACCGTCACTATTAAATTTTATGTTGGGCTCGAAAATGATAATTACCTAAACCCGAATCATGAATACAATGTTATGCGCCAAATTCTAACGTTAATAGTTAGCTATTATTTCCAAACTACGGAAAGTTAATATTTAAAGGAATGATTTCATGGCTAATCCTCTGTTTTTAATATTAATCTATTATTTTGAAACTATTGAAAGTTAATAGTTAGCTATTATTTCGAGATTGCTGAAAGTTAATATCTTCCCCGAAAGTTAATAGATAGCGTATGTTTTTTTTTACTACAATGGGTCCTCAGTCGCTAGTTGGAATGACAACAGAGTCCTGAATGGTGCCAGACAGGACTATATGTTGGATGTGGTTATTTAAAATGGTGATAAAATATTATTTCTATAATTTTTAATTGATGGTATATTTATGTAATATTAATAAAACAATGGATTATTTAAAAATATCCATTGATTAACGGGGGGGATCATGGGAACTCTACTCACCTCTGTGATCGGGCATATATCGGGCCCGGACTCCTGTGAGCTAGCAGAGCTCCTTTTTCATTTCTCATAATTTCAGGTCTGTGCTCTTTTCTGAAACATGATCTTAATTTGTGAAAAGACCAAAATGCCCCTTCTTCTTTCCCACTGTCTTCCTCAGCATCTCCTTCCTCTGTCGGATCTACCGGCGGCGTTGGCGAGCTGGGTGAGGGCGCATGCACGTCGATATGGGCGCAGATGCGCCGCACGGTGTTGACGCCGTGAGTGTGTGCGACAACAGTGGCGAGCGGCGGGGCATGCCGCAAATACAGCTTTTCACGTGCAAATTTCAGCCAAAAAATAGAAAAATGCTAGAATAAGAAAATAGTGGTAAATCTTGAGGTTGTACTTCATAAAGCGGCAATCTATATGGTGCCAGATATTTGATTTTCCCTGTTCTAAAAAGAAATAAAACAATCCTTGTCAGGCTAAAAGACGTAGCAGAGGAACCCATTTTTCATAGTACTTACACTACACGCGCGTGCCGCTAGGAATTTTTGCGGTGTATCAACGGCTAATAGCGCGGGCACTCCCCTGCTCGTTCGCGCGCACGCTGGCTCCCTCTCTGCCGCGCGCTACAGGGCCCGCCGTATAAATAGGACCTTTCTTAGGCAGCCCCTGCTTCGTATCAGATATACCCGTTGATTTGATCGGATCCGTAGTATTTCCGTCAGGAGAGGAGAGGAGAGGGAGTTTTTTTTGCTATTATGGTACCCTCTAAGTTAGGCTTCGACGAAACGGTATCTACGTCGTGGGCTTCTCTAAAATAGTACTTTTGTACTTAAGACTTCTCTCAAATAGTATTCTTCAGGGATTTTAACTCAAATAATTTGATTTTCAATTTGTACTCCCCAATTGACTGAATCGCTTCGCTCATTTTGTTTAACCCTAATCACTTTTATTTTCTTCTTTTCACATCGTTTGGGTTTCATTGGCGACGGCGCGCACGCCGATCGCCGATCGGAATACTCGCGCGCGCGCCGCCAACGCCGAGCGAGAGCGGCAAGATCCGTAGTATTTCCGTCAGAGAGGAGAGGAGAGGAGTTTTGCTATTATGGTACCCTCTAAGTTGGGCTTCACGAAGCGGTATCTACGTCGTGGGCTTCTCTAAAATAGTATTCTTGTACTTAAGACTTCTCTCAAATAGTATTCTTCAGGGATTTTAACTCAAATAATTTGATTTTCGAATTTGTACTCCCCCAATTGACTGAACTGTCCCTGCTCATTTTGTTTAACCCTAATCACTTTTATTTTCTTCTTTTCACATCGTATAAATAGGACCTTTCTTAGGCAGCCCCTGCTTCGTATCAGATATACCCGTTGATTTGATCGGATCCGTAGTATTTCCGTCAGGAGAGGAGAGGAGAGGGAGTTTTTTGCTATTATGGTACCCTCTAAGTTGGGCTTCGACGAAACGGTATCTACGTCGTGGGCTTCTCTAAAATAGTACTCTTGTACTTAAGACTTCTCTCAAATAGTATTCTTCAGGGATTTTAACTCAAATAATTTGATTTTCGAATTTGTACTCCCCCAATTGACTGAACTGCCCCTGCTCATTTTGTTTAACCCTAATCACTTTTATTTTCTTCTTTTCACATCGTTTGGGTTTCATTGGCGACAGCGGCACGCCGACTGGCCGATCGGAATACTCGGCGCGGCGCCGTCAACGTCAGGCGAGAGCGCGGCAAGATCCGTAGTATTTCCGTCAGGAGAGGAGAGGAGAGGAGAGGGAGTTTTTTGGAGAGGAGAGGGAGGGAGCAATCATAGCGCCCCGCTTCCTTTATAAAAGCGTCGCCCCCGCTTTTCCTTCCCTGCCTGCCACACCTCCATCCATCGCCGCGCCCCCGCCCCCGCCCCCGCCCCCGCTCCCATCCTTCCTTCGCTCGCTCGTGTGCCCGCCGCCCGATCGGATCCCTCGCAGGTACCGACTCGCCGTCTCTCCCGCCGATCATCCCAAAGTTTTTTTTCGTCGATTTCGGAGGTGTACGAGGTCTTTTGATCTGCATTAATGCCGTTCTGGTGTGCTGATGCGATCGGATTGTGCCGGATTCTGGTCGAGGATTGTGATGCGTGTGCCATTGTGTGATTACCGGGAACGGTTACGTTTGTGGGGGGTTGGGAGCGTGGAAATGCGGCGTTTGTTTGATCGTGTTACGGTTAGTTTGTGGGCTGGTGGTTACTTCAACCGATCGCCAGCAATGTTTGGGGAGAATGTGTGTGATCAGCGGATTAATTCTGAAAGCCACCACCATGTGATTTTTTTTTTGATAAATCAGTGAATCGGTTCAGTGGCTGCTGCAGTGAGCACTTTGGCTTGTGCAGTGAGCACAGTGGCCGATCGGATCTGCTGCTGGGCCGGCCTGTTACAGTTGTTATGTGGGGATCAAGAGATTTTGGTTGATAGTGTACAAATTGCCATCTGGCATCGTATAATACCACGAATTATGATGGCTTGAGGCAGAAAACTCGATTTGTTCTGTGGATTGTTAAGAGTCTAGATTGAAGGTTATCGTGCTAGTTTATTGGTTTATGAACGTGTATGATTCCAACCAGGTTGTATCTATTCTGTTTGCTTGTATGATGGATATAGTCGAATACCTGATTCACATTCCATTACATGTTTCGTAATTTGTCGTATTGTGATATCAGTAGAAGACCTTGAGTACAATTCCTATGTTGGTAACTACAATAATAACGAAGCCCTCTTTGCTTTTGAATATGCTCAATTTGGGGAAGATGGCAGTAAACGCATAATATATTATAGAATATTTATTCTATAGAAGTACTATATATCTCAACTTTGCATTGTTATATATTATATAATAAACACAGGGTTAATTGTGAACACCATATGTACTTGAGAGGATAGAAATGCCTAGAGTAAGAGAAAGATCAATCAGACATATTTATTCGAGTTGTTGTTAATTCGTATGTCCCATCAGCTAATTTCTTCAGTTGTTGACTTTTTGTCTCACTTCTAGTTGATTGTTGTTTGAACTTCATTGTTTTTTTACATCAGGTCTTTCAATCCATGTCTACTTGTCTAGAATTCTAGATTAACTAGACTAGCATTTATTTTCAATGTTATTGATGGGTACTTAAATTGCTTTTCTATTCCCTTTTTCAGTATACAAGTTCCTAGTGTTCTGTGGCACTTTTTTGTGGTGGAGCCACCTTCCTCTCTCTTGCGTCAACTAAACCTTTGAAGGTTGCTGCTCAATGTCAAGTGCAAAACTGGTGCTTGATCCTGCATTTCAAGGAGCTGGCCAAAAACCGTATCCTCCTTTAGATGTCTTGAAGCAGGCTGTTGGTTTGTTTTATCTGAGATTTTTCAAAGATCTTTCTGTGCAAGACTTTCCTTGTCTCTTTATGCTGTATGCCCCTTAACATCAATACAGTGGGACAGAAATATGGCGGATTGAAGATTTTAAGCCAGTTCCTTTGCCAAAATCAGATTACGGTAAATTCTACTGTGGAGATTCATATATAGTTCTGCAGGTGATTTCCTAATCTATTCACCTTTTAGAGTCCTCTTTCTATTTCTTCCCACATATAATAATTTTTAATGATCTGTTCATCTTTTTTCTAGACGACTTGTAACAAAGGTGGTGCTTATCACTTTGACATCCACTTCTGGATCGGGAAAGATTCTAGTCAAGTACATTTTCTTTAACACCACAAGTTTTCTGTACTGAGAAATGGCATTTCCTGCCCACTTCTTGACTTGATGTGTTGTCATGCAGGATGAATCTGGGACAGCAGCAATCAAGACAGTTGAACTTGACACCATGCTTGGAGGTCGTGCAGTCCAGCACAGGGAACTCCAAGGCTATGAATCTGACAAGTTCCTATCATATTTTAAGCCATGCATTATACCCTTGGAGGGAGGTTTTGCCTCTGGGTTTAAAAAGCCTGAAGAGGAAAAGTTTGAAACACGGCTGTATATTTGCAAAGGGAAGAGAGCTATTAGAGTTAAAGAGGTGCATAACATCTCAGCTCCTTAATTACTCTGTTTTTTCAATTTTTTAACTATATCCTCCTGTGTTATATAAATTGTATGTCTTGTTTATTCAGGTTCCTTTTGCTCGTTCATTGTTGAACCATGATGATGTCTTTATCTTAGATACTGAAAAGAAAATATATCAATTCAATGGTGCAAACTCCAATATTCAAGAAAGAGCCAAAGCTTTGGAGGTGATTCAACATTTAAAGGAAAAGTACCATGAAGGAATGTGTGATGTTGCAATTGTTGGTGAGATGCGCAACAGCCAAACCTCATACTTGTAACTTACTTCAGCAAGTCCACACATTTACTTATAATGTTTTTATAATAGATGATGGAAAATTGCAAGCGGAATCAGATTCAGGTGAATTCTGGGTCCTTTTTGGAGGTTTTGCACCAATAGGGAAAAAAGCTGTAAGCGACGATGATGTAATTCTTGAAACTACAGCCTCAAAGCTTTACAGGTATGTTCTTTTTATTAGTGTACAGGAAGCTGTGAATTTTGTTAACTTGCACCTTTTGCCTTTAAGTAGGAGTTTCTATATACACCATCCCCCTGTTCGAAAAAAAAGAAGAAAAAACACCATCCCAATCTTTTTAAAACAGTTGCTCAGAACTGCAGCGACTTTCCTTTCTATTATAAACGCTATAAACTTATTTAATCATGGTGCACTCATTAAAGAATGGCAATTAAATTTTACGTTAAAAGTTGCCTAAGCATTGCTCTAAAGCATGAGCCACCAGTGAATAGTTAACGGCCACATTTCATTGGACACAACATGCGCTGGATTGGAATGCTGGATGGTCAATGAATGAAAATTATGTAAATTTTGTCATTTCTTCATGATGACACATTCTAGCTTGTAAGCACTTCTAAAAATTGGAAACTTTGAAAATTTATGAAAATTTTTCCCTCATTTTTTTCTGAAAGTTATATTTGTTTAGTGTTCTTTTGAAAAATTGAACTTGTTGTGCAGTATGTAGAAGTTGATGGTATAGTATGTAGAAGTTGATGGTATACTTTCATTTTTAAGGATTTCTGATATTTTTTGCTTTTTATTTCTATTTTTATTTTGATTCTTTTCTTTTTATCATGAATCTACATATAAAAGAAACATAGAAAATATTAGTTGTCATACTCATGGACCACTTGATAATGAAATGATTTATTTACCTATTTGTTACTATTTTATAAAAAACTAAACATCATTGTACTACCTGAGACCACCCTTTGGACACACCCAGCATTTTATTTTTCCAAATTTCTTGATAAGTTAGTGATCTTCAGGTTTGAATTTAGAGCCTCTTGATGTAACCTTTTCCAAGTTTTATAGGAATAACTGCTTGATACCTTCAGTCGTTCTGTTGTTTAATTTGCCTTTGTTACATTATGTTATATAAATGTATCTGTTAACGGCCAGATGAATACTTCTTATTTCAATAAATCTGTGTTTACTTCAGTTTCATCTCTTATTTGTAGTTATAGTATATTATCGTGTCTCTTCACCTAGAATGGGCCTTTCTGCAAACCTGAGAGTAACCATTTGGACTTACCTTCTTTCATTGTGCCCTTATATAGTACATGGATGCCAATAATCTTTTGTAGCTTTCTGATGAACACTTTTTTGATGAGTGAAATTAAAATAATTATATGTAATTTCCTATGTCCAGTAGGAATTCACAGCTTAGTGTTACGGAAGAGGTCATGGAATTATTTTGACAATTCAGTACGGATTAGTCGAAAACAGAAACTTCAGAATATAAAAAGTCAATACTGGAGTACTGGACTATGGAAGAAAGGATCATTATCGTTAATAGGTCAAAGTTTAACATAATTTCTTTTGAAAAGATCACAATTGAATTTCTTGCAAAATTGAGTGATCTTCCTTTCCTAGCTGAAGTAGGGTGAATATATTTTCAGAAGCTTTCTTCACTCATAAGCTTGGTAGCTTTTTTTGGGTATTGTTGTAGTGTTGTAACATGGTCTGAATGGGAAGCACTTTTAGTTGGTCCATAAGGCCCATTAATATATTTTTAGGCATGACTGCCCCCATGTATGCTATATTGCTATGTTTGTCTTACAGTTTTTCAGTGGCTTAACTTCATTTTTACGTCTCGAATTGTTTTCCCCATACCGTCAATTGTTATGCTTGCAGTATCAACAATGGTCAATTAAAGTTAGAAGACACTGTTCTGACCAAATCAATTCTGGAGAACAATAAGTGCTTTTTACTTGACTGTGGGGCTGAATTATTTGTGTGGGTTGGTCGAGTAACACAAGTGGAGGATAGGAAAGCTGCAAGTGCAGCAGTTGAGGTAAATCCACAAATAATCATTCTCATTTTGTTGCCTTGTTGCGAACGGGCCTCTAGCCTAGCGGCTAGAGCGCTCTAGTAGCACCTCTCAGGTCCTGGGTTCGACTCCCGCTGGGAGCGAATTTTAGGTTGGGGGAAAATAATCTCCTCGCTTGCCCCATAAGCCAAAGCACAGGTCTAAAGGCTGGCCCAGGTCGTTGGTCGCGCCAGGTTGTTGGTCGAGGGATCACCCTGGATTGGTCGTTCTCACATGGGCTGATGCCGCTGTGTTAGGGTGGGGCAAGAGTTCGGGGATTTTTCGATCTGCGTGAGAAGATCTCCTTCTTAATATAAGCCGGGGGCTTCTTACCCCCCGCAGGTCGAGTTTTTTTCATTTTGTTGCCTTGTTCAAAGATGTAATTTTATCAAAATTTTTCCCTTGTAGGAATTCATTGTTAATCAAAATAGGCCAAAGACAACGAGAATAACTCAAGTGATTCAAGGCTATGAGGATCATACATTCAAGTCAAAGTTTGAGTCATGGCCAGTGAGTAATGCAGCAGGAAATTCCAATGTGGAGGAAGGCCGAGGAAAAGTTGCAGGTAGTATACTTGTCCTTGTTCATTGGGTAATGAAATTTACCCCTTTGGTCATTCTTTATAAGATTTGGTTTTTCTCTAGCGCTGTTGAAGCAAAAAGGTGTTGATGTCAAGGGAGCCTCAAAAAGCAGCATTCCAGTAGACGAGGATGTTCCTCCTTTGCTAGAAGGGGGTGGAAAGCTTGAGGTTTCGTTTATCTTACATCAAGCTTTATAAGTTGCATTTTTAATAACTGCAAGGTAAAATAGGAAAATGCAATAATGAAAATACAATCATGAGAACAATATGTGCATATTTCAGGTTTGGTGTGTCAATGGCAGTGCTAAGACTGCTCTTCCAAAGGAGGAGCTTGGAAAATTTTACAGTGGAGATTGTTATATTGTTCTCTATACATATCATTCTGGTGACAAGAGAGAAGAATTCTATCTAACCTATTGGATTGGGAAGAACAGCGTCCCGGTAATTGTCCTTTCAATATTTTTGAATATAGTTTGCCATACTATTTTGGAATTTCTCCCATATTTTAATGCCTTTTTTGTAACTTTGTGGGTGACCATCACATTGCCCTGTTGGTGCAATGTTTTGTGTTTTCACTGATACCTGCTGCTTGACCTTTATGTCATTATTTTTTCCATCACCCCCCCCTCCCCTCCCCCTCATTTTTTTTCAAGGGAGAATTTCACCTTCAACTTTCACCTCTCAATTATGAAAGCCGGTGCAAATTTCACCTTCACCCTAAACCACTGTTTTTTCCTGACGTTTTCCCCTCATGGTGATGACAGTGACCAGCGGGCAGCTTCCATGGCGGGATTGAAAAATCAAACAAGCAAACCAGATGTACGCAAGAACAAGAACTAAACAATTCAATAACTGACCAAAAGCAGTAACTCGATCCAACCAAGGTCCCAAAAAAGAAAAAAATCAAGAACCGGGCCGAACTTAATCTCCCCCAAAACCACCTGAACGTATAACCAAGTTCTCATTTTTTTTTTCACTTCCAATCTGAGCAATAAAGTTGCCGCATGAAGTTAAGAAAGGAACTCAGCCCAAGAAAAAGTGTCCCTAAACACACACCAAAAAAAAAAAAAAATCAAACAGGAGAGCTGGGGACGCTGCCACTCTGGCCAGTGGCCAGAGCTTGCCGCCGAAGAGATTAGCTCAATGTCGATCTACATAAAGGAGTCGCTAGGTACCCGTACCCCATCCCTTCGCCTGCCTCGACATCCACAGCGTCAAAGTCCACACACATACACACACACTTTGTGAGCTCTGGCGACGCTGCAGTTACATAAGCTCGCTCTCTCTCTCTCTCTCTCTCTCTCCAGGTTACGTTGGGTGGGGCGCCGTCAAATTTGAGAGCATCCCTTCTTTCTTCACGAACTCCGGCGGGTGGGGCGCAGTGTAGCACGCGCGGGGCTATCATGCAGTCTGTGGGTTACCGCGAGCTTCCGTCCACTGCATTGCCCGCTGCGGTGCTCGCTGGCGGCCACGCCATCAAGCCCGAGCCTACCAATAGACAGAAGAAAGAAGAGTGAGATAGAGAGGTGGTGATTTTGCTGATTCGGCGGGTAGATGGCTATGTCTAGGTGGCCAAGTCTGGTGACATGGCTGTCTAGTGTCTATATAGCAAAAACCAGTGACATGGCTACCAACGTGGCAAAAACCACTGATTAAACCAGAGTTGGTGTGATTTTGCACTGGTTGATAGTTAAGCGGTGAAACTTGAACAGCTTCATAGTTAAGGGGTGAAATTTGGACTCCAGAAAGAGTTGAGGGGGGGGGGGGGGGTAAAACGGACTTGTTCCTTACCCGTCTTCCCCTAAATTTGATACGTACAACATAAGGATTTATGGGAATTGGGGACTCATACAACTGTGTTGGGATCTGTAAATTTACTCTTTGGTTTATTTTAACAGGAAGATCGACAGATGGGTTTGCAAATGGCTAATACAATTTGGAATTCACTGAAAGGAAAACCTGTTCTGGTACTGTATTTCTACTGTGATAATGTATAAAATATTTCTAGGAAGGAGTTTGGTGTCTTATATGTGGTATTGTAGGGTCGTATTTATCAAGGGAAAGAGCCACCACAATTTATTGCTCTTTTCCAGCCCATGGTTATTCTGAAGGTATGATCCTCACCGTTTTCATGTCATGTATAATGAGTAGACTAATGAGTGCTGTTCTGTAAGAAACTAAGTATGCATTGGTCTACGTAGCTGAATAGTAATTTATAATGTCAATTAAAAAAGTACCAGCTAAGTATATTTGGCATTTGGCAAATCACGCAGGGTGGAATTAGCTCTGGATACAAGAAATTTGTAGAAGAAAAGGGCTTGACGGATGAAACATATTCTGGCGATGGCATTGCTCTTGTTCGGGTTTCTGGAACATCAATTCATAACAATAAAACACTTCAAGTTGATACGGTATTATTTGCCTGTACCTGCGCCTATGAAGATCTAAAGTGATAATGAAACTTTTTTTCTGTTGAAGTATGGAAATGTATCTGATGGTTATTTTTACGTTGTCAAGATGGTCCTTCATAATAACAACTAAGAATATGCCTAACTGCTGAGATTCTATGTACTCAAAAGTAGAGTCATGACTAATTACATATTCATAGCATAAATGGATGGTCTTAGTGTGAGATTGTAGAGTATCACAACTGAGAACAGTGGGAACTCAAAATGTGGTAGTTTACAGTGCACTTAGGATGCAACTGGTATGAAGTGCAAGCTAAGGGTCAGTGAAATAAGGAAAGTCTAGACTGTGACAGTATGCACTGAGTGATGTTAAGTTGGCTGGCTCATTAACATGTTCTCGCCAGTACAGGAGAAACAAGTGAAAAGTTGTTGTCCACATTTTTGTTGGTATTCTTTTATATAGATACATAGAAGAGCTAGGCTGGCATAGGTATATTGATGGCGTTTCTTCTGAGTTATTGCATTCAAAATATCGAATGCAGTCCCTGATCTCTTTTTTTAATGTAAACTGAGTTGGTTTTTCTGATATGCAATTTCATGGCACCCACATTCTTCTTGTTCTTTGCACTGACCTTTTTTTTTGCTGAGCCAACTCATTTAAAAATTCACACATGGCGAGTGTCATTCTGGTTTGTGCTTTCACAAACTTGATCTATAAAGAACTTAAAATATTTTAAACAGTTTCTCTCTTTATCTTATCAGTAATATTTTTTAGGTGTCAACATCCTTGAGTTCCGCAGATTGTTTTGTCTTGCAATCTGGAAATTCAATGTTTACATGGATTGGCAACGCAAGTTCTTATGAACAACAACAGTGGGCTGCAAAAGTTGCCGAGTTCTTGAAGGTATGAAATAATGAAACGATCTTTGATGTTCATCTTCATCTAGTTGGTTCATGCTTCTCTGGTCAACAAGGACAGAATGTGGTATTGTCGAGCATGAATTTATTGAAGTTGAAGCTCAAGAATATTTAGGAACATTATTTCAAATTGTTTTGTAGTTTGGCATTTCCTTCTCATGCAATATCACTTTCTGTTGCTAATAATGAGCACCGAGATATCCAAAGTGTCCAATGGAAAATTTCTGGGCCTCAAAACAAACGAAATGGCCTCTGCTATTGGAAACATTTACTAAACTTAGGGGGTGTTTGGATTAAGGGTATTTCATTGGAAATTTAGGACCTAGTTCAAATTTGAACTAAATCCAAAAACCTCCCAACGAATTATAGGTGAACTTGTAGGGAACAAGACAGGCCTATGTCTTGCTTTGAATGAAAGCTGATAACATAATGATCATTAAGGTAAAAACTAAACCATGCTGGCGGTAAGTACAGTTACCAGTCTTATTTTCGCCACCAGTTGATTTAAGGTTAATTCAGATCAACAAACTTCACAATATTTTGAATGTTACTGGCTAAACATGATTTTTTTTCAATTGTGTACACAAACCATACTTAGCTACATCTTTGTTGATTGCATTGTGAAGTACCTTTTCAAGCAATTGGCCAATAGTAAATAGAAATCAATATGCACAAACACACCATTTGACTGTGACGTTACATAAACTTATCAAAATTGTTTTTTACCAGGAAAGCACTTGTATTTACATAACAAATATGTATGTAAAAGTACTGAGATGTTTGGATTGAGATGGTTGTTTACAGTTGCCATCATGGGCATCCATTATTTGTTGTTATACTATTAAAAGACACTGACCTCAGCGGCTAAAATATTGTTGCATATGCAACAATGTCAACATGGCTGCTATCACAGAACTAACTTGTTTGCTAAATCCTCCAGAATACTTTGCTCTGACTAAACTGAAAATATTGATATTTCCTTTAACTCCCAGCTATCTATTGTTCATTATGATTATCTGATGTTTTCCAACCTTACAGCCTGGTCTTGCTGTCAAACATTGCAAGGAGGGAACTGAAAGCTCTGCTTTCCGGTTTGCTCTCGGTGAAAAGCAGAATTACACAAACAGAAATGTCACAGACGATGTTGTTGTTAGAGAACCTCACTTGTATACTTTCTCATTTAGGAATGGTCAGTTCTAGTCGAAACTGAATTCCAAATTTCTATCTTGTTGCTATTAGTCTGAGTTACTTTTTATATCCTTCAAGTGCCCTAATTCTATTTCTATTGTTTTTGTTTCATCTTTGATAACTCGGTCACCATTTATCAGGGAAGCTGGAGGTTTGTCGTCTTACTCTTTGGACCCAAAATTTGTCATGGTCCAGTAATTTAGGATTTAAATTTCTAAAAAGCTTCTTTATATGCAGGTTACTGAGATTTTCAATTTTTCACAAGATGATTTGTTGACTGAAGACATGATGATACTTGATACACATGCGGAAGTCTTTGTTTGGATGGGTCAGTGTGTGGACGCAAAAGAGAAACAGAAGGCATTTGAAATTGGGCAGGTTGCCTTGAAGTTTTAACCTTGCTGCTTTCATTTATATCATTATTGTTCAACTCATTGCAATAACTGCTTTTCCCTCAGAAATACGTGGAACATGCAGTGACTTTTGAAGGTCTTTCACCTGCCGTGCCTCTGTATAAAGTTATTGAAGGGAATGAACCTTGCTTCTTTAGGACATACTTCTCCTGGGATAACACAAGATCTGTGGTATGCTATCTGATATTTAGGACAACAGATGCATTTGTCCTTTAAATCTATATATACTGTAAATGAAATGATTGTAATGTGAAAAAGATATGCACCTTGCTATCGCATTTCAGGAACACCAGTTGTCAAATTAATCAATTAGTTCATCTTGAAAGGAACATTATTTATTTTTAGATATATTTCTCCATGATTTTGTACACTTTCTATGATATGGTATTCAGTTATATCATTCTCTTTGCTCACACTTGTTTTTGGATGCATCGTAATAATTTTCACCTTTGAAACAGATTCATGGAAATTCATTTCAGAAGAAACTTTCACTTCTTTTTGGAATGCGCTCAGAGGTAAGTTACATTTTTGCTCTTAAAGTTACGAAGTTCTACGAATTACTGTTTCTTCACATTAAAAGCTGATATCCGGAAATGTGAAATCTATGGATTCATTTTTTTGGGGTAACCTACAGCTTTATTTGCTTGCAGACTGGATCTAAGAGCTCAGGTGATGGTGGACCAACTCAAAGGGCGTCGGCACTGGCAGCTCTTTCATCTGCGTTCAATACATCTTCCCCAGGGAAAGAGGTATTGTTGTACATTTTTGACAAATATTATAAATAAAAAATGCTGATCTGACAACCCAATCAATGCTGTGATTCTTTTAGCCTAATGATAGGCCTAGAAGCTCAGGTGATGGTGGACCTACTCAGCGTGCTTCAGCAATGGCTGCGTTATCCTCTGCATTCACTCCATCATCAAAACCTAAAAGCCCACAGCCACCATCTCGTTCAGGTCAAGGTTCTCAAAGAGCCGCTGCTGTTGCAGCCCTGTCCAATGTTTTGACTGCTGAGGGATCTTCTCAAAGTCCTCGAATCAACATGTCATCCCCAACTTTAGGTGAGTCTGGCTGACCTACAATTCCCTTCTGACCTTGCGTACCTTTTTGAGGACAACAATAGCAGTTGAAATGTGCAGTTATCCAAATTTCCTTCATGTGGTGCTATTAAGTAATATTAGATATTTTAGTCTTGTTGCATATTTTCTTTTACTAGACACATTTCAGTAGGATCTTGTTCGTTTTTATCTGCAAGAAGCAATGAGCAACCCCAAGACTTGGGACATTGTATTGTGTTTAACTGTGTTTCCTGTTACTATTTTGTAAATTATGGAGGAGCGATACTATGTTCTGGTTATGACTCACTGCAAAAATAGTAGATGATGATTACTCACAGAAATTTGCAGTTACATTCTTTCTTAGCTTGATGGTAAATCTCAACAACTTAGTTGATGCAGATGCTGAGAAGACTGAATTAGCTCCATCTGATGCTTCTCCTCAGTCTGAAGTAGCGGAGTCCTCAGAATTTTATACAGATAAAGAAGCACCAGGAGATGGAGTGTCATCTGAGGGGGACCGTACAGAACCTGATGTATCACAGGAACAAACTGCTAATGAAAATGGAGCTGAAACAACCTTTAGCTATGACCGTTTGATATCAAAGTCTACTGACCCTGTTCGTGGGATAGATTCCAAACGCAGAGAGGTTTGTTATTTTCATTGCCTCCTTGCAACCAAAGTTGGTGCTTCATATGGTCTCTTTTACCTTGAAAAATGGCTAAACACTTAATCATAATGAAAATATTGATGCATTTTACTTCAAAGTTATTTTTATTAGATAACGTTGCTTCATCCTAGAAGACATGTTAATTAGAAGTTCTTTGCTTGTGCATTTTCTATTTATACACACTGATAGTTAAAGTTAATAATATCTTATGAATGCTTCTCATAATTTTTTGTGCTCGTTATTTTGAGTAAACCTGTTATTTAATGCCATCCTGTAGAAATAATGAAATGTTAATAAATAAACTTTGTGTATTAGTCTCAGTAAATTCGTGGAGCAAAATGCCCACTTAATTACCATTTAGCTTCAATATCATTTACATCAAATTAAAATATTAGGCACAGCCTCGTTTAAAGTCATGGGCAGGGTTATTGGCCAGGTCCGAATTTATAAAACTCCGGAAAACAGAAGCCTGCTTTGCTTTGGTATATGCAGATTTGTTGAGGCTTTCCTAAATCACAACGCCTTAAGTGACGAATTTGTGTGGGTTTTCTTTGTTCCTTATCATATCTTGAAACATTTGAGTTAATTGCCTGTACATCATTAGGAAAAAAAGGGAAGATATGGAAACATCCATAGGAAAAAGAGGAAGATATGGATCGTGGGTACCAAATGAACTGAAAGATTCTTGTTTGGTTCAAGAAAGTTGTAAACTTGCAGCAAGATAATCTACTTCTGTTAAAAGATTTATTAGATAATCTGAAACAGAGGATCTTGATTACCAAAATTGGAACAGAGGATCTTGATTACCAAAATTGGATAATCTACTTTCATTAAAAGTTCTGTTAGATAATCTTAAACAGAGGATCTTCAGTACCAAAATTGGAAAATCTACTTTCATTAAAAGATCTGTTAGATAATATTAAACAGAGGATCCTAAATACCAAAATTAGATACTTCACTAAAATATTGTGCACTCATAATTTGATAACCAGCATTTCTATGGATATTGGATAGTAATTCATACAAATAACAGAGCTCGGTATCGGTCTCGATCAAGGACCATGGTTAATCCTTGAAAAGAGTACAATGATTAAGCTTAGTTTCAAAAAAGTTGTGTGTATAAATCGCTGTTTCTTTTGTCGCTATTATATTTAATCACCACCTCTGTTCTGCCTTATTGCTGCTACCTGATAACTTTTGCTGTTTCATTACGGCTGATTTTGCTACTTACCCATCCTGTTTAAATCGACCGCTTAGAGTGTGAGTGGAGGTGCTCATCAAGTGAATTTGAAAGCTTAACTTTGTGTTTCTTGTGCAGACATATTTATCCGACAGCGAATTCCAGACTGTGTTTGGTATGACCAAGGAGGAATTCTACCAGCAGCCAAGGTGGAAGCAAGAATTGCAGAAAAGGAAAGCCGATCTTTTCTGAAGCATGGCCTTTTCCCGCTACAGAGGTTGCACATTCCCAGTTTTCTCTTCCATGATTGGTGTCATGGCACGTCAGGGCCCCATGTTGTCTAGCAATCTTGGTCATGTTTCAGAGACGATTACCGGCGGCTTTCTCTGCTTTTCCCCAAGTTTTATAGGGTATTATTTATTTGTACACGGTCTGCGTTACGTAGCTCCAAGGGCCGTCCCCGACATTATTCTGAGCTTGTTCTGGTTATTGTCCGTCCATGTGTATTATTTCCCCTTCGAATGGGCATTCCTGGCCAGGTTTTGGAAGGCCATCCTGTATTGGAACTATGCCACTAAGTTCTACCATGTATGATGCATATTGACGTTCAGACTTAACACTACGGTGTTTTTTATGAGTCTTGGTTCTGTTCTAGTGTTAACTTGTGTCTTCTGAGCAGTGCTTCTGCAATGTTCTCTTCTAAGACTCGCTTCAATGCGGATACTCTGTTAGCCTGACGATTTTTAATCGGATTATCAGGCACATGGGCATGCGCATCTAGGTTTTGACAGTTCAGAGGGGTCACATTGAGACGGCTTCATACTACCTTGTATCAATCCATCAATTAAAACACGGTGTAACGACAGAACATAATATGTAACACCCCAGCCCATCTACCGGGTACGGAATGCTACCATTACTCTAAACTGTACCATTTATATCTATTGCTACTAGAATTCGATAGCGATTCCTCTGCTCAACTCAAAGACACGATAAGCACACACGCTTATTGATGAACATAGAGCAGATGTATCCATTTACCCACTATCAAAAGAAGGCATAAGCCACACCATACGAAGCATTTCCAATAAGACATTTTTAAAGCTAACTGTCAAAGCCTGCCGTTGAATGTGCTAATCCCACTCATGCATGTCATCTTCGTCATACACTAAAAAACAACAAAGCAAGTGTAAGTCCAAAAACTTAGTAAATACATAATAAAATAGTGGCAGCAACATAGTAATCTTGTAAGCTTGACAACCAAGAACTGTAAAACACAATCTCTGTAACTGTCAGTAAAATACATATCTGTAAATTATAAACATAATCTATGCATTTGTTTCACTATTTCCTATTTCTTTCATGTAATGCAATGTCCACATGCACCTTTTTGAGCTCATATCGGTATAGCTGAGTGTTCACCCGTCGATGAACCACCATTGTCCCGTCCTCTTTCATACAGGGGCTCAAACTTCACTCCCGTGGAATGTCTACCGTAGTAAGTCTTACTCATGAGCGCTCTGGATTAGTCATATAGCTTTCTCACTGACTTGACTCATGCACTCCGAACTAGCTATATGACTTACTCACCGCCCTGGCTCATATGCACTTTGCATGATGCAACATTCTTTCAACATTAACAATTAACTCTACTTAAACTCCACTCCCGTGGAGTGCTTACAGAAGTAGGTCATTATCTTCTCACTGCTATGGAATGCCTACGTGAAGTAAGTCTTTATCTTCTCACTCCGTAGGATGCCTACGTGAATTAGGTCTATTGTGTACAGGTGCGTTGCATGACGCAATACTCTTTCAACATTAACATTCAACCACAACCATCTCTCATCACAGTATGATCAACAGGCAAGCAAGGATATTATTTCATAAAATGTTGTAAAATATTGCATGGAAGAACAAGTACCAAGCATCCAACATGATTCAACATTGTGGAAGATGCGTGGATGGCATCAAACCTAAACCTCCACCTAGACAAGTATTAGCCCACCTCAACACATCCAACACATGCACACATACGAATGGTATCGTTCCTACGCTTAAACTGGCACATAAAATACTATTGAATCGGACGCCTTCCTATTGTCCCGTGGTTAGAAAACCATAGCGTTTAATTTCAAAAGTTAACATAACTATCTCAGGATCTGAAATCTATATAACTCTACTCACGTATTCTTAGTTGCCATAATTTAAATAGTACACCACTGCATTGCACATGAATTCCAACGACTAGCCATGTTCTAACAATTATACACATCTGTCTTGCTATTCGACAATTCGATCTCTACATAACTCAAATCAACATTTTAGCTTCTACACGAATTAATAAATAAGCAAGGGAAAGTGATTTCGAGGCATTACCCAAACCTCGAATGAATGTATCGAGGTTCCTTTCTTCCTTATCTTGGTTGGATTTGGTGGACCAGGCGCCGAAACAGTCTTCCCCGTTCTCTTCTTCTCTTTTTTCTTCTTTTCTTTTCTCCTTCTCTTCTTCTCTTCCTTTCCTCACAATCGGCCTCCACTTTTTCTCTCCTTCGGCCAGTTGGCCCTTCCCCTTTTCTTCTCCTCTCCTCTTCTTCTTTTGGCCGAGGCTCCTCCTTGTCATGGTTGACCTCACTCCCTCCTCCTTCCTTGGCGTCGCCCGTCGGCGGTGGCCCGCAGAGAAGCGACGAACAACCATAAGCATCTCTCGTCACCATAAGCATCTTTCAACATTAACATTCAACCATAAGCATCTCTTGTCACAATACAATCAACGGGCAAGCAAGGATATCATTTCACATGGCATGGAAGAACGAGTACCAAGCATCTAAGATGATCCACTATTCTACCATGCACTTGCCTATTCAACCTTGTAGACGATACATGGATGGCACCAAACCTGAACCTCCACCTTGACAAGTATCAGCCCACCTCAACACATGCACACATACAAACAGCATCATTCCTACGTGCAAACCAGCAAATAAAGTACTATTAAATCGGATGCCTTCCTGTTGTCTCGGTGTTTAGAAAACCATAGCGTTTGATGTCAAAACTTAACATAACAACTATCTCAGGATCTAAAATCTACATAACTCTACTCACGTATTCTTGGTTGCCATAATTTAAATAGTACACCATCCAAAACTTTGATTTTAGCCTGAAGGCCATGCTATCCCATACCAGCAGCATTCGACTCGGACGCTAAACTTCCAATTTGATGTGCCAAAAATTGCAAGCCAGCATTCTACAAGCTTTAGAGGTTAATTACATTGATTATTTACTTACACTAGTCAATCACTAATTAGCATAGTACTAATTACTGACTCACTAATCATTCACTAAACACTAGTTGGCCACGTATGCACTGACACAACACCACCACCGCACATGAATTTCGATGACTAGCTGTGCTCTAACCATTGTACACATCTGTCTCTCTATTTGACAATTCAATATCTACATAACTCAATAATTGACATTTTAGTTTCTACATGAATTGATAAATAAGCAAGGAAAAGTGGTTTCAAGGTGTTACCCTAGCCTCGAATGAATGGATCGAGGCTCCTTTCTTCCTTATCTTAGCTGGATTTGGCGGACCAGGCACCGGATCAGTCTTCCGCATTCTCTTCTTCTCTTTTCTTCTTCTTCTTCTTCTTCTTCTTCTTCTTCTTCTTCTTCTTCTCTTCTTTTCTTTCCTTCTTCTCTCCTTCTCTTCCTTTCCTCACGGCCGACCTCCTCTTTTTCTTTCCTTCGACTAGTTGGCCCTTCCCCCTTTTCTTCTCCTCTCCTCCTCTTCTTTCGGCCGAGGCTCCTTCTTCTCATAGTCGACCTCACTCCCTCCTCATTCCTTGGTGTCGCCCATCGGCGGTGGCCCACAGAGGAGCAGTGATGGCCCACTGCATGACTTACTGTAGGGCATTGGCGGCGCATAAGGGTGAGGGCAGAGCTTGAGGTGACAGTGGTCCATAGCATGGTGCACCGAGGGGTGGTGCCTGTGGCCCATGACGGTGCGTGCAGAGGGACGGAGGTGATGGCATTGGTGGCTAGGGTACGGGGCACACGGTTGCATGGTAGCAGCAACAGCGGCGTGTGGCCAAGCAGAGCAAGGGGTGATGGCAAGCAGGTAGCGATGCAGGGAAGGGTGACTCACATGGGGAAACAACGGCGTACGGCATAAGAGAAGAAGAGGCGGCATCGTTGGTAGCAGGGGAGAGGAGTGAGTCAAGTTTGCTTCCTTCCCTGACTTGCCCTTAAGTGGGAGTTGTCATGGGCTGGGCTAAGCGAAAGCTGGCCCAACTGCCCTCCTCTTAAGTTGTATAGTTGCAACGTACCATAGCACATACAATGATGATGTACAAACATCTTCTTAAGTTAAAAGAGTTTATTTGTGCTGTTGAATTATGCAAAAGAAAAGGGAGAAATGAGCATGCTATACAAGAAATTTATCTCCATAATGCAGGCTTAACCTCACATTGCTCAATATACCGTGAACCAAGACCCTAAAGATTTGGTTTGAAGAAATCTATTTTTTTGTCTACCAACACCGCTTACGAGCCAAGCAGCCACACCACCTTGCCCATGGTCCTAGTCCACCGTGGACCCGGTCCATAGACCTGGGCCTACCTGTTAGTGACTACAAAATATTTCCTTTAGAAATTTAATTCAGCTAAAATTCCTAAAAGCCATGCTAACATCATAAATCCCTTTTCCTTTATAAAAACAAATCCAAAATTTTTGCATAAATCTTTCTTTCTCTTTTTTCTTGGTTTAAAACTTCTGAGAGCCAGTTCTCCTTTGTCCTAGTTCCAATGAACCCATTCTTCTTTCTAAAATCATCTAAAATCCTAATCTATCCCATTTTACCTTTCTTTTGAATTTTGGAGTTTATTTGGATTTTATTTTCTTTATTTTATGTGTAGTCTACGACGTTTCTAAGGGCTGCTTCTTCAACGATGATGTTGGATCGAAGTTCGCGACAGAGGGGGGGGGGGGTGAATGTCGACTTTTAAAACTTGCCCCCAAAAGTGTCTACTAAAAGACTATTCTCTCCGATAGCTATGAGAAACTAGGGAGAGAAGTAGTTCAATTGCTTACTGGAGAACCAAGAGAAAACCCAATCATCAGAGTACTTAACCCCGAAATGAGATGGCAAAAATCTGCAAACAATAGAAGCCTGTCGGTCTGACCGGTGTCATAAGGCCGGTTTGACCGGTGCCTTGTGACCGGTCTGATCGGTGGCCTCAAGCCGGTCTGACAGCAGGCCACCATGCGGTCTGACCGCTAACCGGCTTCCGGTCTGACCGCTCCCCTGATACCCGAGTAGGCAGTGAGCAGACAACTGAAACTGACTGCGCAGAGAAAACTGAAACTTCAGATTTTGGCCGAAATAACGAAGTACTGCTGTTTCCCTTTGGCAAGAAGTGTAAGAACCTATTCTAAACAGAAGAGAGGCAATAAAGAACTAGAGGAAACAACAGGAAATCAAGAATTTCAGATTGTGCCCAAAACTGAAAAAGTACAGAGAGTTGCACCAAAAACCAAATTCCCACTAAACCTTTGATTCTTTGATCATGAAACTCAAGGATTAGCAAGGGAATAGCATTGGAATTCTGAGATTCAAATTTGGGCATAATCTTCCAAGGGAAAACAAAAATAGCACTAAACCATAGAACAAGAACACAGAGGGAGAACAGGGCACATGCTGAAAAGAAATGGATTCTCCCGATTCAATCATTTTGCTCTTGGAACTAGCTAACCAAAGGGTCTAGAAATACAATTCCATCACAGAGCAATCTAGTTTGCACCTCCTTAGCAAGAAACAACCCAAAACAGAAATATGAGAAATCAAGCAGAGAGAGCATCGAGAGACAAAAACCAACAGAGAGACAGGAACTCAATCAAACTCAAACAAAGCCATCTCAGATTGATATTGAGGATGAGAGATGCACGATTACAAAGGATTACAATCTCTACGTCCCCATACACGCTTGGTATGGGCATCAACTCATCCCCTCCCTCTCACAAGATCAAGAATTTGAGAACACTACATGCTTGGAGAGGAGCATGGGAAAACACACAGAGAGGAGACACACCCCAACAACACTCTGCCTCTCTCAACCACTAAAGCCCCTAAAGCAAAACAACCTCTCCAAAGGCCATTTTGACTAAAGCAAAACCCTAACAACCCCTAGAATCCATGCATACAACCAGGAACCCTCTCCTATTTATAGCCTTTGGCTAACGGGTCTCCAACCCGTTATGCCCGTTAAATCTCGAACGGAATCGCTTCCACTTGTGTAGCTTTGCGCTTTTACCGAAACGCCCCTCCTGCACCTTCCGGGAAGCTTCCGCATTCCTTGTCATCCAAGCCTCGCAACCACCTCGAGTCTCCGCCGTCTTCGACACATCCGACCGTTCTGACCTTGACACCGCCTGTGCCTAGTCCGGTCAGCCCGTGCCTCGCCACGACTCCGCCTAGACGTCCTGCAGCCATCATAGACAAGAAACACGTCACATAGCACCGCTCGATAACATGTAATCGACAGAAGCATTAAGAGTAATCTTAAGCAAGTAGAAGCCCAAACCCGTCGAATCGAAAGACTAAGCATCCTAAGCCCATACGACCAAGTTTGACCAAATCCGACCGAACCGATTGCACCATGCAATGACACGGCACGAACCTCACAAACCAAACTCGACTTTCCTAAAACCGATGTCAATTACTCATCACACACTCGGGGTCACCTTCACATGGTCCATCAATCTCCCCCTTGATGAGTATAGTGACAAACCTAGAAAAATCACAAAGTTGAGTTTGGAAAAGAAAGAAAATCAAACATGGTCCAAAAGAAATCAAAGAAGCTTATGACCATGTCGACAGAAGGAACACTAGAACAACAACAGAAAGAGCAAATTGTTCTTCAAAGTTCCAGAAAGTTCCCAAAATGGCTTTTTCTCCGCTATTCTCCCCCTTTTGGCAATAAACACATCAAGGATGCAAAAGAGAGAATAAGGCATGGTGTTGGATGAAATGGCTGAAGTTTGTTTATTTTAAGCATTTAGAGCCATGAAGATTATCCAAAATAACCATATGAGGATTACATCAAGCCATAAGACATAAGTATGCTATCAAGATCATGACAAGACATGTATAATCAAGCTAAGCCAAATAAGTCACAATATGAAATTTAGTCGAATTTCTTAGTATGTCAAGTTAACCATGATTCTAGTCTAGCTAAAGGTATCCAAATATGATGCAAAACATGTCCATAGTCTAAGTAGAACCAAGAAGCTAGTATTGAGTCAATTTCGAGTGCTACAAGTTCAAGAATGAGACATTTGTTTAAGTACTTGTTCTATGCGGAATTAAGTAAATTAAGCACAATTGACATGCTTTTCTTTAGAAATTTTATGGTCGTTTCCAACCAAACTTTTGTTTAGTCATGTACTAGATCTCAAGCCTTATGCGACCACTCCAAGCAAGAAGCTTAAGAAGATGATCTTGGTCATCCAAAACTCCCCCTGATCTTGGTCTCATGAGAAAGAATTGGTGATATC
Source organism: Dendrocalamus sinicus (assembly GCA_036346575.1). Classification (NCBI taxonomy): domain Eukaryota; kingdom Viridiplantae; phylum Streptophyta; class Magnoliopsida; order Poales; family Poaceae; genus Dendrocalamus; species Dendrocalamus sinicus. The sequence goes on along the minus strand of CM070648.1, from coordinate 33,849,058 downwards.
AGTTTTTTCGCACAAAAGATATCTTTTTGCATTTTCATAAGACTTGTACTAACTCATGCTTCATCAAGGAACTAACATAGCTCAATCTAAAGGTCAATATAGATTCAAGACTCAACTCAGCCTATTTGACATGGCATGAATCTTAAGAGGATAACTAAAGACAGACTAGTCTCAAGAGCTAACATGACATGATTTAATTCAAGTTGAGCATTTTAATCAACCTATCACGGCAAAGACTAAACTACATATATAAAGTCATGATATATCTAGCAAATAAGCACAGATCATAGCAAGATGTAAAGCATTGTAAATATGTCATAAATGGATAATAATCAAGGCTCCATGTGGTTATATTACAATGCAGAATGCTGAAATGCAAGAAAATCCAGCTCCCCCTCAACATGTGATGCGGCTTTTAGTTCAAGTTGAGTTATGTCAATATTACGATCTAGAAGCTTCCAAATGAACTCCCCCTGAGCCAAAGCAATAAATACGAGAAGTTGGGAAGAAAAACAGAAAAGACAGTCCTTAAAGCATAGATAAGATATAGAGGATACTATGGCTCAGACTGATTCTCATCTACCCCATATGACTCTAGGACTATCAACTGATCATCTAACACACTAAGGAGCAAACATGTACCCTGTCTACCCAAGGGTGGCCCAACCCTTGCTAGAACCTATAAGAAGTGAGTGAGCTCAACCTAGTGAGAAGAGAAACAGCTAATAAGCAGCATCCTAGAATCACAAGATGAGAGAAAGAAGTCTAAACAACTCGACGAGAAAACCACTCTAACCTATGCTAGAAGGACTAACCCCAATGCACCCATATGCAATGCAACAGAAAGGAGTAAGAGCATAATAAGCAAGATAAAGCATGAAGCACAAAACCCCCCTCACAACAGTCCATAAGGACAAACCACCCCAAGCTCTTCCCGCAGAGCTGAAAATCTAGAGCTATCCAAAGGCTTGGTAAAGATATTAGCCAACTGGTGGTCACTCTCCACAAACTGGAGCACTATGTCACCCTTCTCCACATGGTCTCGAAGGAAGTGATATCTAATATCAATATGCTTGGTCCGAGAATGCTACACTGGGTTCTTAGCAATGTTAATCGCAGAAGTGTTATCACAAAAGAGTGGAACACTGTCGATAACTAACCCAAAGTCCCGCAGGGTCGAAACCATCCAAAGTACCTGGCTGCAACAACTAGCGGCAGCAACGTACTCGGCCTCTGCGGTGGACCGTGCAACACCGGACTGCTTCCTAGAAGACCATGAAACAAGAGAAGTGCCAATGAATTGGCAGGTGCCAGAAGTGCTCTTCCTATCTATCCTACAGCCAGCAAAGTCTGCATCCGAGTAGGCTCTCAAGGAAAGACAGGACGAGGAAGAGTACCAGATATCATAGTCAATGGTAGCTCGAAGGTACCGAAGGATGCGTTTCACCGCCTAACGGTGAGATACGCAAGGAGAAGCCTGAAATTAAGCACAAAGACACACAGCAAAGTGTATGTCCGGTCTCGAGGCAGTGAGGTACAAGAGGGAGCCAATCATGCTGCGATACTTCTTCTGATCAACTGGCTCACCGTCCTCATCTGGGTCAAGAGAAGCTGTGGACGCTATGGGAGTTGACACAGGCTTACCATCACTCATGTTGAAGCGTCTAAGGAGGTCACGAGTGTGTTTGCCCTGATGTAAGAAAGTACCCTCCCGAGTCTGCTTGATCTGGAAGCCAAGGAAGAAGGTCAACTCACCCATCATACTCATCTCAAATTCGGTGCTTATGACATCCGAGAACTGTGAAACAAGAGTATGAGAAGAGCCGCCAAAGATGATGTCATCCACATAAATCTGGACGAGCAGAAGGTCAGCGTCATGCCGGCGAATGAACAAGGTTTTATCCACCTTACCCATCTCAAAACCATGACTCAACAAATAGGACTTAAGCCTCTCATACTAAGCTCTAGGGGCCTGCTTAAGTCCATACAAGGCTTTGAAAAGCTTGTAGACATGGTTTGGGTATTGAGGTTCTCGAAACCTGGAGGCTGTCTTACATAGACCTCTTCCTCAATAAAGCCATTGAGGAAGGCACTCTTGACATCCATCTGGTAAAGCTTGAAACCCTTAGAAGCTGCAAAGGCAAGTAGGATTCTAATGGCCTCAAGTCTAGCTACAGGGGTAAAGATCTCCTCAAAATCTAGACCCTCAACCTGGGAGAAACCCTGAGCTACCAGTCTAGCCTTGTTTCGAACAACCACCCCATCCTCACTCTGCTTGTTCTTGAACACCCACTTAGTCCCAATGACATTGTGACTTCGAGGGGGCTCAACAAGCGACCAGACCTTGTTTCTCTTGAAATTCTCTAACTCCTCATATATGGCATTGGCCCAAGACTCATCAGATGGAGCATGACTAACATCTTTGGGCTCAAAGGTAGCAACAAAGGCAGAATGGAGACAGAAATTTGACATGCCAAACTTTGAGCGAGTGACTCGCTCAAAGAGGTCTCCAATCATCTGCTCGGAAGGATGGTCTTTCTGGATATGTCGGGGAGGTCCTAGATGAGATGAAGAAGTGACCTCTACCTCATGAGCTGATGAGATAGGAACAGAGCCACTAGCTTCAGAGGAAGCAGAAGGCATGGGTTGGTCACCTGGAGGTGCTGTGGACGAAGGCACCTCAAGTGGAGGATGAGGAACTGGATCGGGTAGACAACCCTCATCTCCATCCTCCTCATCGTCCACAAAGATGGGTTCGGACTGCTCTAAAGAACCTGATATATCGGGTCTAGTCCCCGGACTGGCCTCGTCGAAGGTCACCTCACAGGTCTCTACCAACTTACTAGACTCGCAGTTCCAGACCCTATACACCCGCAAAGAAGTCGAATAACCTAGAAAGATCCCATCACAGGATCATGACTCGAACTTATCTAGGTTCCCAGACTTCAGAATGAAACACTTGCATCCAAACATACGAAAATACGAGACACTGGGCTTTCGCCCATATCTCAACTCATAAGAAGTGCGATGCAAGTGTGCCCGAAGAAAAACTCTGTTCGAAACATGGCACGCGGTCGCTATAGTCTCAGCCCAAAACTTCCTAGGTGTAGAATACTCATCAAGCATCGTCCTGGCCATCTCAACCAAGGTACGGTTCTTTCTCTCCACAACACCATTCTGCTGAGGGACATGTGGAGAAGAGAACTAGTGCTCTACACCTGTCTCGTCACAGAACCTCTCAAAGTAGGAATTCTTGAACTCCGTGCCATTATCACTGCGAATCGCTTGTAAGGCACCCGGGAGCTCAACAGAAAGCCTACTGAAAAGACCTAAAAAAATGTGTAAATGTCTCATCCTTCGAGGCTAAGAAAAACACCCAAGAGAACCTCGAGAAGTCATCGATCACGACAAAAACATACCACTTCCCTCCTGCTGACTGCACTCGAGCTGGTCCAACGGTGTCCATGTGGAGCAGCTGTTCTGGTGCATCGGTCATAGTCACTGTGACCGGAGGGTGAGAAGCGGCAACCATCTTGCCGTGCCGGCAGGGAGCACAAACAATATCTTTGACCATCTTGAGTTTCGGCAGACCACGAATGAGATCGTGGCCGCTAACTCGGGTCAAATGGTCAAATCCAATATGACCAAGTCTCCTATGCTAGAAAGTAAGTTTACGGGACTCAGAAGCAACTAAACACCGGAGAGGATCACCAGAAGACTCAGAAAAATCAGCACAAAAGATCCTCCCATAACGAGAAATCCCGCAAACTAGACTACCCGAAGAATCAAGAATTTTGCAAACGTTTTTCTTGAAGCTCAACTCAAAACCGTCATCGGTAAGCTGAAAAACTGAAAGCAAATTATACTGCAGCTTACTAACCAAGGCAACATCTTTTAAAATAAAAGACTCATTAACGCGCACTTTACCTTTGGCGATGACGCGCCCAGACGAAGCGTCTCTGAAGGTGATCGTCTCATCACCTGGAGCACGAGCTAGGGAAGGGAACCAACGAGAGTCTCCGGTCATGTGTCGAGAACACCCAGAGTCAACGAGCCAAATCTCTCTCTTCCCTGCCCGGCGAACCTGAGTCAACGAGAGAGCAAAGTCTCAGTACTGGGGTAAATCAAGAGTGATTTTGGCACCCAATACTGAGTAACACGTCGAGTAGAAGAAGTAGCCACACACGACTGACCTCTATCTACCCTACGCTTTCTGTCACTCAAAGAAGCAGAAGGTCCACGAGCAGACCTGGAGCTGTTGTTGGGTCCGACTGCTATGGGAGAGCGAGTCGGAGCACCAGCAACATGCTGATCACGCCGCAGATAGCCATCTCGACGGGGAAAACGAGATCTACCCTCAGAATGGCGGAAGTCACAACCAAAGGGAGCATGAGGACAAAAACCAGAAAACTCGAAAAAACCAAGTCCTCGATGCTGCCCAAACCCATCAGAAACACCTGAAGCAAGCCTAGACCTCGTGTTGGTCTTAGGTGTACTCAAGGTCTGGGGCTGACCCTGAATACGCCTAAGAGCCTCAACATGGTCTCTACACGCGATCTTGGCACGCCTGAAGCATCGCTCGATCAAGTGCCCATCATTCTGACAGAAGGTGCAATGATACTTCACCTTCTGAGAGGTAGAAGTAGCACTATGAGGCTTCGCCTTCTGGGAGGCCGAAGTAACAGGTGGAATCACCTTGCTGTCAGAGATCCCTTGGACAAAGCTCGCTGACTTGAATTGAACTTTCTCAGTACTGGGCTCAATCTTGATCACTCCTGCTGCTATGGGTCGAAGAACAGCAGGTGGATGCTTCCTCATATCCTCATAAAAGTCATACCCTAGACCTTGATTGAACTTGCAAATCTTGGACTGGTCTAGAATAAGATTCAGTTTCTTCTTGCCTCCTACAAACCTCTCGAGAGTGTTCATAAGGTACTGACACTTCCGAAAGAGAGAGGTGCAAGAAGAGCAGGGAGAAGAAGAGACAGCAGAAGGTAAGGGAGCAGAAGAAGAACCAATAGCAGAAGAGTGAATGGCTTGTGCATGCACAACCGACTCGGAAGGGACAGTTCTACTGCTAGCCAGTTGGTTCACGTCGCTAAGCGTCTCCACCTTACCTTTGGGCTTCTCCCCCACACCAGCACACACCTCACAACAAGATTGTGGCTTCTCTAGTAAATCCTTAGTTAGTTTTACACATTTTTCTTCCAATGCAATCAAGTCAGATTTTAGTTTATCACAATTTTTGCATGGTGAGCTAACAGGGTCCTTAGAAGCATACTGAGCCATTTTCTTATTGTAGTCAATCATTTCTTGAAATTGTTTTGAGACAGATTCAAGTTCAGCAGTTAATTTAGGACAGTTCAAACATGATGCAATAGGCTCAAGTAATGAAGCTTGTAATTCAGCAATTTTGTGATCTGTCCTCTTTAGGTTCATCTTCAAATTATTGCAATTTTCACAAGTCTCTCGCAGATCAAGAAGCATGGTATAAAGACTTCTAAAAGCGTTGTCCTTATCCTCACATGAGGTGCAAGATGTAGTCTCAACAACGGGGGATGAAAGAGTAACTACCCTACTCATCTCTAGTTCAGCAAGTAGACTAACATTCTCCACCTTAACCATATCAAGTTCAGAAGACAGACTATCATGAGAGGTCCTTAATTTCTCCATGTCATCCAGCAAGACACAGCATGTATCACATTCGTCACGGGAGGGAGCAGATATAAGTGAAGTAAGCTCCCATGACAGTCTATCTACTTCCTTCTCCAACTCGCTAACCCTAGCTCTAGATCTAGCATGGAATTTTCCTAGCTTAAAAAAAGCATCATTAAGCTTGTCGTAGGAAGGGTATACCTCATTGGAGTCGGAATAGAGCTCGCTGTCGCTGATCTCGCCCTCAAGGGCCATGAAGAATATGCCGGAGAAGTCGTCACCGCCCTTGGGATCTTGCTTGTCCGTCCCATCATCATCGCTCCACCCCTCCACCTCGTTGAGGTCGAGGTCATCGAAGGCGGTGAGGACGCGGTGGAAGAGCTTCTTGGCTTTGCCAAGGTCGCGGAACTTCTTCTTGCCTTGGGCATGAGTTGAGGGCTTCTTGTTGTGATTCTTGTCGATGTAGTCGTTCTTGCTCACACCGCCGTAGTCGCCCTTGCCCTTCTCCAGCTTGGGGCAGTTTGTCCGAATGTGGTTGGGGCCACCACACTCGAAGCAGATCACGTGTCCTCCTCTCTTTCTGTCCCTCCTTCTCTTGTAGGCATGAGAAAATTTTCTGGCTAGGAGGGCCAACTGGTCATCAGTTACATCACAGAGAGCAGCCAGAGAGAATCCATAAAGTGACTCGAAAGAAGATCTAGGAGCTGAAGTGGGATCGGTGACTAAGGCCATCGACTACGACTTCGACTTATGAGAGACAATATCAATCTCGTGAGTCTTGAGGCGTGAGTACAATGCGTCAAGAGTCAAAGTTGAAAGATCGGTGGTGTTCTTGATGGTAGTCACCTTCATCTCCCAAACACGCAAGTCAAGAGCAGATAGCATCTGTCGAGCATTATCCGAGTCGGGGTATGTGAGATCGACCGCTCGAAGATTGCTCAGAATCTTGTGAAAACGTGCAAAGCACTCATCCAAGGACTCACGAGCGAGCATTTCAAACTTGTTGTAATCTCGCTTGAACTGGTCCTGTCGAACCGTCTTAATCTGGGTGGTGCCCTCATGGTATGCATCGAGGGTCTCCCAGATGTCGAAGGCCAACGACAGATGAGAGATGCGATCGAACTCGCTTCTGCTCAGCCCCTGGATTATGATGTTCCTTGCCTTCGCATTCGCCTCAACATCAAGCATGTTTCCAGTGTTGATGTTCTCATCGGTAGGGACAACATATCGTACCTTGACCTTATGCCAGATGGCGTAGCCTTGAGCCTGGATATAGGTCTCCATCTGGCTCTTCCAGAAGGGATAGTCGATCCCATCGAAGACCTGGGGCTTGGTCGAGTACTTGTCTGTCGCCATGGCTCTAGAGATCGAGTACCAATTGTTGGATCAAAGTTGGCGACAGAGGGGGGGGGGTGAATGTCGACTTTTAAAACTTGCCCCCAAAAGTGTCTACTAAAAGACTATTCTCTCCGATAGCTATGAGAAACTAGGGAGAGAAGTAGTTCAATTGCTTACTGGAGAACCAAGAGAAAACCCAATCATCAGAGAACTTAACCCCGAAATGAGATGGCAAAAATCTGCAAACAATAGAAGCTGGCCGGTATGACCGGTGTCATAAGGCCGGTCTGACTGGTGCCTTGTGGCCGGTTTGACTGGTGGCCTCAAGCCGGTCTGACCGCCGACCACCAGGCGGTCTGACCGCCAACCGGCTTCCGGTCTAACTGCTCCCCTGATACCCGAGTAGGCAGTGAGCAGACAACTGAAACTGACTGCGCAGAGAAAACTGAAACGTCAGATTTTGGCCGAAATAACGAAGTACTGCTGTTTCCCTTTGGCAAGAAGTGCAAGAACCTATTCTAAACAGAAGAGAGGCAATAAAGAACTAGAGGAAACAACAAGAAATCAAGAATTTCAGAATTGTGCCCAAAACTGAAAAAGTACAGAGAGTTGCACCAAAAACCAAATTCCCACTAAACCTTTGATTCTTTGATCAAGAAACTCAAGGATTAGCAAGGGAATAGCATTGAGATTCTGAGATTCAAATTTGGGCATAATCTTCCAAGGGAAAACAAAAATAGCACTAAACCCTAGAACAAGAACACAGAGGGAGAACAGGGCACATGCTGAAAAGAAATGGATTCTCCCAATTCAATCATTTGGTAAGTCAAGAGTAATCTTAAGCAAGTAGAAGCCCAAACCTGTCAAATCGAAAGACTAAGCATCCTAAGCCCATACGACCAAGTTTGACCAAATCTGACCGAACCGATTGCACCATGCAATGACACGGCACGAACCTCACAAACCAAACTCGACTTTTCCTAAACCGATGTCAATTACTCATCACACACTCGGGGTCACCTTCACATTGTCCATCAGATGAAGCTCACCAATTCGTGGGGTGAGGCAAGTTACACACCTTGACCATGTTGATCCCAGTTTATAAATAAAATTATGTTGTTTTAAATTATTTTGCATGCTTATGTTTATTTAATGTATTTCAATTCTAGTTTTAAAGACTTAGTTAATACCTTCTTGTTATGACCAAATTTGACATTGATCACCTAAATATCTTATCTCCTTAGAATAAAACTCTGGTTAGTACGCTAGTATTAGCTAGAAAACTTTGTACGAATGCTCAGCCATGCATAGAAATAATTCTAGACTTGGGATAATTATTTCATATAAAATGATGTTTATTAAAATGTATTCCTAATTTGGTAAGTCAAGAAGGTGTATGAAATGTTTAAAAATAAAAACATAGTTTAGACTTAGGCAAATGGTTAGGTGTTGGGTGCCCGATGGCACAAGGGGTATATAAAAAGTCTACATAAGCCAATTAAGGACCAGTCTATGAGCTACTGCTACAAAACCACATCGTACTACAACAAGTCTGGTATGAGATAGATCTGGCTAACAAATTTGTGCATTCCAACTTGAGTCTCACTATAGGTTGAATATGGGTGTGGCGTAGGCCACGAGAAGTCTCATGCAGCACAAGAGGGGTACTCGATTTAGTGGATTCTTTATTGGGATGAAACTTTAGCGGGGGCACGACCAGGTTGATGGCTTTGCATTGTAAAAGCGTTGTGATAATCACTTAGTCACACATGTGAAAGAAGCGTGTTATGGCTGACATTATTAGTTGATTATCTCTTGTAGGTAAAGTTGTACCACCTCTGCTGAGTGTATAAACTATCCTAGATAGCCGTGCCAACAGTCATGGGCATGCCGAGTAAGGTTTTTCATAGATTAAACTTTGTTTTTCAAAAATTGACTTAAATGAAAGTTGTTGAGATTTTTTGGAGAAAGATGGTTCGGGTGGGATACCCGTGGTTAGGTTAGTGTTAGGTTGGACCTACATTAATGGTATTAATTTGATTAAATTAATGATTTTTATTATTGTATTAAATTCAACACTTTACATTGATTTATTGTATTTGTTCAAATTTGGCTTTACGCTCAAATAACCCTATTATGCCTTTACTTGTTGCCCTTAGATTAATAATGCATTTTCTCGTGTAACTTGCATAGTACATTTTTGTACCCACCCTTGCTTAATTTTGTTGCTCAAGGGAGGACATCTTTGACTATGGTGAGGACCAAGACGAGTAGGCCATGTTTCGTAGTAATTTGCATGTGGGCGGATTTATTGGGCTTCTCCACTTTATTTACTATCTTCCGCTATTATTTATCTTTATATTTGGCCTATGAGCCGTGGAGATGTAAAACAAGGCTATAAGGCACATACTCTTTTAATTAATAAAATTTGTCATTATACATGATATGTATTCCTATTATCATTGTGTGCACTAGCTTTTCCTTGACTAGTATGATTGACATAGAGGATCCAGAAGTGTTGTTTCTGGGTCCGACAGAGATGGTGTCAGAGCCATAATAAATCTAAGACGTGATCATAGATAGAGTATAATTGATTCATTATAAGGACTTATTTTAATAGAAAATGATTTTAAAATCTCGTAAGCACTTATCTCCCCCATTCTTTCACTTAACTATGTTCTTTTATTAAAATTGTTTTCTGATTCGTTTTCTTCTCAAATATTTTAGATGGCTAAAACCCCCACCAAAATTTCCCATGGATGGCCACCTGCCTATGGAAGCTCCTTCAGCAGCTGAAGTTCCAAGGTCAACTAGTCTACCAAGGGTACCTGATCAAGAACGCTAGAGAGTGGAGGTGCTAATCTTTGCCAATATAGGAGATGACACCGCCTTTCACACCTCCGATGCTCCATAAGCTCAGGATACCTTCTTCATAGGTATCTAGGGCGCTACTCAGGAAGCCATCCGCTAGATGAGAGATATCTATGAGGTGGAGTTATGGGGCACCACCTTCCAGTACTGTCCCAGCAAGTACCCCGCAAGCCCCAACAACTTCTTCGTGACCATAGAGAGTGAAGATGACCCCAGGCTTGTTCACCAGGTGGAACTCACCAAGTCCCTGGACTACCCATACCAATCTACCTTGGATAAATTGAGCTTCATCACCTACTAGCTCTGTAGGGTAGATAAGGGAGTTAGCTTTGATCCATGCTAGCGATGATAACTCCTAAGGGAGATAACATTGAGCTGCCATCGAAGAAGTGTTGCAATGGGGATAAGCAGAAGTACTTAGCCTACTTCAAGCCAACCCCATAGAAAGCCATAAGTTTAGGGTCTTAAGTCAATAAAGAACGTTGCTTGTGAGTGTTATTCCCTTGTCAATAGCCACAAGGTTATCTTATTATTATTAAATAAAATTGCATTTGCTAAATTTGTTCCTTTTTATTTTGTAGTTTTCTTGTGTTTTGTTTGTAGGATGAACACAAAAATCTCTCTTAGTTTCCTTCTTCCTTTCCCTAACCTTTGGAAGCACCAAGCAAATGGTGAACACCAATAGCAATGGTAATGACAATGGCAGCGGTAGCAATAACAACGGAGCTCAAGGAAGTCAATCAGCTCCCATCCCTCCACCACCACCTGCTAATGGACCGGATTGGGCCCAAATGATGGCCAACCAGAATCAACTCATTAACTCATTCAACTATTGGTGTAGATCATCAACAACCCTACTCAACCCACTCCAATGCTGCCACCACCCACCTAGGCTTCACAATCCAGATTATCAGAGTTCATGAGAATGTGTCCCCTAACCTTCTTCAGCAGCACTGAACCAATGGATGTAGATGACTGGCTTAGAGCCATTGGGAAGAAGCTAGGCATTATCTAGTGTAGAGATTGGAAGACAGTCCACTTTGCCTCTCACCAGTTGAACGGACCTGCTTCAGAGTGGTTGGACACCTTCACTACCGCTCATGCCAATGTGCAAGCCACCACCTTCGATGAGTTTGTGCAGAACTTTTGCAAGGCTCATGTTTCCACCAGCACCATCACTCTCAAGAAGAGGGAGTTCCAAGCTCTGCGCCAAGGTGAACGTACAGTGAATGAATACTTTTAGAAGTTCAATTAGTTGGCATGCTATGCACTAGAAGGTGTTGCTACTGATGAGGCAAGGCAGGAGAGGTTCTTGGAGGGCCATTCGCTAAGAAGGCAAGCATGTTGAGATAGAGAACCACAAGAGGAGGATGTCCACTTAGAAGGTCAACCCAGGAGGTTTCCCCAAACTTGTGGCATCCCATCACAATCAAGCAACTTCAGTCTAATAGCAACCTGGGCACCTTTCTAGGCCAACCGCCCTACTCCTCAAGCAATCCATAACATCCCTATTGGTGGGCAAGTGCAGAAGAACACGGCTCCATCTGATGGGGTGACTTGCTTCTAATGCAAGGAGATAGGGCACTTTGCCTAGTCCTGCCCCCAACAAGCTACAGGCTGTGGCTAATGCTAGATCATTAGGAGGTTAAAACTCAGGGCAAGCTTTCAAGAAGCTCCAGAACTTCATCAAAGGGCGTGTGAACCACATCATTGCAGAGGAAGCCCAAGCTACACCAGACATCATGTTGGGTATGTTTCTAGTAAACTCAGTACTAGCATCAGTTCTATTTAATTCTGGTACTTTGCATTCTTTCATTTCCAAAGCTTTTCTGGTTAAGAATGGGTTAGGCTGAATTCCTTTTAGCAATCCCATGATAGTTCATTCTCTAGGAGCAGAGATGAGAGCAGGGACCTTTTGTCCAAAAGTGGATTTGCTCATTGCAAGAGTACCATTTCTAGCTGAGCTAATAGTTTTGGACTTTCAAGGGTTGGATGTTATTCTTGGTATGAATAGGTTATCCAAGTATAGGGGACAAATAGATTGTACCACCCAATCCATCACCCTCACTAATGGTCAAGAAAATGGAAGTGACCTTCACACTGAGAATTCCTGAAGTAGAAGAGTATATTCTTAACCATCTCTAAGGTCTACAATAGGTACTACTTGTTTGAGAATACCTAGATGTGTTTCCAGAAGACTTACCTCGAATGCCACCGGATAGAGACATTGAGTTCATAATTGACTTAGTCCCTAGTACCACTCCAATTTTAGAGAGACCTTACCGTATGCCAGCTAATGAGTTAGCTGAGCTAAAGAAGCAGATTGAAGAGCTTGAGGATAAAAGCTATGTCTGACTAAGCTTATCACCTTGGGAAGCACATGTTCTCTTTGTCAATAAGAAAGATGGAAATATGAGAATGTGTGTGAATTACAGAGCTCTCAACAACGCCATGATCAAGAACAAGTATCCTTTACCCAGGATCAATAACCATTTTATCAGTTGAAGGGAGCAAGTGTTTACTCCAAGTAGACCTAAGGTCAGGATACCACCAGCTGAAGATTCGAGAAGAGGATATACCTAAGACTACCTTCTCTACTTGTTACAGTTAGTATGAGTGCACTGTCATGTCCTTTGGACTAGAAAATACACCAACCTACTTCATAAGTATGATAAACAAGGTGTTCATGGAGTATTTGGATAAGCTTGTAGTGATGTTCATGGGTGACATTCTCATTTACTCCAAAAATGAGAAAGAGCACGAAGACCACCTCAAAATAATTCTAGAGAAACTTAGAGAATACCAACTCTATGTCAAATTTAGCAAGTGTGAGTTGTGGCTAAGGGAGGTACCTTTCTTGCTAACATTGTGATAGCTGAAGGAATTGTGGTAGATTCCTCTAAGGTAGAAGCAGTAAATGATGGTAAGCAATCTAGGTCAATTACTAATATCAAGAATTTTCTTGGACTTGTCAGTTATTACCAATGCTTCATAACAAGATTCTCTGAGATAGCCAAGCTCATGACTCAACTTCTGAAAAAAGGAGAAGTTCGAATGGACAAAAGCTTGTGAGCAAAGCTTCCAAACTCTTAAGAATAAGTTGGTGTCTGCACCAGTACTCATTTTGTTGGATATACACAAGGATTTTATGATTTTCTGTGATGCATCCTGGCAAGAACTCAGTTGTGTTTTGATGTAAGAACGCAAGGTGGTAGCCTATGCATCACGTTAATCGATACCTCACGAGTGCAACTATCCCACTCATGACTTAAAGTTAACAGTAGTGGTTCATACCTTGAAGATCTAGAAGTGTTACCTAATTGGTAGCTATTGTGAAATCTACATGGACCACAAGAGCCTCAAGTATATTTTCACTCAAGCAGAGCACAATTTGAGGTAGATGGTTAGAGCTAATCAAGGATTATAATCTTTGAATCCACTACCATTTAGGCAAAGCCAATGTTGTAGCAGATGCATTAAGCAAAAAGACCAATGCAAACTACACATTGGCAAAAGACGTACAGACTCAACTTCAGGAGGAAATTGCCCGTCTTAACCTAAACCCATGGATCGGAGTATACTCTTGGCTCGAGAAATTCAACCCACCCTACCTGACTAGATTAGAGAAGCTTAAGAGGTTGATGAGGACATCAATGAGATAAGGAAGAACATGAGAGAAGGAAACACCATCGATTTTAGTGAACATGAACATGGAATAGTTTGATTTGAGAAGCATATATGTTTGCCAATAATAAAGAGATTAAGAATATGATTCCATGTGAAGCTCATGAGTCCCCTTATTTGATCCATCTAGGTCGTACCAAGATGTATCAAGACCTTAGAGAAAGATATTAGTGGGTTAGCATGAAAAGAGAAATCATTGAGTTTGTTGAAGCTTGTGACACCTGCCAAAAAGCCAAGGCAGAGCATCAAAGGCCTACTGGACTTTTGTAACCTTTGCCAATCCCAGATTAGAAGTGGGAAGAGATTGGCATGAATATCATTACTAGACTTCCTTTGACTCAATACGGTTATGATTGTATATGGGTGGTGATAGATCGATTGACCAAGGTAGCCTATTTCATACCTATCAAGATCACCTACTCAGGGGACAAATTAGTAGAGCTATACATGTCTAGAATTGTATGCCTACATGGAGTTCCCAAAAATATTGTGTTAGATCAGGGAAGCCAGTTCACTTCTAGGTTCTAGCAAAAGCTACATGCAGAGTTAGGGAGTAAGTTCAACTTCAATATAGCTTATCACCCTCAGATCGATGACCGAGTAGAGCAAATAAACAAAGTGTTGCAGGATATGCTAAGAGCTTGTGGCCTAGATTTTGGCACCAGTCGGGATCACATCTTACGCTATACTGAATTCTCCTACAACAATAGTTATTAGGCCAATCTCTAGATGGCACCCTTGGAAGCCCTATACAGTAGAAAATGCAGAACACCTCTACTGTGGGAGCAACATGAAGGACATCAAGACCTGTGCCCAATCTACTTCAAGATTCTAAGGAGAATGTGAGAAAAATCAAGGACAGATTGAAGACAACCCAGTCTTGATAGAAGAGCTATGCAGACAATCATCCCCGAGACCTAACTTTCAAAGTGGGACTTCGTTTACCGCAGAGTATCCCCACTCAAAGGAGTCAAGAGGTTCCGGACCAAGGGAAAGCTTGTGCCAAGGTTTGTGGGACCATTCATGATTTTGGAGTGCAAAGGAGAAGTTGCCTACTAGTTGGAGTTGCCACCAACCATGACAGGAGTGCACGACGTCTTCCATGTATCTCAATTGAAGAAATATATTCGAGTACCCACAGAGCAAGCAGTGCTTGAGAGCCTTGACCTTCAAGAAGACCTCACTATAGGGAGCATCCAATTAAGATCCTTGAGATAGCAGAACGCAAGACCAAAAAGAAGACCTTCTGCTTCTGCAAGGTGCAATGGAGCAATCACTCAGAAGATGAAACCACTTGGGAACAGGAAGAAGACTTGAAGGCCAACCATCCCCATCTCTTTGCTAGCCTATCCAAATCTCGAGCTAAAGATTTTTCTTAAGGGGGTAGGGTGTAATATCCCAAATTTTAGCTTTTATTTATTTGAGATTTTCTGGATTTTCTTTTCCTTTTTCTTTTTAATTGAACCTAGAGAAAAGAAAAATCTTTAATTGTTTGTCTTCAAGTCTTTTTAAAGGTAATTTCTTATTCTTGAGTTTCCCTTATCTTATAGAATTTTCTAGAATTTTTGGCCCTTATTTACTATTTTCTAAGCCTTCCTTGAATTTCTAGCCTTTATTTAAATAAAAACATGTATAAATTCCCTAAAATCTCTTAGGCCAAAACCAACTTTATTCCTAGCCCATTCTTTCTCCACACGTGGCCTCAGCCAACGCAGTACACATGCGCTGGCCTTCTTCTCTCACGCGCCATCTCTCTCCCCTCACTTTCGCACAAGCCCACCTTGTTAGCATGCCCTTCTCCCATTGTCATTGTAATAGTCGAGGTTTTTATTAAAAAAATAAAGTAAAAAAATAATTTAAAATAAAAATAAGTGTTTTGGTTGCCTGAGTTTTAATTTTGCTTTACCTTGATTTTCTACTTTTAAAAAGGTTGGATTTGAAAAGTAATTTAAGTAGAAACCTAAAAATATTATTGTTGTAGGGGTGGCCCCCACCTAAGCCCAGCAGGCCTGTTAAGGGAGTGTAAGGCCCAGAATAGGACATGTATAGTGACATAGGTACCCCTGAGGGGGGAACTCATACATAAGGGTATAATTGTAAAGGCACTCCCCATGTGGATGTAATATAAGACATAGGCCACAAGGAAAGGGGCCTAAGCCATTCATTTACTCAACTCTCCACTACTACACACTCTCTCTGTTTGGTCTGTAACCACAACAGTTGGCGCCGTCCGTGGGGAGGACAAGAGCAAGCCTCCAGATTTGAAGGAGGATGGCACCAAAGAAAGCTTCACCGTCGGTGGCGAAGAAGAAGGCGGAGGTGGTGAAGTCTCACGTCAGCATAAGGGCTTCGGCTTTAGCAGCTGCAGGTATGAGCAGTGGTGTAGGTGCGACCGAGGACCCCGCCACCGGCGCGACGACCAACCCCACCATCGACGCGATGACCAACCCCGCCATCGACGCGACGGCCAACCCCGCCATCGACGCGACGACCAACCCCGCCATCAACGCGACGACCCACCCCGCCACCGACACGACGACCGATCCCACCAGTACTACTCCGACGGCCAACCCCGGCGATGGCAGCGCAGGCGCACCCGTTTTTCCACCCAGCGCAGAAACGGTGAATGACCCCAGCAGCGACGCGAACCTCGTCACCGGCTCTAGGGCCCTCCGAGACAATGCGGCGCGCAGCCTGGGCGCGCTGCGCGCAGGCCGTGGTCACCACCATGCCAGTGACACCGCCAAGCGCACCGACGGCCCGGGCCACGCCCGCGGTAGAGACGGCCCTGCTGGCGGCCCTCAGCGCATTTCAGCGGGAGCTAACGGACCTCCGCGGAGCCGTCCGGGACATGCAGGAGGCTCGGAGCCAACACGCCCCTCTAGCAGTGGCATCCAAACCCGCCCCGGAAAGGGCGGATAGCCGCGACGCCCCCACGTCTAGCCGCGCCCCACTACGGCGCGTGGGCCGAGTCCCGCTTTCTGCGGGCCTACAACAGGCGCCATGGCCTGAATATTTCAAGTTCCCGGCGTCGCCGAGGCCTACAAAGCGACTCCGACCCGCGAGTTCGTGCGCGTGTACAAGACCGCCATCGAAGCGGCGCGAGACGACACCACGAAGGCAAAGGGCTCCCCTCGCGTTACAAGGGTGGCGCTATCACGGTTCTTCACCATTGAACCACGGTCCATCTACGCGTGGGAAGCAGTCCGCAACCGACTCTACAACAACTTTCGGAAACTACATCGAGCGTGTCGACGCGGACCAGCTCTTCGCGATCAAGCAAAACACGAGGAAAGGCTGCAGGACTACTTCAGCGCTTCGCGAAAGTGTGCTGCCAACTCAAGGATGTGAACGAAACAACGGTCATCAACGCAGCAATACAAGGCCTCCGGCGAGGCCAATGGCCGAGTACAACGCGCGCAAGCCCATTAAGGCGGGAAACTCTTCGACAAGATGGAAGAGTATGCGAGCGGAGGAGGGCGTGCGGAGGCGACACGGTGATGACTCCGACTCCAACAAGGCGGAAGGCTCGGTCAGAGCGAAGACTCACCAAACAGGCTCTTGAAAGGTAAGCGTAAGCAAGAGCAAGCGAAGGCGCCTCGAACGCAAGGACCCCAACACAATGACCAGCCAGCGACAGCCCAAGCGCGACCAGCGCAAGTCCAGAAACCTCGTTACGTTTCGACGCCGAGGGCGGCTCGAAGACAACGCCCGCAGGTCGCGGAGGCGAGAGGGCGCCGAGGTGAGGACGGGACATGACCGAGGTCGAGACGACCGGGGTCGAGACGACTGGACCCGCGAAGAGTACGGCGACCAGCACCACAGGCAGTGGTGCGAAATCCACGGCCAGGGCAACCACGACACGCGTGCTTGTGCCACCATCGTAGCGCTACGGCAGAGTGTTGCCAAGGACAAAAACCCGGATGCACGCACGCCCGTTGTGGCTCACGTCCAACACCCCCAGGATCAAGGAGCACAGCCCCAAGAAGGCTTCCTGCGAATCCAGGCGCATGTACAGCAACCTCGGGAAGGCCTCCTACAGTTACAAGCCCCAGAGGGAACCCAACGCAGGATTATCAACGTCATCTCCGGAGGCTCCTCACTGGAGTTCACCTCGGCAAGACAACGGAAGGCTTACGTGCGGAGGCTGCACCACATCGCGGCATACCCGACGCAGGCGCCGCCAGAATGGGTGCAACATGAAGTCACATTCACGCCCGCTGACGCCGAGGGCGTGGAGTTCCCCCACCAAGACCCTTTGGTCGTCCGGTCCTCGTGGCGGGTGCGGCGTCGGCGCGTCTAGTCGATGGAGGAAGCTCGCAAATATCCACGTTCGCTGCGGCCTTCGACCAAATGGGGATCCCTCGGAGCCGATTGGGCCCTTCAGGCATCCCGCTGCAAGGATTTGGAGGGCAACCTTTGCGCGCCTTGGGTCAGATATGCCTCCAAGCCTCCTTTGGCCAAAACGACAACGTCAGGAGCAAGGACGCCATCTTTGACGTGGTCGACATTGTATACCCCTACAACGCCATAATAGGGTGGCCGCTCCTAAACACCCTCGGGGCAGTCCCGCATCACGGCTTCCTGTGCATGAAGCTTCCTGGGCCGTGGGCCATCATCACCATTCATGGCGACCAGGACATGGCCCGGCGCATAGAACTTGGCGCCAGAGGTCCTTGCCACGCGGCTCGCCAAGGCACCTAAGCTGGGAGGGCGGATGCGGAGCCCTCGGGCACCCCCCCCGAGAGCGTCCCACGCTCCTAGCGCACAAGGTTGCCCCGGCAGCAGCGGCTCGTCAGCGATCGCCCCACCCTCCTAGCGGTTAGTGGTTGGTATTCCTCCCCCTTCTTTTGTAAGTGCTCACCCACGCAAACGGGAATTTAATAAAGTTCACCGTTTGCACAAATTTCTGTTCCTTGAAACAATGACACGCGTTCGCGCGCGCACTCTCCGTCAAAGACATGGGCATGAGTATAAACAAAGACACGTGTTCGCGCGCGCACTCTCCGTCAAAGATACGGGCATGAGTATAAACAAAGACACGCGTTCGCGCGCGCACTCTCTGTCAAAGACACGGGCATGAGTATAAACAAAGACACGCGTTCGCGCGCGCACTCTCCGTCAAAGATACGGACATGAGTATAAATAAAGACACGCGTTCGCGCGCGCACTCTCCGTTAAAGATACGGGCATGAGTATAAACAAAGACAAGCGGGGGACGCCTCCGCACGCACTCTACGGAGTATAAATAAGATGTAGCGTCGAGGTTCGTCTCCGCACGCAATTTCACTGCCCGCAACGCGCGGAGGCTCGCCTCCGCGCGCAGTCTATGGACTCTAAAATAAGACGTAGCGTCGAGGTCCGCCTCCTCACGCACTCTGCGGAGTATAAATACGACGTAGCGTTGAGGTTCGCCTCTGTATGCAATTTCACCGCCCGCAACGCGCGGAGGCTCGCCTCCGCGCGCAGTCTACGGACTCTAAAATAAGGCGTAGCGTCGAGGTTCGCTTTCGCACGCACTCTCCGGAGTATAAAGAAGACGCGGATGCTATCCCTGCGCACTCTACGGAGTATAAACAAGACACGAACACCGCGCACGCACGGGCGTCGCCCCAGTGCGTACTCTTCAGAGTATAAATAGGACGTGGATGCCGATCCCACGCACTCTACGGAGTATAAACAAGACGCGAACACGCGCACGCACGGCGTCGCCCGATGCGTACTCTTCGAGTATAAATAGGATGTGGATGCCGATCCCGCACTCTACGGAGTATAAACAAGACGCGAACACGCGCACGCGCGGCGTCGCCCGATCGCGTACTCTTGAGTATAAATAGGGCGTGGATGCCGATCCCACGCACTCGGAGTATAAACAAGACACAGCACCGCGCACGCACAGCGTCGCCCGATGCGTACTCTTGGATATAAATATGGCGTGGGTGCGATCCACGCACTCCCGGAGTATAAAGAAAGCGCGGACGCGTCTCCGCGCACTCTTGAGTATCAACAAGGCGTGGGCATTGGCCCCCACGTACTTCAGAGCACAGCTTACCCCGGTTAATTCTATGGCGGGCAAAGTGCACCACGGGGGCCCACTCCCACGCGCCGCCTATAAAGTACCAAGGCGACGTGTTAAGAGGCTGGGTCCCGCGCGGGCACACCTACGAGCGAAACACGAGGTGGTTCGGCGGGCACACCGCGGCGAAAATACCAGAGGCGGTTCCGCGCGGGCACACTGCGGCGAAGCACGGAGGTGTCCGCTACCACCACTTCGAAGGGTGGGGGACGGAGCGCTCACGCGTCTACTTTGACTAGGCGCCAGCTCCGCCGCCACCGCTTCGAAGGGTAGGGGACGGAGTGCTCGCGTGTCTGCCGGCGTCTGACCGAGGCGCCGGCTCGCCGCCACCACCCGAAGGGTAGGGGCGGAGCGCCGCGCGTCTGCCGGCTGGCGTCGGCCCGCCGCCACCGCCGAAGGGTAGGGGATGGAGTGCTCGCGCGTCTGCCGGTGTCGCCGACTGGCGCGGCTCTGCTGCCACCACCGAAGGTAGGGGCGGGCGCTCGCGCGTCTGCCGGCTAGGTGCCAGCCCGCTGCCACCACCGAAGGTAGGGGCGGAGCACTCGTGCGTCACGCCCGGCTAGGCGCCGGCCGCGCCACCGCCCGAAGGGTAGGGGCGGGCGCTCGCCGCGTCTGCCGGCGTGTGCCGACTGGCGCCAGCTCGCGCCACCACCGAAGGTAGGGGCGGGCGCTCGCGCGTCTACGCCGGCAGGCGCCCGCCCGCGCCACCGCCGAAGGATAGGGATGGAGCACTTGCGCGCGTCTGCGGCGTCTACTGACCGACTGGCGCCAGCTCGCCGCCACCACCGAAGGGTATGGGGCGGAGTGCTTGCGCGTCCGCCGGCTGGCGCCCGGCCACCGCGCCACCACTTCAAAGGGTAGGGGCGGGCGTTTGCGCGTCTACTTCAACGTCACCGACTGGCGCCAGCCCGCCGCCACCACTCGAAGGTAGGGGGCGGGCGCTCGCGCGTCTCGCCGCCAGGTGCCGGCCCGCGCCACCACCGAAGGGTAGGGGCGGAGCACTCGCGCGTCTGCCGGCTGGCGCGGCGCGCGCCACCACCGAAGGGTAGGGGCGGAGCACTCGCACGTCTGCCGGCGTGTGCCCGACTGGCGCCAGCTCGCGCCACCACTTCGAAGGGTAGGGGCGGGCGCTCGCGCGTCTCGCCGGCTAGGTGCCAGCCCGCGCCACCACTCGAAGGATAGGGGATGGGCGCTTGCGCGTCTGCCGTGTCTCGCCGACTGGCGCCAGCCGCGCCACCACCGAAGGGTAGGGGCGGGCGCTTGCGCGTCGCCGACGTCTACTTCAACTAGGCGCCTGCTCCGCCGCCGCTTAGAGGGGATATCGGGCTGAGTGTGTGCGGTTATCACAACTACATGTATACCTTGATCACACTGCCCCCGCAGGGCGCAACTCATCGCGTACGGGCGCGCGTACAAACCCTCCGAGCTCACCATGGGACAATGCAGCCGGAGGGTGGCAATGTACTTCGCAAGATTTGGTCAACACTGTTCTTTGTATTCGCTAAGGACGCTTACAAAGGCGCACAGACACCCCCGGCGCACCAGGCTGCTAGTCGGTAGGCTCATCCTTAACATGCGCCCGTACCGTCCGTACCGAGGTCCCACGCGAAGACGCCCAACTCGCCCAGAAATCCAACGCTTCCTCGGCTCTTTGCCAGCGCCGAAGACGCCGTCGGGTCACGAGGTCGGAGATCAGCAGCCGGCCCCGGTTGGGTAGCTGCTCGGTACAAGGGGGCAGGAATCAGAACAGCGGAAAACAACTCCGTATTTTTGCAAATACAAAACAAAGAAGACAACCCGGGCTTCGGTTACAATGCACACCAACACGCGACAACCTCCTATCACACCTGTGGATCCACGGTGTCCTCCGGAGCAGCGGCGCCATCGTGGTCACGCCGGGGGACCTCATCCAGAAACCGGCCAAGGTTCCCCTCGCCGTACAAGTTGTTCTGTAGCTCGACTAGGGCTGCGGCCTCGCCGCAGTATTCCCATATCCGCTCATGGAAGAACCTCACAGCACGGCGTACAGCTCGCACGGCGTCGGACATTACGCCACCCCCGCGGGCATCTCCAGTCGGGGATCGGCTAACCCCGCAACGTGCTCACAACCGCGGTGTCGCAGGAGCGTGCACGTTAGACACGACGCCACGTATGCGCAGTGAATGCCGAAGATCATCGCGGCGCCACGCGCAACGCCGGCCGCCTGTCCAATCCACTGGAGTGACCGCGATAGGTCCTCGGGCCCGAAGGAGCGCGCCGACACTTCGGCGACAAGCCCCTTGAGAGTGTCTTTCAGGGCCAGCATGGCATCCCAGGCGGCTGTCGAAGCATCGCCCAAGGCTTGATCTCGCTCCACGAGAGAGGCAGCAAGCTCGCTGTTTCTCCCCTCCAGAGCAGCGATTTGTTGTACAAGGCCATCCCGTTCTGCAGCAGCCTCTTGCCACATTGCTTCCGCAGTCGAGGCTCGTGCCGCGGTGATGAGCCCATCGGTGCGCGTCTTCATCTCTATGCACTCCAACTCCAGGCAGCGTATACGAGCATCCTGGGCGGATTGCCCTTTCGCAGCTCCCTGCAGCTCTTCTTCGGTGACCCGCAGCCTGCTCCGTATCGCTGCTCCCTCGCGGATGTGAGCACTTTGCAGCGCCTGGGCCAGCACAAGTGTCTGTGCGACGCAGGAGTTAGCAAACGCGAAGTGGCTGCAAGGGGGGTCTAAAAGACAGACGCTTACCTGCACCCCCGACACCTCCAATGCATCTCCAAGGCACCCTAACCCGTAGGTCTGCAACACCTGTTGTCCGATGCTGGAGGCTGCGTCTTTCGCAATTTCGTGCCATGCCCTCAGAGTATCCGGCGGAGGGACGAAGTCCGCCGGGCTTGGCCGCGTGGCACCTGTGTCGCCAGCACCAGGACCCCCGCGCTCAAGGAACGGTTCCTCCTCCGGGATAAGTGTCGCTGCGAAGAGAAATTACA
Source organism: Dendrocalamus sinicus (assembly GCA_036346575.1). Lineage (NCBI taxonomy): Eukaryota > Viridiplantae > Streptophyta > Magnoliopsida > Poales > Poaceae > Dendrocalamus > Dendrocalamus sinicus. The sequence goes on along the minus strand of CM070648.1, from coordinate 33,826,464 downwards.
CATGTCACGAGGCATAAAAAAAATAATAATCGAAGGAGTACCATCGTAACCTACCTTCGGTCGCGGGCGGGAGGCTTCGCGGAGACGTCTCCCTAGCCGCGGGCGGGAACGCTTCCATGCCGGCCCCAACGGACGGCGTTGTCTCGGAAGGCCTGGGGACCACTGAGTCAGGACCTAGCGCCAACCGAGCCTGCGCCACGGTCACCGTGGCCCGAGGGGCTTGGAGGGTGCGGGGTGGAGGGACCTCGATGCTCGAAGCAGGGTCCCACAGGCTCCCAACACCGGTCGCCACAACGAACCCTCGCGAAGTCCGCGGAAGGGAGGATCGCAGCGTGCTCGCCGCAGGCGGGAGATACCACCGCGGTACCGCCACGAAGGGCCCCTCGCCGCATCATCCGTGAAGGGTCTCCACAGCTACGACGATAGAGGTCGGGGACTTCACCCCCATGACTTCCGCGGGGGGTTACCGTCACCTTTGCGGGAGACACCCCCGCCTTCGCGGGCGACACCTCGGCCTCAGCCGCTGCGGTTAGCAAAGGCGGCGCTCCACACGCTCCCGCGGAGGGCAGCCCCGCCAAAGCTATGCTCGGAGACGAGGACTCCGCACCGGTGTCGCCAACCGGCACCACCACCTCGGCAACGGTCGCGGGCAACAGGGCCTCCACGGCGCGCCCTCCGCTGCCGGCGCCCCCGCCCTCAGTCTTCGCGCCCTCTAAATCTGACTCGGCATACCTCGCCGAACTCGACCCCGGGCTCGCCGCGTCGGCAGGAGCAGCGGCAACCGCCGTGCGTGCCGTGGTCGCGGTGCTCCGGGTCCTTTTGCGGGACGGCGCCTTCGTCTTCGCGGCACCATCATCCTCGTGTTGCTGGTCCGGAGGGGGGCGATCCGGCACAGGAAGCCCTAAGGCCTCACACACGCGGTTTATCCGCCCCAATCCAGCGTCCGCAGTCGCAGCTGCGCGTTGCCCGTGCTCTCTGCCGGTGTAGGGCCCGAGGAACATGCGCGCGGTGCGCTCCGCGTCCTCAAGGCGAGTCCCTGCCCCAGACGGCACATTTACATAAATGCAATACGCACGAATAAAGAGGAAGGTATGGTTGAGACTTACGAAGGCCAATCGGCACGGGCAACGAGCAAACGGACGGGCGAACGTTGTCATCCCGACGTTCACCGGCGGTGAAGTGCCAACTGTGTGAAAGTGGCGTTGCACCGAGCATCATGTACTCCTCGGCGAGGTCGCGCATATTGAAGCGGGCGGCGACCCCCATAAGTCTCTGCGCCCTCAGCCTATCTTCCTGGTCAAGCGCTAGGCCGGGGGCGTGTTAGTGACATGCCCTAGAGGCAACATGGAGATGTTATATATATATCACATACTATGTTTATGATGCATTGCTTTGTTCCTTGAAATAGACATTATCATTATTGATCAATGAGTATGTGACTTATTCATGAGACTCTTAATGCCAAAATGTTGCTATTTCTAAATGATCCCTGATCATATATCATGTGAGGAACAAATATGATTCAAAGATCAGCATATGTATTGATTGATGATCATGTCTCATGGATCATGGTATGGTGATACCAAATCAATAATATGGACATGTGTTAGTGAACATATGTTGGATAGACCCGCCATGAGACACTGCAGAGATTCCATGTGTCATCAGTTGGTCTCAAGTAGTGTTTATGTAGAATCCTTAGACTTGAGATCATCATGGTTCCCAACATGCGTAGTAGCCTATTTTGGGACTACTAACCACTACTCCGTGAATCGGGTAGTCATAAAAGTAGTCTTCGGGTTTGCTATGAAACATGTAGTGGGATGTGAATGATCAAGATAGAATTTGCCCCTCCTTATGGGAGAGATATCTGGCCCTCGATATAATGGATTATGAAAGTGCATGGCCATGCCAAGGTGATTGAGGAGTCAATCATGAGTTTATAATCCATCACGAGAATCGAGAGAGTGATTGAGCTATTAAAAGGATGACACAGTCTCGCCTTGAGCTCAATCTATACGTGAGACAAAGGGATTCGTACATGAGAACATTACAGTTCAGTGATATGATCTTTACGTATACTTTGGGGTTAATATGTCTTGCTAGAGGCCGCTATTAACGGGGTGACCGGAAAGGCGTTTCGGTCGCGACCAAGTATCGTGAACCTGTGGTCGCACACTTAACAAAGTTGGAACACTAATTCGAATGTGATTCGGATGTGGGCTCAATTCGGATAGAGATCGGATAGACTCCTATTGGGCCTCGGTCCACGAGGCCCAAGTGAGGAGGTCTATATATATGGAGGTGGGGGTGAGGATGTACACACGCTGTTCCTCCCGAGCAAAACCCTAGCCGCCACCTCCGAGGCAAACCCTAGCCGCTCGCGAGTCTTTGGTACACTCACGATCGGCGTTCCAGCCGGGCGTGTGGATACCGGTGGGGCGCGCTCGTTGCGGCGTTGATCGGCATCAACAATCTACGATTGGATCTGCTCGTGGTGTGGTTGATCGCGTGGAGGAGCGATCCGTTCGGGACGATCGGCTACTTCCACTACTACCTCGGCGCGTGGTTGGATCGGCTTCTCCAACTCTTCTTCGCATTGCTGCACGCGTCTAGTGGTAACGATCAATGATCCCTCCTTAGCATGATGTCTGGTGTGCGCGGTAGAAATTTTTATTTTCTCGCTATCGTAGCCTCACGCGCTTTCCTTCGGTGGTATCGAGCCATCTTGCTTAGTTTGCGATCTGGATCAGCGCATATGTTGATATGCGGTTGTAGTAGATTGGATCTATTACAGTCTAGATCAGTCGGTTCATGTGATGAATCGATGGTAGCACGGGTTGATGTGATCAATCGGTGAATAGGGGTTAGATGAGGCGCAGATTGTATCACTACTAGTGCCCTAGAGATTGTCTCGGATCGGCATAAGGTGGTTATGTCGAATACTAGTATGATATGAATCTGATAGCCTCGGGCCAATGGAAAACTAGTGTCCTAGAGAATGTCTCGGATTGGCATAAGGTGGTTATGTCGAATAATAGTAGGTTACGGATCTGATGGCCTCGGCCTAGTGGAAAAACTAGCGTCCTAGAGAATGTCTCGGATCGACATAAGGTGGTTGTGCCGAATAGTTTTTCCATTGCAATTTCATAGATTGGATCTGTAAATTCCGTGCGTACCCGCCTTGTATAGCGTCATGGGTTCACATCGTTAGGTAGAATACGATTCTACGTCTAACTTGTTTTTGCAGGGAATGATGTGAATAGTATGGCCCTATATCTTATTGGAATGTATGAGATGTATGTGATGCATGTAACATTCGTTCATGGCCTGCGTGTCATGATTATTTCAGCTATTGTTAGCTGTCTATATTGTATTTAACGACCTGCGTGTCGACCTTAATGCTTGAATCTATCTTTGTAATCTTCAATTTCTAGCTATTATAGGTAGTAGCCTAGTTTTGAGGTTACAAGCTTTCAAGCATGGTGGCCTAAAGGAGTGATGTGGAGGATGGAGATCGTCTACACCTACATGGAGACGGAGATCACCATTTTTTGGGCCATACTACTTCACAGTTAAATGTGTTTATCTGTGATATTATCTATCTTATTCTTATGCAATGATATTTGTGATATGTTGCTTTGGTAGGATAGAATCCCTCATAAAAATTAGGTGTTAATGCCCTTCCATATGTTGCACCAAAAGATAATGATCACCGCATGGTAGGTCTACCAAAGTAGAGTGCCGTCGGTTATCATTATTATTTGGGGTAGATGTCGGACATCTACATGCGGAAGTATTTGGTTTACTTAACAAGGTTATCAAAACAGTTTTGGACCTTGGGGCATAGGTTGGGGCCGGGGCATATTGATGTCACCCAACAAGCAAGAGTCACATAGGGATGTGATTAGCAAGGTGTTGCTTACCCATGTCACTAGTTTTCTAGCCGTGATGCCAAAGCTCACTAGGAATTAGTGAAATGAGGATCTTGACCCACTATGTAACTTAGAGGGAGTTTTGTTGCAAAACACATAGTGGGAGTCTTTTGTTAAATAGTTTAATAAAAGGTGAACATAAACATAGTGCTAAACTTTGCATATTCTTTGTTGTAGATCATGTCAACTAACGCCGCATCCAGTTCTTTTAATTTGCGATGTATTCTTGAGAAAGAAAAACTCAATGGAACGAACTTTATGGATTGGTATCGCAACTTGAGAATTGTTCTCAAGCAAGAGCGCAAGGAGTATGTCCTTGAGTCGCCTTATCACGATGACTTGCCCGATAATGCTCTGCGGCTGCACGGAGAGCTTATGAGAAGCAAGCGAATGATTGCCTTGATGTGAGTGTCTCATGCTTGCCACAATGTCCTCTCGAGCTTGAAGCAATATGAGAACACGATGCCTACAATATCATTGTGGGGTTGCGTGGTATGTTTGAGAACCAAGCAAGGGTGAGAGGTTCAACACTTCAAAGTCCTTGTTTGCGTGCGAGCTTGCGAGAAGGAATCCGTCAGCCCTCATGTGATTAAGATGATTGGCTACATTGAGAGTGCGGAAAAGCTTGGTTTCCCTTAGCCAAGAGTTGGCTCGATGTGATTCTCCGATCGCTCCCGAGCTTTGAGCCATTCATACTGAACTATCACATGAACAACATGGATAAGACCTTGGTTGAGTTGCATGGGATGCTAAAGTCGTCGAGGAAAGCATTAAGAAAAGCAGCAATCATGTGATGATGATGCAGAAAAGCAAGGCAAGCCCAATGTCAAGAAAGCGCGGTCAAAGAAAGTTAGCTCGATGAGATCGCGAGCAGTTCTAAGGCCAAGCAAGTCAAGAAGGGCGCGCTGCTCTAATGCGATTGTTACTCAGAAGCAATCGGGACATTGGAAAAGGCGCCCAATGTACTTGGAGGATCTTGAGAAGAAGAAGGAAGTACGACTTCCTCCGGTATAAATGTTATAGAGATCAATCTTGCTACTTCATCCACCGATTCTTGGGTATTTGATACCGGATCGGTTGCTCACATTTGCAAATCGTTGCGGGGCTAAGAAGAAGTAGAAGTTTGAGGAGGAGCGAAGTGGATATTCGCGTTGGCAATGGAGCAAAAGTTGCTACGGTGGCTGTTGGCACCATGCCATTGTCTTTACCTTCGGATTAGTTTTGGAATTGAATAATTGTTATTGTGTTCCATCTCTTTCCAAGAACATTATTTACGCTTCATGTTTGCAAGCGAAGGTTATGACTTTAGATCTGTGAACAATGGTTGTTCTCTTTATTTCAAACATATGTTCTATTGTCATACTCCATTGGTGAATGGGTTATATGTTCTTACTCTTCAAGAGTCACCGGTCTATAACATTAATGCAAAGAGGCAACGTTCGAATGATTTGAATCCACGTTTATTTGGCATCGCCGCTTAGGTCACATAAATGAGAAACACATGGAGAAGCTCCATAGAGATGGTATTCTGCACTCATTTGATTTTGAATCATTTGAGACATGCGAATCTTGTTTACTTGGCAAGATGACAAAGGCACCTTTCACGGTCAAGGTGAGCGGGCAAGTGACTTATTGGCACTCGTACATTCGATGTATGTGGACCAATGAGCTCAACGACTAGAGGTGGTTTTCAGTACTTCATAACTTTTATCGATGACTTTAGTAGATATGGGTATATCTACGATGAAGCATAAGTCTGAATCCTTTGAAAAGTTCAAAGAATTCCAAAATGAAGTGCAAAATCATTTAGGCAAAACAATCAAGTTTCTACGATCGATCGTGGAGGCGAGTATTTGAGCCATGAGTTTGGCAATCATCTCAAGAATTGTGGAATTGTTCCACAATTAACTCCGCCAGAACACCTCAATGGAATGGGGTATCTGAGCGGAGAAATCGCACCTTATTAGATATGGTGCGCTCCATGATGAGCCAAAGTGATCTTCCGTTGTCTTTTTGAAGTGCGCTCTTGAAACAACCGCTTTCACACTAAACAGGTTCCATCAAAATCAGTAGAAAAGACACCATATGAGATGTGGACAGACAACGTCCTAGCTTGTCTTTTCTTAAGATTTGGGGATGTGAGGCTTATGTAAAGCGTTTACAATCTGATAAGCTCGGTCCTAAATCGATAAATGCTTCTTTATCGGGTATCCTAAGGAAACAAAAGGATATTACTTCTATAATCAAGAAGAAGGCAAAGTGTTTGTCGCTTTGGCATGGTGTCTTCTTAGAGAAAGAGTTTCTCTCAAGAAGGGATAGTGGGAGCATGGTGCAACTTGAAGAAATTCGAGAAACACGAAAACGTTTCAGCTCCTAGAACCACAACAGGATGAACAATGCGTTGAAGAACTGTTGTGGACACACCGCACCACGTGAGGTCGAGAGGTCACGTCGTGCACCGAGAGGTACATGTTCTTGACTACTCAACAACGGGACATATTGTTGTTAGACAACGATGAGCCTAAGACCTATGAAGAAGCGATGGTGGGACGGACTACGAGAAATGGCTTGAAGCCATGAGATCCAAATTGAATCCATGCACAGTAATCAAGTTTGGAACTTGGTTGATCCCCCTGATGGTGTTAAAACCATTGAGTGCAAATGAATTTTCAAGAAAAAGATAGACATAGATGGAAATGTTCACATCTATAAAGCGCGATTGGTGGCCAAAGGTTTCAAACAAATTCAAGGTGTTGATTATGATGAAACTTTTTCGCCCGTCGCAATGCTAAAGTCTATTCGGATCATTCTAGCGATTGCTGCTTATTTCGACTATGAAATATGGCAAATGGATGTCAAAACAGCTTTCCTTAATGGAAATCTGAGTGAGGATGTGTACATGACACAGCCCACGGGTTTTGTCGATCCGCAATCAGCTGAAAAGATATGCAAGCTGCAAAGATCCATTTATGGATCAAAGCAGGCATCTCGGAGTTGGAACATTCGTTTTGATGAAGTAATCAAAGGGTTTGGTTTCATCAAGAACGAAGAAGAGCCTTGTGTTTACAAAAAGGCTAGTGGGAGCGCACTTGTGTTTCTGGTTTTATATGTGGATGACATATTACCGATCGAAATGACATTCCTATGCTCGAATCATTAAGTCTTCATTGAAAAATAGTTTCTCTATGAAAGACTTAGGAGAGGCGGCATATATTCTGGGCATCAAGATCTATAGAGATAGATCAAAAAGGCTGATTGGATTAAGCCAAGATACGTACATTGACAAGGTGTTGAAAAGGTTCAACATGCAGGATTCCAAGAAAGGCTTTCTACCTATGTCACATGGTATAAATCTTAGCAAGAGTCAGTGTCCTAGTACACCTGATGAGCAGGATAAAATGAATGCGATTCCATATGCTTCGACTATGGGGTCCATTATGTATGCCATGCTTTGTACACGTCCAGATGTCTCGTATGCTTTAAGTGCTACAAGTAGATACGATCGGATCGGATGAAAGTCACTGGATTGCCGTAAAGAACATCTTGAAGTACTTGAGAAGAACTAAAGATGTGTTCCTCGTCTATGGGGGTGAGGAAGAGCTCGTTGTAAATGGATACACCGATGCTAGCTTCCAAACTGACAAAGATGATTTTAGATCGCAATCTGATTTGTGTTCTGCTGAATGGCGGTGCGGTGAGTGGAAGAGTTCCAAGCAGAGACGGTTGCTGATTCTACAACAGAAGCCGAGTACATAGCAGCTTCGAAGGCGCTAAAGAGGCTGTTTGGATCAAGAAATTTGTTTCTGAGCTTGGTGCGGTGGTAGTGCCTCCAGCCCAATGGACCTCTACTGTGACAATAGTGGGGCCATTGCGCAAGCCAAGGAGCCTAGATCGCACCAAAAGTCCAAGCACATTCTACGGCGATTTCATCTCATCCGCGAGATTGTGGAGAGGCGATGTGAAGATATGCAAAGTACAAACGGATTCGAACATTGCAGGTCCGTTGACAAAGCCGCTTCCCCAGCCAAAGCATGAGGCTCACACTAGGGCAATGGGTATTAGATACCTACATGGTTGACTCTAGTGCAAGTGGGAGACTGTTAGTGATATGCCCTAGAGGCAACATGGAGATGTTATATATATATCACATACTATGTTTATGATGCATTGCTTTGTTCCTTGAAATAGACATTATCATTATTGATCAATGAGTATGTGACTTATTCATGAGACTCTTAATGCCAAAATGTTGCTATTTCTAAATGATCCCTGATCATATATCATGTGAGGAACAAATATGATTCAAAGATCAGCATATGTATTGATTGATGATCATGTCTCATGGATCATGGTATGGTGATACCAAATCAATAATATGGACATGTGTTAGTGAACATATGTTGGATAGACCCGCCATGAGACAACTGCAGAGATTCCATGTGTCATCGGTTGGTCTCAAGTAGTGTTTATGTAGAATCCTTAGACTTGAGATCATCATGGTTCCCAACATGCGTAGTAGCCTATTTTGGGACTACTAACCACTACTCCGTGGCTGGGTAGTCATAAAAGTAGTCTTCGGGTTTGCTATGAAACATGTAGTGGGATGTGAATGATCAAGATAGAATTTGCCCCTCCTTATGGGAGAGATATCTCTGGCCCTCGATATAATGGATTATGAAAGTGCATGGCCATGCCAAGGTGATTGAGGAGTCAATCATGAGTTTATAATCCATCACGAGAATCGAGAGAGTGATTGAGCTATTAAAAGGATGACACAGTCTCGCCTTGAGCTCAATCTATATCGTGAAAGGGATTCGTACATGAGAACATTACGAGTTCAGCTGATATGATCTTTACGTATACTTTGGGGTTAATATGTCTTGCTAGAGGCCGCTATTAACAGGTGACCGGAAAGGCGTTTCGGTCGCGACCAAGTATCGTGAACCTGCTGTGGTCGCACACTTAACAAAGTTGGAACACTAATTCGAATGTGATTCGGATGTGGGCTCAATTCGGATAGAGATCCGGATAGACTCCTATTGGGCCTCGGTCCACGAGGCCCAAGTGAGGAGGTCTATATATATGGAGGTGGGGTGAGGATGTACACACGCTCTGCTCCTCCCGAGCAAAACCCTAGCCGCCACCTCCCGAGCCAAACCCTAGCCGCTCGCGAGTCTTTGGTACACTCACGATCGGCGTTCACCCGGACGTGTGGATACCGGTGGAGGCGCCGCTCGTTGCGGCGTTGATCGGCATCAACAATCTCTGATTGGATCTGCTCGTGGTGTGGTTGATCGCGTGGAGGAGACGATCCGTTGGGACGATCGGCTACTTCCACTACTACCTCGGCGGCGTGGTTGGATCGGCTTCTCCAACTCTTCTTCGCGCTGCGCGTCTAGTGGTAACGATCAATGATCCCTCCTTAGCATGATGTCACGGTGTGCGCGGTAGAAATTTTTATTTTCTCGCTATCGTAGCCTCACGCGCTTTCCTTGATGGTATCGAGCCATCTTGCTTAGTTTGCGATCGGATCAGCGCATATGTTGATATGCGGTTGTAGTAGATTGGATCTATTACGGTCTAGATCGGTCGGTTCATGTGATGAATCGATGGTAGCACGGGTTGATGTGATCAATCGGTGAATAGGGGTTAGATGAGGCGCAGATTGTATCACTACTAGTGCCCTAGAGATTGTCTCGGATCGGCATAAGGTGGTTATGTCGAATACTAGTATGATATGAATCTGATAGCCTCGGGCCAATGGAAAACTAGTGTCCTAGAGAATGTCTCGGATTGGCATAAGGTGGTTATGTCGAATACTAGTAGGTTACGGATCTGATGGCCTCGGCCTAGTGGAAAAACTAGCGTCCTAGAGAATGTCTCGGATCGACATAAGGTGGTTGTGCCGAATAGTTTTTCCATTGCAATTTCATAGATTGGATCTGTAAATTCCGTGCGTACCGCGCCTTGTATAGCGTCATGGGTTCACATCGTTAGGTAGAATACGATTCTACGTCTAACTTGTTTTTGCAGGAATGATGTGAATAGTATGGCCCTATATCTTATTGGAATGTATGAGATGTATGTGATGCATGTAACATCTGTTCATGGCCTGCGTGTCATGATTATTTCAGCTATTGTTAGCTGTCTATATTGTATTTAACGACTGCGTGTCGACCTTAATGCTTGAATCTATCTTTGTAATCTTCAATTTCTAGCTATTATAGGTAGTAGCCTAGTTTTGAGGTTACAAGCTTTCAAGCATGGTGGCCTAAAGGAGTGATGTGGAGGATGGAGATCGTCTACACCTACATGGAGACGGAGATCACCATTTTTGGGCCATACTACTTCACGATTAAATGTGTTTATCTCGTGATATTATCTATCTTATTCTTATGCAATGATATTTGTGATATGTTGCTTTGGTAGGATAGAATCCTCATAAAAATTAGGTGTTAATGCCCTTCCATATGTTGCACCAAAGATAATGATCACCGCATGGTAGGTCTACCAAAGTAGAGTACCGTCGGTTATCATTATTATTTGGGGTAGATGTCGGACATCTACATGCGGAAGTATTTGGTTTACTTAACAAGGTTATCAAAACAGTTTTGGACCTTGGGGCATAGGTTGGGGCCGGGGCATATTGATGTCACCCAACAAGCAAGAGTCACATAGGGATGTGATTAGCAAGGTGTTGCTTACCCATGTCACTAGTTTTCTAGCCGTGATGCCAAAGCTCACTAGGAATTAGTGAAATGAGGATCTTGACCCACTATGTAACTTAGAGGGAGTTTTGTTGCAAAACACATAGTGGGAGTCTTTTGTTAAATAGTTTAATAAAAGGTGAACATAAACATAGCGCTAAACTTTGCATATTCTTTGTTGTAGATCATGTCAACTAACGCCGCATCCAGTTCTTTTAATTTGCGATGTATTCTTGAGAAAGAAAAACTCAATGGAACGAACTTTATGGATTGGTATCGCAACTTGAGAATTGTTCTCAAGCAAGAGCGCAAGGAGTATGTCCTTGAGTCGCCTTATCCTGATGACTTGCCTGATAATGCTACTGCGGCTGCACGGAGAGCTTATGAGAAGCAAACGAATGATTGCCTTGATGTGAGCTGTCTCATGCTTGCCACAATGTCCTCTCGAGCTTGAAGCAATATGAGAACACAGATGCCTACAATATCATTGTGGGGTTGCGTGGTATGTTTGAGAACCAAGCAAGGGTGAGAGGTTCAACACTTCAAAGTCCTTGTTTGCGTGCGAGCTTGCGAAGGAATCCGTCACCCTCATGTGATTAAGATGATTGGCTACATTGAGAGTCTGGAAAAGCTTGGTTTTCCCCTTAGCCAAGAGTTGGCTACTGATGTGATTCTCCAGTCGCTCCCCCCGAGCTTTGAGCCATTCATACTGAACTATCACATGAACAACATGGATAAGACCTTGGTTGAGTTGCATGGGATGCTAAAAGCTGTCGAGGAAAGCATTAAGAAAAGCAGCAATCATGTGATGATGATGCAGAAAAGCAAGGGCAAGCCCAATGTCAAGAAAGGCGCGGTCAAAAGAAAGTTAGCTCCCGATGAGATCGCGAGCAGTTCTAAGGCCAAGCAAGTCAAGAAGGGCGCTGCTCCTAATGCATTGTTACTATCAGAAGCAATCGTGACATTGGAAAAGGCGCCCAATGTACTTGGAGGATCTTGAGAAGAAGAAGGAAGTACGACTTCCTCCGTATAAATGTTATAGAGATCAATCTTGCTACTTCATCCGCTGATTCTTGGGTATTTGATACCGGATCGGTTGCTCACATTTGCAAATCGTTGCAGGGGCTAAGAAGAAGTAGAAGTTTGAGGAGGAGCGAAGTGGATATTCGCGTTGGCAATGGAGCAAAAGTTGCTACGGTGGCTGTTGGCACCATGCCATTGTCTTTACCTTCAGGATTAGTTTTGGAATTGAATAATTGTTATTGTGTTCCATCTCTTTCCAAGAACATTATTTCTGCTTCATGTTTGCAAGCAGAAGGTTATGACTTTAGATCTGTGAACAATGGTTGTTCTCTTTATTTCAAACATATGTTCTATTGTCATACTCCATTGGTGAATGGGTTATATGTTCTTACTCTTCAAGAGTCACCGGTCTATAACATTAATGCAAAGAGGCAACGTTCGAATGATTTGAATCCCACGTTTATTTGGCACTGTCGCTTAGGTCACATAAATGAGAAACACATGGAGAAGCTCCATAGAGATGGTATTCTGCACTCATTTGATTTTGAATCATTTGAGACATGCGAATCTTGTTTACTTGGCAAGATGACAAAGGCACCTTTCACCGGTCAAGGTGAACGGGCAAGTGACTTATTGGCACTCGTACATTCTGATGTATGTGGACCAATGAGCTCAACGACTAGAGGTGGTTTTGATACTTCATAACTTTTATCGATGACTTTAGTAGATATGGGTATATCTACCGATGAAGCATAAGTCTGAATCCTTTGAAAAGTTCAAAGAATTCCAAAATGAAGTGCAAAATCATTTAGGCAAAACAATCAAGTTTCTACGATCTGATCGTGGAGGCGAGTATTTGAGCCATGAGTTTGGCAATCATCTGAAGAATTGTGGAATTGTTCCACAATTAACTCCGCCAGGAACACCTCAATGGAATGGGGTATCTGAACGGAGAAATCGCACCTTATTAGATATGGTGCGCTCCATGATGAGCCAAAGTGATCTTCCGTTGTCTTTTTGGGGTACGCTCTTGAAACAAACGCTTTCACACTAAACAGGTTCCATCAAAATCAGAGAAAAGACACCATATGAGATGTGGACGGGACAACGTCCTAGCTTGTCTTTTCTTAAGATTTGGGGATGTGAGGCTTATGTAAAACGTTTACAATCTGATAAGCTCGGTCCTAAATCGATAAATGCTTCTTTATCGGGTATCCTAAGGAAACAAAAGGATATTACTTCTATAATCAAGAAGAAGGCAAAGTGTTTGTCGCTTGGCATGGTGTCTTCTTAGAGAAAGAGTTTCTCTCAAGAAGGGATAGTGGGAGCATGGTGCAACTTGAAGAAATTCGAGAAACACTGAAAGCGTTTGGCTCTCTGAGAACCACAACAGGATGAACAACTGTTGAAGAAACTGTTGTGGACACACCGCACCACGAGGTCGAGAGGTCACGTCGTGCACCGAGAGGTACATGTTCTTGACTACTCAACAACGGGACATATTGTTGTTAGACAACGATGAGCCTAAGACCTATGAAGAAGCGATGGTGGGACCGGACTCGAGAAATGGCTTGAAGCCATGAGATCCAAATTGAATCCATGCACGATAATCAAGTTTGGAACTTGGTTGATCCCCGATGGTGTTAAAACCATTGAGTGCAAATGAATTTTCAAGAAAAAGATAGACATAGATGGAAATGTTCACATCTATAAAGCGCGATTGGTGGCCAAAGGTTTCAAACAAATTCAAGGTGTTGATTATGATGAAACTTTTTCGCCCGTCGCAATGCTAAAGTCTATTCGGATCATTCTAGCGATTGCTGCTTATTTCGACTATGAAATATGGCAAATGGATGTCAAAACAGCTTTCCTTAATGGAAATCTGAGTGAGGATGTGTACATGACACAGCCCACGGGTTTTGTCGATCCGCAATCAGCTGAAAAGATATGCAAGCTGCAAAGATCCATTTATGGATCAAAGCGAGCATCTCGAGTTGGAACATTCGTTTTGATGAAGTAATCAAAGGGTTTGGTTTCATCAAGAACGAAGAAGAGCCTTGTGTTTACAAAAAGGCTAGTGGGAGCGCACTTGTGTTTCTGGTTTTATATGTGGATGACATATTACTGATCGGAAATGACATTCCTATGCTCGAATCTGTTAAGTCTTCATTGAAAAATAGTTTCTCTATGAAAGACTTAGGAGAGGCGGCATATATTCTGGGCATCAAGATCTATAGAGATAGATCAAAAAGGCTGATTGGATTAAGCCAAGATACGTACATTGACAAGGTGTTGAAAAGGTTCAACATGCAGGATTCCAAGAAAGGCTTTCTACCTATGTCACATGGTATAAATCTTAGCAAGAGTCAGTGTCCTAGTACACCTGATGAGCAGGATAAAATGAATGCGATTCCATATGCTTCGACTATGGGGTCCATTATGTATGCCATGCTTTGTACACGTCCAGATGTCTCGTATGCTTTAAGTGCTACAAGTAGATACCAGTCAGATCCAGATGAAAGTCACTGGATTGCCGTAAAGAACATCTTGAAGTACTTGAGAAGAACTAAAGATGTGTTCCTCGTCTATGGGGGTGAGGAAGAGCTCGTTGTAAATGGATACACCGATGCTAGCTTCCAAACTGACAAAGATGATTTTAGATCGCAATCTGGATTTGTGTTACGCTGAATGGCGGTGCGGTGAGTGGAAGAGTTCCAAGCAGAGACGGTTGCTGATTCTACAACGTGGCCGAGTACATAGCAGCTTCAAGCCGCTAAAGAGGCTGTTTGGATCAAGAAATTTGTTTCGAGCTTGGTGCGGTGGTAGTGCCTCCAGCCCAATGGACCTCTCTTGTGACAATAGTGGGGCCATTGCGCAAGCCAAGGAGCCTAGATCGCACTAAAAGTCCAAGCACATTCTACGGCGATTTCATCTCATCCGCGAGATTGTGGAGAGGCGATGTGAAGATATGCAAAGTACAAAGCGGATTCGAACATTGCAGGTCCGTTGACAAAGCCGCTTCCCACCAAAGCATGAGGCTCACACTAGGGCAATGGGTATTAGATACCTACATGGTTGACTCTAGTGCAAGTGGGAGATCATAGTGATATGCCCTAGAGGCAACATGGAGATGTTATATATATATCACATACTATGTTTATGATGCATTGCTTTGTTCCTTGAAATAGACATTATCATTATTGATCAATGAGTATGTGACTTATTCATGAGACTCTTAATGCCAAAATGTTGCTATTTCTAAATGATCCCTGATCATATATCATGTGAGGAACAAATATGATTCAAAGATCAGCATATGTATTGATTGATGATCATGTCTCATGGATCATGGTATGGTGATACCAAATCAATAATATGGACATGTGTTAGTGAACATATGTTGGATAGACCCGCCGTGAGACACTGCAGAGATTCCATGTGTCATCAGTTGGTCTCAAGTAGTGTTTATGTAGAATCCTTAGACTTGAGATCATCATGGTTCCCAACATGCGTAGTAGCCTATTTTGGGACTACTAACCACTACTCCGTAACTGGGTAGTCATAAAAGTAGTCTTCGGGTTTGCTATGAAACATGTAGTGGGATGTGAATGATCAAGATAGAATTTGCCCCTCCTTATGGGAGAGATATCTCTGGGCCCCTCGATATAATGGATTATGAAAGTGCATGGCCATGCCAAGGTGATTGAGGAGTCAATCATGAGTTTATAATCCATCACAGAATCGAGAGAGTGATTGAGCTATTAAAAGGATGACACAGGTCTCGCCTTGAGCTCAATCTATATCGTGAGACAAAGGGATTCGTACATGAGAACATTACAGGTTCAGCCGATATGATCTTTACGTATACTTTGGGGTTAATATGTCTTGCTAGAGGCCGCTATTAACAGGGTGACCGGAAAGGCGTTTCTGGGTCGCGACCAAGTATACGTGAACCTACAGGGTCGCACACTTAACAGGTTGGAACACTAATTCGAATGTGATTCGGATGTGGGCTCAATTCGGATAGAGATCCGGATAGACTCCTATTGGGCCTCGGTCCACGAGGCCCAAGTGAGGAGGTCTATATATATGGAGGTGGGGGTGAGGATGTACACACGCTCTGTTCCTCGAGCAAAACCCTAGCCGCCACCTCCCGAGCAAACCCTAGCCGCTCGCGAGTCTTTGGTACACTCACGATCGGCGCCCACCCGGACGTGTGGATACCGGTGGAGGCGCTGCTCGTTGCGGCGTTGATCGGCATCAACAATCTCTGATTGGATCCGCTCGTGGTGTGGTTGATCGCGTGGAGGAGACGATCGTTCGAGACGATCGGCTACTTCCACTACTACCTCGACGCGCGTGGTTGGATCGGCTTCTCCAACTCTTCTTCATTGCGCTGCGCGTCTAGTGGTAACGATCAATGATCCCTCCTTAGCATGATGTCTGGTGTGCGCGGTAGAAATTTTTATTTTCTCGCTATCGTAGCCACGCGCTTTCCTTGATGGTATCGAGCCATCTTGCTTAGTTTGCGATCGGATCAGCGCATATGTTGATATGCGGTTGTAGTAGATTGGATCTATTACAGTCTAGATCAGTCGGTTCATGTGATGAATCGATGGTAGCACGGGTTGATGTGATCAATCGGTGAATAGGGGTTAGATGAGGCGCAGATTGTATCACTACTAGTGCCCTAGAGATTGTCTCGGATCGGCATAAGGTGGTTATGTCGAATACTAGTATGATATGAATCTGATAGCCTCGGGCCAATGGAAAACTAGTGTCCTAGAGAATGTCTCGGATTGGCATAAGGTGGTTATGTCGAATACTAGTAGGTTACAGATCTGATGGCCTCGGCCTAGTGGAAAAACTAGCGTCCTAGAGAATGTCTCGGATCGACATAAGGTGGTTGTGCCGAATAGTTTTTCCATTGCAATTTCATAGATTGGATCTGTAAATTCCGTGCGTACCCGCCTTGTATAGCGTCATGGGTTCACATCGTTAGGTAGAATACGATTCTACGTCTAACTTGTTTTTGCAGGGAATGATGTGAATAGTATGGCCCTATATCTTATTGGAATGTATGAGATGTATGTGATGCATGTAACATTCGTTCATGGCCTGCGTGTCATGATTATTTCAGCTATTGTTAGCTGTCTATATTGTATTTAATGACCTGCGTGTCGACCTTAATGCTTGAATCTATCTTTGTAATCTTCAATTTCTAGCTATTATAGGTAGTAGCCTAGTTTTGAGGTTACAAGCTTTCAAGCATGGTGGCCTAAAGGAGTGATGTGGAGGATGGAGATCGTCTACACCTACATGGAGACGGAGATCACCATTTTTTGGGCCATACTACTTCACAGTTAAATGTGTTTATCTGTGATATTATCTATCTTATTCTTATGCAATGATATTTGTGATATGTTGCTTTGGTAGGATAGAATCCCTCATAAAAATTAGGTGTTAATGCCCTTCCATATGTTGCACCAAAAGATAATGATCACCGCATGGTAGGTCTACCAAAGTAGAGTGCCGTCGGTTATCATTATTATTTGGGGTAGATGTCGGACATCTACATGCGGAAGTATTTGGTTTACTTAACAAGGTTATCAAAACAGTTTTGGACCTTGGGGCATAGGTTGGGGCCGGGGCATATTGATGTCACCCAACAAGCAAGAGTCACATAGGGATGTGATTAGCAAGGTGTTGCTTACCCATGTCACTAGTTTTCTAGCCGTGATGCCAAAGCTCACTAGGAATTAGTGAAATGAGGATCTTGACCCACTATGTAACTTAGAGGGAGTTTTGTTGCAAAACACATAGTGGGAGTCTTTTGTTAAATAGTTTAATAAAGGTGAACATAAACATAGTGCTAAACTTTGCATATTCTTTGTTGTAGATCATGTCAACTAACGCCGCATCCAGTTCTTTTAATTTGCGATGTATTCTTGAGAAAGAAAACTCAATGGAACGAACTTTATGGATTGGTATCGCAACTTGAGAATTGTTCTCAAGCAAGAGCGCAAGGAGTATGTCCTTGAGTCGCCTTATCCGATGACTTGCACGATAATGCTCTCGGCTGCACGGAGAGCTTATGAGAAGCAAGCGAATGATTGCCTTGATGTGAGCTGTCTCATGCTTGCCACAATGTCCTCTCGAGCTTGAAGCAATATGAGAACACAGATGCCTACAATATCATTGTGGGGTTGCGTGGTATGTTTGAGAACCAAGCAAGGGTGAGAGGTTCAACACTTCAAAATCCTTGTTTGCGTGCGGAGCTTGCGATGGGAATCCCGTCGGCCCTCATGTGATTAAGATGATTGGCTACATTGAGAGTCGGAAAAGCTTGGTTTTCCCTTAGCCAAGAGTTGGCTACGATGTGATTCTCCATCGCTCCCCGAGCTTTGAGCCATTCATACTGAACTATCACATGAACAACATGGATAAGACCTTGGTTGAGTTGCATGGGATGCTAAAAGTGTCGAGAAAGCATTAAGAAAAGCAGCAATCATGTGATGATGATGCAGAAAAGCAAGGGCAAGCCCAATGTCAAGAAAGGCGCGGTCAAAGAAAGTTAGCTCCGATGAGATCGCGAGCAGTTCTAAGGCCAAGCAAGTCAAGAAGGGCGCTGCTCCTAATGCATTGTTACTATGTAAGCAATCGGGACATTGGAAAAGGCGCCCAATGTACTTGGAGGATCTTGAGAAGAAGAAGGGAAGTACGACTTCCTCCGTATAAATGTTATAGAGATCAATCTTGCTACTTCATCCGCTGATTCTTGGGTATTTGATACCGGATCGGTTGCTCACATTTGCAAATCGTTGCAGGGGCTAAGAAGAAGTAGAAGTTTGAGGAGGAGCGAAGTGGATATTCGCGTTGGCAATGGAGCAAAAGTTGCTACGGTGGCTGTTGGCACCATGCCATTGTCTTTACCTTCGGATTAGTTTTGGAATTGAATAATTGTTATTGTGTTCCATCTCTTTCCAAGAACATTATTTTCGCTTCATGTTTGCAAGCGAAGGTTATGACTTTAGATCTGTGAACAATGGTTGTTCTCTTTATTTCAAACATATGTTCTATTGTCATACTCCATTGGTGAATGGGTTATATGTTCTTACTCTTCAAGAGTCACCGGTCTATAACATTAATGCAAAGAGGCAACGTTCAATGATTTGAATCCCACGTTTATTTGGCATCGTCGCTAGGTCACATAAATGAGAAACACATGGAGAAGCTCCATAGAGATGGTATTCTGCACTCATTTGATTTTGAATCATTTGAGACATGCGAATCTTGTTTACTTGGCAAGATGACAAAGGCACCTTTCACCGGTCAAGGTGAGCGGGCAAGTGACTTATTGGCACTCGTACATTCGATGTATGTGGACCAATGAGCTCAACGACTAGAGGTGGTTTTCAGTACTTCATAACTTTTATCGATGACTTTAGTAGATATGGGTATATCTACGATGAAGCATAAGTCTGAATCCTTTGAAAAGTTCAAAGAATTCCAAAATGAAGTGCAAAATCATTTAGGCAAAACAATCAAGTTTCTACGATCGATCGTGGAGGCGAGTATTTGAGCCATGAGTTTGGCAATCATCGAAGAATTGTGGAATTGTTCCACAATTAACTCCGCCAGAACACCTCAATGGAATGGGGTATCTGAACGGAGAAATCGCACCTTATTAGATATGGTGCGCCCATGATGAGCCAAAGTGATCTTCCGTTGTCTTTTGGGGTACGCTCTTGAAACACCGCTTTCACACTAAACAGGTTCCATCAAAATCAGTAGAAAAGACACCATATGAGATGTGGACGGGACAACGTCCTAGCTTGTCTTTTCTTAAGATTTGGGGATGTGAGGCTTATGTAAAACGTTTACAATCTGATAAGCTCACCCTAAATCTGATAAATGCTTCTTTATCGGGTATCCTAAGGAAACAAAAGGATATTACTTCTATAATCAAGAAGAAGGCAAAGTGTTTGTCGCTTTGGCATGGTGTCTTCTTAGAGAAAGAGTTTCTCTCAAGAAGGGATAGTGGGAGCATGGTGCAACTTGAAGAAATTCGAGAAACACCAAAACGTTTCAGCTCCTCTGAGAACCACAACAGGATGAACAATCTGTTGAAGAACTGTTGTGGACACACCGGCACCACGTAGGTCGAGAGGTCACGTCGTGCACCTGAGAGGTACATGTTCTTGACTACTCAACAACGGGACATATTGTTGTTAGACAACGATGAGCCTAAGACCTATGAAGAAGCGATGGTGGGACCGGACTCGAGAAATGGCTTGAAGCCATGAGATCCAAATTGAATCCATGCACGAGAATCAAGTTTGGAACTTGGTTGATCCCCGATGGTGTTAAAACCATTGAGTGCAAATGAATTTTCAAGAAAAGATAGACATAGATGGAAATGTTCACATCTATAAAGCGCGATTGGTGGCCAAAGGTTTCAAACAAATTCAAGGTGTTGATTATGATGAAACTTTTCGCCGTCGCAATGCTAAAGTCTATTCGGATCATTCTAGCGATTGCTGCTTATTTCGACTATGAAATATGGCAAATGGATGTCAAAACAGCTTTCCTTAATGGAAATCTGAGTGAGGATGTGTACATGACACAGCCCACGGGTTTTGTCGATCCGCAATCAGCTGAAAAGATATGCAAGCTGCAAAGATCCATTTATGGATCAAAGCAGGCATCTCGGAGTTGGAACATTCGTTTTGATGAAGTAATCAAAGGGTTTGGTTTCATCAAGAACGAAGAAGAGCCTTGTGTTTACAAAAAGGCTAGTGGGAGCGCACTTGTGTTTCTGGTTTTATATGTGGATGACATATTACTGATCGGAAATGACATTCCTATGCTCGAATCTGTTAAGTCTTCATTGAAAAATAGTTTCTCTATGAAAGACTTAGGAGAGGCGGCATATATTCTGGGCATCAAGATCTATAGAGATAGATCAAAAAGGCTGATTGGATTAAGCCAAGATACGTACATTGACAAGGTGTTGAAAAGGTTCAACATGCAGGATTCCAAGAAAGGCTTTCTACCTATGTCACATGGTATAAATCTTAGCAAGAGTCAGTGTCCTAGTACACCTGATGAGCAGGATAAAATGAATGCGATTCCATATGCTTCGACTATGGGGTCCATTATGTATGCCATGCTTTGTACACGCCCGATGTCTCGTATGCTTTAAGTGCTACAAGTAGATACGATCGATCCGGATGAAAGTCACCTGGATTGCCGTAAAGAACATCTTGAAGTACTTGAGAAGAACTAAAGATGTGTTCCTCGTCTATGGGGGTGAGGAAGAGCTCGTTGTAAATGGATACACCGATGCTAGCTTCCAAACCGACAAAGATGATTTTAGATCGCAATCTGGATTTGTGTTCGCTGAATGGCGATGCGGTGAGTGGAAGAGTTCCAAGCAGAGACGGTTGCTGATTCTACAACGAAGCCGAGTACATAGCAGCTTCGAAGTCGCTAAAGAGGTGTTTGGATCAAGAAATTTGTTTCGAGCTTGGTGCGGTGGTAGTGCCTCCAGCCCAATGGACCTCATCTTGTGACAATAGTGGGGCCATTGCGCAAGCCAAGGAGCCTAGATCGCACCAAAAGTCCAAGCACATTCTACGGCGATTTCATCTCATCCGCGAGATTGTGGAGAGAGGCGATGTGAAGATATGCAAAGTACAAACGGATTCGAACATTGCAGGTCCGTTGACAAAGCCGCTTCCCTAGCCAAAGCATGAGGCTCACACTAGGGCAATGGGTATTAGATACCTACATGGTTGACTCTAGTGCAAGTGGGAGACTGTTAGTGATATGCCCTAGAGGCAACATGGAGATGTTATATATATATCACATACTATGTTTATGATGCATTGCTTTGTTCCTTGAAATAGACATTATCATTATTGATCAATGAGTATGTGACTTATTCATGAGACTCTTAATGCCAAAATGTTGCTATTTCTAAATGATCCCGATCATATATCATGTGAGGAACAAATATGATTCAAAGATCAAGCATATGTATTGATTGATGATCATGTCTCATGGATCATGGTATGGTGATACCAAATCAATAATATGGACATGTGTTAGTGAACATATGTTGGATAGACCCGCCATGAGACACCGCAGAGATTCCATGTGTCATCGCTGGTCTCAAGTAGTGTTTATGTAGAATCCTTAGACTTGAGATCATCATGGTTCCCAACATGCGTAGTAGCCTATTTTGGGACTACTAACCACTACTCCGTAACTGGGTAGTCATAAAAGTAGTCTTTGGGTTTGCTATGAAACATGTAGTGGGATGTGAATGATCAAGATAGAATTTGCCCCTCCTTATGGGAGAGATATCTCTGGGCCCCTCGATATAATGGATTATGAAAGTGCATGGCCATGCCAAGGTGATTGAGGAGTCAATCATGAGTTTATAATCCATCACGGAATCGAGAGAGTGATTGAGCTATTAAAAGGATGACACAGGTCTCGCCTTGAGCTCAATCTATATCGTGAGACAAAGGGATTCGTACATGAGAACATTACAGGTTCAGCCGATATGATCTTTACGTATACTTTGGGGTTAATATGTCTTGCTAGAGGCCGCTATTAACAGGGTGACCGGAAAGGCGTTTCCGGGTCGCGACCAAGTATACGTGAACCTCTGGTCGCACACTTAACAGGTTGGAACACTAATTCGAATGTGATTCGGATGTGGGCTCAATTCGGATAGAGATTCGGATAGACTCCTATTGGGCCTCGGTCCACGAGGCCCAAGTGAGGAGGTCTATATATATGGAGGTGGGGGGCTGAGGGATGTACACACGCTTCTGTTCCTCCCGAGCAAAACCCTAGCCGCCACCTCCCGAGCCAAACCCTAGCCGCTCGCGAGTGCTGGTACACTCGCGATCGGCGTTCTAGCCCCGGACGTGTGGATACCGGTGGAGACGCTGCTCGTTGCGGCGTTGATCGGCATCAACAATCTACAGATTGGATCTGCTCGTGGTGTGGTTGATCGCGTGGAGGAGACGATCTGTTCGGGACGATCGGCTACTTCCACTACTACCTCAACGCGCGTGGTTGGATCGGCTTCTCCAACTCTTCTTCCGCTGCGCTGCGCGTCTAGTGGTAACGATCTATGATCCCTCCTTAGCATGATGTCCTGGTGTGCGCGGTAGAAATTTTTATTTTCTGCTATCGTAGCCTACGTGCTTTCCTTCAGGGCGGTCTTGAATGTAATCGGCCCGCCTACGCATTCAAGGCCGCTGCCACTCGTCACACGATGGTAGAACCACCGCCTCGCCCAGTTGACGTCCCACTTCCCGCTGGAGGAAGTTGACGCTGCCAAATTTCGACAGCGTACCGTCCTTCCGCTCCTCCGGTTGGCACCGGGCCTCATGCAGATACGCAAACAAGGAAGCGCTGGGCCAACACCCCTTCGAGTGTAGGGCCCAGCTGTACACGGCGAGGCGAGCCACCGCGTTCGGAGTCAATTGTGACAACTCCAACTTGAAGGTCTGCACCACCGCCCCGACAATTGCTGCGGACGGAATGCGAAGCCCGGCTTTGAAGTAGGCAACGAAGACGATCGCCTCCGACTTCCTAGGGCGCAGCTCCGTCTCTTCATCGGCGGGCAACCGCACCGCGTGGCGATCCGATAGCTTCCCATCTCGCAGCAGCGACCGGATAGTATCCTCCGTCACGAGCGTGCGGCCCAACTCGCCGGAGTACGGACCCTGACTCTTCTTCGCTGCCCACCACTTGTCTGCCGCCGGCAGATCGCGCTCCCCCAGCGTGTATTTCACCTCGAGAGGCGAGGACCGCCAACTCGCCATCAGCATCCACGGGGAACTCGGCGGCAGAAAAGGAGCGCAGGAACAGGGCGAGCGAATGCAGAAAGCAACGTGAACAACCAGAAAGCGCGAGGAGGCGTGGGCACCACACCACGGGGAGTTCTTAAAGGCCCCCCGCCTCCCAACGGCGGGCGACAACCGCTCGCCTCCCCACGCGCGAAGCCGAAGCGTCGCGGCGGTCCACGTAGCCAGCATGCGACCATGGTCGTACAGAGCCCTGTCACCACGTGACGCGTCACTAGCGTCCCGCCGCGTGTCGGTCCGCGCAAGCAATAAACACAGGTCACGCGACCCGGTATAGCCTTCGGCCCGCGCCGGCGCGGCCCCCCCTCGACCCTGGCCACCTGTCCGAAGGGACAACCGCAAGCCCGCGCGGTATGCGCAACCGAGGATCGGCGAGCAGCGCAACCGCTCGCAGTCGATGGCGCGCGTTGGAAGGGGGCAGCCAGCGGGCGGCACATGGGCACACCAATCATGACCCGCCGTGTGTTCATCCCGAATGGACAAGCGCGTACGGATATAGCAGCCCCGTCGTCGGCCGGGGTCAGCGCGATTCCCGGAGCCATTAAAGCACACTACCGAGGCGCCACCCGGTGAACCCGCGCCACCACCGAAGGGTAGGGAATGGAGCACTCACGCGTCTACGACGCAGGCGCCGGCTCGCTGCCACCACTCGGCGAAGGTAGGGGCGCGGCGCGCGCGCGTCTCGCCGACCAGGCGCCGGCTCGCGCCACCACCGAAGGTAAGGGACGGCGCTCGCGCGTCTACGCCCGACCAGGCGCCGGCTCCGCCGCCACTTCAAAGCGTAGGGGACGGAGTGCTCGCGCGTCTACTTCGACTAGGCGCCAGCTCCGCTGCCACCACTTCGAAGGGTAGGGGACGGAGGGCTCACGCGTCTACTTCGATTGGGCGCCAGCTCCGCTGCCACCGCTCAGCATCCCCGGACCACCCTGCAAACGTCTGCCCTCCGCGGCTACTATCCTCCAAGGCAGGAGAACAGTGGTCTCGGAACGCCACCCCGCCGCTCGTCTTGTAGGCACCGCCTCCGCGGGGTGGCACATCCGACGGCATTCCCCACACACCGCACTGGCACAGGTCATGTCACGCCAAGTTTTGGCTTGTTCTCATAAACAGACCACCTTCAGTCCACCAAGAGTTTCCCGCAAGGCGGGCCTGATCACAAGCCCCGACTGAAGGTGAGCCTATCTAAGAGAACAGGGCAAACCTTGCCGTTGTATGCAGAAATACAGAGCGGGCACAGCAAGTGCAGTGCGATTGCCGCACAGACGCTAACCAAGCTCCCGAGAAAAATAGGCCCCCATCAGTACATCAACATCCCCCGAGCCGTGTGGTGCCGCCATGGAATGTGGATGTACTGAAGAGGCCCATTTTAGGGGAGCAGCACCTATCCGCGCGCACGATGCAGGTACAAGATTACACCAGCTCGCTACATATATATATCCCATCAATGGGAAAGTCCAACCGGCGGAAGTCCATCCGGCGAAAGTCCAACCGGCGGAAGTCCATCCGGCGAAAGTCCAACCGGCAGGAGTCCATCTGGTGAAAATCCAACCGGCAGAAGTCCAGCTGACGGAAGTCCAACCAGCAGCGGTCCAACGTTGCAGCGTCGTGCCGTCACGATGTTCCAAGATCTGTGCCGGGAGAAGGAGCGTCGCCACATGGCGTCACCACGCCCCGCCCCTCAAGTCTCGCGTCGTGCGAATCAAGCTCCGCGGGGTAGGCTGGCAGTTGCTTGTCGTCAAGGGCGCTCGACGCCGGAGACGCGCGTGCGATGGCTTACGACCCGCTCCGCCTCATATGCCGACACATTTGACTCCACCAACATCTCCACCCCGGGCGACGGCCTCGACCCCGCCACGGCAGGATTAGGTGGGTGACGAAGCCTTCGACAAGCCGCCCGGGGTCACGCCTTCGCAATACGGCGACCACTGCACTTCGAACGATGAAAAAGCTCACAGGCCGCAGGGACGGAGGGGGCCAAAGGGCTCAGCAACATGGCTTCAGCCCGTGAAGCCCTTCACCATGAGAGGCTCTGTTGTAGGGGTGGCCCCACCTAAGCCCAAAGAGCTGTTAAGGAGTGTAAGGCCCAGAATGGGACATGTATAGTGACATAGGTACCCCTGAGGGGGGAACTCATACATAAGGGTATAATTGTAAAGGCACTCCCCATGTGGATGTAATATAAGACATAGGCTACAAGGAAAGGGGCCTAAGCCATTCATTTACTCAACTCTTCACTACTACACTCTCTCTCTGTTTGGTCTGTAACCACAACAATTATTAAATAAAAGGATATTTTGATATTCTATAAAAAAAATACTATTTCAAATTAATTATTTGGATTTATTTGGTTTTTCTAGATTTTCTAGAGTTTAAAATCTATTTTTAAAACTAAAAAGTATTTTCAATATAAAATTTAATATCAACCTATGTTGTAAATATTTTTTCTAATTCCAAAATGGCTCCAAGAATTTTTGGGAATTTTTCTAGAATTTTTGGGCTTTATTTGCTATTTTTTGTGCCCTTTTATTTTCTCGGGCTTTTCTAAAAATCAAAATTTAAAAGTTTAATCCTCTCGCTCTCTCTCCTGGGCCAACAAATGGATGGCCTAGATTGAGCCACTCCACTGCCCAGCCCATCTCCGCCGTCCGCCCCTCTTTTTCCTCCCGGCCGTTTGATCCTCATCCAGCGGCTATGGCCAACCTCCTCTTTCCCTCTCCCCAACCCCACCTATCGGCACCCTTCTCTTCCTCTCTCTACGCCTAGGCCCCACCTATCAGGCCTTCTTCCTCCCCGTGCCTCCTTCCCCGACCGCGTCGCCGCACAGCCATTGGCCTGTTCCGCCCTTTTCGGCCACCTCTCTCTCCCGCACGTGCACCGCCCCACCTCTTTCTTCGTGTGCCGCATTCCCCGCGCCCACCTCCCTAGTTCCCCCACTCTTGTACGTTCTCCTCCACAACTGCCATCGTCGCCCGCACCATCTCCGGTGAGCAATTCGCTCAGGTGCGCCCCTCCGCAGCCCTATTTAAACCCCCTCAGCATCGTCTCCCTTCAAACCACCCCGCCTCCACCTCCACTCCCTCTCCTGAGCTCCCCACTTCCTCTGCCCCATGCATCTCCTGCCCCGAGTGCCGGTGTGGGCAACGGTGAGCAATTGCCACCGAGCCACCCATCCCTAGGCCACGCCACCACCTCCAAGAGCTTCACCATGCTAGCGCAAGCGTCCTTGGCCCCTCCACCGAGTGAATCCGCCATCAGAGCCCCATCTTCGTTGAAGCCCCGAGCTCGCATTGTCGCCTCTCACACCACCAGCCGCCCACACGCTCGCCGAAGCACCACAGCCATGTGAGATGAACTCCCTGTGTCCTTCTTTCTCGCGCACCCCTCGCTGACCCCAGCAGCGCCGCCGTTCGCCGGTGCCCTCGGTCCCCGTGTGCCACCTGTCGCCGGCGAGGCCACGTTAGCGAATGGCCAACGTGGCTACCACATGGCACCACGTGGCATGCCACACCAGCGCTTGCTCCCCCAGTCAGCAGCCACGTTAAGCCCCAGAGACACCTTAATTCCTCTATTCCACATGTGTGCCACCTGTCCACCATGTCTGAGAAATTTGCTTGTCATCTGCCATGTCAATGCCACACAATTCCCCTTGCCACCTTAGCCACCCTCGAATCCATAAACTTAGTCCACGGTAGACCAGACCCACTGGTCAGCCTTGGTCAAACCATGGCTGACGTCAACATGAGGTCAAAACCAGATTTTCCAGTAGAAAAATAATTCAGCTGAGAAACCAAAAATCCAATGTTGATGTCACAAATCAAATTCTTAATACAAAAATAATTCAAGAAAATAAGCCTTTTCCTTTGATTTCAAACTTCCGAGAGCCCGTTCTCCTTCATCCTAACTCCAATTGGACCCGTTCAAATTCCTAAATTCATCAAAAAAATTCTAATCTATCTATTTTTCCCTCCTTTTAGTTATTTGAGTTTGCTTGAGTATTTTCACATGTAGACTATGACAATTCAGAAGAATTCTTCGACAACGACTCGCACCAGATTGAAGAGCAAGGCAATTCACACACCTTGATCATGTTGATCCCAGATTGCGAAATAAAACTATGTTGTTTTAAATTATTCTGCATGCAAATTTTTCTTCAATGTATTTCAATTCAGTTTTAAATTCAGTTATTGCCTATTTGTTAATTCCTTCGTTGACATTTAATTTCCTTGATACCCTGTCACCCTATAATAAAACTCTAGTTAGTATACTAGTATGGCTAGAGAACTTTTGTAGCAAATGCTTAGCCTTGCTTAGAGTTAAAACTAGGTTTGGGATACCTTTTCACATAAAATGATAAAGTTTTCAAATATATTCTTGACTTCGGTGAGTCAAGAAGGATTATAAAGTATGTCAAAATAACATATAAAATATGGTTTAGACTTAGGCTAATGGTTAGGTGGTGGGTGCAGGCATGCACTGTTGTTCGGTGACACAGTATTGATTGTCGGGCACAAGGGGTATGTGGTTGGAGCCTAAGTCAAGTTAAGGACCGGTCTATGAGCTACTATTGCAAAGCCCTATCGTACTACCACAAGGCTGGTATGGGACAGTCTTGGCTGACTAATTTACAGGTCCCAACCTGAGTCTCATCATAGGTTGAAAGTGAGTGTGACATAGGCCATGAGAAGTCTCACTTGGCTCAAGAGGGGGTCTCGGTCTGGTGGATTCCTTACTGGGGTGAAACCTTAGTGTTGGCTTGGCCATGTTGAAGGTTTTGCATTGTAAAGGCCTTGTCATCATCTCCTCGCCACACACCAATGGAAGTGTGCTTATCTAGTGGCAATATGAGATGAGCATGTCTTGTGGGTAAAGCTGTACAACCTCTGCAGAGTGTATAATCTATTCTGGATAGCCGTGCCCACGGTTATGGGCATGCTGAATAAAATTTTTTCATGGATTATACTTTGTTTTTCAAAAATGGTCTTTAAAAAGCTTATGGATGGATGAAATCTATAAGAGATTGAAAGCGTATGGATAGATGGAATCCACATGAGATCTTTTGAAAAAGATGGTCTAGGTGGGATGCCTGTGGCTAGGTTAGTGTGGTGATGGACCTGCACTAACGGTATTAATTTCATTTACAATTACTATCTTTAATTATTGTATTAAATTTAGTATTTTCAATCTATTTACTATATTTCTTTAAATGTTGTTTTCCACACAGAGGAAGATGACTTCGACTACGGTGAAGACTTGGACGAATAGGCCGCGTCTTACTATCATTTGCCTATAGTCAAGCTTGTTGGGCTTCTTCCGTTTTGGTGTTTATCTTCCGCTGCTTATGTTTAAATTTGGCCTATTGGCCATGGATGTAAACTTCGGCAATCATGCCCATATTTAGTTAATAAATGCCATTATGGTTGATATTTATCTTTGTTGTCCACTATGTGCACTAGCTGATCCTGGACTAGTACGATTTACACAGAGGAGCCCACCCCTACCCATCAGTGACCCCTCCCCTCTTTCCTTTCTTCTTCCTCCCTCATTCCTTCTTCTCCCACACAACGCTACCATCACCGCTCTGAGTCCTCGCTCCCCTTCCGTTTTGGCTGCCTGCCCAAAAGGAAACTCCATCGCCCAATCCTCAATTCCTCAATTTTCATCTCTCTTTCCCTCTGTGCACCTCCCCCTCCCTCTCCCTACACCCTGATTCTAAGTGGCCTTGATTTCGGCGAGGAATCCATGTGTTGTGTGCCCCTCAAGGCTATATAAGCCCTCCCTTGACACCTCTTAGCACCACACTACCCCTCCATGACCCATATTCTCCTCCTAGCATAGTTGAGCCCCCTAGCATCGTGCGCTCCCCTCCTAAGCTCCGCCCAAGACTCCAACAAGCTCCCTCCATCACTTCAACCTCCCCAAGCTCTGCCAGTGCTACAAGAAGCTTCTTCAAGCTATCATCGACGTCATACCACTCCATCATGAAGAACCACCACTAGAATGCCATCCTCCCTAGAAACCAAGCGCCGACCACCGCCTTCACCAAATGTCGGCAACCTTCGACCGTCCCCAAGCCTCGTACCAAGGTGAAAACCATTCCCATGCCTCCTCCTCACTGTTGTGACCCTCAACAACCACCTTTGTGCACCAAAACACCGACAAGCCCTCAATCATCAGGCACCATCACCAGCTAGCATGACACATCAGCGCATAGGACAATGTGGCCACCACCTGGCACCACGTGCCCCACCACACCAACACTGCTTGGCAGCTAAGCACCCACGCCACCTCGCCCTTGGTCCTGGTCCATTGTGGACCAGGCAAGGACCATGGACTCGGTCCATAGATGCTAGCCCACCTGTCAGTGACTCCAAAATATTTCCTTTAGAAATTTAATTTTGGCCAAAATTTATAAAAGCCATGCTAACATCATAAATCTATTTTCCTCCATCCGTCCTAGCTTGTTCTCCTCCGTCCTAGCTCCAAATGAACCCATTCTTCTTTCCAAATTCATCTAAAATCCCAATCTACCCATTTATGCCTTTCTTTTCAATATTTGAGGTTGATTTTACTTGAATTTATTTTCTTTTGCTATTTTCACGTGTAGACTATGATTTTCCATAGAGTACTTCTTCAATGATGATATCACCAATTCGCAGAGTCAGGCAAGTTACACACCTTGACCTTATTGATCCTAGTTTGTAAATAAAATTATGTTATTTCAAATTATTCTGAATGCATATTTTTATTCAACATATTTCATTTCAGTTTTAAACTTAGCTATTGCCTACTTGTTAATTGCTCCATTGATATTGATTCCCGGATACCTTGTCACCCTAGAATAAAACTCTCTATTAGTACACTAATATGGACTAGAGAATTTTTTATCAAATGCTTGAGAATTTTTTATCAAATACTTAGACCTGCTTAGACATAATTTTGGGTTTGGATAACTTTTCACATAAAATGAAAAGCTTTTCAAATGTACTTTTGACTTTGGTGAGTCAAGAAAGACTATGAATTATTTCAAAACAAAATATGAAATCTGGTTTAGACTTGGGCAAATGGTATGGTGGTGGGTGCTTGTTGGCATATGTTGTTGTTCAGTGATACAAAAGTGATGTCAAGCACAAGGGGTGCGTGGAAAGAGCCTATGTCAATTAAGGATCGGTCTATGAGCTACTACTATAAAGCCCTATCGTACTACCACATGCCTGGTATGGGATAGTCCTAACTGACTAATTTGCAGGTCCCAATCTGAGTCTCGCTATAGGCTGAATGTGAGCATTGTGTAGGCCGCGAGAAGTCTCACACGGCACAAGAGTGGGGCCCAACTTATGGATTCATGTTGTGGTGAAATATTAGTGGAGGTGTGACCAGGTTGATAGCTTTGCATTGTAAAGGCCTTCTTATGACTTTCTTAGTTACACGCCTATGGAAGCATGTAATGACTGACATTATCATGTAATCATATCTTATGAGTAAAGTTGTACAATCTCTACAGAGTGTATAAACTATCCTAGATAGCCATACCCATGGTCATGGGTAAACTAAGTTTTCATGGATTAGACTTTGTTTTTCAAAATGGTTTACAAAATGCTTATGGATGGATGGAATCCATATGAGATCTTTTTGGAGAAAGATGGTCCAGGTGGGATGTTCATGGATAGGTTAGTGTGGGGGATGGACCTGCACTAATGGAATTTATTTTGATTACAATGTTATTTTTATTTACTGTATTAAATTCAGCAATTTTCAATCTATTTACTATATTTCTTTAAATGCTATTTTATGCTCAAATAACCCTATATGTCTTCACTTGTCAGCCTTGCATTATTATTGCAATTTTATCGTGTAACTTACAGAGTACATTTTATGTGCTCACCCTTGCTTAATTCTATTGCTCAGAGGAAGATGTCTTTGACTTCGGTGAGGATAAGGACGTATAGGTCGTGTCTTACTATTGTTTACCTATGGGCTGGCTTGTTGAGCTTCTTTCGCTTTGGTTTTGTCTTCCGTTGCTTATATTTAATTTTGGCCTATGGGCCATGAATGTAAACTTTGGCCTTCAAACCCATATTTAGTTAAATAAAGTTTGTCATTGTGCTTGATGTGTATCTCTATTATCACTATGTGCACTAGTTGATCTTGTACTAGTGCGATTTATATAGAGAATTTTGGAGTTGTTGCTCCAGGATCCAACAACAACTTGAATGGCTTGATGACAATTGAAGATTCGGTGAGGTTCACTTCCTGCTCTACGGTCTTCAGATTGCACCTGGACTCGTAGGAGGAGGACCCACTGAATATCATGTCAGTGTTGCGCTGTGGCTCCTGATAGTCCATCGCTTCATCACCATCTTTGTCCTTCTTGGAGCTCGGCGTTAGGTACCGAGGCTGATAGGGAGGAATAAGAACGCAGGTGATAGGGGTGAGACACTAGGGCAGGGAGAAGAAGGATTTGAGGAAGAAATACAGAAATACTTGTATTATTGCTTGTCTATCTGTTATAATCCTTGAATCCTTTTTACAAGAGAGCTAAGTCTAAATCAATATAGCTGGAATAAAAAACTATTCCTTAATTGAAACCGATTTGTATATTACTCTTTCTATCTTGAAGCTTCCCATCTTTGAATCAGGACTTATTTGGGTGATGGTACTATAGTCTGACTAAACTATCCATAACATTTCCCCCGTCCTTTTGAGATAGCTCGTCTGTGAGCTTATAATCAGGAAATTCCTTGTTAAAATCATCACACTTCACCCAAGTTTCATCTAGTTCATTCATAGAATTGGACTGCCACTGCACCCTCAATTCCCACACACCGCGATTAAGTCTAGCGCTAAGCACGCGTGCTGGCTAAAGTTGTACATGACCACGATGAAGGGGAGGCAATGCCGGCATTTGTTCCAAAGGGCTGCCACAAAAGTGTTTTAGAGTTGAGATGTGGAAGACATTATGAATGCCAGACTATGCAAGAATCGCCAGATGATATGCAACCGGACCAACTATAGAGAGCACCTTGTAAGGGCCAAAAAAGTGTGGGCGCAACTTGGTATTTAGACCTAGAGCAATGTAAGGGCCAAAAAAGTGTGGGCGCAACTTGGTATTCAGACCTAGAGCAATGGAAGAATGTTGACATTGATGTAACCTTAGCGAGATCCATTCTCCTTCTACAAATTGGAGTTCCCGCTGCTTCGTATCAACTAAGCTTTTCATATGCTATTAAGCTTGAAGTAACCTCAAACGAATTTCCTAGAGGAACTCATCCTATTCGGATAACAACTTTTGGACATCAGGAAGTGTTGTTGAGTCTCCTTCATGTCGTATCAATGTAGGAGGCTGGTGCCCATAAACCTCTTCCAAAGGAGTGGCCTTGAGAGCAGAGTGATACGATGTGTTGTAGCAAAATTCAGCCCAAGCCAGCCATTGAGGCCAAGTCTGCACCCTATCTCCACATAAGCAATGGATGTAAATCTCAATTGTCCTATTAATGACCTCAGTTTGTCCATCAAATTGTAGATGATAAGCGGTAGTCATGTGTAGTTTCACTCCAGCCAAATAGAAAAGTCATATCCGAGGAGTTTAGTAACCCACCTGTGTGGCAGCACTGTCATCAAGCATTGATCCAACAAATGTTTCAAGCTATGATGATCTATCTAGACCCAAAACAGTGACCTCAAATATATGGACACCAATGATAGACAACATAAACAAGGCCAATGAGTTCGCATTCATAAGCGGGAAGTTGGACTTGATGTGCCGTGACAGCTTTGCTGAAAAAAGCAATAGGGCAACCTCCCTGGTGCAATACTGCCCCAAAACCCATACTAAAGGCATCACAATCAATAATGAAGTCTTTGGAGAAATCTGAATGCTGTAGGATGGGTGCTATAGTGTTGATCCACTTTAATGTGTTAAAGGCAGCCATGGCATCCTCCATCCAGTGGAACCCTTCTTTCCAGAGAAGTTTGGTGAGAGGAGACACAATATAGCCAAAGTCTTGTATAAATTTGCGATAATATCCGGTGAGTCCCAAGAATCCACGCAAGCTTTGGACATTATGGGGGTGCAGCCAATCCAACACTACCGACACCTTCGCCTATTCCATGGCCACGCTGACGGAGGAGATGACATGTCCAAATTTAAATATATGCTTTTGCCCAAAACACACTTCTTCTTGTGAAGGTTCAATTGGTGAGTGGTGAGGAGCTGCAATACCTGTTGTATATGGCAAAGGTGCTTTGCCAAGGACTGGCTATAAATTAAAATGTCATCAAAGAAGACAAGAACAAACCAGGGAGAAAAGGTTGGAGGACCAAATTCATCATCGCTTGGAATGTAGAAGGAGCATTGCAGAGCCAAAAGGGACACCAAATATTTGAAGTGGCTGTGGTGAGTGTGAAAAGCTGTTTTCAGCACGTCGTTGGGGAACATGCAAATTTGATGATAGCCAGACAGTAAGTCCAACTTGGTGAAATAGCAGGACCCTTCCAATTCATCGAGTAGTTCATCAACATGTAGAATCAAAAATTTGTCCTTGATGATGTGCTCATTTAGGGCCCTGTAATCCACACAAAAGCGCCACCAGCCATCCTTCTTATGGACAAGAAGGACTGGTAATGATAATTGGGAGGAACTTCGACGGATGAGGCCCTGTTGTAGCATTATGGTGCACTGATGTTCAATTTCATCTTTCTAAATGTGGGCGTATTGGTAGGGTCGAATTGAAATTTCTAGGGCATTGGGTGAAAGGCATATGCGATGACCGCACGATTGGGAAGGTGATAGCCCCGATGGTTCCTCGAATCGATGGGAAAATTTGGCCAAAAGAGTTGCCATGATGTCGGGACCACGGATTTCCAAACCCGGACCCTCTGTGTATTACTGCACTAGTCCCAGATCAAAGCTAGTGCACACAGTTAAACAGAAATGATTCATGACCAACAACGTATTTATTACAATTATAAAGAGTACAGACCGAAAGGTCTCATTATTACATTGGAGGTTTCAAGACCTCGCACAATCAAAACACAGCGGAAGCAAAGTAAACTCAAAGTAGACCCATCAATATGCCACAGGCAGTTGACTGGGGAAACGCGACCTAGTCCTCCGGGAAGAATCCATCACAGCCATAAGCGAAGCAGTAGTCGTAAACACCTTCTTGAGCTTCATGTTCTTCTGAGGTTTATTTTAAGTGTAGCATGTGAGTACATAAAGTACTCCGCAAGTCTTGGGAAAAATGCATAGATGCAAGGCTTGACAAAGGAAGGCTATATGGTTCTTTTGCACAAAGCAACATTTTAAAATTCAATTACTACTAATTATTTTCGAAGGCATCAAGTTAATAAAGTAAATGTTTTAGCAGAAACTATCATTAACTTTCTAGTGAAGGTTCCATCTACCAACACTAGCTAACAACTTGAACAAGTTTAATACTGCGGGTTACATCCACCCTCTATGGCTTCAACCGCCAGGATACCCTTCCGAGAGTTCCCTCCACTCTCGGAATACAAAACTTTTGATTTTAAAACAAAACCAGAAATCTACCATGTGCATGCATTCCTTGCCCGCCCTTGACCGTGGGCACGGCTATTCGAATAGTTTTACACTCTGCAGAGGTTGTACAACTTTACCCACAAGAGATAAATTATCCTAAAGGTCAACACGCTTCCTTTGGCATGAGACCCAGATAAAATATCACAAAGTCTTTACCTTACTCTAATCTAGCTAGATACCACCCGCTGAGGTTTCACCGCAGTAGGCTAACCGCCCAACCAAGCCCCTCTTGCGCCATATGAGTACAAGAAATCCTGTCCCTCATGTGAATAACCAGTCCATCCCTGGCATCCACTTTCCACTGGTGGCACCTAAACTAGACTATCGTAAGTTAGTCAGCTAGGTCGTACCCATATAGACTTGTGGTTGTACGGTTAATGCTCAGTTTGGACAAACACAAGCGTCGGTCCTTAATTGACTAGGGTGGAACATACACATTACAAGATCTCGTGCTTCCTGCACCAATCCAAACTAACCATCCATCCTAATCTAAACCAATTTTCACATTTTAGTTTATTTTAAAAGAACAGCGGTAACTCCAATTACCACTAAATTTGTAAACACAAGGGTATTACAATAATTCATAATTTCCCATTTGCAAGATTTATGAGGTATTCAATAGCATGGCTAAGCATTTTTCTACCATTCTAATACCAACAATTAAATATATTACTCTCATTAATGAGTCAAAAGAATTTCTAGGGTTGCAAAGGTACATGACATTCAATTTCAAATGAGGGCATAACAAGGTTGGATATAACTAATGCCTTAAGATTTGAACTAATATTTTATAATTAGCAATGCACATAATTTGAAATAATTAAAATATTTCAAAATCATAGGTTCGAAATGATCAAAGGAGACTTACCTTCTTGAGTGCTGACTGGTTCTTCTTGCTGCGACTCGACGAAATCCTCAGCGACAGCGGAATCTACGCGCGAAAAGACAGACAAACAAAACAAATAAAATTCAAAAATTTAAAAATAGTCCATATTTGGATAGTTTATGATTTTAGAAAAATTTAGAAATTTGAACGGCTCAAATCGGAGTTAAAATAAGAAAGTTATGGCTTCCGAAAGATTAACAGGAGGGAAAAAGGAAAAGGCTGACTTTCGGGAATTATTTTTGCACTGAAAAATGCTATTTATGACGTCATCAATTTTCGAATTTTCTGAGCGGGAAAACATATTTGAATGACCGGTAGGTCCGGTCTACCGTGGACCAGATCCACGGACCACGGGGTTCGCCGACGTGGCACACCGGCCACATGGCGCCATGCGGGCGCGAGGTGGTGGCCACGTGGCCGTCCACGCGGGCACACGCAGCCGCGACGGAGGTGGCCGGCGGCGGCCTGCCGTGGCGGCGGCCGCGGGAGGACGGCAGTGCGGCGGATGAGGAGGAGGCGCGCTTACGGCGGCGGTGGGGTTGGAGGTGGTGGCGGCGGGGTTTGGGTGGCCGGCGGTGGGGCATCGGGAGGCGGCCGAAAAGAGGAGGAGAGGGGCGGTGGGAGGCGGGGGTGAGGGGAGGGCGGTATTTATAGGCAAGGGGAGGAGGGGTGGCCGGATTTTTGGAGCTTCGCCGGAGTTAATGCAAACCGCGAATAAGGGAAATAAAAGAGGGAAAGTAGGAGGAATGGAGGATTGATTGAGCATCCGTTTCCACTTTTTATTCGGGAATTAAAGCGAGTAAAACGGCCGGAATCAAAGCTTGATTTTCGGTTTAATGGAGGTGGAGAGAGAGGGTGGGAGGAGGAAGAAGGTGAGATTGAAGAAGGATATGACATATGGGTCCCATGTGTCATAGAGAGTGAGTCGATGAAAGGGCACGGCCGTTGGATGCTTGACATGTGGCAAGTGAGTGGATGATGGCCTTTAGATTTATGAAGGGGTAAGTTGTGGTGGATGGCTAGGATTAAAATGTGGAGAGAGGTGGATTTAATCTGAGAGCGACACGTGGCGGAATAGGATTAATTTGATTTTTATTTTCGGTATAAATTTCAGCAATTACTAGAAACTTTATATAAGCTTGGGAAATTAATATTTAATGTCTACAAATTCCAGAAAAATCATAAAATATTCCTGGAAGCATTTTAGACTTATTAAAAATATTTTTAATTTCAGATTTGCATTTTAATAATTTATAAAATACTTTTTAACTTTGAAAATTGATTTTAAATTTCAGAAAATTCTCAAATAATATTTAAAAATTTAGGAAAGGCTAGGAAAAATATAATTTTCCCTTTTTGGCTTTAATAAAATATTTAAAATGCATTTTCTTTCTTTAAATTTTGAAAGAAAACCCAGAAAATCAAATAAAAGCCGAGAAAAATCCAATTACTTTAAAATAGTTAATTTGAATTTAAATTTTTCCAGAAAGCCAAATTTTGGGATGTTACACATGAGATCATCGCCATTGGCTGCTTGTAACATGGCTACGAACACTGGTGGATAATGAATACCAGTCCAGGTGATGCGCTAAAGCTGCTCGCAATGCAAAAACTGCATTTGGTCGAAATCCCACAAAACAGGCCCCAATGTGCACAGCGATTGCACCCCAGGACAACGTCAAAATCGAAGAGGGAAATTATGTAAAACTCAACACCAAATCTAGATGGAGCAATGGTCATGGGAGCCAATTTGCAAATTCCCCCGCATTCAAGCTGATCGCCATTGGCCACTTTCACCTGAAGGCCACTGTGTGGTTGGATGGGCAAGTGTAGTGAAGATACACAAGTTTGGTTGAGAAAATTATGGGTGGATCCTGTGTCAAATAATGCTATCATCAAAATTTCTGATGCGACATATGCCTGTGACCATGAGCAAGGAAATCTTTGTTTCCGTTTCATGGAGCACGTGGTCGTCCACCCTGTCTCTGGCATTATGGTTGACTTCTAGTTCTAACCAAAGCAATCGTTTACAACGATGGCCTCTCGTGATTGTTCATCACAATTGATGCATAAGCCCCGTTATCATCGGTCGGCCATCTCTGCGGTAGGCAGTCGTCTAAAAACCCTTGTCTGGGTTTCTATGGTGGCAGTTGGGGCGGATGGTGGCAGAACTGGCAGAGGTGCTGTGGGTGTTGATGGAGCACGAGGAGGCGGAGGAACCCACGTGTGGGTGTCAGATTTATTAGCGACGGATTGTTTGCTAGCTATTGTTGGATGTGCTACAGTTGGGTGGAGCCGTTCATATGCGCACACCAAGTTCATTGCCTACTGTAGAAAAGTCAGACCCTCCAACTCAATGTGAGTTTGCACTAGCTCTAAGAGCCCTACTGTGAATAACTCAATCTGATGAGTTCAAGAGAGGCCGGTAGTATGGCATAAGAGATCGATGAATTCCTACTGATACTGCACCAATGTGCCCGTCTATTGCAAGTACTTGATGGCACCTAGAGTATTTGTGTGAATAGCAGGACCAAAATGAAACGAGCAATAGTGCTTAAATTCTTCTGATGGGATCTGGCCTTCATCGCATTCAAGCTGGTAAAACCATGAGTGTGCAACATTAGAGAGATGAAAAGTGGCCATCCATACTTTATCTTCATCTGGTGTTTGATAGGCATGGAAATACTAATCACACTTGGTCAACCATGTGATTGGATCCACTAAGCTGTCGTAAATTGGCAATTCCAGGCAGGGTTGTTGTGGTCAATCCAGATGGAGATGACCTGTGTCGTGGTGCAGCCGGCAATCATGGTTGTCATCAAACTCATCTTCAGGCCAAGGGTGTCATGCAAAACCCGCCGGAGCCCTGGGCGCAGCGTGGCTATTGGGCGGATGGCACCGTGACTCGACCGATGCCAGGGGAGCATCTATCATAGGTGTTGGTAATGGCAGCAGTCCTGCTCCGTTGTGCACTGTGGTCATAACCAGGACTAGTCGAGTCATGGTCATAACCCCGACTGGCAGAGTTGTGGTCGTAACCCCAACTGGCAGAGCCATGGTCATAACCCAACTGGTAGAGTCGTGGTCGCCACGGATGGTGTCCCACGCAGCGTATCAAATAGCTGTCACATCTCCATAACCAGTTTGTCGAAGCATTGATCGAAGGCTAACTGCTGCTCCTGAAATCACTTGTCGATCATTGATTGGATGTTAGAGATAGCCTGGAGAAGTTCGGGCTAGGTTCGTTCCATGCGTCAAGTCGGCCATCAGATGGAGGATTGTGTTTGGGTGGCATGGCAGGCGGGATCGATGGCTCTGATACAAAGTTGTTAGGTACCAAGGCTGATTGGGAGGAAGAAGAATGCAGGTGATAGGGGTGAGATGCCAGGGTAAGGAGAAGAAGGATTTGGGGATGAAATACTTGTATTATTGCTTGTCTATCTGTTACAAACCTCAAACCCATTTTATAAGATAGCTGAGTGTAAATCAATACAGTTGGAATCAGAAATTATTCCTTAATTGAAACTGATCTGTAAACTTTTCTTTCTACCTTGGAGCTTCCCATATTTGAATCAAGACATGTTTCAGTGATGGCATTGGAGTCCGACTAAACTATCCATAACACTCTGCTCTCTGACCTCTTAAATGAAAGGGAAAGGACCCTTACCCGAGTAATAGTCTTCCAATTTCTTCTGCCAGCCATGACAGTTGTGTAGATCATGACTTGTCACTTGATGGAAGTGGACATCACTTCTTATTCTTCTTAGATTCATTGGTTAGAGTTTTTGCCTTGTTCCAACCAGAATAATACTTCCTACTCTTAATGAATTTCTCTGGAAACACAAGAACCTCTTTAGCATTAGGTTTGTGATTCTTCTTACCTTTGGGAGACTTCTTGGGCTTCTTTTCTTTTTTTCTCCAGCCCATGTTAAGGAATTTTCTTTATCTAGTCAATAGCCTTGTTCCATTCAATTGCCACGCTAGTGGCTGTGTACCTATCAACCATATCGAACAGCTCAACGATCGTTCTTAGAGGATTTATTGCAATGTCCTCCATAAACCGTTGGTTCCTCAACCCCATTTTGAAAGCTCAAATAACAGAGAAATTGATATGATCGATTGGTTAAGCAACCAAGACTAGATAGATCCTTCAAGACTACAGGGCAAGTAGTTTGCTGTAATAGTATCATCACCACTAGCAGCCCTGATGGTGGTAGTGTAAATCTGGAGAAATTCTAATGGGTTTTCAGTTCCATCAAATTTTTCTAGATTTGCTGGTTAAAATTTGTCTGGAAGTGTACTGCTTTAAGGCCTGCTAAGAAAGCCCGATAGCCTGTGATCAAGTTATGGCGCCTTCTTTGGAAGGGCATTGGATTGTAGTTAGTGGGAGACTGGCTCCTTCGATAGTCGTACTGATGAATGAGTGCTCCAATCCAATCATAGACACTTACATGGTCTTTGACCAACTGCTTGGTTTAGGTGATGTTGCAGATCACCTGATCCAAGCGGTCGTCCCTCGTAACAAGGAGGGGGAGTGGCATCATTGTCGAAAAGTCATCTTCCTCATGACTCCCCTAGTAGAATGATTGAGGGGATCTTTTTCCAGATGTCGGATTATTTTCAGTCCGACCACGCTAGCTTCTGCTTATGGAGGAATACTTGAATGAAGTTAGAGTATAACTTTGTGAGTTCCTTTGTTCTCTGTACATCTCCATGCACCACATGGTCTGTTAGAGGATTTCTGACACTTGACCAGCAACTTGAGAATTTCCTAGAGTTTTTGCCAGAGTAGGATTCAAGTTGTTTAAAATATAATGGATTCATTGCAAGTTCTGAATTATTACCAAGGGCCTCGAAGGATTCCTATTTGTGGAGGGGGTACGATGATCCAAGTTCCTCTTCGAGCCCCCAGCTTGTCCCGTTCAACTTGTCAAGCGTGGTGGGGTAGAAGTAGGAGGATTAGCCGATCGATGTCCACCAGCTCCATTACCTCTTTCCTCTTGGGATGATGTAAGAGCATTTGTACCATTTTAACTATTAGGTCTTGGCAGGTCTTGTTGTGAAGAATCATGCATGGCATCTTGATCGGTATCACCAATTGCGTTAATTTTGTGCCTCTAGCACGAATCTCCCAATGAGCTTCCATCAAAACTAAGGGAGAGTCTTCCACCACTTTATCAAGAAGCCTCCATGATGGGGAGCAGTTGGAAATTACCTCCTCTGGTGGGCTTTGTGGTAGACTCAGCCTAATTTGGTGGATTGTCGATTGGATGCTGAGCAATATCATCTTCACATAGCTTTCTGCTAGACGTAATTGCATTGACACCGTGACCAGGTG
The DNA here is from genome assembly GCA_036346575.1 of Dendrocalamus sinicus. Classification (NCBI taxonomy): domain Eukaryota; kingdom Viridiplantae; phylum Streptophyta; class Magnoliopsida; order Poales; family Poaceae; genus Dendrocalamus; species Dendrocalamus sinicus. The sequence continues at coordinate 33,785,127 of CM070648.1, read as the reverse complement.
TCCATCATTTCTCGGAATACATAGAAGCCATTAGCGAATAGTGGTCGCCACAACTATATCGAGAGTACTCGAACCCTCGGATTGCGGCGTTGCACTCTTGTCACCGAATTTGCTAGTCGGGAATAATGGCTTGCAGAGGTACTTGGACTTTTTGATTTGGTCAGAATAACTGATTCCATTCAGAGTGTCACTGATGGGGGTGACAAATCTTTTTCCTTCTTGTCGATTTCACCAGTTCAGTGAGCGACGAGCCTAAAATGAAAGAGGATGAGGAGGCATCATGTTCCATGGCGTGGATGGATGCGTCCACATCGAGGTCAGAATAATATGCCAAGTCCCTACCATGATCGAATGAGCGATGACAATAGGGAAAATGAAGGATGACGATTGCTGAATGAAGAAGAACTTTAAGGATTCAACGCCTTCTTCCCCATAGACTATGTCAGCTATCGATGATCGAGTTGCTAATCTTACAAGATAATATGAGGAAAATAGCTAAAATCTTTAGGAGAGAACAGGGATGCTCGTTATGCTATGAACCAGATACAAGGTGCTTTTAACCAGACATGAGACTAGACCTAATTACATTGAATTAAATGAGATATGAATTATCTTCATCGTCCAGCCTTAAATACCAATGAAGAGATGCCAATTATTTTTCAGAAAGAGAATGCTTGATCATCGGTTGTTGGCAGTGGGAGACAAACATGGGCAACAACCACATGGTGTTGTTGTCAAAGACTTAGGCCGAAAATGTCATGCTGTTTGGAGTGGATAAGACACGCCTTCCATCCATCGCACGAAAGAAATATCCTGGGATCAGATCTAGCTACCAGTTCTAGAATCTCTAAGCAGTCATTTGGTTGGGCAACACGCATAGTGTTTCTCCGACCAGGGTACTCAGTGAGCAATCTCTAGAGGTTTACAACCACGGGGTCCCTTGGACTTAATTATATATTAAAGTCTATTTAGGGATTTATTTAATTCTCATCAATGCTATATTAGCTACTAGCAGCTCTACATGTTAAATGTTAGCATCTCTCTATTACTTGATGACAATTATCAACGATTTTATGCAATCAACTGCTAGTGGCGACTCTACGTAGTTGCTAACTCTACATGTTACTTACTACATTGGTTGCTAGTAGCTCTACATATTACTTACTACATTAGTAGCTAGCAGCTCTACATAGTATTTGCTAGTAGCTGACACCTAATGTTGCTAGCTGAGGAATAATTTTATCAATATGTTCCCAAAACGTATTTAATATGAGTCTTGATTTATTATACTCATTATATAGATCATGACAGTTCACACAAAATGCAAAATGGACACTCGATTGAAGAGATATAACCATTTAAATTTAAATATAAAACACGAACAAGTACAAACTCCATCTTATATTGTGTTGTCAACAATGCCGTTCGCTTGACCCAACCGCATCGCAAGCATCTATGTGTACAAATATGGGCACACTATGAGACTATGTGAGGTCACACCGTGATTGTGATGAGTAATTAACTTTTGGTTCAGAGAGTTTGCAGAGTTTGAGTTTGGTTTTTGGAAGGTCGGAAATTTAAGTGTGCAATTTGGGAGAGTTAAGAGCAATTGGCAATCAAGCAGTCACACCGACAAAGGGGTGGCAGTCTAACTGATATGACTAAGTGGTCAAACTGGCCTTTGTATCAACAGTCTAACCGGTTGGTTGGATCGGTCAGATCGCCTTCACTGGCAATAGTCTGATCGGCTGGTTAAATCGGTCTGACCGCCTGGTGAAGTTCCAACTCAGGTGGTTTTCAGCTTTGGAATTTTTGAGTCGTGAGATGAGTGTGTTGTGACCTAGATCGTTGCATGTGTGCACAGGGGTTTAATATTTAATCATAGGCTTAGGATCAATAGTTTGGTTGCATACATTTTGTATGGTGCATTATATGGATGAATAGTATCAATTGATAACTTTGTGTATTGTGTGGTGCTACGTGATAGTTTGCTTGTTGTTGGTTATAGGACGTCGGAGCGAGGCCATGATGAGGCATAGGAGGACCGAGACTAGGCACAGGTTGGTGCTGAGGTCCCAAACAGTCAAGGAGCCACCAAAGATGACCGAGGTTTGTGGAGTGGTTGTAAGTCGGGGCCACGAGGAACTAGAGTGGGAGCTACCGGTGGTGGACATGACGAGCAACGGCGAGGTGGACCGGGACTAGGCTCAAGAGGGGAACCAAGGTCCTGTGCAGTCAAGAAAGTCGGTTGCCGTCATGTGCAAGGAGAGGCTTGTAGTGAGCCAAGTGACTTGGGTCATTTGCAAGTGAGGACAATTTGTTGGTATCATTGTACCATGTATTTGTATGATTAGTTCCATGTCATGTTTTCTATATACTTGGTATTGTGATATATCAATTGTAGATGTATGAGCCATGTCATATTATCATTAGGATGTGCTATAATTTTGATCATGATTGTCATATATGCTTGAGCTTGGCATTTCATCATGAGCATGTGTTATCTTGATATATTCACTATCATATTTTTGTGATAGCTTGCTCTAGTTATCCATGTATCTATTAGATCCGTGTTAGCATATTTTTCTCTTGATCCTTGATAGTATAATTTAGGCATGTTTTGTTACTTAATATATTGTATGCTTACACGGTGTTGATAATACAAGTGATATTGCTAATTCTGGATAGATGAGCTTTGTCATAGCATTTCTTGCATGTTTTGTCCTTGATTGTGTGCTTACCATGCTATGTGTCTTGTTGCTTATTTTCTTGAATATCTACCATGGATATATATATCTTGATTTATCTCTCTAACATGTAGAGTTCCTATTTTTCTCATTGTCATGCTTTGTACATTCATGTTCATGCTCAAAATCAGTTACTTATACTTATGTGAGCATTGAATTTTTATTGTCTACCTCTCACCTTGGATTATAGCATTTTTGTGTGTTATGTGTCTTGGGAGTGGATTTGCGTGTCATTCTTCACTAACCCCAGTTTCAAGGCACAAACGGCTTTTTTCTAGTGATATAGGCTTTACCTGAGAGTGGGAAGACTAAATGCGCAATATTACAGCTGGGTACTAGGGGAACGGTCAGACCCCCTAGTTCTGGAATCTTCTTAGTCTTCTTCTTCATTCTAGTATCTAGTGATGGCTATCATTTCTCAAGATAAAGCTTGCTCATCTTTGACTACATCACACTACCAAGCAGTATGATGTAGGTTCTTGCTTGAGCTTTGTTAGTTCCCTACTTCCATATTCAGCATTACATAATATTTGGGAATGTCAAGGTTTTTAGGTCAATTCAGGGTGTTGAGAGTCACACCTTTTGTCTTATGTCTTTCTTAGGTATTTCTCTTCTTGGAAGGATCTCTTACCCTGTCTAGGTTGAGCTTGCTTCTTCTTTCACTAGTTTCTAATAGTGGGGTGGCTAGTGTGGTAGATTCGCACCTTAGTGGTGTATGCCTTCCTTAGGCTAGAGACCATGTGGTGGAAAGGTTTTCCTTCTTGCAAGAGTTTTACTTTTTCTTGCTTTTTATTTGCAAATAGTTTTGGTAGACAGGGGAGTTTTAAGTTTTGCTTCCTTTTTGCATCATGCATACATGGCATTACATTGTAAACTATGCATTTAGATATGAATTTTGACTATTATTCATTTGTGATGTAATATTACTTGATATTGCTTATTGCCATATTATGCCTACTTAGCTAGCTTTGTCATGCTTGTGTATGTATGATTAAATCTTTGTCATACTAGCTTAACTTGTCAACCTGAACTTAATTTCACAAGTCGTATCAATTTTTGCAATTGATATCTTTTAAGTTAGCAAGTATAGATCTTTTGATTAGTTGCTCTCTAGTGTTCCTTTTATGATATATGCCATGTCAAAAAATACTCTATTGAATCTTGAATCCCTTATTGAGCCTTATCGAGTGCTTTGTTAGTTCTTTAGAAAAGCATGTCTTACTCATTTAACTAGTGCCTAACTTGATAAAAATGATCTCTTTTGTGCGAAAAAACTGATCTCACCAATTCTTTCTCATGAGACGGCTTGCCATTACACTAGGCATAAACTTAGGGAGAGTTTTGGATGACTAAGACCACTCTTTTAAGCTTCTTTCTTGAGATGGTCGTAGTAAGGCTTGAGATCTAGCACATGGCTTAGAAAGTAAAACTTATGATAAATGGTTGAAGCTTAGAAAGCAGTTGTGAATGACTCCTAGTTCAGAACTTACTTTGCTAAGATAAGACCACAATATATTTTCATAAGTGCTAATTATGATAATTATACTCAATATTGAACAAAATGATTCAATATTGAACTTATAGCACTCTAATTGATTCAATTTGAGCTTCTTGGTTCTATTTACCTTCCTGACATAGCTTAGCTCATACTTGGATACATTTAGATAAACTTATCAATTTTGAAGCCTTGCTTATCTTGAAATTAATTTGAATTTTTAAATTATGCTACCTTGCCTAGATTTGCTATATATGCCTCATCATGGTCTAGATAGGTTTGTATGTATCTTATGGCTTCAAGTGGTATCCTTTTAACTTGAACCTCACTTCGAATAACTTTCAAAGCTCTTTAGCTTTTGCATTTTCATGCATACATACATGCTCTCTCTTATACTCCAAATAGTGTCATACATATTTTCAGGGGGAGTTTTAGCCCTTGATATCTATATTGCCAAAAAGGGATAATGATTGAGAAAAAGGCATTAAGGGGCAGAATATACAGTTTTAGTGATATGAGTGGCATTAGTTGCAAAACTTACTAATTAACACCTAAAAATGTCAAAATGAGATATATGAATGAGGGGGAGCTTCATTACATATCATTTTCTCTCTTTTGCATTTTTGGTTCTTCCTCTTGATATGAAAATGGTCATGGTGAGCAATGACTCCTTTCTTTGGACCATGAGCAAGATTGAGCTTTTGTGAGATTTTAGGTGTGATTTAGAGCATTTGTGGAAAATTGTTCTTTCTTAGTGTTGCTCTATTCCACACTTTGCTAACATGGTCATGATTTCCTCCTTCTCTTTGAAATGGAGAATATGTGACTTTTGCAACTTCTTGCTTTTCTTTTCAAAAACAAACTCAATTTCTTGCCTTTTTGGTGTTTGTCAATATACTCATTAAGGGGGAGATTGTGAGACCATGTGGAAGTCACCTTGTGATTGTAATGAGTAATTGACTTTTGGTTCAAGGAGTTTACAGAGTTTTAGTTTGGTTTTAGAAGGTTGGAAATTTAAGTGTGCAATTTGGGAGAGTTTGGAGCAAATGGCAGTCAAGCGATCAGACTAGCAAAGGGGTGGCAGTCTGACCAATACGACCAAGTGGTCGGACCGATATGACCAAGCGGTCATATCAGCCTTTGTGTCAATGGTCTGACTGCTTGGTTGGATCAGTCAAACCATCCTTAATGGCAGTAGTCTGATCGGCCAGTTAAATTGGTCTAACCGCCCGTTGAGGTTCCAACTTAGGTGATTTTGAGCTTTGGGATTTTTGAGTCACAAGATGAGTGTGATCTGCCCTAGAATGTTGCATGTGTGCACAGAGGTTTAATATTTGGTCATAAGCTTAAGATTAATAGTTTGGTTGCATAAATTTTGCATGCTGCATTGTATGGATGAATAGTATCAATTGATAACTTTGTGCATTGTACGGTGCTACCGGACAGTTTGCTTGTTGTTGTTGGTTGTAGGACTTCGTAGCTAGGTCATGGTGAGGCATAGGAAGACCGGGACTAGGCACAGGGTGGCGCTGAGGTCCAGAACGAACAAAGAGCCGCTGAAGATGACCGAGGCTTGCGAGTTGATTGCAAGCTAGGATGACGAGGAACCAGAGCGGGAGCTACTGGTGGTGGACATGATAGACAACAATGAGGTGGACCGGGACTTAGGCTCAAGAGAGGAGCTGAGGTTCTGTGCGGTCAAGGAAGCCAGGTGTTGTCATGTGCAAGGAGAGGTTTGTAGTGAGCCAAGTGACTTAGGTCGTTTGCAAGCAAGGATGGTTCGGTGGGATTTGAACGTGTAAGAGGCTTGACGGTAAGTCATTGGAGCCACATGGAAGATGATAATGTATGGGCAATGCTTCACGGCAAAGAAAACGGGAAACTTCGTAGAAGACGGTAAAGGAGCACTTTGGTAAATTGCCCAATACTGGAGAAGTGGTAGTATGTGAAACCACGGCATTTGGTTTAGGTTTTGTATGTGCTAAAATATGAAGTGGATTAATTATTGATTCACTAATGGGCTAATAGGTGTGAATGCCTTGAGAAGCATGTATGTGTAAGTATAAAATCCGATATAGTATTGGATAAATGGGTTAGCCCATGTAAGTTGATGAAACCCATCTAGAGGTGCTAGTTAGAATTTCCCTTGTGAGCCTCCATATATAAAGAGGGAGAGAAGTCGCTAGGTTAAGCTTTTGGGGGAGTTTATGCCTAGCCTTGAGAGGAATTAAGGTTCTTAGAGAGAACTTTGTGAGAGATGTAAGAGGCTCTTATGGCTGAGTTTTTTTGTCATCCTTAGGCTTTGTGTATGGCTAGAGATTGGCTATAAACATTCCTCTCCAAATATCAATAGAGAATAAAATTCATCCAAATATTTTCCTCTTGTGCTCAAGTGATGAAATCTTGATTTGGCTTGGTTTTTGGTGTTTCCTCTTCTCTCCGTAATCTTGCCATGTGCCAAGGATGTACAAGTGATGAAGATGTGTCTTGGACACTAGATGTCATCCATCTAAGCACTTGTATTTTTCAAGTTCTTGTGTTTGCCCCTTTTTGGTTCAAGAAAGGCGGCTTTTGGGGTTTTAATGATGTGGGCATTTTGGCTTGAGTTCGTGCTATAATATAGCTTGCTATGATATGTGAGAACTCATCTAAGATTATCTACAACATCAAGAAATCACGAGCAAAAGTAGAACAAGATTTCCCTCTTTTGATCAATTTTGGTGCACTCTTCATTCGAATGGAAAAAGATCATAACTTTGGCAACGATTTTTTTATAATTGATTAGAATAGGCTCCTGACATCTAGAGAAGGTGTATGCAAAGTTTTAAGCCATTCGAATCAATTGATCAAAAGTTGCATGGATTTTCGATTTTGAAATAGCACTGAAATTACTGTTCATATCCTGATTTAGAGGTCAAACCACCCCCTCAATGGAGGTCAGATCACCACCTCCATAGAGGTCTGACGGCCAACCTTGTAGAGGTTAGGTCACCCCTTCATGGAGGTTGGACCGTCATATATGTAGAGGTCAGACTATCCCATTCATGAAGGTCAGACCGCCATATATGTTGAGGACAGACCGTTGGAGGTTTTCAAAGCTCGTTTTGCTCGGATTTGATTGGATTTTTCCTTATGATTATTTGTCTTTGATCTTCATAGCTTTCATAACTACTAGAGTTAAGAGTTTTGCTTCATCTTAAAGGAAAAGGTTTTAAAAAGCATCGGAATTAACTTAGGCTCCTGTACACCCACCCCTCTAGTCACCATACTTGATCTTACACACACGCGTCTCTCCCCCGTGTAAATACCCTACAACCGAAGATGCGCACGACCAGGAGTAGGGAAGCATCATCGTTAGGGTAGAGTAACATGGACTAGAGGAAGCATGAGAAGCAACACGTACTACTGGGGTTAAGTTCATGATCAAATTCAAGTAAAGAACATATTGTTTAGGGCATGTAGCACTACTACAAAAAGGGTCATCACAGACAGTTTGGAACTACCATCACAGATGGTTTTCTAAATTGCCTGCATTTATGTGTCAGTGGTAATCAGAAGTTATCACAGACGGTTTGTAACTAGAACCGTCTGTGAAGAAAAGTATTACAGACGGCTCAAAACAAAAACCGTTTGTGATACTCACACATCACAGATGATTCTAGTTACCAACCGTCTGTGATTGGTGAGTATCACAGACGGTTGGTATATAGAACCATATGTGATAGTCCTTCATAGATGGTTTATAGCACAAACCATCTGTGATGTTCATCCTATACCTATGACCTTTGAAAACAAGCAAATATATTGGCAAACATAACAGCACAATCTATTTCCATTAAGATTAGAACAAGAGTGTGTTGTGTAGTCAACCGAGGTGTCACAACGGAGGCATTAGCTCACGATGGTAGTCGGCATCGTCGAGGAACAAGTTGGATGCATGAGATGGTGGCCGGATATCATCAGTAATGGACAGGCGGTGTGTTGGATCCCGGAGCAGCAACTTCGAAACCCTCTGTATTAGTCGCACTAGTCCAAGATCAGCTAGTGCACACAATGAATAACAAAGACAGATATCATGCATAATGACCAACTTTATTTAACTGAATATGGGCTTGATAGCCAAAGTTTACATCCACAGCACATAAGCCAAATTTAAACATAGTAGCGAAAGAAAAACACTAAAGCAGAAGAAGCCCACTGAGCCTGCCCACAGGTAAACAACAGTAAGACACGACCTACTCGTCCAGATCTGCACTGTAGTTGAAGTCGTCTTCCTCTGTGTGGAGATAGCAAGGTGAGTACAAACTTGTACTCCACAAGTCACACAGAGAAATGCATCATAATGATAAAGGCAACAAAGGAAGGCATATAGGGTTATTTGAGCATAAAACAGCATTTAAAGAAATACAGTAAATAGATTGAAATTGCTTAATTTAATACAATGAGTAAAAAATAGCAGTTGTAAATGAAATTAATACCGTTAGTGCAGACTCTGACCAAACACTAACCTAACCATGGGCACCCCACCCGGACCATCTTTTCCAAAAGATCTCGTATGGATTCCATCCATCCACAAGGTTTTTAATCTCTTATGGATTCCATCCAACCATAAGATTTTCATAAACCATTTTGAAAAACAAAGTCTAATCTATGAAAAACTTTACTCAGCTTGCCCATGACCGTGGGCACGGCTATCCAGGATAGATTACACACTCTGTAGAGGTTGTGCAGTTTTACCCACAAGACATGATCATCTCATATTGCCACGTGATTAACACACTTTCTTAGTTGTGCGGTGAAGAGATCATGACAAAGTCTTTACAATACAAAGCCTTCAACCTGGCCAAGCTAACTCTAAGGTTTCACCCCAGTAAGGAATCCACTAGACCAGGACCCCCCTCTTGAGCCGAGTGAGACTTCTCATGGTGTACGCCACGCTCACTTTCAACCTACGACATGACTCCGGTTGGGACCCATAAATTAACCAGCCAGGACTGTCTCATACCAGCCTTATGGTGTAGTACAATAGGGCTTTGCAACAGTAGCTCACAGAACGGTCCTTAAATGACTTAGGCTCAACCACATACCCCCTGTGCTCGACAATCAACACTGAGTCTGTGAACAACAATGCATGCCTACACCCACCAGCTAACCTTTGGCCTAAGTTTAAACAAGATTTTACATTTTATTTTGAAATATTCCATAGTCCTTCTTGACTCACCAAAGTCAAGAATACATTTAAAAGCTGATCATTTCATGTGAAAAGGTTATCCCAACCCAAAGTTATTTCTATGCATGTATAAGCATTTGCTACAAAAATCCTCTAGCTACACTAGTGTAGTAACCAGAGTTTTATTCTAGGGTGACAAGGTAACGAGGGATTCAAGGACAATGGAGAAATTAACAAGTAGGCAATAACTAAATTTAAAACTGAATTGGAATACGTTCAATATAATCAAGCATGAAATATAACTTAAATCAACATAATTTTATTTGCAAACTGGGTTCAATATGATCAAGGAGTGTGACTTGCCTTGCTCCGCAGTTTGGTGTGAATCGTCGTCGAAGAATTCTTCCGAATCGTCGCAGTCTACATGTGAAAATAACCCACCAAACTCAAATAAATTCAAAATAAATTCAAATAAACTCCAACTATTTAAATCGAGGGCAGAAATGGATAGATTAGAATTTTTTATGAATTTAGGAATTTGAATGGGCTCAATCGGAGTTAGAACGAAGGAGAACGGGCTCTCGGAAGTTTAAAAATCAGAGAAAAAGAATAAAAAGATTTTTTGGAATTATTTTTCTAAAGGAAATTGGAATTATGACGTCAGCCCTTGGATTTCTTTTTCGACCGAATTATTTTTGTACTGGAAATTCGGGTTTATGACATCAGCATGACGTTAGCCCTGATTGATTTTTCGGACCAGAGACTGACATGTGGGCCCGGGTCTATGGTCCAGAGAAATGGCTGAGGTGGCAGGGAGGGTGACATGGCGTTGATGTGGCTGGTGACTGGGCTGGTTTTGCTGACGTTGCAGCCAGGTGGCGCTGACGTGTCTGCCACGTGGGTCGGGAGGGCTTATGGTGCTGACATCGCATCCACATGTCTGGCACGTGTGCCTAAGCGCTATGTGGTGGCCAGGTGTGTGCCACATGTGCGCCACATGGACGGAGTGCTATCGCAGCTGCTGACTGAGCAGGCGAGAGCTAGCGTGGCGCTAACCGGCTGAAGTGGTATGCCACCGGGCGCCAGATGGCATCCACGTCGCCTTGGCATGCTGAGGTGGCCCACCGGCGGGGAGGCGCTTGAAGATCGAGAGCACGCCGGAGCTCCGGTGGATGGCGGCGACCGGCGTCGGGTGCAAAAGAGAGACAAGGCGATAGGGAGTGCGATGGTGCACGTGGATATTACCGAGGATGGCCAGAAGAGGGTCGGCGATGAGGGAGGCGGCGGCGTCGCTCGGGTCACCAGTGAAGACGGTGCTCTGACAGCGAAAAGGTCCGACCGAGGGGTGAAGGAGCTCGGCGACGTTGCAGTGAAGCTGGAGGAGGCGTCGGAGGGGCGCGAAAGTGGCCGAGGTGGCGGCGATTGCTCGCCGGAGAAGCTTCGGCGGCTGAGGCAGCGGATGCATTAGGCGGGGGCGAGTGGCGCTTGGGAGAGGGAGGAGGAGGGCGGAGGGAGGTGGTGCGAGGGTCGGGGGTGCCCAGGGAGGGTTTCAATAATGGAGAGGAGGGGCACGGCGTGGGGGATTTCCCACCGGAGAAGGTGGTGGGCGGCTGTTGCGGGAGGAGAAGGGGGAAGCGGTGCGGGAAGAGGGGAAGGTGAGCGACGGGCATAGGATTGATGGAGGAGACGGGCGTGCGGAATGCGTATCAAAGGAAGGACCAAGAAGGGCGGAGCGGCGCAACAACGGGGAAGGAGGCAGGCGCGCGGGGACAAAGGGTCTGACAAGTGGGCCCCGCGTGCAGCGAGAGAGAAGAGAGAGAGAGGGAGCGGGCGGAGAAGATGGCGATGCGTGGTAATGAGGAAGATCGGGCGGCCGAGAAGAGAGAAAGGCGGCAGACGGGGGAGATGGGTTGGGTAGTGGCGTGGGCCGATCCGAGCCGCCCATGTGTCGAGCGGAGAAAGAGAGAGAAGGCGGGATGCCAGGCGGCGACGTGGACGCATCTTGGCCGTCCACACGTTGGCCGGAGGGAGGCAGGGGATTTGTTTCTTTTTTATTTTCAGAAAACACTAGAAAAGTAAATAAAGCTAAGAAAATACAAAATGAATTCCAAAAATTTCAGAAAAATTCACAGAAATTCCTGAAGATGTTTTGGACTTAGATAAAATATTTCCAACTTAAGTTGTTATTATATTTTTATACTTAAAATACTTTTTAATTTCAGAATAGATTTTAAAACTCCAAAAAAGCCAGATAAATCCCAAATAAATCCAAATAATTAATTTAAATTAATATTTTTGTTGACAATCAAAATGCCCTTTTATTTAATAATATTTTTAGGTTTTTACTTAAATTACTTTTCAAATCTAGCCTTTTTAAACATAAAATCAGGGCAATTCAAAATTAAAACTTAAAACACTTAATTTTATTTTAAACCAAATTAATTTAATTTAATAATTTTTTTACCCCAAAATTGAGATAAACAGTTTGGCTGTTACACGGCGGTAGTGCCACCTTTGTGGCACGACGATGAAATTGCAGAAGACACTCTTACGGCACGTACAACAAGAATGTGTTCTGCATTTGACCGAGGTGTCACAACGGATGCGCTAGCTCACAGCAGTATTCGGCATCGTTGAGGAACAAGCTGGATACATCGGATGGCGGCCGGATATTACCGGCAATGGAGAGGCGGCAGTAGCACCACCTTTGTGGCACGACGGTGAGACTGTGTAAGACACTCTTACAACACTTACGACAAGAGTGTGCTATGCAGTCGACCGTAGTGTCACAACGGAGGCACTAGCTCACGGTGGTAGTCGATCGGTGTCATCGACGGGAGGAAGTTATATAGTTGATGAACTCACGCGTGACTGCCGGTGGGAAGGTAGATGGGGATAATTAATAAGGGCCGAGCGGTGGGAAGGTAGATGGGGAGTAATTAATAAGGGCCGAGCGGTGCGAGGAACCGGCGCCTACCATCCGATGTGGAGAGAATGGACGGGTGAGATCGAAATCCTAGGGGATACGCCACGGATCGGTGACGTGTCATTATTAGAGACGGTTTGTTACACGAACTGTCTGTGATAATACACATATTAGAGACGGTTTGTTATCTGAACCGTCTGTGATAGTTTCATGGACGGTTCTATTTAAAAACTGTCTGTGATAATGCGTATATCACAGACGGCTTCTAAACCCCACTGTCTGTGATAGTTTCAGAAACGGTTTTAACCATGAACCGTCTGTAATAATCAAAGCACAGATGGCTCCACATGAACCGTCTGTGATAAGACATCTAGTATAGCTTGTTTTGTAGTAGTGTAGGAAGCGATTGGATATATAGGTTGGGTTCGTTAGTGCTTATGGCTTACGGTTTATGTATGGATGAACAGTAGCGCGCCATTAAACGGTACATTTTTTCAAGACAGAGTCTACAGATAAATTATAATACAAACTATACCAAGTTCAGCTATACTGGCTAAAATCACATATGATATTTCTCTCTATATACTATCTCTCAAAAATAGACCAAAATTCAAAAACCACAGCTATAAGTCATAAGTCTCAACCTCATAGATCTAGGTTGCGACTAGCTACTCTTCCAAAAAGAGTAAGGCTCAAGCCGCGCGCAACGCATGCCAAGACGGAGTACCGGGAGGTATGCATCGATTCATGATAGGACATGGATAAAATGGTAGAGAATTAATGGATGAATCTTACTCGAAATTGTTGCAAGAGGGAGAAGAGGGCATGATGCATGCACACGAGCAAATTTTCACGTTTCCGATATCTCCAGGAAAACTTTGGCGTAACGCATATGCAATATGGATATGTACTAAAATGTGATAATGCCTTCTGTGTCGATGTTCAGCGGTACTCTATATTTAGCTATATATGTATAGTAGGATGTATTTGTTTGCCTGAAATAATTGTTAATTAATGTACACTAAACTTAGCACAAAGTATGTGCTTACAATGAATGGAAAGGCTTTCAGATCATGGCCTGATGCCAGCATAAATACAAGAGGCTCATCGGAATCATCCTTACATGATAACCAGAACACCACCAAGCTCTGAGTTGAGAACTCTGGCCACCAGCGTCTGATTCTGGCGTCTAGCTCATCTGATCCTCACCTTGTACTAATCATACAGCGGCCAAGCTTGCTAGCTTCAAAGGGTAGCTAGTCCTATCTCTCATACATAAATGCTTGCGATCATTTCTTCAAATCAATCCTTGCATGGAGAGTTTATTTTGTGATCTATATATGTGAGATTGATGGCATACCTAGAACTGCTTGCTGTAATGCACATATGTTTTTGTTCATCCAAATTTTTTCTTGTGAGTTTCTGAATGCAACCACTGTTGTTTTTTTTTTTGTTGCCCTAAGTACTCATGGAAGTTTTCTCTGAAAAGAATTCAAAGAAAGCTTGGTATATTTTGATTGTTCTTCTACCTAGATTTTCCATTTGATAGCTTTAGATCTAGATTTAATTTGTATCCCTTGCATTACCATTTGAAAGGTGTACGTTTGGGATTGTTTGGTCTGAATCAGTGTTTCAGATCCAAGTGTGGATGATCCTGTAAGGCCTAGCAATTTCTCGCCCGCCTTGATCTCAAGGATTGGAGCCAGGTTGGTTTGCTTGACCACATACCATGGCATGCATGGTGATGGTGCTAGCGGAAAGGCTCATCTTGCCTCTTGTTAGAAAAGGTGGGAGATCCGGTTCATTTTAAACCGTTATAATATAGGGTTAAGCTCAGGGAAAACTCATTCGGTTTAGAAAAAAATTCGCCAGGCAGCGAAAGCAACAAATTGAACAAAATTTGGTTATTTTGTTCCAAAATTCGGACAAAATGTTCAAACAACATTTGAATTTTGACGAAATTTAACCAAAATTTGGATGAAATTTAGACAAAATTCAAATGAGGACAAATTCGGCCAAAATTTGACCAAATCATTCTTCCTTCGGAGGGTAACAAAAGGGATGAATTTTTCAAAATTTTGGTGGAATTTTACCGAAATTGTAAACCCTGATTATGTTTCGTTACATCTCTTTTAAAAAGGTTTACAAATCATTGGTGTTGCCTTGTCGTAGTTCACCCCAGTGACCCCACTATACTACTACGTGGAATGACTACGGCCTAAAGGGCCGGGTTACATACTGCAAAAACGATTCTCGATCGATCTGTTCACTAACTAGAAGACACTTGAGTATGTTTTTTTATGTTTAATCTACTGTTTACTTGACAAATTTACTTGTGTATAGATATTTTTTTATATTCGTATGCCAATTGAATTTCCAAGGGTAACTAATTAACAACATTTATTATACAGTTTTGCTATTGCACAGGCGACTGAAATTTTTTTATGTTTCAGTCACCTGAAATTGCACTCTCAATGAACTAAAATTGCAGCCACCCACCAAAAAAACAGCTGCAACTTTAGGTGATTCAGAATGCAACTTTAGGTGACCTGAAATTGCACTCACAATCAACTAAAATTACAGCCCCCTTTAAAAAAATATGTGCAACTTCAGGTGATTCAAAGTGCAACTTTAGGTGACTGAAAGATAAAAAAATTTTAGTCGCCTGTGCAATAGTCTATCACTGTTCCATGAACGAGCTAGCTGCCAGCTAAGCTATAGCCAGAATCACATCCTGTGTATATGGAGTATTATCAAATTACATTCACACCAACGTGCATTTCTTCTTCCGTCATTGTGTTGTGCCGTGGCAAAGTAACCATGGCGTGCCTGCTCTTCTCCCATGAGCAGCTGCTAGCAGATCCATGGAGCCCGCGGGCGTCATCGGGCAGGCCCCCTCCCACAAGCCCAAGGTCGTCTTCGTGCTGGGTGCCACGGCCACCGGAAAGTCCAAGCTTGCGATCGCCCTCGCCGAGCGCTTCGGCGGCGAGGTCGTCAACTCGGACAAGATCCAGGTGTACGACGGCGTGCCCATACTCACCAACAAGGTCACTGAAGAGGAGCGCGCCGGCGTGCCCCACCACCTCCTCGGCGGCGTGCACCCAGACGCCGACTTCACCGCGGAGGACTTCCGCCGCGAGGCGGCCCGGGCCATCACCCGCGTCCTCTCGGCGGGCCGCCTCCCCGTCGTGGCCGGCGGGTCCAACACCTACATAGAGGCGCTGGTGGAAGGCAACGGCGCCGCCTTCCGCGAGGCCCACGACTGCCTCTTCCTCTGGGTGGACGCCGCGCCGAAGCTGCTGGAGTGGTACACCGCGCTGCGCGTCGACGACATGGTGCACCGCGGCCTGGTGGACGAGGCGCGCGGGGCGTTCGACGCCGGCGCGGACTACACCAGCGGCGTGCGCCGCGCCATCGGCCTGCCCGAGATGCACGCGTACCTGCGCGCGGAGCGCGAGGGCGCCGCCACCAAGGCCGAGCTCGCCGACATGCTCGAGCGTGCGGTGCTCGAGATCAAGGCCAACACCTTCCGCCTGGCCCTCGCGCAGATGCAGAAGATCGAGCGCCTCAGCACGCTCGACGGCTGGGACGTCCGCCGCGTCGACGTCACCGCCGTGTTAGCGCGCATGGCCGAGGGCGTGTGCCACAAGGAAACATGGAAGGCGGTCGTGTGGGAGCCCTGCAAGGAGATGGTGAGGCTCTTCCTCGAGGCCCCTGCTGTTCCTGCTGCACCTGCCGTCGTCGGCAACGGTGGCGCCACCCTGCTGGCGCCAGCACTGGATGAGGAGAGCAACGGAGGTGCTGTGTCAATGGCGCCGATGACGTGGACGGCAATGGCGCTGCCGGTGCTGGCCCCGGTGACCGCGATGAAGGCGATGCCGGCGTCGCAAAGGCTGCTGCATCTGAAGCAGCGGACGAAGTAGTCTAATAAGTGGATGGCCACGCATGCATTGCACAGTGGCTTACTGGCTTTGGCTTTGCGTGGTGCTTATAGTGCAGGTGCTTAGATCGACGGATGCATGGGAGCGGGTGATACAAGTGCCATGAGCTTAAGCTATAGAATTAATTAATAATGATTCTTGTTTTCCGAAAAATAAAAACTCATATGGCAACAATAATAATAATCGAAAAGGCATTGTGTTACTATGTTGCTGTGTTTATTTTATAGTTGTCTGATATATATGTCAATTACTAATGCTCCAGCTACATGGAATATTAGTTTGTTTTACACATAGAACGAAGCCAATGCCTAAGCAATGTTTGCAAATGAAATTGTCAGTTTTGTTGCAAAACATGTGGTGTAGTACTTCGTCTGTGTAGAACCATGTTGAGAATGTCCAAAATTTATATGTGCCAAACAATTGGTAATCCTGTCGAGTTAAATTTTGAATTTTCAAGATTTTGCAAGTTTTTAGTCTTGTCACTGCTTGGCGATCTAACCGGCCAAATGGGCGATCTGACCAAAGGTAGCAGTCTGTCTAGCTACCGGTTAGTGGTTAGTAACCGGTCCTCTACACTTTTGGATTTTAAGTGCTTTGATCTTTTTGGAGTCCTAAGCCCTTATATTCATGGTGCATGAAGCACGATTGGAGGCAACCATGGTTGACAGCGTGAATCGAGACTAGGCTCAGGGATGAACTAAGGTATAGTCAAGAAAGTCAGATGGGATGGCTAAGTTCAAACAAGGCACAGGAAGGACTAGGGATACTGAAGGGAAGATTCATCAATAGTTTATTGAATAGTATGGTTGGTGCAAAAGAGACATGATCAGGGAAACCAACACGGAGAGACTTGCCAATGTGTGAGCTATTGGTGAACCTACACATTGTATGTATGAAGATTGCTTGCAAAGGAGGAGATGCCATTTGAATTTTAATGCATTGTACTCCTTTTTCATAGATTTATTTTTTCTTCGCTTGATTAGGCTCAAGTAGGACTTATGTTATTTTTGTGTGTTTGCGCTAGCTTCGAAGTTTTCAGAGGCGATGATCCAAGGGCAAGATCAAGGAAGCGCGGTTTACAAGGTTGCCGAGCTCGTCGAGTTTCAAGGCAAGTCGCAAAACCTTGACCATGTTGAATCCCATGTGGTTTAATTGTGTAATTATGGTATTTGCACTATTGTTACTTGTAAAATGCTAATTGCTTAAAATAAAGTGTTTAGAATGACATGATATTTAGATAATACCTACCACCGACAAATACCATATTAATTTGTAGCCATGCGTTTGTCAACCCTAGAATTGCTCTAATTATGGTATAAATACCTGTAGTATATATATCTCATGCAAAGATTTCACACTACTAAGGTTGTGGCCGCGGGCCGGTAGATTTGGAAAGTTGGATTTTAGGGTAAAGGTGTTGTGGGACATCGCGAGACAGTCTTCGCCCACCACTTTACCCAGAGGTGAAAGTTGGTCGCCCTGTGAAAATGTAAGGACTAGACCCTTGCGCCGAGCAAATGATATATTGACTGCTCAACCACAGGTGTTGACTTGTCAACCCCGGTTTGTTAGCTGCTCAACTCGGGTGAAACCCTACATTGGGAGTTGGTGTGGATCGGCAAATCCATACTGGACAACGATAGGTCTCCACAACTCGGGCCTGGTGTTCCGTGTTGGCCAACAGATACCCAAGGGTGTGCGAGCCCTTAACCTATCGAGTAGAGTGTATATTAAGGATTGAGCAGTGAAACGACCCGGTTCCTTAACTCAGTCATGAGGGTTAAGAATGGTTATGGGTAAAGTTGGGCAACTCTGCAGAGTCAATAAAAAGGTATTCGAATACGCCGCGCTCCCAGTTAATGGAGCTGTGTCTATTAGGTGGTTCCAGCAGCGAGACATAAGTAGCTTTTACAAGTGTTTTAATGGGATTAGTTGGTTAATCAAATTTATCAGAAACCCCTTAATCTTAAAGAGTAGTTGTAGGTTTTGGGTTTCCAAAAATGTTTACAAATAAAAGTGCATCCATTACAATTAATAAAACAAGTATATTTCCCTTTCTTTGGTGATCCGTGCAATTTAACTAAGTTAGAGTTTTCTCTTTGTGACTTGCTGAGCTGGTTAGCTCACGGCTTGCTAAACCGTTCAGAGTGTCAAGAAGCCGGTGAAGGTCCCCCAGTTGAGGAAGCTCCAGAAGAGCCGTTCTACGACGAGGATCCCTGGTTTTAGGTCTCAATCGCGCTCAGGCTTCCTGGTGGTTTTGTGTAATGTAATATACTTTCGGGCTTGCACGCTCGCTATAGTTAAACTGGGTTGATAAACCTTATATTGTAATCCAAGTTGGCTCTTTTGTTGTAAGCATATGTTGTGATGAAATTCTCTTGCTTGACACTCCGTAACTGATTAAACTTAGATAGTTACGGAATGTCGGGTCTAGACGCCCCTGGAAACGGGGGCGTTACAGATAGTGACACTGAATTCATTACTTTTACGTGATAAGACTCACCAGAGCTAAATAAGTTATTTTGATGCATAGCTGTGTGCATGATAACATTTTTAATGGTACTTGCATGCATGTATCTTGCATCTTAAGTTGTAGGAAATCTAGAACACGCAGCTGGTAGTGTTCTTATGTTCATTGTTATTTTGGCTCAACTAGGAAATATTGTTAAATATTTGTGCTTGCATAGAGGAGAACTTCGCTTCTAGCTGGCTTCATTGGAATTGTTTCGTCCGGGGAACACATTTTGAGGCTGAAATTCGTGATTTTCGAAGATTTTCGGTTTTCTTGACACATTTTGAAAGAAGCCTATTCCGGTCAAAAATTTTGGCCCATTTCAAAAAATTTCGGCCCATCGCTAACCCATCCCACATAAAGCCGATGGCTGATGCAACATGGTGCGGGCACTCGGCTAATCATATTTATGAAGACACATACAGGTGGTAGCTTGGAGGCTATACATTGAAGTGATGGGTTCGCAAGTGGCCTGTCCTGGCCTGCTAAGTCCTGTTCTTCTCTCTCCCAATCTCCGTGGTGCATATTGTTGTGATCTACACCACACGTCCATGACCAAGAGTTCCGCACCAAATGAATATGTAGGCGACCTATGTTCAGTAATTTTCCAAAATTTGTAAAACTTTGCGTACTATTCTCAAAATTGGAATATAGTTCTCTATTCACGGTTTCACACGTTTAGTATCTGCATATAGATCAACTAAAATCTATGGAGTTGTAGGATTACCTCATTTTGGACAATTTGTTCTATGTTAAATATAGATGGAAAAAGTTTGCTTCCTAGCAAGAGATGCTCATAGCTTTCAGTACCTCACAGTTTGACACAAATCTTAAGGTGAGCCAAAAAAAATTTGATACAATAGTCCAAACAGTGCCTTTAGTTGCACAAACCAGGGAAGAAATTTTTTAGGTGGGATGGCATATGTACGAAAAAGTTTTATGACCTTCTCGACATGTGTGTTTCCGTGCTTGTCACGCTGAGGCCACTTATTGCCATGGTCAATTTCATGCACAACAAGATTCATGGTTGCTCAGTGCTAATGATGATGATTGGACCTTGATGTGGAACATGGGTAAGGATGAAAACAGAATGGATGGAATAGTCTTAAATATAAATATAAATTTATATTTTTAAAATGAATATGATAGAATAGGATGTCAACGTTGATGATAAAATTATACCATAAGTGCAGGGCCAATTGTAGTCTTTCACCTAAAGTATTTTAGATTTTATCGAATCCACAGGAAACATATGCAACGATCAATTAGGGTTTATTAATGAAATTCATCTAATTAGCCCATAAAGAACAATTCGATTGCATGAGAATATTGATCCAATCCACAAGTTCAAGATAAAAAAAACAAAGGATAACTAGTTGCATTCTAGAGTCATTAGCCCAAGTTGAATTCAAGTCATGGGTGCAAATTTAAATCTAACTATCTAATGCTCAAGAAAGTTGACTTAGGGAATTAGCCGACTTGTATCTACCCATTGCTCGCGCACCACCAGTTACCTCAGCCTTTTAAGTATGGACTTCAGTCTAATTAGTAAGCAATAGACCTTGAATCGAACTAAACCCCTAAAACCAATTATGAATCTAGATCAAATTAACAAATCATCACACACTACTAGGCTGCTCCAGACAATGGCGGATCCAGTATTTCTAAAATAGGTGTTCAGACTTGACAAATAAAAAGTAAAAATCCACAATAATAAAAAACAATTTGTTTCGTGCTAGATACGACATCTATAAATAATCTAAAATAATTACACAATAATTTAGAGAAATTAAGAAATAACTTAAAATGAAAATGTGTTGATACAATCTCTCCCAAATCTCTCACAAAACAAACCAAAAAAACATTTAGCATTTTGAGCCACAAATATCACAAATCTCTCCCCTTTTAGCAATGTAAGCATCAAGGTACAAAAGGACAAAACAACATAGAGAGAACTCACATCCAAGTATCATTGATCCAAAAAAATTAAAGAAAAAACACACCATGAAAACTTGTAAGATTATTTAAACCAATTGAAATCTTATAAAACTTGCCCGATCATACGTATACATATATAACAAAGCAAGCCAAAAGAAGCTTATAATATGATTAAGCAAATTAATTAATGTACATGGCAGACCTTCACAAAAATAACTAGTTAAGATAAGGATCACTAAAGGAAATATCCATCTAAAAATATAGATTTAAATCTAGATATTAGAATCAAGAGCTAAGTGAGACACAAGTGTCAAGCTAAAGCACAAAACTTAACATAGATTTACATCACCCAACACATAGCACTTTACTATTGACACTTGATATGGCTTATCTTAGTAAAGCACATCCTAGACTGGGAGCCATCTACAGCAGCCTCCTGAGTTTCAACCCAAATTAATTTTAGCATATTTATAATGGCCTTTTTAAGCCCACTTGAATCATATTTCATAAATTGCAGCATCTCAAGGATTACTTTTCAATCATGCTAGGCCAAAAAGTTTAAGGTTTCATGATCTCGATTATACAAAACTCCCCCAAGTTCATGTCCAGTGCAATGACAAGCTGTCTCATGGGAAACAATTGTTAAGATGCATACATAATTATTGCTTTCACCATAATTTGCCATATGTATTTATAGAAAAACTCAAAGTGATTCAAGAAGGAACTAGAATGGCTTAAACTTAGACTTGATTTAAAATTAAGATTTAACTGTGTATTTAAACATGACACATCTCAAGAAGTAATCACTCTAATCAAAATTTAGCCAAAGAATTCAGCCTTGTCATGTTGTTTGTTCAAGTTGACAAATTTTAATAAATAGCTAATTATGGCTTTGCTAAGCTACACATGTAAAATCATGATAAAAAAGCTATAAATAGCTAATTATGGCCTTGCTGAGCTACACATGTAAAATCATGATAAAAAAGCTCAAAATACATATCACGACTTGTTTTGTGATTATTGGCTTAAATTATAATCCAAGTTCTCAAAAATAAAATAAAAACAAGCCTTTACAATGATATACAAAAAGAAAACTCCCCTCAGAACAATCTCATTGGATGACACAACCTCAACTCGCTCCACAAATGAACAAATCAAGAAGTATCGAGCGACTTAGTGAGAATATCAGCAATCAAAGCAACGTCTTTGAGAATAAATTTATCATTAATGTGCACTGTATATTTAGACATCATAGCACCTGTTGAGACATCCCCCAAAGTGATCAACTCAACACTGGATGCCTAGGTGAGGGAGGAGAACCATCTTAAATTACCGGTCATATGTTGGAACAACCTGAATCCACTAGCCATATGTTCCCCTTCCTCATCAGCTGTACCTACATCATAGGAAACATTGATGTCATAGTACTGGGGTTAGTGAAATAAGATCTAGAATCTAGTACTGAGATACACGATGTGGAAGAATAGCAACAAAATTAGAACCAAAATCACGAGCATATGGGCGATGAGAACGCCAAAAAGAATATGGATTATTTTAATTATATCCCAATCAAGCATGTAAAGCAGATTTAAAATCATCATAAAAGTTCTCTAAAAATCTAACGTTCGCATTAGTTTTAGGAACAAAAGAGATTGTATGTTTTTATCTTAAAGCATTCAATCTTTTCTTCTCTTTCTTAGCACGCCTAAAACAAAATTCATGTAAGTACCCATCTCTTACACAGTATGTGCAATGAAATTTAACATAATTAGAGTTTTTTAAGATGATAAGCTAGCACCTATATCATTATTCAATGAACTTTGCATAAAACTAGCAGATTTAAACATAGTTTTATAATTCTCACTTTTTGTTTCAATTAGCCCACTTCCAATGACCTTAACAATCTTAGATGGATTATTCTTGGCATAATTTGCAGTATTAAATCCTATACCAGTGTCTTTGATATTTGTTTTTGACTTGTCTATAATGATATTCAAATTTTTCTTGCTGAAAGAAAATCTCTCTAGAGTGTTATTAAGGTATTCATTTTATTTAGCTAAAATGGGACACGTTGTGCATTTTACCGACTCATTCACAAGATTTTTAGAAGCAGTTAACTAATCTAATCTTTTTTTAGTAAAATCATTAAGTTGTTTAGTTCATGCTTATATTTCCGTATTCAGCTTAGGACAGTTAAAGAAAGAAGATATCTTATGATAAAGCATCTATTAAATTGATTCCCAAGAAGAATTAAATCTAACTTCTAGCAAGTCACAATTAGAGTAAGCTTTTGATTGAGCATTCAAAATATTTTACCCTAAACATGTGAAGATCTAAACTTGAGCTTTTCAATTTTATCATTTGCAAGTTTTAATTTGTCATCACAAGATTCATGTGCCAATCTTAGTTCATCAAGTTTAGTAGTTACATCACTAAGTTGAACCAAGTTTGATGTATTAATTATTCTAACAGATTCCAACTCAGAAAGTAAAACTTGACAAGATTCACAAGATTCATCATTAGGAATAGAAACTCTAAGTCTATTAATTTCAGAATTTAATCTCTCAACAATAAGATCATAATTTTATTTTTATACTTTTTGAGCTCCTCTATCAATCTAAGTACAGCATGAGATAAATCTGTATAAGAAGATTTTACCTTATCAGGATCACTGTAGGGATCATCATTGCTGAGCTCCTCACTATTTGCCACTAAATACATCCCTGTGAAGTACACCTCCTTTGCCTTTTTGCCATTGTCCTCATCGTCGCTTCCAGAATCAACATCACTCAAATCAATCTCATCAAGTGTTGAAAGTCCTTTGTTGACCATCCTACGATAATTGCGCTTCTTGCTTGGGTCAATCTTGAATTGAGAGCGACGAGTTGGTGTCTTGTCATCTTTGAACTTCTTGCTCCTCAGTTTGGGACAATTCATCTTAATGTGGTTTAGCTCACCACATTCATAGCATTTCACTGGATCTTCTCTCCACTTTGATCTGATGTTGTTAATTGTCTTGGTCACCCTGTTGGAGAAAAATACAAATTGCTCTTTTGGAATATTCTCTAATTGTTCATCTAAAATAGAACATAGTGTAAACAAAGAAACAATAGAGAAACTAGAAGAACTGTCAGCTTGGTTGGTCACTAAACCTAAAGATTAGATTTGTCTGTCATGGTTAAAACATTAATCTCATTTTTTTTCATCTTGCAATAAAGATCATTTAAACTAAGTGTTTCTATGTTAACTGAATAATTAATAATAATAACTAACATATTCTAAATAGACATATACGGAGTATTAAAGATTTGATGAGCATTATCAGAATTAGAATATATGACATCAATATATTGCAAATCGCTAATAATTTTATTGAACCTATCAAAAGTGCATCTACTGATTCTTCATGTTTTGTTTCAAATTTAGAGTACTTTTTTTTAAATTAGTTCTGATGAACACCTTTAACAGACTTAGAATCTTCATGATAATCAGTTAGAATAGTCTAAATTTTATTAGCAAATTTAATATGAGCAATTCTGACAACAGAATGCACTATATATGTATTTTTCAACTTTTGACCAAATAATATTACCTTGTACTTATAGAAAAACCTTCATGTGTTTTCTAATAGATATAATTTGATCCATTGAAAAATGTTGTCTTATCTGAAAAATGATCTTGATCTGATGCCATTGCAACCTGTTCTGATATCACTTATAGGATCATCGATAGCAATCAGATGGGTGAATGATTTTTTGATTGTCTAACTTGCCAACACAGAAAGAACACAAAAATAGACAACAAAAGAGGAAAAAATTCTTTTCTCAATACTGTAGTAGTACTGTAGCAGATAATAAAAAAATTCAAAACATCGCTTTCGTTGGTGTCTTCGACCATACGAACAGCTCTTGATTAATTACGTACCAATCAAACAATTAAAAGCCACTACTACAGAAAGCCTAATACTAGACGCCAAATCACAGACGGTTTGACAAAACCATCTGTGACCAACACTAACACAGACGGTTTTAATTTGGACACCGTCTGTGTTGATGGCGTCGGAGAAAACGAGTATCACATACGGTTCTTACCGATGAACCGTCTGTGATATTCCAGTATCACAAACGGTTTTTATTTAAAATCGTCTGTAATAATCTGGGATTGTCACAGATGATTCATATTAAAAACCGTCTGCGATATATTTCCCACCTTGCAATTCCCCAAAATTTCATAATTTTCCGCTTGAGTCCGAGTAGGATTCAGTTTTGAGACATCTTCAGTAAAACGGGCATAACTTTTGCATACGGTGTCCGTTTTCGACGTTCTTGTACTCGTTGGAAAGCTAACAACGAGCCCGATCAAAAAAATGACCAGCTTGTGCTAGTTGCCTTCCAAGACCCTGAAAATCAGCCATCTTTGTACCTAAACCTGCGTCGTAAGTTTTTGGTTTCTGTTTTTGCCCTTTTTCTTGGTCTTCCTTTCGGAATTTGGATTTTGCTTCAACTGAAAAGTTGTAGATCTCATCGAAACATTTCAAATGAGTATATATAAATCATATAAAACTTTGCTATTTTATTTTTTTCAGACTAGTTGTTTATATTGCATCGGTATATAAAATTTTGTGCTCTAATTCACAGACGGTTGGCATATAGAATCGTCTGTAATATTCATTCATCATAGACAGTTCTAGCTACCAACTGTATGTGATAATCTGACCACTGGGCCCGTGATCCTCCTCAACCCAATCCTAGCCAATAGAAATCCACCAATCCTCACCCCACGGATCGTAGCTTCGCCTCTCTGTCCCGCGCCAAAAAATTTCGCACTCCCTCCCCTATAAATAATCACCAGAACCTAGCCTCCTTTCTGTTTTCCTCCTCTTTACTGTTCTCCTCCTCCTTGCTTTTCTCCTACTCTTTGTTGTTCTCCTCCTCTTTGCTGTTCTCCTCCTGCTTGTTGTTCTCCTCATCCTCCTCCTTGACCCATACCATAATAACCCCACGAAGCAGACGATGCACAAGGCAGCGCTCAATCAACGCCGACGATGGTGGGCATCAAAAACATCCAGCTCGTGTGCTGCATCAGGGGCGAGAATGCCTAGGCATATAGGATCTCTGCTTTTCTCTGTTCTTGTTGTGTTAGCTAGATGTGCAACCTGTTTATTGTTCTCCTCCTCCTTGTTGTTTGTTGTTTGTCTATCTGTTCTTCTAATGGTAGGTTGTAATCTTAATAAAAATAAAATATGTACTGTGTTTCATACTATATTTGCTTGTTTTCATTTCAATTAATCGATTTGAGAAATGTATGTTTTATGTTTGTGAAATGAATTGAGATGTGAATTGGATGTATACATGTACATGTTGATCTGCTTGTTTCAGAGGGCATGGCTAGCATTTCCTAAGGCTAGCCAATAAACAGAAATAGATTTAGGGGTAGAAGAGAATAGCACAGACGGTTTTTAGTTAAAAACTGTCTATGATATTTAGATATCACAGACGATTTTTAACTAGAACCGTCTGTGTTATTTAGATATCACAGACGGTTTTTAACTAGAACTGTCTGTGATATATAGATATCACAGACGGGTTTTAGTTAAAAACTGTCTGTGATATTTACACCACAGACGGTTCGAAAGCCGTCTGTGATGAACTCGTATCATTACTGACCCATAAATTCAGACGGTTCACAAAACCGTCTATGATGACGTTTCTGAACCGTCTGTAATACGGTTTTGTGTAGTAGTGCGCAACAATTGCTGTCATCCGAACCATGCACGAGGCTGTTGCGTTTAATCGCGCGAATACCAGTGAATATAAAAGAACCATATATTGATCAATTGCCTCATTGGTCCTGGTTCTTCACTGGAGTGATGACACCATGGGATAGCCGAATGAGAGCACCACCTCTCCCTGGTCTTCACACGATGGAAAACACGACGTGATGCGCCATCTGCTCCCAATGTGATGTGAGAGCACCTCTGCTCTCTGTATCTTGCTTCCTGGACGTGATGCTCCTAATAGATATGCGTGATGCACTCGAAACGAGAACACTGAGAGCGCGTTGATAATTTTCTGATGCAATTTTTATTGTTGGATCATCATATTTATGGCTATAAATTATCTTTCTGACACATCTCAAACCCTAGTATAAAAAGTACATCTATTCACATCTCTATTTAAGCCCAAACCATGATCTTATATCTAATATCATGAGTTATTTTTCAATTCTAACAAATAAGGACCCGAAACCCTTATGTGACATGGGTTTTTAACTTTTATCACATGTTGTAGTCTTTGGACCGTATCTCCATAGCTCCAACATGTATCATCTATTTTTGATCTCCACGTGCCCTAACTTGAGCATGACCATCTCCTCCAGCATTCTTGACTCTCTGGACTATGACTTTACACCAAGCCATCTCCCGATTCCCACGGTAGACCACAATCATTTCTGAGTTACTCTGCACATGTAAAGATCAAAACAATATCTTTTTCCAGTACAAGTTCTTTCCAAATTGATCGACATGAGTCCACACACGCCACATGCCTTAAATAACATTGTCAAATATTCATCATCACAAATATTCTAGTTCTAACCACATGGTCTAACACATGCTCTGCGTGCACTAGTGCACGACGGCGTGTAGTCGGTGCCTGCTACCTCATCGGCCTGGCCGCCCCCGCCACACACTCTCTCCCGACTCTCAAGTGACAGTCATCGCCCGTTTACTCCTTGTAGACGTATCGTTGCATGTCGTAGCCATACTCCTTGCCACCGAGGCCAAACTAGAGGCCAGAGTTACTCTTAGCCTCTCACCAAGTCACTCAGTGGCCAATTGCCCCTCGATTTCGTGCGCTGGTGCCACCAAGTTTGGTGATTTTGGTCTGGATCAGTAGAGCCTGAGAGAGATACATGGAGAGTGGGGGAGGCGATAGGTTAGAGTTAGATCTACAAATAGGCTAATATAATGAGGGGGCAGATGAGTTGTTAAGCCACACTACTTTAGGTGAATTGGAGAGAGGTGTGGGAGTAGGTTGAAATCAATTCGGGGTACAAATATAAAATATTTTGTCTAATTATAGTATATATGTGTAATATACCTACTAAATATTGGATATTACATGAAAAATATCAATTGTTCAGCTAAACACCCTTAAACCACATTAGATTTGCCCATGGCTCCAGTGATGTGCCCATTACACAAGGACAGATGCATTGGTTGTTTCCTCCCTATTACCACCCATATGGCCATATAGGCATGAGTGGAGGGCATAGAGAGTAAAATTTTTGCTTTTTAGCCCAAAATTTGAAAGTTTTTTACATATGGACCCCTGGAGAAAAGATTTGCAAAAATGGACCCTTAGCACGGCGCCAAAGTATATGGCACCCAGGGTAAATAGCACGGAGCCATATGCTTTGGCGCCGTGCGTGGACACGTAGGATACACGGTGGCACAGCACGACGCCAAAGCACATGGTGCCGTGCTATGCAACAACAGCGCTAACGGCCGTGGCGCCGTGCTATGGGACTTAAGCCCGAGTGCGGCCTCGGCCCCCCACCCCTCACCACTCTATTCGAACAGAGAGCAGCCGCCGCCGCCCCTCTCTTCCCCCTCCAAATCTACTCCAATCCATCGATTTTTCTCGCGATTTTGCTTCCAAACTGAGCAAGCAAGGTAAACTCCCTCCCCTCCCTTGATTTTTTCCAATAATTATGGATTATTTGAGGTACATTTCGTGGGGCAAGATAACCCTAAATGAAATTAGATCAATTTGGCTCAGTTTTAGGTTAGATTTGCAATAGATATGCATAATGTAAGAGTAGTAATGTGTATAGATTCATTTTTACGGTTTGATTTGAGCGAGATTCATGAATGTTTAGAAATAGATATATTTTTAGGGTTTGATTTGAGTGAGATTGATGAATATTTAGAAATACATATGTTTTTAGGGTTTGGTTTGAGCGAGATTCATGAATGTTTAAAAATAAATATGTTTTTAGGGTTTGGTTTGAGTGAGATTGATGAATGTTTAGAAATAGGTATGTTTTTAGGGTTTGCTTTGAGCGAGATTTATGAATGTTTAGAAATAAGTATGTTTTTAGGGTTTGGTTTGAGCGAGATTGATGAATGTTTAGAAATAGGTATGTTTTTAGGGTTTGCTTTGAGCGAGATTCATGAATGTATAGAAATAGGTATGTTTTTAGGGTTTGGTTTGAGCGAGATTCATGAATGTTTAGAAATAGATATGTTTTTAGGGTTTGGTTTGAGCGAGATTCATGAATGTTTAGAAATACATATGTTTTTAGGGTTTGTTTTGAGCGAGATTCATGAATATGTTTTTAGGGTTTGTTTTGAGCGAGATTGATGAATGTTTAGAAATAGGTATGTTTTTAGGGTTTGTTTTGAGTGAGATTCATGAATGTTTAGAAATAGATATGTTTTTAGGGTTTTGTTTGAGCGAGATTGATGAATGTTTAGAAATACATATGTTTTTGGGGTTTGGTTTGAGCGAGATTGTTATTCTTATCATTAACGTATTTTTGAATGCACAGGATGGCGAGGTACCAGCTGCTAGACGAGTTCTACGAGAGGGAGCACTATGGCAGGCTCACGAAGGACGGCCAGGTACGTGTGTTGTCGAAATGTACATGTGTTTTCATCATGCAGCTAACTTTTATAGTAATTTTCAGAAGATTCACATACTTCGTCCCCGAACCCATGGTGGATTCCACTTGATGGCCTACGACGACCACTACACCCCACTGCTTCGCCGTGCTGGCCTTCACACGGTCGCTAACCTACTACGGCAGGGCATGCCGGTCTTCAACCCCGCAGCTTTGACCGCACTCGTCGACTGGTGCATTTTCTCTATCGGGTCCGTTTGTTTTCGTTTCTATATTCTTACGTACGTAACTAATTATTTTCTCCGTGTACTATTAACAGGTGGAGGCCAGAGACTCACACGTTCCACCTTCCTTGTGGGGAGATGACCGTCACGCTGCAGGATGTGGCGATGATACTTGGACTTCCCATTAGGGGACAGCCGGTGGTCGGCCCGGCGGTGTCTGAGGGCTGGAGGGCACATGTGGAGGCCTTCCTGGGCACGCCATTGCCTCCTATCCCAGAGAATGCCAGGCGAGGCCATGTCTCGGGGGTCCACATTAGATGGTTGCGGGATACCTTTGGTGTATGCCCTGAGGACGCGGACGACGCCACGGTGACCTACCACTGCTGCGCTTGGGTCCTCCACATGTTCGGGGCCGTGATTTTCCCGGACGCCACGGGGGACGCCGCTTCGTGGACGTACATCCACTGCCTCCAGGACTGGGCCGACGCTGGACAGTTTAGCTAGGGCTTGGCGGTCCTTGCCTTCCTCTACCACCAGCTTTGCGAGGCCTGCAGACGCAAGGCGCCCACGTCGACGCTCGGTGGCTGCGTCTTCCTCCTGCAGGTGTGGATGTGGAAACGCATTCCTGTGGGGCGCCCTCGAGTATTCCAGGCGCAGCCTTGGCATCCACAGGGTGTGGATGACCTCGGCCCCACTGTGGCGTACCTGTGGGATAGCGTCTCAGTCCCGTTTGCGACCACTCAGCGGGCGTACATGGATTTCAGCAACGAGTTGGACACCTTGTCTCCCACGATGGTAAGAAATTGGTAATGCATTTATTTTTCCTACAGTTCTTGGTTTTTGTACATGGCTAATCGTGTGTTTGCCCGTATGTTTGCTTACTAGGTCTCGTGGGAGCCTTACTCCGAGCCACAGGTTGTAGCCCTACTGCTCAGCACCATGTGCTGCAGGGACTACCATATTTGGAGCATGAGGTGTCCGTTGATTTGCTTCTACGCCGTGGAGATTCACCTCCCCCACAAAGTTGCGCGGCAGTTTGGGCTCATACAGTTCTACCCCCCCCCCCCCCGAGGAGGTGTCGACTTATGTTGAGTTGCACAAGTAAGTTACAATTTTTTGTTTTATTTAAAATTTTGTTGGTTCGTACTCTAACACCTATTGTTGACATCTACTATATGTACAGATTCAACAGGGTCCGCCAACGAAAGGTGACGGACTTCGCTCGTCACCACCGAGACTACGTCCAGTGGTGGAGGAGGATGGAGGACAACTGTGAGCGGGACAATAGCCCCCACAGCAATGCCAGCTTCCGGGATTACTTGTCCTGGTACCACACTGCCACCCGCTACAGGCTGAGGCAGCAGTGGACCGATGTCGACTACGCGGACCTCGCTTCCTCCAAGGACGAGGACACTGCGTACGATAGGCGTGCGAGGGAGAGCACAGTGGTCGAGGCCACTCTGATTCTTGATCGAGTGGTACAGAAAGCATGATATTTGCAATACTTTGGTTCAATACGTTTATGTCGCACTTATGTTTCCTTATTTCTTTAGGGGACTTCTCTCCAAACCTTGGTGCGTGAGATCGACGAGGCTCTCAGCTACCCAGTTGGCGACCTGGACAGCGATAACCACCGCCTGAGGGGCTTCCTGAAGGCACGAAGATAATTCGTTAAGTTAGATCCATTGCAATCGTGACATATCATTACTTGCAGAGACTTTGACGTCGGCTCAGTCGGGCGACAGGTTGTTGTGGTTGCCGCGCACACTCGGACGTGATCATACCGGCGGCCTCCCAGCGCTCGGGTGCCTCAGCTGCTGCAGCCTCGTCATCACACGTCGGCAGGTGCCAATCCACGAGGAGCTCGTCACGCACTCTGACTTTCAGTTAGGGCGATGACGACGACGACGACGAGGCGGAGTAGGATGCCGAGGAGGAGGAGCACGAGGATGAGGAGGCTTCTACCCATGACGAGATTGGGATGTCGTAGATGCCCGACGCACCATCTACTCAGGCTTCGCAGCGGCCTCGTCGTTCGGCCCGTCCCCCAAGCACGTACACTCCAGGGACTGATGCCCTGGCCAAAGGCAAGGGAAGGGCCAAGAGGCAGTGACTTATTGATGTTTTGAGACTTTTAATAGTTATGTGATGTGTTTGAGACTTTTGATAGTTATGTGATATTATGTAATATTTTGAGACTTATTGCTAATTATGCGATGTTGTCGTTTACGTTTTTCAGATGTTTTATGTGTGAATGTATATGTATATGTATATGTATATGTGTATGTGCATATGTTTTGCAGAAAAATAGCAAAGTTTGTTGTTTTTTCTGCAGGTGTAGCTAGCACGGCACCAAAGCCGCTGGTGCCGAGATATTGGACTACGGCGCCCGGTCCTTTGGCACCGTAGGAGGCGCCAAAGACGCTGGCGCCGTATATAAACCTCTCGGCACCAAAGGGGCTGGCGCCGTGATACGTGGACTTGCACCAAAACTTCAAGTTCAGGCTAAGTCCCAGAGCACGGCGCCACGACCGTTAGCGCCGTTGTTGCACAGCACGGTGCCATGTGCTTTGGCGTCGTTCTGTGCCACCGTGGATCCTACGTGTCCACGCACGGCGCCAAAGCATATGGCTCCGTGCTATTTACCCTGGGCGCCATATACTTTGGCGCCGTGCTAAGGGTCCATTTTTGCAAATCTTTTCTCCAGGGGTCCATATGTAAAAAAACTTTCAAATTTTGGGCTAAAAAGTAAAAATTTTACGCATAGAGATCTCTGAGACATAGCAAGTGGACACACCATGATGTCAAGCAAGGACGGGAGAGGGAGGCACACACTTGTGCTCGGCCAAATAGGATAGAAATCGGTCAAAAGTCAAAATTGGAAAAATCAAATTAGACAAACCTCAGCTGAGATTTATTTTTAAAATATAAATTTTGTATTTTTATTTTCCAAATTCTGACAGTATGGGAAATCCTAGCATTGATCAAATTACTAAAAATTAAATGTACTTGAAAATCAAAATGCCACTGGACGGCACTAAAAGGTGATAGATATACAATACATGGAACAAATTAAGTGTTAGATAAGACTGTCACATGATACACAATATGTCACTCATTGTGAGGCAAATATATAGGATCCAGGCTTGTATGGTGAACATATAGAGTTATTCAATTAATGGTATATGATTAAGGAATCACCCCAAGCATTAATGCCATGACTCACTCCCATTCTTGTGGCACCCTAAGCTAGAGAAGTGGGGAATATTGGGAGAGTTAGCTATGTGATATCCCTAAATTTTAATTATAAATTAATTAAATTAATAACAATAGTAATAGTAAATTGGTAAATAATTATTATTAATTTAGAGGTGAGAGGGTCAGATGGGCCTATTGGGCCAGCCCATGTAAGTCCCATCTAAATCTTGCCTCATAAAAAAGAGTTATTCGGATTCCCCTAGCGTCGCCCCCTCTCTCCGCAAAGAACAGCCGCCACTTTTCCCCAGGGGCACCTCTCTAAGGTTGTTTCCTTTTTTTTCCCTAGGGCTATGCTATGGCTACTCCAAGAGGTGAATAGGGAAGCAAGGGAGAGATTGAGAATAAGGAGAATTCGTGTGTTTTCTTCAATAGATCTTCTACGATGCGTCGGTAACCCTCTAATACTTCACCATGTCCTATAGATGAACTTTTGTATGAATTAACTTGGCAATTAGGGCATAATTAGCCCTGTGGATTGTGCTAATTCTCGTATAGAATTGCTAGGGCTATTCTGGCTTCGCGTAGTTTGGATCTAAATGATGTTTGAGGGCTTTAGAGGCAAAATATTGAAAGGTGTTATACTAAAGAGTTGTAAATAACTTCCTAATATTTCCAAAACACTAAAGATCACTAAATTATATTAAGTAGATTGTAAGATATGGCCTTTGGAAGCCTGTTGTCCTACAGATCATTATGGTTGAGTGGTGTTGTGGTTTTGAGTGGTTTAAGCCCTGAAGACAATTGAATTAGGTATGTCAGATATCTAGAGAGTTGTAGATAATTTTATCATATTTCTATGGAGTCATTAATCATGTACTTTTGTTGGATAGATTGAAAGATATGAATTTATAAGTGTGATGTCTGGAGGGTTGATGTCAATTGGCGTGTTGAGGTAAAAATCTAGATTAAACATATTAGATGGCTAAATTATGATCTATCCTCTATAAAAAAAATTTGTAGATAATTATTCAATATTTCCATAAAATCTGAAATCATTAAATTTGGTTGTTTAGATTGAAAGTTACAGTATCAAGAATGTTGTTGTGCTGGAATCTATTATCAATGGACGCAATTGTAGAAATTGGCTAATTTCATTGAATAGATGGCAGAATTAAATTCTAAGTTTAACTAGGGAAAGTTAGATAATTTTTCTTAGTTTCTAGAAGTGGTATGGTTTATCATGTTTGGTACAATATATAAGTAGATATAAAATCGTTAATCCTACCCTCTAGTAAAACAATAGAACAGTTTTCGGGGTCCAAAACAAGGGTTTAAATGGATTAATCAGGATTTTTGGCCAACTAGAAAAGTGTGAAAAAATTTGTGTAGTTTCCATAAAGTATATGGTTTCCTATGTTTGAATTCTAGAATTTAAATTTATGATCAGATATAACCAAGATAGCGGGAAGGTGATGGTGAAGAGGGTTGTTGTGCCTGGTTTGCGCTTAGGAGCGATGTCATTCGTTTGTATGTGTATGTACTGTTTAAGTGATATTTTGAGATGGGTGATGTTGTTCAAGTAGAGGTTCGAGCTTAGTGTAGTCCACGCATCATCCCTGTAGATATACAGGCGAGTGCATGGTATAATGGTGAATTGGTTTGGTGGTTGTTACTAGTTATGTTTGATGCAATATCTATCTTCCATTATGTGATAACTATTACTATTTCATAATAATCATATAATGGTTAATGGACGATAGCATAATGATGGATAACGGTAATGGTACATGGTATTGATAGTTACATGGTAATTCTGGGACATGGTATGTGATTATTGGAAAATATTGCATCACTTACATTAGCATCATGAAAATAGTGCATGAGCCAAGTTGGTGAGAAAGACATAATTAGTTTGGAGTGCATGTGCCAGGTTGATGAGAAAGTTATATGACTAGTTCAAAGTGCTCTAAAGAAAGACCTACCTTAGTAGGCTCTCCATAGGATGGAGGTTGAGACCCTGTATGAAAGATGACATGGCAAAAGTGGTTCGTCAACGAGTGCACACTCCGATATACTAGTATAAGCTATAGAAAAGTTGAGACATGTGCATAAGCATTGCATTACATTGAAATAAAGAGAAGTTCATAAATGCTTAATGTTATTGTTATGTGGTTAATGTGAATGACATGGGATGATTACTGGTGGGACATGTGTTTGCCATGCTTATGATCTCCCTACATTGCTTCAATGGTAGGAATGAGGTAGTGAAGTGTGAATTAAGACGATGACTCATATATGTTGATGTTTACTATTTTATTATGTACTTGTCGAGTCTTAGACTCACTCTTGCCTATGCTGTTATTTTTAGGTACCAATGAAGATGGCATGCTTGGGGAGGGAATAGTACATGATCAACACATGCATCACTGTTGTTTCACCTATCACACTTAGATTTGTTCCTTACATATTAGAGAGATCATTCATGCAAACTTTAGAATTTAGTTAACGAGTTTTGCTGGAACATAATAATATTGGTATTATTTATAGTTAGCTCAAGTACTATTGGTTAAAGTAATATTTGATTTATCTCAATTATTGATAATGTTTTTATTATTGTCATTAATGGTAAGTTTGCCCCTGGGCGCATGGTTCCAGGCGCTCTTGAGTGCGTGGTCTCGAGCGTTCTCGGGCGCATGGTCCTAAACATGTTTGGACACAAGGTTCCAAGGTTATATTTGTACAATATTAATCCTATTTTTTAAATTATCTGCCATACTTATGTTTAAGTCATTGTAATGTGAAATCATGGTTAAGACAATATTGTTGGAGGTTTTGTTAAATAAGATCTAAAATAGTAAGGGAAAAAAGTAGTGGTGACATTCTAGACTCATTGTTGGGCTAAGATGTTACAAGCCAGGGGGTCTTAGCAATGATGAGAGAGTTTTGAGTCATTGTGGCTTCTTGATCAGGAAGGTGTGGCATGATAGATCCATGGGGTGGTGGAAATGTCTATGAATGGAAGGGGTCTAGGAGTCTAGTAGTGATGGCATCATGGCATCTAAGGGAGATCAATGGAGTGAGTACATGGGAGAGGTTTGTGAGAGGAAGGGGAGTGTGGGGCCGGGAAACAGGGTTAGGGTTTGTAAGTGGTAGTAGAGTATCTTGAGAGGATTAGGGTTTGGAAGAGTTTACGGTTTATCCTTGAAATTAATGTTTTCGTAGAGGGAAAGGCAATATTTTCATGTCTAGCGATACAAATAAATGACACACACATAGGGTTGGGGAAGTTACTAATTAGAGGTTTCGCATAAATGTTGTCAATTTTTACAATAAGATTTTTTTTAACAAAAAATATGTCTTATTGTTTGTAATTAGAGAGTAACTGAATATCATATTATTTATGGGGGAGCTATATGAAAACCGAATGAGCTATTCAAATTTTGGAGGTAAAGTGTTTTAATTTGTGAATATGATGTACAAAATGGCCCGTATTTAGTTTTAACCGTATTGTGGCCCCTATAAAATGGCCTTCGTTCATTTTTATATACAATCTATATTGTTAATGTGATTGCCTTTTCTGCATATATAGACAAGGGATGTCCCCTATTCATCCTTTGATCTTCCCTCTTGTTCTACTAACTCCTTCACTTTCTGCAACAAGGTCTAAAAATGCAACAAAGTTTTTTTTAAAAGAAAATAGCCAGGAGCTCCGGCGTTCACAACAAAACTAACCCAACGTCATTACCCTAAAGCCCATAAGCACACCCATACTTTGCACTGCTTGTCTAGCGTAGATATGCAATATCACATACAATTAACTAATTAAGAGATACTTTTCATTTGAAGACAATATATATTATATTTAATTTAAGGAATTTGATAAACACCATCCGGATGTTTTCTTCCAAATAATCATCCAAATTTCTCACCTTGGATGTGTGCGAAGATTCGTGTGCTGCCATCTCCACCTTCTTCTCCGACGACCCCTTCTTCCTCCTTTCCGGCAACCCCCTTCTTTCTCCTCGCCGGTGAGCCCAAGCGGAGAATTCCGCTCCCCGCACCTAGGATTCACATAAAGGGAGGCTAGGGGGCAGTAGCCCGGCGATGGGCTGTGGTGGGGTGACAGATGGGGTAGGAGGATTGTGGGCAATGCTGGAAGGTGGCGGCGATGGCGGAAGGTACTAGCTATTAGATTGGACGGGGGTAGCATGGCGGGGAGCGGTAGGGACAACGCGGCGAGTGGCGAGGGGCCACCGGCCGCGGGTAGTGTAGGAGGGGCAGGGGTGGTGTTGGGAGACGCGTGGAGCTGCTCTAGTGAGAAAGGAGGAGGTCATGGGAGGAGTTCGTCGCCGGCGACGAGGAGGGGACAGCGCGGGGTGGGAGGCGACGTGGAGGGAGCGGTTCGGGGTGGGATAAGGTTAGGGTTAGATGGAATTATATAGTAAGGGGTGAAAGGATGGGGTTTTTAGATCTTAATCTAAGGTCAGAAAATTTGAATAATTGTTTAAAAGAAAATATTTGAGTAATTCCTAGACACACTCATAAATTAATCTAACCAAATGGAATTAATGCACAGAAAATCTTTCAGGACACGTTTAAGAAAACTTCTGGACCGCCAATATTCCAAAGACATAAATATGGGACACACCCTATAAATATATGAAGCACCCAATCAAACCTACCTAAGCATTTACGTGAACTAAATTACCAAACATATATAATCATAAGGGGAGCGGGGACGTGCAGTTAATCAAACTTCGTGAGTAGTCGCATGATCGAATGAATGCATGCGTGCAGCCGTACGGCCGGCGACGTCTGATGCCGGCGGCTAGACGCCGCCGCAGCGGTAGGTGATCCGGCACGTCCTGCCGACTCTGACGACGTACGTGTGCTGCGGTTTCACGAGGAACGGAGGCAGCCGCAGAAGCGCCTCGCACACGCAGTCCTTCTGCACCTCCTTGAGCCACCGGCAGCAATCACGGTACGCACGGAGCTCCTCGTCGTGGTGCTCATCGTCGTCGTCATCTTCGTCGTCGTGGTCGTTGTCCCCGCCATGGTCGTCATCGTCGTCGTCATGGCCGTGGTCGTGGTCGTTGTCATGTTCGTCGCGCAGACGGCCACGCCGGCCGTGGCCGCGCCCGCCGCGGGTGCGATTGCCGTGGTGGCCGGTGCCGTTCCCGCCGCCGCCGTGGCTATCATTGCTCGCCATCAGGGCCGATATGCTGATCGCCGCCCGGCCGCGGCGGCCATGGTCATGGTGGTCATCGTCGCCGCCGCCATGGTGGTCATCGTCTTGGTCGTCGTCGTCGTCGTCGCGGTGGTGGTGGTGGTCGTCCTCGGGAGGGCTCGGCGGCAGGATGGAGCAGGCCTGGCTGGCGATGGCGAACTGGCTGATGCAGAACGCCTTCGCCTTAGCCTGTGCCGCGACGGGCGCAAGGAGGGAAGGGAGGAGGAGGAGGGCGGCGGCGACCACCGCTGCGTGAAACGCCGATGCCGCCATTGGCTAGCTAGATAGATGGTCCAGTACTTACCTAGCTGTGGCCTCTCTTGCTGACTACGTGCCACTTATAAAGATGTGTAACTAATTAAGTCGTCATTAAGTAGTTGGGGTCATCGATCCTTTGCTCGGTTGCATCGCGTGCAGCTTCAATTTTGCGTAGCTAGAAGACTAGGAGTGAGCAGAGATGGATGCAATGATGCATGGTTGTAAATTAGGTGCTTCATACCGATGGTATGCATCAAGGCTTGTTCAGCCATGCCCATCTTGTTTACAGAGTTTTTTTAAAAATACTTTTTATTAATATTATATAAATATATCATTACTTAAAAATATATAAATAACTTCTGTCATCATTTCAAATAACGATAGATCTTTGTCATCATTTGAAATAGTGACAATCCTACATTATGGCCTGCGTGGTAGTCAGCCCGTTTCTATCGCCAAATAAACCGGCCTCTGTCGCCAGTTCAATTGACAACAAAGGCCTTGTCATCATTTGAAATAGCGACAATCCTACGTTATAGCCCGCGTGGTAGTCAGCAGGTTTCTGTCGCCAAATAAACTGGCCTCTGTCATCAATTCAATTGATGACAGAGGCCTCTGTCGTCAATTCAATTGATGATAGAGACCTACTGACTGTTAGGCAGGGCTCCATGTAGGATTGTCGCTATTTAAAAGGGTGATTGAACCTATAGAGGCTTCTGTCACTATTTCAATTGACGATTTGTGTCTCTGTTATCAATTGAAATGATGACAGATATCATGGCATTGATGTAGCACTCTATCATCTATTCGTTTGACAATAGAGCAGCAGAAGCTCTGTTCTAAATTCAAATGGCAACAGAGCCCTGTCACTATTTCACCATTTAAAATGGTGACAGAATGTTTTTTTTAAATGATGATATATTTTTGTAATATTAATAAAAAAAATATAATTTTAAAATCCTTGTTTACATGCATGAGTGCACTGTTGGTGATAGGTCAGTGGCTCCTTGGCTGTACGAAATATTTGCTTTTGGTTATTGTTGTTAGACTGTACCGCCAGTGAAGAAGCCAGAAATTAATTTTAGAGGGACTGGCATGTAGTATCACAAAGCTAATATCATGGTATCGATACATTAGAAAAATGTACACAAGTATTCCCTTCGGTCACAGAAGAATATCGTTTTGAGATACATGAAGTCAAACTTTTGAGACTTTTGGTCACCGATATCTTTGTAAATATTTAGATTGGTTACAAAATATATATATATATATATATATATATATATATATATATATATATATATATATATATATATATATATATATATATATATATATATATATATATATATATATATATATGTCTCAAAAACTATATAAAAATACTTACTCCGATCACAAAAGAGTGACATCATATAATACATATAGTCAAACCATATAAACTTTGACCAGATATGTTGCTTAAAATGTAAGGTTTGGATATATTAAAATGATACGAGTGAATTTGTCTTTAAAATAGTTTCATAATATCATATTTTTACAACTTTTTCAAATATATTATAAGAGAATTTAGTGGTAAAAAGAGCATATTGTTGACTTTAAAAAGTAAAACAAAGGTCACTTGTGTGTGAGTGAAGAGAGTTTTTTTGTCATTGTAGAGCATGCAGTCAAAATAGCATGTCTTGTAAAAGGTTGTCGGACCTTCTCCTATGATACCTATTTGTGGGGAGCGACTAGAGCACAACTAGACG
Source organism: Dendrocalamus sinicus (assembly GCA_036346575.1). Taxonomy (NCBI): domain Eukaryota; kingdom Viridiplantae; phylum Streptophyta; class Magnoliopsida; order Poales; family Poaceae; genus Dendrocalamus; species Dendrocalamus sinicus. Next base: position 33,745,115 of record CM070648.1, on the reverse strand, counting down.
CGCTTTAGTCCTAATATGCACCCACCCCGCGCTTCTTTCTCTATGTGGAGTGCACGGTCTACTGCTCTGCTGGTTGCCTTTTCTGGGCCAAAAGCAATTAGCTTAACTTTTGTGGACCGAGTAGCAATTCACTCACCCATGCTTCCCTGTATCTAGATTGAATGCCCTCTAGGCCCTAGCTAGATTTTGTTGGCCCGAGCTTGACGATCATGTGCGGAAATCATATTGCTTTGCACAACCATAATGGCTAGCGGAAAACAGATGAATAAGCAAGCTGTAGCAACAAAAACTAATCTATGTGTATAACTTCATCATTTATTGTGCATCTACCCCACTCTATAATAATACACCAAAATTTTCTTTACTAAATCCACCCCCCTCAACCACCCCCACAGTCATGCCTAATCTAAGTCCACCCAGATTTGTGTACCAAAGTAATCCAACTTCATACGAATGAATGGTCTGGATCTCTCCTTAAACCTTCTTCTCTTACTCATTGAAGATCTTAAGGCCAAAATCATCCGGATCATGCACATCATTTAACCTAGAAACCCACCCCGCGCTGCTGCCGCCACCGCCCGCTACGTCTTAGAAACCGCTCCGTTATCCCCTGTGCCCCCGCTCGACTTGCGCTACCCCCTCCCTCCGCCTCCCCATCCTCCCCCGCGCCTCCCCTCCCTCCGCCTCCCCCCATCCTCCCCCGCGCCTCCCCTCCCTCCGCCTCCCCCATCCTCCCCCGCGCCTCGCCTCCCTCCGCCTCCCCCTATCCTCCACCGCGCCTCCCCTCCCTCCGCCTCCCCCATCCTCCACCGTGCCACCCCCCATCCTCCCCCATCTCCGCCTCCCCCGCGCCTCCGCTCCCGCCGCTCCCCCGTTCTCCGCGCCGCCTCCTCCTCCTCATCCGCCGCTCCGCCCTTCTCCCCGCGACACCGCTCCTCCCCCCGTTCTCCGCGCCGCCTCCTCCCCTCCCTCCTCCGCCGCTCCGCCCTCGCCTACTCCTCTCTACCCCGCGCCGCCGCCGCCTCCTCCTCCCCCCCCCCACTCCTCCGCTCCGCCCCGCCTCCTCCCCCGCTCCTCCGCTCCGCCAACGCCTCCTCCTCCCCCCACCCCGCCGCTCCGCCGCCGCCTCCTCCTCCCCCACTCCTCCGCCCTCGCCTCCTCCCCGGATTTTCCACTCCGTCCGTCGTCGTCCCTTGCCCTCCCGCAACAGCCAGCGTCACCCCGGCCCCTCCAGATCGCATCCAACCCCTCTCGTCTCGGATCGCCGCGCGCGAGAGAGATGGCTTCGTGTTCTCCCCGGTAACTTCACAAAATCACATCTGGGCCCTTCTGACTCACTGCCCGTTTGGTTTCTTGGAGGTGGCCGCAGCTCTCCGGCAAAAGGCGGCGGAGATGGCTTCCACGGCGGCGGCAATGGCGAGGTCGCAGTGCTACTACTCACGGACGTCGTGGGCGCTGCGGCAGCGTGGCGTCGCCCGGGCGGTTCCGCTGCCTCCCCGGCGGAGTTTCAGAACCATCCACCCAAATCCGGTACATGCATATACTTCACCATTCGATTACCCATCTCATTTTAATTTTCTCTGCTACATATTTGTAAAATCTGATTCTTATATGGATTAAATGACAGAATGTTTGCTTCAATTAAGACATTTGTTTGTTATTCTAGCAATAATGCCAAATCCTGCAGCCCCATAATTCGTATCATGACACTTGCAGCAGTGTGGAGTTCTTTGGCTATTTGCATTTTTACCACTTTCATTTGTCACATCTACCCCCCTGATCAACCATACTATGAACCCCTGGCTTTCTCAGCTTTTCATATTAATGCTTTTAGTTGTAGTCATGGACATTTATCCAGTATGATTTGTGATATACTACAAGGAAACGCAATAGTTTTAGGCTTTCAGCACTTCATAGTCTGTAGATTAGTAATTTTACCGTGATAAAATGTGCCATCATGAGTATTTCATAGTTCTTTACGGGTATATCAGTTGAGTTAGAAAACCTTATGATAAGTAGGGATAATCTCTGCATATTACTCATGTCATCAAGCTGCCATTCACATGTGTTTTACTTGTTCAGTTGTTTGGCATCCCTGGTGTTGTGTTAACATAGTCCTGTTCTGTGTGGTGAATTCTAGCTATGGTTTCATTTGATGTTTATGTCATATAGGAAGACTCCCTAGCATTCGTGTAGTAAGGTCCAGTACAGGTGATTGTAGACACCTGCATTTTGGGATGATTTTTGTAAATGAACTAACTTAAACTAATGGATATCGTAACCATGATACTGTTGTTTTTTATCATGTAATTGCTTTATTGCCAAGTACATTATGTTGGCATTATGTTAAGCTGTTAAGATATCGTAAATCATATTATCAGTTTAGTATAACGATGAATTTAAATGTACAAGGAGTTTAAACCCTATGCCTTGTGAGTACTGTCACAAATGTTGATCACCAACCTTCAACGCATGGTCTCTAGATGTTTAAGTAACTTGATCTGCTTGATTCTGCTGATTGTGTTGTCTCATTATGGGATTTCTTGTTTTGCTAGGCTTAGATGGTTTTAGTTTTCCTTGAGCTTAACTACACAACTTGGACACATATAATTTCTATCAAATATTTTAGTTATTTTCTACCTCAAAGAATTAATGCCTTTAATTGCTGTCAGGGCTAAGAAAGTGACAAAAATGTCTGAGAGTGGCAACTGGGCTAAGAAAGTGACAAAAATGTCTGAGAGTGGCAACTGGAATTTTGTCTGGCGTTGTGAAGGTTACAGGTTATTTTACAAGCTCAGAGGCTAACTCAAAGTTGGCAAGAAGTTTTTTAGCCTATTACCTGGAGAGATTGTTCTTGCTTCGCTTGATGGATTTAGTATGTGATCTTTATTTTTTTTAACGGAATGTGATCTATATTTGTGTTAGTAATGCATCATGTGTGTCTGGTATTATTGATCTTATTTCATGGTACACTGAAGGTTGGCATCTTTTTCTTGATTCAAACAGGATGCCCGCCGTACATAATTGAACATATTATCATTATTCTAAACTACGCCTAGGCAACAATTGTCTCATGAAACAGTGGAATTATTTTATTTCATTTGGGGGGGAAATTTTTCCATGCATTGAAATTCTATTTAGTTTCTTCAAGGATGGTAGAAGTTGACGGCAATTTCTGGTAGCTATAGATTCTTTGCAATATTTCTTACCATATTATGTGCAATATTCTATTTTGGTCAACTGAAGTCAAAGATAGTGAAAAACTTAAGACTTGATCGGCAGGAGAGGAAAAGGGAACCTATCTGTATGTATAAAACTCTATGTTGTTCATACACATCTTTATGTTCTTTTTTATTGTTGTGAGTATTTTAAAATCGTATATCAAAACTCTGTAGGCTGGACGAGTCAAGCCCTAGGTCATCTATACCTTCTGAAATCACAGGGAGGAGCAGTTTGAGGTTCAGCACGCCTGGGTTTGGTTAATGCAATAAGATCTTTCATGCCAAATGAGAGAGAGGGTTCTGGAAGACTCAAATCACTTAGACAATCAATTATATCAGGGGTTTCTGAGACATTTTTTGTGTAATATCTTAAATCTTTTAAGAAGAATATATTTGATCCCCAGGAGAAACTTCTTTTGTGGATGAATATGTTTCTCTTCTTGTCATGTATTTTTCTGTTGCAGTGGATCCTCAGTTATTCTTCCTACACATCATCAACGATTCAAATTGTATTGGTATAAATGAAAAATTGGCAGTGGGATCAACAATAGTACAGATAACTATTTATGGTATCGTTTATATAAGATTCCATGATTAAACTAGGTACTTAGATACATGTCACAACGCTATGAATTGTGTTATATTCTGTTTCAAAATAGTAGTATTTGTTCGATATAATGTTTTTTTTTTGCATATTCTACAGACATACGTTAATGGAATTTTGTTGCATATTCTACAGACATACTTCTATATAAATGCAGCCATACTCGACGTCTTCAAAGAAAGTGAACTGGTTGATGTTGTTCACATTACACAAAGTTCTGCACAAAGTATACAGAGCTCCTCTGATTTGTTCTCTAATAATGAAATGGTGAGTATTCATAATCTTTTAATTAACAGTGGATGCCAGATTGTTTTCATCTAAGCTATGTTGTTCCTTTTTCTTTCCTACTGTTGCAGCACTTCATACTGTCATCAAAATCTGTTCTAGCTTCTTGCTGCCATAATAATGTATAAGTGCTTCATGATCTTTAAATTTCCTGCAGTTACTTTTGTTCTGTTGTTGTAATTAGTATCTGTAAGTTTACATCTATCATAATTCCAAGATATTCGCATGCTCCTAATTGACGGCTTTTGCTTGGATATGGTAGTCCTTGGCCTAGCAAGTTCAAACAAGTAATTTAACTTTTCAAATCAATAGCTTCCTGTTAAAGGTGACAATAATCGCCAGAGTGATCACCCCGGTTACCATCCTTGTCAAGTAACGTGCCATGTAATCCATTTCCATGTATAGTTTTAAGTGAGTTGATGATGTGGAAGGGGCTCATTTGGCACAATAACATGATTGTGGCAGCTGCCGTCTCATATTTAACAAGAAACATGCTGTATTAATAAACCTGAAAGTTTCAGAGTGGTTTCTTTATGTTGAAGAGTGATTTTTGTTGTTCTGACACTATCAACTGGGGTATGTCCTAATATTTTCCCATTAATTTTTTAAATATATACATTCATTATGTGACAAAAATATTTGGTTATACAATATATGAGCATGAATCTTAATGAATCTGATTGTTCGTTTTATTTTTTACAAATTTTATCTTGTTTTGTATTTTACCGTAGCGTTAGCACGGGCACACTACTAGTCAAATAAGTTGCACACTTTGACACTCATCTGCGATATGGACTACTTATCATCCAAGATCAACAAAACCATCAACAAACTTATCATGTACATTTTAAACAAATTACCATGCCAAGTTATATAAGTTACCGCCTACAATTTAACAAATTACCAATCTAAGTTGAAAAACCACCATTAGTTTATGGGTTTATAAAATCTTCTAAACATACCATCACTTGGAACCTAAATTATATATATATATATATATATATATATATATATATATATATATATATATATATATATATAGTTTTAATATATTACAAAAATTGAAAAAGGTTCAAAATTAACATTTGTTGCACTCTAAGTTACCATCTGTATTTTTAACAAATTACCAACCTATGTTCAAAAAATTACCATTAGCTTTTGTGAATTTAAAAAGTTCAAAAGTTAATCATCAATTGCACCATAAGTTACCATATGTAGTGAACCGAGTATTTTTAACAAATTATCATTAGTAAATTATTTAAATAATTACCATCAGTTGGTGCTCTAAGTTATCATTTGTATTTTTAACAAATTACCAACTTAGGTTAATAGTTTACCATCAGTGAATGTAAAAAGATTTAAAAATTACCATCAGTTATACCCTAAGCTATCATTTGTGAAATCGAGCTATCGTCTGCTTTTTTGACAAATTACCATTCAAAATTCTGTATGTTACCATATGTAATATGAATAAATTATTAGATCCAAATTACGATTAATTTGTGAATATATAAAAAGTTCAATACTTATTATCAGTTAGACCCTATGTTACTAGCTACATTTTAATAAATTGCCACATAAATTCAAATTTGCCATCAACCTTTTGAGTTTGAAAGAGTTTAACAATAACCATCAGTAGTACTCCTAGTACCAACCTAAGCTCAAAAATTACCATCAATTTTGTAATTTAAAAAAGGATTAATATTTTTTCCATCTACACATTTTATTGAGCATTGATTTCATCGTACAAGAGCCCATGTGACGTTGACATATAACATCGTTCTATGCAGCTGACTTGGAACATCACTTCTGGACGTTTATCCCATCCCCCACACAACCGTTTGATGTTTGATGTAGGCCATATCTGGCCTGTACATTTAGCTAATCACGATCACTCGTTCCCACTCAACAGCATCATTCGACAAGGAAACTGACACGTGCTAAGGTTATCGCGCTGGTGTAGCGCCGTAGAAATTCGGTTACTTTTTTGTGACGCTGTGAACGCCTCAGCATTGCATATGCACATGTTACAACAATTGACCAACCAAAACAACCAGCCAAAGAAGGATGCATTTCACACAGAAATTTACATAATTCAGTTTACCGCACAAACCATTAGTTTCTAAATATTTACACAACATATGTACGTAGACTTTCTGCTGACAAGCGAGTATCAAAACAGCAACTATCAAAGAAATATTTGCATGCTGTTTTCTGCTCTTTGAGAACGAGGCAGTGTCAGTAGCAGCTGATACAAGAACTACATCAAAATGATTTGTATTTTTTGGCTTATGTACGCTGTAATCAGTTTCAGTAAGTCATCTGAAGTAGCTGTTGTCAGAGGGCCGGAGGGATTCATGAATGGAATGAAATTGAACACTGTTAGGCTAACAATACAATCTATGGCTAAGATTGATAGATGACAGCCTATCCTACAATAACATCTCTCGATGAGGTCGGTCTGCCTTCCGCTTCTGCATTGGCAGATGCTAAGATACATATGTACAAGGTGGCAGGTACCATCTCCCCCATTTCTGGAGGGGTTTTGTGCCAGGCTCCATTCCAGGTTTTACCAACAACCAAAAAGGCAACCAAAAAAAGGCATCGACCCTGTAAAACAGGAGGTGAGATGAATCAGAAAAGAAGAGAACTAGTTGACTATAGCGATCAGAGCAATGGGATAAAGAGTATACCATTCAAACACAGCAAAATGTTATCTTGGTCTCCAGCTACCATGCGCTGCAAAAAAAAAGAGGTGCATTTAGCATCCTCAACTTATAATCACCCGAGGGAATGTGAAGAAAGTTTCTTCCTTCGAAACTGCTCGCTTCATACATTAGCATGTTGCATCAAGCAATTCATATTTTACAACAAAAGTTTGTTATTAAGTTGGAGGAATTACTGATGAAGCTCAGCATAGCTGTTTTTAAATTAAATAAAATTGAAGCAAAGTTGGTCACAGCATCAACAATATTATGTCTTTCATGCCTTCTCTTGCATGGTTTTTCACTGAAACTTCACAATTAAGCTATAGAATAGGTTCTACCATAATAGTGAAATAATAGCAACTTCAGACAAGGCAAAGCTAACAAACTGGATTTGCCAGACAAATTGATTTGTTATGTTAGAGGCAAATGGATGCTACTTACATTAGGAAACAGAACAAAGCAACATGCAAGTGTAACATACCTCCTGCTACATGAGATACTGGAGGCTCCATAGAATGTCTGGAGGGGGAATAATTAGAATGTCTAGGGCGCATAGACCAGCCGGTGCAGGGACCTGGTGGACGATCTGATGGTCGTCCATAGTGCATTGGGGCTGGTGATGCTTCAAAATGATCTGGAATAGGTGGAGGTCCTGGATAATAATCAAGAGCAAACCAAATCAACTTTATATTGCATGATCACATAACAATGGTTCACGTCATGGAAAAACACCAGTTAACCTCGTGTAAGGGAACTGTATATCATGAAAAGCATGCTAAATAAGAAATGGCTCACAATGTGACCATGTTAAATAAGAAAAGTACCTGGCGGAAAAGGAGGAAATCTTCCCCCGTCAGCGACTTCATGGTGCATCGGTCCCCTAATAGCTCTGTCATCAAAGTGATGTCCTGTGTCTTCGAAATGATGCCCTCTATCATCGAAGCAATGTGCTCTATCATCGTAGCGATATCCTCTGTCATCAAAGTGCCGCCGCCTATCTCTATCATGCCCATGATGTCTTCTATCATGTCTGTGATGATCTCGATCATTTCCATTATACCGATATCTCTCAGGATAGGATGAACAGTTATTACCCCACTGTTGTGGTCTTTGTTGGGGTTCTGATGGCACATAAGGGAATTGATTTAAAGGAGGCGGAGGGGGTGGTGGTTGCAAATGATATCCTTCATTAGGTATTGATGTAGTTGCGGGTTGATGATAGTTATTCCCGTGATATGGTGCAGGGAAATTGCCATGGGGTCTAGGAGGATTGAGTGGTGCAATTGGCGGTGGTGGTGGAATCTTATTTGGATGCCCGCCATATCCCGATTTACAGAATGGTGGAGGCTGCAACGGCACTACAGAAGGATTCATGCTGCCTGGGTGCTCAGCAATAGAATGTGGCTGTTGACTTTGAACATTCTGCAAAAAAAAAGACTCGTTAAGTTCATAATATAACAACACATAAATGTCTTCTGGCACAGGAAGAAAATGTGCACCACATAGGAGGTAGCTCTTGGAGGATGTGGACCAGCTGGCTCAGATGTCATTTGTAATGTTGGTGGCAACTGCGTACTCTGACCAATGGGAGCAGGTGGAGGTGGTGGCACAGGTGGAGGAGATGATGGCAATGGCGGGGGTGATGGAGGCCTATCGTCAGGCAGGGGAGGACTGGTATCTGATGGATGCTTATCTGATGTTGTACACTTGGTATTGCTTTGCTCTGGTCGACATGTGGTGCCAGCTTCAACTTCAGATGGTGGAGCTACATCCTCCATCTCAAGCTCACCATCAACTTCTTCAAGGATGTGTCGATGCTTCTCCACAGGCATCTGAGATTCTTCCTTCTCATCACTACCTGGAGCATCCTGTTCAGGTGTAACAGCTTCGAAACTCCTATCCTCAGAGGAGCTTCCTTCCTCATCTTCAAGTACTTTTGTGCAAATTAAGTTTGGCAGGTGAAAACCAGCATTGCTGTGGAAAATAACAAAACATATGAACATGGAGAAAGTAGAGGAAACACCACGTGCAACTGTGATTTGCTATATTATTGTAATGATGATAAATTCAAAGGTCCTCTTAGCACCAAATTATGAAATCAAGCAACAACGATGCCAGAACCACAGTTCTGCACTGCATGTACCATGATCCTAAACACATGCAACACATGTTTCATGTAATAGATTTGTCTCAAGTATTATAAAAAAAAGGTGTCCATTAAAAATTGTTCCATCATAAGCAACTTTACTGAGTCCTCCCTCTATATTCCAGTGATAATTCTTTCACATTTTCTAGCTATTGTGCTACTCCACATAGCATTAGCAGCAGCCTTTGCCTCTTTGGCAGCCTCATCTGCTGCAGGAGGTGCAGAAGTAGACTGCCTAGGAGGAGACTGAACTGACGGCGGTGGAGAAGGGCGTGTACCGGTAACATGTTCCCAAAGGCGAAGACCATCAAACGTGATCTCCATGAGAGAAGATCATAACCTGTAGTTCGTTTCATAGATCTTTGTTCCTGAGAATGGGATCACAGCAGATGGAATGGAAGCCATCGGTAGGCGGCACTAGACAGCGCGGCGACCAAGGCAACGAAGTCTAACAGGCGGTGTTGGACGGCGCAGCGGTTAGATCAACGTTGCGTGTGCATGTGTGCGTGTGTGTGTGCCTATATATATACAAAACTACAAAAAGAGCCGAAGTGGACTTCGGTCGAAACAGACAGCGGCCGACGAAGCAGCGGCCGGCGGAGCGGCGGCTCAATGGCAGTTGGCAAAATGGTGGCTGGCAGCGATCGAGCAGATCGGGTGGAGACGATGGTGGCGGCAACGGCGGCTGGGGTGGCGCGGCTACAGCCTGAGCGACGGCGTCGGAGTAGCAGAAGAGCAAGGTCAAAGCCCTAGCTCTAATACCATGTTATAAATATTGTGTGTATATTCATGAGGCCCAAAGGGCAATATATATAGAGAGTACAAGGAGATATACAAAGAAATATGCCATATACAGATAAGAAAACCAAGGCATATAAGGAAACGAACAACAATCCTATTCTATCCTTAACAACTGGGTTTTATCCAATATTTGCTAGTTGGATGTTGGCATCATTTATCCATCATAGCACACTGCTTAACCGACCAACAAAAGCACCTGAAGCATACAAATGCTCCAAGAGAATTACTCAAAATTGCACAGTGCAGATTACCTCCATTAATTCTGCAGCAACTTTGCCTGCTTCCAATATTTGGAGCATGGGCTCAAACCACAAAAAGGATCTTTCATGTATGGACAAGGATAGAGGCACAAGGCATACCCTAACCTGGCATGCCAAAAGCTAAGGCATGATGATACCATTTTATGTAATTTTATGTATGGCAATTCATCTAGTCCTCACCTTAATTATGTAAGCACATAAACATATGAACAACATAAAAATGCCAGGCTAATACCTGTGACTTAAAATCATTTTTGGTACATTAAAAAGGTAGACTGCTTAGGGGATTTTCAGTTTGACAAGCATACCTCCCATACTCATCCACAAGCATTCCTTCATTGTCACGCAAAGGATCATTTAAAGCTCTTTCTGTCCTTGAAGGATGGCGAGAACTTCCAAATGATGCCTCATTGATAGCCTCAAGTTCTCTAATATGGTGACGAATGATGTATTCTGGAAGTGTTTTTCTCTCAAGCCAAATCTTCAAAACCTAATAATCAAAAAACTTGAAACTTGTAAGGGGAAGGAACCCTGCACATGTCATCTGTTTTATCAAACCATTGAAGGTGCTTGCCTTTAGACACTGCCTTCGATTCTCCCATGCTGAATTTCCAGGAGGTGCAGCAGCATAAAGTAATCGAGGAAGAACCACCTGAATAAGAGGGGGATATACATCTCCGGCTCCACCTGCAAATTTCTTACAGTACTGAAAAATACCATCCATACAAAAATTAATGAGGAAAAAAATGGGAAGGTCATACAGTCACCTTTCTGATTGCGAGAGCATTGAGTTATTGAATCAACAAGAAAGAAAAGATCAACCCTCTTATGTAAATTTGATTCCTTTTCCAGGCGTTCAACAATAATATCAATTGCCTAAACAATGGAACAAAAAAAACAGCATCAGAAAATTTGCTAGACGGCAATTGGTTGCATGAAAGGCCATGTTTGTCTTTTCCTGGAAAGCTGAAGGCGTCATGCTTATAAAGCAATGTCTGCCAGCATTACCACTGGTTCTTTCCAACTCCTAAGTTGACGATATAACCATGTCTAAAGCATAAAGAAACTAGAAAGTATTAGAGATGGCTCTCTTCTACGTGTAAACAAGCTCGATACTTGAGATGCGAAATGTTTGTTCATCACGGTACATAATAAAGAACAGCTGGTAATTGGCACAGAGAACATAGCATCATAACCAGATAAGCAAACCAAGAAGAATCCAAATATTTGCCGATGCATCAACAAAACAAAGAAAGCAACAGTGCTAAATAAATCTACAAGCAAGAAAATGGTGATAATCCTAAACAAAACAAAGATCTTAGAAGTCACAACTCACAACAAAACAGTATTCTCTGTGAAAAATAAAAACAATAAAACAAAAGAGAGGGATATGCATGGTCTAACCTCCCCGGCAATGCCATGTTTAGCACAATCAATAGCAAGACGTGTTGCACGTGCTATACTTTCTTTTGTTCTTGTCAGTGTACCAAGGAAAGCTCCAAAAGCCCTTTGTGCTGCATTAGCCTCATTATGTCCTGCTAATTTGTTCGAGCCCTTCTGTTGCAGATTATCGAAAGGACTCTTAGAATGAACAGCATCATTTGTAGAGGTGGAACTGATTATCCGATTTGAAGGTGACAACTGTCTCTGTGATCCTTCCTTGAGAGCAGGTGTGTTGACTAAAGTTTCGGGAATATACTTGGCACTCAGAAAGTTATCTGGAAAGGAAGTTGATCGAGAGAACCTTCTAGCTTGCGCAACAGCAATAAGTTCTTTCATAGGCATTGAGTCTGGAGAAGTGCTCTTATCCTTTAGGTTTCTGTAGTTCAGTTCTTTCAATGCCAAAGCTGAGAAGGTATGCCTGCAAGACAAAAATAAGTATTGTCATGCCTTTCCAGAAGACTGCATTATAAATACAACTATACAAGCACCAACTCGGAAGGTAGAACAAAAGAAAGGATTAGACACAAAAAAAGAGAAACTGTGCATTTGGGCACCGTATCTAAAATATATTCAACTGTCAATAAAACTGTAGATCCTGCATTCAGGATGTACAAAGGATTATATTACTTATGCTTCACAGTTCAGTTGAAGCGAAAGAGTTCTATCATCACATACAGATTCTAATTCTAGGAGAAAATTTGGGTTTTTAGTGGGGGTTCAGGTTCCAATATATAAGAAAAAACAATTTGCTATTCCAGGGCATTGTAGGTGAATAAATAGGACATCAATTGATCATACTCCTTTCTTGCAAAATAAGCATTCCTGATAAGATACAGCAATAAGGATCCAAACCAGGGTTTTTATAATCGATCAAACCGGTCTGAAATATTTCGGATTTAGAGTGATTTACTCTGATTTAGACTGATTTTCAGCCATTTTTATTTGAAATTTGAAGCCCGAAACTACCAAAATTTTCCGAAAATTGGTGGTACCCCCCCCCCTAGGGGGGTGCGGGGTAAAAATTCCAAACCGGTTAACCGGTTATGAAAAGCCTGATCCAAACCAGTGGGTCTAGAGCTCAAGTAATAGAGTTTGTTCAGACTTCTGACATGTCCCTATAACAATGACATTTCCATTGGGGCCCCAAAAATTGCTATCCACCGACTTTGAAATGACATGTTCCTAATTTCCTATAACAGTCTCTAGCTGAAAACAGGAGAACATATAGAGATAGAACATTAGGGGCATATGAAGGTAGAAAATAGTCCCAACAAACTCTCATTCTTAAGAAAGGATTGTGCGGGATAAATGAAATATCTCATAAAAGATATATATTGGCATCCACATGTATGCAGTATTGTAAGATTTATAGGATATGACCAAAAAAGTTATAATCAACAAATTTTGAAAATCAAATTAATAAAAGCAACTAATCTGCTCAGGAAATTTCAAACATCCAACACAAAGCATCGAATTCAAATCCATAACGCAAGGAAAAATTAAATCAGTAAGCTCCTAGTCAATGAGCAAATCAAGATGGTGTGCCTGTGGCCCAGTGATACCACTCATCCACAGTGCATTTGATTTTTTTTTCATTTAATTGTCCGGTGAAATAGATTGTGAAGTTCTACCAATATGTTTGAGACATGTACATTAACCCAAGCTATTTAGTATCCAAAGGCAGTGCATACTGATAGATGAAAACATCAATTTGAAATTACACTACGAGCTCATATGGAACATAGGAATTTCACATGAAACAAAAGAGCAAGTGTGCCAGTCGTACCATCCACAGTGCATTTGATATTTTTCCCATTTAATTTTGTCTGGTGAAATAGATTATGAAGTTTTGCCAATATGTTTGAGACATGTACATTAACCCAAGCTATTTAGTATCCAAAGGCAGTGCATATTGATGGATGAAAACATCAATTTGATATTACACTAAGGGTTCATATGGAACATAGGAATTCCGTAGGAAATGAAACATCAAGTGAGGGTGGATGCTTCCTTTCCACCAATTTCCCCCAATTTCAAACAGGGCATACATCTGGAAGTTATATCAGCATACATTATCTGCAAATTGGTGTAAGATTGTTAATAAGCCTTTGCTAGTTACGTACATTGCAAATCTAGTCTATTAAGCTGGGTTCAAAAAATGGCACAAGAGTGCACCACATTTTCTTCCTACCATCTGATTCAGATACAACGAACACAAATGCACTACTCTAATAGAATATACACTCTAGAACTTACGATATATTCCTAAGAAAGTAGATTAAACAAACCCCTTCATACCAATTAATAAAGAGAATGGAATTTCTGCACTTTCCTAGTCATGCATCAAGACCTAAGAAGCACCGATACGGTACAGGACTGCCGTACGTGTGTCCAATACGGTGATACGTTCCAATATGCGGCGCGGCGATACGGTATCGATGGAGTATCGGTGAATTTCAGCCAAAAAATAGAAAATACCCTGATACGAGAACGATACGTCTGGCCCAATTGAATCCCAGCCCAACAAAGGAGACGACCCACCAGCCCGAAGGTCCCAAACGCTCATGCCCTACAACTCGAGTAGCCAACCACACGACTCACACCCAACACCTGAACCCTAACTTCTCCCCAAGTCGCGTCGCTTCTCCTCGGTCGCCGCCGCCGCCATTGCCTAGAGGCCACTGGCCAGCCGCCACCTGGAGGTCCGCCACTCGCACCACCTGGAGATCCGCCGATCCCCGCCACTCCCACCGCCTGGAGGTCACCTCGCCACCGCCGCCTAGAGGTCCACCACTTTGCCGTTCAATGGAGGTACTTCTTAAGTTTAGTTCTGAGTCCGATCTCCCTGAGGTAGTCACTTTAGCAGTAAGCAGTAAAAATAGATATTTATCAAGGATAGTATCAAAGAAGTCATTTCCCCTCTACTTGATTCCTCTGTGGAGTGACCGGGATCCAGTATTCCAGTGCACGAGCTCGAGATCTGGTTGGTTACAGGAGTGCTTGAATGGGGGCGGGGAAGGGAGTGCATGCTGTCACGGCCGCCGCTTGGAGGTTCCTAGACCACCGCCGCTCCCACCGTCGGCACATCTGGTACATGTTTGTGGGGATAAGATTTGTAGCAGTAGCTTAATTGTTTCTTCTACTCTGTCTTATGTAGTCTGTTATTGACATGTATTGATATTTTGATGCTTTTGAGTTTTGATTGTGGTTATTTCCTGCTTACCTACATTAGCCAAATCACCAATGATCTCCTTTCTCCTTAAGGTCCTAATGTGATCTGTAGAAATGTTTTCTTCGCATATCTTTGCTGAAGTTCTGTTGATTCTCATGCAAAAGGCAAGTCTCCATATTGCTTGTGTATAATGTTGAAGATTATAGACTCACAGAGTTTTAACTTTTAAATGGACATCTTGCTATTTTAGGAGATGGATCCAATTGATCTAAACACCAAGCCATTGTGGAAAAATACTGATATTCTGGAGAGATTTATAGGTGGTGGAGGAAATGTGTGATTCAAATGCGAGTATTGTGCTTAAGAATACTGTGGAAGCTACTGTAGAGTTAAAGCACACTTGCTCAAAATATCGAATGCCGGGACCAAAATGTATCCAAAGGTGACAATAGCTATCCTTCAGCAGCTTCAGAGTGAAGTTGATGAGGCTAGAGAAGAAAACTAGAGTCTCTTGCTGTTTTCATGTCGTATTTGTGCAACATATGAACATGTTCTATCATACTCTTCATTTAGTCTTGCTGGCTGCTGGTTATGTTGTACTATTGTTAATGTTTACCCTACATACTAATGTTTAATGTTTACCCTACCTTTGTTTCAATAATTAGCTCAAATCAATTAATTATTGACAAATTTGCCTCTGTACAAATTTTCCTATGTACATATTTAGATTCATGATTTTCTTTGCATACAAGAATCTGCTTGTTATGTCAATGACATGAGAATGCAAGATTTTCTCCGTGCCTCTGCTGAACATATACTGGAAATGATGATTGATGACTACGTACATGGAGGAATTAGCCTTTGGAATTGAGAAGTTCAAGCGTTGTAAGATGTTTGCTCCAAATCAATCTTTTCAATTTATAATCTAGTATGCAGATTTCCAAAAATGCATTCATTGTATTCTACTCTGGGGATAGCAATTGCCGGCTTGCCGAAGACACTTTTGAGAGAAGTATTTTGAAGGAGAATATGCTTTGCATCCCTATTCTGATGCTATCAACTGGTAAGTTTTTTATTTTCTCCCTCTTGTATCCTGTTTACAATTTTTTATATTTTAAATACATATATACTTGCGGTATCACCGTATCCTTGTTTTTGGAAAATATCGTATCATCGTATCCGTATCGCCGTACCTGTATCGCCGTACACGTATTGCTTATCGAGGCATCCTAGATCAAGACACAAGCATTTTGTTGTTCATATTTATTTGTCTATACTAATATAAAAAGCACCAATTTGATTAAATCTTTTATCACCCAACAACGTTAATACCCTCCTCTCCCAACCGTTAGATCAACATAATCCAATGACTAGCATAGCAAGTTGGTCCTGCCATCTGGATATCTACACCGTTCATTCAGCTCATCCAACATCTACCATTGCAAGTTGGTACTGCCCATCCCTTAATCACCTCTTCCTCTCGTCCCAATCCCGCACACCTCGAATCGCGCTTCTTCCTTGTAACATCCTGATTTTCAGAGTCTTTTTGAAGCTTTTAAAATAAAATTCACCATTTGAATTTTATTGGAATTAATTAAAGCTTAAATGAAATTTTTATGAATTAAAAGGATTTAATATGATTAAGTTAAACATTAACATTTGCCAAAGTTATTTTATTTGAATTCCTTGTGTCTCAAGGAATTTATTGGAATTTTTCTGGATTTTTCTGGATTTATTTGCTATTTTCTGGAGCTCAAAAAAAATTTATTTGAATTTCTGGAAAAGAAAAAGAAAAGAAAACTAAATCGCCGGTGGGCGCAGCCCACCGGCCGGCCGGCCCGGCCCCACCGCCGCCGCACGCGGCGCGCATCCGCGCCGCCTTGACCCGCGCGATGGCCGCCACGTGGCCGCTCATCCGCCCGCTCCGCGCCGCGCCGCATCCGACCGCTCTCTCTCGGACGCGACAGTGGGGCCCACTGTCGGCGTCGTTTCTGGAGGACTCGTCTCGAAGTCCGGTTCGCCGCCGCCTTCGCGTGCCTCGCCGTCTCGTTTGGGATACCGCGCGCGGTTCACCGCGGACTCTCTCGACGTCCGGTATTTAAGGCGCCCGACCCTCAGCTTCCGTCCCGCCCGCGCCGCGATCCGCCGCCGCTGCCGTCGCGCTGCGTCGTCGTGTCGCGCTGCTCGACGCCGCCGCTCGTCGTCGTCCGTCTGCTTGCCGCCGCCCGCCATCGCTGCTGCCCGCCGGTGAGCCCGCCGGGCCGATCTCGCGCCCGCCGCCGGCCGACCCGCCGCAACCTCGCCGGCCAGACCGCCGCCGCCACTTCCCGCCACGCCGCCGCCGCGCACGCGCGCGGGCCGCGCCGCGCGCGCCTCGCGCACGCCGCAGACGCCGGGCTGACGCCGCGCGCTTCGCGCCGCCGCCTTCCGGCGCCGGCCTACGTGGGCGTGCGCTGCCGGTGGGACCGTGTGTCAGCAGAGAGCCGTAGACCCCAAGCCGAGTCAGCGCCACGCAAGCCGAGCCACGTCGGCCGCCACATCGACCCTAGGCCGACGTGTCGACCACGCCGAGACTCGAGGCCCCGGTGCCACGCGGCGATGACACGTCACCATGCCTAGTCAGCCGCCACGTCAACCGCCACTGCACACGTGTCGCCACGTGTCAGCCCCGTCAGCGCCACGTCATCCCTAGCCGCCACGCCAGCCAACCGCCCCGCACTGTTTCGTGAGCCGAGCCCACCGTAGACCCGTTCTCCCGTGCGCCCGGTCCACAGCACAGTGCAATTTTCTATTTTCCCGATTTTCGAGATTTAAACTTCCTGAGCCCATTCTCCTCGCCCTAGCTCCGATTGACCCGTTCTTTTTCCTAAATTCATCTAAAATTGAGCTCTACCTTTTGGTTCAGGTTTGAAAGTTTTTGGAGTTCATTTGAATTTGATTTGATTTTATTTTGTCTTTTCGATGCGTTTTCTCTCTCGTTAGATCGCGTGTTCGAGGGAGCGGAAGTTGGATTTGAAGATCAAGATCCGTCAACTGAGCAAGGCCAAGGCAAGTCGTGTCCTTTGATCATGTTGAACCCAGTTTGCAATCTATTATTTAATTATTTTGTTTTAAATTATCTTGCATCGCTATTTTTATTCAAACCCTTGTATTGGTAGTTATCGTCCCAATTGGCTATTTTCCCTCCTTGATATTTTGGAATACCTTGATGCCATTGTCACCTTAGGTTGGGAATTTAATTAGTGATGCTATGTTATTTGTCACATTGGGTTGGTACGATTAGAATGCTTAGCCTTGCTTATTTTGCGAAAAGGTTCATCATCACATGTGATTAATTAATTTGACTTAATGAGATATTGAATCGTGGTTGGTGCCACTGTTATAAAATTTGTGTCGTGACGTTGGTGCGTCATTGGCAGTGGTTATACAAAAATTGGTTTTCACTTGGGCGATTGATCGTGCAGTAAAGGGGGTGCGAGAGGCACATGGGATGTGGATGTTTCGCCTGGGTAATTCTTAAGGACTTAACTTTGTGCGCCATTGATCTGAGCTTTATCGTGCAAACCACATGTCTAATATGGGATAGACCTGGCATAATAATTTGTAAAGTCTCCACTTTGGTTTTACTACTGATGTTGTTGTGGCGCAAGAGGGCAATTATCGACTAGGGGGTTGCCCTACTCGACGGCGAAACCTTAGCGAGTGGGATCAGGTGGAGATGGATCATTGTAAAAGGCTTGTTGTGATTTCCTTAGCGCGAGGCTAATCACATCGTGTGGGTACAGTTGTGCAACCTCTGCAGAGTGTAAAACTATTCGAATAGTCGTGTCCTCGGTCATGGACAATGCTCGGTGATTTCACACGAGGGGTAGAGTCTTTATGAAATCTGGTTGGGTTGAGCTGGGAAGTGAATGGTCAGTTCACTTGTGGTTATATTCAATTCCTTTGATTATTTATTTAACGTCCTTTGTTAAAGATGATTTTCAATCTATTTATTGTATTTACTTTAAATTGTTGCTTTATGCAAAATTAACCTTTCAGCCATCCATTGTTAAGCTTTGCATATTATATGGCATTCCTTTGTTACAAACGACTTGCTGAGTACCAATGTACTCACGGCTTTATGCCCCTGTTGCTCAGTTGAGGAGAAGAAGTATCGCCAGCAGGAGGTTCCAGAAGGAGGGTACTTCGACGTCTTCGCGGATTAGGCTTCGTTCTCCACTCGATAGCCTGTGGGCATGTCGATTGGCTGCTGAGCTTTCTTTTGGATTTCCGCTGCTAGTTTTTGTTAAGCCCTTCGGGCTAGTCTATTGTAAGCTTGGCCATAAGGTCGTACTCTAATGATTATCAATATAATTTGGTTTTTCCTTAGAATATCGTGATATGGATGATATTTATCTTTGTTCACACTGTGTGCACTAGCGTGATCCTGGACTAGTGCAGAATACACAGGAGAGTCCGGATTTGCATATTCGGGTCTCTACATTCCTCTCATCCCAATCCCGCACACCGCCCCCAGTGCCGCCGCTCTGTCCCACTCCACCCAACACTACCGCTCTGTCCCCCTGCTCCCATGCACCGCCCCGCCGCTCCGGCCCAATCCTCCTCCACCCCACTTCCCCTGCCCCGCCTCCCCTGTATCGCCGCTCTAGGCCACTCCGCCCCCTTTCGCCACCGCTCTGTCCCCCACTCCCGTGCCCGCATCCGGCCCCAAACACTCATGCTGCCCCCTGCTATGTCGCTCCCCCTCCGCCTCCCCGTCGCTTCGGGCCACTCTGCCCCCTTTCGCCGCAGCTCCATCCCCCCGGCTCCCGCCCCCACATCAGGCCCCAAACCCTTGCACCACCCCGCTACTGCACCGCCCTCCGCACTCCGCCTCCAACCCCACGCTGCAAGCCTCCCACCGTCCATGTCCCCGCCGGCGCCCCCTTGCTCAAGCATGACGCAGCCTATGCACCCCCTGGTGCAGCCCGGCACTGCCCCTCTCGACCCTACCCACTGTCCGACACACCATCCATGCCTCGACTACCACAAGGTATGTTAATACATGCTGCATTACAAGAATGTGCAGTTTATTTATGTCAATGAATGCACATTACAAGATTAGGGACACCATGATGCAAGGTATGATGCACATTACTTTTATCTTCAAATCAGCAGCTATGATGCAATGTCACTAATTTGTGTTATTCTTACTGTATTAGTTGTGACACCATGTCCTCTTAGAAAGAAGACTATGAAGTCTTCCTTTTTGGCTTCATCACTACTGATGTCAATCACCAAACCTCTCATTTCCTGTGCTGGTTCATTTTCAGTTCAATGCAATTGACATCTCTGTTGTTGCTTATCTATTTTTATAAAAAAATACTTAATGCTTATATTTTTGGGGCAAGGAATGGGTGATTAGCAATGTCAAATGGGAAAGCTGGGCTAGATCATGATAGGTTAAACCATACAGATATGGCCAGGCTGGCCATTTTCATTTCTGTATCTGTTACAAAATTTCACCTTTTGTCCAGTTAATCAGGCCAGGAAATACAAAGTTGAACCCTGGATACTACTGATGACAGTGAGAAGCTTAGTTTAGGCCTGTACGAGTTATCATACCGGAGTATCTAAATGTGAAGCTCAATCCAGCTATTTGATATTAATAACGGGGATATGCAACAAAAGTTAAAAAGCAAACGCTAAATGATGTTACCTTATGTTACCAAGTAGAGATAAGATAGTTATTTTCGCTAGATAAACCGTCTAGAAGCCTTGGAAGCTCCAAGAAAAAAGCACATAGTATTGTAAAAAAGAACAGCCTTTTCTGGTTGACACTCTCTTTGACATTTCTGTAAGTGCAAATCAGGGATTGAGGATCGTTTGGTGGCTTGCTGCGGTGGAGAAGGACCTTATGGTGTGCCCATGACTGCAAGCTGCGGAGTTGGAGAATAAAAGGTGTGTGATGAAAAGTATGGATCATGGGATGGCATGCATCCCTCGGAGGCTGCATACAAGGCCATTGCAAATGGCCTCCTAAGAGGTTCATACACTCTCCAATTGCCACCACCAGCAGTTCATGTCCACAGCATGGTCGTCACGGCGTAATTGACGACCACGGTGCCTAGGAGGCGCACGGCGACGCTATACATACATGCGTACATATGAATCCCATCTTCTCACTCTCCTGACTCTCTCCCGCTGTCTCCCCCCATATAATCCCGTCTCCTCTCTCCCGACTCTCCCACTCTCTCCCGACCGGCTCATCTCTCTCCCGAGTCCGACTCCCCTCCCCGGCGCCTCCTCCCCCCGCGCAACGCCTCCCAGTCCCCCGGCTCCTCCCCCCGCCGCCTCTCCTCCCCTCGACGGCGGAAGCAGGCTAGAGATAGGCACCGGCGGTAGGAGCAAGCTAGGCGAACAGCCTCGGTGTCTCTCTCTCCGGCCACCAGGACGCCTAGGCGACACCTTGACAACCATGGTCCACAACATACTGAGCTCGGCTCTTTTGTTGAATAAAAGATCCTCTACAACTTGTAATTCTGTAACTATGGTAAAAGATGTAAAGACCATGACAGCCTAATTACAGAATAACTGCAGTAAATCACGGCTGTTGCCCAAGTGATTGGTTGACTTTTGTTTTTCTTCTCTTTTCATATATAATTAGCTAGGCACAAGGTTTTATCCATTGTTTTTTCTGTTGCTTCTCCAGTTCTCCCTTATTTTCATACAATTTTCTTTGAACTCCTTCAGTAAAGTTGCTTCAGCTTCCAGTTACTGTTCTTTCAATTTACTACCTATGTTTAAACTACTGGCATTGTTCTGCGAGTTCACTTTAACATTTTATGAATTTGTTAATCGATTTGGTATTCTGCAACCCAAAAATCTGGGTCGAAGGTAAATATATGATTTATTTGAATGCTTCTGTGTTTTTGTACTTTATATTGCAAATACTTATGTGTTCCCTTGGCAGTCACGATGAAGTTACTGCTACAAAGATGCTTCTTGACAAAGCCAACCTTAAAGGCTATCAGGTAATTATTAGAAGAAATAACAATGCTTTGATGTTATTAGTTTATTTCAATTCTTGAACCTGTTATTTATTTATTCCAATCTTAAAGGAAGTAGTATGACAACATGAGCCCTCAAGATTACCGTTATTTACCGTTGGATACCGGTAACCGAAAAAACCGGCCGGTATCAATTTTTGATTTTCGAATTTTGACCAGTTTTTCCGGTTTTCCCGGTTACCGGCCAATTTTTCCGGTTACCGGTTTCAAAACATCTCAAAATTCAAATTTTGATTTTCAAATTGTGACCGGTTTTTCCGGTAACCGCCCGGTTACCGTTACCGGCCGGGATTTCTTCCGGTTCCGGTTTTTGGAACCTTGAGTATGACAACATGAGCCTTCAAGATTACTGATGATCGATATAATGAATATGTAGTGTTAAACAGAGTTTTATTCTGAAACTTCAGTTTAATGTGGGAGTTTTTAGGACTTTATGACCCATATATCCTCAGCAAAATTGTTTGTTAATAGATATTCCTGTATTGTAAAGCAATCCCAAACACAACGATGAGTCTACGTGTGACAAGTCATAATGTCAAACACTGATATGCTGTTTCATTATTCTTATATCTACCTCACTGTCTGATTTCAAATTTACAGATAGGGAAAACAGAAATGTTTCTTTGTGCTGGTCAAATGGCCGAGTTAGATGTTATAAGAATTGAAGATTACATCTATCAATTCTGTTGCAATGACTCATGATTTAGTATTTGCTTAAGATGGTTCATTTCTTGCAAATTCCAGAATAAAATGAATTTCGATCTACAATGCTTTTAGCGTGGATTCCAACGTGCATGCTTACTGGTAGTAAACAAGGGGGAGAGTCTAGTACTCTAGCGCAAACCCATTTTTGAGTGCAATCATGCAGAATTCACACATGAGCCACCGGGATAGCTATCACATTGATGGACAATTTTAATAACCCCACTCGCAGGGTTGTTAAATTACATGAGGGATCCCACCAAACTCTGATTAATCCAAGCCTCAGTCTATGGCCACACTAGGAGTTTGCATTACACCCCTGGTTAAAAATGAGCACAAAGGAAAGAGAGCACAATCTGTGCCTGCATCAGGGAAAGAAAAACTAGCGGTTACCGGCCAGTTACCGGAAAAACCGGGAGGAAAAAACTGTTCGATTTTTTCAACTGTAAATTTAAATTAATGACTACATAATGCACTTCATAGGTTGATTTAAACATTTTTATACTAAATTACCTATTGTATGAACTAAATAAGCTTCAAGTATTGTACTCCCAAGTTTTCTCTGGCTTTTCCCGGTTTTAGTAGCGGTTTTCCATTTTTGTTACCGGTTTTAGAATAGCCCAAATTAAAATTTTAATACTTGAATTTCATCCGGTTTTTCCGGTTACCAGATGGTTACCGTTACCGCCCGCTGGGCGGGTTTTTGTCTGGTTCCGAGATTTGTATCCTTGGCCTGCATTTTGTGTGCTATTATAGATATGCCTAATAACAACCAGTTTTTAAGTCCCACCACCAAACGGAACCCAACCCACCAAATGTGTCGCACCCTTCATGTAAGTTTTTGTAATCAATGTCCTAGATCTGTACCAATGTAGACATGCAGCATATAGGGTATTCTCCTAAGTCCTAACTCCTAACCCATCAAGTAAATCCATTTTGCAAGTGCAACTTCAAAAGTAGACATCTTCAGGTGACATAACCACCCATTACATCATTACATGGAAGAAAAAAAGGCATACTAACACAAATTTGGAAAAGAAGCATGACCAAAACAAAAATAACACGTGCCCTACAATTGTTGCACAAAGATGATTGACATCAAGGTATGGAACATATCAAGGAAAATAAATAGGCCATGCATACATAAGCAAAGATTTACTTTGACATAAAATTTAGAGCTTACACTTCAAATGTTCGGGTGTCTGCATCAGACTGTATACTGGAAGATTTAGTGGCCAATGAAGAGATGCTTGCTGCATCACCCACATTGATTGCAGATTCAGCTAAAACAGTCTCACCATGTTCTAACGCATTATTATGAGAGAGAAGAAACCTCTTTTGGTCAACTAGCTTGGCACATCTGTCAACATCATAAGCAGGGCAGCCAATTGGTTTTGTATCCTCATTGCAGCTGCTTGGTTTGTTGACCTCATTACCACTAGCTTTCCCCAAAGATGAAGATAGGCGGTCAGGTACAGCTATGGTCTGTGTAACAGCAAGAACAGTCTCCCTCAACTTCGTAGAAAGGGCTGAAGCCTTCCCACTGACATCATTATCAACTTCATCACAAACCAACGAGCAATCAGTGTTTTTGCTGTCAATGTGGGTTTCTTCACAAATATTGCCTTTTGTCAGGATATGATTATCATAATGTTTTGCTTCTGAAGGACCTGATGCAGAAGTAGGCACATTGTTATTTTGTACATTTGATTCAGGGGTGTGCCTTATGCCTGTTGGGCTATGCACGAATTGCGTGCTCAAAGATGGTCTAGGGCTTTTAACTATTGCAGATTTGTTGGGGGTTGTGACTACTGCATCTGCAGATTTATTAGAATGGCTGTTTTCTGAAGACACACATCCATTTACGATCAACTGCTTTGATCCTGTCTCTTCGGGTAGACTATCATTAGTTTCGGCAACATTAGCACACATAGCTTCTAAAGCACGATGAAGGCGTTTTGATGGAGGCAAAGCAGCTTCCACATCCAATGTTAAAACCTTTGGTTGGTATTCTTTATTCTTCCAAACAGACTGACCTTCCCCTGGCAAGAAAGGCATGTCTAATTTGGATGATTGATTTGAAACAGTGTTTACCACTGATGATCGATCAGCTGAAAAATCATCACCAGGCAGTGCAGGTCTACAATGCATATCACATTGGTCTGCAGGTGTTGCAAGCTCTGGTTTGTTATTAGGAACATCAATCTCATCAACTGATGAATCCTCCAATTGAGGCCTTCCCATTCGAACCCTTGCCCTTTTGACCAATGGCAAGTGCTCATCTCCCTCTGACTTATTCACTTCATACTTTGAATTTGGAGAATCTGCAAGGTTTTCACTTAACTCAGCCTGCAATTCTTCATCCTTGTTTGGTGTCATATTATCTGTAGAATGAGGAATCCGCTTTCTATTTGCCTTTCTTTTTCTCTTGAAAATTAATGCTGTGTTCATGGGAAGACTTGATGTACCATTCGATTTAAATTCTGTCTCTGAAGTTCCATTTTGAGATGCTTCTCTGTTACAGGTACTATCTACCTTAGCAGTAGAATTCATTTTTTTATTGCTGTTACAGGCCCCAGGCGTTCCAGCTTGGTTGAAAGTGCCTCCGCTGGAATGCAACCAAACATCATCTGGTGTAGAAGGGGAAACTGAATTAGCTTTGTCATCCTGTACATACTTATGAAAAGTGGAATCTTCCTTATTGTCATCAGAAACCAAATCAACAGAAGCCAAACTAGTTTCACCCGAAAGCTTACCAGAATCTTGAGCTTTTCTGGGTTCAACACTTAATGAACTTCTTGACCTCCGCAGAGATGGAACCCTACTCCGTGTGTAGCAATTTTGAGGCTGTGCATCCCTTAGCTTCTTCTTTGAAAATGAACTAGTGGACAAAGGGATATTCCTCATTTCATCAAGGATGGATACATTTTCAGCAGCCTCATCAGGATTAGAATTTACAACACATCGCTCGCTCCCCATTACAGTGACAGAAGGTTCATCAGAATTGACCATGTCATGACCTCTTGCAGTGACAGAATGATCTTCCAGCTTTTTATCATTACCCATACTAGAGTTATTGACTATACCTTCAGTATCCAAGCTGCTATTATTATCAGCTAGATTTTCTGCACCTGGTTTCACTTCATTGGCAGCCAAGTCAAGCTTTTGGTTACTATCTTCCTTCAAAGTATCATAAGCGCCAATTATCTCATCAACTGCTCTCACAAAATCAGCACCTTTACCCTGTCGCTTGGCAAGTAGAGACCTCTTTTTCTCTTCAGTGAATGCCTCAAGATCTGCATAGTTGCAGAATGCACTACAATAGAAAGAACTAGAAGTCAGATATAAATATACTGGCTTCATAGGTAAGGTAATCCAGTTCCATACCATAAATTTTGTGCACAGCTAACCCATCTGGTTCAGAAAAATAGACCCCTTCATGTTTTTTATGTAAGATCCTCAGTATAGTTCAAAATAGGAAATTCTAAATAAAAAAACTGGTATTCGACAATTTTCTATTGAAGCAAGCCCCCGATAATGAATTTCAATTGTACTTATTATACTGCATTTCCCAAGCAGATCGGGTCAAATACAGTCCATAATCCATACACTATGACTACATGGTGCAACCGATGAAAGCTACCTGTTTCCATCTCATATCATTTACCAACAATGTGGTCTTATGGAGAGTATTTTTTTCTATTTTCTAACCCCCCCCCCCCCCCCCCAAAAAAAAGTACCTTGGGGACAAAGATGAGGATACAGGCATTTTCTAACCACCATTGTCAGTTTATCACTATTTTATTATAGTTCTGAGAAATCAATACTCCCTCAACCCTCTGTAACTCTGTTGCTAAATAGATGTCGTTTTGATCAATGAGATAGCCTCAAATGTAAAAATTTTCACTCTTAGTTTTGTAGTAATGTATTAGCGGAAATTATTTTAAAATATAATATTATTACTTTTGATGAAAAATATATAGCATTACTTCCATGCGGTCAATCTAAGTACTTTTGTTCATATTACCAGTATGTTCAAAAGGTTTGACTGCACAAATTCTAAAACGGCATCCATTATGTTGTAAGTGCTATAGAACATCTATAATAATTTACCTGTACTGTAGATTAGGACAAGATTATCTGTGATATTTTTCTTGATGAAAATTAGTTTTCCATTTTAGTTACCACCGATCTCCACCTCCACACATTGTCACTCAGGTCTCCATGCACGATTCAGTTAGCTTAAAATGTTGAGGACTTGAAATAAACTTCAAAGACCTCCATTCTGCACAATTGGGCCTTCTGACACCCAGAAGCAACCCTGAGAAGTCAGGCCTTCCCTTACACATATAAAGGGGCACCTAGGGCCTCCCACAACCAATAGGCAACAAACCAACATATATTAAACCCTATACACAGCCATATTCTCTAGTCCATGATAACCCTCACCACCTTGTATGAAGGCAATAATAATACCTAAAACTGTAACTACATAATTAGAATTGTTACAGCCAAAAAAGGGGATCTTCCACCACATCACTCTCTCAGATCTTCCGGTCTCTCCTCCATTTCTGGTCCAACCCAAACATATGTATCTGCAGAGCCCCACCCACCCACCCCCAGAGTCAAAATACCTAAAATGTAAATGCAGCCACTGGCTATTGCCCTGTGAGTTAGTGACAATCCCATTGTTCAGATTTGTTCTATACCATGATGTTTCTCTGTTACATTAGCTAAACAATATCTGTGGTTTTGTAATAGAAACTAATCCCTCCATTCTAAAATGAATGACATTTTAGCAATTGGCAAAAGAATTAAGGGCTGGTGTGAATTGTCTTATCTACCCCTATTTAATTACCTTGGTGTTTGCATCCATATGTCTCGGTTGCATCCACATTAAAGAAAACCATGGGCAGTTTGGGAAGAAATGTGTAAATATCACCTTGGAATCCTAAAACGTCACTTAAAAAAGAAAACTTTTCATAGCTAAAACATCAGTTATTTTAGAACGGAAGGAATATCATTTTCAATTCTGGTAGAGAGGACGTGTCCCTCCCTCCTGAGTCTGCAACTACCGGCATCCCTTGGTTGGCGGATGCCTCAGATTAGTGATGTAGTAGAGCATCTTCCACCTCACGACAAATCACAATGCCATTTACGGATTCTAGCTCCTCGAGGTCGAGGAGCTAGTTTTTTGCCCTTGCCTTATACATCATTGTACTGGTAGTCCAAATGACAACTTCAACCGAACCTGTTAGAAGTACGACTTCCTCAGCCGCAAGAGAGGACTATGTGCAGGCAACTAATTATACTTTTCTCAATGCTCAATATTACTCTTTTTTTTTAAGAGAGAGCCCAAAGAGTGGAGTTTACTTTCTCTTCCCCTGGTGTAAGTCTTCTGGTCAAGTGGAATCTCCAAAACTAGAGTTAACATGGTAATTTCAAGAACCCAATCATCTTGATAGGATCAACATGTTTTAAATGGCACAATTCAACTCTCAAGAATTTTTTTTTGCTACCCAATTCTTCTTGTTCAGTAGTCAGTATAACAAAAAAAATGCATAAGGATTTCAAATGTAGAGATACCTCCCACCATTCACAATGAGGAGCTTCTTAGGATCAGTGAATTCACATGCGGTAATGTAATTGCACTAATGCCATTATTTAAAATGAAAGAGCAACAAGCGCAGCTACATTTGTACGTGTGTGGTGTGTCGGGTGGGGGTAGGGTTGATAGCGTTAAGCATATGCCAGTTAGACTAAAACAATTCGAGTGAGTGAAATCGGTCTTCAAACCCTCCCTTAAGTTTATCCTATTTCCCAGGTTCCAAAAGTGCAAAGGTAGGAACATCACATAGCTTGCATGCAAATTACAGGAAGAAAAACGAATTTTGACAGTCATATGTTAATCCATGCTAACCATCCCAAGCAGTATGTCTATTTTATCTGCAAATTATAGCTGTATAAACTACTTAATTCACTTAGGTAAGTAACTTGTATGCAAATAAAAAGGTTAGGATTGATATCATTGCCCAAGAACACATGAACTACAAATATATACATCATGTCTGAACCCATTTCTTTCACGTAACAAGTATATAACCCAATTATTAACAGAATACTTTTAAAAATATCCTCTACAAATAACACACTAGGATGCTTCTAAACACATGCTATTTGGTAAATGCAAAAACAGCTTATAAATTCAAATAAAATTGACTGGTTCGGTCAAAATAGCACTTACATCTGTTTAGTTCCATAGAAATAGACCAGCAGCTTCTTTTTAACAGAAGACAGGCCCCACTGCTCTGGCTCACTTATCTGCAACAGCATGCAAATGCACAAATGAAATAATTTATGAAGAAGTAAAATCCATTTCATCCATGCAAATACCTCATGTACACATGAATATCCATACATAATAAAGAAGGCAGACTTAAAGTGGGGAGGAAATAGAAGGAACAAGGCTGTAGAGAAGTTCTATGAGAACTACCCCAGCAAAAGGTTAAAGTAACACCCCCCCCCCCCCAAACTACAATAAATGTGAGGGAAAACCACTTCATCAAGAACCCTACTCCCCCCCGATGAAATGTCTACATCAGCAAACGAGACGACTGACACAGTTAACAGCATGCCTCCTTGGTGAATACAGGTATGAAGGGATATATGCATTGATGTCAACGTAACAGTTCTGAATTATAGTTTTAACTGACCATAACAGAGGTGAAAGAATAGAAGAGAAGTACATAAGCATCTTAGCAAAAAAAACGGGAGCAAAACAAAGAGAGAAAACAAAAATAATGAAATGGAGATCATCAGGTCATTCAAATCAAATTTACCATATAACTTATGAAGAACATTTTATTTATCAGTGTTTGCTGTCTAAAATCATGCACAATACACACTCCGTTATAAGAATGACCAACATATAGCAAGTATAGATGCTCAACCATGTTTGAAATTGTATACAAGTATGCAACATGTAGCACGTACACACGCTCAATACAACTTGTATCCGGAGGCAAGTGTGGCACTATGATTAGAAGGTTTGAGAATACCTGTGCAGCAATGTAACTGTCTTAACCAATGTAAAGAGGCCTAATTTGCTGAGTCATGTTATTAACGCAACAAATAGACAAAAAAAATCAAGGTCAAGCCGCAAGACAATAACCAACGAGTTGAGAACTAAAATGATCTTGAAGTGAATAAAGAGGACAATATTGGGGAAAAACAGTAGCAAAAATTAGAATACTCAATAGTCGGCTAGCAGAACAAATGAAATACTTGTCTATCATATAAGGGGGCACTGGGGCACAGACATCCTAACAATTAGAGAAGTCGGTAAGTAAAATACAAAAGCATACGCATTGACATAATTCCTAAACAGATGCGTCTGATTCAAAACTTAGCAGAGAAGAGTGCCACCCTGTGTTGAGAAATGCCATTTTCCTCATTCCATCATTGTCTTTTTTCTCTCAAAAAGGATAAATATACAGAAAACCATCATGAAACACTATGAGAAAAAAAATTACAAGAAGATGATAAAGTGGCACTTAACCGTAAAAACACCTCTCTTTCCATTCCTATCAGGCAATCAGAAAATCCACACGAAAACGTACCAAAGGAAACTCGTAACTCTTTGACAAATTATAGAAAACCTCACACCAGTACTTGTAAACAAACAAGTCCTAAGAGCAAATCACTAAGAATAAAAATCACATCTGTAACAAATAAACTTCAAAGAGCAAAACACTAATAATAAATACCACATCTGGAACTAACAAACTTCAAAGAGCAGACTGCAGCCCTAAATCTTGGTGACATATCCAAATAGAGGCAAGATAACCACATATCACCCAAATCCTAACTGATCCCCAGACCCTTTACGCCCTAAATCACCAGCAACGGCAAATCTCAACAAGAAATCAGTAGCTAAACCAGGAATTGAAACTAGCGGTCAAATTGCAGTAGAACTTATCACTTAATCTCGAGAGATCAGCAGAAAGTAACAAAAATAAGGGCTTCTTTGACTCAAAGATCCAATCTTTATTACGCATATGATATCCGAAACCCTACATAACACCAAATCTCGCTGATAAGCAGCAAGAAAACCACAAAACTAGCACAGATTAACAGCTAAGACCGCCAAATCGGGGTAGGAGGCCATCCAAGAACCTACAGATTCAGCCGAAATATTTCGGCTACGCCGCAGCCCCAAAAGCAGGGCCTTCCCCGCCCCCAACGAAACCCTAAGCAAGCTACCCCAAGAATCCCCTAACCCCAGGCAACCCAAGCCACTACGAGGCCACAGATCAGAAGGAAGAGCAAGCGGCATGTTCCTCCACTCACCATGGCCGGCCACGCCGGGAAGCCCTTCATCTTGGCGAGCACGAGGTCGCCCACCTTCCACTGCGCCGCGGCAGCAGCCGCCGCGGCAGCCGCAGCCGTTGCGCGCTTCCTCCTCGCCGGCGCCATCGCCCGCCCGCCCACGAGCCAACCGCCGCCGCCGCCGCCGCCTCCACCCCCACCACCGGCGATAGGAGCTCAGAAGGCAACTCTACGACGGTTAGTGCCCGAGGCCGTGAGGCGGCGGCACCGCAAGATGCCGCGGCTGGTGCCGGAGGCGGCGGGGCGCCCGGTGGTCGTCCACCTCTTCACTTCGGCGGCGGCGGCGGTGGCGAGGGGGGAGGCATGGGAGAGGGGGAGCTGCGGGTTGGGCTTGGGGATTTTTCTTTTTCTTTTCCTCGTTCAGTTTTATTTTTGCGTTTTCAGTTGTTTTTCAGAAGGGAAGAGTATGCGGCTCCGTCCGTGTGTGGGGACCGGGGGTTGGACGGTTGGTACTTCCGTGGGAGAGGCAGCGGCTTGGTTATGAGCAGACCGCGTTTATTTCAGTTTGAGTAGGGGTGAAAATGGGTCGAATTCGGACGGATATTATTGTTACTATATCTTAATCCATATTTTTTCTCCGGATTCGGTATCAATCGGATTCGGTACCAATCGGATTCGGTGTCGGATCGGTCGGGATTAACCCATTTCGTTTGCACCCCTACTTGTTTGTAAGGAATGCATACAAAGGCAAGAAATGGAGTAGGACGACCGACTTGATGTTACTATTTAATAGCTGATGTGGAAGATTTTATTTTACCATTGCAAAAGAAAATGAAACGTCAAATAGTAGCACTAACCTGAAATCAAACTTGAAGATGTATCGGATTCGGACGGATATTGCTGTTACCATATCCTAACCCATATTATTTTCTCCGGATTCGGTACTAGTCGGATTCGGTATCAATCGGATTCGGTGCCGGATCAGTCGGAATTAACCCGACCCGTTTTCACCCCTAAGTTTGAGTTTCTATTTTTTAGATTATTTTTTATTATTTAATAATTTTGTTTTTTTCTGATTTTTTGTTTTTTAGATTTTTGTTGGTTCTTTTTTTATTTATTTGTAACGGGCTAAACTGTTTTTCTATTTTTAAATTTTTTTAATTTAATTACGTTAAATAAGTCACCGTCAGCCACAGTGTGTTTTTCAACCAGTTACAGTACTTTTTAGCCATAAACTACTCAAAATAAGCCCTTTTGAGCAGGGCCTAAATAGACCGTACAATGTAGCATAACATAGATCTGGTCTAGCAAGGTCGGTCCAAATAATCATATACTTGCCTTTTGACCTAAGCACAGTAAAGAGAGGGATTCGACCATGTGCCAAGTCGGTCCGAGCTTGCTTAGCCAAACATATCATTAATAGTCCGTTGATTTTACTATCAATTACAAGTAATTTTACTGCCAATCACAAGTAATTTTACTACTAGTCACTTGTCTAAGTATTTTTATTAACGAGTATGAGTAAATTTATTGCTAGTTGTAAGTAATTTTACTATCAACTCACTCGTCTGCTTTCAGAAGGGTGCAATAAAGCCTAACACAAGTAATTTTACCGTCAATTATAAATAATTTTATTACACTATCACAGGAAAAAAAATACTATATATACCGTATTAAACTAGCACGATTATTTATTGTATATCGTACCGTGTCTCGCATCAACATGAATACATGATTAGCTCGCGCGTTCGGCCAGATCTTACGTGGACAGAATAGCTTGCTGCGGCATGCGCCATTTGCTAGTAGGTCCTAATGGTTAATGTTTTAAAGAGTCGTTGCTTTTTGTACTTGATGAATAGTGTAAGAAAACAGTTTTTCAACCACCGTACACATGGTAGCTAGCCTGACATGACTTAAAAGAGGGTCATTTTACGGTCGCTGTGTTGCGGCTATTTTTAAAGCTGCTACGAAAAAGTAATTGCGGGTCTGTTTTTTTCGGCTATGGTTTTTGATTTTTAGCTGAAATTTTTGAAATTTTGGCTGATACAGATGTTATGCTTTTAACGTGTAGATCGTTTAACTTGTAAACCCGTATTGAGAAAATACTTCATTTGAAAGTTAGGTACTGTAACAAAAGCCAAAAGTCGCCAGCTTTTGACTTAAAAGAACAGACCTGTGTGAAGAATCAACCAGGTTGTTTGTTAAACCATGCAAAAGTTAGATAAATTATATTATCCGATGGTGGCTCCTCTCATTTGTCCTGTTATTAGGAACACAATAATACATGTGTTTGCATCTTGGTTTAGAAAAAAAAAAGCAGGTATGCAAAACACCAAAATAGATGAAAGTGGTTTTGCCAAACGAAATCGTCATTTATCCTCAGTGATACCAAACAGAGACTTCAATTTGGGGACGAGATAAAATTTAATGGGTTTCGTTAAACAGCATCCAGATATTTTCTTTCTAACTATCATCTAAATTTAGGACTGTTGGATTAGAGATCCAATAGCCATAAATTCTCCCCCTCCCCCTTAAACTCTACCCCCTCCCTCTTGAAAAAAACCTCACTCCTTTAAAATACAAGGGGCACTTTGATCTCTAATCCAAGGGTTATAAATTTGAATAATAGTTAGGAAAAAACATCTAGGTGATGTCTAAACACTCCCAAATTTAATTGACACGTCCCGTAGGCGCTAGTATGTATTATACTCTTGTACATATTTTGTAATTATTTACACGTCCTCAGTGTTACTGATGTTTTTGTAAAGTTCTTGTGCATTTCCTATACTTTTTTTTTTGGGATGATAATGCTCTTCTAGTTGCCGATGGAATATCAATGATGAGGCAGACATGTGTGAGGCTATAGACTAGGGGCCAGGGTGGAGATCCCGTGTGTGTTGTCATGTTTATACATTTTGTATTTTTCTTGTTTGCTCTCAGTGTTTTTGCAAAGCTATTTATTTTCTTACGACTCGGGTAGCAAGGCTAGGGGCAGAATTGTAAATCTATCAGACCATCCTAATTTTGCATATTTTGTTTTTTAGGGTTTTGTTAAATATTATTCAGATGTTTTCTTGTTAACTATCATCCAGATTTAGAATTGTTGAATTAAAAATCAAATGTCCATGAATTCTCTCTCCTTCTTCTCCTTGAAAAAAATCTCTCCCCTAAAATCAAGAGGCCTCTTGATCTCTAATCTAATAGGCAAAATTTTAGATAATATTTAAAAAAGTATTCAGGTAATATCTAGACACTCTTTTTTTTAATGTATTCTTAACCGCGACCATCTAATAGTCCCGTCGGAGACGGCCGGACAGCATGTGCCACCGCCGCGCGGGCCCAACCTCCAGCGTCCGGCGCACCGCCGTTAATAAATTCGCACATCTAGAGACCACTCTCCCCGTCAACAAACTCGACCAAATCAAGAGAGGCTTCGAGAGGGCCCCGTTCGGGAGGCGAAGAGGGCGGGATGGGGGCGGCCGAATCCGTGGCGGAGACCTCCATACACGAATTCACTGTCAAGGTACGAGGATCTCCTCGCGAAATCACAATTCTTTGCACGATTTTCCCGGCTTCTTTTCCCAAATTTTTGGGGGATTTTTGGGAGCAGGATTGCAGCGGCAAGGAGGTGAGCCTGGGGACCTACAAGGGGAAGGTTCTCCTCGTTGTTAACGTCGCCTCCAAATGGTATCGTCTCTTCTCCTTGGCCGTTGATGGAAAATTTTGCCTTATCTTGGCGTGTCAAGCACTGAAAATGCTGTTCTTGATGCCATCAGCGGGTTCACGGAGAGCAACTACACGCAGCTGACAGAGCTTTATCAGAAGTACAGGGACAAAGGTCAGTTTCTGTTGTTGGTTTATTGTCTAAATTATGCATCTCTGATCTCTGTGGCTATTAGCATGCCCGAATGACCAAGAAAGATTGTAGTTGGCGTTCGAGCAATGCGTATAGATGCTTGTCGAACACTAGGGTGTAATTTTACTGGAAGAAGTGGGGTTGGAATTGGCTGATGCTATTCGTTATTCATCGAAGATCAACTGGCTTCTTCAATTTACCAGTAGCCCCTTTCCCTCTCGTGAATCTTGTGTTGTTTGTCAGACATCTTGGAATATCTAGGTCTCCAGGTTCATCCGGGGCTGCTGCATAAGAAGCGCATGGCCCATAGTATATGCGTATGAGTTCGTCGTGTTAACTGATCAAATAGGAGCGGTGTTGTGCCTTTTGTTTCCTGGAGTGTCGATAGGCAATAACGAGAAAATTATTCTGCATCCAAAAGTCATATATCATCATAGCATCTCTGTGCCTTAGAACCGCTTTGAGAGATGAGAGGGGTTATATGAATAGTTTTGCCTCATTATATTGGTAGGTTGAAAAAAATTCAGAGGAATAAAGATCCATTTGTTACAATTTTCCTAGGATAATATAGCTTGGTAATTTTAATGTAAACACATCTTAAGGTACCATTTGGATAGATAAGGATTGTTCTAACTTCTATACACATTTTAGAGCTAAACCAAGGGTTTTAAAAAAGACAGAGGAAATTCCTTTTTCCAATATGCAGGATTAGTTCCACCCAAAATATCCCAAAGAGATTTGCTTCCTTCAGGCTTCCCCCAAATTTCTTGAACAAGGCCTAAATTTAAGGAAAGCATGACAGTTAGTTATCAGCCACTTAATATTTTTCTTGGCCAACAACCATGTTTTCATCTTTAATTGCACATTGCCAAATGGGACTTCTCGTGTTTTCATCTAAGAAATAGAATAAATTATTGCCATTATATTAGCTTCATTCCTTAAAAAGATTTTGCATTTCAAGCATTTGTTGTGAGGTTTAAGCATGGCAATACTTAAACCTGGGCACTGTTGTGGGAAATAAAAGTGCATAACTGAGCTCAATGCTGAATGCATAACTAACAATCTGTCATCACAACAGTTATGATGACAGATTGTTAGTTATGCATTCGGTATTCAGCTCAGTCATGCACTTTTATCGAATATTACTTTGCCATAAGTTCAGTATATAGGTAATAGATGAATTGGCTATTACATTTCTAATTACATAATTTGGTTTTATTTGGATAGGTTATTCCATTAATCTGTTAAATAATCTACAGATCTTCTTAGATAAGACAAAAACTAACTTCATTTACTTCCAAATGGTCAGACTTTGAGGTATTAGCATTCCCCTGCAACCAGTTCTTGCGACAAGAGCCAGGCACTGACCAGCAGATAAAAGACTTTGCTTGCACAAGATTTAAAGCTGAATATTCAGTTTTTCAGAAGGTAAGAACAATCTGCCAGACCTGCTTGCTTGTCGAGAAGCTTCTCATCCTTTTTTTGACTAATGAATGCTCAGTCAGAGTCACTTATTCATGGTACTTATAACATTATCTATACCTCATTCATCCTGATTTCTAAACGATGACATTGAAACAATATGGAGAGGTCATATCTCATGTGGTACAACATACAGCAAGTTTGGATCTGAGGTCATGTGTCAAAATAAAATGTTAACATGGAGAGGCATTGTTTTTGTTACTTGTACATAAGTAGACAAATTTTAGTTGCTTTAGACAAAAGCATATTCAAGATGTTATTTGCATATGTATCTTGCCGACATATTATCAGCTTTGGCCAGAGTTTCTTGGAATGGGATATCGTTAATAGCCAAACATACCAAATTGCAGGAATACTTGTTTTGGGGAAAAGCTGGTCACTTTTTGAAGTTTGAATTTGCAGGTGCGTGTAAATGGCCGAGATGCTGCACCAGTTTATAAGTTTCTGAAAGCTAGCAAACCTGGATTGTTTGGATCTAGAATC
Source organism: Dendrocalamus sinicus (assembly GCA_036346575.1). Classification (NCBI taxonomy): domain Eukaryota; kingdom Viridiplantae; phylum Streptophyta; class Magnoliopsida; order Poales; family Poaceae; genus Dendrocalamus; species Dendrocalamus sinicus. Next base: position 33,708,572 of record CM070648.1, on the reverse strand, counting down.
AAGTGGAACTTTACCAAGTTTCTTGTTGATAAGAATGGGAAAGCCATTAACAGATACTCAACTACAACCAGTCCGTTGGCAATTGAGGTCTCTCTCTCTCGCACACACACACACATTTTTGCACTGTTTTCTTATGCATTGGTTTCGAATTTGCAGAAAGACATCCAGAAGGCGCTTGAGAGTTAGATCTGCTACCCTCTCCCACTTGCAGAAATAGGCACCTGCGAAAGTATCCCGTTGTAATATTTAGACCGCAGCGTTTCTCAATAGTCAACATGTGTAATATTTCCCCTGGTTTCACATCTGTGCTTTTTTTTTTCCTGAGACGTGCTGATTGTATTTGTGATTTTCATTTCTGTGAGTAGATGTTGACTAGCTACCATTTTCTCTATGCTCTCCTACAGCTTGGGTTTTTTTTCTGTCGAGAAACTTGGGACATTGCTCCACACTATGTAATATTTTGATGAACTGGAATTACAGACAGTTTAAGGTTTGTGTTTGCGCTCATTCCGTTCCTTTTTAATGCTTCATGACTTGAAGGTCATGTATTCAGTAAAGTTGGTGCATAGGGTAGAGACAAAGTCGGATTTGGCACTGTTGCGCACGGTATTTACAAAACTAGACATATGCGCATCGTATTTGTAAAAATAGCACTTATGCTGTCCGATAGGCGAGTGGCAGCGTCACTAACTGTATGCGTACCGTATTTGCAAAAATAGCACTTCTATCGTCTAGTGGGCGAGCGGTAGCATCGGCGAGGCGACATGTGGCGAGGCTGCCAGCGGCAGGTAGTCTGCCACCCGGTGGGGGGACGGCAGGCAGGCCTGTCATCCGATGAGGAGGTGATATGTGATTAAGCCAGCTGATTAGCCAGTTTAATTATTTATCCTAATTTTTTAGTTTAATGTTTGTTTAAATTTTTAAATATATCAAATGAGCTCAAAAATTTAATAAAATTATGTACAGCCTGCTGACACAACATACTTCACAGTATGATTTTTGGGTACTTTTATCCGTTGTGAATGTTGCTAAAAAATTCATACAATTTTGATATTTGTATGGGTTTTTACATATAGCAAATGAGCTTTAAAAGTTATAAAATTTTATGTAAAGCCTCCCAACACAGTCATAGCTACATATAAAAGTAGTGTCGTTATTCGGAGTCAAAAAGTTAAAAGGGCAAAAGAGGCATTTGCTAAAGACAGTTAGCAAAACTGAAGGGTGAAGAGAAAACACTCCAAGGGTTTGTTGACAAGCTCAAAGGTGCGCTCTTCATAACTACTAGTCATTTGCCAAAGGGTGATATGTCAAGCAAATGTTATTGAAGATGCTACTTTTCAACGGATACCTTTTATGTTAAAGTAAGACTTTCTATACTATGCAGAGCAAAAGAGATTGACAGAGAAGGCAGAGGAAGAGGAGCGCTTAAGAAAAGAGAAGGAAGAAAAGAGAATGAAAGAAGAAGCAGAAAAACATGCCGCCGATGAAAAGAAAACACTGGATGCCTCTCAAGAAGTAGATCTGATGAAACTAATGAGAATGCTTAAGAAGATGAAAACAAGGTTGGTATTGCTTTCTATATATTGGTTAACCTCCTGCCCACCTTTCCTATGCAGATTACTATCACCTTAGTCTGAAGAACTATCATCCTCATCCATAATATCTGAAATTGACCTAAGTTGGTTGTTAGCATGTCGAGCATGTCTAATATGATGGTAGCTTTGTACTTATTAAGTTATTATACTTGGGAGTGAACCACCACCCTTCAAATGATTTTAATGTATTGACTCCTCAAACATTCACATAAGTAATGAAGAAATCAATGTTTCTTGTAGCTTTTATAATTCCTCCATCATTCAGCATGTCCAATAAAAAAAAGTAAAACCTTAAATTGTTGGTTTAGTTTTAGGGTTTTGAACTAAATGAATTGAATTATTAACCAAACTCTAGTTGCAAATGTCATATGCATATACACATCAAGAAAACAGATACTCCCAATGTACCTTGGAGATTGGAGGCTCGATTAAAGCTATTTACAAGTATTTTGTTGAATCACGGTTCACCCAAAATGCCTATATGACAAAAGAATATACAAATGATGACCAATGTGGAATATATACTGTAGTAATCCTCACATCCGAGAAATAGGCACTTACTAGCGACTTGTTTAATTCATTATTGTAAAAAAGATCTTTAATATTATGTTGTTATTCCTGTTGAACATAGTTAGCTGAACATCATGACGGACATGTCACAGACCATGACAATCACGCACCAAAAAGCGAGACATCTATTGAGCAGGTATAATTTAGTTTTGGAATTACAAAATCAAAGTTCTAATTGTTCACATTTCATTATGAAAATTGCTCATTCTTATATGTTAGGTTTCTATGTCAGCATGATCCTGAAAGCAAAGATGAGAATAGCATTAAAGTGCCACAGGAGGATACATCCGCAGCACATACCAAAGACCAGGTGGTGTAATAACTGCTTTACGCATGACTTGTGTCATTGAACTTGTTGAAAATTTTTTCTTTGCTATTTAGAAGCAATAGTAGAGAATTAGAGATTAATTTTGTGATTTTCTCCCTTCCAGGGGTTGAACCTGTATAAAAAACAATTGTGCATTCCCCTCTCTTATAACTCATAAACCAACATTTTCACATTTCCTCTTCAAAAATGTTTAACCCTTTGCCCTTTTAGTGCTCCCATCTTGTAGACATCCCTCCAATTGGCTGAAAGCTAATAGCCCCAAAAACTAATTAGCTATTGGGAGTTGAGCCATATGATGGGAGATGGGTCATATGGATCCACATAGTGACAACTCTTGTAATCTACTAATTAGGTATTATGATCCTAGGAAATGATTTCAAGGCAAAGGATGTCATAACAATTCACGTAACATTCTCTTTGTCGATTAGGCAGGATGGGACGGCGATGGCAGCTTCAGCCGGTAGGGGGCGATTAGTTGATTGGAGTTCAGATTGGCAACTTAAAAATTGCAAGGCGTAGTGTTTCAGCAGCAACATGAGGTTTGTAGCCTTCACACATAGCCACATAGAGAATCCTTCAAAATTTCAACAAGGCATCAAAACTAGCCTTGTAGCTCATTGAGGCCGCAAGTGTCAAGGTAGGGACAATCTGCCACTTCTTTGCTATATTAAAAACTACAATGGCTTCAATGGGAGCTTGTAATGAGCCTTCTTAACGTACAGATTATCAGGCATTGTTTAGTGCTCCTAGGGTGTAACAGAGGTGGAGTTTTTGCTGTTTTTGGAACAAATATCTCTATCTCTATCTATACTAATATAAAAAGTGTCTTCCTTGTGGCAACATTTAGGGGATTGGAGAATGCCATAAAACTATAGTTTTTATGTTGCTCTCACTTAACACTAGTGTATCTCTAGCATAAACTAACGCAGAGCTTAGAAGAACGACAAATCAATGATCCGGTCAATAATCCTTACCAAATCAATGATTTGGTCAATAATCCTTGCCATTATGGTTGTAGAAACTGTTATTGTTGGCACGGCATTTTTTAACACTTGGTGCTTATATATGACAAAAAAAAACTTGTGATCTTGTTATCTTAAAGCCAACGTCAAGTTCATCATGAGGATCTCAGTTTCATGGATTCGCTAGCACTCGACAAATGAGTATACCGGAGGGAGTGGTTTAGAATGAATGGGTAGAACATACATGATATATGATATTTGCTATAAGCTTTATTTTTGATTGCAACGTATATGTACAGGACTAGTATCTTATTAAGCTCGATAGCCAGCCAACTTAACACTTCTGGTAAGACGTCTTTAGGTCGGATTGCATGACAACACATAGAAGAAATTTTTGACAGGTAGGAGTTTAGGTCAGATTGCACAAGAGGCGGAAATATTTGGCATGTACACAAGTTAGGCCAGAGCGCACAAGAAATAGAATTCTTTGGCAAGATGATGACAGCGAACAGTCTCAGAACTGAAGAGAAGAAGCATCCCCATAAGGCAACAAAACTGCTCGCTGTCTGGCAGCAATTGGCTCTGTTTAACTTGTATTAACCACACCCAAAAGACAAGAACAAAAAATACAACCATTTTTTCTTACCGAGAGGGGTAGGAATAATATCACAGCTCACTAGCTTAACTTTCCCCGGAATTCGACGACGCATGCAACAACTACGTAAGAGCATGCGCATCAAATGTGGTTCGCTTGCATCTCTCTTCACGACGCTACTCATGCCTGAGAACTACTGAACTGTTCAGTCACACAGGACGACAACTAGTAGAAAAATTGCAAAAAATAGGGCCACTGGCAGTGAGGCTGCATGAGAGTGAACAAAAGAAAACATATGATTGTGATGTTCCAACCCCAAGAAGAACACGGTGGTAGCTGCGAATCCGCCAAACGAATGCCCCGGGGGCGCTCAGACTTTATCATAAGCATTCTCCTGCTGCTGGAGCGTGCCCTCCGAACTGCTGACCGCGGCCAGCTTTTCAGCCAATCTTTGCTCCAGTGCCCTTTGACCCCTTTCTCTGCAGTTAACCGACAGCAGTCAAACAAGAATGAGTTGCCTGGGAGCACAGCATTTTCAGCTACGCAGTGCAAGCGGAAGCAACGCAGTAAGCAAGGCATAGGAAAAGTGCATGATTTATGCTCTTCCCTCCATAACAAAAAGGCAACAGGAGCATAAATCCTGCACTGACTTTTGAGTATTTCCCAAGCTTTGTGAAGGTGCAGTTCGATGAAAGCAACAGCATATGGTCACTATTATCAACGGTTGCGCACATGGACTGGATATGGATAGGGTGGACAGGAAAAGGAAGCCCGCACCTCCTCCGGTTTGCCTCAATGGAGTCTGAACCAGGCAACAGTCCATCAAATGTTTGATCTTTGCCTTCAGATCCTTCAGATCGTCCACAAACAAGTGTATGAAATATAGAAGCTATTGGGTCCAAAATTGGCCTACATGTTTTGATAGATCAGCAAGAATGTCTTGTTAAATATGGTAAACATAAACTGGGTCCAAGAAATTCTCGCAAGAAGTAGAATGAGGAAAAAAAAAACATCTGGGCTCATGAATCCAAATATAGAAGGCCAGAACTATTTATTTCGGGCATTTTCTTGTCCTGTCTAGCTGGTTTAAAAATGTTGAATTATAACTCTTTATATATAAAATAATCCATGAAGAAATTTCCAAGAACTCTTTGCAGAACTCCTAGAAATTGTAGGAAAAGAGGTTGATGAACTAATTTCTGCTATATGGCTATGTGAATTACGAGGAACCAAGTGTCAAGAACCATTTTAAAATTCTTTTGAACTCTTATTTTATATGATTTTGAAAGTATAGCTGAATGATATCTTTAATTGAAAGAATAATTCCATGAACTTTATATACATCAGGGATTTACAAATTGGGCCAACAAACAAGTTTATTGTAAGGGGTATTCTGAAAATTTTCAAGTATTTGCAGAAATATTATGTAATTGCTTTGGGCTTCATATGGTTTACAGAAAATGTACAGTTGTCAAGATCACTTGGGAAAAATCAGTACCTCAAAAATTCAGGGAAGAAGCTTGAGAATGAGAATTCATCACTTGGGTCCCCTTTTAGGCCTGCTTCTAGCCTCTTTTGGAAGTAACGCAGGTAAACCCAACTCATGTAGATGCCAAATAGTATTGTTGGAAGGTATGACATTGATTCCTTCAGGAAGAAGCTTACAGCAACTGAGATAAGTGCAACAAGAGACGGAATCCACTGAGAAAAATAGTAAACAGGAAAATGAGGCGTCAGGAAACCCTTAAGGAGAATGAAAATTGGATACCAGATTGGACGAATTTAGTAACAGATGTGGACAAACACCTTTGCCTTAATCTTCAACACAAAAAGATTAAGCTCCTGATCAGGTAAAATTTGTTTGATGCCCACCAGGAATCCTGAAAGAACTCCATAGAACCCAGAAAGCGGTGTGTAACTGCAGAATCAAATAGGTTCAATGTCAAGATTCACGAAGTAAAGAACAACTAAGTTGGAAAAGTAATTCATTCAAGAAATAATACAAAGATCCAATATTAAAAAAAGACCAGAAAAGTTCTATTGCTGCATCTCTACTAAAACATTGCTGCCAAACAAGGTAGATTACCCCGGTGCTGTCATATTAATTACTGATCCTACTAGGAGGTAAAAGGGGAGGTAGAACCAGCATTTCAAGTTTTCAAGTAAGTGAGCTAGTCAACTCATTTCAAAGAATTCAAGCATGGTTGAGCAGAGGAGCCGCACATTTATTGGTTCAATCTCCATGATGCGTGTCTAGCAATATTTCTATTAATGCACTCCTCAAAATATGTGACATTTACAAAATAGTTTCAAGATGCAGCAGTGTTGTTTTCTGTCAACATGAGCGATGTTTTCTTTCTGCGACAAGCTGCAGCTAATATCCAAGAAGTATTTTACTGGTAATCTATTACAGAATTGTGTACTTACAGGTAGATCTCCTGCTGTGTTATGTAGTAAAAAACAATAGCAGTTACGAAGACACACACTGAAGTTGAGAGATTGACAATAAAAATGAACTTCAGTAACTCCTTAGCACCCCATAAAGGCTCCAACAACCTCCCAAATAGAAGCAGACCAACTATGCTGACAATCATCTGGAAGCGCATCATATGTGTCAGATAAGGTTGAGTTGCACTATGCAGTAGGTAAAAGAATATTCATGACATCGTGATGTGATATAGTGTCCAAGGTTAAAAGAGTGTAACAGAACTGAGCAGACAGGGCTTCCCTAAAGAATGGGGGATCAACACATAACATCATGACAAGGCATTACCTTTATTTTAACATACACATAAAGCAACATATGAACATGCTCATCAGATAGTTCACAGGCATACAGGGGAAAATACCATGGACAGTGGATTATAATATATTAGCATCTTTTATCATTTTCTAACATGTTAAAGTTCACATAGTTTGTTTCTATTTTGGTCAGAAGAAGCAAATGGCAAAACCAAATAGAATGGTATCCCACCTTATTTAAGTTCAACAAAACCTAACGTTCTTTTAACAAAAGTGACATCCAACCAACCAGGCAATGGGATCGTGCTCAACATCACTCGGCAAAATTACTCCCACTACCATTTTGTTACATTTCCATTCTTTATTTTTCTCAAGATTTAGCTTCATAGGGAAAACATCAAGACAAATGTGGATACTCAAGAAAGGGAAATATGATTATGGCAAACAAACTAGGAGTACAAAATAACAAGTCAGAACGCATGCTCTGGATATATGTCAAGAGCGAAACTTACCCCTGGAATTGTTTGCTCAATATAACCAGAAGTTACAAGGTTCCAAGCAAATGGGATTGTCCTGTAGATAGACACATTTAATTAATCACTTGGAAACAATCGTCCGGATCATCCACTTTCATTTCATGAAATGGTATAATAAATATCTTAATAAGTTATATACTATACATTACTGTAGTTAGATATTTGCCATTGCAATACTGTGTTTAGATATTTGCCATTGCAATACTGTGTTTAGATATTTGCCATTGCAACTGAATGAATAACAGGGGTGGAGGTATGTATTAAGTTCACCACATGAACATTTAAATTTTACATCAAGACACCAATTAAATGCGACTGAGCACCAACTGCATGTAGTAGTACTGAAATTTCTCCCAATGGTGGCAGAACCCAACTGGTGTTAAATTAATCTGGTGGGTTTAGGATTACGAGTGTCACCTGGAGGGAATAAGCGCGAGGTAGGTGGCAGCTGAAGGAAATAGCTGGATTAAAATGTGGCCGAGGAACAGGACGACGGCGAGGCCCTTGCACAGCTTGGTGAACCCTGTGAAGGATCTTCCGCCCTGCATTAGCGAAACCAATCAAACACTAGTTAGCTACGCAAGTTTAGTCATCGTTACAATGAGGAAATACTATGACGCACGGTATCATCCCGCTGCCCAATCATTGGTAATTTGGAAAACAGTAAGCTGATCGTTCGAGATGGGACACGAGGGAATGGATGCGAGCAATTCGAAGAGCGCGCGCGCCCGATCCGAAGGTTCTAGGATCGTAAGCGAGGGGAAGTGGTAGATCACCACACGGATTCAATTGCGCGCGCGGGGACACGCAGTCAAAGAGAGAGAGAGAGAGATGGTGGCGGTGCCCTACCGCTGCGGGGAGCGACGCAGAGGAGGGGGCGGGGGAGCTCATCCTCGCGGCGGCGATGTCCCTCCCTCCCCGACCCCAACGCCCTCGTCGACGTCACCGGCGGCGGCTCGGGAGGGGATCCAGCCAGCGACCCACGGATCTAAGCCGCGGTGGCGCTAGTGCCGTTGCTAGCGGCGACGATCTCGCCGTCGTCGCCCGTGGCCGGCGAGGCGAGGCGACGCGAGGGGAGAGAGAGAGAGAGAGAGAGAGAGAGAGAGAGAGAGAGGTGGGGCGGGGCCGCGGGAGAGCGGAGGAGGTGGAGCGAACGAGTAGGCTCGAGCGAGCTCCTCCTGGGTTTTATGGTTTTGGTTTCGCTGCCGAGGCGCTCGGGGCCATTACTTACGCGGATTAATTACAAGTGGAGCAAGATTTTATGGTCCGTCGGGATTTGGTCGTAGGTGCTTCGTTGGGTCCAACTCCAATACGCGCCTCCGCCTCTTGTCACACTACAAATGGCCATCGGCCCATCGATACATGCTATGATTTTTATAAGGGCACTCACAATGCAGAAACTATGAGATAGTTTCTATACTTGCCAATTAATGTAGATACTACCCATAGAAACTATACTCCCAATGGATAGTTTCTACAAATAAAATTTTCATCCAATCATCTATCTTCTCTCTCCTATCATCTACCTATCACAGCTCTTTCTATCTTGGTTCCTGTGTAGACATGGTTTCTACATAAGAAACCATTTCCTTATCTCTCCTCCTTAACTCCAATGACACATCAGCATTTTGCACTTGGCACCTTATTTAATGCCATAGAAACCATCCATAGTTTCTGCATTGGGAGTGCTCTAAGAAACTAGCTGCATGGGCGCGTCGCACGCCGCGCTAGCTACCGTGTGGACCGAAGTAAAAGAGACGACGATTCGCAGGTAGTTTCAGAAAAAAAAAAATCGAGGACACGTGCGTAATTTCGGAAAAATCAAAGGTCTTTTTCGGAAAAAACCGAGGACCTGTAAGGACCTGTACGTAAGTAAATAAAGACCTATACGTAATTTTGGAAACACGCGGGGCGCCATCCAAATTTTTTTTTAAAAAAACTGGGCGTAGGGACCTTTTCGCGAGGAAAAAGGACCTTTACGTAATTTTCGGAAAACAGAAGGGAAATGGGTCTCCCGACCGTACGCAAAAACCGGAGCCACGCGGCGGGCGGATGGAGCGCAGGGGCGACGTGGCTAGCCTCGCAGCGCCGGAATCCCACCGCTAATGTATCGGTTACGACTCTTCCGGTTTTAATACGGTAACGATTTGTTAGAAAAAAAAAACTGTCTTTCGGCCGATGCATCCTGTTTCGAACACTGAAATTTTGTAAATTTCTGCTAAGTCTACATAAACTTATACCGTAGCTACAAACTCAAGAGCTCACGATACCAAAATGTGCATATATAGATAGATCGCTTCTGTTAATTTTACTGGGACTTACTACTTCCTTGAGAGCAAGTTTAATTCGTAGATTCTAAAAACGTAGAAATAGAAGAAAAAAATACAGCAATAGAATAGGAATATACGTGCAAAACAAAGGATCGAAAAACTCAGTATTAAAAACACAAAGGATTAAAATAATGAGGTTTGAGTGGGTGTTTTGAATATTTGAAATTCCTATGATTTCGTAGGAATGCTACAGCTGAGGAATTCGATCGACTGATTCTCGTAATAAATCAAATACAGGTACAACGCAAAATCCTAAAGAAATACAGTGGATGGGTCATCCGAGCATATCTCCAAACATAACCCCACCTTTTTCTTTACCAACGTAATAATGTGTTGGTCTATTGCTACATCGTGCCCCATAAGGGCATCTCCAATAGTTCTAACTAGCAACTAACTAGAAGACTTCCATATTATTTATATAGTACACACTAAAAGCTAGTATTCTAAAGAACTATCTATAAGGGCATCTCCAATGGTCTGAGTCAGCTAGCTATATGTATGTACACATCAGCATATATCCTATGTGGAGGAAAGAGAGTATGCAAAAAAACCGAGCCAACTCTTCCTTAAGCACTAGTCTATAACGCAAAACGAGACAGCCTCTATAAATGATAGTCCTTTTCTGTGTGTGCATGTAAGCATCAAATAGCTATCCTTATAGATAGTTCTTTAGAATGCTAATTTTTAGTGTATACTATATAAATGATGTGGAAGTCTTTAGTTAGTTGCTAGCTAGAACCATTGGAGATGCTATAAGGATAGCTATTTGATGCTTACATGCACACACAGAAAATGACTATCATTTATAGAGGCTGCCTCGTTTTGCGTTATAGAGTAGTGCTTAAGGAAGAGCTGGCTCGGTTTTTTTTGCATACTCTCTTCCCTCCACATAGGATATATACTGATGTGTACATATATATATATAGCTAGCTAACTCAGATCATTGGCAGAATTCACGGCGCCCATCTATACATGGGAGTGCCAGAGTGACCGCCCAAGGCCGAAGTTGCCAACGCGTTCACACACGATTAGGATTTAGGACGAGCAGAGTAGTCGTGTTGCGGACGGAGCGGGTTTCTCTCGTCTCGTGACATGACGACATGATGGCGCCGTCGAGAGGCATCATCAACTAGCACCGGTGGAGGAGCGCCCGTCCTTGCCCCCGCGTTGTTAGGCTCGAATCACGTAAGTTCACAGAGAAAACTAGGCAAGATTGGGCGCCGTTTTTGTGCGTTTTAGGCCGAGCCGAACAAGCTAGGCATCAATTTCTGCGTGAAAGCTGAAAACGGCGAGTGACATGCAAGCGCGGGCTGCGGAGCGGCGCATGGTGCGCTTGGAACCTGCAGGCGAGCGGCACCGTGCTTCCCCACGCTCTCCATCGACAGCTGCCCCTAAGCTTACCGAATGACGAGCAATGAATTTTACTAATATTTTTTTGCTATGATTTTTGATTTTTAACTGAAAATAAATAGTAATAGTTGAGAAATGGCTTTTATAAGAAGGGAACGAGTGGTGCAAAAAGTAATATATATATATATATATATATATATATATATATATATATATATATAGGAAAATTACGTAATGCACCATGGTGCCTAGGCACCAACATCCGATACACGTGTATGATTGATAATTTTTTTGAGTTTGGGTATGAAAATGTTTTATACCCTTGATATATTTATGGTAAGTTAGTTTTGAACTCAGTTCAAACTAGTTTGAACTACTTTTGAGTTCAATGCAACTTCAGTGAGTATATACCATAAAAATAGTTCAAACTAATTAAACTGAAGTTGAATTTAAATTTTTTCGGAGTTTGATATCTCAAATATACTTTTTTATGGGTATATGAAGATACCCACATCAAACGTTATAATCTCAAGCAAATCAACGGTATTGATATTGGTGCCTAGGCACCATGGTGCATGAAACACTCGTCCTATATATATATATATATATATATATATATATATATATATATATATATATATATATATATATGCGCACGTGACGGGAGTAAGAGGAGTGAGGTGGGTGATGCATCGGTGACCCTCTGCTTTATCTTCATATCAAGATAGTAGCGAGAGGAGTGGAGAAACCTCTTCAAGAAGCCGGGTGCTCGTATTGGCTTTTGACTTTTTTAAGCAGAAGATAGAAGCAAAAAAAAACCAATATGAACAGGACCGACGTGGAGCCACCGCCGCCATCGTGATGTCGACCAGTGCCGCGCTATCTCCCGAATAGACGCCACACGCTATTCTTGCGCTTCTTCACCTACACCCCATGATGCAGTTATACTCCGTATACCGGCATAGATGATTCCAATTGATTGTAACATTTGTCTTTGTGTACAATGAGCACAGTAGTATTGTGCAGTAGCGGTAGGCCTGTGCATTCGGTTTGTTCGGGAAAATCGACTCGGTATGTATGGTATTTATGGTAAATACAATACGTTACTTCGGTAAAATACGGTATTTTGGAAAACACGGTTCAATATCAGTAAATCTCAATTTGTTTCGGTAAGATATCGGTACATACCATATTTACCAAAATTGACGCGAATTGCGAACGATATAGTGAGGCAACAATATACTTTGGAGTTATGGAGATTTGACATTTTGACAGAATATCTGCATATGCAATCAGGCATCAGCAATTATGCATTATCAATTTATCATTATGCAGGACTAACAACTAACAAGTGAGTAACAATTTAAGTATACGAATGCCAGCTATGCAAATCAAGTGCAACAAACCAAGTGGAGTAGCTCAACAAGTGACAAGAAGTAACAACCAAGGAGAAGCAACAAACCAGCAACTAACAAGTGAACTTGTAAGTGTTCTCCTTAGCGACTCAACCTCAACCAGACGCCTAAACGGACCCCAGACCAGATGGCACAGACAGACTCACTATCAGTCACTCAGTCTATCATAGAACTATAGAAGAAGTGAAGAACTCATAGAAAGTCACATAACAGTAGAATACATTTATACAACACAGCCGCCCCTCAATAAAACAATAACATTAACAGATGGCCCTCCAACTTCCAGTGGAGCAAATGCTTCAACATAAACGACCAACCTCCCAGATAGGTAGATCATATATAGGCTATATTTTGTATGGGATCACATTTCAGATCATATAGTCCTTTGGCAATCTTGAGGGCAATTACTCATCTTTGAATGTAGGACCCAGATTTTACAATCCAGAATCCTCTGTGATTCCACCGCACTATTCCCTAGATCAGTAGATAGTGCTCACAGATATAGAAATGAACATCAAAATACATATCATGCAGAAGCATAAATATAATAGAAGACTTACACATGAGTCGATTAAGTCGAAATCAATAAGATGCAACAGCGGAATCGAAGCACACAGGTGGGACCCTCAGGACATGCCCACAGGTAGCCAACTGGGGGTTCGCAACCTAGCCCTTGACATCTTCATCCTCTTTGCCATCATGACCAAGAGTATTGCTGAAGCGTGGTGATCTGATTCTAGATTCTGGATTTGTTATGATAGCGAGTGTGAGTGCATGACTTATCAAAGGAGAGGCTCGTGTTATTTTATTTGCCATAAACTACTTTTAATAGCATTATTATTTAATCATAGTGTTATTGTTGCTGCCTAAAACTCCACTAGCGATTGTCATCATTTACTTAATCCGCCGAAGATACAATTTCTTTACTGATTGCTATCTAAGACTCCAAACAGCGAGTGTCATCGTTTACTTAATCCATCGAACATATATTTTCTATATTGAGTGCTGTCTAAAACTCCAAACAGCGAGTGCCATCATGTATTGAATCCACCGAACATACACTTTCTATATTGAGTGCTGTCTAAAACTCCAAACAGCGAGTGACATCGTTTAATTTATCCACCGATCAAACAATTCCCCTTGCATTGTCTAAAAATTCTATTAATCAAATCGGGGTTACCAACTCTCATATGAAACTAAATTTTTACCACCAACTCATAGATCCGATCTCAGACCAGTTTGATCAGTTCCTCAGTTTAATGGGAATTCAGAATCCTTTATTTTGGATCCACCAATATCTTTTGTATTCTAAATTCCTAACAATCCAATCTTGTGGTTGTTATTAATCAACTCTTCACTTCAGACTCTAAAAATTATCCACCATAATTATTTTTAAATCCACCGATATCATTTATATCAGGACTTTCTAACAATTCAATCCTCTCTGTTTTTGATTCAAAACCATAATTTGTCCTTCCAGTAATCAACCTTATATTCCATCATCTATCTCTAACTAATTCACTAGTATACATCCACTAGGAATATTACTGATCAAGTTTATACTCCAATATTTGTTATCATACCTCCATATTCCCAAAAATTTAATTGACTCCTCTAGTAACCGATGAAATTCTAATAATCCCAATATTGCCAACATCTCCCAAGAATTTACATTATTTATCAGTGTCATAATCCGGCAATTACTTTCACACTCCTTAATTCTCCAAAATCATTTAATTCATCCATATAGCCAATCTATTCACTCTACAATCCAATGATAACCCAATACATTTAATTCAGATCCACCAATTTATTTTCCCAGAATTCACACTATCGTTTCTGTTGTAGGGGTGGCCCCCACGTAAGCCCAGCAGGCCTGTTAGGAGGTTATAAGAACCAAAGTAACATGTGTAATGACATAAGTGCCCTTAATGGGGATGTACGGATGTAAGGGTATAACTGTAAAAGCATACTCCATGTGAATATATATATCAGGATGAGGGGGAGGGTGAGGCAGAACATTCCCACCTCTCCACTACCATCTCTCTCTCTGTTTGGTCAGTAACCACAACAGTTTCCTTTTGATAATCGACACGAAATCCACAAACATCTTTATGTGTTTACTATCAACATCCATCTTCTTTACTCACGACTCTATTTATTCTTCTCTATATTTTATTTTGTAAGGATAGAAGTGTTTTTATTTGAAATATGATACATAAAAATTCCTGAGACCTAGCAGTTTGAACGGAAACATAATGCGTAAAAGAATGCAATAATATTAGCGATCCCGATTCCATCTCCATTACATGGTTTCTGCACCATATGCTAGACCTTCAGCGTTATAGCTGCTTACATTATCACTGGGACGACACCCAGGGCAACACAAATCAGGGCTTTCCACTGCCCTCCACCTTTCCATTTCTAACCACAATGTTTTTGAAATGGAACTATATCTGGTTAAGTTCCCATGTCCGCCCTTGACCGTGGGCATGGCTATTCGAATAGTTTTGACTCTGCAGAGTTTGCACACTTTACCCACAAGAGACAATTCACTCGTTGCCCCCACACGATTCCTTAGCCGTGCGGTTGAGCAAACCATCATAGTAACCGTTCAAAGTACTCGCCCCTTTCATCATCTCACCCTTATGAGCTTGGCCCGCTTGCGGCAGGTCTTATAGGTTGTGCGGGATGTTCCCCTCCTATGCGCCTAGAAGCTGGCTACCCACACTGCTAGCACGCCGCAGAAGAACTTCACCCTCTGCGGGTGCCCCACTCAAGCCCGCCACCCAGACAGCCACTTGCACTACCTCACCTCCTCCACCGATGATGATGACTTTCAGGGTCCGGTAAATTTACTAAGCCAAGTTGTACTTTACAGACTTGTGGTTGTACTTGTTTTACATAGGAGGTCATGATAAGATTCAGTCCTTAGGGTTATCTAGGCGATTCTACCACTATCCACACTCTCGTTCTCCACTGCATCATACCCCCGAACCATCCGTCCAGATAAGTAAGCAATTTGAGGTTTTTCGGGAGCATGAAATAATAATACCAGAATATACCTGTCATTACCACCATGACTGCCCAAACCAGTTTCTCATGATTAAAAGTGATGGTGATGTTTGGAGCATTTCAGCGCCCCCGAGTATCTAAGCAGTGCTAAGCATGGTGTATAATTACAGACTTATTTTTGAAAGATTATCATTATAATTTTGCTAGGGCGACAAGGTTCACATATTCAAATATTCCAAAGGAGGTGTAATATTAATCAAGTTAAATAATGAACATATAACTAGAATCTCGAATTAAACATGTATTTGCATATAAAATAACAGCATGCAATTTGATAATTTAAACAAAAGTAATTTACAAAAAATGTAGGTTCAACATGATCAAAGTATTGACTCGCCTTGCGTGGTTTTTACCACGGTCTTGAGCTCGCTCAAAGCCTTCTCATTTGATGGTCTTGAGCTTTTGGTCATTTTCTTCATCTCGATCTTGATCTCGCTTGATCCATTGAATCTTCACGACTTTCAATTTCTAATTACGTGCTAAGCAACTGAATCCAAATAAATGCAAATAACTCAAAAAGTCTAAACAAATCCAATTGAACTTGATTAGTTTTTATTATGATTAAATAGGTGATTTGAGACAAGGTTGATTGGACGCGGAGTATTGTCGTTGTCATAGTGGTTGGAATGAAGTGGGGAATGGCAGGGAAACTTGTCAAAATGGAGATCAAGGATGGGTCATGATAAAGGTATATCCATGAGATTATTTTTTGTTTAGTGCTCGGAGATGACTAGGCATAGTTGGTGGCAGAATACAATGATTCGATCTTTGTATTAATAGCTTCCTCCATTATTTTTGTATTTATTAAGGAAGTTCCATGGGTTAGGTTAGACCTATGCTTTAGTGTACGAGTTTAGTTGAGCTTTGTTTTTGTCGAGCGTTAATCTTCAAGGCACATGTTATATATGTGCGATGTATATAATTTTTAGTGTACCGAATTAATCTTAGGGTTCGATTTTATAGCATTTTGTGGTACAACATTTTATGCACCCTTAGATATTACTAGGCATAGTTTAATTTGAATTGGGATCTATTTATATGGGTCCTAGCTTGTTGTATACATTTATGCTCAACATTATTATTTATTAAATCCAATGTTAAGATTTAATTAATGGCACCATTATTATTTTGTCTATACTTTATTTATTATTAGGCTTAGTTTAAATCTAAATTTAATTTAAATTTAGTTATCTGGGCAAAGCTTGTTGTACCGGACCATATTTTAATATTGCTACTTTAATTAAATCTATTACTGAGATTTATTTAATGGCGTCATGTTAAATGTTGGGCATATTTTAATTGTAATTAGTGTAATCTTTATTAAGTTTGGACATTTAACCAAAGTTGTTTTTCTTTATTAATGCCTTTAATTAATTATTAAATTTAAAATAAATACTAGAGGCACACTAATTATTCATGATGATAACTCCAATTGGGGTAGGTGGTGGTGTCGGTGTTCCTTGGTGCGCAGAACTCCAATTGGGTGATGGGGAGGGAAGAGGGGGCCCTGGGACACTAGGCGACACGGTTGTTTCACGGCAAGGGGCACCGAGGAGCCGGGAACGGCAAGGAGGCGGGCGGTCGTTGCTTGGCTAAGGTGCGGCTTCGCAACGGGGGGAGCAAGGAGAGAGGGAAGCAATGGGAGGAGGCCAAGGGCTACTTATAGTGCAAATGAGGAGCTCCATGGGGGCACTATTGTCGGCGACCTGAGAGCAGTGGCCAGGACGGGACGGCGACGTGAGTGCGAGGCGATGGGAGCAAGTGGCGCAGGGCATGGGCGGTGGCGTGGGCGCAGGCAACGTGCGTGACGCAGAGGTGATGAAGGTACAAGGAGCATGGGGCCAGCGGTCGAGTGGCGCGAGCAGCGGAGGGAGAGCGAGCGAGTAGTAAAGAAGGGAGACGCAGCGCTTGCTCGGCCATGGGACGGGGAAAGGAAAAGAAAGAGCACGGCGCAGAGAAGGAGGGGAGAGAAGAAAGAAAGAGGAGATGGGAGGCCAGCGGCAGGAGGGGGAAACAGGAGTGGAGCGGGAGAAAAGGGCCCACGGACAGAGAGGAGGGGGAAGGAGGGAGAGGGAAGAGAGAAAAGGAGAAAGGGCCCACATGCAGTGATAGGAGGAAAATGAAGAAGAAAATAAAATACTGAAGCTATATTTGAAATTTTAGATTTAAGTTTTGAATTGGCATTAGGGTTTGTTGATTTCAATTTTTGGATTTTGGGTTGCTAATTGAAATAAAAGGTGGGATTTTTGGTTTAATTATTTAGGGATATATTCTAGTATTCTTTTTGGGTTCATTTTATATCAGTAAAAATCACACGTGAGTTTCTGTTACTCTGTAATCTCTCGCATGAACAGCCTAAAAGCCACAAGCCGCAGCCAAAAGCCGTAAGCTGCAGCCAAAAAGAATAGGCCCATAGTTAGTCATTTACTAAAAATTCATATTCCTGGTCAATTTTTGAGATGATGATTTGAAATGCATAGACTTCAGTGGTTCAATACCTGTGGATGAGCGAAAGCGCCTTTATCAATAGGAAGGTCATATTAGCACAACCCTCTGAATAAATGACAATGTCTTCTAATGGAGGTACTCGGCCAATACTTATATTTGTATCAGCCAAAGTCAGAGATGAGCTTGCAAAAATCTAGAACACAAAAATCTATGCATGTTCATAGCACCAGGGCCTGCATGGAGTCCATGCACAAGTCATAAACAATCAGATTTATTTGTGAAATAATTATGGCATAGGATAGATTACTCACAGCATGAAGACCTATCCTTCTCTATTGAAATGAGGTAGCCGCCAATTAACAAAAGTCTGCATGACATTATGACAGCATGAAGCACATACTGCATATATTGCATGGCTACTTGCCATCAAAACTAGTCAACTATACAACAAAAGACTGCATGACAGCACGAAGTGCATACTACATAGAATCATATATTGCCATCAAAACTGTACAACAAAAGACAACCATTATTCTTCAAGCATCAAGCTCAATTCGAAGAGAAGACACTTGATGTTGGCATGATAGTATCATCAACTTGGCCCTCCATTTCTACATGACACAAAAAAGTGATCATAGCAATTTGCATCACTCATAAATAGAAATATTATGTCTACTTGTCTATATTATAGCACATTCTTCAAATTTAGTCAATTCCTTTATATTGACTTCAATATTAATGCACTTTGAATGATGCAACCAATCTTGTGCACATATCAAACATTGGAGTGTTGACGTAGTCAAGGAGCTTGTAAAATCATCAAAAACACGACCACTAGTACTAAAAGCTGATTCTGAAGCAACTGTTGATATGGGGATTGCTAATATATCACGAGCCATCCATAATTGGATACGAAAATGAGGTGAGTTGCATTTCCACCAAGAGAGAATGTCAAAATCTTTGACATCATCTTCTGTATCTTCAACAAGGTACTTCTCTAATTCAGATTTACCACAACCTCCAATAGTAACTTTCATTCTCTTGTTGTAGAAAGACCTTATAATATTTGTAGATGAACTACTTGATTGCTCAATAGCACTAGTTTATTTTTCAATGCCTTGGCTTTCAACTTGAGAGTACTCATTCTTGTATTCTCCAAAAAGATCTAAGAGTGTGTTTTGTACCTCCTCCCATATCTTACCACCTTTAATCTAGCCATACATCTTGTTGGCTTGCCACTGGAAAAAACAGATTGCTTGGTCCTTACATAAACATTGAAACAAAATCATAACTAACATTAGTGAGTGATGAAGAATACAAGCCATATCTTCATAAAAACAAAAAAAAGGACAAAAGAAGCTTATACCTAGGATCAAGAATAACAGTAATAAAAATTAAGTCGTTCATCTTCTCAGGATCCCACAATACTTTTCAAACTTCGCCTTCATCTTAACAGTCATGTTGTAGAGACTCGAATATGCAAATCCGGACTCTCCTGTGTATTCTGCACTAGTCCAGGATCACGCTAGTGCACACAGTATAAACAAAGATGAAATATTGAACATATCACGATTCACTAAGAAAAGACTCAAATATTATTAATAATTATCAGAGTGCGACCTTATGGCCAAGCTTACAATTAATAGCCTGAAAGGCTTAAAGAAACTAGCAGCGGAAAAACCAGAAATAAGCGTAGTAGCCATTCGACATGTCCACAGGCAATCGACTGGGGAGCGAAGTCCTAATCCGCGAAGTCGTCGAAGTATCCTCCTTCTAGTAGCTCCTGCTGATCTGGTCCTTCTTCCTCAACTGAGCAAATATGGATGAAGCCGTGAGTACATAGAGTACTCAACAAGTCGTTTGTAACAAAGAATGCAGTACAGTATGCAAGGCTTACCAAAGGATGGCTGAAAGGTTAATTTTGCAGAAAGCAACAATTTAAAGTAAATACAATAAATAGATTGAAAAGCGTACTTTGTAAATGATAATAAATAAGTAATCAAAGGAATTGAGACAAACCCCAAGTAAAATGGCCATTCACTCCAATGAATCACCCACGAACTAAGATTCACATAATGAACCACCAGTGAACTACCCATTCACTTAACCCAACCAAGATTTTATGAAAACTCTACCCCTCGTGTGAAATCACCGAGCATTGTCCATGACCGAGGACACGGCTATTCGAATAGTTTTACACTCTGCAGAGGTTGTACAACTTTACCCACAAGACATGATCATCCCGGATTGCCACGCGAGTTACACACTTCCTTAGGTGTGCGGCGAGGAGATCATGACAAGGCCTTTATAATGTTCAATTTCAACCCAGTTCCGCCTCGCTAAGGTTTTACCGTCGAGTAGGCTACCACCTAGTCGATAATTGCCCCCTCTTGTGCCAGTGTAGATCCATGGCTCCGACCACACCACACTCATTCCAATGACGGAACCGAAATTGAAACATCCCAAATTAATTAGCCAGGTCCATCCCATACTGGACATGTGGTTGTACGGTAAGGCTCAGATCAATGGCGCACAAAGTTAAGTCCTTAAGTATTACCCAGGCGAAGCATCCACATCCTAATGTGCAACCTGCACCCCCTTTACTGCACGATCATTCGCCCGAGTGAAAACCAATTTTGTATAACCAACACCAATGACACACCAATGTCATGGCACACAAATTTTATAACTGTGGCTACAACCACGAATCAATATCTCATTAAGTCAAAATTAATTATTTGATCACATGTGATGATAACCCAACGTACTAGTAATAAGCATGGCTAAGCAAATTAAACGCGCAGCCCATGTGACAACTAATATTGCATCACTAAGTAATTTCCCATCCTATGGTGACAATAGAATCATGGTATTCAAATTATCAAGGAGGAAATAATCAATTAGGTCATTAACTACCAATACAAGGGTTTTATAATAAAATAGCAATGCATGATAATTTAAAACAAATTAATACATAATAGGTTTGAAAACTGGGTTCAACATGATCAAAGGACACGACTTGCCTTGGCCTTTCTCAGTTAGGAATTCTTGATCTTCGAATCCGGCTTCAGCTCCTTCGAACGCGTGATCTAACGAGAGAAAGCGAAACGAAACACAAAAACAAATTCAAATAAAATCCACATAAACTCCAAAAACTGCAAAACTAGAACCAAAAGATAGCGCTCAATTTTATATGAATTTAGGAAAAAGAATCGGGCCAATCGGAGTTCGGACGAAGGAGAACGAGCGATCTAAAGTTTGGCGGGGCGAGAAAATGCTGGAAAAATAACAAAAGTTAATGTTCATCCGAGAGCAGCACTTTTGGCGAGAAGGCTAGCGCCGGCGAGAGGAGGCATGGGAGGTGAATCTAACTAGCAAAATGGGTTGTTAGGGACCTAAGGCACACATAGGAAGCGACGGCACATCAAACGGAGCACAGTGACGGCACGGGCAGCTACGATGATATGGGTAGGAGAGAGGAATAAAACTCGGGCACAGGACATGGAGAAGTAGGGTGAGCACGGGCTAGAACGCGGCTTGGCGAAGCTAGAAAAATTGTCGGCTCAGCCGGAAACCCACCGAAGATGGCGCAAACGACGTTTGAACGACGTCGGGAAGGAAAAAGGAAAAACTTAATATCTTGGTGCTCGGTGAACGAAATCTAAAACCACTTGGAGGGTAGCTACCTGGGATGGTTTGGCACAATATGACGTGAACGGATTGGGGAAAACACCACCGGATGGATGGGGGACACGCGATGCCATTGGCGGCCATGGCGAGGTTCGGAGGCGAAAATTTGTGGAGGCTTTTTGGAGAAACGGAAGTGAGCACGGCGTAGAACACGGCGAGACAAGTCTAATAAAAATTACGGCAAGGGCTAAAACTTACCGGAGGCGACGAATCGACGTCGGGAAGCACTCTTAACCTAGATTGGGGAAAACTTGATTTCGGGAGATTGGCTGCAACAAAATCAAATTAACTTGGCTAGAAAGTAGATGGGATATGATGGCACAATCTGACGCGAAAGGATCACGGAAAAACTTACCGGATTGCTCGAGACGCGATGAGCAATTTCGAGACCGAAGGGCGTCGGTGCCGACGGCGTCCTGACCTTTGAGGGGGACTTGGCACGGCTTGGGATGGGTTTAGGGGAGTCAAGGGGTCGTATTTATAGGCTTGGAAGAGGTAGAAACCGACTCCAATTCGTGGATTTCGGTTTAGAGTCCCTTTCAGAAAATAGGAGATAAAAGGCAAACGGATGAACGACACGGAAAGAGGCCAGTTGGGATGTATTCCTTGCGTGATTTGGCACAACTTTCCTTTTGGAAAGACATTGAGATAAGGTCCGGATTGAAAGTTATGAAGAGAGAGAAAAAGGAAGGAAAACGAGAGCAAACTGGGATGATTGTAGCTGGAGGTTGAAGATGAACCGTGCCATGACACGTGTTAAGTACTGTTTATTCTCTCTCTTTTTTTTTTGGAAATTTAAAATTGAGCACAAACAAACTCCGAAAAATCCCAGAAAATACAGAAAAATTCCTTGTGACACAAGGAACACAAATAAAATATTTTTGAAAAATATTAATGTTTAATTTAATCATATTAAATCTTTTTAATTAATGAAAATTCCAATTAAGCTTTAATTAATTCCAGAAAACTCCAAATGGTGAATTTTATTTTAAAAGCTTCAAAAAGGCTCTGAAAATCAGGATGTTACACATGTCTTTGAATGTATTATCATCACCATCTTCACATTCAGTCCATTCACACAATAAATAATTTACACCGGCAATATCTTCAAAGAAAGTGTTGGAAGTAACACATTGAGCACCAAAAACTTTTTGTAAAGTCGAAGAAATGATTTAGAAACGGGGTCCTGAAGTTCAAGTCTTTCAAATGCCTTCTCAAAACCCACAACGGTCTCTAACATAAGATATGTCGAGTTCCATCTAGTGCACACATCAAGAGCCAACAAACCTTTTTCTTCTACCTTGTTGATTGGCACACATTTTTAAAGCTATTCATACTTGTAGTGGAGCTTCTCACATATTTGATAGCATTACGGATACAGGAAATAGAAGGAGTCACTATCTTCAACCCATCTTAATCCACAAGATTAATAATATGAGCTACGCATCTCATGTGAAGTTGACAACCTTTTGCAAAAGTACCACCCTGATTTTTCAAAGCACTCCTCATGTAGCTTATAGCACCATCATTTGAACTAGCATTATCTATGGTAATAGTGCACACATGCTCAATACCCCACTCAAGCAAGTATTTATCTAGTGCTTTCCCGATGTCTTCCCCTTTGTGGCTATCTACCAAGCAGAAGTTAAGTATTTTTTTGTTAAGTTGCTAATTGATATCGATGTAATGGGCAGTTAGAACAATGTAATTTTGAAGAGTCAAAGGAATCCATGTTTTGGTTGTAAGGCTAACAGTTTGATGAGAGTCCTTAAAATACTTTTTTAGCTTTGCTTTCTTAGCTACATAAAAGCGAAGAACATCTCTATACATTATTGTCCTAGATGGCAGACTGAACCGAGGACAAGCTTTGGACATAAAGTCAATAAAACTTTCATGTTCTAAAAAATTAAAAGGTAGCTCATCTATGATTATCAAGTGAGTAAATGCTGCCCTAACATCTTCAACATTGTATTGCCAAGAAACTACACTAGTACTTTGGCCATCTACACTAAGTTTGGAAGCATAATTGAGTTTGATTGTTGCTCCTATCAGGATGCTTTTTACAAGATTTTGCATGAAAGACTAAAGAGGAGGTACCATTCTTTTGTGAATAATTGAGTTTAATTGTTGCTCCTATCAGTTGCTTCTTACAAGATTTTGCATGAGAGACCAAAGATGAGGTACCATTCTTATGTGAATCTCAGACAAGGATTCGAGAACAATAATTGCATTAGCCTTATTCCAGTCATTTGGCAGTCGTCTATAATGGTTCCTTATCTCCGATCTGGGATTCATTTGTTTTTTCCTTCTTGACTTTGAATGGGTCTAATAGCTTCATCACTACTCACACCCAAATTACTACCAACAACAGGAATACTTCCTATATGTAGGAGCCCAGATATTAACATCCAGATTCCTCTGTGATTACTGCACTATTCCCTGGATCAGTAGATAGTGCTCACAGTTACAGTAATGAATATCAAAATACATATCATGCGGAAGCGTAAATATAATAATAGACTTACTCATGGGCCGATTAGGCCGAAATCATTAAATTGCAGCAGCGGAAGAACGAAGCACACAGGTGGGACCTTCAGGACATGCCCACAGGCAGCCAACTGGAGGTTCGCGACCTAGCCCTTGACATCTTCATCTTCTCGGCCAGCTTGTCCAATCTTGTTGCTG
The DNA here is from genome assembly GCA_036346575.1 of Dendrocalamus sinicus. Lineage (NCBI taxonomy): Eukaryota > Viridiplantae > Streptophyta > Magnoliopsida > Poales > Poaceae > Dendrocalamus > Dendrocalamus sinicus. The sequence goes on along the minus strand of CM070648.1, from coordinate 33,684,251 downwards.
AGGCGAGGTAGTTTGATTCCTGATTCTGAATTTTGTCGCAAAAGCGAGCATGAGCACTCCGACCCGTGCTCGCGAGCCAATACATGAATGCAAATAAATAGTATGCATGGCTTAACAAAGGAGAGGCTCGGGCTATTTTATTTTGCGAGAGTGCTTTGAATACAATTAATTAAAAGCCCTATGACTTAGCAATTTTGGAACAGATCATAATGTACAAGGAAATGCATTATTAATATCGATTCAGATTCCATCCACCGTTACATGGCATCTGCACCATATAGCAATTTCTTGACGTTATAGCCGCTTAACTTACCACTGGGACGACGCCAGACAATTCCAAATCAGGCAGATCCTTCGCCCTTCACATTTCCATTCCCACCCACAAAACATTTTGAAATAGAACTATCTCGAGTAAGTTCCCATGTTCGCCCATGACCGTGGGCACGGCTATTCGAATAGTTTTAACTCTGCAGAGTTTGTACACTTTCACCACAAGAGATGAACTATCCTTTTTGCCAACATGCTTCCTTAGGCATGAGACCCAGATAATTTATCACAAAGCCTTTACCTTACTCCGATCTAGCTAGACACCACCCACGCCGAGGTTTCACCGCCGAAGGGTTACACCACCACGCCGAAGCCCCTCTTGCGCTGCGTGCGAGTACAAGACACCCCGTGCCTCACTGTGAGTAAACCAAGACACCCCGGCACCCACTTTCCTCGGTGATATCTAAACTAAATCCTTGCAAGTTATTCAGCTAGGTCGTACTCCATTATAGACTTGTGGTTGTCTTGTTTTACATCAGGAGGTCTCACAAGATTCAGTCCTTAGTATTATCTGGAGCGGTTCTACCACACTCCATAATTTGTGCTCCCACCGCACCACATACCAGCCCCCAAACCATCCGCTCAGATATGTAAGCAATTTAAGAGTTTTGGGAGCAGAAAATAACCCTGTCAAAATATACCAGTCATTCCCACCATGACTGCCCAAATCAATTTCTCATGATTAAAGTGATGCTTGGGCGCCTTCGCGCCCATGAGTACCTAAACATTACTAAGCATGGCATATAATTACGGACTTATTTTCGAAAGGGTATTATTATAATTTTTGCTAGGGCGACAAGGTTCTCGACTTCAAATATTCCAACGGAGGGGTAATATTAATTCAAGGCACACAATGGAATATAACTAGAGTCTAAAATTAACATGTATTTGCTTATAAATAACCGCATGCAATTTGATAATTTAAAACAAAGTAATTTGCAGAAATGTAGGTTCAACATGATCAAAGTATTGACTCGCCTGGCGCGGTTTATCGCGGTCTTGAGCTCACACCATGCTTTCTCTTGAGCCTTTGGCCTCTGTCTTCACTTCGAGTTTGATCTCGCTTGATCCTTTGAATCTTCACGACTCCCAATCTCTAAGTACGTGCTAAACGACTGAATCCAAATAAAAGCAAGTAACTCAAAAGATCCAAATAAGTCCAAATACTTTAAATGCCCGATTTAATTTAATTTAATTTATTTAGTTGTTACGATTTGAGAATAGAAGGATGATTCAGTTTAATGTGTTGCCAACACAGTGGTAGCTAGATTCGAGCAAGAGAACGAGTTATTTGAATAGCTTTACCGTGAGGGAAAATTTTGGGATAATAAGAAATCAAAAGTGAGGAAGTATCTACAGGAATTATTGACTTTGGAAAAAGAAGTGGCCAAACATAGCCGATTGGAGAAAGGCGAGGTTCGATCTTTTATTAACAATTTCCTTTATTATTGTTTTTATATTTATCAAGGAAGTTCCATGAGCTAGGGTAGACTTACGGGCAGACATATGGGTTTGGTTTATTAGATTAATTTTTAGAGCCTATATTCCTAAAGTCTTAGCAGTCTAGGCTGTGGTATTTTATGGGATTCTATTTACTAATTATTCAAAGTATACTCCTAATGGTTAGTGTAATAATTCATCAACGCATAGGAGTATTTAATTATCTCATGGATGTCTAATAGAAATTTTTAGTATATTCTTAGTTGCTACTCATTTGCGACTATTGGTTATAATATTATATGTTTCTTGAGACTGTTTATGGGTGAGATTATTTCAATGCCCGATGACCTAGGGCTACTCTATTTTAGTATCTTTACACTAGTATGAACTTTTATTTGGAAATACTCGAAGGACCAACTGCCATTGTTGTTTTATCTTTCGAATCAGCATCTTGCATATTTTAATCAAACTTCTATTTACATAGGATCGAGCTCGCTATACAAAATTTCATTCCACCAAATTCACCGTGAAGATTTAATCATTGGTGACATGCTAATGACGGGATTATATTAGGACTTTCTAATTTAATTGTTTATGGACATGTCCTATCAATTAATTAATTTTATGAGGAGGCCTAACTTAATTAAATCTACCATCGAGGTTCATTTGGTGGCAGCATATTAAATATTAGGGCCCATAGTTAATTATAGTTTGGGGTAATCGTTTTAATTTACAACCTTGCTTTTATAGTTAACATAATATTAAATTTATTTCCTGTAACTTTAGCCTAGATGTCTTTTTAATTGGACTCTTTATTAAATTTAGGCATTTAACCAAAACCATCTTTTAATAATGTCTTCCACTCAAATTAATAAAAGCATATTAATTATTCATACATGATAATCAATCTAATATTAAATCTTAAATAACAATATTTATGCCCAGATTAACTTTACTAGTTTCCATGAACAATTTTCTGACTTTTCCCACTTCTTAATTAATGTCCTAATTGAAAAGTATTAAAATAAAATAGGATAAAAAGAGTGGGAAAACGGGACTGGAACCCGGACTGTGGATAGCGCACGCAGCTCGGCTTGGCCCAGGCGCAGGATTTGAGATTGGAATGGGAAGTGGACATTAAAGAAGCAAACGACGGGTTGGGGGACTAGAACAGAGGAGCCGGCCGGCTCAAAGCAGAGGAGGGGGGTGGCGCGCGGCAGGCGGCGGTGTCGCCGACGAGGGGCGGCCGGGGAAGGCACCGGGGACCGCAAAACGGGACCCCAGAGCCAGGGGAGTCCGAGAGATGCGCGCTCGTGAGCCGAGAGGCTCCGAGGCGGGCCGGCGGTGGGGTGCGGCGGCCGGAGGAGAGGGTGGGACGGGGCGGCGGCGGCCGGAGGGAAAAAGGACAAAGGCGAGGCGCGCACGAGCTACCAGAGGTCAGGGGGATACTTACCACGCGCTGGGCCGAGCCGGGGAAGCACCAGGGCGAGCCGGCACCGGGAGCCTACGGCGGCGCGAGGGGGTCGTCGTTGCCGGCGAGCTGGGGTGAAGGGGACCCGTGGCCGGCGCTTGGGGAGGGGTCAGAGCACCGAGGACGTGCTCCTAGCGAGCGGAATTGACCCGGGGTTCGTCGAGGAGGGGGTGGCGCTGGTGGCGGCGATTCCGGCCGGAGACAAGAATGATTGGCCCTGCGGTGAGCTCCGGCGGCGACTATTCAATTAAGTTGGAAGGGAGGTAGACGGGAAGAGAAGGCACCCCGTGACGTGGTCGAAATGGTGAGGCTTCGCCGGAACGGCCGGAAATGGTGAGGAGGCGGGTGGCGGTCTCACGGGCGCTAGGCGGAAGGGATGACAGGGGGATAAAAAAGGAGGGCGCAGAGATGGTGGTTGCGCAAGAGAAACCAGGGGCAACGGGGAAATCGGTGGGCAAGGGCTGGGGCATGGCTGCCACGCGGAGGAAAGAAGCTGATCGCAGCAGAGAGGAGTGGCGCGGGCGTGCTAAGGAGGAGGTCCGGTCCGGCTGTGCAAGGGAGAAGAGAGGGGAGAGAGAGAGATTGGGCCGGTTGTCAGTGACTGAAGAGAGAAGGGGAAAAAGGGGAAAAAGAAAAGGAGGAAGGGCCCACCTGCCATAGGGAAGGAAGATAAGAGACAGGAAAGGATCTAAGCAAAATTTTAATTTCTAAATTTTTTTTAAAATTTAAATCTTGATCTGCATTAGGATTTACTAATTTTTGGTGTTTTACATGGCATTCCAAATTTAGGTTTTTATTTAACTTTGTATTTAATTTTCCAATCTTCAATTTAAGCCTTGTCCAACTACAAAATCTATTAGTCCTCTACCTTCAATTAAATGGTGAATTATTTATACAAATTTTGAATGCCCAACTTCGGGTTTTTGTATGCTATTTATGCTATTAGTTCCAAAATGAGATTTTATATTTTACTCAGGTTTCTCCCTCCTTATGCTGGATCATCTTTTCATATTCGTATTTACAATTTTAATTTTCTATTATTTGCACATTTTCTGTTAGGGTATTGTTAATGTCTGCTTTTGTCGTTCTTGAACTTCTTTTAATTTGTGGAGCCTCAACCAAAATTTAAGACACACCATAAAAATCCAAACTCAAATAGAATATATTGCAAAAATAATTCAAGATCCTCACATTTTTCAAATTCAAAATTTTGGGATGTTACACTATACCATTAGACCGAGACATCTAAAAATAAAATGCCAACTAAGACATCTAAAAATAAAATACCAAAAGGAAAAGACTCAGACATTCACAACAAACTACCAAGTAGCATTTGGGAATGAAACATAGAGACTAGAAATTACATTGCGGTGATTTCACAATCCTATTGACTCCGTTGTTGCCTTGTTGGTAGAAATTACATATTCTACAGATCAGCTGCAAAACAAACAAGTGCATCAATATAAATATATAATGCAATTTCATCTCTGGCTAGAGAATCTTTTCCCGACAGATTGATTTTGGCCCCCCAAAGGCCCAAAGAAATGGCTAAAGAAGTAAAGAACCCTAAACAATGCATCGCTTGATTCACTTCACAGTACACCCTAAACAAATAAACAATGCCTAACAATATACCTTGGATATGGAATCTGGATGGTGGTGGTGGTTTGGTGGATGCCGATGGCAAGAGTAGGGCTGTGCAAAAAAAAAAAAAACCGAACCGAAAAAACCGTACCGAAAAAACTGAACCGAACCGGTCAACTCGGTTTGACTGATTTTCGGTATTCGGTTTGGTAGCTAGAAAAGGGGTATTTGTATGATTCGGTTTTTTTGGTAAAAACCAAAAAAATTACCCAAAAAACCAAAAAAACCGAAAAGCCCAGCAGGCAGCAGCAACTCTCCAGGAGTCCAGCACCAGGCTTGCATTTAGTTTCAGTTAGCATCTACGTGGAATCTGATTCTAACTTTCTGAATGGGCAAGTTAGATGCTAATATGGACTCGGAGAAATAATGATGCTATACCCGTGGACCGACAGCATATAGCCATGACGTGACAATTTGCATTAATTGCAAACATAACATGGAGAGAATAGCTATCATTAGTTTATAATGGAGTAATTATAAGGGTTTTAGCTGGAGGCAGACTATTCAAAGTATAGCTTATAAGTGCCCAGTTGCCCACCGCTATTAGCCTATTTTGGATTTTTGATTGTAGAAATTAAATTAGAATGGAGAATTAACATTTAGTAATTCGTGCAAAATTTGGTAAAATTGGTATTAACCGATACCGTACCGAAATAAAATGGTATTTACCGATACCACACCGTATTCCAAAAAATACCGTATTTCCCGAAATACTAAAACCATATTTACCGATTAAACCGTATTTACCGAACCGTATAAACCAAAAAAACCGAACGAGCAGTCCTAGGCAAGAGTGCACGACTGACCAGCAGTCGACAAGGGTGCTGCCACTAGCTGAGCTTGAGAGCTGACGGTGGGGTGAAAGGCAGTGAGCTTGTCAGCATAGTCATGTGGTGCTCTCCTGCTCGGCTCCTCAGGCTTCCTGCTCCGAGCCTCTCTACTCCTAGGGATGGCAGCGTGGCACAACACTCAAAGGGCTAGAGGTGGACAAGCAAGCTCGGCTACTCGTGCTCGCCCGCTTGGAGGCAGAGCATCAGCAATCACCAATTGGGTGGTCAGCAGGCTAGGGTTACTCGCATCACTAGAGAACTGCACTAGTGGAGAGTGGACACCTGGATGGTGACTTGGAGATGGAGAGTGAGAGACCTCGTGGAGGCTAGACTGGAGTAGTAGCAGAGTCATTGACAATACATTGAGTCTATTCTCTACGCCTCTATGGGTTGAATGAGATGGCCAGATGGCTTGATGGGCTGCACCTATTGTGGTGCCGCTAGCCCCCTGGGCGCCTGTGCAAGCTGCTTGCGTACGCCTAAGTCTTTGGTTTTTTTTTTAATTTTTTGGGTTTTCAGTTGGTAAAAACTGGAAAAACTAAACGCCAAAAAACTTAAAATCTAGATACCATACCGAATACCACAAATCAATCAAACTAAGTTGACCGGTTCAGTTTGGTTTTTTGGTACGATACCAATGTGCACAACCCTAAGTAGCAGTGCAATCACTGGACTGCTGCCCAACCACCTTGTCCATTGCACCATAGGTCCAAACCACCTTATCAGTCACACCATATGCCCATAACTATTGAGATACTTGTGTGTAACTGAAGCAATATCAATGACATAATAAAATAATTGACACGATTATAGCGTGACTAGGTACGCTTTAGGCTTAGTGCGTACCTAGTTGCCTACCCATGGGCAGGTTGGATTGTCAAGTACACCACTTGTCCTTCAATTGTGAGCCCAATTTCTCTATTCACATGGCCCGTGCATGGGTGGAGATGGTGGCCTAGCTGCTGGTTGTGTGCACTAATTCCTAGGCTAATTGGTGATGTCTAGTAGTGGTGATGGTGCCCAATCAATTGCAACCTCCTCTCAAAAAAGAAAAAAATTCTTTTGAGGGAAATTTTAGCAACTCCTTTTGAGATAAATTAGTTAGTGCACACAAATTATCACCTAGAAAAAAAATTACCATCAAGTTGCATAGAAAAGAGTTTCTATCATGCTAACTCTAGTAAAAAAGTTGCTATTAGTTGTGTTCCACAAGTTACTATATGTGGTTTAAAAAGCTAGCATTTTTATTTAAAACAAAATTACTACAAAACAAGTTATACTGGATGCCTCACCACAGACGGTTCATATGGAGCTGTCTGTGCTTTAATTATTACAGACGGTTCATGACTAAAACGTCTCTGAAACAATCATAAACGGTTAGGTTTAAAAGTCTTCTGTGATATACGCATTATCATAGATAATTTTTAATTAGAACCGTCTATGAAACAATCACAGATGATTTTTATTTACAATCGTCTGTGTTTTATGTTTTGTCGTATGAACTACATAAGCTGCTAAGCTGGAACAGATAAGTCCACCGGTGTGACTAATCACTTTTACAAAAAACAAATTCAGGGCAAATTTATTACAAAACTGTCAAAAAAAAGTGATATCCAGATCTTAGTCTTCTGGGCTTTATATGCTTCTTCTTCGACTTTTGGAGTTGGAGGATCAGCCGCTGGGTTCTCGAATGCCGAGAAGATTGTTCTTGCCCTCTCTACTTCATCCTCTAGCCTGGGCAAATCATTAGCATGGCCCATAATCTCAAAGAGGATGCCTGAAAGCATCTAGGCCCCTAAAAATGGTTTTGGTAATTAATGAAATTATGTGAATATGGGACTAACGTGTTTTATGAGCATGCAAAGGGTTAGTTCACATAAGTGCAACAAGATGCAAGCCAAAGGATATGTGTGAAGATCAAATTGGCTCAAGACAAAGGTATACTTAGCGTAGGATCCTTTTTATTTTTACCGGTCTTAGGCGAATATTGGAAGACCGGATTATAGGATAGATGATCGTACCATCAAGAGGGATCTTGGCAAGTAGCTTGAAAACATACTTCTTGTGCCATATGGATCAACATTAGAAACTTGCATCCATCAAAAATCAGTTTTAAAACAAATTCTGTGCTCTGTCTGGAAGGGCGGTAGTACCGCAGTTTTGAACGTCGGAACTACCGGAGAGCGGTAGTTTCACGTCCAAATACGGTAGTACCGGCGAGCGGAAGTTCCGTTTCTTGAGCGGATCAATTTTTCCAGAGAGCACCCGCGGATGCACTTAAGCTCTTGTGGCAACGGAAGTACCGGCCACTTAAACGCCGGAACTACCGCACCGAGCGGTAGTACCGCATTATGAAGCGGTACTTTCGGAGCCCGGAAGATCCGGAGGGAGAGCAGATTGATTTTTCCAGAGAGCACCCTCCGGATGAAGTCTGGATTTTCCTGGAGTGGAAGTACCGGCGATTTCAATGCCGGAACTACCGCTGTGTGCGGTAGTTCCGTTGCCCAGAGCGGTACTTCCGGAGCCCGGAAGATCCGGCCTCAGAGCGGATCAATTTTTCCAGAGAGCGCCAAAATTCGGACCTTTTAGAGTTTGACTGGAGCAGTAGTACCGCGCCGACTTTGCTGAACTACCGGGGAGCGGTAGTACCGCAAATGTCAACGGCGGTAGTACCGCGCCGCTAAATCCAACGGTTACTGCATAGCTTTGACATAGCCGTTCTGGCGCGAAGATTTGATTGCGGTAGTACCGGCCCCTGGGGGTGGTAGTACCGCTTGACCAGAATTTTTTTCTGGAATTTGTGTCAAACGGCTAGTTTTGGTTGGTGGAGGCTATAAATACCCCCACCACTGCACAAGGGCTAAGGTTAGAGACTCATTGCATATTCCTTGAGCCCAAGAGCATTCATTCCACCCACTTTCTTTCGTTGAGCATTAAATTGAGGTGGTTTTGCAATTAGTGCAAGATTTTCAATTGTTGATCCACTTAGCACAAGAATTGCATTCAAGTGAAGCCCTAGGTCTATTACTCTTAGTGCTTACCAGCACTTGGACGATCGGGTGAAGTTTGGCTTGGTGATCTTCTCAAGAAGTTTGTGAGAAGACCCGGCAAGTTGTGAAGGTTGGAGCTCACCTACCCGGAGCGGGAAAGAGCTACATTAGTGATCGAGGTGTTTGGCTCAATTCGTGGAGCCGGTCCGATTCGTTCCGGCTAACTCAACGTGGACTAGGGGAAACCAACAAGTTTCCGATCACCACGGTAAAACATCGGTTGTGTTCTTTTGTGCTTAGCTCTTACTTATTTACATCTTTGTGATCATTTGATTGTTTAGAGCTAAGTTTGCTATATTGTTAACCAGAATTGCATAGGATTAATTGCTTTACATTCTTGTCATCTAAATTGTAAAGAATTAATCAATTGAACAAGAAAAATTTAAAAACCTCCTATTCACCCCCCTCTAGTCGGTATCCTTGATCCTACAATGCCATGATAAGATTTCTCAGAATCAGTCGCTTCTGCTTGATCGGCAATGTTACCCATGTGTCTCTCCACTGCCACAAGAGCTTCTTCCGGCTTGTGCACATTGTAGAGAAGAACAAGGCTGATGGTGATTTTCCTTTCCTGAGCGGCAACGAGACACCTTCGTCGACAGCGGATGATGAGGTCCAGCTGACGGATGGAAGCAAGTCAAGGAAGGAGAGTAGGGCGTGAGTGGAGAAGCTGCTCCAGAAGTAAATTGTTGGCTGCCAGTATAAGGTTGCAGTCGAACAACTCATGATGGATAGATCAGAGGAAGGAGATCAAAAAAATATTAGATGCTATTATTGAGAAATCTAGTGAAGAATATGAGGGAGTGGACAATTTAGAAGAGCTGGATTAGGGCGCGCATATTTAAGCGTTATCATAGATGGTTTGTATACCAAACCATCTCTGATATTAATATCATAGAAGGTTCGTATAATAAACTGTCTCTGATATGTGACTTATTACAGATGGTTCATATAACAAACCATCTCTGATATGTGCATTATTATAGATGGTTCGTATAACAAACCGACTCTGATAATGACATGTCATCGATCCTTGACGTATCTCTCATGATTTCGATCTCACCCGTCCATTCTCTCCACATCGAATGACAGGCACCGGTTCCTCCCACCGCTCGCCCTTATTAATTACTCCCCCTCTCCATTTCCATCAGTAGTCACGTATGAGTTCGTCCACTAGCTTCCTACATCCTCCCCTCGACGACGTTGACTACCACCATGAGCTAGCTCCTCCGCCTCCTGTTGTGACACCACGGTGTACTACTGCTTCTAGCTAGTTCATCCACTCCTAGCTTGTTCCTTAACGACACCGACTACCGCCGTGAGCTAGCACCTCTGTTGTGACACCATGGTCGACTGCACAACATACTCTTATCGTAAGTGTCGTAAGAGTGTCTTGTGCAGTCTCACCGTCACGACACAAATGTGACGCTACTTCCACCTCTCCATTGTTGGTGATATTCGGCCGCCATCCGATGCCCTCCCCTCTCTTCATTAATGGCAAGTGTCAAGGACATCGCGCACTGCATCCAGCTTCTACTGTCTGTTAGGATCTCTACTTCTTATTTATTCTTGCTGTGTTAAAGAGTTGGGTTCGTTATCTTGTTATGCTATAACGGTGAATTCTAATCTTAATGGAAATGGAATGTGCTATTGTGTTTGCCACTATATTTGCTAGTTTTCAAAGGGCATAGGTAACATTATTTCTTGAGACTAGCCAAAAAACAAAAAAAAAATTTAGGTATAGGATAAACTATCATAGATGGTTTGTGCTATAAACCGTCTATGAAGGACTATCATAGATAGTTCTATATACCAACCGTCTATGATGCTCGCCAATCACAGACGGTTGGTAACTAGAACTGTCTGTGATGTGTGAGTGTCACAGACAGTTTTTGGATCGAGCCGTCTATAATAGTTTTCTTCAGAGACTGTTTTAGTTACAAACCATCTGTGTTCTTTTTATCATAGGTGGCTCACAAATCATCTGTGATAACCTCCGATTATCACTGACACATAAATTCAGGTGGTTCAGAAACTGTCTGTGATAACAGTTCCGAATCGTCTGTGATGACCCTTTTTGTAGTAGTTGAATACAATTTACAGTTTAAAATTTACCATCAGTTGCACTATAAATTATTGTATACATTTTTAACAAATTACCACCCTAAGTTCATAATGTGCCATGTGAGTTTGTCTGAATAAAAAAGTTCAAACTAGACCATTAGTTGCATTCTAAGTTATCATATACACTTTTAGTTAATTACCCCATGAATTAAGTTTATAATTTACTGCATTTATTTGGGTTTGTGTAAAAATTCTTGAAAATACCATTAGTTGCTGCAAAAGTTATCACTTGGACTTTTCATAATTACAACCTTTAGTTATGAATTTACCATCATTTTGTGATATGGTGTAAAAAGTTCAAAATTTATCAGAAGTTACATCGTAAGTTATCATCTAGACTTTTATATAAATTACCACCTTAAGATATGAAGTTACCATCATTTGCAGTTTTGATAAATTACCACCTAAAGTTTAGAAATTACCATCATTTTGCGAGTTTGTGTAAAAAAGTTTGAAATTTACCGTTAGTTGCACCCTAAATTACCATCTGCATTTCTCATAAGTTATCACATTAAGTTATAATTTTATCGTTGTTTTCATGATTTGGGTTTAAAAGGTTCAAAAATTACCATTCGTTGCATCCTACATTATCATCTACCCTTCTCATAAGTTATTCATGAAGTTATAAATTTGCCATCGCTTTGGTGATTTGGTATAAAAGTTCAAAGTTTACCATTAGTCACGTCTGAGTTATCATTTACACTTTTCATTGGTTCCTAGTATATGACCTAATTAATTAGCGGTTAATCTCATGGCAAAAAATAGTAGATTTGGGTGTTTACTGGTAAGTTTTGTTTACAACCACAGTTATGTGATATTATTCAACTAACAACCCAGCAGTAATGATGCCCCCCTACCTTTTCATCTGAATACGCTCCCCAACGCGAGTAAAAATGGCTGGACTGAGTGCACATGGTCCTTGATTAACACTAGTCTTGTTCATACATCATCAAGAGGGATGGTGGACATAGTGCAGCTAGGGAAGCAAATAAATTGCATTTGTGGGGGCAATAGAAGATGCCCAGTGCAAAGCGCAGCACATCAAATAGACACGCAAAATTCCAGCGTACAAGAGAGACTGCCAGCGAGGAACAAGCCTGCATTGTACTCCATCGGACGGGAAATTTAACTATTTGCCACTCTTATCAATGCCACATATCCAAATACCACCCTCTTCATTGCAATTAATTTTTTGCCACTCTCGAGCCTACGTGGCGCCTAATCACCGCCTAGTCGGCGCCATGTCGCGCCGCGCCCCTCCCGCTGCGCCGCGCACCTCCCGCCGGCGCCGCGCCTCCCGCCGCGTCGGCGCCGCCAAGGCGCGCGCGCCCGCGCCCGTGCCTCCCCGCCGCGCCGCCACGACTCCCTCTCCATCCCACCGAAAGCAATCGACCTCTACTGCCCTCAATCGCCGGCGAGCCGAGCACCGCTCCAAACTCCGGCGACCATCCAATTCGCCACCCCGAGCCATTAAAATCTAATTCGTCGCCACCACACCACCTCCGGCTCACCACGAAGACAATCCCACCCTCGCCGGAACACCTCCTCGTCCGTAGCCCTCTGCCACCGTAGCTCCTCCCAGCGCCGCCGCCACTGCACGTTGCCGACCACCCTCCGGCGACCTTCAGCCCCGGCCGACTTCGCCATCAGCTTCACCGTCACACGGGGAGGCACGGGCGCGGGCGCGGCGGGGAGGCGCGCGGCGCCGGCGGGAGGCGCGGCACCGCGGGAGGCGCAGCGGGAGGGGCGCGCGCCGACATGGCGCCGACTAGGCGGTGATTAGGCGCCACGTAGGCTCGAGAGTGGCAAAAAATTAATTGCAATGAAGAGGGTGGCATTTGGATATGTGGCATTGATAAGAGTGGCAAATAGTTAAATTTCCCCATCGGACGGCTCCGCACCTAGGTGCGCATTAAGACTAACACATGCCTAGGTGCGCGTTAGATTTTTTGTAAAATAATACAAAAGTAGAAGAACTAATAGACATAAGAGGTAAGAAAGGGCAATTCATCGTCTTATCCGTCGCATAGTAAAATAACAAAAACTCCTGTTTCCACGCGTGCACTCGTTTGCTTTATGCTCCACACGGTGACTCAAGCCTATGGATGCAGGAATCCCACGTGGCATTTGCTTGAGGATTTGTTTAGACACCAATCCCTTATTCTGCACATGCGTGCTTTTGTGTGATGGTCCACATAGTATCAGGAGTAGTTGTGTCGAAGCGAGTCAATCCAAGACATCCGTGTGGCATCGAGTCATGTGATTGTAGCTAGCCAGTCAACCCACTCACACAGATAATAAAGGTATCCTCACAAGGCAGGGGCATATGACCTATATTTTATTTGTAATTTTGCTTGCAAAATTATGATCATTCTGCCTCCATGTTTAATCCAACTTGGTTTCGAATTTTATAGTCAATTGCTTTCAAATTTATAATCAATTGTTTTTAAATTTATCCTCACTTACACAAATTTGGTTTTATATTTCATTTATAATTTTTTTGCAAGTTATGCTCATTTTACGCCCATTTTTTTCCCAACTTGCTTTCAAATTTATACCGATTTGCTTTCAAGTTTATACCGACCCATTTCCCAAAAATATGCTAATTTGAATTTTTTATGCAGAATTTGCATTGAAAATTTCACAACTTTGCTTCCAAATTTCTATTGACATGCTTCCAATATATAATAATTGGTTTAGAATTTTGTTGATTTTATGTCCAAAGACTATCTTAATTTGCTTAACAGATACACCAATTTGATTCAAAATTTATTGCTAAATTATACTTATTTTGCTTCCATATTTATCCCAACTTACTTTCAAAATTATAGTCAATTGCTTTCGAATTTATGTTGACTTTTGATCCCTTCAAGAATTCATGTGTAAAAAAAGAGGTGTGTGTAGCCAAAGGGGTGGATCCGCAGAGAATTGTAAGTGCACGTATCAACTAGCAACAGTGCATGTAGGTGTACCTAGAAGCTGGAGGGATGCACATAGCTACATATGGAAGTGGATAGTGTGCGTGCTATTGAACTCTTTCACACACGCATGGACTGTAGTGAAGTCCATGGATCGCGTGCTCCTACGGCCTTGCGCAACATGTGTTGCTCTGCCCTTGGTTGCTAGTCTAGGAAGTTTAGCACGATGAGCTACTGATCTCATTATTCGTGGCGAAGGTGATTAGTCCATCTTGATGTTTCCCATCGAAGAAGCATACCAGGAGAGAGGGCGTTGTTAATTATGCTCAATTAGTACGTACGTGCACTGGACTAGGGCCCAAAACCAGTCACAGTTTGCACATTTCCTTGGTCTTGACACAAACAAAGCATGCACTATCGTGTGCAAGTCAGGGTAGATCCACCAGTAGACTTCATCAGGTTTCATTCTACGCTCCAGTCCACCCTCAACACTCCACTCCAGAGACTAGATGCAAAAAGGAAGGATTGAGCTTGCACTTGAATGTTGAGGAGCGGTGGCCGGAGGCCAGTGACACGACTGTGCGAGGAAGAGGAAGCTGGGCCAGCGGACGGCGACAGGCCACTGGACCACAGGGAGGCTTCCTTGACGGCTCAACCTCGATCTTGGAGCCTAGTGGCCAAGGCGGTGATTCGTGGGGACTAGGGAGGTAGGCATGGTGACAGCTCGAGCTAGATCTGACATCGACCTAGCAAGGAGAGGAGGCGTCTCAGGGAGATAACTGAGAGTTGATGACTTGGGTGAGGAGGCTCGGTGGGTTAGCGGCCACAGGTGGCTCAATGGCTGGCAGGGGAAGCTTGGCCACTTTCATGTTTCATTCGCAGGAGCTCATCATAATATTCGTCTTCCTCGTGTACAGCCAAAACTGCGGCCACCACTGCCGTTTTCCACACTGTGAGGCTCGACTTGATTTCTCTTACCTGGAGCTGTGCCCATAGTTAGGGGTGAAATCGGGTCGGATACGGTCGGATCTCACTCTTCCCATATCCTAACCCACAATTTCTAATCGGAATCGGGTCGAATACGGATAGTATCGAATACGAATACAAACACGGATAATGTCGGGCACAAATATGGAACAAATACGTACCAAGACGGATACAGATACTATCGGTCACGAATACTTATTCGGATATCAAGTCAATACAACAACCATTTTATACCACATAGACAATAGCAATGCAACCATTCCATTCATCCATAATGCAACTATATTAGGAGCTTAGAAAGTGGTCTATCAAATTCAACAGCATAGAAACATAGCCACATAGGTACAGTCAAGCCTTTTGTCTGTGAAGCCTAGAAAGTGGTCTATCAAATTCAACAGCTCTTCTGCAAAAGGAGTGAAGCACTAATACTAGTATCAGTAGCGTTAAATCCTGCTTTGACAGCATAGAACTGTACAAAGTGGCAGGCAACCAAGAAATGCCACTTCGAGAACGCAGTTTGGAGCCCGCAGGAATCTCAGGACAAACAGTACATTAGAATCCACAGGGCGTAGTGTTTGATTGATTTTGACAGCCACTGTCAAGGCAAAAGATACATTTATATGACTATTGATGACATGTCACCATATTAGTCCTCGCAAAAATGGTCTGGCCAAGCATCAGTTGCTTTCACCCTCAATCACTATTCGCTGCCCCATCCTGAAAACAACAGAACATTCAGATTAATACAATATTAATACAGAACATTGCAGGCTTGCAGCCTGTCCTGGTATAGTTTCATTTATTGGAAACTAGTGATAGTTCAGTTCTCAAATAGCAGGGTATAACTTCTACAGTTTCGCATGCATCAATATATCATTTACTTCTGGTTAATGAATATTCCATGAGGTTCTGCAACATGGTTTAGCACCTAGTCATGATATTAGAACTAGTTCTAGGTGGCTACACTTATGTTAATCTGATCTCTATGGAAAAGGCAGTTCCTTTGTGGTGAGAGTGAGACTGTCTACCTTGAATTCCTCTTGTAACTCAAAACTATCTGAGACTTTACCTGCATGAGGTTCGTTTGTGAGCTGCAGATAAAAACTTCTACTGACAAATGTTTCTTTTTTCTTGAAATATCATGTTTTTAATGTTGATGTACTTACTAGTCATTTTATTGCTGGTTGAGTGCGCCTGCAACAAATGGATTATATCATGACTTAGACAAGTTTAGAGGTGATAGTCACAAACAATGAAAGTTCATATATCCTTTAATTATCTGAATAATTCATAGGTTGTAAGATAAACTACTCATTTTGTAAACATAAAATTTAGTTGTATATAGTTTCATTTATTGGAAACTGGTGATAATTGATGTTATTCTACTAGATAAAACTACCAGTTCTTTCTCAACTTAAAAAGCTTTCCCAATGCAGGGCCCAGGACCACATTCTCGGATAGTTTACATAGATGGTGCATTTGATCTATTCCATGCAGGACATGTTGAGGTAAATGGCAATATACTAACCTCTTCATCCATGTCTGTATTAGCACAATCTTTATCCTCTAGCTTTGTATCCAACTCATCAAGAATTGTTGCTATCTTGTCCTTAAATTGTCCTGAAATTAAAATTGACAAATTAAGCAACCAAATGGGAGATTATGTAATTAAAGAAGTGAAGCTCCATAAATAGTTACCTTTCCGAGATGATCTTACCCAGTCCTTGGTGCAAATTAAAGCCTCAATGATCTCAGGATCTAGAGAACTACGAAAAGGACCAACAACACGACCACCAGTACTAAAAGCTGACTCTGAAGTAACGGTAGAGACTTGAACAGCCAATACATCACGAGCAAGTGTGGAGAGGATAGGAAAAGTCACTTGGTTGCTCTTCAACCATGACAGTATATCAAATTTTGCACCTTGACCTGTTGGATCAACCCAACGAATTGGGTTCTCTCTCATATAGACCTCCAATTCATTTATATCCACTTCTTTGGTCCTAGCTCCATCATCATATAAGAATTCCTCAATGTCATTAACACCCGAATCAGTATTACCATGTGGCTGTGAAATACCACTTGGTCCTGCAGCAGTAGCTTTCGAAGATTTAGTTACAACACAACTCTTGTAAGCTTGGAACAACTTGTTGACAGTATCCAAGACATGTTTCTAGTCATAGAATCGTATGATTCTACCACTACAACACAACAGGCCTTCTATGACAATTAAATATCGTCACAAACAATGGTTTTTTTTGTCACTGTACCCAATTTGTGACGACTCAGTGACGAAAAGGCTACTGTCACAGAAGGTGCGTCTCTAAACACCTTCCATGACGAAACAACAAAAAATGTCATAGTTTTAGTGACGGTACATTTTCGTCACAATCAACTATGACGCTCCAGATTGTCATGAAAAACGTCACGGACCGTTGCCTAGGGAGCTGCCACATGGACGCTGACATGGCGAAGTTGACATGGCAGATGACGTGGCAAGTGACGTGTAAAGAATATCGTGACAAATTTCGTCGTCATAGATTATTGGGCTTGGCCCATTTAAATTTAGTTTAGACTAAAATTTAGCCTGTTCTTAAATAGGCTTTAGGCCTGATTTTTGCCCATTTAAAACCCATTGAGCTTTTTGATTCGTGGATAAATTCATGGGCCTTATTATTTGGGCTTTAGCAGCCAGAACTGTTTCACCGTACCTATTTGAAAATTGTTGCAATAAACAACAATACATTTTATCAATTCATTGCATACATACAAAGATGAGAGTTCATACATCAACCATAAATTTGGAAACAGCAACATAGTTTAACCAAACTAGACCCATCAGACCATAGTATAAGTTCACCAAATAGCACAAGTAAGAAATAGTACAAGTTCAACCAAAACTCCAATTACAAAAATAAAACAGAAAGTCACCTAACTTTAAAGCAACTAACTGAACAGCTCTAACATCACACGAAAAGTGATGGATACAACATAAACTTGTATGTGCTCATGCTCACAAGCAGCCCTGGAATTTCAAGGAGGAGTCACTTGACTCGATTAAAGTTAAGTAGTTGACGAACCAATTGTTGAGTATCATATTGTGCCTTCTTCATACTATCAATCTCTTGTGCATATTCTTTGCCTGCGCCTTCAAGATACCAACCTCTTCCCAAGTCCTGCAGATTCTTGCTTCTCCGTCTCTAGTTGAGCACGGAGATCTTGCACTGCGCACTAACAGCACCTCTTTCACTTGTCTTGTAGTGCATGCAGACCCATATTTCAAGGAAACTTGACTTTGGCAAAACTTTGGTAACCACTTGAGAGAAGACTTTGGTGCTGTCCTTCTTCAACTGGTTCACCACAATAGCTTCCATAGCGACCTAGCATCATATACAATTAAATTAGTCTTTCATATTGTACTATGGGGGCGTTTCCAATATATTCATGTCTAAGAGGCAAAAAGAGAAATCATATACTTACGATAGCATTCTTCACAGGTTCACTAAAACCAATTTTCTTGCTGCAATGTGTGTCCTTGAAGAGATCAATTGCGATGGGTTCAGTATCCTTATATTTTTCTTTCTTTCAAACATGTGAAATCAGTTTGAAAGTGTTAGATTGAAACATATATGATGAGTAATCATGTTAGATGTCACATTGTGCATATAGACTCGAATGGTTAAAATAAGATCATGGAGCTACCAGTAATGCAATGCGATCAGTAATGGAAAACATAAGCATGGGCAATGAAGTAGTATCAAATAACAGAACAACCTTGACATATATATGTAAGCACATTTAATAGTTTTAAACATGTATTGTTCATTGGCACATGATCAATGGGTTGTATCAAGTACATAAATTCCATTATATGCTGAAAAAGATCGAGCAGAGCAGCTTATTATTGTGATTCGGAGGAGACAACAACAAACATTATATGTAATTTATGATAGATCGTGTAGCACTCTTTGGACAAAAATTATTAGGTTGCTACAAGGTGAGTAGCAACCAATATGCATACGTCAAGACTAAGCAATTTTGTTGCATTCTTTGGTGTTCTTACCGCGACATAAGCATGTGCAAGGTAACAACGAGAACCCGTCCATTCGCTGAACTGGACTTTCTCACGGTTCAGTTGGTTTTGATGCATTTGTCACGAAGATTGCATAATTGTATAAGAGAAGAGTAATACAAACAGTATACTAAAAAAATACAAAATGGTGAGATTGATTTTTGACAGTGCTTCCAAAGAAATCTGGAACAATTCTCTCTAAAGTATGACTCACTCCTAGCACTACATACTAAGAAAACATCAAGTAACCTCCACAATACGATAAATATGATGATCAGAAACAAAGATACTAACTAGGCAGCTAGGTACAGACATAGGGTTTCACGTGTCCGAAAAGGAGAACAAAATTAGATGCTAACAATTAACATGGTAACTACGGAATCAAGACTTTGGGCTAATCACAGATTGAAACTCCAAGCATGCAGTAAGTACAACGAACAACATTTTGTCGACCTAACAATCACACAATCACATTTTGGGATGAAGACAGATGCAAACTAAAAGATGTAGCTCAGTAATTTTTTCTTGTTTATAATATTTAGTATATTATATGAGGAATGCATATAAGAATAGAGGATGCAAAACCAACGATCAACGAAAGCACAGAAACAGTGGTCTATTTTAGCAACTGGAGTTATCAATGAAGAAATGCTTGCTAGATAATGTTGCTATGAAAGCTACTTCACTGTTTCAAAGACCCGTGCCAATGATGTGCCTTAAACACTTGTCACATGGGTGGAACATAAACACAGAAAGAGGCCACAAAAGAGCTGCTCTGTGCTCAATAACATAATGCATGTGGAGGGTGAGCACACTTTATAATAAAACCTAGTTACAAGTAGACCATCCTCATTTAGAGGTGTAGTTGTCATGCAAAGGAGGCAAATAGGTAACACGTGAATCGACTATTACTAAAATTGAAATATAAGCATGCAAGCTTCAGTTTCTTATGTGTCAGCTAGAGCCTAGAGCCCAGAACCGAGAGAATGGTAATGTAATTAAATTGGTGGCCACCCCAAGCACTAAATGAACGTGCAAAAATAATATAGGAAATGCACGTGCATAACACCGCATGGTCCTGAATTCATGATGGGAATTTTCAATTCCCCACACCAGAAAGTGGGAACCCAGCTATGGTTACAATTGTTCACGAGTTACTAGAAACCTGCTGAAATCGAGGAATCGAGGCTTGAACCTCAAAATCATATTCAGATCGAGACAAAGCGAAGTGGTTGAAGATTTATAATGAATCAAGATCACCAAAAGAAAACACTTCAAAATGAGCCATTTGCAAGTGCCTAATTAGATGTGGTCTAGCATTTGTCACCAACCATTTGCCTAGATATACATCGATACTTATCTAGCACTAGCGAATATCACCGATAGTAGTGGTGCCCGTGTAGGTTAGAATAATCGACATCGAACTCTCATAAGGAAAATTGAAAGCCAAACCGATAGATAATAGACAACTGAATTAACAGAAATCTCACTTTACCCTTATGAACATGCTCATTTTAAGAGTTGGTTGCGCACGAGAAAACTTGTGCACCCAAAATAACGCTAAAGCATGCATCTTTGCCGCGAGTCTCTTCCCGCTCAAATATCTCATCGAACGACAATCGCGTGTATACATATCGATTGAAACACTTTTGATATGCAACTTCCAAACCACTACGTGTCGAAAATCTATCTAAGAGCTAGCAGAGCTTAACTGTGAATATCAAGCTAGTACATATGTGACGTACCTTGTGCTTTGAGCTTGACCACATGTCCACCAATGCTCTCCATTGATCATCAGTCATACACTTCAAAGGCGACGTTGTCCTCACTTGATTTGCCGGAACCCCATCAAAGTACTTCTGTTTCAGCCTATACCTCATCTGTCGTTGTCCACCCTTCATCATATCAACACATGCATCTTTTACAGCATTACTATCGGTGTCCATGGTGAAATGTCCCTAGTAAAGAGCATAAACATCAGATTTGAACATGCAATAGACACCATAACCTTCGATTGGACAAGTCAAATAGATAGACTTACACCAAGTTTGCCAATGTAGTTTGTAATTTGACGATCATGCTTCTTGTACTCCTTCCAATGTGGAAAGATAGGTATATGTTGCCTGAGTATGATCCCACCCTCTGAAGCAAGCTTTGCGGCTTGTATTGGTGCCTGTGGCCTTCTATTGCCTTCAATAATGTTGATTTCAATCTTAGTGCCTAATCCTTTGCTTAACGAATCCAATTCTTTGCCCATACTGATTCCTCTCGGCACTTCTTGTGTATTTGCTGTTAATGGACCTATTAAAATTTTATTTTGCAGATTTAGTGTCAAATATTAAATTTTGTGTACTATCTAAGTACCAATACTACCCTATGTAATACAATTCAAGTACTCTAATTCTAAAAGGAAAGCAATCCAACCATAGTAGTATATCTAAATGATTAGGGAAGTGACTTCTTCACCCAGGAAGGGTACCCAAGAGTAGTTAATAAAGCAACTCAATTCAAGGAGTTTAATACGAAAATAACTCCTACAGAATATCTTGTGGGATTATCCGGTATACAACTCTATCTTAATCCTATTGCACAACTACAAATTAATCAATTATCATATTTTTCTAGTTCTCAGTGGAAACAGGACAGACTAATTCATATATTTCACATTATGTTTTAACATCTTCATCAGTGAGCACAACATCAAGCATACAGTTCACCTGGTGCGATAGTTATCTTCTATTTGTGCAAATACTGCCGAGCATTGTAAAATTTTGAGATGTTGAATTGTTATAACATTACCGCAAGTTTGAAGAAAAATCAATTAAGTTATAAATAGTATATGATAGAGAAAATTGCACCACTACTGCCTGTACTTTTTGAGCTTTTGCAGTTTTCCCCTATACATAAAGCGACAATTGACCATCTCTACTTTCAATTTGTTACGCATGATTTGCAATTTACCACCTAACCCCAAAATTCTAGGTGCTATAAAATATACTTACCTGCAAAAAAATAAGATAATGTTGGTTACAAATTTCTAGCTTTTTAAGTACAGGCAGAAATCCACAAAATATGGAAAGTGCAGGTGCCATCAGTGCAATTTCTCTATATGATGTGATATTCAAATTATGCTTTGTTAAACCTGTCTTTACTTCTGGCCAAAGCACATCTTGATGATCTGTTATTCAATTGCTGTTTTTTTTCCATGTGATTATTGTGAGTTTCAGTTAATTTCCAACCTGTGCAGACAAAGGAAAATCTTCTGAACTTTTGAAACCTAATATAGTGGTACCAGGAATGAGATAACTGAAAAATAAGCTTTAAGAAATTGAAGTCTACCAAGGTCAAGCTATCATTTTTCATGTAGATACCATTGCATGCATTTTGGCATTGTTTTGTTGAATCTATGTAAATATATACCTATGGACCAAGTGTCTAATTTAATATAGTTTCAAGATTATGCTTTAATATGTATCTATGTTAGTAAATAGATTGTAGACATTCACTGAGTACTTGGTTTAAGAGGACTAGTTCTTGAGTTCTGAAATGAACAGACAGGCAAAAAACACTAAATTTTACTGCCATGTGAGTCATTATGGTTCCGAGGATTCAGCTGTTCAGTCCTATGTGTCACCAATAATATTTGCTAATTCAGTGGGTTACCAGCAATATGATATTTGCTACTTTAGTGGATCATCACTAGTATGATCCTTGTTGATTTTTTTGCTCCGTTGCAATACAGGCATAGATCTAGTTAATATCATAAGCAACATTTGATATGGAGACCAAATATGATAATCACTTGCCTTCATCATTAACGTTGATCCGCTCCTCATTCGGCTAGTAGTAGTAGATACCAATGCATCGTGTGCGGCAATGATTCTTTGCCTAGTAACTCTAGTATTTTCCTCCTGTTCTTTGAGGTGCCACCACTCTCTTTGATATGCTTGATCCTCTAGCGAGAAGTTCCTTTTATCATGGGAACTCTTGTTACATACGTCCTCAGCAGACCTAAGAAGCCTCGTTTGGTAGCAAAGAAGAAAAATTAGCTACAAATTAATGAAATTGCAGAACCATAGGTAATTAGCAAGAACAATGCTTGGTACCTTGTCTGACTTCATCTTGGTCGATCCTCATTGTCCCGAGGATTATACAGGATCCCGATTGTTCATGACTATCATCCTTGCTCCTTGCTCTTGTATTGTTAACCATTGAAGCTAGTGCATTGACCCCAAGTCTTTGCAACAATTGATTGTTCCTCATCATATTTTCAGCCCTTATCTTCTCATATTCACATAATGGTGCTTCAGTACATTCATTTAAACATTGCTAGGATAAATGTTCTGATTAACATGAAATATGTGCTACTCTCATTGCACAACAAAACAAGGAAGTTGACACCATTAGCTACGACATTACTTAAAAAAACAAGGAAGCCAACGGCATGAGCTAACGCCATTACACCGATGAATCGGATATATGCATTATGCCATAAAAACTTAGGTCTACAAGTAATGTAACCTAACATCCAAATCAACGTAGGCTCCAACCAGACATCCATAGGCAAGATGGGATCGGAAGCTTAAGCTGTTCATGTACTGCTGCAACATTTCCCCACACAGCCAAGCGTATAAACGACAAAAGCATAAGAACAAGCAGATCCCTAAAAGACAGCAACCTCCTGGTAGCCGCCCTCCGTCGCCCTGCCCCCATGCCCTAACTGCCTTCCACCCTCACCACCACCGTAATTGCTACCCGAAACTACAGATCCTCGCCACCACCGTAATTGTTACCCGAAACTGCAGATCCTGCTCTACCATGAGGAAGGATTCATATGAAATTACCAAGGGGCTTCGTTGTCTTTGGTGGTGCCTTCCTCCCAGGAGGCATGTTGGTCTTGGGAGGGGGTGAGGTGCAGATCGACGACGGGCACGTAGGCGGCGGCCGGCGGTCTTGGGGCGAAGGGGAGGCGATGCGGCTGTCCTGGGGCACAGGGGAGGTGATGCTGTGGTCTTGGGGTGAAGGGGAGGCGATGCGGCTGTCCTGGGGCACAGGGAAGGTGAGGCCGCGGAGGCAGGAACCGTCGCCGAAAAAGGGGATCGCTAGGTCCTATCTATCTCCCACCTCACCGCCCTGTCTATCTCCCAGGCTGAACGTGGGAATGGGATCGCTAGGAGATACTCGGCTGGATAAGGGCGACGTGGTAATGCGCGGGCGGCAGATAAAAATTTTGCATCAAATTAGCGCCCATTCTTATTTATCTAATCTACCCGGTATGTAATAACTGTACTAAAAATATTTAAATAGTGGATAACATGTGTATAAATGCTAGATAATGCATATGTTGTATAAAAGATAGTTAATGTTCTACTACCAATTCATGATGCACATACACAATATTAATATATTTAAAACACCGCGAATATATATATGAAACATTGAGAAAAAAAGATTCCTTAACATATCATCGTTGGTGGACGCTTCCGATTAAGACCCATCTTCGGAGGGGTATGTCGACAGTCACTCGTCCAATAGCAGCACCGTGCGCGAGATTTGCTCTCAGTGTCGCCACATTCCGAGTAGGGGTGAAAACGGATCGGATATTTTCCGTCGGATCCAGACGGATACGAATACGGATTGTGTTGGATCGGATTCTTTTCAGATAGTTCTCAGATCGGATACGGATACAGATTTTTTTATCGGATACGGATACGAATACAGTAAGCCTAGTATCCGTCAAATACGGATACGGATAATCCGGATAATATGAAACTGGATATCCGGGACATAACTAGGGGTGAAAACGGATCGGATATCCGGGACATAACACCTTGATCTGGACGGCTGCATCTGTTGTATAACCAAGGGCAAAAAGGGAAAGCTAACATGTGGTTTTTGGTAGGGCTTTCGGAGAGAAAGCTTGTGTGGATTTTTAGAGGACTTTCATCGAGAGAGCTTTTAGGGCTGTCGTGAAGGCACCTTGTAACACGTTCATGATATGGAAATAATAGATTAGATCTATTCTAAGAAAAGTTTGCTGGCATTGGCGACGTGTTTTCTGAGGATTGTTTTTCTTCTGTCTCCGGCGTGTACTCGTTTGAGCGATCTAAGCGTTCGAGTGGCTAAAGACTTCGAGCGGAGGAAAATTACAACTACGTGCGTCGACGGTCGTAGTGAGCAATTGAAGGGAAATGGTCGGACGATCAAAGCGTTCATTGAGCACGGGTGAGCGGGCCAGCGTCTTGCTATCGTAATCTACATCCGGTAATTTAGTTTGTTTTCTTCTACTTTTAGTTTTGGTTTTAGGTTCTAAAAAATGGAGACAATCATTAACCCCTTTTGATTGTGCCATATGATCCTACAGGATTAAAAGTTTTAAGTTTCGCAATAGTGCTGATTGTACTGTAACTTTACATGAAATCACTGTTCATAGCGATCACTTAGCTGGAACAGACGTAAGACCATCAGGAGATGTCAGACCACCCCTGTGTGGAGGTTAGACTCTTAGGGTTTGGATTTTCTCCTAGTTTGATTTCTTGGTCGATTTGATTTGGGATTTTAGTTGTAGATTCAATTCTCGGTAACTCTGTAGTTATTTGAGAAGATATAGAATACTTAGGGGAAAATTTTAGATGGCATCATTCACCTTCTCTCTGTTGCCTTTCGGTTTTACATTTATAAATATATTACAATAGTAATTAGTGGTCAAATTTATATTTTAAAGACGTGTCGATATCCAAAACGATTTGTTTTTGTAGAGGGAGGACATGACACACCCTGGTTTCAAATATGGTCAGAGCATGCAAGACATGTACATGACGACTGCCTACTCCCAACTGATGGTCTCAGAAAATAGCGAAGAGGCCATGGCTGGACAGGATTAAGCGGCAGAGTTCGAATCTTGGCCTCGGAGACTTTACAAAAGCAACAATTTCACTGCATATATGTCCCAATATTAACCTAGGACTCATCATAGTCCAAAGCTGTAGACTCCAGAAGCGCTCTCTTCCTCAAAGGAGAGTTGATCCTCAACCTCTGCATCGGTGAAGGTTAGAGCTCTCTGCAACTTTTTGGGACAGAAAACCTCAACATTCGCCATGTACACAGCTTTAACAGGGCGGTGATCAGATAGCCTGAGATCAACTGTCTTGTAGGACAATAACCTCATTCCCTTACCATATGAAAGAATTCGGTCACACCTACAAAGGTAGATGAGAAAGTTTGCTGTCAGCACACGTCACAGCAACTTTGAGATTTATGGACATAACCTCAATTTTGATATCTTCATGAATAAAGAATCATCTATGAGGTGAATCATGTAAAAACAACAAGGAGAATTATCTCTTTCAGGACTAACAAGGAGAATATTTTGAAAAAGGAAAGGAAGAAAGAAAAACTAGGAGCTTATGAAGATGCAGTTATGCTTATGAGACTACAGCATACCATGCAGGTGACCTCCTTCCTGATCTTGGCTCATCACTTGTGTATTTCTCTGAGTTCAACTTGTACTTATATGTTGGAGGAAAGTTGATAACTCCTTCAGTCCACCCATCAAATAGACGGCCTTTCCTCAGTTCTCCTTTTAGCTGTCATAGGGGGAAAAAGGTGAGCTACAACTTATGAAGGAATATATCACAATACTCTGCTAAAAGTTTACCTGATCTTTCTCAAACAATCTATTCCAGTCCTGCTTGGAGATGAATTCATGTATTTTTTCATATGATAAGTTGATCCTATAATTGAGATCCCCTAACCATACGATCCTTCTGAACATTCAAGAAAATACAAAATATTAGGTACCAGTAAAGATAGATATGTAAGGTAGTCTCATGTAAACCTTAATCACATTAAACTTGAATGAACTAGAGAAGTAAATTTTGATTCGGAGGGTAACATATAATTCTTGAAAGTTGCAAATTTGCTAACTTACTCATGGTCATATATTGTCTTAGGCATGCTGACTCTGCAAACTGGATTAAATATTGTCCTCTTCTTGCACATCAGCGTTCCTTTTTAGTTCATCTCCATCCTTTTCTCCAGAGGTCAGGTGACAACATATAAAACAAAAGTGTGTCTGATATATTGACATGCTTACTGCTATTGATCCCTGGAGCATGTTGAAGAAAGAAAAGTTGAGCACATTATTTTCTAAACCATCAGCATGCCTCAGCTTAGGTTATGAGATCCCAAGGTACTGCCAGTTACCGGTAGTTCTGTGTTGACTCATTTCTAATCATATATTTTAAGACTAAAATGACATAACAACTATCAGGTATTTCATTACACAGTAAAGTTTTTAAAGGAATGCTAATGCGAGCAAACACATTTGTTATTTAGTTATGCAATTGTATATGGCACTTGAGAAATTCCTCTCCCAGTATGTATTAAACACCATAAGCACAAACACATAAACATATATGATTGAATGAGAAGAATAAGATGTCACGTACCACTAGTTTCTCAAGTGGAGTGGGCAGTGGCCTTTTTGGTGTCTGCATTGCCGGTGTTTCAGCCATCAATGGTGAATTTGAGGTATCATGCTTTGGTGTACTCTCTTGACAGCAGGACATCAAATGGCGTTTTGGAGTAGCAGAAAAATCAGGGGACCTTTGAGGCATGAAAGTTATTAGAGAGCGAAAGGCAATTTCTGAAGGACAGAAATGTTCGAGTAGAGCCTATATTCTATTGTAGATGACTTGTATCCCACAATGCCACTACCTGCAGAATCAAACTTCAGTAAATAACTTCAGGGTATTTAAGTAAACATGTACAGGGAAGAAATTTCAGTAAATAACCTGCAGAATCAAAACATGTCATCCACAGGCTATTTCAGCAAACATGACATCAAACTAGTTCTAACAACCTGCAGAATCAAAACATGTCATCAAGATATATCAGTAAATAACTGCAACGGAGAGTAGTCATCCACCGTCAAGCTTCTTCCTTTCCGTTCTCTCACTGAAAGGTCGACAGAAGCATTCAAAAGACAAAAGTAATTGCAGAACTAGGAGCAACAATATCACATAGATCAATTGCTCATGACACCAAATATCACATAGTCACATAGATCAATTGCTCATGACACCAAAAGAAGAAGGGCAGTAGATCAAAAGCAAACAAGTGAAAAGGAGCTCTAATTTCAAAGTTCACAAAATCATAATGAGCTAGTGCTAGAAAAACAGAGAACGCAATCATGAATATTGAAGAGAGAAGGCATTATATATACATGATGACAGAAGATCTTATTGCATCAAGACCTAGTGCTCGAGGGCATGGCAAGGATGACAGTCATCAGATCAAAGGGAACTATACATCTGATAAAACACGGACGTTTTATTTATGCATAAAATGATAGATTAACAATTTCAAAGTTCTCATGTGGACGAGGGAAGCATGTTCACCTAAAAGTAATATCTGATGCAAGATTGACAGTAGTCACAGTGCAGTGCACAAGCACTAGGTTCATATCTGAAACTCAGATCCACAAGACGCCACTTGTAGAAGATTGTACGAAAGATTCAGACATATATACCTAATTCCTTGGCAGTATATGGGCCATACGGATACCAAGTAGAAAACTACAGTTTGAACTCTAGAATCTAGACAGTCTCAACAAATAGGAATATGCTTGTCTGTTGAAACAGCAGAATAATAAGATGAATACTAGTTAAACAAAGCAAGGCCTGTAAGGGTAACAGACAGCGGCTATGTCTTGAGGAAGAAATGAAGAACCACCAAAATCATACATCTTCAACTCTTGTAAAAGTCAGAAATAGTTGTCATCAGAGATAGTTGTTTAACACAGTTAAAAAGCAAGATCCATATATTATAATAACTGACATTAGCAATATGAGCTACCGAATTGCAATCTCTAACAATAATAAACCTAATGAAATGCAATATCTTACATGAGAAAAGAGGTTATTGCCAAACTACTGCCAAATATGCTCAGAGCTACTCCATATCGCTATCATCATCATCATTGCTAGTCAGTGTTGGACCTTCATTATCACTGATATATTGCCATCTAGTTTCATCTTCATCATCACTTGACTCGCTTTCTTGCACTTCGTCTACCCTTTGACTACGAAGCTTATCAACTGCGCTTGCATCAACTTGAAGAGAATCTTCATCGGCCAGAGCCGGATGTTCATTCTCTAGATTTCCTTCATTTAGTTGGACATGAAAATCGTCACATTCATCATCTTGGTATGACAATCCCACACCATTGGGTCTTTCAACATTGTCATTTTCAGACACACTCCACAAATGTCTATGTGTAAATTTTTGGACAATTCTCCAACTGTCTCTATGCTTGGTGTCTTCCAAGTAAAATACTTTTGTTGCCTGCGTTGCTAAAATAAAAGGATCATCCTTGTACCAACAACTGCTATGGTTGATGCTTCTGAAAAATCCATCATCTTTCATTCTAACTCGCTTGCCATGTGTGTCAAACCAATCACATCGAAATAGAACCACTGTCCGGCTCTCACTTGAATCCGAGTTATACCGCAGCTCAATTATTTCATTCAAACAACCATAAAAATCAATATTTTCACTATTATGTATACCCTCAGTCATGACTCCACTATTCTGAGTTCTTCTATTTTTTTCGCGGTCAAATGTGTGGAATCGGACACCATCAACAAGACATGCTGAAAAAATTCGAACTCGGAGATCTGGTTCACATGACAATGCATATAGGTCATCATTAATGTCTTCTCCTTCCATGTGACGTAATCTTGCAATCTGTACAAGTAAAATACAATGCATAAGTGAATTAGCAATACAAGCAACATTGGTTGGGGCAATATGAAATAAACTCACATGATTCTTAAACCAAGAGGAAAATTCCTTCTCGAGGGCTCTCTCGACATCAGGATATCCTTCAGTCTCTAACTCTTTCTTGCATATCCTGCAGGCCATAGTTAATTCAAACATGAGCGATAATAATTAGTGGGTTACA
The DNA here is from genome assembly GCA_036346575.1 of Dendrocalamus sinicus. NCBI lineage: Eukaryota > Viridiplantae > Streptophyta > Magnoliopsida > Poales > Poaceae > Dendrocalamus > Dendrocalamus sinicus. The sequence continues at coordinate 33,654,422 of CM070648.1, read as the reverse complement.
TAATATAAATTTAAAAGTTCATATGGGATGACTTACTCCATGTATGGCTCAACCTCTGGACAATTGTTTAGCACAAACTGGACCATTTTATCATAATCATGTTCAACATATGTAACCTTCGGGCTCCAAGTGTATCAACTCCATGCTTTGGAAAACAGATAGATCACCTTTTCTCAAATCAACACGCCCTGTTCTGCCCTCGCGATTGTGTCGTGTATTAACATCATCAAAGTACCTTGAGCAAATGGTCAAGCACTCGGTGGCAACATATGATTCTGCAATGGACCCTTCAGTCTTGCCAAGTTCCTCACAAAACGTTTCAATGTATACAACCTTCTTTCTACTGGGTACATCCATCCATACTGTACCGGCCCTCTAAAAATTGCCTCATCAGGTAAATGAACAGTCAAGTGTAGCATGACATCAAAGAAAGAAGGAGGAAATATTATCTCAAGTTTGCAGAGAATAATTGGGATTTCAGATTTCATTCTTTGCAAAACATCCAACTTCAAAGTTCTTGCACATAATTGCTGAAAGAAGTTGCCTAATTCAGCAAGTGCTTCATATATGTCCTTATGCATGATTCCTCTAATGGCGCAGTAAAATCCTCCGGAGTAGGATATGACAATCATGAGTTTTCAATCCTTGGAGGTTGCATCCATCAGCAGTAACACATGTTGCTAAGTTAGAAGCATATCCATCGTGAATTTACACTTCTCAAAAAATCGCAAAGGCAATTTTTGAGTTTTGTCATTGTGTAGGGGCATGCGGAACACTATACGAATTTCCATCACGCTTCAAGTGTAAATTTTTCCTTATGCCCATGTCTTCCAAATCAAGTCTACCATTTATAGTGTCCTTTGTCTTCCCAACGATGCCGAGAAATGTAGCAAGAATGTACTCACATATATTTTTTTTCGATGTGCATAACATCAAGATTATGTCGAAACTTCAACTTGACCAATATGGCAAATCCCACAAACATGACCTTCGCTTCCAACATTGACCTTCTGCTTCCCACTTTCTCTTTTTGCTCTCAGGATGCTTTCCTGGTCTAACATCCTTGACCCTCTCCACTTGCTCCATCAGCTCATCTACACTAAATTCCTCTGGCTTGTCACGATTTTCAGCCTTACCATCAAAATTTCTCTTTTTCCTCCAGGGATGGTCCTTTGCAAGGAATCGTCGATGGCCAATATAACATATCTTATTCCTTATTCTTCTGGAACAAGGATTTTTGTCACATCGCACACAAGCATAATAACCTCTTGTGACTCTACCTGACAATGTGCTCAAAGCTGGATAATCATGAATACACCATATAATCGCAGCATGTAGATTAAACTTCTTTCCACTGAGTGCATCAAAAGTAGGGACACCTTTCCAAAGCTCTAGCAACTCCTCAATAAGTGGCTCCAAGAAAACATCAAAATCCTTTCCTGGGCATTCCGGACCAGGGATAAGTAGGCCCATCATGAAGTTGGATTGCTCCATACACTCCCATGGAGGAAAATTATAAGGGACAAGAAAAACAGGCCACATCTTTGTATGAAGAGCTCATTTTGCCAAACGGATTGAAACCATCCGTAGCAAGACCAAGTCTAATATTCCTTGCATCTTTGCAAACCACTCATACTCTCTATCAAATTCTTTCCAAGCCTCACCATCATTTGGATGGTGAGCTCATTCTCCACTGGTTTCCTCTTCAGCTGGTGCCATTGTGCCTCCTCTGCTATTTTTTTGGAAGTAAATATCCTCTTCAACCTTGGAATCAATGGAAAATGCCGCACCATTTTTTGAGGAATCTTCTTCCTTCTATCTGTATTTTTCCATCTTGATGCACCACAAACTGGACATACATCCTCTTTTACTATTTTTTTCCGAAACAAAACACAATTATTTGGGCACACATGAATTGAATCATATCCAAGTCCCAATGCACGAATAAGTTGCTTTGCTTCCTGGTAAGATGCAGGAATAGAGGAATCTGGGAATGCGAATGATAACAACTTCAATAATGCAGTGAATGCAACATTGCTGATTTGATAAAATGACTTGATATGAAGTAACTTCACCACAAAAGAAAATCTTGTATGAGCTGCACCAGGGTAAAGTTCCTTCTTCATCTCTTCTAATAGATCTCCAAATAAAGATTTTTCGCTATACCTTCCTCTTGACCCCATACAATTGCTCTACCATGTCAGGAATTCTATCATCGGTGCCATCTTCTTCGTCCTCATCCATACCAACATCCTCATTGAAACCAATATGTTCATCTAGATGGTCTGCATTTTCCTTAGTTCCAATCTCCATTGCTTCTCCATGATTTATCCATCTAGTATATGTGCTAGCCATGCCATGAATATATAAGTTATCCTCCACCTTTCCTTGATGACCATAAATCTGATTCAAACACTTACGGCATGGGCAAAGTATCTCTTCATCCTTATCAAATCTCCTTGAAACAAAATCCATGAACTCGCTGACCCCTTCCAGATGCGACTTGCTAAATAGTCTACAGTTGATCCAACTCCTGTCCATCTGTCGCATATGGAAATAGGACAACAAGTAGCAAATTATTATAGTTCTATAAAAACATCAACTTAATGGATTTATGAAAACATTATTTTCCAATACAGGTCAATGATTAATAATTGAATATATGGAGAAGTACCAAGTTTTTTTAACACAATTGTAATAAGGTTCTGTAACGTATGAGTTTTATGGAAAATCACAGTAAGCAAACTGCTTTAACAAAAATTCATAACTGGAGATATACTGATCCAATAAAATTTACATCTACCAATCTGGAAAGATGAGGAAAAACACTACAACTTTTGTTCAGATATAAAGCTGCAATCATTCCATTAAGATGGCCAAAAACATGTTTGATCTGAAACTGTCCAGATTCTCAACCTAGAAAAACAGTCATTTTGTAACGATCGTATCTCTCAAAATACAGGGTCTATGAAGGTGATCTTAAATTTTATTACGGGTATTAAGAGGTGGCTGCAGCTAAAGGGTTCTAGGGGAGTTCGGTCAGATAGAAAAGAAAAGGAAAAAAACACAGCGCAAGGCAAAGGGACTCGATCATGCACAAAAGCCCAACTCAACAACATCGTACGACCGAACGAACAACACAACAACTAACTACACAAACAACGTACTAACGACACTGACTACGCGTGCGAACACGACTACCGATCGATGACCTAACTAATTACCGACCGCTAGACAGAAAGAGGAAGTCTAGAAGCACTGGGGGAGTCTAGAAGCATGGAGGGAGTCGAGAGAGAATGAGGGAGAAGACGGTCGGTGGCTAACTAGACGACGACGGCACACTACAACACAAACACCAAACTACGACGAACGCCGCACAACTTAACTATCAACGACCGCGGAAGGGAGAAAAGAGAGAGGACGAGAAGCACAAGAGGGTTGAGACAACAAGAGAGAGGGAACGGTCGCTAACTAGCTAATTTGCGCAACATAGACACACAATACACAAACAACTAACACTGGATAATGAACCACAAATCTCCACCTAACAGAAACTACTCACAAACATAGATAAATGCTACATATTATAAATCTAAAGTATCACAGCAACAATTCACCGTAATTGCTAAGAACCAAAATAGAACACAATTAACCAAACTAACATGGATGACAGAAATCATATAACAGCATAGTACTTCTACTATCTATTGATCTACACATCCACATAGCACAATCACACTTCCACTGATCAGTTCTCATACACATAGAACATAGATCCATAATGGCTTAGTAGAATGACAGGCAAGAGGCTAGCTAACACATGCTTGACTAGACTGTCTGAAATTTTATTGCCAAAGTCATACTGTAAACTTCAGTTTTCCAACACTTCCGCCGCTTTTCAGTAAGAATAGTAACAAACTTTTCAAATTTTTGTCCAGACAACAAGCTCATGCTACCTTGCACGCAGTTTTGCAAGTGCACATGTTCCGACATTTTTGGTACATTGAAGTACGATTTCTGTGATATTTCCATCAGAATCTGCACAGCAGAGTCCAAAAGCCCAATTTATGCTGATGGCAGCGTCATGCTTATAATGTACCATTATTTTGCCAGTCTATCTACGATCCTGTGTTTGCCGAGTGGACAAGCAAAGATGGCCGGCGACAGCGCTGTGCACACGAAAACAACGGCAGCTGGACAGGATGGAGCCCCCTGAGATGGGCTTTAGTTGGCTGGATGGTCCAATGCATGGCTCTCCTTTTCTTATCTCCTCAATCCGCATTTGAATATTTCATTTGGGAACAGAGAATGGTATTAAGGTAGGGATATTACTAGGGGTAATTGATATCTTGGTAAGTGAATAATTAGAGACTTTTTTTGAACTATTATATTATTGCCAAAATTTGGCATTTCGAATTTTTTATGTTGGGGTGTTAGAGAAATCAAATGTGTAAGTGTTGGGAAAGACATAGAACCGGGGGAGAAGTTCAGAAATACGACCGATTTATCTCGATAAAATACCAATGCTATCTAGACTGACCTGACCTGGCCGTTGGGGGATCAAAAGGTGTCGGTGGTGATCAAAAGGTAGCGGGGGAAGTCGCCGTCGGTGGAGAGGTGATGCGCGCTGACCTGGTAGAAGAAGCCGGAGCAGTGGATCGGGGTCGTCGAGGTTGGTGCGGTCGGCGGAGGCGCACGGAAGAGGCGGCGCCTTGTGGATCGGAGCGCGGCCGGAGGTGGTGAGTGGTGGTGCCGCGAGTCGGTTGTGGAGGAGGAGGAGGAGAAGGACGGCGGAGAAGGGCACAAGGGCGCTAGTGGAGGAGGAGGCGCACCGGAGGAGCGGTGGGGTTTGGCGCGCGATGGAGGATGGGAGGCGAAGGCGAGGAGGCGGCGTTGCAAGGGAAGGCGGCGCTCGAGAAGAAGTATGGTGGCGTCGATGGAGGATGCGGCAGAGGGGAAGATGCAGGGTGGCGGCGCACGGGTGGCACGCCGGCGAGTCAGCCCGGCCTCGCCGGCGGCCGGATGTGGAGGAGAACAGAGGGGGGAGGCAAGAAATGCCGGGCTCAGGGAAATCACAGGCGGCGGCGGCGGGTTTTAGGCAGCTAGTATGTTTTTTTTGGTGTATTTTCAACTCTTGGTCACACGATGTAATACTTGGCAAGTGGGCTAATTTTGTTTTCCTTTTTCATATTTTCAACTCTTGATGACACGTGGGCCCCACACTGCCACATTAGACGATGTAGCTGGTATGTTCTTTTTTGCGTATTTTCAACTCCTGGTGACACGATGTAATACTTGGCAAATGGGCTAATTTTGTTTTTCTTTTTCATATTTTCAACACTTGATGACACGTGGGCCCCATACTGCCACGTTTGACGATGTAGCCGGTACGGTTTACTGGGCAAGTAGGCACGTGGATGCTATCGTGGAATATATAAGATTTGTTTTTTTATTCACTAAATAACTATGACAAAGCAATATATTGTCATATAAATTTGTAACAAACATTATGCTTAACTAGTTAATGACGATTTTGAATTGGACTTTATGACGAATAATATATTTCTGTCATTAAGTAGGACCGGCTAATGAAAAACGTCGTAAACGGAAGCATTTAATGACGGATTGTTCCATTGTCATCATATATTCGTCATAGAAGGCCATGTTTCTTGTAGTGTACGATCCCCATCCACTTTTGTGCTTGCCCGATGCAGTTACTGCTTTCCTCATCGATGCCAAGCTTGGTCAGGAGCCCCATGGCTGTTGTTGCCTGCCCACCTCTGTTTCTTCCTCTCTCATTTCCTACAAAAACAAAAGAGAGAGAGTCTTGTGTGCTACCAAATAAGGCCTGTGGTAGTTAAGTAGTGATAAGTACTGGTTCAATTATTAGCTAATTACATGTTAGTATCTCACCAGTGTGTGGTCCCATAGAGATTACTAACATTAATTTAATCTTAATTGAATATCCAAGCCCATGATAAATGGGCCCCGCATAGTTAATCCTAGTGAGATTATTGCTGATTCGACGCATCATATACCAATAGAAGATTATACCAATGAAATTAGAGATCAAGTTAGAAGACTATGCTCAAATGATGGTTCAAACCAAAAAAGATAGAGCTTTCTCGATGATATATCGCCTCATTAAGTTGATATTAATCCTTCCAGTAGCAACGATATCATGATTTCATGTATTAATTTAACTTAGTTTTTTGAGTCTATCCTTCATTTTTGTCCTTGCCTTCACCACCAATGTCACTCGCAACTTACATTTTGCAGCAAGCACGCACAACACATTACATTGAGATGCAAGTTCATTTGGAAAAAGCAAAGCTCCACCGAGATTCTAGTTCCTTAATTTTTGTTGCTCACTTATTGTCCGTTGAAAGGTCATTATACCAAGGTTGTTAAAATCATGATTCTAGTCATAGAATCGTATGATTCTACGATCCCACGAAGCCAATTTGACTCAAATCGCATCTTAAGTCATACCTGGTAGAATCATGATCCTAGTCATAGAATCATAGTATAATCATGATAGAATCATGGTAGAATCATGCAACATCCAAGATTATGAAAGACTTAGATATTTGGTTGTGTTTTACATCTCAATTCAAGCTGTATGTTTAAGTACTAAGTAGTTAATAATTTAAACATTAAGATTCAGATGTTTGGAATAATAAAAATTAATTTGATTATTTATTTGTTTTATATTGAAAATGACCAGATTATGGCAATATTAATAACGTCACTCTTCTAGTTGTAGCTCTCAATGGCATAGAATTTAAATCACAATTCTAGTCGTGAATTAGATATATTTTGAAGGACCATGTGAGAAGGTCCATGATACTGTTATGATGAACCATTGCAAATTTTATGGAGTGGTAAAGTGGTCTTGCAAGGATTGCATTTGATTTGGGCTGTTTTCTAGAAGTTCTAAAAATATCAGTAGTACCGCAAGGTGGTAGCTCCGACTTCACAGCGGTATGATTTTTCTAGAGTGGTCCAGCTCAGGTGCAATATTACCACTTTGGGGAGCGGTAGTACCACAGTATGTTAGTACCGACATTGTAAGTGCAGTACTACTGATCTTCCAAGAAAAATAGGGTTTTAAGGATTTGGGTCATGTATTGAGTTAGGTTGACCTGGGCCATTGGATTAAGGGTGCATAATGCATGTTTTGCCTAATGTAGGTCAAGTTGTGATGAATTTGTGCCTAGAAATGATTTCTTGTCTTTCGATGTGCAGGGTCGCTTCGAGTCAACCTTGGTCCACAGATGATCGGGGCAAGGCACATGGAGGAGTTGAGGCCCAAAATGATCGAGGATACCAGGTGAGACGGTGAGTTCAAGTATGGCACGAGAAAGACGGAAAATGTTGAAGGCGAGTTCGAATGGTGGGATGGCGCCATGTGGTTTGCACGGGACAAATGAGGCGTGGTTCGGTGGAATTGGGGCAGGAGAGACTTGGCGACATGTGGCAAGTTAGTGGTGCACCTACACATGACAAGCATGGTGATTGCTTCCAGTGGTTGCTGATGACCGAGTCAAGGAAGGGTATTTTGGTAGTTTCACCGAAATATCGAAAACAATCTTAGATCAAAACCGTGGCGCATGGGTGATGTGTTGGAGAGCAGTTTAGGTCAAGGTGGAGCTGGTTTGATCAAAGCAGATTAAGACTAAGGATTTAGCGGATGTACACTTATGCGCTTTGAAAAGCGTGTATAACTGAACTTGTGTGAGTAAAACCCGTGTGTGGGGTTAACGGGTTTTCCCATTGTAATAGTGGATAATATCCACTAAGGTGAATAGGTGGCTGGTTGCCCACCTATAAAAGGGGATTGAGATGGAGACATGTAAGGTTAACTATCTAACCCATCTCTTGTACTCTCTTCTCTAGGTTTAGAGTTAAGACTTTAAGAGTGAGTAACTTGGGTGCTCTTTGTCTTTCAAGGTGGAGTGGCTATAAAATATACCTTCTCAAGTAAGCAATATATTAATTTTTGTGCAACTCTTGAGTCCCTTTTGTTTTTGATTGATGTGCTAGACTTTTGGTTGGTTTTGATCTCTCTTCTTTCCTTCTTGTGATGTTGTTGTGCTAACGACATGTAAGAGGTGGAGTTAATCCTTAGGAATACATCTTCGCTTATTTAGAAACATTAATAGCAAGATTCATGAGAAAATCCACTTTTGCTTGACTTTAGCCTCTTTGGTCCATCTCTTGATCTGAGTATTTTTGGCTTTGTTTCTGTGGTGATCTAACTTGCTATGATGTGTGGAAACACATCTAGACCCTTCTTAGTCATTATCATCCCACGAGTAAGTTGTATTCATCGATTTTAGTTTTGGCTCGGTTTCAGTGCACCTTTCCTTCAAACTGAAAAAGTCTCAACTTTGGCTATGATTGTCATGATCATTTGTTGAAATAGGTTCTTGATAACCTAGATAACATCCCTACAAAATTTTATGTCATTTGGATCTACGGATTAAAAGTTGCATCGATTTTCGAATTTGAAATAGCGCTAAAACACTATTTATTTACCTGATTTTACTGTAGCAGTGGTCAGACCACCCTTATACTAGAGGTCAGATCGCCATTTTGAGGCCAGTCAGAGGTTTGTTCCAAGTTTTGTTACCTCGAGCTAGCTGATTTGGGTTTTGAGCTGAGGATTTTGTGTTTGAGGATAGAATCTTAAATACTTGGGGGAATTTTAATAGGCACCATTCACCCCCTCTATTGTTATATTTGGTCTTTCAATTGGTATAGAAGGCCAGTTAACTCTTCTCATATATCTTAACCGGCCTTTAGAGCCATGGCATCATACAGTTATTCCACCAAGCCATCTCTCTTCAATAGGGTCGACTATCCCTTTTGAAAGAGTAGGATAGAATCTTACACACAGGTTCAAGGCTATGTGATTCAGAGAAATGTAAAGACTAGATTTGTTGTTCTTGTCGATGAGAACATAACAACTATGAATACGCCAAATGTGGAGGCAAATGCTAAGGCAAGGAACATCATCATTCAATGTCTTAGCTGCAGTGAGTTTGATCGTATCTCTTATCTCATGTCGGCGTTCGACATCTGGGTGACCCTTGATGCATACCATGAGGACACCACTCAGATCAAGACTGTCTGACAGGACCAGTACAAGTGAGAATAAAACAAATTCGAGATGCTTGCTGCTGAGTCCTTGGATGAGTGCTTTGGCAGATTTCACAAGATATTGAGTAACATCCGAGCTGTTGGTCTCACATATTCGAACTCGGATTATGCTCGTCAGATGCTTTCTGCCTTGGACCTCAAGGTTTGGGAGATGAAGGTGACCACCATCAAAGACATGATTGATCTGTCAACCTTGATGTCACGCCTCAAGACTCATGAGATCAACATCATCTCTCACAAGACGAAGTTGTAGTCGATGGCCTTCGTCACCAATCCCACTTCTACTTCTAGAGCACCGTCTAATAGTGCTTCTAGATTCTCTTTGGCTATTTTGTATGAGATGAGCGATGACTAGTTTGAGCAGTTTTTAGAGAGTGACCTAGCCCTCCTAGATAGAAAATTCTCACATGCATACAAGCGGGTTATAGAGACGAAGAGAGGAGGTCCATTGATTTGCTTCAAGTGTGGTGTCCCCAACCACATTAAAGCGAACTGCTCTAAGCTGGAGAAGGGCAAGAATGTCTACAGTGGCTTGAGCAAGAATAACTAAATTAGCAAGAACCATAACAAGAAGCCCCCAGCTCATGATCAAGGCAAGGAGAAGAAGTATCGCAACTTCATCAAGGCAAAGAAGCTCTTCCACCACATTCTCACTGCCTTCAACAACTTTGACTTCAGCAACATGGAGGGCGGAAGCAATGACAATGGCGAGGATGATCTTCAGAAGGACACCAAGGATGGTGACGACTTCACCGAGATGTGCTTCATGGCTGAGAAGAATAGTATCAACAATGATGATCTCTACAATGACTTCGATGAGGTATGCCCCTCCTACGACTAGCTTAATGATGCTCTTCTTATGTTAGAAAACTTTTATGCTTGGTTTAGGACTAGGTTTGGTGAGTTAGAGAAGAAAGTAGAGAGCTTGTTATAGGAGTTTACTTCACTTAGATCTGCTCCCTCCTGTAATGACTGTGGTGTATGTGCTTCCTTACTTGGAGATATGGATTAACTAAGAACCTCACATGATAGTGGGATTTTTGAGCTGTATTTACTTAAGGTGGAGAATGTTAGTTTGTTAGCTAAATTAGAGATGTCTAGAGTTACTTCTTTACATTTTGATTTAGTTGAGACTACACCCTGCATCTCATGTGAGGATAAGGACAATGCTTTTAAAGGATTATATACCATGCTTCTATATCTACCTGTAACCTGTGATAGCTGTAACAACTTAAAGGTTAACATAAAGAAGGAAGATCATAAAATCACTGAAATGCAAGATGCTTTGATGGAGCACAAACTGTCCTAAATTGATTGCTGAACTTGAGTCTGTTTCTAAGCAATTTTAGGATATGTGTGATCATAATAAGAAAATGACTCAATATATTTCAAAGGTACCTGTTAGCTCACCATGCAATAATTGTGAAAAACTAAAATATGAATTGATTGCTTTGGATGAAAAATATGTGAAACTAATTAAGGATCTACTAGAGAAACCACAATATGTTTCCTTATTCTATGCTGAAGTTGAGGAGAAGTTGGAGGATATGCAAGAGACTTTTATAAAGAGTTACGAGGTCCAGATGGATAGGATTAGAACTACCCCCCATGTGTCTTGCGAAGCCCTCAAAGTTGAGGCGGTCGTGCATAAGGAGAGATATGCACGTGCTATTCGATCTTCTCCTTCTGGTTTCTCACCCTCTGTTTCTCCTTGTGCTTCATGTGGTTCTCTTTTTTAGGAGTGTGAGTACCTCATGAACACTCTCAAAAAATTTGTTGGAGGTAAGAATAGGCTTAATCTTATCCTAGGCAAATCCAAGATTTGTATGTTCAATCTAGGTCTAGGATATGATTTCTTAGAGGATGTGAGGAAACATCCAGCTACCGTAGTTAGCATTGTAGCTGGAGGCGTGATTGAGGTTGTGCCCAAGGCTAAACATATAGTGTTTGTTTAAATCTATCAGTTTTGTCCAAGGGATTTATGACAGTAAGGTTGTTCCACCTGTTGCTTTGACCTCTCAGAGGATGAAGTAACATCCTGCTGCTTCGATCTCTTAGAAGGCAAAGTATCATTGTGCCTTTTGTCAAAAGGATGGACATGTGGTTGAGTTCTGCTTCAAGTATGCCAAGATTGCACGTAGAGACCATGTTCACGTTCTTTGGAGTATTCAGGGTCAGCTCCAGACACGAAGTGCTCCTAAGACCAACATGAGGTGTAAGGTTGTAGGCAGTTCTTTTGATGTGTTTGGTTTTAGGCAGTATCGAGGACTTGGTTTGCAGGCTTCTTCTGGTTTTAGTCCTCGAGTTGCTTCTGGTCACGTTTTCCGCCGTCTTGAGGATAGACCTCATCCCCCCCCCATTGAGGTAGCTATCCGCGGCATGATCAACAAACTACTGTAGGTCAGACCTACTCGTCAATAGTGGTCGGACCTGGCAGAGGCTTGAGGTCTGCTTCTAAACCATCTATTTCTGTGAGAGGTGAGGCGCGCAGTATAGCAAGAGATCAGTCTTCTATTTCTATCACTGGATCTACTACTTGTTGTGTGACTCAGTACTGTGTTTCTAGGTCTGCTCTTATTTACCCCAATACTAAGCCACCGATGTTGTCTTCTCGCTAACATAGGTTTGCCATGCTGGGAAAGGAGAGGTTTGGCTTGTGGACTCCGGCTGTTTTCGCCACATGACCGAAAACTCCCGTTGTTCTCTTCCTTAGTCCGAGCTCCAGGTGATGAGATGATCACCTTTGAGATGTTTCTTCAGGTCGAGTCATTGTTAAAGGTACCGTGCACATTAATGATTCTTTCATTCTTAAGGATGTTGCCTTAGTGAGTAAGCTGCATTATAATTTGCTATCTGTTTCTCAGCTTACCGAGGATGATGTCGCGGTAAGCTTTAAGAAAAATGCTTGTAAAATCATTGAGTCTTTAGGAAGTTTTGTTTGCGGGATTTCTAGGTTTGGGAGGATCTTTTGTGCTAATTTTATTAAGTCTTCTAGTGATTCTCTCCGATGCTTAGTTGCTTCTAAGTCCCGTGATCTCTCCTTCTAGCATAGGAGACTTGGTCAAATTGGTTTGAATCATTTGACCCGAGTGAGCGGCCATGACCTCATTCATAGTCTACCTAAGATCAAGATGGTTAAAGATTTAGTTTGTGCTTCTTGCCAGCATGGCAAGATGGTTGCTGCTTCTCATCCTCCAGCCACTATGACTGTGATCAATGCACTAGGACAACTTCTACATATGGACACTATTGATCCAACTAGAATGCAGTCGGCCAGTGGGAAGTGGTATATTCTTGTCGTGGTTAATGACTTCTTGAGGTTTTCCTGGGTGTTTTTCTTAGTCTTGAAGGATGAGACTTTTAGTCATTTTCGTGGTTTGTTCGGTAAGTTGTCTGTTAAGCTCCCTAATGCCTTGCGAGCGATTTGAAGTGACAATGGCATGGATGTCAAGAACTACTTTGAGTGGCCTAGTGGAGAGGAAGAACTGTACCTTAGTCGAGATAGCTAGAATGATGCTAGATGAGTATGATACACTTAGAAAGTTTTAGGCTGAGACTATAGCCAGCGCATGCCATGTTTTAAATAGAGCTTTTCTAAGGGCACACTTGCATCGCACTTCTTGTGAGTTGAGGTACGGGAGAAAGCCTAGTGTATCTTATTTTTGTGTTTTCAATTGCAAATACTTTATTCTGTAGTCTGGGAACCTAGATAAGTTCGAGTCTCATTCTTCTAACGGTATTTTTCTGGCTTGCTCGACTTTTTTACGGGGTTATAGGGTCTAGAACTGCGAGACTAGAAGGATTATAGAGACAAATGAGGTGACTTTCGACGAGACTAATCCTGTTACTAGGCCTGACATCTTAGGTCTAGTTGTGTGGTATGAGACCATCTTTATAAATGATAAGGATGATGGAGATGAAGGTTCTCTACCTGATCCAATCTCTACTTCCTTTGAGGTGCCTGCTTCTACCACTGCGCCTCAGGGAGATCAGCCTTTGCCTTCTAGCTCTTCTGGAGCTCGTAGCTCTGCTCCTACCTCCATAGCTCATGAGGTAGAGGCTACTTCTTCTCATCCAGGACCTCCCAGACATATTCAGCGTAGACATCCTCCTGAGCAGATCATAGGTGATCTCCTCGAGCGTGTTACACATTCAAAATTTGACGTGTCTCACTTATGTCTACATTCTGCTTTTGTCACCACATTTGAGCCCAAAGACATTTGCCATGCATTATCTGATAAATCTTGGGTCAATTGAGGAAATAAAAATTTTTAAGAGAAACAAGATTTGATCGCTTGTTGAGCGTTCTAGTGGTCATAATGACATAGGAACCAAGTGGGTCTTCAAGAACAAACAAAGTGAGGATGGGGTAGTCATTCAAAATAATGCTAGACTGTTAGCTTAGGGTTTCTCCCAGGTTGAAGGTTTAGATTTTGAGGAGACCATTTGATGAGACAATGGGGTCCCGATCTTCCGATAGGATGATAACTTCAATTTGGAGGAGAACGACTTTGACGATGCAAGCTTCTAACCGGCCATGACCAGAACACCAAGCAATCACTAAACCATACTCCAAGTCATTATCAATCGTGCTAAGAACACAATTGACTTGACCACGAAGGTCTATTCCTGCATACAACCGAAGAACATGCAAGCACAAGATAACAAGCAATCTTAAATTGCAAATACTTATGAATTACTGGTAAGGTGAGATTTCGAATAAGGATCTTGACTGGGTGGTCTAGTCGACACACGCAGAAGATACAAATTGCAACGAAGGCAAACTAAACATAAACAAAATCCAAGGAAACTAGAAGGGTTCAACCTCTTTAAATAGAGGAGGGAAAGCAGTGGAAAACTAAGAAATGATGGATGATTTATGGTACTATTTATATGAACAGTACGGTCGTGAATAGTATGGGCCAAGTGAGGGGGCGCCTTGAATTTTTTGTACGGATAATCCATTTTTTATTTGAAAATACATAAATATACCCGCGAAAATTTGTTTTACAAAAATAGGCTCAAGTCGCCCCCCATTGGCCGACTCTCACCTTTCGCCCAACCGGGAGGCGACATTTAGGAAATGTGGGATCCGTTGAGCGAATCAATACTATCGCCTGAGCGTTGGGCGACTTATTACGATCATTTGCACGGTTGGCGATCTGGAATCTCACGCCCAACGGTAGGGCGATTGTGGGGTTTAATTTATTTCTCCACAGTCGGCCACCCACTACCACTCCACTTTCCCCTCACTGCGCAGAAGAAACGAGAGAAAAAGAGAAGAGGTGCACAGAGAAGAAATGAGAGAAGGAGAGGAGAGGAAAAAGAGGAAAGGGGGAAGGGGGAAGAAAAGGAGGAAGAGAAGAGAGGACGGAGGAGGAGGTGAGGGAGGAAGGAGGTCCGACCCATTTGGAGTGACGGAGTGGCATGAGCGCCCGAAGTGCCATTGCGGCTTTAGGACGATGTTGTGCGTCTGGACGGATCCAGTACAACGAGCCAACTACGGCCGTAGGTTCTTTAAGTGTCCAGACCTGGATGACGACTTCGTGGTAACGACGACAACTAAATCCTTTGTTTCTCGTTACCGTTTTTGAACTTGATCCATGACATCTACCACGCCACACATAGCCTTGCAAGTTCATCGAATGGGTGGATCGGGTGCCGCCGGCATGGCCACAGAACCGGCCAAAGGAGGTGGAAAACAAAGGACAATACTTTGTCAAGATGACTCAGCCTCGCGAGGTGGAACGACAGATGCGGCTTGAGCAAGAGCGCCGCGTGAGGGTGGACCAAATCCGTCTGAAGGGCAAGGAGGATGAGCTACAAAGGAGGCGGGAGCAGTTAAGTCTGCGTGAAGCAGCCATCAAGCGTCAGGAGGAAGAGCTTCAAGCTCGTGAGGCAGCTCTCAAGACCAAGAGTAACAGGAAGAATGATGCAGCGGAGCCATCTTCAGGGCGCGAGAAAAAGGAGAAACAACCACGCTACACCCAGTAGACAAAATGTAATAGACCCAGCAAGTTGTATTCCCTAAGGCTTGTTAGGATTAATGGTGGACTTCTGAACATTACAAGTTCTACACTATGCATGTATCCGTACACTAATTCTCAGGAACATTTAAATATCACTTACCACTTTATGTATCAAATGTTCTACACTCAATCGTTCTTAAAAAAATTTCCCAAAATTTTTTATGCACGTACAACATCCAGTGAACATAAACTTTTATTACAACTATACCAAATTTTTTCCCAGTTTAAAACTACAAAATTTACAAAACTCTACAAAAATCACGGGGGAGAGTAAAGTCGCCCTCCTATTCGGCGACTGCATTATAAGTCGCCCATCCATTGGGCGACTGCATGTAGTCGCCCAATAGGAAGGCGACTAATTGCAGTCGCTCCAAGGTAGAGCGACACAAGTTTTGTCACCTCCCGGTTGGGCGAAAGGTGAGAGTCGCCTAATGGGGGAGCAACTTGAGCCTATTTTTGTAAAAAAAATTTCCGCGGGTATATTTATGCATTTTCGAATAAAAAATGGATTATCCGTACAAAAAATTCGGGCGCCTTCCCCTTGGGCCCAAGCATTACAAGGCCCAATTTGGTCCAAACATGTGATGCAACATCTTCTGATGATAACAGTGTGCACAGAAGGTATTTCGAGGTGAGGCTAGATCCGTTGGAAAGAGTACGAGAAAATATTTCCATCAAGTACTCATGGACCTCAAACGGACTCCGTATGTGAAAGTTATGCACATTTCAAGTTGAACCTATCAGGCTAAATCTGAATTGATCTGGAGGCCGAATTGAATTCCAAAATGTGTCCAACTTAAACTCTTGCTTGAATTGGTCCAAAAGTGATGTGGTGCTATAAAAATATGTATTTTCATCATTAGGTAGCATCATGTAGTTCATATAATATAAAGGCACTCCTAAAATCGAGCTCACTTGATAATTTAAGTGAAGTGTATGAGCTCTTGTAATTGGAATAGCAAGCATAGCAATTATGGTTGTATCCATAGGGGTCATTTCTCATCATCCTCCCCTTCTTGAAAACAAAGCCATCCTCAGCTTTTGATAAGCTGAAAATATGGTAACAAAGAAGCCAAGGTATATGCATGGTATATGTATATGTTATCCGTTTTAACAGTTCTTCGTTGTTGCACAATTAATGCTATAAAATAGCAGCGATCATAAAGGCTTATCATATTTTTAACCCAAGAGTATTCATATATGTTAATGTGCAAATCAAAATTTCTCACACAGCAATTATTGTAACTAGATTTGCTAATGTAAGTGAAGCATTTATGCAATTCAAATATCTGAAGTTGTAAACTTGCAGTGCTGGCACATATGGGCAAAGCTACAGTTTTTAGAATCAAGCAAAGTTCATCCATATAATTGTGTCTCAATTGAGCAATAGCAAATTCATCTAGCAAGGGTTAAGAGATTTGTACGTTCTTCCATAATTCATCTTCTTTATTCAGATTGTCCATACTAGATGGTGCAAAAAGAGATGAACACATAGGCATTGGATGAGTACTAAATTTTACTTTCCTCTCATATTGAATAAGATTCAGCATACAAGAATTGTTGTATAAAACAACAAGCTTCAATTCATCCATGTGATTGCAAGTTATGCATATTCGATATATAAGAAATTAATTTTCTACACCATAATCTTCCATCAAATTAAACTTATACCCAGAGGTGTAGGCTCTAAACAAGGATTTTGAACATGCGAGTTTAGAAACTTTCTCCGTAGCATGTGACAATTTCATAGGTAGATCCAACATGATGTAACATAACGCATTAGCAGGAGAAATTCTACTCAAAGCTTCTTTATATCTAACCAAAACCACATGATTATTGTATGTGATTAACTCATCACATGAATCACTTCAAATAGTAGGCAATTTATTTATTTTATGACATGGTGCACTCAAGTCAATACAATCTAAATTCTCTACTTGAAACATATGCGTGTCAAAATCGTTTTCCACTAAATTTTGCTCTAAAATAGCATGAACAGTGGATAATTGTAGTTCTTCACAAGTATACACACTGTGAGTGATGATAGCACTATGACCTTTACCTTTTTGGCTCTCATCAGATGATATAGGTGCATCAATCTCCTCATCTTCATTCTCAACCAATGGAATAAGTGGTTCAATCAGCTCATGCTCCTCTTCGGCATGGTTCTCAACTACCTGCAAGTTGTTAGTCATAGAAAAAAGTACAACACAGGTTTGTTCTCATATTTCTTATCATCAAGCACTCTCAATTTTCTCTTAATCTGACTTTCAACCTTACAAGCAAGTATAAACAAATGAGGGAGAGAATTATATTCTTCATGAATAAGAAGGTCCTGAATTTCTTTGTTAAGCCCACATAAGAATCTATTCTCTGTAGCTTCAGTATGTTCCTCTAAGCTACAACGCAATAAACGAGTTTTTAATTCATGACAGTATTCCCTTACAGTTTTACTTCGTTGTTTTAAATGTTGCAATCTAGATAGCAAATAATCAGCATGATATTTGGGAACAAAATGTTCTCTCAAAAGTTTCTTTAATGCATACCATGTTCGAGACACCCTTCCATGTCTACTTGCGTACTTCCACCAAAGTTTTGCATCCTCAACAAAAACACTAGTGGCAGCTCTAATCTTTTGCCCATCAGACCATTCATAACATTCATATTTGTCGTCTAAAGCTATTTCCCAGTCAGCATAGACATCAAGATCAAATTTACCAGCAAAAGATGGCACAATGAGGTTAGTTTTACCAGAAGTAATGTCACGATCATATACCTCCCGTGGTGGATGATCTTGTCTGAAGCGTGCATCTTCCTTGTGGACTTTCTTGCGCTCCCATTCAACGGCTCGAAGAAGGTGTGTATCTAGCTGAAAATCATCCCATGAATCTGCCATTGTTAGTAGAAAATAAGGAAACAAATCACAAGTATATATTCCTATCAACTACTAGGATTCGGATGCTCAAAGTCGCTTATACTCAAACTCTTACCAAGCTTTGGCAAGTTCTTGCCAATGCAAATAGGTGGTGCAATCCATGCTGGTTCATGATAAACTTGACTCAAGTGATGGTTAAAGCGATTGCAAAGGACGGTTTGACATGATCTGCTTGGTTACTATAAGGTGTAGCAATAGAGAATAATTAGTTAATTTCAGAAATTACATAGAATTGAATTATAGTTTGTATCTAACTCTTAGCTAATGTTGTTGATCAACCAAGGATGGAAGAAGGCTAAATTAAGTGTATAGCATTTTATAGGAGTGGTAAACATAAGATAATTCAATAGAATGCAATCTGGATTTGAAGAACACAAGGATTGACCCAAAATTGGAAAATGAAGATTTCTGTCCACCGGACAACACATCGGTACTTTGGTAGTAACTTCTTTTCAGTTCCTTTTATGAATGATTCTTTTTTCTCCATTTTCTGATGGCTTTTTCTACAACTTTTGTTTTGGGGCCATGTTCTAGAAACCGAGTGAAAAATTCGCACAAAAATCACAAGTGCCGTCTATTGCAGATTCAATTCAGAAATTTGGGTCAAATTTCACCAGAAATATCTTTTAACTGCCTTATGGGAATGAAGAAAAATTTTACGGACATATGAATATGGAAGTTATCTATCTAATGGCACTGGTTTCACTTAAAAAGGATCTCGGAATCAAAAGTTATAGCATTTTTGGTGGCGGTTGCAGAGAAAGGAAAAGATCAGCCAAATTGGAATTGGGGTTTGGGGTGGGGGAATTTTGTTTTGTTTGGATTTTAATAGGCACAAAGATAGGACCAGCAACTAGAAAATATTAAAACAGACGTAAATTCAATTTAGCAAACCAAAACTAATAGGTTGAAATGCACAACGGGGTTTGGACTGCGGAAATTAACTCTTTTTGTGGGGCAATTTTTTCTGGACTATAGGAAATAAAAACCAATCTACTATCTAGGGCTACAAAAAATTCCTACTGGTCAACTGAAGCTCTAATACCACCTGATGTGGCAAGGGAGTCCCGATCTTCTGATAGAATGATAACTTCGATTTGGAAGAGAACGACTTTGACGATGTAGGCTTCTAACTGGTATGACCAGAACACTAAGCAATCGCTAATCCACACTCTAAGTCATTATGAACCGTGCTAAGAACGTGGTTGACCTAACCACGAAGGTCTATTCCTGCATGCAACTGAAGCAAGATAACAAGCAATCTTAAATTACAAATATTTATGAATTACAGGTAAGGTGGGATTTCGAATAAGGATCTTGCCTGGGTGATCTAGTTGACACACGTAAAAGATACAAGTTGTAACGAAAGCAAACTAAACATAAACGAAATCCAAGGAAACTAGAAGGGTTCAGCCTCCTTAAATAGAGGAGGAAAAGCAGTGCAAAACTAAGAAATAATGGATGGTACTATTTATATGAACAGTACGGTCGTGAATAGTATGGCCCAAGAGAGGAGGCGCCTTCCCCTTGGGCCCAAGCATTACAAGGCCCAATTTGGTCCAAACATGTGAGGTAGCACCTTATTTTGATTGTTACGATGTGCACAAAAGGAATTTCAAAGTGAGGATAGATCCGTTAGAAAGAGGATGAGAAAATCTTTCCAACAAGTACTCGTGGACCTCAAACGGACTCCGTATGTGAAAGTTATGCACATTTGAAGTTGAACCTGTTAGGCTGAATCCGAATTGATCTAGAGGCCGAATTGGATTCCAAAATGTGTCTAACTTAAACTCTTGCTTGGATTGGTCCAAAAGTGATGTGGTGATATAAAATATATTTTTTCATCATTAGGTAGCATCATATAGTTCATATAATATAAAGGCACTCCTAAAAACGAACTCACCTGATAATTTAAGTGAAATGTACGAGCTCTTGTAATTGGAATAGCAAGCATAGAAAATATGGTTGTATCCATAGGGGCCATGTCCTCATCACCTTCTCCCCTGTAGCTAGGCTAGAGGCCATTAGGATTCTACTTGCCTTTGCAGCATCTAAGCGCTTCAAGTTGTACCAAATGGATGTCAAGAGTACCTTTCTCAATTGGTACATTAAGGAAGAGGTTTATGTTAGACAGCCTTCAGGTTTCGAGAACCCCAAATACCCAAATCGTGTCTTCAAGCTTTCCAAAGCCCTGATAGACTTAAGAAAACCCTAGAGTTTGGTATGAGAGATTTAAGTCCTATCTGTTGAGTCATAGATTTGAGATAGGTAAGGTAGACATGACCTTGTTCATTCGTAGGCGTGGCAATGACTTTCTACCCGTCTAGATTTGTGTGGATAACATTATCTTTGGTGGCTCCTCTCATGCTCTTGTTTCCTAGTTTTCTGTTGTCATGAGCACAAAGTTTGAGATGAGTATGATGGGCGAGCTGAGCTTCTTTCTCGACTTCCAGAGTAAGTAGACTCGGAAGGGTACCTTCTTGCATCATGGCAAGTACACTCAAGACCTCCTGAGACACTTCAACTTGAGTGATGGCAAGCATGTGTTGACTCCGATGGCGACCTCGACTACACTCGACCTAGATAAGGATGGCGTGCCTGTAGATCAAAAAGAGAACTTAACATGATTGGCTCCCTCCTGTACCTTAGGGCTTTGATACCAGAAATACACTTTGTCGTGTGTTTGTGCACTCGATTTCAGGCTTCTTGCATCTCTCATTGTTAGACGGTGAAGCGTATCTTTAGGTACATTCGAGCTACTCTAGACTATGGTATATGGTATTTTTCTGCTTCCTATCTTTCCGTTAGAGCCTTCTCCGATGCAGACTTTGGTGGCTGTAGGATAGATAGGAAGAACACTTCTATAACTTGCCAATTCATTAGCACATATCTTGTTTCTTGGTCTTCTAGGAAACAGTCCAATTTTGCACAGTCCACCACAGAGACAGAATATGTTGCAACCTCTAGTTGTTGTTGTTAGGTGCTTTGGATGGTTTTGATTTTGCGGGACTTTGGGTTAGCCTTAGATAGTGTTCCTCTTTTTTGTGGTAACACTTCTGCCACTAACATTGCCAAAACCCAGTGCATCACTCTAGGACCAAGCACGTAGATATCAGATATCATTTCTTAAGAGACCATGTGAAGAAGGTTGACATAATGCTTTAGTTTGAGGAGAGTGACCACTAGGTGGCCGATATTTTCACCAAGCCTTAGATAGGTCGAGGTTTATGACCTTGCAGGTAGAGCTTGGGGTGGTCTATCCTTATGGCTTAATCTAAGGAGAGCATCATGCATTTTCTGTATTATATGTATATTTTCATTCTATTGTACTTTGTTTATTGGGTGCATTTGGGTTAGTCTTTCTAGTATAGACTAGAATGGTTTTCATTCTCAGCTAGTCTTACTTCTTTCTCTCATCTTGTGATCCTAGGATGCTGCTTATTAGTTGTTTGTCTTCTCACTAGGTTGAGTTCACTCACTTTTTTAGGTCTAGCAGGGGTTGGGCCCTCTTGGGTAGACAAGGAACGTATTTACTTCCTTATGTTTTAAATGACCAGCTAATAGTCCTACAGTCATATAGGGTAGATGAGAGCGAGTCTGAGTCATAGTAATTCTTTTGTCTTGTCTATTCTTTAAGGACCGCCATTTCTTTGTTTTTCCAAACTTCTTATTTCAGGCTATTTACTTTGGTTCAAAAAGTGTTCATTTGAGATTTTCTTGAGCTTAATGCTGACATAACTCAACTTGAACCAAATTATTCTAAAACTAACTCACTTGTTGAGGGGAAGTTGGAATATTTATGTCATCATATTTAAATTCAGTAATATGCAATGTGATATAAATACATATAGTTCTGATTATTTTACTTGTATGACATGACAAAACTGTTTTACATTTTTCCACGGCTCATGCTAAATTGCTAGATTTATCATGACCTTCTATGTGTAGCTTAGCTCTTATCATACTAGCTTCTTTAAATATGAAAAACTTGAATTAAATCATGTCTTGCTCTATTGAATCCTCTTATGATTCATGCCATGTCAAATAAGTTAAGTTGAGTCTTGAATTTGCATTGAGCTTTAGATTGAGCTATGTTAGTTCATTAGTGAAGCATGAGTTAGTATTAACTCTTTGTTCTTGAACTAAGTCAAGAAAATACAAAAAGATCTCTTTTGTGTGAAAAACTAATATCACAAATCCTTTCTCATGAGACGGCTTGCCATTGCACTAGGCATGAACTCAGGGTGAGTTTCGGATTACCAAGATCACTTCTTTGTGCTTCTTTCTTGGAATGATCGCACAAGGCTTGAGATCTAGCACATGGCTAAAGAATCTAGATTTTTAAAAATAGTTGAAACTCAGCTAAATTCAAAATTTGCCAAATGTGGTAAATTTGCTCAACTGTAAGTAATATTAAGTGTTTGAACAATATATTTCATTTTTGAAATTTTTGCACTCTAAATTGATTTAATGTTAGATTCGTAGTTCCATTTAGCATATTGACATGGTATGGCTCATTTTTGGATGCTCTTGGTTAAATTATGAACTTGGACACTTATACATTTTAAGAATCCATTTAATTTATGATCATTGCTTATGTGGCTTTAGGTTGACTATACATGTTTTGCCATGACCTAGTTTGCACTTTCACTTTTTATAGCTTGGTGTAATACTTGAAAATTCAATTTGGATAATCTTTATGGCTCCTTATGCTTCAAATGAATAAAATACAGTCTTTTAATTCTGGTCATGCTCTATTTTCTTCCATGCATCTTGATGATTCCATTGTCAAAGGGGAGAAAGATCGATAAAAATGCACTTCTAGAGCGTGATGCGGAGTTTTTGTGCCATATTTTGATTTTTGGAGCTGTATTGTGTTGCCATGATTTTCTATCACTTCTCACCATGACTACAATGATATCAAACACTTGTTCTTCCTTTTGGTCCTAGAGTGAGATTTCCCAACACTTTTGGTAGATATGAAGGGTTTGTCAAAAATTGTGATTCTTATTAACTTCTATCTATATCTATTTTAAACGGTCATGTTTAGTTCTTTGCAATCTTCTTTTGATCATTTGGAGCTCTCTTTGTAAAATTTCTCTTTCCTTTTCTAAAACCACCTCTAATTTGCATTTTTGAAGAATTGCCAATAGATTCATTAAGGGGGGTATTAAAGGACCATGTGAGGAGCTCAATGATACTATTGTAATGAACCATTGCAAGTTTCACGAAGTGGTAAAGTGGCTTTTGCAAAGATGGCATTGATTTGGGCTGTTTTCTGGAAGTTCCAGAAAAATCGGTAGTACCGTAGTTGTAAATGCGGTCATACCACAGGGTAGTAGTACCAGAAGGCGGTAGCTCTTTAACATCCTGAAAATTTTAAATTTAAAAATATGCATTTCTGAATTATTTTTGCAATATATTCTGTTGGAATTTGGATTTTATGGTGTTTTCCTGAATTTGGATGAGATTTTAAATTTTTAAGAATTCATAAAAGACAAACAATAGTAATACCAAAAAGAGGAATATGTAAATAATAGAAAACTAAAATTTTAAATACGAATCTGAAAAGATGATTGTCGTAACATATATATATATATATATATATATATATATATATATATATATATATATATATTGTGTAAATGGGCAACAAAAATAAATGAATACAATACATGCAAACACATTTACAAAAGGCCTAGAAAGATGAGTAAGACATAAAATGTATTTATACGAAAAAAGGGCATTAAGGAAAGATATACATGTATATAAAATAATGAGCAAATAAATAAAGATATATATATATATGTATGTATATATGTAAAAAAATAAATAAATATACTTATACAAAAATAGAAATAAACAAAATATATGTGTGTATATATACATGTATATACCTATGTATGGATATACAATACATTAACAACAAAAATAAAATAAAAAAAGAAAGGTGGTCGGGCCGGCCATCAAATCCGGCCCAACCCCCCTTTCCCCGTTTCCTTTTCTCCCGCGCACGGCCCAGCCCGCCTCCACCTGCGCCTTCCCCGCTGACAGCCGGCCCCACCCGCATCTTCCTCCTCCTGCTCCCTCGCACAGCCGGACCACCCCCCTTTTGCTCCTCTTCGCCCGGTCAAACGCCGCGCCCGCGCCGAGCCCACGCCTGCTGCCGCCCTGTGTCTCCCGCTGCGCCAACCCGCGCACTGTCACCGCACGTCGCACGCCGCCGGTCTTCCCGCTGCCACCGCCGTCTGTGCCTGCACACGCTCTAGCGCCATGCCGTTGGGTGTTCCCATGCCGCCCGGTCGGCCCAGCGCCCATAAAGGAGGAGGCGCGCCCCCAATCACCTTGCCTCCTTCCCCACTCCCTCCCATTGCAAGTAATTGAGCCCCCGCTTCCCACAAGCTCGCCGGCGCCCCATTTCTTCTCCATGGCCGGTCAGCGAGCCCCCAGCAATTCGCGCCAAAATAACTCGATTCCTTCTCGCCAAACTATCCCCAGAACACCTTGAAGCTTTCCCCGGCCTCGCCTGCGCTCCTTCGGGCATGTACCTCGTCGGCACCGGGCACCTTCCCAAGCCCGCCGCCGCCGCTCGCCGCCGGTCCGCCTCGGCGCTCCCCGGTCCCCACTGACCCTTCCGCCGACATCACCGCAGCGTCGAGATCCCATTTTGACCCTTCCCCGCCCCTTTCCGGCTGTCCCTCGCCGCCGGCACCGCCGCCCGCACGTCACCCCCGACTTGCTCTGCTCTGCGCCCGGGTTGCTCACTTCAATTGCAGTCGTTGCCCGCCTCCATCAGGTAACACTGCGTAGTCGAGTGGCTAGCAGCCCATGCACTCAGTTCACCCGCCCGCGTTCGATCCCCCTCGCGCGCAGTATTAGAAGTAGGATTTTTAATCTTTTTGCTGACCGGCTCCCAATGAAGGAAAAACCACAGAAAAGATATAAAGTTAATCCATAAAAGATGCTAAGATTGATTAGAGTAAAAATGAACTTAATAAAGATTTAACCATGAATTAAATATTACATGTCAGTAGCTAATGTGCCTTTTAACCTTTATATTAAAGCTTAATTCCCAACTAAGGCATAGTAAGACATTGATAAAGGAAAACAACTTAGGTTAAATGGCCAAATTTAATAAAGATTGCTCTTAAATAAAATTAAGACTATGCTCAATATTTAACATACCACCATTAAATAAATCTTAGTGGTAAATTTTGCTAAATACCAAACATTGGAATATAACCTTGTAAACCAAGCCTTGCTAGATAAATAAATTTAAATTAAAAAATAAAGCTAAGTCTAATAATAATAACTAAAGTATAGACAAAATAATGATGGTGCCATTAACTAAATCTTAACGCTAGATTTAATAAATAATAATGTTGAGCATAATTGTATAAGACAAGCTAGGACCTATACAAATAGATTCTAATTCAAATTAAACTAAGCCTACTAGCAATAAATAAGGATATATAAAATATCATACCGCAAAATGCTACAAACACAGACTATAGGATTAACTCGGTAAGCTAAAAATTGTATAGATCGTTTATATGTCACACATGCCTTAAATATTAATACCCAGCTAGACTTGTACACCATGGAACTTTCTTGATAAATACAAAAAAATAATAAAAGAGGGTATTAATAGAAAGATCGAGTCATCGCATTTTGCCACCGACCTTGCCTCAAACCACCTGAATCACCCATTAACTCATAATAAAGCTAAACCGAGTTTATTCGAATTTATTTGGATCTTTTGAGTTATTTGCCTTTATTTGTATTCAGTCGTTTAGCACGTAATTAGAAATTGGAGTCGTGAAGATCAAGAGCAAAGTAAAGACAGAGACCAAAGGCTCAAGAGAAAGCATCGTGTGAGCTCAAGATCGCGGTAAACCGCGCCAGGCGAGTCAATACTTTGATCATGTTGAACCTACATTTTCTGCAAACTATTTTTGTTTAAAGTATCAAATTGCATGTTGTTATTTTATATGCAAATACATGTTTAATTTAATATTCTAGTTATATGCCCTTTATTTAACTTGATTAATATTACACCTTCCTTGGAATATTTGCTTATGTGAACCTTGTCGCCCTAGCAAAAATTATAATAGTAATCTTTCCAAAATAAGCCCGTAATTATATGCCATGCTTAGTATTGCTTAGATACTCATGGGGCGCGAGAGCGCTCAAGCAACACTTTTAATCCTGAGAAAAATTGGTTGGGCAGTCATGGTGATAATGACTGGTGTATGTTGGATATAGTTATTTTATATTCCCAAAAACCTCAAATTGCTTATTTATCTGGGCGGATGGTTCCGGGGTATGGTGCAGGGGTGCACGAGAGTGTGGTTTGTGGTAGAACCGCCCAGATATCACTAAGGACTGAATCTTGTCATGACCTCCTGTGTAAAATAGTACAACCACAAGTCTGTAAAGTACAACTTGGCTTAGTAGATTTACCAGACCCTGAAAGTCATCCTCACAGGTGGAGGTGTGAGGTAGTGCAAGCGGCTTTCTGTGTGACGGCTTGAATGGGGCACTCGCAGAGTGTGAAGTTCTGCTGTGGCGGGCTAGCAGGGGACGAGCCAGCTGCTAGACGTTCAGAAGGAGAACATCCTGCACAACGTATGGGACCCACCGCAAGTGGGAGCGACCCATAGGGTGAAATGATGGAAGGGGCGAGGTACTTTGAACGGTTACTGTGATGGTTTGCTCAACCGCATGGCTAAGGAATCGTGTGGGGCAACGAGTGAACTGTCTCTTGTGGGTAAAGTGTGCAAACTCTGTAGAGTCAAAACTATTCGAATAGCCGTGCCCACGGTCAAGGGCGGACATGGGAACTTAACCAGATATAGTTCTATTTCAAAAACTTTGTGGGGTGGAATTGGAAAAGTGAAGGGCAGTGGAAAGCCCTTATTTGAATTGTCCTGGGTGTCGTCCCAGTGGTAAGCTAAGCGGCTATAACGCTGAAAGATGCTATATGGTGCAGATACCATGTAACGGTGGATGGAATCTGGATCGTTATTATTATTGCATTCTCTACACATTATGTTTTTGTTCCAAAACTGCTAGGTCTCAGGAAATTTTTATGTATCATATTTCAAAAGTAAAATATTTTCCCTTCGTTCAAAATAAAATGTCAGGAAGAATAAATAGAGCCGTGAGCAAAAGAAGATGGATGTTTGTGGTAAATACATAAAGTTGTCGGTGGATTTTGGGAGAAATAAGTTAGCAGAATCTAAATGAGTAGATTGGCTAGATAGATGATTTAAATGATTTGTAGGGAATTAAGGGAGAGTGAAATTAATTGTTGGATTACAACACGGATAAATAATATAAAGTTTTGGGAGATAGTGGCGATAATGGGATTAATAGGATTTGATCGATTACTAGATGAGTCAATTGAATTTTTGGAAATTTGGAGATATGATAATTGGAGTATAGATTAGATCAATGATATTCTTGGTGGATGTATACTAGTGAATTGTAAACTTGATCAATGATATTCTTGGTAGAGGTATACCAGTGGATTAGTTAGAGGTAGATAACGGAAAATAAGGTTGATTTTTGTAAGAGCAAATTGTGGTTGTGGATCAATAGCAAAAGGAATGGGTTGTTAGGAATTTGGGATCCAAAAGATATTGGTGGATTGTATAATTGATGATATTCACTGTTTGAAGTTTTAAACAGCACCCAATATAGAAAGTGTGTGTTCGGTGGATTCAATAAATGATTACATTAGCTGTTTGGAGTTTTAGACAGCAAACAATATAGCAAGTATATGATTGGTGGATTGATTAAATGATGTCACTCGCTGTTTGGAGTCTTAGACAACAATCAATTTGGGAAGAGTATATTCGGTGGATTAAGTAAATGATGTCACTCGTTGTTTGGAGTCTTAGACAGCAATCAGTAAGGAAAGTGTGTCTATAGTGGATTAAGTCAATTATGGCAATCGTCGTGCGAAGTATAGGTAGAATTAATAACACTATGATTTAACAATAATAATACTACTAAAAGCGATTTTTCGCAAATAAAATAACCCGAGCCTCTCCTTTGATAAGTCATGCATACTATTTATTTGCATCCTGTGTATTGGCTCGCGGAGCACGGTGGTTAGTGTGCTCACACTCGCTCTCATAACAAATCCAGAAGCAGGAATCAGGTCACTACGCTTCAGCAATACTTTTTGGTGATGAAGGAGAAGAAGATGAAGTAAACAAGGGCTAGGTCGTGAACCTCCAGTTGGCTGCCTGTGGGCATGTCCTAAAGGTCCCACCTGTGTGCTTCATTCTTCCGCTGCTGCAATTTAATGATTTTGGCATAATCAGCCCATAAGTAAGTCTGTTATTAAATTTACGCTTTCGCATGATATGTACCTTGATATTCAGAACTGTAATCTGTGAGCACTATCTACTGATCCAGGGAATAGTGCGGTGGAATCACAAAGGAATCTGGATTGTAAAATCTGGGTCCCTACAAGCTCTGACTTCATGGCGGTACAATTTTTCCAGAGAGGTCCAGCTCGGTTGCGGTAGTACCGCTTTGGGGAGCGGTAGTACCATAGTGCGATAGTACTAGCATTGTAAGTGTGGTACAACAGAAAAATAGGGTTTTGGGGATTTGGGTCATAGATTGAGTTGGGTTGACCTGTGTCATTGGATTAAGGTTGCATGAAGTATATCTTGGCTAATATAGGTTAAGTTGTGAAGAACTTATGCGTGGAAACGAATTTTATGTCTTGGATGTGCGGGGTCGCTCGGAGTTAACTGTGGTCAATAGCGATGATCGGGGCTAGGCTTATGGAGGAGTTGAGGCCCAGAATGATCGAGGATACTGGGTGAGATAGTGAGCTCAAATATGGCACGAGAAAGGCGGGAAATGTTGAAGGCTAGTTCGAACGGTGAGATGGCGCCATGTGGCTTGCATGGGCCAAATGAGCCATGGTTCGGTAGAACTAGGACATGAGAGACTTGGCGATGCATGGCAAGTTGGTGGTACACCTACACGTGATAAGCATGACGATTGCTTGCAGTGGTTGGTGATGGTTGTATGGGCGATGCGTTAGAGAGCAGTTTAAGTCAAGATGGAACTAGTTTGATCAAGGCGGATCAAAGCTAGGGATTTAGTGAATGCACACTTATGCGCTTTGAAAAGCGTTGATAAGTTAAACTTATGTGAGTAAAACCTATGTGTGGGGGGTTAACGAGTTTTACTCATTGTAATAGTGGATAGTACCCACTAAGGGGGTTGGGTTGGAGATATGTAAGGTTAACCATCCAACTCATATTTTGTACTCTCTTCTCTAGGTTTAGGGTTAGGGTTTGAAAGTGAGTATCTTGGGTGTTCTTTGTCCTTTAAGGTAAAGTGGCTGTAAAACCTACCTTCTCAGGTAAGCAATACATCAATCTTTGTGCAACTCTTAAGTCCTTGCTGTTTTTGATTGATGTGCTTGATTTTTGATTGGTTTTGATCTATGTTCTTTTCTTCTTACGATTTTGCTGTGCCAAGGACATGTATGAGATGGAGATAATCGTTGAGAATACATCTCCACCTATCTAGGCGCTTTGATAGTAAGATTCACGAGAAAACCCAGTTTTGCTTGACTTTGACCTCTTTGGTCCATCTCTTGATCCAAGGGTTTTTGACTTGATTTTGGTTTCAGTCCCCCTTGGATCAACTTTAGTCATGATTTTGATGATCGTTTATTGGAATAGGTTCTTGATAATCTAGAGAAGGTCTCTGCAAAATTTCATGTCATTTGGAGGTACAGATCAAAAGTTCCATCGATTTTTGGATTTGGAATAGTCTAAAAATACTTTTAATTTACCTGATTTTACTGTAGGAGTGGTCAAACCGCCCAAACAGTCAGACCATCATTCAGAGGCCGTTCAGACAACCAGGACTTGGTAGGCTCCATGTTTTGTTAACTCGAGCTAGTTGATTTGGATTTTCAGCTGAGGATTTTGTGTTCTACACCTCTGTAGGTATTTGAGGATAGAATCTTGAATACTTAAAGGGAAATTTTAATTAGCACTATTTACTCCTTTGTTGTTTTATTCGGTCTTTCATATTTATTAATAAAATTATATGCCAAATGACCAAATAAATATTCATATCACTTTTGGAATACACGGTAAATTGAAAAAAAAAAGTTTTTGGTAGAATTGGTAGGATCTTAGATTCTATGATTTGATCATAGAATCCGATCATACCAGAGTGTCTTTGATATGATTCAGTATCACAATTCTGATAACCTTGATTATGACCGCAACAGCAGGTTTGGCGTTGCTCTACTATGCTAGTAGCAAGACAAGAGGGGGGAAAAGGACAAATCGCATGATATCACGCAAGCGTACATTCATTTGTCACGCGGTGTGCTGCGCCACGCCGACCGCGAACCGCTCGACCAAATCGAGCAGGTTGGCGTGCGACGAGCCGCCCTCCCGCATGGCCGCCCTTGCCTTCGCCGCAAGCGCACGCGCCCGCCGCCGCCTCTCCTCTCCCTCCTCCCCGCCGCCCATCACGCTCCTCACAGCCGCCTCCACCGTGCCCCGCTCCACCACGATCTCCTTCTTCTCCGCTTGGTACACGATCGGCTCCTTCACCCCGACGCTCACGCCGATGCCTAGCACCTCCACCGCCATCTTCTCGTTCAGGAACTGATCTGTGAAGTGTGGCCACGTCACCACCGGCAGCCCCGCCGCGATCGCCTCCAGCGTCGAGTTCCACCCGCAGTGCGTCACGAACCCGCCCACCGCGCGGTGGGACAGGATCAGCGCCTGGGGCGCCCACCCCCAGATGAGCATGCCGCGCCCCGCGACGCGTGCCTCGAGCCCCCGCAGGAAGGCTCGCGTCTTCTCGTCGTGGCGGTCGGCGCTCTGGACCACCCAGACGAACGGGTGCCCCGACGCCTCTAGCCCGAGGCCGAGCTCCACGGTCTGCTTCGGTTCCGGATGCACGATGCTCCCGAAGCTGACGTAGACCACGGAGCCAGGCTCCTTGCCGTCGAGGCACCGGAGGCAGTCGTCGGCGTCGATGACGGCGGTGTTCCCCCTCTCCGCCAGAGTCACGGTGTGCTGGTGGTAGAGCGAGACCGGGCCGACGGTCCACACCTTCATCCCCCTGGCGGCCGCGTAGCCGACGACGTATTCCGGCTCCATCTCGACGAAGGTGTTCATGACGACGCCGTCGGCCTCGGCCCGCGCGCGCTCCACGTAGTCGGCGAATTCCTCCCACCCGGGCACCCGGAAGAAGCCTGGGGCCTGCGCCCTCGTCACCTCGAACCTCCTCTCCAGATCCGGCACGACGATCGGCTCGTTGTTGTCGGCGACGCCGACGTAGGCGCCGAACCTCTCAACGTTGTGTTGGCACAGAAGGCAGAAGGCGCACATGCTGAAGAAGCTGAGCCGCGGGACCCCGAGGCTGGCTGCGAGCTCCGTGGTCCACGGGAGGCAGAAGTCCGACACGACACACGTCGGGCGCGGCTCGCGCGCGCGGAGGTGGCTCTCGATGGGCGCCCGGAGGAGCGCCACGGCGCGGAAGTAGCCCGACATGAACTCCGCGGGGATGTTGTCCACGTTGTCCACCCCGTCCGGCAGGCCGGCCGCGGCGTAGTCGAGCGGGAACTCGACGAGACAGACCGGCAGGCCGGACCGCCGGCCGGAGTCGACGGTCGGGCGCACCCGTGCCGCGGTGGCCGGCGTCGCGACGATGGTGCAGCGCCCGCCGTGGGTGGCCAGCAGCAGCGCGGTGTCGACGGCCGGGATGAGGTGGCCCTGGGCCATGAGCGGGACGAACACGAAGTGCGCCCCCTTCGTGCCGGCCTCGGCGTTTCCCCGGCCACCGTTTGCTGCTTGGCGTTCGCTACTCATCCTAGCTGGCCGCGCATACGAGAAAGTAGCCAGCTGGTGATGTGCGTTGTTAGTTGGTGTACATGCGTGCGTGCCGTGTTTTAAAGAAGAAGATGCCTGACGTGGTGACGTGAGTTTGGTTGCGTCGGCATCCCAGCAGCCGGCCAAGCCCGGCCGGCCGGCGTCATCGGTGGTTCCAAGGTCGTCTGATCGCATCGGCGGCGCCAGGATGAAACTTTTTTTGAGAGGCAGAGACTGCGATGTTTGACTAATTTAATTGTGTGCTTTGAGTAGTTTTTTCTACTGAATAATCACTGTTATAAAGAAAGGCCTATCCAGTCTTTCTCCGATACGCCGAAGCGCATGTGGCCGACCGTGTGGCTTCATGCTAGCTGCTAGCTTCCAGCAATGGCTCTATGATTGCATCGCCATGATCAGTTTTTCCAATTCTGAATTGTTAAATACTGCTTGCCATGCTAACATGTGGTCAGCCGTGACTTCAAGCTAGCTAGCTACTAGCAATGGCTCTCTACGATTGCATCGCCATGATCAATTTTCCCAATTTTGAATTGTTAAATACTGCTCGCCATACTAGTAAAAAAAAAAAGCAAAACCTAAGTAATAAATCTTGTACACATGTATTGTATTTTGTTATCTGAATCTGGTTGGATCAGGCCACTGCTGATCTTTTTGACCACATTAAGAGTTCAATCAGGAAGCAATACAAACTGATAGAAGATTTTGATTGAGATTATCTCTGGGTTCATAATGGACTACATCAATCCACATCAGACGTGATGCTCTAAAGTGTGTGCACGGACTGAAATCAGACATGATTATTTGATGCGCTTCTGACTATAACACTACACCATTATCTTCTAACACTCCCCGAGCACGGTGCAGCTCCCTTCTCTAAGAAGGTTATTGTTCCAGTTTCCAATAGGTCTCTGTTTTGTTGCTGACTAGGACTCTATTCTTTTTCTCGTCTGGGACTCCTGTTTTTAAGGCTATTTATATCCTCTATAAGTTACCTAGTAGAGCTATGGAATCACATATACGCCAAGAACATTCTTGTAATTTCTTTTCATATAGTGATTTCGCCAATTATGCGTCCTGAATTTTCACCCAAAAGGGTTTTCCATGTTAAATCTCTGCATTGTGTTCTTGATTGTTGCTCATGGTTTCATGCTTTATCTTATCAATTCTGTAGCAGGTGGTATCAGAGTAACCCCAAAAAGTGACACAAATAACCATGGAGTTTGAAAAATGTGTATGTACTTGGTGGAAGTGACATCCTTTTAAGCTTTATATCACTACTTTGGAAGAATTGAAAAGGTCATGAAAAAGGAGTTTGTACCATATGAGTATAAGCTAGAGCAACTTTATTATATGAAGTGCATTTGCTAAAGATGTCGAACTACCCAATCTTAGTATGATGAGCTAGATTATGTTATGTATCATGCCAACATCACAGAGGCATGTGTAATAAGAGCTTACTTCAAAAGAAGTTTGAATTCCGAGATCGCTACTACTATTCATTTGAAATATGATGAATTCTTGTGAAATATGCTATAGAGGAGGAGGAGAAAATTATAGAGAGGTGTATACCATAGTTCAACATGAGTCAACACTTCAGCTCGTATCCTTCACCAATGTGTCTCATGAGAAGATGACCAAGCATGGGACTTTCCTTTTGGTCAAGACGTCAAATAGTGTTGTCTTGTTGTTACAAGAGGAGATTGGGGTTGATGTTAATTATGCCATTACTAGCCCACGATCCATAGAGGATGAGACAGAATTCTTTATTATCGAGACACCCTCACCCTCAAGGAGGTTTATGATGCTTTGCACGCAAAGGAGAAGCTAAAAACCATGGTGTCAAGTGAAAGCATGAGTTCGCATGTAGAATATTTGTCAATTCATGGAAAACAAACTGAGATGTCTCTTACCAGGGATTTTAGGAGCTAGAGCAAATTTCAGGGTCCTTCTAAGTCAAAGAACAAGAAGTTGTGCCGTTATTGCAAGAAAAGTGGTCATGACATATCCGGGCATTGGAAACTCTAGAACAAGAAGAAAAGAAATAACAATTTTAAGAAAGATCAACAAGAATCAGAAGTCAAAGCCACCATTGTTACTAAAGAAGGTTTTGAAGGAGATATCCTTATTGCCTTTGCTGGTGATTTTAAAACCAACGATAAATGGATTCTTGATTCAGTATGCACTTTTCATATGAGTCCGAACCATGATTGGTTCGTTAACTGTGAAGCAACCTTGAGTGGATCAATGTTGATGGAAGATAATACTCCATGTAAGATTGCAGGTATTGGTTATGTTTAGATCAAGATGTATGATGGCATCATTAGAACCCTGTCGGAAGTCCAACATATTCCAAGCTTGAAAAGGAGCCTTATCTCATTGAGTACTCTTGATGCCAGAGGGTACAAGTTTGCAGGTGAAGATGAAGTCCTAAAGGTCTCCAAAAGCGCTCTTGATGTGATGAAAGGTGATACGATGGCATCAAATTTATATCATCTTCAAATCACTACTTTGATTAGAACCGCTGCTGTTTCTTCAACTACATTATTCGATACCAATCAGACTAGTCTAGGACACATGAGTGAAGCTGATATGAAAGAGTTGTGCAAAAATGTTTACTTGATGGTTAAGGAGTTGACCAGTTGAAGTTTTGTAAACACTGTATCTTTGGCAAGCAGAAGAGGGTAAGTTTCAACACTACAATTCATTTTTCAAAAGGTATATGGATTATGTTTATTCTGATTTATGGGGAGAATCTCGTGTTCCATCCTTTGGAGGCTAAAACTACATGATAACTATCATTGATGACTATTCGAGAAGAGTTTGGGCATACTTCATCAAGCACAAGTCATATGTGTTCAAGGCGTTCAAAGAGTAGAATATTATGCTAGACAAATAGACCAATAAGCATGTCAAGAAACTCTGAATAGATAATGGCTTGGAGTTTTGTTCAGGAGAATTTGAAGCATTGTTTTGATCAGAAGGCAACGTGAGGAGCTATACTGTTCCGAGTACACCACAACAAAATGGTGTGGCCGAACGCATGAACAAAACTATCATGAAAAAGGTACGTTGTATACTATCAACATTAGGTCTGTGAAGGAGTTTTTGGCTAAAGCCAGTTCCACTGCATGGCATTTGATCAACTTATCATCTAACACTATCATAGATAGAAAACTCCGATTAGAAGTGGTCAGATTCTTTCACTGACTACTTAAATTTAAGGATATTTGGCTATCTTACTTGTGCCCCTGTCAATAATGCAAAATTGGAGCCAAGAGCTATTAAGTGCATCTTCATAGGCTATAAATCTAGTGTGAAAGGTTATAAATTGTGAAATTCTAAAACTAGAAAGATGGTCATGAGTATAAGTGTCACATTTAATAAGTCTACTATGATAAAAGATAATACAACCAGTGCTGCTCTTGAGAAGCAGCAGAAGACCAGCATGTAGGTAAAGCACGTTATTGATTCAGGATTCTCACTAGACACCAACAAAGAAAATTCATAGGATGTCCCTATTTGAGCTCCGACCAATAGTCATCCAATAGGAACTAGTCGAAACCAACAATCCATTACAACTAATTTGGTAAGGAGGACTATTCAACATTCGAGGAGGTTAATTGAAGAAGCCAATGTTGTGGCTTATTGTTTAAACATGGCAAAAGACATTAAAGGGACTGCTGAGCCTTAACCTACTCAGAATCCATAAGTTTTGATGAGTCAAAGAGGTGAATAGCTGCCATGCACAAGGAAATGGAATCTCCCCAAAAGAACTCCACTTGGGAGCTGATTGAGCTTCTGATTAAAAACAAATACATACACCGCAAGTGAATTTACAAGAAGGAAAGCAAATCACCGATCGACCAGGTTAGATATAAGGCGAGACTCATTGCAAAGGGATATAGCCAAATCCTAGGTTTTTATTTCATAAAATTTTTCCCCTCTAGCAATGCATAGTTCTATTCATACTCTACTCAATATTGTGGCTATGCGTAATTATGAGCATGAGCAACTAGATGTTAAAACCACATTCTTACATAGAGAATTAGAAGAAGACATTTATATGGAATAGTCAAAAGGTTTTGTCATTCCGAAAAATGAGGTTTTTGCTTGCAAATTAAAAAAAATCTCTTTATAGGTTGAAGCAATCACCTAGATAATGGAACAAGAGATTTAACTCCTTTGTGATCTCTCATGGGTTCAAAAGATCTAACTATGATAATAATGTTTATTTGAAGACTGTCAACAGTTTAACTATCTATTTTCCCCTATATATCGATGATAAGCTGATCGCAGCTAAGTACAATTCTGAAATTTCAAAGTTGAAGGTACATTTGAGCAGTGAATTTGAAATAAAAGATCTTGGTGTAGCAAAGAATATTCTTGGTATAGAAATCATTAGAGACCAGCGGTTTGAGAAACTATACCTAATTTGGAAAGGGTATGTTGAAAACGTTCTTCATCGCTTCAACATGCACAAGGCCAAATGGACCAGTACACTGCTAGCTGCACATTTTGAGCTCTCTTCAGTATCAAGTCCACAAATAATTGAAGAAGTTGAATACATGTCTAGTGTTCTGTTTGCAAGTGCAATCGGATCACTTATGTATGCCATGGTCTACTATCGCCCCAACATGTCTCATGCTTTGAGTTTTGTCGGCAAATATATGGCCAATCCTAGCAAAGACCACTAGAAAGTTGTTTAGTGGATCTTCAGGTATTTAAGGGATACTTTTGATGCTTATTTGCATTTTTGAAAGACCAGTGATTGGTTGGTCAGGTATGTTGATTCAGACTTCGCAGGAGATTTGGATAAGCGAAGATATTTACTGGTTATGTATTCATGGTCAGACCACTGTGCTATGAGTTTGAAAGCCAGTTTACAAGCCACTGTTGCTCTCTTGACCACTAAAGCCGAGTGCATGGCTATTTCAGAGACCTGTAAAGAAGCATTTTGGCTAAAGGTTTCTTACGCTGAGCCTTGTGGAAGTACATCTTGCACTAAGATTTTCTATGATAGTCAGAGTGCTATTTTTCTTACAAAAGACCAAATGTTCAATGAGAGAACAAAGCACATTGAAGTTAGATATCATTTCATCTGAGGAATTGTTACACAAAATGATATCCAAGTTTGTAAGATTTGTACTCATGAGAATCCAGCTGATATGATGACAAAGCTAGTTCCTACCGCTAAGTTTGAGCTTTGCTCAGGCTTGGTTGGTATTACTTGTTAGTCCTTTTAAACATTTGACATAGAAAAGGCATTCTATAATTTCATCGTAAAGTTCTTCGGGGCTTCTTTTCGCTACGGGTGGAATTTGACTCAAGCTGGAAATTGTTGTATTTTGTGATCCGAATCTGATTGTCTCCAATCATTGCTATTTTTTTGACCACTTGAAGAGTTCGATCAGAAGCCATGCAAACTAATCAGAGGTTTTGATTGGGATCATATTTGTGTTTGTAATGGACTCTACACCGACCTGCATCAAACTTAGTGCTCTAAGGTGCGTGCACCATCTAGAGTTAGACGTGACTACTCGATGTGCTTCGGACTATAACTCCACACTGTTATCTTCTAAGACTCTCCGAGTGGGCTGCTACTCCCATCTCTGAGGAGGTTATTGTTCCAGTTTTTGATAGGTTTAATTCTATTTCATTGCCAATTAGGACTCTATTCCTTTCCTTGTCTCAGACCCTTGTTCCCAAGGATATTTATATCATCTGTAAGCTACCTGGTAGAGGCGAGGAATTACATATACACCAAGAGCGTTCTTGTAACTTCTCCTCATATAGTGATTTCATCAAATGTGCATCACTTGAAAGGGTTTTCTACATTAAATCTCTATTTTGTGTTTTGATTACTCTTCATTGATTTCATGCTTTGTCATTACAGGTGGTCTTCGATCCTAACAACATACATGTGGTGCATGCATTTTTTTGGGGTGGTGTCAGAGACCTCATTTATAGTTCAAGAGTAGGAAAGCTCATGCATGCACATTGAAGCAGCCTGTAGGATCGGCCTGCTCCATAGAGCTGAAAGCCCTGGATTTTGGCTTTTTGTGTAGGCTTTTTACTTTAGTGACTGTTAGCCTTTTGTGAGTCAAAAAAATAAGAAAAACCAGAAAAAAAAGTTAGAAAATTTTGAAAAGACCACTAAATCTTTTGGGACAATACAAAGGAATAAGAGACAGTTTGCTTCTGGCCCACTGGTCCTTTTGCCCGGCCTGGAACAGCTCGAGCTGGCCCAGCCATGCCTAGTGCACACCCAATGTGTGGTGCACCCACGCCATGAGCGCACTAGCACCACGCCATGAGCCATTGCTGCCCCAGTGGCTCAACAGCCCCCACACGTCCCAGTCGTGCAATGCCCACATCGCATTTGCTCGCGCGTGTGCCTCCTTTCCCTCCTCCTAGTCCCTTTCCCTCCCCTCATCTATGCCGAATGACTCACGCCATACCCCCGGCCAATTCCACGTGGCTGGAGCATCGCCAAAGCACCCTCAGCACAACCGCGCCACTGTCTTGGACCACTAAAGCCCATGTGCCTCTAGTGCCATGCTAACTTTGACTTTGCCTCGAGGCCACATTGCCAAGCCACTCCAGCCATCCCGAAGACCAATCAACTGCTCAGGTAGCCTTGCCACCATTTGTAGATTCACCCTATACCAAGAAATTGCCTCGAGATATTGTGTAGCACTGTATCACCATACGTCCTGTTCCACTGCTGCCTAGACCAGCCGTTGGCCACCACACTGGCTGAATTGGCCTGTGAGGCTTAGTCCAGAGGTGCACAAGGTCGTGTAGAGCCCATTTTGAGCATGCTCACGTGCCACCGTGCCTTCCCTCGTCGGCGGTGAGCACTACATTCATCGGTGGGGGAGAAGAATACTATTCAGTTGAGATTATTTTAAATAGAAGATTAGACTAAAGTTAAGTACTGTGTTTAAATCAAGTTAACCAATCACTGTTTGGTGGGCCATCATCATTTGTTAACGTTATTGGGTCTATGACATTTGGGCCCTTCCATAGTTTAAAAGCTCAATTAAACTGGTTAAAGACATGTGAGTCACTGACATGTGGGTCTTGTTTACTGTACTGAATAGTACATGGTCCTACCTGTTAGTCATAGTAGGATTTTCCAATTGCAAAATAATTCTAGAAAGAAATTAAAAACCATGGGCCCCACCTGTCATACATAGTAAATTTTCTAAAATAAAATAAATAGAAAAGAAATTA
This sequence comes from Dendrocalamus sinicus, assembly GCA_036346575.1. Taxonomy (NCBI): domain Eukaryota; kingdom Viridiplantae; phylum Streptophyta; class Magnoliopsida; order Poales; family Poaceae; genus Dendrocalamus; species Dendrocalamus sinicus. The sequence continues at coordinate 33,615,162 of CM070648.1, read as the reverse complement.
ATACCCTTTGTGGGACCCACATGTCAGTGAGAGAAATTCTCTCTCCCGTTTTCTTTTTTGGAATTTATTCAAATCTAAATTTTGAAAGAACATAACTTACTCATTTTAAGTCCAACTTTGATGAAACAAATTTCTAAATCTATCTATATTCAAGATCTATCTAGCGGAACTAAAACCATGAATTTTGTAGTTAATTTGGATTTTTATTGAGTTTAGTTCTATTTGGCTGAGTTTTATCCAAATTTTTGCGCAACATTAAAATAGTGTACGAGACTTAAGAGGAAGAAGCTAAGGCAAGCCAAGATCCGTAAGACCAATCCATCAAAGAACAAGGTGAGTCAATACTTTAATCATCTTGAGCCTACCTTTTTATTGCAAATTATTTCTACTTAAATCATCAAATTGCATATGTTAATTGTTATGCAAATTATGTTCATCTTAAGAATTTTAGTTGCATACCTATTGTTATGCTCCCATCCTTGAAATAGTTGTACTCTTAACCATTGTCTCCCTAGAAAATTACTAAAAACCATGTTAGTTATAAACTGTATCAAAATGCCATGCTTAGATACTCGGGGGCATTTAATTGCCCTGATGTCGATTTATAAACATGAAACTGGTTTTTTGGCAGTCATTGGATGGAAATAGCTAGTATATTAACATAAGTTAATTTATGTGTCCCTAAAGCCCTAAAACATGATTTACATATCTGGACGGATGGTAAGAGTGGTTGGTGCAGATGGAGTATAAGTATGGTTGGTTTGTTTATGGTTGACCTGCCAAGATGCTCTAAGGACTGAATCTTGTAATGACCTTCCAACATAAAATAGTGCAACCATAAATCTATAATGGGAATGACATGGCCAAATAATTTGCATCACCAGTGATGGAGGCACCATTGGTGTGAACCACGAGTTGTATCATTGGATTTAAGTCATCGTGGACACGGGTCGTGTCACTAGATAGAAGCCACTGTGTGGCGCAAGAGGGGGTCATGGTGAGGGTGGATGGAACCCCACCTTGATGAAACCTTAGTGAATGTAACCTTGACTAGATGCATTGTAAAAAAACCTTGTGGCAACCTTCTTGATCTGCATGTCAAGGGAAAATGTGGAATATATTGAGTTGGTTGTCTCTTGTGGCTAAAGTGTACAATATCTGTAGAGTAAAGACTATTTGAACAGCCATGTCTACAGTTATGGGCGGGCATGGGAACTTACTAGATATAGTTCGATTTATAAAACCTTATGGGTAGGCATAAAAACTTGTCAAGTGGATAGAACCCTGAATTTGAGTTGTCCTGGGTGGATAGAACCCAGTGATTATATAAGGGTGGATGGAACCCTGTAGTCAAAAACTAGCATTGGTGGATGGAAAATATAGCAGTTGGATAGAACCTGCACCATTATTATTACTACGCATTCCAACAAATGATTAAAAACATGGTTTGCTTAAAAATTCTAAGTCATAGGGCTTTGTACTTATGGTAGCTTAAAAATTGAGATATTGGCAAATAAAATACCTCAAGCCATCCTTTGGTAAGCCGTGCATCTAAATAATTGCACTATGTGTATTGGCTCATGGAACACGGTGGTTTGTGCTCACACTCGCTCACTCAACAAATTCAGAAACAAGAGAGCAAGATCACTATGATAATGACGACGCACCTACCCCTGATGGAGGAGAAGACGAAGGAAATTAGGATGAATTTAAGATGTTTAAATCCTAGTTAAGCAGACTTGTTGGAAATTGTGTACACATATATCATCCTAAGTATGATAATATATGTAGTCCACATTTACCCCTAATTGCCTGTCTGTGGATTCTTTGGGTCCTACCCTTTTAGTTTACTAATTCTGCTTCCGCTTATGTATTGTAAACATTTGGCCTAATTGGCCCTTATGTGTAACTATCATCCAATGTGGTGTATGTAAACTCTGATATGTGTAATACTATCATATGGTATGGTTCATACGATATATGAAATGATCCGGCTATGTATCTGTGAGCACTATGTACTGATCTAGGGAATAGTATAGTGCAATCACAGAGGATTTTGGATTTAAAATCTAGGTCCGACAGGTTGATAATCTACTAAATTGACTTTGCTTGCATGTTTGTTGCTTTGACCTTGAGAGCGATTTCTGCTTGTTGGGTGTAGAGATCCAAATATGCAAATTCAGACTCTCCTGTATATTCTGCACTAGTCCAGAACTCTCCTATGTATTCTGCACTAGTCCAGCGTGCTCGGGGGAGGGGGAGAGCTCGAGTGTAGCGTTAGTACAGTGGTGAAAACTCTAGAGCGCAATATATATAGGGGAATAATCACAGACGGTTCTACTTTAGAACCGTCTATGATATATATTATCACATATGGTTCTAAATAAAAACCATCTGTGACAATTAAGTATCACAGACGGTTCTAAAATAGAACCGTCTGTGGTAGTAATCATCACAGATAGTTCTAAATAAAAACCGTCTGTGATGATCCTCACAACCATCACACATTCTCATATACATAAATGCAAATTCATATATATATATATATAACACATGCTCATATACATAAATGCAAATTCACATATATATCACACATTCTTCTATACATATATGCAAATTCACATATATATCACACATTCTCAAACACATTTATATATGCAAATACAGAACATATGACACATAAATATTCCATTCATCATTACACTTGCTTATTTCCTTTAAAAATTAGCCTTTCATGATGATTGACATGTATGTAGCCACTTTCTTCATGCTCTTCCTCTACTCTTATGCCGTTTCCAAAAGGAGGCAACTCATCAAATTGATTGTATTATTCCTTGTCTACTATATTCTCAATTCTGACAATCCTTGTTTTTTCACAAAGAACTACATGGCGCTTCTTATTTTCATGGTCAGTTACATAGAAAACTTGAACAACTTGATTAGCTAGTACGAATGGTTTGTCGTTGTATCCGACACATTTCAGGTTAACAGTAGTGACACCGTACTTGTCGACCTTCACCTGTGTGAGATGGACTCAATGACACCAAAACCAAGGGATCTTGAAAAGCATGCAGTCGAGCTCCCCAAGTCTCCTCTATGAAACCACAATAGGAGTTTCTTAACCCATCGGTACTAAACGCATCTATGCGGACACCGCTATTCTGGTTATTGTTCTTTACATCCTAAGCATGCGTATAGAATGTGTACCCATTTATGTCATATCCTTACTATGTCACAACTGTAAATATTGGCCCTTTTACCAACCATGTCAGCATATCACTTGACGAGCTCCTAGCGAGTTGCTCCTTCAACCATTGGTTGAACTAACTATTGTGTTCTCTCATAATCCAAACATCCGGCCGCTCTGGATTCTGTTGCCGAAGCACGTCCTTGTGCTGGTCGATATATGGGGACACTTCAGTCATGTGTTACAAGACTGTGAAATGGGCTTGACTATACGCATCCATATCTGGAGTGATTGCTTTCCTTTCGATGGTCTCGATACCCTTGAGCTTCCCCTCATAGCGAGATCGAGGTACATCTATCAGTTCAATCTGAGCCATGTAATCAACACATAACTCAATGACCTCTTGGGCTGCATAACCTTTGATGATGCTGCCCTCCAACCGAGATCAATTCTATACATAGGACTTGAGAATTACTAGAACCTCTCGAATGGGTACATGCTACATAAGAACATGGGTCCACACATTTTTATCTTCCACACAATGTGAACAATGAGATAAACCATGATATTGAAAAATGATGGAGGGAAATACATCTCAAGATGACATAGAGTCATCACTACCTCGTCCTGCAGAGCATCTAGTCCTTCAGGATTGATGACCTTCTAAGCAATTGTGTTAAAAAAATAACACGGCCTCATGATTGTCTCTCAAACCTTGATCAGCAAAATATTTCTAACTGCAATAGGGAGCATCTGTGTCATCAGCACATGACAATCATGAGACTTCATACTAACTAACTTCAAATCTTCCATCGAAACAAGTTTCTTCATGTTAGCGGAGTAACCAAATAGAACTTTCACACCATACAAGCACTGGCACAGTTCAGTTCTCTCAGCCTTGGACATAGTGTATCGGTCTTTGTCGGTGCTAACTCAGGCATGATGTTCATATCAACCAAGTCAAGTCATGTGTTGATACCATCCTTTGTTTTATTACGAATGTTCAGTAAAAAAACCAATCAAGCTATCACACACGTTCTTCTCTACATGCATGACATCGATGCAGTGGTGAACTTCTAGGTGCTCCCAATAATGTAAGTCCCAAAATATTAATGTCTTCTTCTAGACCTTCTTCTCATGGGTTCTCGATTTACACCCCTTTTCGAGCACAACATCTAAATCTTTAACCATATCATAGATCTCTTTTCCGCCTAAATGCCTTGGAGCTGAACTATCCTACTTATCTCTGTTGAATTGTTTCTTCATCCTGCGGTATGGGTGAGCCCTCTGAAGGAACCTATGGTGACGCATGTACACAGTTTTGCGTGAGTGCTTCAGCAACACACTCTTGGTATCATCTGTGTAGTGACTACAAGTTTTGGCCCCTTTTGTACTCTGGCCTGACAGGGTAGTAAGGGTAGAAAAATCATTTATGGTGCAAAATAACAATGAGCGTAAAGTGAAGTTCTTTCGTTTGTACACATCCCATACCTGTATCCCTTCAATCCACAGTATTTTTATATCTTCCACCAATGGTGCTAGGTATATATAAATATCATTCCCAGGTTGCTTTGGCCCTTGAGTAAGTATCGACAACAAAATATACTTTCGTTTTATACACAATCAAGAAGGAAGGTTGTACGTGCAGAGAGTCACGGGCCAAGTGCTATGCCAGCTGCTCATGTTACCGAAAGGATTTATTTCATCTGTACTCAGTCCAAACCTTATATTCCTTGGTTTTGCATCGAAGTCTGCAAACCTCCTATCAATGTTTCTCCACTGGGCAGAATCAGTAAGGTGTCTTAGGATTCCATCATTCTTACGCTGCTCCGAGTGCCAACGCAGCAGTTTTGCCTCATTTGTGTTCACAAAAAATTGCTTCAAATGGGGAATTACAGGAAGATACCATACCACCTTAGCAGGAGGTCCTCTCTTCACCTCTATTCTCTCGCCGTCATCTAATTAATTCTTTCGCTTGTATCGGGAGGCGTTGCACACCGGACATGCATGCATATTTGCATAGTCTTTATGGTAGAGAATACAGTCGTTCAGACATGCATGTATTATTTCTACTTCCATTCCCAATGGACAAAGAACCTTCTTGGCTTTGTACGTGGTTTTGGGCAACTCGTTTCTCTCTGGAAGCATGTCCGCTAAAATACCTAATAGTGCCGTGAAACTTTTGTCAGACCAACCGTTGCTTGCCTTCAATTTCAGCAGTTCAAGCGTGACTGACAACCTCATGTATTTTGACTTATATAGCACGTGAACAAATATTTCTCTAAGTCCTCCTTCAAGCCGTAGAATTTAATATACTCTCTCTTATCATAGTTCCCTTCCGCATTGTGAAGCATCTGATCCAAATTGTCATCATGCAGCTTATCCAAATCAGAACCATAATCGACATCATCCGATAACATATCATTGACTTCGTCGGTGATATCATTATTACTACCTTCCTATGTAGTCTGCTCTTCACCATGACTGGTCCAACACACATATTCCTTTTTGAAACTCCTTCAAATCAAGTGCGCTTCAATCTGCGTTTGGTTCTTAAACATGTTTAGATTATCATAGTCAATGCATAGACAGTACATATATTCCACCCTTATTCAACATATCTTTCTCGGCAGCTCTTGTGAAAGTAGACACGTCATTCATATACTCTTCACTCATACAGTTTCCAGTGTACATCCAGCTTCGGTCCTACGTTACGCATATAATTAACAGTTTAGCAAGAATAATTAGTTAACTTAAATTAAGTAGAAATAAACTATGAATTGACTAAACCCTAAACCATGCTAGATGTAAATAAACTTATCTCTAGATCTAAATCTATGGTTAATAAACTTCTTTCTAGATCAAGCTAGCTCGATTTAAACCATCTTCAATTCTTCTTTCACCAAAAGCTATACATCTAAATTATAATGCAATCAGGAACAAATTACTAACCATAGGTAGTCAAGAAATGAATGGATCTACAATCACTCTTGCCAAATAGTCTCCTTTCACCAAATCGCCGCCTCAAAGCCCCTACCTCCAGCTCAAAGCAGCAGCTAGATCTGGAATTTAAGATAGAGGGTCGACGGTCTACGCGCAGTTAATATAGTGGAATTATCATAGATAGTTTTTAATACAAACCGTCCGTGATATTTGGCAATATCATAGATGGTTCTGGGTAAGAATCGTCTGTAATACTTCATAAACGGTTCTCACCATGAACCGTTTGTGATATTATCTCTTCATAAATGGTTTTTGGCACTGACAGCAACACAGACGGTCTCTAAACTAAAAATGTCTGTGCTTTTATTTAACACTGACGGTTTTGGAGAATTATCTGTGATGTACCATCTAATATTAGGCCTCTTGTAGTAGCGACCCCTCTGTTGTGGCAGGTCGGAGCACATAACATGGTCAAAAGAGCACACAACATGGTCAGAAGACTTCGATCGTGAGTACTCAGAAGCGAAGCTTCGACCATGAGTACTCAAATAAACTACTTGGATGAACGGTACTCTGCTATAGTACTCGTGTAATAGTATTCTGCTACAGTACTCGATGAACAGTACTCATACGACCATGAAGTAACTCGTATTCGAAGTGAGTTACAACCACAAAGGAATGTACTCAAAACAAGTTACGACCACGAAGGAACGTACTTGAAGTGAGATACAACCACGAAAAAATGTACTCAAAGTGAGCTACGATCACGAAGGAACATACTCGAAGTGAGCTGCGACCATGAAGGAATATACTCGAAGTGAGCTATGACCACAACGGAACATACTTGAAGTGAGCTATAACCACAAAGGAACGTACTCAAAGCAAGTGATGATCATGAAGACATGACACTCGTGGATGGCTGGACTCGCTGGAGAATAGTGAACTCACAAGACACAGTGTTTTTGTGCCGCCTGGAATTGTTTTGTGGCATTTTCTCCGTTGATCTTTTTGTACTATGAAAAAGAAATAACTGACCCAACGTACCCACCATGTCCAGCTCTTCATAACGTGCCATCCCACGTCTGAGCTATTCGTGACATTCATGAATTTACATAAGGCACGTACTAATTCTCTTAACACACACACCAACTCACTTAACGCATACATTAATGCAGTACGACTAAGACTACTGCAATATTTGTAGGTGCGACGTTGTTAAGTCCAACACCCTCTCGATGTCTTTAATTATACAACATCGTCGTCCTGTGTGATCAACCTGGGGGCAGCCACACTAATCACTTCATTCATTTTTAGCTTCTTCGTTGCCTCACCGTCTGCGTCGTTCCACACTGCAGGCAGCAACTGAGTGTGCTGCTGGTAGTTGATCGATATCTCAGTGATGTCGATGGTGTAGCCCTTCTGCCAGTTTGGTGATCCTGTATAGCCGGTTTGGTGATCTCTTCACCTTGGCGATGAGGTTACGTCGTCAATCACAGACACGCAGAATGCCATCTTCAATCAGCACGCTACAACCACCCTCATCGAGCTGGCCAACGACGATGATATTGCTCCAAAGACACAGGATGAAGTACACATTGGTGAGAGCGCGGTGTTCATTCCCTTTTCCCGCGAACAGCACGGTGCCGCACCCGTGGATATCGACCACCAAGCTGTCCACGAACTTGACTAAGCCGGTGATCCCACGATTGAGCTCGAAGAACGCTGTGCCACATCCCATCATGTGATTCGACGCTTCGGTGTCGACATACCAGGAGGTCTCCTCATGATCTTCATTGAGGAAGATCAACCTGGTGCGCTCCTCATTGAGGAAGACCTGATGTGTTTTGGCTTGGCAAGCGCTCAGGTGATGTCCTCTTCTATTGTTGTTACTTGGGCCATCAGGAGAGATGGCTCATCGTCAGCGTTTCGCACCAGATGCGCCTCCTCCCTTTTCTTGCGGTAATCGTGAGCCGTCTTCTTCCTATTGCTGGAGGAATATCGCCTGCACCCACCACACGGTCTGCCACGGCACACGAAAGAGTTGATGTTGCCGGACATTGATCCATCCCGATTGCATGCCTGTGCCCGTGCTTGCCACTCCTCCTCTGTGAGGAGTAGATGGGTTCCCTTGTCATCGGCGCCACGGTTGGAGTAGCACTGCTCCACCGCTAGAAACCGACCTGTCACATCCTCGATTGAGAGGGCGCTGACATCGAGGAGTGTCTCTATGAAAATGGTCACCTGGAGGTAGTGATCTGGAACCACCTATAGGAGTTTCTTGACCACTCTTCCTCCTTGACGATGCGCTGGACGATGAGCATGCAGCCACCGTCATCACGGTGTTGTGGTCGGCACGAAGGAGGTGAAGGCGAGCGCGGGTGGCCTTGCCATGGAGGAGTCATCGATTGCATTCTTAGCGGAGCCCACAACGAAGACATGTCTTCCAGATGATCATCGAACACCGGTTCTGATACCACAGCAGACACGCACGCAGTCGAACGACCACGAGGTCGTTTACGACCACTCCTTGTCTCAGCAAGTCGATAGTTGGTTACGACTTATGACCACAAGTACTCGTTACGACAATGAGCACTCATTTACGACTTACAACTTATGACCACGAGTACTCAAACACTCGGGGATACGCACACGACACTGAGAAGAAACGTGAGGATTTTGTGATGCTCGACTTTCACAGCCTTTTCTGAGAACTCTATTTATGAAGTTAAGCATCAAATGAGTACATATCATAACTAACATGGCCCCCTATGTGCACGCCACAACCTACACGATCCGTACCATCCCACAAACTAGCCATGATGCACGACTACAAACTGAAATCTGATGAAAAGGACACAACTGTTCCCGCGTGAACGTAGCACATGTTGAACGTCTAACGCGCATGACGAGAGGCCATGCCCAACTACTGAACTCACAACCGGCAACTTGATCAAACCACCTAACAACTCTGACGAAGGCATCCAAGTCCAGGTGGTGATCGTGCAGCCGTCCTGGATGACGGCGCAGGGCTCATTCGCTCATGTCGGGCTCCGACTTCCTATGTCTCTCCATCTCGACAAATTTGATCTGGCCGATGCTGTCACAAGCGGTGACGTCCCTGATGCTGAGCCCCATGGAAGCATAGTCATCGGAGTAGTACTTCCTATTGCTGGGAATCGGCTTCGACAACGGCATGTATGTAACGCCCTGCGTTTTCTAACTAAGCTAAACATCGTAATTAGCGTTAGTAATAATGATTAAGCGATTAAATCAACATTAGGAAGTAAACTCGTTAAGTCGATTCTCACTGAGGGGATTCGAATTAACACTCGCAATAAAGCAAACCAACCACAATTTACTTATTCATTAACACAATTACAATAAGGGAACCAATTTACAAATGTAAGTCCATCTGGTACATATACAATTGTATCCATTCAAATAGGGAATAGAGATTACAATAGGTTGGAAATACATCCTCATTTATACATCAATAATCAAAGGAAGACAAAGTTACATTTAGGTCATTGCATACATGAGAACCCACCATGGAACTAACACCACACCGTTGTTCCATTTATGATCGAATTAGTAATTAAAAGACCGAACAAAAGAATAAATAAAATAATAAGCGAAGCAGGGAAAGAAGATAGAAATTGCCGTCAGAGCCCTGGAGGTTAAGTTCGGGCGGGGCAGTTCGTTCATGGAGATACTTGACCATCCGGGGGCTAGTTAGCACCTCTCACAACCATAGGGTCATCACTCGGCACCAACAAACTTGAGTTGATATAGAGACCAGCCAATGTAAACCAAATTACCATAATGTTTTTCTGCATTCACATGGCAGCAGGAACTAGCACAGCCTTCTGGATGCGACAGTCACAGAGGCTAGCACAAGCCACTGAGAAGGCACCACATAGCCTCCAGGACAGCACAATAGGGTATCAGCCAACCGACGAGAAAGGAGAAGAAAGTTTGAGCACGACACCAGAAGATCCAACTCACTCCTTCCTTTCCTTCCCCTACCCCAGTCCAAACCCTCAAAACCCACAGCCATAATCGTCAACTAGCACAAGGAGAACTCAAGGCCAGCCGACAGGAGCAAGACATCGGCAAGAGACCAGACCACTGGCCAGCAAACCATAGGAGGAGACCACCACCAAGACTAGCCAATCCACAGTCAACCGGGAAAGCGACCACCGAGCACAAGTCGCCATCCTCACCAAAGCAACCAAACCCACTGGCAAAGGTAGCCCACCAATCACCCACATTTTTAGCATCAATTTCAATATTAAACCTTGCATGCCACACACAATAAGCCACCATTTGTTGTCAATTAGCATCATGGGGCAACCATGAAACGATCACAGAGAACACCAGCCGGGGGTAGAGGAAGAGAGCAGAGGGAGCAGAGTGTACCGAGGAGGAGAGCCACCATGTATAGGGAGGGCACCGTGCACCTGACGGCCATGGCATGCTCCCCTGGCGCATGGCATGACCTCGAGCCCCGCCAGAGCCACCGACGACCACCCTTGAGTAGATTCAAAAAATCAAAGTAGACAAATCAAAATCTAGCAACAAATCGAATAAATAGAGGGGGAGAGAGTAGAATAGGTGAGTCAAGGGGGAGGAGGAAGCGCAAATCGGGGCCAACGGGCAAAAGCCCCAAACCTAGGGTTAACCTAGGGTTACCATTAAGGGCGGCGAGGAGCCGGGGTCGGTGTGAGACCGGAGTAGTAGCAGGAGGGTTAAAACCGTAGCCACCGTGAAGGAGACAGCCGAGGCAAGGTGCCGGCGATGGGGCTGCAGGAGGCGATGAGTAGCGGCGTCGCCATGGCGCAGCAAAGCCGAAGGGAGGCGGAGCGTGGAGGAGCCTGTGACGGGATGCCAGAGCTACGGAGGAGCCAAGGCGGTGCGGTGCTGGAACCGATCTGGATCGGAAGAGGAGACAGCCACGAGAGAGAGAGAGAGAGTGCGGGGGAAGACTTGAGGCGTCGACGGAGAGAAAAAAGGAAAAAGGAAAGGAAAACAGGGAAAAAATAAAATAAAGTAAAACAAAACAAAACAAAATTAAATTAAATGGCAAAATAAAATGTTGCAGGCTAGATTTTATTAAATTAGGGATCATTAAAAGAAGTGAAGCATAGAAAATTCGTCATAAAGAATTGTCGAAAGTAAGGAAATTAAGCGGAGGTTCTACAGACCGCGTAAGTGAATGTTAGCAACATCAACGTAATATAAATTCTTTTAGAAACTAACCAAGACCAAGTAAAATCCTCAGTGTCAGCGTAATATTCTTAGAACTTTACGCATATAAACAATGTCAGTCGAATAAAAGTAAGTGTCAGCCGACCAATTCAAATCAATAAGAAATCTTAGGAGCCGGTTATAAGCGAAGCGAGAAGCCAGAAACCCCACGAGCACACTTAGTAGAATTCGCTTAATTAGGCCATAGTATCTCTTCGACATCATAGATTAATCCTTAGTATAATTTACAAGAGAAGGGCTGAATCTTCAAAGGGAATTATATCAGGGTAACAAAGAGACTCAGAGCTTTGTCGTAAACACAGGCAAGCATTCCTTTGAACAAATCTTTAGAGTATATTTCATAAAACAAGTATTTTTTGTATTAATCTAGTATCACCTTGCATGAAAGAAATGAAGAATATTTAAATCGAGCAAAGGCTATAAGAGATAAAAGAAAAAAGGATAGATGGCAACTGACGGAGCAGTTGGCCACTTAAATTAATTAAGAAGGTGGGCAGAGGTTGCCTTGGCAGGTGACAAAGGGGCAGGTTTGGGATCTCTGCATGAGAATAGAATGTAAGGAATCACAAGCTTCATCCATGTGAACAGACCGTACCAAAACGTATCAACCAACATCTCGTTTTTCACGGACAGAGTAGTAACTCTATCAAAGTATTATATTCTCCACATGGGTAAGTATTAATTAGGGGAAGAACCCACAAGAGCCGGACCAGCACCGGAGTGGGGGATCCACAGCTGCAAGAACCCAGAGCTGGTAAGTAGGCTAGAAGTGGGGGATGCAGGTCACAAGAACCCAGGATTGGTCAGAGACCAGAAGCGGGGTATGCGAAGGCGATATATTACACAGTTGGGTGTTGGGCGAGGGTCAGAAACCACCCCAGCCAATAGTTATGTCGCTTTCGGTGGGTCTGAGTGAGGGTGGTACACAGCTCCAGGCTACCGCTTGTAACTAGGCGGAGATATAATATACTGAGATAGATGTAAAAATATTGTACTCTGATCTGGGCACCGCATCTAAGGAAATGCGGAGATCCGGGAGCCACCAGGATCAGAGTGGTGATGGGTAAAGTGGTACAAGTTAGCACAATGCTATACAAATTATGAATTCATGCCTGTCTCCGGGAAAGGAGAATTACGGAAACTTGTGGGGTTTTTTGCTGTTCATGCGTATGCTTAGTAGTTTTCTAAAATAATATATCTGAAATCTTTCCTAACTTAAAACCATTATTTTCTATAATTCCGAGATTGAGAATGGATATCAAAATAAGAGGGAACAATAGAGGTAGAGTAAGAGTATACAGTGCATATTTGTTATATAAGCTTGCTGAGTACTCTATACTTACTCTTGCTATTATTTCCTTTGTTTAGAGGATATTCAGCTGGGTTCGAGCGAAGATGAGACCTATATCAAGAAGCCTTACTCCCAATGGGAGGGAGGTTGTACCGAGGACGAGCCGTACGAAGGTCACACCATATACGAGAATTGGGATGACTAGAGACCCATGGACAGCTCGGATTCTACCACTAGTGTATTTGTGCTATTAGTGTATTGCAATTATATTCTCCTGTATAATTAGAATTCTGAACTAGACTTTTTCTTGGTACTGTAATATTTTAACTGAATAAGTTGTATGAACTTTAGGCCTGCGCGGCGATGTGAATGTATGTAATCTTCTATCTCTAATGATTATTCTGTAATGATTATTCTGTTGTAACACTCGGATCCGGCACCGGCGTCTCGTCGAGCACGTCGCAGATCATAATGCCGCACCAGAGATGGACCCAGCCCAGTAGGCCGTCTCCGAGACTCCGAGCGCGATCACCTTGTCGATGCTATGGCACAGCGCGCTCTCCTTGTACCTCTCGCTGCGCCGGCTTGCTGGTCCACATCCGTGTCTTGGAGGAGAAGACGCAGAACTCGTACATGTACTCCTCGCGGCAAGGCCACGTACGCTGGAGGCTTCCACGACGAAGTGCTCGCCGTCGTCGCAGGACAGGATGCCGGCATCGTAGACGCCGGGTAACAAGGTCGGGCTGGGGCTCGGGATCAAGAAGAGCTCCGGCCGCCGCCCCGATCGGTAGACGATGTACTCGTCTCAGAGGATGGTCAGCCGGGTGAGCCCGAGCCCGGCGTGAGGTAGCGAGGAGGACGGGCTCCTCCATGCGACCATGCGGTTGGCCTCCTTGGAGCCGGGGAAGTGGACGCAGAAGTGGGAGAGGCGCGACGGGGCGGCGAGGTAGAAGGAGACCTCGATAGGGATGCCGTAGAAGGTGTTCCCAGAGGCGGTTGGCGGAGCGGTCGAGGATGACACACGCCGGAGGGTCAGCTGCGACGGCGGCGTTGGGTATGGCAGGTGGCCGGAAGGACTGAAAGAGGCGGATTCGGGCCGGCACATGGCGCTCGCTAGGTTACATATATATAGGCTGTCCAGGTCTCTAGATCCAGATCGGACGGCCTACGAGATTTGTTTTGATGAGACGTGTTGGGAACGAGACGGAAGCAGGCAGCGCGCGGTTCTGTTGGGCTGAGAGACTTATGAATTAAATCTTATAGATGATTTCGATATAATATCTATTATAATCGATTTATAAATTTTACCTTAAAAAGATATACTTTAAGATATACTGTTTAAAAACTAATTAGTGTAGCATAAACTATAAACAACAAGCACAAAAGAACGCAGTCGCTTTCAGAGTTTACTTGGAAAATGCTCTCCCCTTGTTACTGAAAGGATTAATCATTCAGTAAAGAAATTTTACAGATACAAGAAATAATGGGCCTTTCCCCACATTATACCACAGCATATTTGCGTGAAACAGGACCCTGCCAATTCACCAGAAGCAAAGTGGTGTTAAGACATGATACACAATCAATGGGATAGCTACCATTCCTAGTTCAATATATACAACACCCTGAAACCACTTGTACCCTATTTCATTTTCCCTTTTCATTTTACACGTAAACCAATCAAGCTGGACATGTGCAGCCATAGGCAACTCTGTGACTATATTAACACACAGTAACATATATTGTCAACGGCGTCGTCGTATATCTGGATTGTCTCGGTCATTGTTCTTGAAAAAGGAACCCCATTTCTGTGTCAATCCGTCTATCAGGCTGCCGGTCCGGCTCTTCTGTACTACCAGAGTTGCTCTTGTGCCGTCCTCTCCATTGGCGTTCTGCGTTGATTTCTGAGACACTAATGAACCAGAATTTTCATTGATGACCTGAGTTGACCCGTTGGATTCTGATGGGCTAGAAGAATTCGCAGAAACAGCATCATTTACACTGCGGCTATCTGCACTATGCACTTCAGCTGGCTTTGCTTCACTGTTGCAAGCTGCTACACCCTTCCCAGGAACATCAGTGGTACGCACCGGGGAGGATGCATCTGGCTCCAATGCTGCATCAGTTGCACCGTTGCTCTCTTTTACTACATTATTTTCTTTGGATGCAGCATCAGATACATGTGATTGCGTAGGTTTTGTGTTAGACAGCTCAAAATCCTTCAGAGACTCAATAATTGCTTGCATCAGCATCTGCATTTCAGCACAGAGAAACCAGATTCACCGCACATAAGCTTAGAAACATCAAAATACGAGGATAGAAAGTACAAGCGCATTCAACACAAATCAGCCTTCACCCTTGTAATCCTCAGGACATTGATTTACATAACTACATACTAGCACCAATTTTCCTGCATTTCTCACAACTCGTTCAGGCTTTTGGGTGGATCCCCATTTTACATTTGAGCGTCCTATTGCACTAGTAAAATCTTTGTTACGAGGTGTATTTTCATAGCTCAATCAAAGATATAGTGACAAGTGAAAAATAGAGAAAAAAATTTAAAAACCTATTTTGCAGGCATTATATACCGAAGGCGCTACACTTCGACTAGCCTCGTTCCGCGTGGATCTGGCCGGTTGTCTCCATCCGCTACAGGACCCCGCCACCGTTCGTCTTCTACACCAGCTCGGAGCTCTTCCATTGACACCATGATCGCCGCCTGGCAGCTCGAGGACGAGCTGCATGTCTGGGAGGGGTGTAATGTCATAGACGTGGGCCTTGGGCCAGTCGGGTTATTATTAGGAATTAAAGATTGGTTTCTATTTGAGTTAGAGATTGGTTTCCTTGTATTAGAGATATAATTAGATATATGATATCAGTTAGAGATATAATTAGGATTAGATTCTATCTGTTAGAGGAAGCCATCTATATAAGGAGGCTACCACATGCTATTGTCATCAATCAGAGAATTATCATAGTCTTCCTCGTCTAAATCTCTAGTCTCTCCTCTCGTTCTACGCCGACACCATCCGGCTATCTTCTTGGTGGTGTTTACCCCGGTTCATGTCAACACCAAGAACCTGATAACCTTGCCCTCTAACCTGAGGCCTAGGCACCCAGCTCAAGATCACATTCTGGAAAGTTTTATGCATGTTGAACTCCATAAGGTCTTAAGAAACTACAAATGACAGTGCAACATGAAGTCATAATGACAACTCTGAAGGATGATAAGGTATTAACTTACTCTATCTTCATCTTCTTCGGTGTAAGGCATATCTGACAAGCTGTCAAATGAGTACTCCACATACTCACCATCATCAGAGGTCGGAGTGAGCAGCCTTCCATTACGACCATTGGGAGGAGTCGCAGTAGAAACACTAGATGAAGAGGGACCGACATCACCATCCACTACCTGTTCAAAAAGCCCAATGGGTGTAATATTCTGTAAGCTTGCTAGAATATTAGTTTTGATCTATACGGATTCAAAGCATTCCAGCAGAAACTCATAAGCAATATAAACATCGAAAGAAAATTACTTAGCCTGTGGTAAAGCAGAAGAAGCACACATTTAATATATTTGCACAAGAGTACAAAAAAAATGAGTGCAGCATTTCACATTCTTTTGTCCAGTAGGGTTCACTGGGCTTATAGTTTGGTTTATCACATAATTGTAGTGCATACTTTATCTTTGCTCCAGATGTGCCATAATGACAATCTATGTAGCACGGACACGTGTCTAAACTGCCGTATCCGTGTCCGACACGGACACGGCTCAGACACGTGTCGGCGACGTATCGAGCAATTTTGGAATTAATTTTAATTGCTAAAATTCTCGACACGTGTCGGACACGATAAATACACGAGTCCGACACAGCCTAGGACACAATTGGCCTAAGAGCCGGCCCAGGAGAGAGCCGGCCCATCCCGTGCGCCAGCGGCCATCCTAACCCTAACCCTACCCGAGACCCCATCGGCCATTCTCACGTCTTCCGCCTGCTCAAGCATCGCTCCGCCGCTTCGCGGCGCCGCCGCTTCGCATGCCGCGCCGCCTCCCGGCCTCCTCGCGCGCGCCGCCTCCCGGATTCCTCGCGCGCGCGCGCTTCCCGCGCGCCGCTCGGCTTCCCCTCGCGCCTCCATCGCCGCCGGCCTCCTCCGCGCGCCCCGCTGCACGCCGCCTCCTGCGCGCGTCGGCTTCTTCCCGCGCGCCTGGCTGCTTGCTGCGGCCCTCTCGCGCCCGCTGCTTGCGGCTCCTCTCGCGCCTCTGCACGCCGGGCCTCCGCGTGATCGGCTTCTTCCTCCGACGCCTCCGCTGCCACGGCCTCCTCCTGCGCTGCATCGGCCTCCACTCGCGCGCACACCTCGCCTCGCGATCAAGACAACAAGATTGTATGGTTTAGATGCAGTCGGCAATAACAACATTTAGATTCTATGATGCAGTATGGTTTAGATGCAGTCGACAATAACATTTATACTTGATTGATTGTTTGCTTGATTGTTTGTTTGCAATAACATTTATGCAGTATGCAATAACATTTGCTTGATTGCTTGTTTGCAATAATATTTATGCAATATGCAATAACATTTAGATGCAGTATGCAATAACATTTATGCTTGATTGCTTGTTTAACATTTATGCTTGATTGTTTGTTTCATCATTCTAGAAAAATGGAAGCCTCTAATTCTAATGCGAGAGAGGAGGAAAATACAAGCCACAATAGGTCAAAGCTTCCATTGTGGAATCATGTTGATATTCTAGACAGGGGTGGTCAGGGGGGGGGGGGGGAATGTGAAATGGAGATGCAAATATACATGTTAGTCCATTGCTTTAATTGTTTATGAATCAAATATACATGTTAATATGTTATCTTTGTAGTCTTGCCGATCTGATTATGTTATTTTTTTCCCAGGTTAATGGAATTCTTACTTCTGGAAATGGTATTCACATCAACAATTGTTGTCAGGGTTACCAAACAATTCATGAGGTACATATTCCGAGTATACACTTTACAAAGTACAAGTTTACAATTTACATTATTACAGTTTAATAAGCATGTGGAAACATAGAAAATAATATATATATATATATATATATATATATATATATATATATATATATATATATATATATAATATTTATTATTTAAATATATATAGCCGTGTCGCCGTGTCGGTATTTTTGGGAAAACGGCGAATTCCCGTGTCGGTGTCGTGTCGACGTATCCGTGTCCGTGCTACATAGATGACAATGCATCGATTTCAATATACACAAGTTTTAATCCCAATACCACCAAGAATTATTGCATTGCTAATCCCCACATGTTCTTACTTGAAACAGACGTTTTTCTAACCAGTGAAACAGTCATATTTGGCTTTAAAACCCATTATTCTGAAGCAAAAGACACCTAAAATCCTATATCCGGCTCGAGTGCGTGGTTCATTGTAACCATATCAGGGCAAATCCAGAGAATACATAAAACAGAAACTGTGGGAGAAAGTTACAAAGAAAATGGGATTTTATTATGGTTGAGATAGGTGATATATTAGGAACGACACTTAACGATATCGTGCAAGGAACTCTGCACAAGGGAATATTTGTGTTATGGAATAAAGTCTTAAACATTAAATGAACTATAGACTTGCAATTAGCTATGGTGCTAACCCCTTTTAGATAGAAAAATTCTACAAACTTCTGTGCACCAACATGGTAACGTCGCACCACCACCTGCCTCACATCTCCGTATTTCCGTAATAGACCTATATTTGTGCTGTAACCAGCAACCATCCTGAATACTTAAATGACAAAGTAATTTGAAGTCATTCTATGCCTCAGACCAGATAGTTTTTGGGAAACCAGTCTGAGCTAGCATGGCAGTTACTGATGGCAACAGGTCATGTGTTTCTATTTTCTAAACAGCAGTGACTGTGGTACTAAAGGGGGATTTGCTTTCATGCCACCATGGAAAGTCAGAGTCAGGCAGAAGATCAGGTAGAGGACATCAGTGTTACTCCCTCCAGTCATAGATACATGTCGTTTTGGACATATGTGCAATCAAACTTTCAAAATATTGATTATCAATATCTTTTTTAATATCTAAATTGGATACATGAAAACCATATATGTAGATTTGTCTTGAAAAGTACTTTCATAATATTATAAATTTATTGGGTTTTATAAATGTATTACAATAGAAATTAATGGTCAAAGTTGTGTTTTAGAGACCGTGTCGATGTCCAAAACATGTATTAGTGACCGAAGGGAGTACAAAAGACATAACAATCAATCCTAAAAAGAAGTGAAAAATAGTACAAAACAATACCTCAGTTCTGTCAGCCCTGTCTTCTGTGGTGGCACCAGATGGGACCTGCAAAACAATCAAAAGAAACCAAGACTAAGTTTGCTACTCCACAAAGGAGATAACAGTCATAAACTGCTGGATCAAACATTGTAAATTACTCCCTCCAATCACAACAGGATGTTGTTTTGGGGTACGTGCAGTCAACCTTTCTACACTTTGGCTATCGATAATTCGATAGCTTTTTCAATATTTAGATTGAAAACATGAAAATGATACTTGTAGATTTGCCTAAAAAAACGTTCATAAGTCTAATTTTATTAGGTTTCATAAATCTACAATATAAATTAGTGGTGAAAGTTGCTTTTTGGGGACTGTGTCGATGTACAAATGAAATTATTTTGTGACTGGAGGGAGTATATGATAATATTTGGATCTCCACTATAATATTTCTTTTAGCAGTCGAGCTTCCATTTGTGAGAGCCAAAAATGAGAACCAATTAACTCCAGTACCACTCTGGCACTGTGACACAGCAGAATTGTAGCATTGTTCAGAATGTCAACCAACTAAAACACCCACCTCCATTCTACTCATGAGCCTTCTAGAACGCAACTGTGCAATGGCATCTTCTGTGGTAGTTGCACGGGCTGTCCCAGAACAAATCACACGTTACTTAACATGATTGGTGTACAAAACATAAGTGCAGAACTGCAGATCAAAGTTTGCAATCATACTTGTTGGTGATTCAGCAAACCTATACTCTATGTCATGTTCTGTATCCCAATGACCCTGTCAACAGAACCTAAGGTAAGTAAAGTCCACATATCCCAATCAACTGTGAAGGAAATATCAATATGTAGTTCTGTACTACCTGACCAAGGCTGCTATGTGGTGTCAGGAAATAATGAACGTCAGGGACATCAGGAGGGTTTAGCACATTATGGAAAAATATTGTGATCGAGTCAAAGTAAAATTGTGGACGGGGTGAATTGTGGTCCCCGTCAAATTTTATAATGTTTTTATCTCCCTGCAGATACATTTGGATTAACCATATATTACTACCTTGACAGACAAAAGAAGTCACATTACACATTGAAGAGAAAGGTCGAAACTTACAGCATATGATTCATAGATTTTGTCTGAATGATGAGGAAGTATAAAATCATCCTCAGTGGCATGTCCAAACAAAGCATGAACAAAACATCGCTTTGCTACCTGCAAGGTTACATTTCAGATACCAAATATGTACTAACGCGCTGTCAAAACAGAGTCACATAATAAGTGTTCCAAAGATGCCTCGCAGCATTATTCAAATAAGTTTGCACAGTGCAGTTAACAGTTGGAGCAAGGAAATTCATTTATTTTCCTAACAAGAAAAGGCTCACATAGCTCCCCTATTCATTATCCAGCCTTTTGCTCTTGTTTAATCGGGGAAAACAAGGGGGAAACGAAGAAAGAATTTTATAAAGTCAACTTAGCAGTCTGGGTTGTGCTATTATTTATAAGAAATTACGAACGGCGCAGAAAAAGGCTTGAGAAATCTCCTGTCAGCTAATAGCAACAGAAAATATATGCGAAGAACAAAGAATCAACAAATGCAAACTCAAAATGCAGCAAGTTCGAACAAAGAAAAATACAGTGCAATAAAATGACCTAAATGAAAAGGGTTAAAGATAGCAAGGATGATAATGATACAGGAATAAAGCCAAGTAATTTTTAAAAAAAAATTCAAGTTAGGAAAGCCAAGTAAATTATCCATCATGGGACAATGCCACGTAAAGTTGTGTAAGCCTAGTACATGAGGAGCAAATCACTACATCTGGCCCAAAACCCAAAGCAGTATCTATATTTAATATAACTTAAGATTAAGATGGCAAAGATTAAGATGGCAACAAACCGGAATGGTATCAAGATCCATGATGTCAAAGTTGGCTTTTCTCTTGACAACCTTCCGCATGTGCTGTATTGCAAGTTTGACCTAAGCAATAAAACAGAAGCTCCATAATAAATAAGATGGAACCTACTGTGTGTAAGTATGCATAAAAGCCATGCATATATAAAATAAAATAAATAGAAGTCAACAGCAATTCATGTACAATTGTAATCACAAAAAAAACTGTGGTCACAAACTCTGCGTCTGGGGCAGTGCACAGAAAAACACATGCAAGGTAGAAAAAATATTCAGATTGCCAAGGTCATGCACGGCTCCAGTAGAAGTTTTGAGTAGTCATGCTCATGCATAGCAGTGGTGCCACAAGGTGGTTATGTAGGCAACAAATTGCACCAACAGCATGGTAAAGCACAAGTGCACATCAACTACACTAGTCCCTGGGCCAACAATCGCATCTCCACATTATTACTTAACAAGTGGTGAATCCCCATCATCAAATGATGCTTACCGTGAATTTGGGCAGGGGATATTTGTACGTATCCACTAGTTCCATCATCAACTGGACCAAGTTAGAGAATGGACTATCAAGAACCATTCCAGCAATTGATGGATCCTCTGCTCCATACATTAGACTGAAAATAAAGATAAGAGTACAAACATGCTGAATAAGGCTACAATTGCAGAGAATGACTATGTACAACAATTATGATCTACAGGGCAAGGCTTGTGCACGTGCGCACACACAAGCAATAATGTTACATAGGAATCATAAAGCCTACAAGCATACTAAGCTGAATGACACAGTATCGTAGTTCACTAATTTGTGACCAGTATGTGCGAAAATGAAGATTCAGTTCAACATAAAGAACATACCTTGTGACTGCACCCATTGAGCGACCCCACAAGCCAATGCAAGATATGTTCCCATCTGTCCGCAAATAATTAACAACAGCTTTCAGATCTTCTCTCTGTAAAACAAAAGAGTATCATCATGCATCACCAATGTGCTCTTCAATAACAATATAAACCATTTAATTAGGTGCCTCATGAAAAATTAAGGCATTGTTAGCTTGGTGGGAATATGGAAGACAAGTTGATTCAGAACAGAAGAAAGAGACAGAGGGAGGGAGGTTTAAACTTTCAATTAGCAGAAAGAAACAATTCCAATTAGTCAAATGTGAAAAGGAATAATTTCTTGCTTAAAATGTTCTAGCTTTCATAGATCTTCTACACCAAGATTTACATTTCACTAGCCATACATTTGATTGGTTATGATCCTTTTCCAGATATTTATTTCTGAACAAAAACACAAACAAATACCAAATTATTCCATATTGTTTATTTCTCAATTTGCCTAATCACATTTTGCATGTACAGACTATACAAGCAAACAGAAGGTTTGGAAAAAGAACAAGTGTCACATGTGCACAAGAAGAACTCACTTCATTCCAGCCTAAGGTGACATGTTCTCCTTCAGAGAGTCCAGACCCTGAAAAGTCCAGTGCAAAGACTGCAATATTTGATGGTAGAAGAATAATAGCAGCTTCACTAGCGTCAGCTCTGCATCCACTGGAAAAAAAATAATGCAGATCAATTAATGCCTAGCAAACACAGCAGGATAGAATATCTTAGCAAATATATGTAAGAACTAGAATTGGAACTTCATTAGCAACTCGATAGCCTTGTTATTAAGTCGCGCGACTAGTCGCGACTAATCGTCGATTAGTCGACAAGTCGGCACACAGGCACCGACTAGTGCCGTCGACTCGACTAGCTGCGCTAGTCGTTCGACTTGTCGACTAGTCGGCGACTAGCCGCGACTAGTCAGCCAGCGCGAGTCGAAGTCTAATTGGATCTTGCTCTGTTCTTCATCCGTTTGACGCTTTGTTCTTCCTCCCACTTACTCCCATCTTCTTCCTTTATTTTGCTGCTCCGTTTCAGATCTTGATCCTAGTTTTTTTCTGTTTTAGACTCAATTTCGATGCTTTCTTCTAGAGCAAGATCCGAGTATTCTTCCACTTTGAGCCCGGGTAGCAGTAGCAAGTAGTAGTGGTGGTGGTAGAAGGCAGTTAGTAGTAGAAGCAACAAGCAAGTAGTAGTAGATTAGTCAACACTAGTCAGGATTAGTCGCGACTAATCTCCAAGTCGGTAGCATTACGACTCGACTCGACTTTACGACTTAATAACCTTGCTCGATAGGTGGAAAGGCATTTTGCCGAAACTGAAGTGTACACTTATATATATGCCTTACCTGTTTCCATGACAATATATAACACAAGGAAGAGCTTTTCCTTCAGGAATCACAACAGGCATGTAGTGGCTACACTGCAATTTCTTGCCCAGGCCATTTACGACCTGAAAAAAGAAACTGCACATATTTAGCTATAGACCATGGCGAACAGCAGAAGAAAACCCAAGTTTATCCTGATTAGCTTGAAGCTCTTTGTTCATTATGTGTAATATATGCCATGTAATAAAATGATGAAGTTTGTAAGTCAATTTCTGTGTAATGATTACAGTAGATTAGGGGAGAAAACAACAGCAAGGTGGCAATAGAAATACATAAAGATGGGAAGGATGTTATGAGACAGATAGGTCACCAATATAATAGATAAAGTAATTCTCGCATAAATTTCTTATCCATCATATCATATATCACAAATTAAATGGGCACATCTTAAATATGTCATCTTTAAAATAAATTAGAAAAATCACTGTTCACAGAATCTTAGCCCAATTAAAGATAGGTGGTAGCCAATTGCCCAATTTACTGATTACACAGAATTTCACTATCAAAGGCATGGTTCACTAAGGCGCTAGGTGCTAGTCGGGCGGCGGAGTGGCGCTTATAGCACCTTGGGTGCCTATGCGGCGCCTCGGCCAACTAGCACATAAGGGGAGAAAGTGCATGGGAGACAAGAGGGAGTGGGAGCAGCAACAGTACCAGCCTCCTGGAGGTCAATGCCAGGCTGCCAGCAACAGGGATGGATAATCGACATCAGAAGAGTTAGATTTGACAGCAAGAAAAGTGGAATAGGGCAGCGGCGAGGTGTAGAGTGCGTCCCTAGCTAGGGTTTTTCTATTACTTGGTGGAATCTAGTGGGTCGGAGCAGCCAAAGCCCATCTCGCCCATAGACTCACGCTTTGTACCGTTCGTCTTCCTCGAGCAATCGATCTCCATCTAACTACTACTCTCTCTCGTTTCTCCCTTGTCTCCCTCCCTCGCTCCCCCAGCACCCAGCGCCCGCCCAGGCCACCCTGCCAAGCTCCGCCTAGGCCGCCTAGACCCACCTTGGACCAGCTTGGACCACCTAGGTGGGGAGGCTGCCTAGCTCGCCGACTTTGCCGAAATCGCGGCAGACGGTCGCCAACTAGCGCCTACATGCCGCCTAGATCCGATTTTTAGAACACTGATCAAAGGAATTAAAAGAATCAACCCAAACAGAGCAGCTAAGGAGGTTCTTTTATTAGCATATCAGCAAAAAATTCAGAGAGGTACCTATATAAATACACACCAATATAAAGTATGAATCCATATGTTTTCTAGATCCCCTCAAACTTGTATACACTGATTATTCATGGTTGTCCAATGAGCCACATCTAATGGACCAGATCTAGCATTGGTCTAGCTGATTTTGGCTGTTAATCCACTGCATTCCCTTGAATTCAAAGTTGCAGTTGCTCCTGCTTCACTATTTAAAAGATTCCAAATTTAATAATGTGTTAAATGATGCCTATGCTATTACTAGATTTAATGCCATTCACAATAGAGGCAAAATCTCTATTCCCATTTTTTTGAAGCAGAGGACATGGCAAACAGGTTGATGTTATTTTTTTGACCATGAGTCTGTCAATAGGTAGTGTTGTTTTTTGTTTTACATGCATCACACATACAAAAGTACTAGTACAAAGCAAACAGAAATAGAGGAGGTTCTCAGGTTGAGTTAATCTGTTATCATTGTATTGCAGAAATATCAAGAATATAACCTCCAAGTCCTTCCTTTGAAACCATCTACCCTTCAGCATAAACTCCTGCTCCAATAGATCATCATTTGGACAATAGTCAGCTCTGCAATGCAACAAAGTAGCAGACAAGTTAATGGAATCACGAACATGAGTTAAGAGTTACTCAAAGGAGCATAGCGGCTGTTGGTGAGGCAACGTACAGTTACTGTAGCAATGTTAACTTGTCTATTCGTGGTAAAAAGAACTCCAGGAATCCTCAAAAAAAAGGAGAAAATAGAGTAGCTTGTTGAGGTGGAATAGAAGCACTACTTAAAGCTTAACTAATGAGAATACGAAAGCAAATGTTACAGTAATGAGTCCGTGAGCGCAATGTTGCGCTAGAACATCTGAAGGCGGGCATGCATTCAGGTTCATTTGTAACTTCGGATTTGACCATGGGGAACAAGCATCTTACTGTAAAAGCTCAGTTGATTGGCAAGTATGTCAGCCTCACACATGTGTTCTTCAGGCTAAATACAGACATCTACAGGCTAGGCTACAGATAAAGTTTGCGATAGAGTTGGACCGACCTATCGACAAGTCAGCACAATTTGGCAATACCAGCCAAAAAAAAGATGGCGGGACTATTTTAACACACTTCAAGTACAGAACAGGACATTCGTAAGTAGGTACCTTCCCTTCAATCAGAAGATAACAGAAATCCGGCGAGCTCAGCTGACCACTGCTAAAATCTGAACCCAATCGAAACTCGCACATTTACAGGAACACCCTAATCCGCATATGGAGCCAGACAGCAGCAACCCCAAGCACCAAGCTCCGACCACTCTATCGAATCGAATTGCAAGCCACGTACGTACGTACAAACATACGACTACGCATATACTTATCTGGAAACAAACACGAGTCCGCCGGAATTACGCGTCCGCGGCACCCAATCCGCAGGCGCCACCAGCACCAGGCCAGCAAATCGGATCGGAGGCAAGCAAATCGACCACGCAACGGCACGAACCGATCGGCCCAACCCCAGGAGGGTCACGAATCCGCCCACCGAACCTCGAGCACCCAAGGCTCAGATCCGAGCCCACACCAAACGAATCAGGACGGCGCGCGGAGGCGGAGGCGGAGGAAACCGAGGGCTCACCTGGGCGGGCGGATGATGAAATTGACGAGCTGGTCCATCGGGGGTAGAGAGAGAGAGAGGGAGCGAGGCAAATCTCCGAGGAGAGAGAGGAGGAGATTGGGGATTGGGTACACGAAGCAAAGCAAGCAACTGCTCTCTCTCTCTCTCTCTCCCTCTCTGATCACTTCCCGATTTCTCTCCCACCTTCTCCTCCCTCTTTTCAATTGGATTGATTGCTTCGCTTTGGGTAAATTGGGTTTCTTGCGTAGTTGCCTTCCGCTTTTCCGGGCTCGACAGTCGACAGCGACAAGAGGGGAAAAAAAGGGGTGGCGGTTTCCGGTTTAGACCCTCTATTCATTTATTTTGACTAACTTGCACCGGGACATTTGTTCTTGTTCGCTTCGACCTTGTCCACGCGTGCATTCCACTGTCCATTTTATTCCCTCAGGTCACCATCATGACAGTTTTTGGAAATTGTAAAATACAATTTTAACCATTAATTCAAATATAATATATTTACAAAATCTAATAAAATTATGTACACATAATTTTCAAGATAAATCTACACATATAATTTTCATATATCCAATATAAATATTTAAAATGATATTAATAGCTAAAGTTTAGAAAGTTTGACCGTACGTATTCAAAAAGATATGTGTTTCCATTGGAGGGAGTGAAGTCATTCCCCACCCATATATTTTAATTCTTCATGTTGATGATATTTTGGAATTCATTAGATATTTCCACAAAACAATCAAACTTTTCATAGTTGGGCGTTGACGTGTTGTTGGAATCAAGGTAGCTAGGATTGTGGCATGAATCCTGGGATCGTATGATCCTCTGATTCTACGGAGCCGACATGACATGGATCAGTGTATGAATCAAAATTTCATAGAATCATGATCCTGAAGGTAAGATTGCTCGGGTAGGATCAGGTAGAATCATGATTTTGATAGCAAACTATATTATCATATAGAATTTGATATTACTTATTGCTAATTTCAGTTACACTAATTTAATTTACTTTGTTTTTATTGTTTACATGTTGTTCTAAGGTAAAAAAGTTTATCATTGACATATTGGACTTTAGATTATTAGTTTATTTAAAATAATTAAATAAGTTTTAAAAATCAAACTTAATTCAATATAACATGAATAAATGTACTCAAATTACAAAACTAAATTCAAAAAATTAAAAGTTCTACTATATACTTGCATATTTAGAAATATGATTTAATTTTTATATAAAACATATACGCTTTTAAAAAATCTGATAGAATCATGATTCTAGGATCCGATCCCGTCAGACCAAAAACGATCCTACCTAAGATCACGATCCTGACAACCTTAGCTAGGATTAGGGTCGATAACGATGCTGCTCTTTGAGAGGCAGCGGCAATGGCACTAGTCGTCAATGTGTCGCCAGCGCCAAAGTGGGACGGGATAGAGATTAGAGAGTAGGAGGCACATCACATCTAGATCTAAACACCATAATTTTTTATTTGTTTTCATGATATATTAGCAATATTTATGGGAATGGATAGTGAACTCCTTCACTAGCATCATCCCACTCAGAGATAAGTTGAAACACCCTTTTATCATGTAACGAGCAAGATTGTCAGGATCGCGACACGGATCGTAGTATCGTACGATCCTACCAGAGGTAGATGACATAGATCGCAATATGGATCAGAATCGGGTAGTATCACAGTAGGATCGTGATTCAACACATAGAATTGTTAGGATCGGGTAGGATCATGATCCTAACAATAAACTATATTAACATATAAAATTTGATATTACCTATTGCTAATTTAAGTTACACTAGTTTAATTTGCCTTGTTTTTATTGTTTGCATGTTGTTCTAAGGTAAAAAAAAGTATTATCTTTGATATATTGGACATTTAGATTATTAGTATATTAAAAATAATTAAATAAGTTTAAAAAATCAACCTTAATTGAATATAACATGAATAAGTGTACTCAAATTACAAAATTAAATTTTTTAAGAAAAACAGTAGGAGAGACTCCTACTATGGTAATATATTAAAAAAAAGAGTTATAATATGTACATAAGGATGGAAAACTTAAAGACTATCTAGACAATTACAAAGTTTTTCATGCTTAGCAGACTTAATTCTACACAAGTGTAGAATGATATCTCCCTTGAAAGAACACTTCCAATTCTCCAGGTTAGCTGAGGAAGCCTTGAAGATAACCCCATTTCGTTGTTTCCAAATGTGTCAAGCAGCAATGATAAAAATCTCCATGAAACAAGACAAAGAGGATGTGCGTCTGGTGAAAAGAATCATGCGCTCAATATTTGAATTAGATTGCCAGGTTATTCCAAGATATTGCCAGCACTGGGCACTAAAGGAGTAATGAAAGAACAGATGAGACGATGTTTCCTCCTCATTCTTGTTGAACATAACACAGGCAGATCCAATGGTGAGTGTTTGAGTGCTCGATGAAGTAGTTTGAGTGCTCATATCTTTCTTACGGCTGACATGAGGGGAAGGCTCCTCATAAAGCAATTCAGGCAAATCCAATGGCGAGTGTTGCTCTAAATGTGGGCAGAATCATGAAGTGAAATATTACTGTCAAGATATAAAAGTAATTTTCTTAGTTTTTTTTTGATACATTAGCATCACAAAAGCTTTGATTGGGTTTTTACTGTTACATGTTCATATATGGTTTTCTAGTAAAGATATGCAATGAAGTAGTTTGAGAGAATTTTGCTTTTGCTCATACCTTTCTTACGCCTGACATGGGGGCGAGGAAGGCTACCCGTGAAGCAATTGAGGAGATCCAAAGAGAAGCTATGAACAGTGTGATTTTTGATCTGAGGAGGCAATAGGCGATGGCAGCGCACCTTGTGGTGGGGTGCGGCGCTGCGCGTCGCGTTCGTGCATTTTGGAAGTTGTTTGTCATTTAGCTATTTTGAGGGTGTGAGTGCAAAGTGCGAAATAACAATCGAGCGGTCGGTAGTCGCTTCCTAGATATAATTAATGTAAGGTTGCGGATTTATCTTCGACCTTATACTATGTGAAAGTATTTTCTTGATATGGTGTTTTGTGAAATTCATGACAATTTACTTTTATGCTAAGTGATTTAATAAAAAATTGAAACTAAGGCTTCTTTTTTATTTTCTAATTTCTGCAATAATATTTGAACTATTTCTTGTGGCACTCCTATATTCCAAGTAGGCCTTAAAAAGTTTTACTAAAAAAATAGTTGACATGCTTGGCCTACACTATCCACAATGGGTCACATCTCATTCTCATATAATAGATTTTTTTTTTGGGTTGCTTGGAAGGAGGTTTACTCCAGAAAGTTTTAGTATTTAGGCTCTGTTTGGAATGGAGGAATTCCAAAGGAATATTATAAGATTTATACTACTTCCTGCAAAATTCCTGCGTTTCAAACAGAGCCTTATAATTCAAATAAAGATTAAAAACTGCATCCTATCCAATGTTTTGATGGCCCCCAACATCAACTCCCTGGTGACACACAACAACATTTTAGGAAAGAGCATGACATGATCGTCATATGGATGACTCACATAGGGGTCGGGCAGAAGCGGCAAACTCCTACTCTCTGGGTGGTTGAACACCTGTTGGGCCACACATTATACCTTAGGGTCGTCCACAACTCCATTCCCTCACCGTGCCCACCATGGACACGCGCTGCCCCATGCTTCCTTGTCTGCAGCATATGCGTTGCCACCATCGAGATCACACGCATTGAGTTTGGCTGGCTCAATGGTTCATGCACACGATTTGGACCCTGCCTCGCGACCTCCTCATGCTCAACCTCGCCGTCATCATTCCCGCACTAACTGGCGCCGGGGATGCGGTCGACGTCTCCGCACACCTCGACGCCAGCATCTCCTGCCTCCACCTAATCCACCGCTATCGTCTCGCACGGAGCTCGCGTTTACCCTGACTTCCAGGTGGGGCTTGGTCGGACCACTACGCGGATGGCGCCCTCGATTATTGTGTCGCATTCGCTCGAGGCCGTTGGCACAATCGCTCGAGGTCGAGGAAGGCGGAGACGTGGAAGGTGGTGAGGTCTGCTACTGGTACAACAAGTTATACAATGATGGCCCTCGGTTGGGGAGTGCTACGGGGTGTGTGAAGAGAAGTAGAGAACGAGAGAGAATTGGGGAAGGAAGGGCCACTTGGTCCGAGGAGAGAATAGCGAGAGGAAGGATAAGGAAAGATTGTGCGGGGTAGTTGCCATTGGTTGCAGTCTACAAAGAGTTGGAGAGCGGTTTACAGACGGTTTCCCTGCTTTTCTTTTGGAGGTTTTTAGTGGATTTTTTAGGGTGAAAGAACAGTTGAGAAGGGCTTTGGTGAGACGGTTTAACGGTTTGATAGAGACGTGGAGGAATGAATAGATAAACATTCTTTTTATATTAGTAAGAATAAATGGTGCCATTTTTTTCCGAAAGAAATTGACCAGTCCTCACCGCTAGTATTTTACTAGCGAGTCAATTCCATCCAGTTCAACATTCCCTTTCACTCTGGACGCACATAACACACACGGAAGCACTTCTCTAATCCCTCTATAAAGAAAAAGGCTTTCCTGGTTTATAACAGCCACAATAGCGACCCGTCCATCGCACAATTGACCACTCGAAGCCGGAACTCGAAGCAGCCCGATAGTCCATACCAGGAAAACCCGAGGGCTCGCAAGCAAAAGGTGAGCAGGTGGGCCCGGGGCCGGGGCCAAGTGCGGACGGGGCACGTGCGGAGAAGAGAGAGGAGCGAGAGGTGGGTGCGCTGGGGCTCGGTGGCCGGGGAGGAAGGCGGGGCCCACCGGCAGCGGGCCATGATTGGACTCGGGAGGCTCTAGGCTTTGCCCGCGCTTTGCCCGGCTACCAGGCTGGCAGCCCTGCGGCTCCTGCTCCTCCGGTTTTGACCGACCCAGGGGGAAGGTTTGACTCCTCGTTGTCTGGGTCTTCTTTTTCGGAATCCCCTGGTGTACTGCGCTCTCCGAGGTCGGCCCGACCGCCCGCCCAAGCACCGGTAAACCAGCACAGTAACATGTGAGAAAACTAATTATTTGCCACCTGTTATGGGGTGTTTGGAACTGCTCCACTCCACGTTTTTCAGCTTCGCTTCACGTTTTTTAGCCAAACAGGTTCAGCTCCACGCACTCTGTTCGAGGAAAAAAAGGTGGAGTTGTGAGAGCACCAAAAGGGGTACTCCACAAACTCCAGGTTTTTTGTGGAGCTGCTCAACAGTAGAGTTTGTGGAGCAGAGTTTGTGGAGCAGTCCCAAACACCCCCTATATAGGCATTGGCAATATAGGGCAAGATTAAGTACGAGATAATAGGTCAAGTACAAAGAGTGGGTGCTTAGCTGAAGGTGCAACGCGAAGCCAAAGCAAGATAAAGGGTCGGAAGACAATAAGCGACGGGGGGTTTTAGATCCTTTGGAAATCCCTCTTCTTAATACCGTCTATTCCCCTTCATTTGGACCTGCCGTAGCTTAGTTCTATTTATATAGCCTTTGGGTTTTGTCTTATAAATAGTAATATCTTATAGAAAAGCTCGTAGAAAGAGAGACACTCGTCTGTAATTTTGTCCAATATAAATGAAGCTGTTGCAATGTGTTCTACAATTGACTAGTAGACCCTGTTTTGAAAAGACACTCTGTTTAAAAGCTAGGTACTGTACAAAAATCATTTACTGTAGAAAACAACTTTTAGAAACTATTATGAACAAGGCCTTAAGCTCATCGTGCTACACTCGCGGGGAAGGAAAATGAGTTGTTTACGTTTTAGTAGAAACTATTTCACTGGCTTTCAAGGAATGGAATATTAGCAAGCACTGATCTCCACTATTTCAGAAAGTATTTGTTTTGAGGCGAGGGCATAATAACTGCCCTTAATTGATTAAATAGGAGAAGCAAAGTATTGTTACAGGTGAAGCCCTGAGAGGGCTTCTGGAAAAAGGAAAACAAAATTAGAAATTAAGAGGAAGCGCCACCTCCACTTTCACGTAGGCTACGAGGGAGTCTGGGGTGGACACCATCGATTGGAAGATTCGAGCATTTCGTTCCTTCCAAAGTTTCCAAGTCATAAGCATTAGAAGTGTCGCCGTCACATTGCGTGGCACTCCTGACACAAGGACAATGGACTCCCACTAGGAACGGACAGAAAGGCAACTTTGCCGTTGGCTAGGGCTAGAAAATCGTAGGTCGTCCAACATGTGATGTCCATCCAAATTTTCCGGGAGTAACGATATTTGGCTAGAATGTGGATAGCAGTCTCTGGCGCACGTGCGCAAAGCGGGCACATCTGTTGGTTCGGCCATCCTCGTCTGGAGAGGTGATCCATTGTACAAAGTCTGTTTTTTATAACTAGCCAGGCAAAGATCTTGCATTTGTGGGGTGCCCAAGTCTTCCACACTAGAGCATTCATTGTTGTTTTTGTTGCGCTTAGGAATTGAGCTTTTATGATGTTGTGACGCTGTAGACACCATCCGTAGAGAGTTTCTAAGTGAGAATGTCCTCGAAACCCTTCCAAAGGGTCGTCGTGGAAGTTATGGCCCAAATGACAACGAGCTCCTAGATGTGGTGTGCGGCTATGCCGTTAGAGAGTCGAAAAGTATTTATAGTTCTACCTTTTTCTTAACCACTGGCTTTCATGGGTTTCATGTGATTATAGCTACTCTTTTCTTGATCGTATGTTGTATTCGCCAATATCTTGGTCATCTGACCAAGAAGCATCACGTTGGCTTTGAAGCAACTGCATGGTACCTATTCAGTTTGTTTTACACTAAAGTATAGCTATGGTATTCTTGGCCAATCTGTCTCTTCAACAAATAAATGGAAGTTTTATCTATCAATATCGACGTAACATAGGAAAAATGGTGTTTTGATCAGAAAGCATTGTTGTTCATTTAGGATTCTTTTCTCCTTCCCTTGGGGACCATTTGCCTAAATGCTTCGCCAGGCTACCCAGATAGATTACTTCTTTCTGCTAGTTTGTCCTAAGAAAAATAACACAGTTCCATAGATATTTCCAGTGCTTTTCTATCGAAACACAAGGGCAAAAAGCAAAGGGAACTTCAAATAACGAACAGTAGGCGCCTTTTCTTCCTTGGGCCATCTCAGTGATATGTAGTCTCTCAGCCCTTACTAGAATAATCTTTACGTTTGTCCTCCCTACAGAAAGATTCCATCCTCATCCTCTCTTCTTGATGATTTGCCTTTTGGACATTTGTACTTCCTCTCTCTCTCTATATATATTACCCTTTAGATCTCATGAATATATACACAATATTTATAACATAGTATCAGAGCTAGGGTACAAACCCTAGTTTTTTCTGCACCACCACCGAGCATCTGTCGCCGCCACTAGTCCACGGACAAGTCGCCGCTCACTGGTCTGGTCATCACCGCTATGCCCCCGCCGCATCGCCTGCTGCCTGTCGCTTGGCCGCCCGCTGGTTGCCTGTCGCCCGATGTACGATTGCTCGGAGCCCGGCGACCACCACCCGGACACCCGTCGCTCAAAGCTCGGAGCTTGCCATCTAGTTGCTCATCGCCTGATGACCACCGGCTGGATGCCCACCGCTCGATCGCCCAGAGACCGGAGCCCGCCACCGGTCGCGCGTCGCCCGGTGACCACCGGCCGGATGCCTGCCGCCCTGGCGACTGCCATCTGGTCGCTCGCTGCACTGCCGACAGGCGTGATGTTTGGCAATTCATTACACATTAGGTAAAAAAGAAAATAAATAATAATAATAATAATAAAATAGAACATTGATCTAACCGCCATGCCGTCTAGTGCCGCCTATTAGATTTCGTTGCCTTAGTCACCGTGCCACCTACCAACGACTTCTGTTCCATCAAATGTGATCCGATTCTTGGGAGCAAAGCTCCATGGCACAAACTACAGGTTGTGTTCTTCATTCATGGAGATCACACTCGATGGTCTTCGCCTCTAGGGACATATCATTGGTACTCGACCTTGTTCACCATCGCCGGTTTGGTCTCCCCTTAGGCAGCCTACTTTTGCACTTTCTACAGAAAATGATGCCAATAAGGAGGTAGAGGCTGCTACTGCTATTGACGCTACCGATGAAGCCTTTCAGTGTGCTATCGATGCTTTCGAGTGCTGGTGTGTTGACGAGGCTCATGTTCGACCTATCTTGGTGCTCAGCGTTGATGACTCCATCCAGTCAGATATTGTTGGACTACATTCCACTCGTCAGATCTAGGAATACTTGCGCAAGCGATACCAACAGAGCAGTGATGCTCAGTTCTTTTTGCTTCAATGTGAGTTGGAAATGCTTCACTAGGAGGACTGTTCAGTCGACGACTTCTTCCAAGCCCTGGCCAGTCTCTGGTGCTATCTAGATGCGCTGGCCTCTCCACTTTGTCAGAAGTGTCATAAAATGCAGAAGGCGGGTCATAATTGCCTTCGCTTTTATGATTTTGTCTGTCGTCTTTACCTAGAGTTTGAGCCTATCAACGCTCAACTGCTCAACCACCCTCCGCGGTCGACCATCACCAAGGCCCTTTTGATGGTTCAGGCTGAGAATCTTCACCTTGGGTTAGTAGCACAGTCCGTTCCGACTGTGCTTGATGCCCCTTCTTTGACTACACCGCTGATTTCTGCTCTGACTACGGTCCCTACCTAGGTGCTTTGTTTCCGCTCCTGTTTTCGCACCAACTGGAGTTCAGTGCAATTGCTGCAAGAACTTCGAGCATGACTACTAGAGCTGTGCGGCGCAGCAAATGTAGAATAAGGCGCGTGGGGGTGGACAATCTAAGGGGGTAAGGAGGCCCTTCCTTCACAGAAGGACAAACCAGCTTGTCAGGTTCTCAGCAAGGTAACTTTGTTCAGCAGCTCTGTCAGGCCCTACTTTAGCAGCTCTACCGCTGCTTAGTAGGTTCTGCTAGTGTAGCTCAGACTTCTCTTTTAGGTACCTTTTGAGTTCTAGATTCTAGTATCTCTTTCCACATAACACCGAACTCCACATCTCTCATTTCAATAAGACCTCTTGCTTTTCCTATCTTTGTTCAAACAGCTGACGATACTCTCTTGTCTGTCAACTATCAGAGCACTCTTTTATCCACTGATTTTTTTGTGCCAGCTATTTTCCATGTTTCACAACTTACCCTGTAGCTTCTTTCGATGGGATAGCTTACTGAGCTCAGTTGTAGGGTTGGTTTTGACTCTCACACCTGTTTTTGTCCAGGATCAACAGAGAAGAATAATACTTGGGACTGGCCGGCGCCGTAGGGATCGTCAGGGTTTCTACATTCTTGACCGCTTTCACCTTCCACACCTGTTTTGCTTGCTCCTACCACGTCTACCTCCACTACCATTGCTGCCACCACCGCTAGAGCTTTTGCATAGTGGCATCGCCGTTTAGGTCACCTGCGTGGGTCTTGTCTTTCTTCATTAGTTCGTCACGGTGTTCTTAGATGTGTTACTGTTGACACGTTCATGTTTTGTCAGGATGTAAGCTGGGTAAGCATTTACAACTTTCGTATCATTCTAGTGAGTCCTTGTCTTCTTATCCTTTTGATTTAGTTCATTTAGATATATGGGGACCTATGCCTATTATCTCTAAAGGTCGGCATAAATTTTATGTAATTTTCATTGACGATTATTCCCGCTTTACATGGCTTTTCCTATGTCTAATTGTGGTTAGTTTCTTGCAATCAATCTTAGCTTTGCAATAATGGTTCGCACTCAGTTTGAGTTCTTTATTCGTATATTTCACTGTGATTCTACTGGTAAGTACTGTTCTGGCATCTTTAGACAATTCTTTCTGAACAGGGTACTCTTTACCAGTTTTCTTATCTTGGTGCCCATGCTCAAAATGGGGTTGCTGAGTGCAAGCATCGTAATCTAATTAAGACTGCTTGCACTCTGCTCCTTGCCTCATGTTTCACCTCAGTTTTGGACTGAGGCTGTTTCTACGGCTACATATTTCATCAATATGCAGCCTTCCACTGCTCTTAAGGATGTCAGTCCTATAGAGCGTCTCTACTCTAGAGCTCCTAGTACACTCATCTTTGTGTTTTTGGCTGCACCTGTTTTGTCCTGTTGCAGCCTCATGAGCTCACTAAACTATCAACCCAATCAGTTGAGTGTGTTTCTTGGTTACAGTTCCGAGCATAAGGGTTATTGCTGCTATGATCCTTCTGCTCAATGGATCAAGATCTCACGAGACATTGTCTTTGACGAATCTCAACTTTTCTTCTATCGAGATTCAGCTACTCGTCCTGTTTTCACCGTTGAGATGATTTCATGTTTGTCTCTCTCTGACTCTTCACCCATTTCTCCCCTATCACAGCCTTGCCTTAGTTTGTCTCTAGTGGTTCCTTCTATACTCCCACTTCTTGTGCTGCCTCCTACACAGCCTCTTGTTCCTGCAGCACCACCTTCTTGTTTCTCTAGGGTGCACTACTCCAGACATCCTCATCCTTCATCAGACTCCTCTCCTAGTATCTTGTTGATACTGATATCTGATTCCTCTAATGATATTCCTCGTTACGCTCTTCGTGACCGGACATCTCTTCGGCCTCCTGATCATCTTGGTTTTTCTTTGATAGCTCATGCTCTCTCTATCACTGAGCCTAGTTCTTATCATGAGGCTACTTCTCATTCTGAGCGGCAGCTCGCTATGGCGGAGGAGCTTGATGCTCTTCGACATACGGAGACTTGGGATATTGTATCGACACAAGTACATGCTTATCTTATCGCATGCAAGTGGGTGTACAAGATTAATACCATGTCTGATGGTACTATCGAGTGCTACAAGGCTTGTCTTGTAGCTCATAGTTTCTAGCAGGAGTACGATCCATGATTACGATGAGACTTTTGTCCCTATTGCCCATATGAACACTGTTCGCACTCTTGTTGCGGTTGCTTCTGCTCGTCAGTGGTTTATCTTTCAGCTGGATGTAAAAAATGCATTTCTTAATGGTGATTTGCATGAGGAGGTTTATATGCAGTCACCACCTGGGTATTCTATTCTAGATGGACACGTCTGCCATCTTTGTCGTGCTCTTTATGGCTTCAAGCAGGTTTCTTATGCCTGGTTTGCACGTTTTATCTTAGTAATTACCGCTATCGATTTCTCTATCAGTACCCATAATCCTGCTCTTTTTTTTCCATGTCTCACCTCAGGGTAGGACATTGCTTCTTTTATATGTGGATGATTTGCTCATCACTGGTGTTGATTCCTCATTCATCACGTATGTGAAGAAGCATCTTAGTAAGCAGTTTTTGATGACTGATCTTTGTTCCCTTATGTATTTTCTTGGGATTGAGATTTCTTCCACGTCTGAGGGCTACTACCTCTTCTAGCAGAAGTATGTCCAGAATCGTTTTGATCAGTCTGGTCTGACTGATACTCGCACTGCTGAGACTCCCATGGAGCTCCCTTCAGTTTCGTGCTACTGATGGTAATGTTTTTGAGGATCCTACTAGATATCATCATCTTGTTGTGAGTTTGGTATATCTTGTAAGCACTCGTCCTGATATTGCTTATGCTGTTCATGTCTTGAGTTAATTTATAACTCGTCCTACCTACCTTCACTACATTAACTTGTTCGTGTTCTTCGCTACTTGTGTAGGACAATTTGTCGTTTGTTTTTCCTTACCTCCAACTCACTACAGTTTGAAGCGTACTCCAATACAATCTGAGCTAGTGATTCTTCTGATTGACGTTCTCTTTTTACTTACTGTGTTTTTCTTGCCTCCTTCCTGATTGCCTAGAAGACAAAGCAGCAGATTGCACTTTTTTGTTCAAGTGCAGAGGCTGAGTTGAGAGCTATGGTAGTAGTGACAACAGAGGTTACTTGCTTGAGGTGGCTGCTTGCAGACTATGGAGTACCTGTGAGGGGACCTACGACCCTTATGTCTGACAATACAGGTGCTATCAGTGTTGCTTGTGACTCGGTGAAGCATGTGCAGACTATGGAGTACCTGTGAGGGGACCTACGACCCTTATGTCTGACAATACAGGTGCTATCAGTGTTGCTTGTGACTCGGTGAAGCATGAGCTCACTAAGTACATTGGTATGGATATTTCATACACCCGCTCACATGTGCAGGAGGGAGTACTTGCTTTATAGTTTATGCTCTTAGAGTTACAGCTTGCTGACTTCTCCACAAAGCTATAAACTAGGACACAACATTTGTATTTTCTCTTCAAATTCAGCGTGTGTGATACACCATGAGTTGAGGGGAGTGTTACAATATGATAAGATTTCTTGTTTCTTTTTATGCTTTGGTTTCCTTTTTTGTATATGGCATATTCCTTTATAATATCCCATTGTACTCCTTATATATATATATCACCTTTTGGGCGTTATGAATATACATACAATATTCATAACACTTAAATCGTTACGTTGTCATACGGTATGTCCTTGTGCTATAAGATTATAATTTAGGGTGGAAAACAGAAAACAACACACATGCTGTATGAACATTTAAGTAGATACACTAAAAAAAAACAGTGGAATGGGAATGGGAAGGTGAGTACCAATCAACGCGCACCCATATAGATTGAAAGCTGGACTCATACCAGACGTCACCTGCAGTTAAATAAAACACAGGTAGTGAATAAAATGAGCAAGCAGGTCGTGGAATGATGACAAATACATAATGCAGAAGTGACACTACTGATGAATCTGGATTTATACTTTACCTTCTTCCCACGGGTGAGTGTGAGCCTTATATGAGAATTATCGAACATTCCATTTGCGTTAAGAGTCTTAAAGATGGCGTCCTTAATCTGCATCAAAACATGTACATAATGAAAGCTTGGTTCAGGAATAGTTCAAACTTCAAAGTTGGCCCTCAAAAATTGAACAAACTACACGTTAATATTTTAAAGCAGAAACTAGCATATGCCAACAAAATAAGCTGCAACATTAATTCCAAACAGTCACAAGAAGACATAAAAGATCTTTAACAAAGCTTCAGTTTCATTCAATCTTGCAATACAATAAACAGTATAATGACGAAGCAGGTAGTGAAAGTAGTTACCCAATCACGACTGGGCACATTGCTGAAGGCCATAGCTTTTGCAGAATCAAATAATCTAGATAAAAAAAATAAAGAGGACATAGTAACCGCATAGATCATAAGCAGAAAACAGAATGGCAATACAAACAAAATATAGAACTAGCCACTGCACCTATCCAAGTGTTCATCAAGTTTGAATACTTTCCCATCATATATACGTAATCCTTCCCATACAGAATCCCCTCCTTGTACAGCCGAATCAAAGACTGAAACCTGTACAACATAGATGATTAGAAAAAAGAATGGGAAGAACTGATCGAATGTGAACATTGTAATGGTGTAATACTGATCGTGTACCAAAAGTTGCCAGTGACATACCTTTGCACTATCCAACCCAAACAAGAATTTTTTTATTTGCAGGGACAGGAAGAGGAGGATCATGTAATGGTAGTTGCAGGGATCCTGTTGTTTTCCTTACTTGGCGCTTCAGCATGTTGTAGAAAGGCGAACTTTGATCAAGACAAGCAGGTCATAAAACGCAATGGAAAAGTCTGCAGTCGAATAAGAAAGTCAATGATAAATAAGAACTGCAACAAATGATACACCAAAGCAAGATGAAGTAAATTGCATTTTGATAGCATGTCAAAGGAAACTTGTTTGAAAGGGTTGCAAACTTTCAATTCAAACCCTAGAGCTTAACTAAATTTTAAAAAATGGATAGTTCGTTAGAAATTAGAATGCTCATTTACTAGCAATACATTTTCTTCAAATAGGTGCTCCACTGATCGTAGCTTAATCATCAATACAAATAATCACATCGTGTCACTATAAACTACAAAGCATCATGGGGTTCAACAGAGTAGATAAATGTCAATGAAATCCATGACCATGAGTAGGTCATGGAGAAAATTGAGAAATCTATCTAGTAAACATGTGAAGAAAACTAGGCCTTCTTTTGTGATTTCAGACTGGCCATATATAATTAGCAGGTTTAGTTTGTGGTTTCAGCTCAATACAGGATGCCATATTTTGTAACTTGTAAGTTCATTTTAGACCTTTCAAATGGTACCAAACTGTTTTTACTATTTATTCAGGAAAGATTT
Organism: Dendrocalamus sinicus; assembly: GCA_036346575.1. NCBI lineage: Eukaryota > Viridiplantae > Streptophyta > Magnoliopsida > Poales > Poaceae > Dendrocalamus > Dendrocalamus sinicus. Next base: position 33,575,091 of record CM070648.1, on the reverse strand, counting down.
ATGCTGAACAAATGGCCCTATGATGTACGAATTCTCAAAAAGCAAAAATACTTAAATTAGAAGAAAGGAAGACCAAGAAATTTAGTATGAGTGATCAAGAGATCAAGCTCTCCAATGGAAGATCAAAGATGTAAATCCACCATCTGCAACCTCAAATAACATTCTTCCGGGGTACTATCTCGAACCACAATCTTGCCATTTCAACCAATACAAATTGGCACATAAAAACTTGTGATATCCAATATCTAAGCACATTTTCCCTACAACTCCTATCAAATGAATATGTAACTCCCACCTAAATACTAAATACTTATGCTGTTTCATATACCAGATGGAACTAAATCCTGTGCCAAATTCGTGGAGGGATTCTGTCAATATTTTTTGGTTAAATAAAGTACTTGTCTTCGCATGTGCAATTTATCTTAAAACGACAAGCTTTTGCCAGCAGATGCAGTAATTCTTAGTGTTTATTATTTTCAGCATGTCCTTTCACTAACTATGCAAAGTTGAGCAGAATAGAGGTACTAACAAGTAATAAAACACTGGAAATCAAAAAAGGTCTTTGATGCAAGCTTACCAAACGATAATGGCGAGACTTGGAAAAACCTGTAGACTTATGTACAGTCCCATACCACTAGGGGGCCCAAATACCATCAAAGGGCCTGTTCTTTTCGACCGAACCTAGCGGCTTTTGGTTTTTGCTATAGTACATAACTTTCAAACAGAATATTTTCTCAAGATGGGGTCTACAAATTAATTGTAATACATGTTAAAAGCCCAACATCTGTATCAACCAAAATCACAAGTGAGTATCTCTCTTTCCATAATCTCTGTCGTAAACCGTTATAATTCAAAAATTTCAGCCAAAAGTCATAAGCCGCAGCTGCGCCAAACAGGCCCAAATTCTTTGGGCCAGCTTCCCATCTAAAAAAAGGAAAAAAAAAACGATTCCAACTGAACTAAGAAAGCACAGCACCTTTAAGTCTTACTATGCCCGTTCTAAGATACATACTTGAGAGTGAAACTAGTGTAGTTATCATGTACAATGTACATACTTGAGCATTTGTGGTTGGAAAGGAATACCGAGGTCCTCACAGAGTCCGCTCAAGACAGCCTGCATGTGTGGCGCAAACAAACTGCAGTATATTGGCTTGCAATTTGCAAATGTACGAGATATGAATAATTGTAACACAAGGATTGAATTATTGAAACAATGCTATACTATTATTAGGGCTTCAAGCATTACATTGTTTAAATGTAATAAATACGGAAAACCATCGAAACTGATGTGAGCTTCAAATCTATTAGTGTGGAATAAACTACCCTAATAGCTTGAGGACTGCAATGTCATGCTCTTCACAGCAGCCTGCTGCACAACCATGGCAGATGACACACACAGAAAAAAAAAACCATTCAATTAACAAATGAAAGATTTACCTCAGGATCCTGTTGCAGATCATCTGCATCTATCACAGGCGGGCGGCTTCCAAGTTCACACAATTCACTGTATATTGAGACAAGTTCCGCTACGCCGAGCTCCAGGAAGGACGGCGGGACAATTTTATCAAATGATGGTTGGGATATGTGGAATGCTATAAGCAGAGGGTAATAAGCACATAATACTAAGTCCCTGTTTTTAAGTGTTATGGTTTTTGACTGAAATGACACTACAGCAACTATTAGTTTTTTATAAAGTATTCAATTAAATGAAAATAAAGGGAAAAATAGAAAAATGAAAAACATTGTTATATCTCTATAGATAATACAAATAAAAGAGGAAAAAAACCATGTTAAGAAGCCAACGTATTTCAAATGACTTCTGATTTCTAAAAGCCAGAAACTATCGCTGCTGCTTGAAACGGGCCTAAGCATCAGATGGGCGGGGGAAAGCAACTTTGGGAGTGTTAGAACTAGCTTATCGAACAAGTACAACAGAACAAATTCGCAAGCTGCACATGTGATACTAAAACAAAGGGGAAAATACAAGGATATTTAGAGGGTTACGTATCAATATGAAATGTTTTCCCTTCTTCGTCAGGTTGCTTGTCAGGTTAGGGAAGCGCTGCTTTGCCATATGCTACACAAAAAAATTAAGAGATCAGTGAAAATCAGTGCAGTAACTCATTTATAAAGCAATGTGCTAACACTTCGAAAATTGAAATCACACCTTGCAGTAACGATATTTTTTCTCCCCTGGCCCAAAAATAACTTCTTTGACAACTTTGTTGCCATCAGGATCCTGCACCGGAAACATTCCAAGTGACTGAATTGTACATTAGGCAGCATACATGTAGTACTATTATCAACATGTATGGTAAAATTGCCCTGCTGTTGCAAAAGAGGTATACAGGATCACGGTGCACCATAGCATTTTCCACAAGCAATGGATAGGGATTAATAAACATAGTGAGAATTTTCCACCTAAATGGCCCTAGAGCCAAACAATGACTTGAGACCAAAAAAGAAAGTTCTCGTATGGCACAATAAAAGAGGATAAAAGATTGCCTCTGCTTTTCAAAATCTCTATGTAGTCGATGACAAATTCGACCAATCAAAAGAACACTTGTTGCTCAGCTTTGCTCGCAGTTGTATGCTTTGTCCAAACAGCAATCACCAGAAATCACGAACCAGATTAATTCAAGATTTTTTTATTACTGATTTTTTTGGAGTTACAAAGTGCCTTCGCAAGCACCCCTAAAAATGCTAGCACAAAAAGCCTCGCAAAGCCACGGCCAAAACACTTGGTCTCTCCCTGCTTTTATATGCTAGAGTCCTAAACCGTGTTCGACTCAAACACGAACACGAAATCCTATCTCTTTTTCAAATCAAGGGACCCGAAACCCTTTCTAACACGGGTTTTTACCAAGTCTCTAATTCCTCCAGTTACAGATTCCTTTCATAAAGTTTCCAATCTCACTACGTGACGAAGCCTACAGGAACGCACCTCCCGTAGCTCCATCTCGTATCATCCACCTCCGTGTAGAAGCCTCTAGGACCGCACCGCCCATAGTTTCTCCACGCATCACTACCTTTGATCTCCATGTACTCCAGCGTCAGCCCAATCATCTCACATGACATCCTCAACCCTCTGGACATCAGATCTCCCCATCCTAGTCATGGTCCTCTTCGTCACCAACCATGATCGTCTTCACGCCATCCTGCACATGCAAAGACCAAAGAAACATTTCCCGACACAAGCTCTACACAACTTAACCGTCATTAGAACACACACTCACACCACCCTTGTCCATCCATAGACAAGAACAAAATCATCCACGACCATCAATCAAGTTGTCTACGACCACCAATTCCATCGCCTTTTGCAAATCAACCCTAGATCACTTAATACAACCGTTAGCTCAACAAGTACTTGAAAACAATAAGTACTCAGGAATTACCATTGCTCCGCTCCAAACACCCAGGAATACCATGCATCGCTACCGACTAAAACCATCAAGCACCGAGCACTAAGTCTATGACTACCGATCATTAACCAATCATCGCACCATCGATCATTAAGCACTGAGTATCATCGACAACTGCTACGACCATATCAGTTAACCATTGACCCAACACGAGTACTCGAGGTACTCGAAGATCATAGGAATTAAAGCATTCATACCGACCATGAAGTCTACGAGTACCGACCACGAAGCCTACAACAACATTCGTAAAGCCTTCGACTAAACCCGAAGACAAGGACAGTAGACCACAAAATCTACGACCATTGACCGCAAAACCTTTGACTATCGACCAGAAGAATCTCTGAGTATTGAGTACCAGTCAGTAAAGTTTATGACTATTGAGTACCAACCAGTAAAGTATACGACTATTGAGTACCGACTAGTAAAGTATATGACTATCGAGTACCAACCAGTAAAGTATATGACTATCGATCAGTTACTATAGCTACGATCATTGGCAAGGTACTGTAGCTATGACCATCGACAAGATATTGTAACTTACCACCTTCGACCAGGTATGGTCGTTTTGCCATAGACGATGTTCTGTGATTGAAGCCGGACGTGGTCATAGTCGAACGTGGTCGTAAACGACTCTAAGTCGTAACCAATGTGGTCGAAGTCTGCCGTGATCGAAAATCACCATGGTCGAAGTCTGCCGTGGTCATTCAGCCGTGCGATCTCTGATGCCACTCGAGTTCCGTTCGATGTTCTTATCCACCTCGAAAGTTGTCTGATGCTCTAGAGCTACTCAAATTCCGTCTGGTACTCCATTGCTACTTGAAAGCCGTTCGATGCCATTCGGACCTGATCGGACTGGTCTGAAATTACTCGGAGCAACCAAAACCACTCAAAGCCAACCGATGTTCCAAAGCTACTCGAATACCGTCCGATGCTACTCGGACTTGATCGGACTGGTCTGAAACTACTTGAAGCAACCAAAAACACTCGGAGAAGGCAAAACCCACTCGGAGCAGACTGAAACCACTTGAACTTGAAACCTTCAACCGCAATCGACCAAAACTTTCACAAACGCAAAATCCAAAGCAATCCATTATCAATTATTCATTATCACTTTATTTACAACCATCCACATGGTCTAACAATCTCCTCCTTGATAAATACATTGACATCACCTCAAAAACTCTCAAATGAATTACATTTTGAAAGAAAAACAAAAGAAGAAACTTTGCAGACACTCGGCAAAACTCAGAAAACTCCCCCTCAACACAAGACAAGTAATTTTATTAAATTTCTCCATTTTCTCCCCCAATTTCTCTCCCCTTTATCTAATTTCTCCCCCTTGGCAATGAAATAATCAAGGGCTCCAAAGAGAGGATAATTCTAAAAAGGAGCAAAAAGAGAAAATATCTAGAAGCTTTGAGGATTGTCCAAGTTATTTTTGCATTAATTTAATAGTTTGACCAAGCCATCTGTTTGAGCAGAACTTCCTAGATCATATAAAGACATATATCATTTAGCAATGTCAAAACAAGTCTTTTAGCACTATTAAGCAATTTATGTCAATGATAGATATGTCAACAATGACCAAACCAATTATAAAAATCATAATGAGATATCACACCGAAAAGTCAAAACCTAAAAATGAAGCAGATTTTAAATCTAGGCGAGCTAGCAGTCTCATGTAGTAACATATTATTCCATATTCAAAATCTAAGCTTGTGGCATGCTTGTAGCATACTTTTTTCATGTTTGTAGCACACAATTTTTTTTTGTTGATGGTGGCATACTTGAAGCATACTTCTTTTCATTTGCGCGCTTTCTTGTGCTTTTGTGTTTTGTTTAACCTGGAATACTTGAAGCATACTTCTTTTCATTTATGCCTTTTCTTTTGTATAACATGCCAACTTGAGTGATCAAAAAAAGATTGTAACATAAAACATACAAGTCTCATAGTCAAGATTTAAAATAAGACCCAAAATCATGCTAATCCTTTTAGATCAATAATGCAAAGTACCATCTATAATCAATTTAGTCAAAATGTTCTGCCATGTCATGTTTTAGTTCAATTGTAGTACGTTAATTATCACCAGTCATGATCACAGTTACACAACATATGAGTGAATATGATAAAGAAAACTCTACAACTCATTTGATTTCAATGGCTTGGACTTGATGAATTATTTGACAAGTATAATAAACAACACTTCTGAAATTTTAAATACCAAGCTGTCCCTCAGAATAATCCCATTGGATGACATACCCCCAACTCACTCCGCAAATGAGCAAAATGAGAAGTATCAAGCGGTTTGGTGAAAATATCAACAACTTGAGAATCAGAATCAACAAAAATATGAGACAATATCTTCCTTTTCCACATGGTCTCTAAAAAAAATGATAGTGAATATCAATGTGTTTAGTTCTTGAATGTTGCACAGGATTTTTAGCAATGCTAATCGCACTAGTGTTATCACAGTAAAGCGGAACACTATCCAAATTAAGCCAAAATGAAGAAGCAGCTGCATATTCAGCCTCAGCAGTGGACAGAGCAATAGACATCTATTTCCTAGAAGCCCATGAAACAAGAGATGTGCCTAAAAAGTGACAGGTGCTAGAAGTACTCTTCCTATCAATTCTACAACCCCAAAATCTGCATCCGAATAAGCTCTAAGGGTAAGACAAAAAGAAGAGGAATAACATAAGCCAAATTCTAAGGTTGATTGAAGATACCTGAAAAATTGCTTTACCGCTTGACGATGTGACGTATGTGGGGAAGCTTGAAAGTGAGCACATAAATACACAGCAAAGTGTTTATCTGGCCTTGAAGCAGTGAGGTACAAGAGAGAACCAATTGTACTTTGGTATTCCTTTTGGTTAATAGAATCACCACCTTCATCTGGATCCAACACAACCATAGATCCCATGGGTGTGGAAATTGATTTGACTGATCCCATGTTAAAGTGACAAAGTAGATCTTTGGTGTACTTAATTTGATGCAAACGTACCCAACTTTGATTGTTTGATCTGAAAGCCTAGAAAGAATGTGAGATCTCCTATTATGCTCATCTCAAATTCCCTACTTATAGTGTCTGAAAACTTGAAAATAAGAGCATGAGAGGAACTACTAAGGATGATATCATCCACATAAATCTTAATGAGTAAAAGATCATTGCCATGCTTAAGAGTAAACAAAGTCTTATCTACCTTGCCCATTTGAAAGTCATTTTTTTAGCAAATATGATTTAATCCTACCATACCATGCTCTGGGTGCTTGTTTTAGACCATATAATGCTTTGGACAATTTGTAGATATGATTAGAAAATTTTGGATTCTCAAAGACAGGTTGTTGTCTTACATAGACCTCCTCCTCGATATAGCCATTACGAAACACACTTTTCATATTCATTTGATATAGTCTAAAACCCCTTGATGCAGCAAATGCTATCAAAATTCTAATGGCTTCTAATCAAGTAACAGGAGCAAATATTTCACCAAAGTCAAAACCTTTTACCTAGGTAAATCCTTGAGCCATAAGTCTAGCCTTATTTTGAACAACACCATCCTCACTTTGTTTATTCTTAAAAACCTATTTAGGTCCAATAACATTATGACCATGAGGAGGTGACACTAAAGTTTAGACTTTGTTACACTCAAAATTTTCTAATTTCTCATGCATGGCATTAATCCAAGACTCATCAGATAAAGCATGACTTACATCATGGGGTTCAAAAGAGGAGACAAAAGCAGAATGAGCGTATGAAGCATTGGAGTTATACCTGCTATGAAGAGTTATCTTATTTACCTCACCAATCATTTGTTCTGGGGGGATAATGTCACTGAATGTGCAAAGGAGCTTGTAGAGTGGTCGTAGATGTGATCGTTGAAGTAGTCGTAGCAGTCGTCATACTAGACGTAGGTGCAACCGCAGTAGCTGAAGTTGTAGGAGTGGTCATAGCGATTGTCGTTGAAGGTGCAGTCGTAGTTGCTGTAGTCGTAGGAGTGGTTGTCGTAGTCATTGTCATAGGTGTAGTCGTAGTAGCTATGGTTGTAGGCATGGTTGTAGCAGCCGTTGTCGTAGGTGTTGTAGTATAGCTCAAGAACTCCCTGTTATTGTCATCGAGTGCATCAGGGGCATGTATACCTGCATTGTTAGGTCTAGTAATAGGACTAGCCTCATCAAAAGTGACCTCGTAGGTCTCAACAATTTTGTTAGTTTCTAAGTTGAGTACCCGATAACCCCGAGTATGAACTGCATACCCAAGAAAAATGCTATCTAAGGATCTAGATTCAAATTTGTCAAGATTGCCATATTTAAGGATGAAGCATCGACATCCAAAGACCTTAAAGTGAGAAATATTGGGAGAAAGACCAAAATGAAGCTCATAGGAAGTCTTATGCAATTTAGCTTGCAAGAAAACTTTATTCGAAATATAGCAAGCAGTCGAAATGGCTCCAGTCCAATACTTCCTAGGAGTATCATTTTCATTTAGCATTGTTCTAACCATCTCAACCAAGGTTCTATTCTTGCATTCGATCATACTGTTCTATTGCAGCACTAGAGCAAACGAAAAATGATGGTCTAAACCCTTTTTGGCACAAAAGGAAGCAAATGATGAGTTCTTGAATTCAATTCTATTATCACTTCTTGTTTGATAAGTTTTTGTACAAATATTTTAAGTTAAAGCAAGTACCGAGGTATATGTTTGGGAAGGAAGTTTCAATACGTGCACGTGCGGTCCAAGATTCAAATTCCTTAAGTTTATGCATGACCTGGTCCCCAAGCTGTCGGTGCATGGTCGACGCATTGTGCCTCATATGGCAGCAAGTCTAGAGCCGACCATGGAACATATGTTCCAAGATCATCCCAAGTTTGTAGGTCTTTGACTATATGTGTCGGCCACACTGTGACGATCATGCTGATATGACCATGTTTTGATGGCCACACAGTGTTCTACGTGTGCTCTACTCGACCATGGCTCATCGACCACATGGTACAATATGGCATGTTTTACGGCCACTTTTGTGTGGCCACGTCTTTGACCATAGGGTGTTGAGCTCGTTCTTCGGTTACAACCACACTGTGCCAACCGGCTGATATGACCACGTTGTGTCACACTGTGTTGACTAGCTGTTACGACCACGCCTGCTTAAGCACCTGCTATGACCAAGTTCTTGCGACCACGTCTTCGACCACTTGGGTGTCAAGCACGTACTTCAATTATAACTACGTTGTATCGATCAGACCGATACTACCATGTTTAGCTGGTACGACCACGTTTGTGATCACTTGGGGTGTCAACCACGTTACGTCAATCAGACCGGTTTGACCATGTAGTGCAGTTCGACTATGGTTGTACATCAGCAACAATAAGGCATGGTCGCACTGTATCCTCATCCAGTTGGAGATAACACTTAACAAATCTTCGATATGAAAGCAGAGTCCTAGAAGGCAACTAATCTATAGCCAATATGGAATCTTATCTCAATTGGAATCTTACCTCTAATTTAAATGGCACAACCGATACTGTGTTGGAGCCGTATATGGCACCTACGGCTCCCGCCCAAGCCTATAAAAGGAGAGGCAGAAGCAGACACAGAGAAGAAGGAAGAGGACATCCCCGGACATAGACGCAAAGGTGAACGCAGAGGATAATCACAAGGAGTGAAAGCACACCCTGGACGCATACGCAGAGGTGAACATGGAGGAAATCACAAGGCCAAACACCCTAGACACAGACGCAGAGAAGAAAAGAAAGACCGAAGTAGAGAAGGAGCCAGAGAGAGGCCTGAGGCGATGATCATGGCCTCCTATGTCAAGAATGGTAAAAACAATCTTTCCTATCTTTCTTTTGCAGCTAGTTAAGATGCATACAACGAGTGGTGACTATGATGGCAATGTCGCCAAGCAACCACAATCGCTATTTAAATTCATAAGTTCCCGATCGCTGTCCGAAGTCAGCACTTCCGATTGCTTTGCAAAGTTGGAGTCCTCGGTCACTGCCAATCGATTCCGAAGTCATGTGTATCTCCGATTGATTTGCAACACTAAAGTCCTCGATTGCTGTCGACCGCTTCTGAAGTCGTGTGCCCCCGATCGCTACCGAAGTCGGGCCTCTAATGGCTTCGCAAAGTCAAAGTCCCCGTCTGCTACCAACTGATTCCGAAGTCGGGCATCTCTGACCACTATTCAAAGTCGCGAGCTCCCGATCGCTGGACGATGTCAGGGCCTCCGATCGCTTGCCAAAGTCGTGTCTTTGATCGCTTGCCGAAGTCGGGATCTCCCACTTACTGAAGTTAGGATCCTCTGATCACTCTTCAAAGTCAAATGCCTCTGACCGCTCATCGACGCTGAATGCCAATCGCTTTCGGAGTCATGTGTGTTTTCAATTGTGTCGCTGCTGAAGTCGAGCCTCCGATCGCTTGTTAAAGTCATGTCTTCGATCGCTTACTGAAGTTGGGATCTCTGACTTGCTGAAGTTAGAATTCTCTGGTCACCCTTCAAAGCCGAACACCTTCAACTGCTCATCTAAGCCGAACACCGATCACTTTCGGAGTCATGCGTGTTTCTGATTGCATCGCTGCCGAAGTCGGGCCTCCGATTGCTTGCTGAAGTTGTGTCTACAATCGCTTGCCGAAGTCGGGATCTCTGACCTGCTGAAGTTAGGATCCTCTGATCACTCTTCAAAGCCGAACGCCTTTGACTGCTCATCGAAGCCGAACACTGATCACTTTCGGAGTTGTGCGTGTTTACGATTGCATCACTACCGAAGTCATGCATTTCTATGATTGCTTTCTGAAGCCAAAGCTTCCGACTACTTCCAAAGATGGACTCCTACGACCATCAGCCATCTATGATCGATTGTTATAGTCAGACGCCTCCGACCGCTTCCAAGGATGCCTACAACCATTAGCCATCTACGATTGCTTGTTAGAGCTAGACGCCTTCGATCGCTTCCAAGGACTAATACGACTGTTGACCACTACAACCTCTTACTGGAGCCAAAGACTCTGATCGCTTCCAAACACGGACGCCTACGACCACCTCCCAGAGACGGACGCCCGACCACCTTCTAGAGTCGAGCATCTTCGACCACATGACATAAGTCGGGAACCTCCAACTATCTTTCTTTAAAGAATGAAAGCCTCTAACCACTTACTGAAGTCGAGTGCATTCGACCACTCAGTGTGCTTGAGCTCCTTCACTCGACCACAATGATATAGTACTCCGATGAATACTCCCTATGATCGGGTGCTCCACGAGTGCTCTGCTCGATCTCCCGTTATAGTAATTTTACCAATACTTCCTTTGATCACATTAGGTTTTGACCACGGACATCTCCCGATGCGTTTGACCACAGTGAGTTTAGACCACGTCTGTTTTTCGATGGGTTTCGACCACATGGATTTCGACCACGGATGTTTTCTGATGGGTTTTGACCATGGCAATCTTCCGATGGGTCTCAACTACTGTGACTGTTTGACCACAGATGTTTTTCGATGGGTTTCGACCACAATGGGTTTTGACCATGGCTGTCTTCCAATGGGTTTTGACCGTGGTGGATTTTGACCATGGCTACTTTCTGATGGGATTCGACCACAGTGGATTTCGACCATAGCTGTCTTCTGATGGGTTTCAACCACGGTGGGTTTCAATCACGGTAATCTTCCAATGGGTTTCGACCACGGTAGTCTTCCAATGGGTTTCGACCACGATGGGTTTCGATCACGGCAGTCCTCCTATGGGTTTCGACCACGATGGATTTCGACCACCACGGTGGATTTTGACCACAGCTATCTTCCGATGGGATTGACGTTTTCTGATGGGTTTCGACAACTTTGGGTTTCAACTATGGTTATCTTCTGATGGATTTCAACCATGTTGGGTGGGTTTTGACCACGGCAGTCTTCCGATGGGTTTTGACCATGTGGATTTCGACCACGGATGTTTTTCGATGGGTTTTGACCACATTGGGTTTTGACCAGGTTGTCTTCTGATGGGTTTCAACTACTGTGATTGCCAACCTTGGATATTTCCCGATGGTTTCAACCATGTGACTTTTGACCATAGAGATTTCCCTGCAAATTCGATCACAGTGATGCTCATCCACTAAACGCTTCTAATGGGTTTCGACCACCATGGATTTCGACCATGGGCCTCTCCCGACGAATTTCGACCATGGGGGATTTCGACCACAGACGTTTCTTGGTGGGTTTTGACTCTGATGAATCTTGACCACGGACGGTTTCCTATAGTTGTCGATCACATTGATACTGGACCCTTGTGGCCTGATCTACGAATTCTTCTACTCAAGCTATACCTACAACACCGATTCTAGCCACCGTTGTTGTCAGATTGGTCATGCTAGATGTTAATCATGCATAGTTCAAATCACTTCAGTTGTGTTTGTTCGATTCCGACAAGGTCGAATGGCACGGGCGAGCGCGGTCAAGTGACGACCACGTTATCAATGGCCCCATAGACCGACAAGGCTATGGATAATACCAATGCCCACACCTTCATTAATCATTCATCCCTGGCATGAGGAACATAAAGCAAAGACTAAATACAATGACCAATGCGCAGTATAATTAGAGGGATTCTATGGGTTTACCTCACGGATGTAATTAATCAAGGGCCTTCCGAGGCCCCAGGAACCAAGACACCATATTGTCTATGTTAGATCTGCTATGCAAGGCAGGCTACGGAGCACATTATATATATAAAGGGATCTGTAATTTTGTTCATCTCAAATGAATGAATAAAATACATGTTTTCCCTCTCTTTTGTTGTGTTTATTTATTTTTGTGTACTTTAGTACACTAGCACACTCGCATCTTATAACCCCAGGGCCAAAAATCCACGAGCGGTTTCTCGCGTCAAACAAAATGACACGCTCAGTGGGACTTGGTTCTCCTCCCATCTTCCCTATGCTTATTGGTCGTCGGTCCCGCCCTTACTCGTTCATAAAAAAAACATGGCATGTTGCATAATGATCATGGGAGTCGAGCTCTTGCTGATCGTAAATCTCAGGAAATAGTCTAGTTCAAGATGATTTTATCCAAGAAGGCCCAAAAGCATGCTGCTGCCAAGGGGAAGAAGAAGCGCCGTGCTCTTATGCTAGAAGCACGTGATTTATTAAAAGAATCAATTGTCACTGAGATTAAATGAGATATAAATGGTGTTCAGTGATTGCGCGCCAAAGCCTGCAATAGATGGGCGCATGCTGCAGCCCTACGATCACCTGCTCCGACTATTGACCTAAAGTTGGTTAAGCCAATAGCCCAACGCACTAAAGTTGAACTGTTGTAGTCTTTGGAGGCAGCCTCACAAAATCTTTAGATGCTAATGGCCAATGCTCATTGAGCATATAGCCCTCATCCCCTTCGTAACTACAGGAGGAAGTATCGGAAGGTGCAATGACTGCAACAGTCGATTAGCTTCCATATTGCACAGAGCACTGTTCCTGATGAGGATTGGTCTCTTAGCATGAGAGAACTCACGGATAAGGTGTTCACTTATCGAAGCACTTTAACACCACCATACGACTTGTTCCCTGAGGACTAGGCGCATAAATCATCAAAGATCAAAGGAATAGTAAGGAAGGCAATTGTGAAGGAGTACTAGAAACGACAATCACATGCAAAGCCTATGCTACCTGAGCCAACCGGTTTATTCACTAAAAACAAAGGTCCTTTCTGACAAGGTGTTTTAGAACCTTCTTGCATCTTTCCACAAAGGGAGATTCATCATTATCCCACGCCAACAACAGGTTTGCCATACTCGCAAGTGAGGCTCCAGCACCCCGTGATGAAGACTTGCGGCAAGAGCTTCAACAACTCCAAGATCAAATGAGCCGACTTCAAAGACTGCTCCAAGATTGTGATCTGCTAGCTGGGTCATCAGCGACACAAGCCCATGAAGGATAGAGGTACTCGCCAGCAAACCGCCGTCCGCAGCACGAACGTCAAACTTGGGCCCCTTGGCATAGGTCCACACCCACTCATATCGCCCTTCCAAGACAAACCTTGGTGCCATCTCGTTGGAATCGATGGTCAAGACATCAAGACCAAGCAACACCAGCTCATGCCAATGAACAATGGCGAGCTTGGAATACTCCTCAAGAACAAGCTCGCTCAAGGCACGAAGCCCATACACAAGCATCACCTCAATAGAGAGAAGTTGCGGCATCTCAGATTGCCCAACGATTTGTGCATTCACCCCCATGTAGCACTGCCCTTGCCACCAAGGCCTTATGTGCAAATAACCAGTCAACGTAGGTGTCAAAGGAATCAAAATAGTTGTCATGCATTGTACCAAGAGCCAGAAGACTTGGTACTCAAGCACACAGAAATATGCATTCGAGCTAATGGAGAGATTCATCAAGAATACAATAACACCATCTTCCATATCTCCTAGCGCATAGAGCAAAGTGAGAGGTACAATTACCTCCTCAATCATTTAAATCCAAAACCACGGGGAATATAACCTGAGGTACCCCATCAGGAGGAGGCGATGACCTCTCAATCACACCTTCCAATCATCTTGCCTCGGGAAGAACCAAGGGATATTACATCGCATACCACCTTATCAGAGAATCAGCAAATGCTTGTCCAATTAGCTACTCCAATGGAGGGCATTGAGCAAATGCAACCTAATTCGTATTCCTCAAATGAGGAACCTCCACAAGTAATTGCCACTATAGAGCAGAGCATGACACAAATTGTGGAGTCTACTTGTGATGAATAGGAGGTAAGCACCATGAGTGATGCAGCTAGAAAGAATGTCGCAACATGCAAGACTCTGACGGCCTGTGTGGGATATGCAATAAACAATGGGTGGAAAGCTCCTTGTGTCACCTAGGAATTTTTATATCCTTCTGATGAAGAGATCATTCCAAACTCAAAGGTATGTTTTCTTAAGGAGTCTTTGCCTCGCTTCGGCCAAGTGCGCACATGGTTTAAAAGCACCATTGAGTTGATAAGGGAAGATGAATCAATACCTTTAGAAGGAGCAAGATCAGTGGCTCCATGCTTCCCCATAACTTCTGGGAAAAGTTCACTGTCTGAAAATGACATGTATTCTCGTTCCTATGTCGACCTCACCACGCGGCTTCCTCAAGATCATCAAAAACTACAACAAGTCACAAACTAGCCTAGAGTGAATACTCAATTGTGTTCCATCGCCCTCCAAAATATGGGAGGAGCTTTAGAAGAAGGGGTAGCAGAACCCGATACACAAAGTGATGATGTTTTCTAGCGTTGGTTCTTCTTCACTAAAGAACTATCCAAACTCGCCTTCCTACCAGGAGCTCGAACCCTCCATTCCATCAGAAGGAGAGGATCATCTTGATGATATTAACACAGTAGCAGCATGTATGGTGTTTGATGAACAAAGCAAAGGTGTTCAAATTGATGAAAATCTTATACCCCCAACGAATGCTTCTGGTGCATCTGGCGCAGAAACGTCGAGGTCGCAGGGAGTCAATTTAGGAGAGCGAGTACGTGAACAAAGGCAAATGATGGAACAATCATCCTCCAAGTTTGATAGTCTCCTGAAAACCATGATGGGTTCTGGGCAAAGAATTTCACCACAAGTAGCACTTCAAGTGGGTAAATACCCACAAATAGAAGAATTTAAGGTTATTGCTCATAATAATACTGCAACCCATAATGAGCAGGCACATTTGTTGTCCAGTACTCATCCTGGGCCACGAGCTATCCTTGCTACTTCCACGAGTATGGCGCCATCCCCAAGTACGCTGAAAGGCTACCACGACATCGTAGAAGATTTGGTGAATAAGAGACTTAAGCAGATTGCCATTGAGCAAGCGTTTTCATTATCAAAAAGTGAGCTTGAGAAGCTTGGCATGACATGGCGGCCTTCTCGATGGGTTAGCATCCGCCAAAGTTTCATCAGTTTGATGGAACTAGCGATGCAAAGGAACATTTGGCTTACTTTGAGGCAGCTTGCGATGATACCACCAATAGCTCCGCTTCTATTACGACAATTCTCTAGACTTTGACTGGTCCAGCCTTCCATTGGTATAGCTGTCTACCGACTGGGTCTATCAGTAGTTGGGCGGGCATGAAAGAAGTCTTCAAAAAGCACTTCGTCGCCATGAAGAAAGGCTTCTCAATTGTGGAACTAGCTCAAGTTTGTTAGAGGCAAGATGATAGCATTGATGATTATATAATTCGCTTCTATAATAGTTATGTGCACCTCGCTAGAGAGATGCATTTAGAGGATGCCATTGAAATGTGTGTCCATGGAATACAACAACATTAGTCGTTTGAGGTGTCTTAATGAGAACCCAAGACATTCAGTGCCCTCAGTTCGGCGGTGGTAGCCACAAGTTAGAGTTTGAGAAATCTCCTCAAATTTTGGAGCTCTACAAGAATGCTAGCATTTTCAATCCTACTAAGCGTTTCAACTTGACGGCCAAAATGATCCACAATGGGGGCAAAACTAAGGCGTCAATAGAATCCAACACGACAAAGATGTCTTTTACATCACAAGACTGTGTCCCTACTTTAGGGGCAAACAATGAGCAATCTGGAGACAAGTAGCGCCCGTCCTTTCAAGAGTTATTTAAGAAACAATATATCTTCTGGTGAGAATTGGTGAAAGACATGTTTGAGCAATTAATAGAGCACCATGCCTTGAATTTGCTAGACCCACAGAGGCCTGAACAAGTAAATAGGACCAATAATCCTTTGTATTGCCCATATCATCGATATGTTGGTCATGTGATTGAAGATTGTTTCACCTTTAAAGAATGGCTTCAAAGAGCTGTAAATGAAAAGAGAATCAATTTGGATCCAGATGCTATTAATCTAGACTATCTTGTGGTCAATGTAGTGACCGTGGGACCGTGTACCCCATCAAGAAAAGATAAAAATTTGTGGATGCCGCTTGCCCAAGTGGAGCATCTGATAGCTGATATGATTCCTACATTAGAGGCAAGCCCCGTAGCTCACCAAGATATATCCTCTAGTACTTGCGAAGGGTCATGGAAAATGGTGCACCAACGCATACCTCCCAAAGACTTGTGGCCATGGCGACATTATTCAGTAACGCTAGGAGTGACATTTTAATGATAAGGAGACAACCTAATCCAAGTCGATGGCGATATCCTCATAGGTTTGTCCCAAAGTCAGAAGGAGATGAACCCTTTCCACGTCCAAGACGTGCGCTTCCTACTTTGGCACAATTCATGCCACAAAGCTAGGGGCAAGCAACTTGGGGAATAACTGAAGAAATGCGAGTGGAGGACAGTGCTTTTCCATCATACAAAATTGTTACCTGTAATGTCATTTTAGATTTGCCAAGCTCTAGTTCTAAGGAATCATCCACCTCTCACAAGCATGAAGTATTTCAAACAGATGCCTGAAGTTGACTACAATGTCCTTGCTCATCTCAAGTGAATCCCTGCATTATTGAGCGTGTATGATGCTCTCATGTTAGTGCCCCATTTGCGAGAAGCACTCTGAAAGAATTACAAGACCCAGAGCCCTATGAGGTGGCTATGGCGAAACATCGTCTCTTTTCTAATCCATTATTTGTAAATGAGATCACCTTCGCTGAGGAGGATAAAGTCATGGAAGATGGTGACCACAACTGCCCAATTTACATTGAAGGAACATTGGAAACGTGCATCTTCAGCGAATCTTCATCAATCCTAGATCCACGGTAAATATCTTACCATTGCGAAGCCTAACTCAGGCGGTTTCGTAATGGATGATTTGGAGTCTACAGATGTGATGATATGTGGTTTTGATAATCAAGGGAAATCTACGTTGGAGCTATTACAGTGAAGATACAAATGTCCGCGTTTAGCTTCAAGGTACGATTCTTTGTCATTGAAGCAAACACATCATACTCAACTCTCTTGGGTAGGCCATGGATTCACAAGTATCGAGTGGTGCCCTCTGCTCTACATCAATGCTTGAAATTTTAGATGGAAAGGGGACACAACAACTTATTGCCAGAAATATTGCTCCCTACACTATTCAAGAATCACATCATGTAGATGCAAAATATTATTTCCCAGTTGAAGATTCCGATCAGCAACTAGGGCGAATGATGCTGGTGGCTGATATTCTGATTGTGCCAGGCTCTTCATTAACCTGTGAGGTGAAGCATCTCCTCATGCCATGTTCTTCCACTGGTGCAAAGAATCCCTCCACTAAAAGTCATGAGAACAACGGTCATAATTGGATATCTTGGGCCGCTGGTCATGAGGATAAGCCTTCATCCTCCAAGGAGACAACCAACTTTACGAGATGAGGTGCCTTTGCTTTTGTAGCTACTCCATTGCTGTTGAAAGCAAGGACCCCCACAACAATACCGATTATGTTGAGGTCTACTAAGAAACCTCTGATAAAGCTTGCAACTTCTTCGCTGGGGAAATCTTCATGCTCTATTACACCTTGAGAACATAATCCTCTAACTACTAAAAGTGCTGCAGGTGATGGAGGCCACAAATTGCTCGTGACTAGCAATGATGTGCCGCCTGTGATTATGCTACGAGTATGTAGGAATCCGAAACTGGAGGCCACGTCCATTTCAAGCCAATCAATTAAAAAAAGAACGTGAAGGTAGAAGAGGTGACAAAGGGTGGTTGTGATGTACAGCCCCTATCACTCTACGTGTCAGTGACTCCACTAGAAGTCTAGGCCTTCCCATGCACCTCTAGTTGCATGCTTCTAACTATTGTCTACAAATTTCCTCAAGCACAACAATGTAAAGCTATATTCGAATTCCCTGCCCCTGCTTTGATATAGAGGAAGTAATGTCGACAATGAAGGTTGGATGGCTCAGATTTTACAAAATTCTGGATTCACACTCTGACGGAATCAAAGAATGCCACCACCGCCGGTTGTGTGCGAGGAATGGTGGGATCAAAAAAGAATTTTATCAGAAGAAGATGCAAGTCCCAGCCAAAGTATGGGGTTGGCTACACAAGACATCACTCCTCTGATGAAGACGATGAAGAGTTCAACAGACATCGTGAAGCTTTTTGCGGCACTTTATCTATCACCACGAGGGATGACGTTGAAGGTTGGCCCTCTTGAAGGGCATTGTCACTTGATGTCCTCGCTAATAAACAAGAAGAAATGTTTGACATTGTCCCTGCTCCTTGGTAGCTTGAGGATGGAGGACAACATACTATTGATGACCTGGTAGAGATCAACCTAGGAATTGATGATGATCCACGACCCACCTTTATTAGTGCTACTCTAACAATTGAAGAACGGGAGGACTACCGAAGCTTCTTGATGGAATACTAAGATTGCTTCACTTGGACTTACAAAGAAATGCTGGGGCTTGATCCTCGTGTTGCTAATGCTGGGGCTTGATCCTCGTGTTGCTACACATAAGCTGGTGATTGACCCATGTGTCTGACTGGTTAAATAGCCACTACATCATTTACGGCCAGACTTTCAAAACCAAGTCATTACTCAGGTGGATAAGCTTATCACTGTGGGCTTTATCAAGGAGGTACAATACCCTGGTTGACTCACCAATATTGTCCCAGTCAAAAAGAAGAATGGACAAGTGCGTGTGTGTGTGTGTAGATTTTCGTGATCTAAATCGTGCATATCCTAAAGACGATTTCCCTCTTTCTATCACAAAAATCATTATTGATTCGACTATAGGCCATAGTGTTTTATCCTTTATAGATGGGTCATCAGGTTATAATCAAATAAACATGGATGTGGCCATACCATCGATATGGCATTCAGAACACCAAAAGGTAATTTCTACTACACGGTGATGCCATTTGGCCTAAAGAATGTCGGTGCTACCTAACAATGTGCCATGGTGTACGTTTTTTATGATCTTATACATCGCTCGGTGGAATGTTATGTTGATGATCTGGTCGTGAAGACCAAAGACCGCAAGCATCACTAGGAAGATCTCCGAGTGGTCTTTGAATGCTTGCACCGTCACCAGCTTAAGATGAATCCAATTAAGTGCACCTTTGCGGTTCAATCCGGTTGTTTCCTCAGCTTCGTGGTGCAATATCGTGGCATAGAGATCCATCTGAAGAAAATCAAGGCGATTCTTGAAATGCCACCTCCAGATAATTTAACAAAGTTGAAGTCATTGCAAGGAAAATTGACATACATACACGTTTCATAGCCAATCTCTTAGGGCGCATCCAACCGTTCGTGAAACTCATGAAGAAAGGTGTACCATTCATATGGGATGAAGAGTGCCAAAATGGACTCGATAGCATCAAGAGATCGTGCGGGTAGCCCCTGTAAAAGGGTGCCCTCTTATCCTCTATATCGCAATGCAGCCTGCCTCATTAGGCGCTTTGCTAGCTCAACACAATGATGAAGGAAAAGAAGTGGCATGCTACTACTTAAGCCACACGTTGGTCGGCATTGAGCATCATTACTCACCCATAGGAAAACTTTGCTTGGCCCTAATATTTGCCCTAAAAAACTAAGACATTATATGCTAACACATGAAGTCTAGATCATGGCCAAAGCAGATCCTATAAGGTACGTGTTAAGCCAGCCGATGCTTGCAGGGCGACCGAGTAAATGGGCCTTGCTCATGATGGAATATGACATTGCCTACGTACCCCAGAAAGCAATAAAGGGCCAAGCATTAGCAGAGTTTCTGGTAGCACACCCTGTGCCAGATGACTCTCCACTCATCACCGATTTGCCAGACGAGGAAGTGTTCGCTACTGAGGTTAAAGCACCTTGGGACCTCTACATCGATGGGGCCTCTCGAGTAGAGAATAATCCTAATGGTACTCCAAGGCAGAGAGCTAGCGCAGATTTAGTGTTTAAAACCACCCAAGGAGGAGTGATCCATCATTTGTTCTCACTCCTTAAAGAGAAATGCTCTAACAATGAAGCAGAGTATGAGGCACTCATCTTCAGTCTGTTATTAGCACTCTCCATAAAGATATGTTCTCTACGAGCTTATGGCAATTCACAACTCATTGTTTGACAAGTAAATGATATATATGAAGTTCACAAACCAGAGCTCATGCCATATTATAATGCGACTCAAAGGCTTATGAATAAGTTCGATCATATCAAAGTCTTGTATGTACTGCGCAGCAGATGCTTCGGCTAAGCTCGCAACAGCACTTGTCCTCCTAGAAGGCGAACCCGTGCGGATAAATGTTGAAGAGAGATGGCTTCTCTCGGCTATCCTGGAACTGTCATCTACAAGGTTGGTGTCATCTACAAATGATCTTATGGGCAAGAGGTACTTCTCCGATGTGTTGATTGTAGAGAAGCTGATCAAGTTTCATGGGAAGTACACCAAGGAATCTGTGGCGGGCCAAAAATGTATCACAACATCATGCTAGTGGGATATTGTTGGCCCGGTATCATGGCTGATTGCCTCAAGGTGGCCAAATCGTGTCATAGTTGCCAGATCCATGGTGATTTGAAGCACATGCCGCCTACTCCTCTTCACCCCACTATTCTCTCTTGGCCTTTTGATTCCTGGGGAATAGATGTTATTGGGCTCATTGACCTGCCATCGTCCAGGGGACATCATTTCATTTTAGCTGTAACTGACTATTTCTCCAAATGGGCAGAAGCTATGCCCCTACAAGAAGTAAAAAGTGACAATGTGATCAATTTCCTAGAGAGGCATGTTATATACCGCTTCGGGGTTCCGCACCGTATAACCTCCGACAATGGTAAAGCCTTTACATCCCACAAGATGCAAAGATTCATATCCAAGTATAAGATTAAGTGGAATTACTCCACTGGTTATTACCCTCAAGCCAACGAAATGGCTGAAGCATTCGATAAAACTCTTGGCAAGATACTCAAAAAAATTATCAATGGGCATTGAAGGGATTGGCACGATCGTCTCTTTGAAGCTCTATGGGCATACCACGTCACTATCCGTACCCCAATGCAATGACCTCATACGCTCTTGTTTATGGGAGTGAAGTTGTCTTACCACTCGAAGTTCAAATACCCTCATTACGAGCGGCTATGTGTGATGAACTCACTTAAGATAAGCATATCCAACTGCGATTCCAGGAGCTCGACACTCTAGAAGAGGAGCAACTTCATGCTGTTTAGAACATGGAGATGTATCACCAAAATATGGTGAGAGCCTATGACAAGCTGGTTAGGCCACATGTTTTCAGGAAAGGCGAATCAGTGCTTGTACTGCAACGCCCCATTGTGGTCATTCATAAGACAAAGGGGAAATTTGAGCCAAAATGGGAAGGGCCATATGTTGTCAAGAGAGTTTATGAGTGTGGCGCCTGTTAGCTGATTGATCATTAGGGAGTGAGGCTGATGCCTCCAGTCAATGGGAGGTTCTTAAAGAAATACTTTATTTAAAAGTGTTAGCCTTTCTCTTCTTTCTAAAAAAATATACATAAAAAGGGAAAGGGGCTGGTGACTTCAATACCCTTCCCCTGACCTTGTGTTTTCTCTTCTTGAACAATAATGTCCCATGACAAACGGTTTTCCCCACAAGTCATCAAGCTGATGATCAAAAATTCGACTGCCCCAAGACTTGGGATGAAACGTGCTTTACACCCATCGCATGGTTTACATGCCAAGCAGTTGCTACTGGGGGTAGTGAAAAGCCAGCTCGAGTCATTCTCAGGTAGCGAGGTTAACATGTCCCTCGTTTTCCCAACACG
This sequence comes from Dendrocalamus sinicus, assembly GCA_036346575.1. NCBI lineage: Eukaryota > Viridiplantae > Streptophyta > Magnoliopsida > Poales > Poaceae > Dendrocalamus > Dendrocalamus sinicus. Next base: position 33,553,019 of record CM070648.1, on the reverse strand, counting down.
CCTCAAGACCTATGGAGACATCAAGCCTCAGGGAAGACTATAGGAGAAGAGTATGAAAGGGCTACTTAGCCAACACAAGTTTGGTTTAGTGTGCATCCGCTTGCCACCCTGTGAGGTGTATCAACAAGTGACCAAAAAACAAGCATGTGAGGATCATTGTAACATCCCAGCTATCTATATAAAAAATTTTTAGTAAAAACAAATAATAAATTAATTTAATTTAAAATAAAATCAAGTGTTCTCTAGTTGTCTGAATTTCCCCTTCATTTCCGACAACAACAAGTTGGCTTTAAATTTTTCTCCCTGGATTTCTATATTCAAATCACTGCACCCTTAATAGGATTCCATCCTTCTCCCGGGTGTTTAAAAAGCATAATCCATTAAAGCCTATGCTTGGTTTCTATCAAAGTCTAGGTTGGCAAAACAGAGCTGAAAATGGTTTAAATGGGCTTGAAATGATCGAAATGGATATAAACATGTTATTGGATTTTTGGATGAATAGGTACGGGTCTAGTACTATTCACTACGGGACAGGTGAGGAATAGTAATGGGTTTCAACAGTAATGGATCAGGTTTTGGGAGGCATCGGGTTAGGTTGTGTATAGTGGGCTATAGGGACGGGCCATCCACTTTGAATTTTGACCACTAGGCCAACTCGGCCTAGCCTGAGGCATATAGTGCTTCGGATTTTTCTGTGCCAAACGGCTTGGCCCAAGTGCGCATAGTGTGTCGTCTTCATTCCTAGGCGCTACTGTTCACTAAGTAGAGGAGCTACAGCAGAGGCGGTGATTGAACATTAGCGAAGCTCGCTGACGGCAACCGAGGGAATGGATGGGTTCCTCTACTTCTTAGGATTCCATTTTAAGGCTTTGCATGGCTCGAGGGGTCGACGGTCATGGCCGACTGCGAGAGGAGCTCTTTCAGGTTCTACCATGGCACTGGAGTTCTTCGGTGGCTTTCTGGCGAGGTCATGGTGGTTTTAAGCATCTACGGTGCACGGTGATGAACACAGGGAATGTTAGTTAGGCTTGGGAAGCTTCGGTTGGGCTGTCCACGTGCGCCCGATTTGCATGACAACAATGAACGATGCCGGTGAGGCTGAGGCTAGGGGAAGGCTTAGCGAGCTCGAATATGAGTTCGTGCTGGCCTAGGGTGTCTATGGTCACAAGGAATTGGATTGTCATCAGCTAAGGTGAGCAATCAGCCAAATGGCCTCACTAGCGCAGGGGAGACCGACAGCGGTGATGTGTTGAAGTGGTAGTTAAGAGCGTGCTACGGTGATGCAATTGAGAGTAACGTGAGCTGATCTGGGGCGGTCGGTAGGGCTTTAAATATGAAGAATGGCTGTAGGTGCAATAGGACTTGCTCGGCAACATTAGCGTGTGGCTGTAGTGGTGGCACATGCGCATGGTCGGTGAGAAGAGTTGGTGGAGAGCTTGCGTGGCGGGTACTACGGCTCCTGACATGGTTGCAAGTGCTAACGGAGGCGGTACAGTGCGACGTGCGCGTCGACCGAGCAGGGCTCCGAGTTGTGGCAGAGTTCGGTGGACAGCGTGGCGCACGAAGCGAGGCAAGGCTGAGGCGATGGCGTAGTCAAGGTATGGTCTGCGCTGGTGAAGTCAGGGAGATAGGTGTGAACACTGAGGGGGGAAGTTTTGGCTGGGAACGGTTGTGCGAGTGAGCTGCCAGGTGGCACAGGGTGATGGCGGAAAAGGAGGAAGGTGCCAACCAATGGAGGAAACGAGATGGCCAAGAAAGGAAAGCGGCTTTCCAAGGGAACTTGCCGAAATGGTTAAGTCTAGGAATTCAAAGCAAAATCAAACAAAAATTCAAACTTTTGAATTTTAAGGTTGTTTCATGTACCTACATGTAAATACCAGCAGGAGCAGAAAGCGAACAGAAAAATATAATGGAGAAAACATATGCTTCTTATATCAAAGCTCAGCAATCATATGCTATTTTTTTTCATGCATGTTTCTCTGCAAGAGCATAGCACACATTTATGTTGCTACTGCCAGTTTATCCAACACAATAAAATAAAATAAACCAGAGCATACAAGGGATAAATATATTACAGCAAACTTCATATATAATACATTCATGCAACTGCACATGTGCACACAATACAACGACATTGTGTCTTGAAGGGAAATACATTATGGCAAACGATAGTGGTAGAAAAAGCACAATCTTGTCCTCTTAACACAACAACTTCATTCACATAGTACTCACACATGCCATGCATGGAAGATAGTAGGCTAGCACCCCAGGATCTTTTCGAAGGAAATAAGTGCTCCCTAACAGATGTTTTAGAATGTCCTCAAATATCACCACGGCAAATAGTTTGTCATATCATCTCGTATGATTCAGGCCTACGTACTTGTGCTCAGCGGAGGAGGCCAACGTAGGGCCTGTTTGGCAGAGCTCCAGCAGCTCCAGATTCACAAAAAACTGATCCAGATTCACTTTTTCAAGCCAAACACCTCCAGCTCCACGCAGATCCACCATGGAGCAACTCCACGAAATCCATGGATCTGCCCCTAGATCCACCAAATCCATGGAGCACCTCAAGGGGTGCTCTGAAAACTCAGAGATTCGTGGAGTTGGGGAAATTACCCACCATGCCACTGATTACACAAAAAAAACGGTTCGTTCTTTTCCCATCCTCTTCCCATCGCCCGCTCCGTGGAGCTCCTCTCGCGCCGCCCGGCCGCCGCCCGCCGCCGCTCCGCCTCCTCCTCTGCGCGCGCCGCCGGCCGGCCGCGCCGCCGGCCGCCGCCGCGCGCCGCTTCTCCTCCTCTCGCGCGCGCTTCGATCGGCGTCGCGCGCTTTGGTCGGCGCGCCTGCCGCTCGCTCCTCCTCTCGCGCGCGCCCCGTCGGCCGCGCCACCGGCCGGCCGCGCTCACCTCCTCTGCGCTGCGCGCGCCGCCCGGCCAAGGTTGTGCCTTGGACGGCCGCGCCTCGCCGCCTCAGTGCGCGCTCGCCTCCTCCTCTGGCGCGCCGCCGGCCAAGCCGCTGCCGCCCTTGGCGGCCGCGCCGCCGGCCGGCCGCCGCCGCCGCCCCAACAGCCGCTCCACCTCCTCCTTCTTCATTTCTTCATTTTTCATTATGCCCCCTAAATATTTGTTTACAATTGCATATTAGTCCAGATCTGTGGTGGAGCTCTACCAAACACATTGGTGGGAGACCAGCTCCACGGTGGATCTGGGTGGATCTGGGTGAATCTGGAGCTGGTGGATCTCTACCAAACAGGCTCGTAGTTACGGAAACCCCAGGAGGCTCTCCGAAAAATGCTGACGTGGCAGCACTTCCTCACGGCAATCTCTTCTGCTTTAATAGGACAGACGGATGGATCATGGATGGATGGATGGATGTACCCATAAACTCTTCCGCTCGGTAATGTGGTGCTGTTAAATACTTTTTCGGTGCTGTCAAAAAGAACTCTGAATCCGTTAAAAAGAACTCTGGAAAAAAAATTAACTACTCGATTAACAAACAAATTCCGTCTCTTTCACCTGAGCTGAGCCGCTGAGGTGACCCGATCAATGGCTCACCGAGGAGAGGAAGTGGAGAGGACGCCGTTCCCGTGGGCCGGAGTGGGGTGGTGCTGCCTAGGCGCCGGCGCCTTCTATCTTCTCGGCCGAAGCGGCGCGCGGTGCGTCTCCCCTTTTCTTTGTGCGATTATTTCTTTGATCTCTGCCAATTGTGCTTTAATCGAGCTATATTGGCTAACAGTTTGACGCTCCCTGGGTGCAGGGATGCGAATTTTCTGCGATCGGTGCTCAGGGTTGCCAGCATCGGCGATTTGGGTGAGCGAGGGATCGGTTGTGAATCTTGATTGCTAATTTCTTGCCAACCTAAGCGCGTTCGTGTGTAAGCGCTGGGTCAATTTCCTGTTCATGTGCTACCTAGGAGCTTTGGAATTAGATAGGTTGGTACCGCAGGGTTTAGGGTTTAAGTTCCGCGAGAGAATTGTGCTCTGAGATGTTGCCATCTTGCCATGGTATCCTGTAAGCTGGATGTTTTGGGGGAACAAATTGGGGGCAGAATGTTTTTTTCCGCAGTGTGCTCGGTAATGTGGTGCAATGATTCTGCTGTGGGTGCAAGCTAGAGGCTTTAATTCTTGATTGTATCTTGAGTACTCTTTTATCTATACACAAAGGTTAGATTGTTGCAGCTGCCTGCCCATCCATGCTCACTATTTCATTCATCTGCCTGTGAAACTATGCATTTTTTTTTGCTGCATTGAAGCGCTTGAAAAGAGAATGTTCACATTGTAACTTTGCCTGATCATGTGGTAATTTACTTCTGTTGTCAGCTCCTAAATGTTATAATTTGACTCTTGTTGTATGCATGTGTGCAATATAATAGAAGACTTGTAGTGTGTTTGTGAAGTTGTAGGATGAAATTAGTACCCCAACATTCAGCTTTCGCTTGTCGTATGCGTGATAGTTAAAAGTGTTGCATCTATACCATTTAACGTGTGTAATTTGCATAAAGTTATGCCAAGCTGAGTTTCGAAGTTTGACAGGATTATTCAACTCTATTGAGCTATTATTATTTCTATTTTCTGAAATGAGTGAGTGACCTTCAACAGCTGATATACTGGACACAGCAAGTATAGTTATGCCACTTGTAGTGACACTCTCTGGACGAGTTGGGTCAGATACACCAATTACCTGCAAGCTTAGAGGCCTACGAGCTGTGATAGTGAAAGAAGAGGTAACTAGTGATTTCACAGATACCTATATGTTTGTCACCGAAGTTTGGTGTTGTTTGATTCACGTGCTTTCTGGTTTCTATTTCTGCTTGCTATTTGTAGGCAAAACAGTTTTACTTGGTGAAGAAGAAGCAGCCGAATGGTACTGAAAAGTTGGATGAAGATTATGTATTGTTGCTTTCTGTGAGAAAAGAGGTTCCCTGGTACCTGGTAATTAAGAATTTCAATTTTTTTTCATAGCTTACTTATGCTGTTGATGCAAATATTTCCATTTTCCTTGCTTTGGACTACTCTTATATGCCCCTCTATGCATACTTGAGGAATAATCTATTACTCCCTCCGTTCTTTTTTAGATGTCGTTTTAGAATACGTGCAATGAACCTTTCAAAACTTTGACCTCTAATATGCACAAAAGTATTTGGATTTATCATGAGGCAATTATATTATTAGGTTTGTCATAAAAAATGCTTTCATATAATTACATTTTTAACAATTTTTGGTAACATATGATTAGAAAAAGTAATGGTCAAAGGTGTGTACTGAAGACCGTATTGATGCCCAAAACAATAAGTAAAAAAGAACAGAGGTAGTATGTGAGTGAATGATGTCGCTGTTGCTTTAACTTCTTCAGAAGTCATTGACTCTGGATCTCTTCCCTACATTTCTGTCTGGTGTCAGTCATGATTTTTGTTTGAAAACATTAAGGAAAAACTTATACATTAAATAAGATGAAATCTGCTGGTGGGTTGGGGTGGGCATTCACTATTGGAAACTCTTTGGGCGTATTAATGGCATATTATCTTAATCTCTTCCTGTATTAGGAAGATAATACTGGACGTGCCAATATAATTGGGGCTCATGGTGCAACTGGCTTGGTTTTGAAATTTATCAGTAAGGAGTTTGTGGGGCCAAGACTAACACATGTGTGTGGAAAAAATGACTGTCCTAACGGATTAGAGGTTTGTCAACTGAACTGTCAATTGTTCCGCTGCCAACCGCTGCCAATAGGAATTGTTCATAATTAAGCGCTAATATTTCTAGATGCTCAGTTTAAGGCGAACTGAAGAGGTTCTTCCAACTGGGACTTCGTTGACCGTTGTTGGTGAGGTAGATTCATCGCACCAGTTGGATCAAATTGTGTTGGTAGCATGTGTTATTTGTTGTCCCCTATGTTTTTTTAATCTAGTTTCATGTCATACGAGCAGGCTGTTAAAGATGCTGCTGGAACGATTCGAATTCAACGACCACAAAGAGGGCCATTTTATGTGTCACCAGAAAGCATCGATAAAATTATTGCAGGTCTTGAGGGTTCAGCTTGGTATTGAGATGCTCTAGAAATTTCTTTCCTTTGCATACATTGCTAGAACTTTGTTACAGGTATCTCCTGCTAATAACTTGCTAACTAACAGGTGTTGCCACTTTGTTTCCATGGGGTTTGCCATATTTGGTTTTTGTCTTCTTGCAAATCACACGTTGAATCTTTTTCTAGCAAGGAATCGATGGCGTGAATGGCAGAAGAGGTAGATATCAGCACTGATGCTACTTTTAATTAAAAATGGAATAGTGAGAGGTCTTGAGGGAAAACAATTTCATCCATTTCATATTTAATTGCTTTCTATTTACTAACCATTGGCAGAACTTGTTGCAAGCCGTACTTTTGCCACATTAGTTTGATAGGCCTTAGTACTATTATATATTTGTATGTTCTGTGTACTTTTTAAATGCAAAAGCTTCTCCTGTAGCTGACATATTATTTGTGGTGTTCTTGTATTATTCAAATGATTATATCTTATTTGTGTGATGAGTTGTTGCTTGGCAAGCAACTATATGTACAAATGAGAAGCTGCTAAATTTTACCCATAGCACTCTCTTTAGTTTGGACCAAATAACTGAAATGCAACCCATAAGCATCGAAAGCAATAGTATCATTTACTTTGCCACCATAAACTTAGGATGCGTTTGGTTTCGAGGCAAAGTGGGATGGGATGAGGTCATCCCTGTTTTCTGGGACGAGGTGGCCACTGTCGCTGTTTGATTGAATGGATGGGGCGAGCCCTTTTTTTGTTTGGTGCAAAGGATGAGTGAAGGACGAGGCGCTTGCTTTTTGTTTGGATGGATGAATATGAACACATAGATTTGATCTTTACCCATATATATATATATATATATATATATATATATATATATATATATATATATATATATATATATATATATACACACACACAAGTTTACATACGGTTGGGAGCTGCTACTCTATCCACACGAAAAAACTGAAAATTTCAAGCCATCGTGCTCGAACGCAGCCAAGGCGGCGGAGCGCGCGCGTGGAGAAAGCCAGCGACGCGACGCGCGCGCGCGCGCGCGCGGCGAGAGCGCGCGCGCGGGAAAAGCGGCGCGAGGCGAGAGCGCTGAGCAGAAGCAGCGCTGGCTGCTGGCTGCCGCGGCGAAGCGCTGGGGCAGCGCCATCCGCTGGATTTCGGGGGACGGGGGCGCCCCCGAATCTGAGCGAATATTCGGTGGTGGCTGCCCCTGCCTCCCTGTGACTCCCATCCAAACAGTGATTCCAACGGGGCCGCCCCATTCCATCCATCCTAAAGCAAGAAACCAAACACTCCCTTAGAAAATGGCTTGCAAATGCAGGGTACTGTTGAAAATACTCTGATTTTTCTGCTTTGTTTCTGTTCCATTTGTAGATGGCATTAGCCTAGGTAAGCAAAGACATACTCATTCCGTCCTGCAATATAAGTCCTCATTTTTTAAAAGCGTTGTCTCACAATATAAGTCTATTGCAGAGATCAAAAGTGTAGTTATTATAATATTTTTACCATGTACCCCTACTTTAATACTGAAAAAATGAATGAGTAGTTGCAGTATGCCATTTAATAAGGATACGTATGGTCCAATGGTATTATTTTTTCTTAAATTTAATGTCTCCTTGATCTATGCGCATGGTGGGCTTTGGACTTGTGTTGCGGGAAGGAGAAAGTACATAAGAAGTAGGAATGTTTGGATATAATCTCATTCCACGTGGCACCTCAGACAATTTAAGGACCTAGTAGCTCAATTGTACTGCTTTCATCGTTGACTGCATTGCTTATGCTTTAGTTCACTTTCCTAGGATGCCCCTTTTTAATTAAGCTTGCATTTATTTCACCTTGGCTATAATTGTTGTAATATGTAATGAATCTTTTAGTTCTAACTTCCGATTGCCTGAGCATTGAGTTATTCTATTATTTTATTGATACAGAGAAGCTGAACGTGAGGTTTTCAAGGATAGAGCTAGAAACTTGCGATCACGAAGGCCATGTAAGTTAGCTTTCTGTAATTTTACTTCCCACGAAGAGTGGTATTAGTAGCTTCAAATTTCATGACATTGAAATGACTATAACCAGATATTCCAATTGCATGTACCCATGAAAATACTAAGAGGGCTAATTTCTGGTGAAAAGCTGTGGTAGAGATCTCCTAGTACGATAAATGTGAACTTACTATACAGCACGGCCATTTTATAAACATATAAAGCACTGCACTTGATGTATTGTATAAAGTTAATTAGTTGCATTAATGGTATTATATAAACTTCCTGTTGGTGTGCTATTGCTATGTGGCAACTTGTCTGGAAAAAATTAACCCAAAATGTATCAACACCTCTTGATACGTCACCACACAGCTTGGTCAGAACTTCAGAAACATTGAATATTTGAGACAGCTCTGGTGAACGTTTAGAAAGTGTCAGCAAGTTGGAAAGGAACGTGCCACTTACTAGATATTTCCATGCTGCTAGTTGGCAGTACAGGTTGCCGGATGTATCACCATCTTTTTTATTCTGTGTAGGGACAAATGGGAGAGCTGATGAAGTTGACAACAGTAATATATGTGTGATCTGCCTTGAACAGGAGTACAATGCTATTTTTGTGCCGTAAGTATCTTAATTAGTACTGCTATTTCTATGTTTTTTAGTACAGTCAAGGATGCGTTCTCACCTTTGTTAGTGTTTTGTGATGGAAAGTTGACCTCTTTTAACAACTTAGGGCCTGTTTGTTTCAACTGTAGATTCTGAGAAGTAGCTGGTGAGTATCCAGCTAGTCAGAATCTGGAGAAGCTGGATAACCCCAGCTTCTGGCTGCTAGTTCATTTTCTGGATTCTGTAGCTTCTGGCTACTTAGAATGTGGATGAAAATCTGGATTGTTTGGGGGGGCTGCAGATTCTGGGAGTAGCTGCAGCTGCCAGAAGCTGAAACAAACAGGCCCTTAGTTTGATAGATCAGTTACCAATGGAATATTACTAAATTCAAATTTGATTTCACTTGATTGTTACTTGGAATTAATAAGCAGAGGTACTTGGAAATTGCCTGGTTGCCCTATGGGCACGCTATTTTATGCCTTAATATGTTGACATCATGTGTGGTGCAAATTGGCCATTCAATTGATGGGCAAGCAAGCCACTAAGGGCAGCCATGTGTTATTGATGTAGTAATTTTATGTTCTGGGCTACAGACATAAGAGGTCAAAATATTCATTTACCTGGTCAGATTAGAGTGTTAGGCGAAATGTATTTCCTAATTTAGCATGCTTTCACGATGGCTCTGACTTGAGCCTGTTTGCGGCAGGCCCAACTAGGTCCTATCTTCCAGAGGTAAAGCCGTAAAGGAAAGACAAGATTGTTTTTTTGAAAGTTATCCAATAAGTAACCCTTAGACATAATTTAGACCCTTTATTTGCTTTAAGATTCGTAAAGTTCTGTTTAAGAGGAGTATTGAAGCAAATCCCAATCGAATTTCTCTACAGGTGTGGCCACATGTGCTGCTGTACAGCATGCTCATCGTCCTTGACTGAGTGCCCGCTTTGCTGGAGACGAATAGATCGAGCTGCCAGGACCTTCCTCCCTTGATCCTGATTATAGGGGAAAGCCACCATGCTGAACAGTTTGTTACAGAACCAGCCAATATAAGTTCTGTGATTGCCTGACACACTCTCTAGGTGCCGTGGCAATTCTCTGTTACTGCCTGAAATGTACAAATGTCTTCTGCATGCCCGCGAATTTTTTAAAATATTTGTTTTTGCTATTTTTTTTACAGTTTTAACCGTATGTTGCCGCACGGGTGGACGACTTGAGCTAATCGCCCAACCGTTAGGCGCTTTAAATAATAATATAATTATTGTATTAATACGATAGAAATAATTGCGGGGGTGTAAATGACAATTTTGTAGGTAATATATTTAAGAAATCTTGGTTGTAGTTTTTTTTAATAAAAAGACTGACAATGCCGGTTGATTTATTTGGGATTTTCGTAGATTGTGAATGGTACGAAATCTGTTAGACTCACAATAACATTTTGCGATCGTCATACGTTAATGTAGTGTGATAAATTTCTGAAGAATTTTGTGAGAACGATTGAGATAACAACGATTCACAAGTAGGAAGGTAAATTATATTACGATGCAATGGAGAATTTGTACACGGAGGAAGATAAAACAAAATACGTATGCAACAAAAAAAGTACACAAAAAAAGTTATATTACGTATGCAATGGAGACTTACTACTCGACACTAGCTACACTACCCACAACACCTCCTTCATCATTGTCAAGTCCCACCCCCCACTGGTGGTCACTCGTACGGCCCTGTTTGGGCTTCCTCAGTGCGGGGTGTCGGGATTTGGGCCTCGATAGAGTGAAGCGGTTATGAGGCCTACTGACCCGTGCTCTCAACACCTTGGGGGTCGACTGGCTGTATGGGAACTGGAGCACTACTGAGCTGCGACCTGGAAAGGACCTTCACCTAGTCCTCCGTAAGGAAGTCGGTCACGTCCCCCAAGAGATCCTCGTGGGGAATAGGTGAAATTCTGACTGTTGCGTCGCTCCTGTAGGACAGGTATTATTTATTGCTGCAATATATCAAGATGAAAAAACCTTAAGAGATGAAACATACCTTCCAAGTGGGTCACGACCTGCTACCAACTATTGTACCTGCCCTAGCCGAACAACGTGTGCTGCCTTGCTGATGTCAGGTAGGGTTTACGGACGATGACGGCGCCAGTGTGTACGGGGCGTGCCCACCCTAACCCTCCAGCTTGGCTTGGCAGTGGCAGTGTCGGTGCCAGGGGGTAGGCGCCGGCGAGGCCCGTGCACATGGCCCTTCGGAGCCTCCTACCTGAGCTGCAAGACGTGGCGGCCTTGGCGTATGCGTCGATGTGGCCACCTTCAAGTGTCTTGCGCGACGAGAGGTTGAGGGCACGCTTCGCCCACTTGTAGACCAATGGACAATGCCCAACAACTTGTCATGCATCACCTCCAAACCATGGGCGACACGGTCTACGATCGACCCGGTGTCCATCACAATCTCGACAGTGATGTCCGTCTGCAAGAAGTACATGAAAGCAACAAAAGAGTAATTTTGGTAACCTTACTCAGAAACTTTGAATCATAAGAGTACCTATCACGAGGGCGAAGTTCCACGCTAGGTGCATGGAGTACGCGTCGGGTCAGTGCTGGTTCGTGAGTGGGGGGAGGGTTGATAACATGCACCAGCTTGAGGCATGTTTGTGGAGCGTACCAGTGTAGGTACTCGTAGTATGTGCTGGGGTCATATGCGGTGGTCTCCTGCACAAAGTCCTAGAGTGCTTCCACCCACTCCTTCACCCACGGTGCCATCTTCGTGGCCCAGCTCGTCCCGCTAGCATGCTTCCTATTGTGCCTGCGAAATGCACAACTGCAATTAGAAGGCATTGTAACAAAACTGCGAAAAAATTTAGGGACATGTGTTGTGTGTAACTCACGTGTGGACCAAGTCAGGCACCTGACGCCCAACGAGGACAGGAACAGCCTGGCGGAGGCCAAACTAGCGCATCACCCTGTGTACCGCGTATTCTTCGATGAACACGCGCGAAGATGAGCTTTTTCCGCGTGAGCCAGTACGCCGGGGTAAGCACAACGATGAGAGCTTGAGGGGGCACGGTCTGGCATCTTCTAAGCAAAGTATAGCTCTCCGCGCATGTCATCAGTGGTGAGGCGGTCAAGGTGCTCGACGAAGTTGGCGTACACACGGGTGACCTACAGGTGTGCAAACTGTGCCTGTGAGCCAGAACAGTGGTTATAGAGAATAACCTGTAATGTACGTAGAATAAAGACTCAGAAGAGCACGTAGCCATCTACGGCACCAAAGGAACCCTACAGTAGGCCGGTCCACAGCGCCCCCATGGTACATACCTACACGGTATAGACCAATGTCAATTAGCATCAGCCTTCCAATAGGGACGCGCTCGAACGACCACAGCTGCAACAGGAGGGGACAGCCTGTGAGGACAGCGGTCATCCTTGTCCTACGACAAGCGTTGCACATGTCGCGGTAGGTCGCGGCAAGTATGATTGATCCCCAGCTGATGTGTACCTCATCCCCATTGGCAATGGCTCTCGTATACGGTATACCGTATGAGGCGAGCATCGACGGAGTCATCGTAGCTACTGGTAAACAGTACCCCAGTCAAACAGCCATAGCAAGTATGTCTCTAGGTGCTGCGACACCTGGTACTCGTTGGCGTCTGGATCCATCCGCTTGACTTGTTCACAAACAAAAAATTCGTCTCTAAATTTTTTAAATAATCAGTTTTTTAATTTGGTTTTACAAAATTATATATGCGATTTTTTTTGCAGTTTTGACCGCATGTCGCCGTACGGTTGGGTGATTTGGACATGTGTCGCCTGTGCGGCGATATGCTGTCAAAACTGTAAAAAAAATTCATAGGTATAATTTTGTAATACCGAATGAAAAATGATTATTTAAAAAAATTCGCATTCGCATGCCTGCCCTGGCCTGATGTAGATGCTGTAAAAGAAAATCTTTCGCTTCTCAAAGTTTGCAAATGGGTTTGAATTTGATGCCATTTTTCACTGGTTCACATATGCTCTCTAGTTTGTGCGCATTGCATCTAAGAGAAGAACAGCTGTTGTGTAATGTGTTCCATCTGGATCGCTTCATCTGTATGTCAACTGTTGCCTGTTTGGGTGTGAGCTCTTTCTCCGCGTTTGTGCAGTTGATATTATTTGTAGAGGATGCAGATGGACAAGATGTAGGGGTTAGGTTGGATTTGGGTGAATATTGTTTATGCTAGATCTTAATTTATATTTCTTTCTCTAGATTTAGAGTTAGACACAGTAAAATTGGATACAAATACGAATTTGGAGTTTTAGATACGGTATCATTAGAATAGATATATGACAGTTTCGGATAAAAAACGGACAATATATACATACAGAAAAGAATACACATTGAACCATATCATTTTAAGTCTTCATCTAGCAATAAATTCATCTGGATTACTTAAGTACAATAGCCGATACAACATAAGTTCAATGTAAAAGATAAATTCATATGTAAGTTTAAAAATTGATAAACTCATACATAAAATTGAAAAGGGTCAGAATTAGAAATAAAGTTGAAAATAGATTATTAATAAAATATTTTCTAAAAAGGATTATTTGATAAAAAGAAAGTTCAATGTATTGCACTATCTCATGCTATGACTTTCTTGCTCAGTTTCTAAAATTGCCGATTAAGCACGTAGGTTTTTCTACTCTTGATACAGTAATCCATTGAAACATTTTTTTAGCTGCAACAATAAAATCTAACTAAAATCTTTCTAAAAAACATAACTAAAATCTGTATAGATCTGAGTAACTAATTAGACACTATTTAAAACGTGAGGTTTTTTCTAAATTTATGTGGAAATTGAACTATTTCTCGCGTTTTTTTAACTTAAACGGGCCCTTATCTTTTGTCAAGAAAGAGGAGAGGAAAGGAAAGGTGGCGAGGAGATGACGATCCCGTGGGGCGGAGTGGGATGCTGCGTCGGCGCGGCCGTGCTCTATCTCATCGCCGACAGCTACGATTGGTGCTGTTCCTGGCTTCCTGCGATTTTCTCTTGCGCTTTTTGCTGATTCGGTGATCTTAACATTTTTTCGTTTCATCCTCGCGAATTCTCCGTATGTTTCTTGGTGCAGGGACGCGAAGTGGCTGCGATCGGCTGTCAGGGTTGCCCGCATTGCCGATTTGGGTGAGTAATTAAGGGATCTTTGCAGCGAGTTTGGGGGGTTAGGGTTTAGGCGTCGCAAAATCTATATCTGAGATGCTGCAATGTGGTCCTGGTTTGTGAGACTGTTGCAGACTGAGCAACCCGTGCTTGCTTTGCGATTCTCTCTGTGATACTAGTTTCGCACCGTGGTGCTTCAGATGCAACAAATTGAGTGCCTGTAGTTCTAAAGGTGGAATTAAAGCTTCGTGCTTGCATGGATGTGCTTGGCCACGCGGTGCATTCTTTCACTCGTTGGCTCTGATCTGACTCTAGTGGTTCATGAGCAATATATATAATGGAAGACTTCTTAGCTTGTGTATGTGTTATGCTCAAGTTTGTCCGGTTTTACGATGGAAGTTTCTACTCAGCTCTTTTGATTAATGTGTTTGCTTGGAAGCTACTCTGTTGCAATGATAGTATGCTTTAAAATGTGGTAATTTGCATAAAGTCATGCATGGCAGGCTGAATTAGGAAGTTTAATGGTATTAGTGCACCAACTGTTTAGTGTGCTTGCTCAAATGTTGACATTTATTTCTCTTTTCTGTTTTGTTTGTCTAATGTGTGCGCCATCCTTGGCAGCTGCTCTACTGGAGGACAATGCAAGCAACCTGCCACTTGCAGCGAGTGTCTCAGGACACGTTGGATCTGACACTCCAATTACCTGCAAGCAAACTGACTTGCAAGCTGTGGTAGTGGAGGAATCCGTATGTGTTCATTTCACAAATACTGCTATGTTTGCTGGTAAAGATTAGATGTGTTTTATGTTTGTAATTCTGGTGCTTTCAATTGACCGTTTGCATTTGTAGAAAATGACGCATTACTTGAACAAGGATGACAAGGGCCAATGGTTGAGACGTTATGACTTGGGAGTTTCTACCATTAAAGAGGTGCCATGGTACCTGGTAACTACTAATTATTTTTTCTGTATCTTTGTTGTGCAGTTGATCAATTTTTTTTTTTCTGTTGGCCTTCTTTTGAAACCAGGCTTATTGTGCCTCTCGATGCGTGCTCGGTGTTTATGTTGAACCGTGAGCGAAATGCAGTCAAAACAGCATTATCATTTCTTTGAAATTCTTTTAGAAGGATTCATCACTTGATTATTCAGTTACTATGCACTCTTTTTATGCTTTCAACATTGTGTTGTAGTCAGCTACGATTGCTTTTTTAAAAAATAATATTCAAGAATAGATGTAAAATAAATAGGGTTTTTGGGCAAAGTACCTGACGTATTCATTCTTCAGTCATCACTAATTGGATTGATTTGAGCATCTACATGATATCATAGCTTACATGTTCTGCATTTATTATGGCTTTCTGTTTCAAAGTTGTCTAATATCTAATTTGTATTAGGATGATGGTACTGGTCGTGTCCATGTTGTTGGGGCTCGTCAGGCAACTGGTGGCTTGATTTTATCTTTTACTAGTAAGGATTTAGAGCTACCAGAACCATCGTTTGAGAGCGATTCAGACTGTTCACGAAAATTTCAGGTTTATCTGGTAAACCCTCAATGGCTCCACTACCAGCATGGATGGTTTTTATGATTAAATTCTAATCATTGTAGGACCTTGGATTTACCAAAATTGAAAGTATCCTTCCTACTGGAACTACATTGACAGTTGTTGGTGAGGTAATATCGACCACCTTTAGTTGGGTCTGAATTTGTAGCAAGAGTAATTCTTTGTTCCTGTCTCTTTGTTCTTGACTCTATTGTTTTGTGATCAGGCCATTAAAGATTCTGATGGAACTATTCGAATTCAACGGCCAAAAGGTGGACCATTTTATGTGTCACAAGAAAACCTCGATCATATTATTGAAAATCTTAGGAATTCAGCCTGGTATGAAGATGCTCAACCGTAACTTGTCTGTTTTGCTAGAACTTTGTTAAGGCATCTTCATGCTAATAGTATACTAATTAACAGGTGGTTCAAGTTTGCTTCCATTGGGTTTGCTGTACTTGGCATCGTTATTATTGCAGACCAGGCAGTGCGACTTTTTCTGGAAAGAAAACGACGACATGATTTGCTGAACAGGTAGATGTTAATACCTAAGAGAATGTTTTGCACCATACGTGCACTCAAATGGTTACATCTTTAATTTAGAAAAGGTGCAGTAAAACCCATAGTGTACGTGGCACATGTTCCATTTGTGTTGCTAAATATGGTTGTTCCATTCGTGTTGCTACGTAAACTGAGAGACAGGTGCAAGGTTAGAAATATCGGAACCGGATCCAATCCCACCGCCGGGGTTTGTACCGGTAACCGGAAAACCCGGTGGAAAACTGATTGAAATTCACGAACCAAATTTTGAATTTGGGGCGGTTAGATGGGCGGTAACCTATCAGAAACCGGTGGAAAACGGGTTATGGGTAATTAGAAATTCGAATAATGCAAATCTTAAATAGAAAGTGTTTAATGAAGAAACAAAGCCTCAAATTGTACATAAAAATTGCTCGTTGCTATCTTGACTAATGATTTACTATCATCATAAGGCATTAAACATGATGACCAAACTACATAGAAACACAAAAATGTGAATAAATTTTTGATAAAAATGACTGATGTGAGAAGATGCATGTTAAATATGATTACAGAAACTAATATACAGAGCTAACAACTGTTAACATGGATGGATGCTGACACAAGACATATGATGCATAAAGCTTTTCCAAAACAATATTCTGATCAGATCTCATAAGCGAGTGGTGGAAAGCTGAACAAAATTGTTATTCAATCAGAGAAGGCAACGTGTGAATGCTTGTGTCCTGATCATGCTACACAATAAGAACTGAACAAGAGAAGAAAAGGATCTGAAGATGTAAAAGTTTAGTCAAGCTTGAGATAACAAGCACACGCAAATGTACCTGATATCGTCTTTTATTCTGTGAGACCATGTGGCGAGCCTTGACTTGCACTGCCTTAACAGCATTCTTAGAGGAATCCACAATGCCTTTTGTCAAGAACCAAAAACACCAGGTTGCATTTTTACTTCATACAATAATTAATCTACCACAAAAATTTCTTAAACCAACTTAGGAAGTGCATCATGCAGTCTCAAATTCAAATTTTCATTTAAGCAATTTTGGCCGGTATTTCCGCTACCGGAGCAGGCCAGTTTTTCCGGTTACCGGCGGTAATCGCTGGTTTTTTGAACCATGGACAGGCATGCAACTGCAGATTTCTGTTCATAATACAATTACTGTTCTCCTGTGTTTTTGTTCCTTTCGTACCTGAGTAGCCTGGGTAAGCAGAG
Source organism: Dendrocalamus sinicus (assembly GCA_036346575.1). Classification (NCBI taxonomy): domain Eukaryota; kingdom Viridiplantae; phylum Streptophyta; class Magnoliopsida; order Poales; family Poaceae; genus Dendrocalamus; species Dendrocalamus sinicus. The sequence goes on along the minus strand of CM070648.1, from coordinate 33,535,975 downwards.
AATGAAATATTGATGAAAGCATATTCTACCAAAAAGTAGCTGAACCTGATATATTTAATTATTTATGCACTGACTTATGTCCTACACACCCCTTGCATCTATACTCAGGATTCTGGAACAATTAGTTCTCGATAATGCTATTTTGCCTCCCTAAAGCAAAGCTTTCATATCGCTCACATGCTCTGTAAATGCCAGATAAAATGAATACTGACAAGGAATGCAGTTTGCCCTATAGGTGCTCGGTCTATTTCTTAAAAGCTGAATTATCCATAAAACCTCCTCTGGAACATATGATGGAAAAGGCGAATTATATATTTTTTCACTGTAGGGAGCAAGGTTCGAAATACCGCTACCGGGATAAATCCCGCTAGGTGGCCGGTACCGGTTACTGGCCGGTAACCGGAAAAAAATCGGTTGAATTTCACGCGCCAAAATTTGAATTTGAAATCGGTAACCGGAAAAACCGGCCGGTAACCGCCCAAAAAACTGGAGAAAAACCGCTAAAAACCGGAAAAACCGCTAAAACCCGGTTTTTCAAATTTGAAATTGGAAATTCTTAACATATTCATGGCAAAAAGTATGAAGTTAAGCACGGGAGATGCATGGATCTTCCTAATGCATCATATTAGTGTTAAACAATGTAAATATCATTCGGGAAACTAACATTTACATTTAAAATTTGAAAATTTCTAATACATTTACGGCAAAAAGTATGAAGTCAAGTATGGAAAGTGTATGCATCTTCCTAATACATTCTATTAGTGTTAAACAATGTAAATATCATTAGAGAAACTAATTTTTACATTCAAAAGTTTAAATTTGAATTAAATAAAAAACCGGCGGTTTTTTTTTCTCCCGGTCGGCACCGGTAAGACCGGTTACCGGCGGTAACCGGCCGGTTACCGCCGGTATTTGGAACCCTGGTAGGGAGAGCCATATTTACCTTATGGAAGCTATTGCTTTCCATAATCATGGTTATGTACTGAATGTGTTTTTTGTTAGCAGAAGTATCATGTTACTAGTATAAGGCTCTATCCAGTGTGCTTTTATGGTTGTAGTTTCTCTAGGGTCATTCTTATGGCCTGCTTCAGTTCACTTTTCTTGGTCTGAACTCCAAATTGATTATAAGTTTATAACTCTTCTAATGTGTAATGAATCTTTGATTGAATATTACATGTATGTTAGAAAGTGCTTATGCTTTGTGTTGTCCCTCCCTTTCATTTTCTGTTTTCAGTACCAAATGCTTACATTTATTTGAACGATACAGGGATCAAAGTGCTGCTGCTTGTAGACAAGCTAGAGGATCCAGAGAGGATTTAGTTTTAGGTGAAGCTAGATCAGAAGGACCAAGTAAGCTCACTGCAATTGTATTTTATTAGGGGAGATAAAAGAGTAAAGTAGTTGCAATTGTTACAATACCAAAAGGACTTGACGCAAAATCCCAATTCATAAGAGGGGATGCTTGTCCCCTTTTATCTTTGCTTCCTCTGCCACTGGATTTGTTGTATAGATGATTATACTGCCCTGACTGTAGATGTTGCTTTGTGTAGGGATTATTGAGAGAACTGGCACAGTACCTAACAGGAGCAATATTTGTGTGATCTGCCTTGACCAAGAGTATAGTGCTGTCTTCATTCCGTAAGTACCGTAATTGGTATCGACATATTACTATTTCCATCATTCCTTTAACAATAATGATACTATCTAACATTTGTAATGTAACAATGGAATATTATTAAATATAAATGGAAAATCAGGTGATGATTGTTAAGAAGCAGTTTGGTAAATTGTGGTAGTCTTGGAGTGCCAATCCATGAAACTTCATAAGCGTAAGCATAGTAGTGAAGTACCAATGACGGATTATGTACTACAACAATTTGATTTGATGGACAATGCTAGGTTTATCAAATTTGGTTGCTTGACGGTCATCTTTTCACACTATCCAGAAACTTTTCTTGTATTTGGTTGTATTATCACCCAAAAGTTTATTCTCATGCTACATCGAACTTTCGCCAGGTGTGGACATTTGTGCTGCTGTATGACATGTTCTTCACGGCTAACTGACTGTCCACTTTGCCGGAGAAAGATAGACCAATCTGTCAGGGCTCTCCACGATTGATCGCAGTTACAAGAGGAGAAAACTGTTTTTTTAGCACCATATCAAACAGCCTGTTACATAACCAAACAATACGTTTGTGCGAAGCTGAAGCATCGAGAATTCTGATCAAACAACTGGTCGTAGACTGACACAATTACAAGTGTCACACTAACTAACAATTAGCATATTCTCTATGCATACTGAATACTTGTCCTGATGTAAATGCTCTTCCTCGTGTCTTAAAGTCGGTGGCAGAGGCGGTTTAGTTGTTCTAATATGTAAAAGGAGGCCTTTTTCTGATGAATATGATGTCATTTCTCGTCGGTTCATATGCTTCTCTCTTCAGTTTGTGCGCAGACCACTTAGGAAAAGAAAAAATGTAATGTAATGCGTTCCATCTGGTTCACTTCACCTGTAAGCTAACATTTTGCCTATATAAGTGCAAGTTCTTTCTCCAACCTGTTTCTCCAACCTGCTGCACTTGAAGTTTGTGCAGGATGCAGATGGGCAGGAAGGAGCCTGACGCGGTGGCAGCCGGCGGCTAGCATCTGCGACCGGCTCCAGAGAGCCCGGCAGGCGTTCCGGCCTCTTCGCCGCCATCAGTGAGGCTGTGTGTGAAGTAGAAATGACGGGAAAACTTTGTGCGGAGAGAGGACGTATCTGATGTGAGCAATGCTCTCCGTTGTGCTCCAATTTTGAGTCGATCTGTAGAAGCGAAAACTCGTATCTTGAGAGCATGCTTTGATTAACGATTTCCAAAGGTTTTCTACCACTTTTATGCAAAACTCAAATGTCTTTCAAACCCAAAGAACAAACGTGTGCACGAGCAGTATCTTTAGCTATTTCAATAGCTTTTTCATATATATTTGTAGCAATAGGTTTTTTGCCTGAATTTTTTTTCATGACAAAATACATAGCCAGGAGAAAATACACACGCTACGTCACCAAGTTCCACTGTAACGCCATGGAGGAGCGGGTCGGGCACACGAGCACCACCACCCTGGTTCCTTGCCTCACTTCCTAAGCCGCAACATAGCAATTCAATTCCTTTAATTGTGCAAGTATGGGATATTCGCTTTCCCATACATTTTATATGATTTTTCGGTCCTTTTGCACGCCGGACAGTTTATCATATTTTAGTGAGGTATGTATAGCATTTTTTTACCCTTTTTTATATGAAATATCAAAAAAAAAAAGAAGAAGAAGAAGGAATATGTTGTTACCTAAAAAGTTTGTGCGATGCATAAGTAGAAATTTGCATGCTGTCATATAGGAATTCTTTGTACTGTTAACAATTATGCAAACAATATCTCGCACACACGAAAGTTTATTTTTGTACTTGCTATCCAATTTCAGCTTTTTTTTTCAAGTAGTTTACAAGTTTATGCATTGAGGTAGGTATGCAAAATCTCTACGGCACATGCAAGAGTTTGTATTGCACTCTATTGAAAAGACAGCTGCTTATTTCGAGAGATGGTTCTTTCTTGTGTATGTGAAGTGTGAACAGCGCTAGGAAGAACCTAAAAACCGGAAAGCCCCGATATTAAGGAATAACTGCTTGGGGTGAGAAGTCATAGTTTGCTACATGTGGGGCTAGGGAAGAAACGGTGAGGCGCGACCTATTTGAAAAAAATGGGGCCCACACTTTCGTCCGTAGTCACACACGTGCCTTCTCGTGTATTTGCATCGCCATGCTTGTTATAGTCTTAAGTGCGACCAAATTAACCAAGGTTATCATTCTCAGTGAAAACAAAATATTAGGAACCATCAATTTGTCTAAATTTTTTGAAGCAAGCAATAGCACATGCTTTTTTGAAGCAAGCAGCAGCACATCATGTTGAAGGAAGCAGCAGGATAAATTGACTTTTGAAATGTGAAAGTTGAGTACCAAAATTGTGCATGACTCACAAGGGTGGCAAATTTGCCAAGCATCGGGATTTTGCTACTGCTCGGCACAAGCTGCTGCTGCATGTGAACCAAATTGTTGAGCTACAAAACATTTTCTAGCTAATTAGGTGTTTGTATCTGTTTTTGAGGGGCAGTAGGTGAGTAGAGCTGCAGTAAAACACCTGGTTTGTACATGTATGCATTATTGCAAAGAAAATTGAGTTTGATGCCATGTATGTTCATGTTCATGTAATGGCTTTGTAATGCCATGTATGTTCATGTATCTTGTTGATTTGCCAAAATATTAATGTATCGGACTATCTCAAATTTGTTGTCTCACTTGGCTTATGAATTTTTTCTGTTATCTCAGTGCTTGCCTGTCTCAACTGGCTTATGTATTTACTCCTCGTGATGCAATGCAAGATGATGCAAGTTGCCTAACTTTTGGCATTGGAAACTTGCCCATTGTTGAACAAAGATCTTTTCAGAAGGATTAATTCATGGAATAGTGCCAAATTGTTGCTTTGTGCTAGATTGTTGCTTTGCGCCAGATTGTTATTACATGAGGAAACATGTTTTAACAGAATAAGAATGATACAAATTTTTGAGTGATACGCCAGGCTAGCTGAGACCAGGCTGTGCCAACACTACAGAATAGAAAACAGCAGGTTGTTCTGTTGGTCTTGCTAACATTCCCACTTAACAAATTTTGTAGGCTTTTGAATAGAAATATTTTGTGTCAATCAAATGTTGACAATAGTCCTTCTGTAAAGTTGTTTTGATAATCCAATTGATTGGAGCCCCGAGTATGTAGGAAACTACAGTATATATGTAAATCCATTGCATGATGTGATGCCCAAACTCGTCAAATGGTACCATCCTGCAAAAGTAAGCAAAGATTTGAACTTAGATGTGTGAATGTGTTAGAGCAACCGATCAATTAAGACATTGGGGAAAAATCAGGGTACGGATATATTAAACCAGAGAAAAACAATGGTGTATCTTATCAGTCCATCTTTTCAGAATATGCAGATGCCATCATAATGTTTACTGCTATATTTCATTCAAGAGCACATATATAGGCCATGTTAAGTAAGGTTTTTTATTCCACTGGTTAGACTGCCTCAAGGTCAGCAAGCACATTTTATTTAGTCAGTAGTACAACTGTAGACTGCATTTGATATTTGGTAAGAAATAGCACCATCACACCATCAACCTTCATAAAGTGAGAGGTAAGTATCAAATGGGTGGTCACCGGCAATAGTGTTAATAGGGAAGTGCAGGGAATATTTCAAAGACTGGAAAAATAAATCACTTTGTCATTGCCACTTCTATAAACAGAATGAGAAGAAAAGAAACCTCAAGACTAATATATCCACGCAAAATAAATGCATTAGTAAGGCAGTGAATCCCCCCATCTATGTCTCAGCCGTTTGGGATAGATCCATTGGCCTTCCTTGCCATTATCATTTTTAGCACCCAAATGGGCACTAGCACTAGATATGCTCCATACACACACACACACGGTTGCGCTAATCGGCGCGTGCATGCACGTTACGCGTGGGTCGCTGGCTGAGTGAACGAGCATCCTAGTGCAGGTCATATTTGATGATAACTTTATGTATATGAGATAGTAACTTTAACATCTGTAAGTCAATCGATGATAACTTTATATTTATAAGATAGTAACTTGATGAATTATCGATGATAACTTTATGTTCAGAAGATAGTAACTTGACTTGTATGCATGCATGCAGCAGGAGAGTGAAGAGAATAAATGCACTTGACTTGTGATTTTTTTATCTTATTTACAAACTAAAAAATACAGTAACTCTTTCACCAAAAGTTCAATTTGCGATCCGTTTGCACCATTGTGTTTGAAATTACGAGCTTACAAAATAAGATTCATGTTGAATATGTTTTGACACTGCTAAATTAGTGTCATATAAAGTTATCTTCATATATGAGTAAAGTTACTATCAAATATATGTAGAATTACTGCCAGTTTTGTAGTGTTACAATAGGCAATAACTCTACATGTGTTTGGCAGTAACTTCACTCACACACAGTAGTAACTTTCTGTACAAGTTATTTGCTATTAACATGCATGTTTCTCTCTCCTCTCAATGCGTGAATATTGGCAGTAACTTCACTCACATACGGCAGTAACTTCATGAATTACAGATGATAACGGTAAGTAACTTCATGAATTACAGATTATAACTTTATGTACATACGATTGTAACTCTACTATAATTAACAAACGCTAGTAACTGTCCATAAGGTAGGATGGTGAAGCGGTTGATTGGTTGGGTCGGTCAGGAGTGCACGCTTATTCTATGTGTAGCCACAAATTAATGTGTGTGTATACATACATACATACATACATACATACATACATACATACATACATACATACATACATACATACATACATACATACATACATACATACATACATACATACATACATACATACACACACACACACATACATACATACATACTGTTGTGCTATTCTGCGATTGCGCACACTGTGCACGCTGGAAAGTTAATATCGTACGTGAGTAAAGTGACTGCGAAATATATATAGAGTTGCTATCAGTTGTAAAGTTACAACTGACAGTAACTCTACATGTGTTTAACAGTAATTTCACTCACACACGACAGTATTTTACACCTGTGCGCAGAATAGTATTTGTGTGTGTATGTGAGCATCTAAACCCCCAATCTACGCTGAATGCCCTGGTCGCCCAAACAAATCCCAATCTATACTTTTCTTCCTCATCGCAGTAGCAATGGCCAAGGTGAGCAACGAATTATTCTCCTCTGCTCTGATCTGAAATGATCTAAGACACGTTGATGCTTTGTTTTCTTTGCCTTATTTTATCGCTTGCATTGACAAAAGATCAACGAACCAAATTCAGATATGGGGGGCAACGTAGAAATACTACTGTACAAGTGACTTACCGGTGGATTTACCTTACATAAAAGTTTATGTTTCACTATCGTCCTGTAAAAAACACTAGTATCTGCTTGCAACAGTTTCTTGCCAAATTACTTTCTCAATAAAGCAGGACCAAAGTTTGTCTTTGGTCTAACATTTTCTTGCCAAATATAATAGATAATATTGCTAAATTTCTGACACTTATGCTTACATTTTGATTGGATGGTCAAATTGTAACACCTTGGTTTTTAGTGCCTTTTAAAGTTTTTAAAATAGAAACAATCATTTAGATTTTTCTTGAATTAATTAAAGCTTAATTTGAATTTTTGAAATTAAAATAATTTAATATGAATAAAATAAACTTCAATTATTTTAAATCTAGTTTTATTTGGGTCCCTTGTGTTAGAAGGAATTTTTCTTTATTTTCTTGAATGTTTCAAAGTTTATTTGCTATTTCTTTGAGCTTAATTTGATTTATCCTAATTTCTGAAATTCAGATATTGTAAAAATCCAGATTTAGCCTTGTGGGCCGAATTCTTTCCCCAACCTATTTTCTTTCCCATGCCGCCCATCTTCCACAGCCCGCTTCGCTCAGCTCGGTCCGCCAGCTTGCTCTCTCTCACCGACCGACCCCACTTGTTAACGCGAATAGTGTCCTATTCATCTTCCTCGCGCCAACTCCGAGTTTGTCCCGACGCTGCCGCCGTCTCCATTGTGAACTCCTCCACGTCCAACTATTTAAGGGTGACTAGAGCCTCGCAAACCATCACCCCGAGCCATCGTCCTACTTGCCCTAACCGTTGTCGCTGTTTCGCCGTATTGCGCTGCAATTTGAAGTCAATGTCGCTAGCTCTAATGAGCAATTATGTTGCTATCGGTGAGCTTTTGACCCGTCATCCTCTTCTTGAGCTTCATCATGTCGTGCTGTAAGATCGAGGAGGTTGGCTAGAGGGGGGTGAGTAGACGGTTTCAATGGCTAGAGGGGGGTGAGTAGACAGTTTCAAAATTTTCTCGTTTCTATCAATTATTTGGCTAAACCAAGTATATAATGCAGAAGCTTAACTCAATTTGATTTAATACAAATAAAGCCTAAATCAACTACGTTAACCTAAGTGCACCAACAATTCTAAGGCTTTGTCAAGGTTTGCAATCCTAATATGACAAGTAATCAATTTAACTCTATAAATGTAAATTGAGCACAAGAAAATAAACCAAAATTGACAGATCCCTTTTTATCGTGGTGTTTGGAGACTTGCTGATATCTCTTAGTCCACGTTGAGGTAAGCTCAAATAAATTGGACTGGCTCCACGAATTAAGCTGTCCACCTCAAATCCACTAGTCATAGCTCTTTCCTGCTCCGGATAGGTGAGCTCCAACCTTCACAACTTACCGTGTCTTCTCATAAGCTTCTTTGAGAAAATCACCACACATGATGCCTCTAACGCCGTCTAGGAGTCAGCAACCTCCAAAAGTAATAAGTCGAACTCCTTGCTTGACTCTCACCATATGCAACGAATGCATAAGTTCAAGTGAATACTAAATCTACCTCTTGATAAAACACATGCAATCTAGAGTCTTCCTCCTTACTCACAACGTGCAACACATGCACAATTGAAAAGAAGACCTCACATTAGCATAAAGGAATGAAATGGAGTGCTAAAGGTTCTCTTCCAACTGGCCACAAGGGGTTATTTATACCAGTAACAGTGATCGAATTGCTGCATAGCCCCCACTAATACATGGGAAATCCTAGTTCTAAAGTTAGCACACCATTGAGGTAAGTAAATAGTAGTAGGCACATAGACAGCCCATTGCAAGGAAGGAAAGAGCAAGAGCTAGGGCTTAGTGCTCAAGTTATGGTTGTTGACTCGGAATTGTAAGTCGAAGAAGCATTCTTGTGACCTGGCTCTACGTAGAGTGAATCAGTCTCAAAAGGGCTGCCATCCGATGGGTACATGAAAGTGACGAAGTTGCTTTGACTACTGAACCATGCTTGGATCATCGGAGCGAATTAGATGATCAAGGCGAGGTCTACACCCTCTTCCCCTCGCTCTCCTTTCCTTAATATTCACCATCGAGTCATCAAAGCCATCAACTAATTTAGAGGGGCTCAATTGGCCCAGTCGCCCTACGCTACTGGCGCTTCCAAAGGAGAAGCTCTCGCCTTTGGCAACCAGCAAATAGAGGGCTAAAACCAATAGTTTTGAAGTAAGGGATGAGCACAAAAGCCATTGTGCTTCCGTACACATGCATACATTTTCTTGCTCCATCGCGTGTTAGTACAATAACACGCAGCCATTTTCTTGCTGGGGCGGACACGAATTTTTCTCTAAAGGTGAAGACTCTGAAGTGGGTGAACACTAAGCCCAGCGGGCAAACATGCCCGCTCCAGCTCCGCGCACCTACTGACATCTTTCGAAGCACTTTCACGTGTGAAATGAAGTCACATAAAAACTAGCCTTTGGAAGAAAAACCCGTAAAAAATCAAGATTTTTGGAAGTACCGCCATTATATGGCCGGTACTATCGCTCCTCTCGCAACGGTAAGAAAACTAGCCGTTATCAGCAAAATTGAAAGTTCTGCCACTTAAAGTCTGGTACTTTCGATCATCAGAAATACCGCTCCACACATGCGGAACTACCGACTTCACCAGGAGGAGAAGACTCCCACGAGGGTGTTTCTCTGAAAAGAAAATGTAACGCTACATAAGCGGTCGTTCCACACTTCGGTAGTACTGCTCACACAGAGCCGGTAGTATCGTAAGTTGATCGAACCACTCACACAGAGCCGGTACTATCTACGTCTGGTCATACTGCATAACACACGCTGGTAGTTCTGATCTCTGATAGTACCGCGCAACACATGCCGGTAGTTCTGAAGTCTAGTGGTACCATCCAACACATATCGGTAGTTCCGATTTTTCTGACAAGTACAGATACTTCAATAAATCTTGCAAAACATATTTGCAAATTATAGTATCATGCACACTAGGCTTAACCATGATTTTTAACAAGTTGCAAAACATATTTGCACACTTTTGAAATTATGACACAAGGTATATGTACATGGACTCTTCATGTTTGCAAAGCACATTCGCAAAGCTAAGTCACATACTATAAGAATTATGTATGAGCTTCAACTATTTGTAAAACACATTTGCAAATAGAAACCTCATACTACAAGGAGTAGGAAATATGGACTTCAAATACTTGCAAAACACATTCGCAATGTATAGTTCCATGTTAGAAGGATTCAATGCATGAGCTTCAACCATTTGCAAAACACATTCGCAAATATAACCATCATATTACGGAGAGATAGAGAAAGTGAGGTTGAGGTATCAACACATGATAAGACTCAATCTACTAGACATGACCCTTCTTAATAGTACAGTAACCTATACTAGCAATCCGGTCTATCAACCAAACACCAAGATCGGTAAAAGATTAGAAACACATTCTCAGCCCTAACTAGTCATACCTTTGCCTTAAGCAATCTCTTAAAACTTGATGATGTACGTCTTCACTTCAAGTTATGGTCATTGTCTTGATATGCATCAACACATGATGCACTATTACTTGAATTCCATCAACACATGATGGATCTTTTCTTCTTGATGACCTTCAACACACAAAACCATCTTCCATCCCGTATTTTGACTTGATGATCTTCAGCACATGAAATCATACTAAGTTATCCTCATTTGTGGAACCTAACCTATTCATCCAACTCATGGAAAATATTAGTCTATAAATCAATTGTCATCAATTACTAAAATTTTACCATTAACTCACAATGGAGGGACTAGATTCTACGATCTTTTCTTTTTGGTAATTCATGGCAATCTCAACAAATAATGAGATAAAGATTAATTCTAGCATACAGCATGTACACAATAATTTTATACTCTAGGATAAGCTTCTTAAGCAATTAACTCATTTGCGTGTGAGTGTCTGTCTTTGAGATTAATTGCTAGCAAAGCTTAAATATCCGGTTGTCATTTAATAATCCAACCATTAACACATAACGGAGGACTAGATGACAACTCGATAGCAAATGATTGAATTCAAATCAATCAAGAGTATATATGAACTACACAAGTTATATATACTCAAAGGATACTTTTCAATGTAAAGATTCTTAATATGTGGAAAAGAAATATGGATCAATACTAATGAAATCATAAAACATAGAGTGAACTCCTCCTAGATATGTGCATACAAGAATGTATAATGGAAACATGTGCACATATGCAAGTTAGACTATTTGGTGAAGTTCAATATATATTTTGGATCTAAGGAATGCATAAATATATAAGAATAAGATGTAAAAATGTATACCTCCATGATTTTTACCTTTTCATCCAAATGAAACTAAGTAATATTTTTACCTTTTCATCCAAATGAAACTAAATAATATCATAATCAATGAACATGTTAGTTGTGACATCCCATTTTCAAATCCTAGTGATAATGTAAATTTCAAGCCTATGTTAAAATTTTAAAAGGCTTTATGCTCAGCTTGGTTATTCTTTTTGCTTTCCAAAAAGAAAATTCAAGAAGTGCAAAAGTGATTTAAAATAAAAACCTTGTTTTATTCCCAAAGAAGAAATTCAAAGCCTCCCTTCAAAACCTAGAACTTCAAATAATCTTTCAAAATCAGGAAAGTTCATAAAAAGAGGGAATACGACTGGTCCGACGTGGTCTATTTGAACTCTGGTATTGTAATGTATGGTTTCGTCGTGTATAAAGTGATGCAGCATTGTATCTGTGAGCGCTATCTACTGATCCAGGGAATAGTGCAGAAATCACAGAGGGTTCCAGGTTAGTAAACTTGGGGTCCGACAGAGCTGGTATCAGAGCATACGACTGTAGAATCCTTAGCTAGGCTGGTTAAGATCTAAGGCCTGAGCCCTATTTATAAAAACTATGAAAAACTTTTACAAAATATAGCATAATACTGCTTTACTTAACTCTCTTAGTTCCTGTACTCACCAAATTTTTTTTGTATTTTCATCTGTTCTAACCTATTGGTGTTCAAAATTTTAGATGGCCGGAGCTCCACCAGTTGGTCTGTGGGATCACTTCTCCCACGGGGAAGACGACAGGGAGTTCGTCGAGATCCTGCGGTAGTGTCTGTAGTATCTCGGGTACATCCGCCAGCCCATCTTCAGGGGCAGGAGAGTCCGCATCCAGAACATGGACTTGTGGACCATGGAGGTCTTCCTCTACGCACGGGACGGTACTAGGGAGCTCCACTCCCACACTATCTGTGCTGAGCCTCCACGGATGCACCTCGTCGACACCATCCAGGATGTGGCATGTCTTGTTGCAGCCCACTTGTGCCAGGTGCACGAGGGGAGGTTGTGACAGTCGCCTTTCGCCCACTACCCTCACATCCGCCAGGGGCAGTTACTCCCAGATCGCCTCGACACCCGGGTGGATGACCCCCGGCTATCGCACCAGATCCAGCTAACATAGGCAATGTCAGTCACCTACGCCTACGCCCTGCAGGAGATCGGGCAGCTGCGCATTCTCCTGACCGCGAGCCTGCAGCACTCAGACGTCCTCAGCGCCCAGCTCAACCGCTGTCAGATTGCCCTTCAGGCGGCAGAGCACGAGAGGCTCGCTGTCGAGGCTGGGCTTGAGCGTCTTCAAGCCAGGGCAGCCTACCCACTGCCTATGCCACCGTCGATACAAGCACATGCACCAGCTCCAGTGTCAGCTCCAGCTCCCGCTCCAGTGTCAGCTCTAGCGCCAGCTTCAGACCCAGCACCAGCACTGGCTTAGCGCCAGGGACCTCGCACCCTGCTGACGGCGCGCAAGAGCGTGCGCCCACCGCCCAGGAGCACCCTCGGAGAGTCTAGCAGGGGGCGTCGTTCGTCCCGCTCTCGTTCCTCCAGCGACGAATTGAGCCCTTCGCGGTCCCGATCTCGCTCCCAGTCTCCCAGCATCAGCCAGAGCCACTCCTATTCCTGCTTCCCAGGAGATTGCATCTTCTGCGGCCGGAACCACTTCCCGTCCTCGGAGGTGTAGACTGCTGTAGGCTAGACAGTAGTGTGTCTAGGCATTCTCTTTTTGGTGTGCACGCACACTCCCCCAGTTGTACCCCCCTATGTACCCAGCTAGTAGGCGTTGTGTATTCGGTGTCATGACTTGTTGTAAGCCCGTGTGCTGTGCCCGGCTGTCATGTAACACCTAACCCCCTAATGTAATGAACTATCGTTGGCATAATACCTTGTGTTTTATTGCCTCTCTTTTGTTCGGTTTTCTGTTGTGCTAATAGGGGGCTAGCAAACCCTCATATATGCCTATCCCTCCTTCTTTTCGTCTCTAAAAGGCTCTAGATTGGTTCCAGATGGCTCCCAGGAGGACTGTTGCTCGTGGTAGGGGTCAAGCCCCAGGGGCCGCAGCTCGTGGAAGAGGTCGAGGCAGAGGCCGTGGTCTGAACTTGCCGCTGCCACCACCAGCACCACCAACCATGGCACAAGTATTGGCACAGCAAACATAGATCCTTCAGGCAATGCTCTCCAGTCAGCAAACCAGTGCAGCTGGCTGCAACTCCAAGTTATCGGATTTCTTGAGGACCCGACCAATGAATTTCTTCTCAGCAAATGAGCCCTTAGAAGCCAAAGATTGGCTACGTGATACAGAAAAGAAGCTTAAACTTGCCCGTTGCACTAAAGAAGACAAGGTGGACTTCGCCACCCACCAGCTTAAGGGTGTCGTGGCGGCGTGGTGGGAGAACTACCTCGCCTGTCGTGGAAAGAAGAACCCCTTAGGCAACAACTCAGACGAAGAGGAAGAGGAAAAGGAAGAAGAAGAAGAGGAAGGAGTAGAAGTTGAGGACCCAGCCGCTGATGCTCAGCAGGAAGAGCAGGAAAACGAAGGGAACCACAATGAAGAGAGAGCAGAACCAATAGCAGATGAGTCCGCCATCACCTGGGCCGATTTCAAGACTGCCTTTCGGCAAAACTTTGTTCCAACAGGTATCATGAGGATGAAAAAGAACGAGTTTTGAAACTTGAAGCAAGGCAATATGTCTGTCTCGGAGTATCTCACGCGATTCAACCAACTAGCTCGCTACGCCTCAAGGGACGTAGCCAAACAAGAAGAGAAGATTATCGATTCCTGGAAGGGATGCATGAGGAAATGCGAGCACAACTGATTCTGCACGACCATGCTAGTTTCCACCACTTGGTGAATAAGGCTCTTATCCTGGAAAACAAAAGGAAAATCCTGGAAGCCAGCCGGAAGAGGAAGTGGACAGCTCAAAGGCCTCAGGGCAGTTTTCAGTCCAAACCAGTGTACTAAGGTAGCTCATCTTTTCGCCAGGTGGCAACGCCAGCACCCAGAGCTTCATTCCAAGCACCACACCCTAACAATAGTGGAATTCAGGTGTCCCGCCTCATAGGACAGTCTTCCACAACCAACCCAGCTGCAAACCTCCACTGTTTCAGCTATGAAGCAAATGGGCATTTCGCCAACAAATGCCCGAATCGCCAAGCTACTCCAGGGAAGTTCAATCCAGGAGTTACCTCATCACGAGTTCAGTCCTCATCACTAAACAAGGTCTATCAGGCACCCCAAGCGTCACGGACAGCATCAACTCCAAACTAGGCCGTGTCAACCACGTCACCGCAGAAGACGCCCAAGATGCCTTAGGAGTACTTATGGGTACGTTCTCTGTTAAGTCGATACCCACACAAGTTCTGTTTGATTTCGGTGCTTCGCATTCTTTTGTTTCTGGGGAGTTTGTTGAAAAGGTTAAGCTGCCAACCTTTAGACTAAGGAGACCTGTGGTACTTAGTTCCCCAGGAGGACCCCTAACTGCTACTCTAGTTAGCCCTCGGGTAGAAGTCACCATGGAAGACTTTGAATTCCCAGCAGACCTCTTGGTATTGCAATCTCAGACTTTGGACATCATCCTAGGGATGGACTAGCTAGCCAAATATCAAGGAATGATAGACTGTGCTAATAGGAAGGTACTACTCACCAAGTACCCTGGGCTAGTAATAAGAGTTAGTGTGGATCGCCCCTCCTCAGGTCGCGCAATTCATCGCCTTGAAGCAAGGTCATTAGAAGAAACACCAGTAGTTCAAGATTACCCAGAAGTCTTCCCAGAAGAACTACCAGGTATGCCACTAGATGGAGAGATAGAATTTGTAATTAACCTAAATCCAGGGACTGCCCCAATTGCTAAAAGACCATACCGAATGGCAGTAGATGAACTTGAGGAACTAAAGAATCAAATTGAGGATCTCCAAACCAAAGGATTCATTAGACCCAGCTCATCCCCGTGGGGTTCCCCCATACTATTTGTCAGAAAGAAGGATGGCACCATCAGATTATGTGTAGATTACAGAGCTCTCAACGAAGTAACCATCAAAAACAAGTATCCCTTGCCTCGAATAGACGACCTGTTCGACCAATTATTTGGGGCTACCCTCTTCTCTAAAATAGATTTAAGGTCAGGGTACCATCAACTCAAGGTCAGGGTAGAGGATATTCCTAAGACAGCATTTACTACACGATATGGCCTATTTGAGTATACAGTCATGTCATTCAGGTTGACCAACGCCCCAGCCTACTTCATGAATCTGATGAACAAAGTCTTTATAGAATGCTTGGACAAATTTGTAGTCGTATTCATAGACGACATCCTGGTCTACTCTAAGACTACCAACGAACATGAGGACCACCTACGGGTAGTCCTCGAGACGCTTAAGAGACATCAGTTGTACGCCAAGTATAGCAAGTGTGAATTCTGGCTGCATGAAATTAGTTTCCTTGGACACATCGTATCCGCTGGAGGAGTAGCAGTCGACCCCTCCAAAGTAGAGGCAGTTCTAGAGTGGAAGCAGCCCACCTCAGTCACATAAGTGCGTAGTTTTCTGGGCCTAGCCAGATACTACAGGCGCTTCATAGAAGGCTTCTCCAAGATATCTCGACCAATGACAAACCTACTCAAGAAAGAAAAGAGGTATGAGTGGACAGAGGCATGTGAGAAGAGTTTTCAAGAGCTAAAGAAAAGATTGACCACAGCCCCTGTGCTAGCTCTGCCAGATATACACAAGGATTTTGAAGTATATTGTGATGCATCACGCCAAGGCCTAGGCTGTGTGCTTATGCAAGGGGGTAAATTTGTAGCCTATGCTTCCAGACAGTTCCGTCCCCATGAGAATAATTATCCAACCCATGACTTGGAGCTAGCCTCGGTAGTGCACGCTTTAAAAATTTGGCGACACTACTTAATCGGGAACCACTGTGACATTTATACAGACCATAAGAGCCTCAAGTACATATTTACTCAAGCCGACCTCAACCTGAGACAGAGAAGATGGTTAGAGCTAATCAAGGATTACGACCTGGACGTCCATTAATGTAGTAGCCGACGCCTTGAGTCGCAAAACCCAATGCAACAACTTTATGGTGAAGGAATTGCAACCTGAGCTCTGTAGAGAGTTTGAAGCTCTTAACCTGGAAATAGTAGAGCATGGTACTCTAGCTACCATGGAAGTACACCCAACACTTGAGGAGCAAATCAAGGCAGCCCAGAAGGGACACCTTGGAGTTCAGAAGTTCAAGCGCCTCATGACCCAGGGGAAAGCTCCTAAGATGGTAGAAGATCAACAGGGAATTTTATGGTACGGGAAACGTCTCTTTGTTCCTCACCAGAAGGACCTCAAAGACCTGATACTCAAGGAAGCCCATAGCTCTGCTTATACCCTACACCCAGGTAGCACTAAGATGTATCAAGAAATGAAGACCCTATATTGGTGGCCTCGTATGAAGAGAGATATCGCCAAGTATGTAGCATGTTGTGACGTATGCCAGAAGGTCAAAGCTGAACATCAAAAACCTGCCAGACTTCTTCAACCCCTACAGATTCCTGAGTGGAAATGGGAAGAAGTGGGAATGGATTTCATAACTAGTTTACCTCGCACCAAGTCAGGATATGATTCTATATGGGTAATAGTTGATAGGTTGACTAAAGTTTCCCATTTTATCCCTGTGAAGACCACCTACAAGGGGGACAAACTGGCAGAGTTGTATATAGCTCGTGTTGTATGTCTGCATGGTGTGCCTAAGAGGATAGTCTCAGACCGAGGTTCCCAGTTCACCTCGCACTTCTGGGCCCGTCTACACGATGCTCTAGGAACCCATCTTGCGTTCAGTACTGCGTATCACCCCCCAAACAGATGGACAGACCGAAAGAATAAACCAAGTCTTGGAAGATATGCTACGAGCCTGTGCTCTGGAGTTCACTTCAGATTGGGAGAAATGTTTACCCTATGCAGAATTTGCTTACAACAATAGCTATCAGTCGAGTCTCAAGATGTCACCTTTTGAGGCTCTTTATGGACGAAAATGTAGAACCCGTCTGCATTGGTCAGAAACAGGAGAAGGGTACATCTTTGGACCCGATACCCTGAAGCAGGCAGAAGAAAAGGTTCGCTTGATCAGGGATCGCTTACAAGCTGCTCAATCTAGGCAAAAGAGCTATGCCGATAACCGCCGAAGGGAACTAACATTCCAAGTTGGGGACCATGTGTACCTCAAGGTGTCACCCCTCCGAGGAATCCAAAGATTCAAGGTGAAAGGCAAGCTTGCGCCGAGATACATAGGGTCATTCCCTATTATTGCCAAGTGTGGAGAAGTTGCTTAACGATTGGAGCTACCAGCAAGTCTGTCAGATGTGCACAATGTGTTCCACGTTTCCCAACTCAAGAAGTGTCTCAGAGTTCCCGAAGAGCAGACCTCAGTGGAAACCATTGAACTCCAGAAAGATCTGTCCTACCCGGAGCATCCGCAAGATTATTGATACTATGGAGAAGAAAACCAGACGCCAGACTATTCGCCTCTGCAAGGTCCAATGGAGGAACCACTCCGAGCGTGAGGCAACCTAGGAGCGAGAGGATCAACTTAGAGCCGACTTTCCCTTTCTTTTTCCAGAGTAGTCGAATCTCGGGGTCGAGATTCATTTTAAGGGGGGTGGGATCTATGACATCCCATTTTCAAATCCTAGTGATAATGTAAATTTCAAGCCTATGTTAAAAATTTAAAAGGCTTTATGCTCAGCTTGGTTATCCTTTTTGCTTTCCAAAAAGAAAATTCAAGAAGTGCAAAAGTGATTTAAAATGAAAACCTTGTTTTATTCCCAAAGAAGAAATTCAAAGCCTCCCTTTAAAACCTAGAACTTAAAATAATCTTTCAAAATCAGGAAAGTTCATAAAAAGAAAGATTTGCTTTTAGCTTTTAAAGAGGAAAGGAAAGAAAAAAAAGAGTTTAAATTGAAAACCCCCCAGCCAATCCTGGCTGCCCATTTTCTTCCCCATTCCATCCTAACCGCCCGTTCTTCCTCCTCCTCTGGCTCTGCCGCCGCTCGTCGCCTTCTGCCACCAACCCCGTCGACGAGTTAATGCAACGCCAACGGCCCTCGTCTTCAGCACCGCCCTCGCCTTCAGTGTCTGACCGTGGCAGACCTTGGGCACGCCCCCTCGCCCTCATTTTCAGCACCGCCCTGCCGTGCATGCCTTTCGCCGTCCCCCCATGCGCTGCGCCGTCGTGGTCCTTCCCGGGTCACGCCCGTCCCATCGGCG
The DNA here is from genome assembly GCA_036346575.1 of Dendrocalamus sinicus. Taxonomy (NCBI): domain Eukaryota; kingdom Viridiplantae; phylum Streptophyta; class Magnoliopsida; order Poales; family Poaceae; genus Dendrocalamus; species Dendrocalamus sinicus. The sequence continues at coordinate 33,517,440 of CM070648.1, read as the reverse complement.
TCGCTCAGCTCTGCCCTCTGCGCCACGCCCCTGCGACCACCGGACCGAGTGCCGTATCACCGCATTTACTCGTGCCGCGACAGCCCGGGTTGCCGCACCTGTCCTGTGGCTGCACGGCACTGACGCCTCCCGCACGGCGAAGCCATGCCGCTCTATTTCCCCGGCGCCTTCTTTCCCCTCCCCTGGCTCTATAAAAGGCGTGGGTGCCTCACCGAAAACCCCCACCCAAGGCTCACCTGAGTATTTCGCTCCACTGCCTCCTCTGTCGTGCGTGCTCCTTCGAGAAAACCCCGCCGCCGAGCGCCACCGGTGGACGCCAGGGCTTTTGAGCCTCTCCCCACACTCATCTTTACCCTCTACTTCTCTTCCCCCACTTAATTGGTTTGTCTCCCAGTGCAGGCCGCCGGCGAGGCCTTTTCTTCCCCAACACCGGCGCCAGGTCTTCTCGGGGAAACGCTGCGTCTCAGGCCGATTCCCCGCGCGTGAAGCATCGCCTGGACCCCGCCGGACCCCGCCTCCCTCCCCAGTGAGCCGCCGCCGTCTTCTTCTTCGCCGCCGGGCCCTTCCCTGCCGCCAGCCCACTCGGGTCCACTCCGGCTGCCACCCGGGCCCAAGGTAGGCTCAGGAACCCCCGTGGTTGCTCTCTCGGCGAGCAATCGGGTCCCCGTGGCCCGAGCCGCCTGCGCCCTTTTCCCCTGTCTCGGCCGCCGCCCTACTCGCCGCCGGTCACCGCCAGGCCAAGTCCGGCCGATTCCCCTCTACCCGAGGAGCGCCCGAGGCTATACAACCCGTTTTGGCCGGCGCCGCCTCGCCTCCGTGTCCCCTCCGCCGCCGGTTGGCTCCGCCCTCCTCACGGCCGGGACCAACCAGAGAAGAAGCAGCCAGCGTAATAACTTCACTAATCAAATACTTGTCTTAACCGGCCATTTATCGCTGTCCTAACCCGACCGAGAGCAGGTAAGTACTGCTGTTAAGTGCGGGCCCACCTGTCAGCTGCAGTTCCACAGTTGTACTCGAGTGCCACTTACTCTCTCTTGGGCTCCACCTGTCAGCGGCACATCCTCTCTCTCCCCTTTCTATTTCTCGGATTTTCCAGAAATTGAAACTTTGAAAAGCCATAACTTCCTAACCATGACTCCAATTTAATGAAACCAATTTCAAAAATTTTCTAAAATCAAGACCTGTCTATTGGTTCTGGTTTGGTTCAGTTTTGAGTTCATTTGAGTTTGTTTTATCTTATTTGGTATTTTTTTGCGCTCGCTCTTTTGTGTTGTTTTTCCGGTTCGTTCTTCCGAGTAGAGTTCAAAGACGCGAACGAGCCCCAACTTGATGCAGCACAAGACCCCAAAGCTCTTGATCCAGGTGAGTCAATACTTTGGTCATTTTGTGCCTATATTTTATGTGAAAATATGTTCATTGAAATTATTAAACTCTGCATGCTTTACTTTGTACGCAAACGTATGTCACTCTTAAGGTAGCTAACAACCATGTGTCTACCTAATAATACGATACCCCACCAGTAACATTTGAACTCACCTGACCATTGTCACCTTAGAAGTTATGATAAATATGGTAGTTATAAGTCATATTACTGCCATGCTGTTCTTGTCGAGTCCAGGGCACTAGTGGCCCTGATAATCATTCTTTATTCATGAAAACTAGCATGCATTGGAACAGTCACGGGATGTACATGGCTGATTATTTATGTTAAATTGTGTTATGCTTCTCAAAACCCTAAAAATCTGCTATACCGTTTGGGCGGATGGAAACAGTGGTAGGTGCGGATGTAGCACAAGGTTGTGGCCAGTGGATTGAACCGCCCAAACAAATTAAGGACCTAATCCTGTGTGGGCCCCTCCGTGTACAACAGTACAACCACAAGCTGGCATACTGTAGGCTTGACCAAATAATTTACTAGACTCTCTAGCCATTTCACGGAGAACGTGTGTTGGTGGGTAATAAAAGCCCCACGTGGAATGGGACATCGAATGTAGGTGACGTCGCCAAGGCTAGCGTATGTGGAAAGTGGAGTCTGATTGCGCTAACCTGTGGTAGACATCCCACACAACCTATGGAAGCAACCCCATAGGAGTGAGATGTTAGAGAGCGAGGTATTGTAAAGGCCTCGTGGTAGTCTCTCGATCTGCATGACTAAGGAATCATGTAGAACCATCGGGACGATTATCTCTTGTGGGTAAAGATGTACAGTCTCTGCAGAGTATATATACAACTATTCGAATAGCCGTACCCACAGTCAAGGGCAGACATGGAAGTCTTCCTCGAGTTAGTTCTATTTCAAAACTTTTGAGGTTGAAACAAGAATCTGTCAGGTGGATGTAACCTGACTTGGGAAATTTTCCTGGAGGGATGTACTCCAGTGTTGGTATCAAGGTGGAAGTATCCTACTGCTTAAAATTTAGCATTGGTGGATGGAATCATGAAATCGGTGGATGGAACCTACCCCATTATAAATTATTGCACACTTTCAAAATTATCTAAGCATGAGTTTCTGTAAATTGCTAGGTCATAGGGACTTTTAAATTATGATTATTCCAAAAGTCACTTTAAGCAAATAAAAGAACCTGAGCCACCCTTGATTAGCCTTGCATCACTAAATATATGCATTCTGTGTGTTGGCTCGTGGAGCATGTTGAAGTGTGCTCACCCTCGCTCTTAACCCCCCATTCAGAAGCTGAGAATCATGAGCACTACGCCTACCATGAGGATCAGGATGCTGAAGGCAACGAAGATCGTGGATATGAGATTAGGCTTCGGTAGTCTTGCCTCTCGCCTCAGACCGGTTGACCAGGCTAGTTTTGGTGGGTGTCTCCGCTATTAGTCAGGCCTCTGAGTAATAGCGGTGGCACTCAAGTTGACCCAGTCACTTGCCTGTGGCGAGTTGTGCCCCTACGCTTATGTACGCTTCCGCTTCCGCTCTCTATGTATTGTAAGACATTTGGCCTAACGGCCCTTTTGTAACCTTGGCCCGACGTGGTCTATTTGAACTCTGGTATTGTAATGTATGGTTTTGTCGTGTATGAAGTGATGCAGCATTGTATCTATAGCGCTATCTACTGATCCAGGGAATAGTGCAGAAATCATAGAGGGTTCTAGGTTAGTAAACTTGACATTAGTCTCACAATTATATTTATGATTATATCCAAAACCATTTATCATTAATTATATCCAAAATGAGACTAGGTAATAATATAGTTGATAAGCAAGTCAGTATCGCGATTGCATTATTATTATCATCAAAACCAACTTAATAGAGCTTGAACTTACACCTGCTCTACCTGTTCCACACCTCACCGAGGCTATGGAACCGCTAAAGCCAGCCAACACCGTGAAGTTGATCCTCTCCACCATTGCACCTCACTACCAATCATCCCCATCAACCATTGGTCCCCGTGCCGGGTGAGATTGTGTCGCATTGCCCCAGGAAGCCAATGTGCAACTCGTCGACCCAAATTGAACCCTCCTTGCCAGAGTTCACTGTTGTCCATGCTTGTGCCACCGTTCACCTCGCCACTGACCACTACGCTGTTCACCACTAACCAATTGGAACCGCTAGATGGCTTTGCCGTAGCACGAGGAAGCTTCTGGTGACCTCACTAACATATAGTTCAGCACTGTTCACTGGTGCACCATAGTCGTAGATCTGTCCTCATTAGCAGTCTAGCATAGCATAGCCACATCAGCACAAGCATCCCACATGTGTGCCACGAAGCAGCCATGCAAGCCCCAATTGCCAGCTCAGTGCACCACAATGCTCCACCATGTTATCACTGCCTCATCACTTTTGCCCACGTGTCAAGCCACGTCATGCCTAGCCACCATGTGATGTTAGCCAAACCCATTAACCGATTTGGTGGACTTAGTCTAGTGTGGACCGAGCCATTGAAATGTGGACCGCCACTATTAGATTTTTTTTCTTTTTATTAAATCCGAAGGGAATATTTTCCTTTCTCTCTTAATTCTCAGGAATTTATTTTCCCGACAAATGTTATGTCAGACCTAGTTTATCACTATGGTGAACCCTAGTGTTGTTTGTTAAAAATAAGGATGACAGCCAGCGTATGTGTGTCAATTATCGTGCACTCAATGAGGTCACTATCAAGAATAAGTATCTTTTACCCAGGATCAATGATCTGTTTGATCAGCTTTAGGGAGTCGAAGTATTTTCTAAGATTGATTTGAGGTCAGGATATCATCAACTGAAAATTCGCTGCGAGGACATTCCCAAGACTGTGTTCTCTACTTTGTATAGTTTGTATGAGTTTACAATGATGTTCTTTGGTTTGACCAATACTCCTGCCTACCTTATGAATTTGATGAATAAGGTATTCATGGAATATTTGGACAAGTTTATCATTGTATTCATCGATGACATTCTGATTTACTCTAAGGATGAGAAGGAGCATAAAGATCACTTGAGGCTAGTGTTGTAGAAGCTCAAGAATCATAAGTTTTACACCAAGTTCAGTATATATGAGTTTTGGATGAAGAAAGTTGCTTTTCTAGACCATATGATGACCATGAAAAAGTCAAAGATGTGCTTAATTGAAAGTTGTGCACGTCAGTGCCTCAAGTCAGGAGTTTTCTTAGTACGATAGAATATTATCGTCACTTCATTGACGGATTCTCCAGTGTAGCAAGGCCGCTCGCGTAGACACCAGAGTGTGTGAAAAGTTTCTAGAAATTGAAGGAGTGCTTGACTACCACACCAGTATTGATTTTGCTAGATATTAACAAGAATTTTGAGATCTATTGTGATGCTTCATGTAAAGATTACTGGGGAGATAAATGTTGTATCTCCATCGAACAGTGACCAGTCTGGTGGCTCCGACGAGTAGGCGAATGTTTATGTAATATGAAAAATTACAATGTAAAAAACTTACCTTTGTCATCAATAAAGCTTATGTCAATTTCTCAATTCATTAAGTACTTATATATTTCTAGCCCCCAACTACTTGTTTAGTGGTAGTACTTACTAAGGAAGCAGTAGACTAAGAATTTAAAGAGTAATTTGTTCTAACCAATGGACTGAGTATATGCTAATTATGCTATTGAAAGAGATGAGTTGTTACTTGGAAATCACATTGGTTGGAGCCTGTAGATGATTTTGACTAGCCTCGGATACCATTTCCATAATCAAAATACCTTATAGTCCAATATGAGGTTGGAAAATGACAAAAAGCTTGTTGATGACATGAATGATAAGGAACTAGAAAAGAATTTATGCAAACAATGATAAGTGTTTCTATTTGTAAACTCTATCCAAATTGGTCATAAGATTGCTGAGAACTCAAGATGTGAGCAATACTTCTCAAAATGTATTCATACTTAAGTTTCGATTGGTAGCAAAGATCGCAGAAAAAAATTTGACATGCGGAGAGGAGACTCCTAGTGGGCAGGACCATGTGCGGAGAGGAGAAATTTTGACTAAAACAAGAGAGGAACAGAGTGTTGAAGTGAAAATAAAGCCTTCAAGCCCCCCGAGCATGTAAGCAACTATGTCTAGTTGTCTATGTGATGTCTCATTTACTTGTTATTGTTTGAGAAAAGAGTGTGCAGATTCTCGTGAGAACCATCTCTATGAAGGTCACGATTAGAATCCGCATGGCATTTGACAAACATGTCAAAGCCAAAAGTAAAACATCCCTTAAAAGGTGTTCGGAGGAAAATGGATCCTTCGGCTAGCTCAGACAACAATAGTATGTGACCAAACTTTGGATAGGAAAATACAAATGAAAATACTCATCAAAAATGAAATAAATGTAATGTAACATTGAAATATTGAAATGAAAAGAACGTTATACATAGAACTTACGCAATTGATCAATGTTCTAAGAATTAGATAGAACGCGCCCATCTGATGTGGCTAGTCATACCAAGCCTAGTCTGGTGACTTCGACCATGGCGTATGGACCTTCCCATTTAGGTGAAAATTTACTGCGATTTGCATGGCTCTAAATATTTTTGAGAACCAAATCACCTACAACTAGGCTATAAGGCTGCACCTTACAACTATGGTACCTTCATATGGCTTGATGGTAGACCGTTGATCATATCAAGGCTATATTTTGTCGTTCTTCAAGAAAATTGATGTCATTCTTCAAGAAAATTGATGTCATCGGTTCATCATTCTACTTGATCATTATCATTATAACGATCGGTTTGAGTAGAGTCAATATTTAGTTCTGAAGGAAGTATGGCTTCTGCACTATAAACTAGAAAGAAGGGTGTTTCACTGGTCACACGACTGGTCATGGTCCAATAGCCCATAATACAGAGGGAAGTTTTTGAACCCAAGCTACTGACCGTTGTATTAACTAGTCGAATACTCGACGTTTAATTTCTTGTATTAGGATGCCATTGGCTTGCTCTACTGCCCCGTTACGCCATGGGTGAGCCAGTGAGGCATAACATATCTTGATACCTAGATTTTCTTAGAATTCCTAAAAATCCTACTTGAGAACTGGGTACCGTTATCTGTGAATATATGACTGGGGACACCAAATCGTATAATCACGTTTTTTGTGATGAATTTCTTGGCAGCTTCAGTTGTTATCTTGACAATTGGCTTAGCTTCTATCCATTTTTGGTTAATGTATCAATCATGACAAAAAAAGGAATTCAAAGCCCTCAGGTGCTCTTGGGAAAGGTTCCAAAATGTCCAACCCCTAGGTTGCGAAAGGCCAAGAAAGAGGTATTGTTTGCAAAGCTTGTGTTGGTTGATGTACTTGCCGGCTATGAAACTGACATTGTACATTCTTTGTCACAAGGTCTTTTGCATTATGGAGGATAGTTGGCTAGTAGATTCCATGTCGGATGGCATTACCGAGTAGTGTTCTATAGGAATGACGTGCTCCACACACTCCTCCATGTATGTCCGATAGTAATTTTAAACCATCCTTTCGAGATATGTATGTCATCAACACTCTATGACTTCCCTATTTGTAAAGGGTGCGTTCAATCAGAGTATGTGATTTGGCTTTTTGAGCTATACAATCAGCCTCTACGTCATCTTCAAGAAGTGTGCCATGTTGAAGATACTCATAGATTGATGTCATCCAATCACTATTGGGGTCGAGCTGTACGACCTCCAGTGGAGCATTTTTGGAATGCTCGACTACCGAGGGTTTGTCGAGTTGCTCGACAAAATCTCCGAGCAAGACGGGTGACCTTCAGGAAGCCATCCATGCCAACTGGTCTGCTAGAAAGATGTCCTTTCCAAGGATATGTTGGATCTTGAAACAAAAAAATTCCTTTTGAGTTCCCTAACTTTTGCGAAATACGATGACATCACGTTACTCAAGCATTGATACTCTTTCTCGACTTGATTCGCTACTAGTTGAAAATCACCTTTCACTAGTAATATGTGAATCCCAAGTGCTTTAGCTGCTCGGAGTCCTGCTAGTAAACCTTCATACTCGTCCATATTATTTGTAGCGAAAAAGTTTAGCTGAATGGTATATTTTATGTTCTCTCCAGTAGGAAATACCAGGACTACCCTAGCCCTGAGCCCTTTAACATCAAGGAATCATCAAAGTACATAGTCCACTCCTCGTGGCGTTCGTACTCAGGCCCTTGGATGGGTTCAAGGTTTGTTTACTCGGTGATGAATTCTGGTAAAGCTTGGCACTTGATTGTTGTTAATGAAATGAAATGGAGATCGAACTCCCCAAGTTCGACCGTCCATTTTGCTATATATCCTGATGATTCCCTGTTTTGGAGAACTTGACTAAGAGGGTACCAGTCAGAACGACCACTGTGTGGGCCTGAAAGTAATGCCTTAGTTTGCTTGAAGTCATAAGGAGAGTGTTGGACCGAAATGGCGACAGGGGGGGGTGAATGTCGACTTCAATAAATTGTCCCCCACAAGTACTTAAAACAAAACCCTCTCCAATAGCTAGGAGGAGCTATGAAGTTGGTAAAATGGCTCACTGAAAATTCACAACACAGAGGAAAGGAGCACAGAGAACAAAGAAATCAAGGAGACAAAATTCATTGAAAAACTACTAAGCAACACAGGCTGCACAGGGGGTGGCCGGTTAGACCGCTGCCTTATGGCCGGTCTGACCGCTGCCTCTCCACCGGTCTGACCACTTGAGGCAAGCCGGTCTGACCGCCATGCCATGAGCGGTCTGACCGCCCATTACTCCCCGGTCTGACCGCTCCCCTGGTTCCAGCAGCCCAAAAACAGTCTGAAAATATGAACTTCAGGCAAAAACTTCAGATCTTCCAAAACCAAAGAAAAGAAGGATTCTTCCCAATCTTTTTAGCCTAAAGCACTACCACAATAAACTAAATAGCATGGGGGCTCTAGAAAACAAAGAAATCTCACCCAAGAGAGGTAATTTCAGATTTGAGCCAAAAATCTAAAACTTTGCAAGAACAGGGCCAAAACTCAAATTACTTCCCAACCTTTGATCCTTTGGCTATGAAACTTTGAGGAAAGCTAATGGATAGCCCCTGGACTCTAGGTACCAAATTTCATGCCATCTCAAGAAGGGAAACAAAACTGCACCAAAACCCTAGAGATGAAATGAAGAACAGAGAAACCCAAAAACCCAAATCTGAGATTAAATACGATTTGCTCTTGGGAAATAATGATCAAATGATCTTGAGGCATCATACCAACCTAGAGCAACCCATTTTGGGCCATCTCAACAAGAAACAACAAGAAACTCAAAAATCAAGAAATCAAGCACAGAGGACATCGAAGAACACAGGAGCACGGGAGAAAATCTTCAGAAATTTCATTCCAACAAAACAAGGAATACATAGGAGTCCCCATACGCATGGACATTCAGAGGAATGATTACATGAAGGATCAACTCTTCCTTTCCCTCTCCATCTCAAGAATTCATACACACTACATGCTTGGAGAGGGGATTGAACACAGACATAGAGAAGAGCTACGGGAGACAACAACCTACTGCCCTCAACCACAAAAGAGCAAAAGCAAAACAACCTCCCAAAGCCTCTTTGGAGTCAAGGAACCCTAACTCTCTCCCAAACCCATGAGGGGGCATGCAGCCACTCCCTCCTATTTATAGCGTTTGCCGTTTGGCTAACGGGTCTCCACCCTGTTACGCCCGCTAAACCTGAACGGAACCGGCCTCCACTCGTGCAGCTTTGCGTTTTTACCGAAACGCCCCTCCTGCACCTTTTGGGAAGCTTCCACGTTCCTTGTCGTCTACGACTCGCAACCACATCGAATCTCCGCCGTCTTCGACACATCCGACCGTTCTAACCTCAGCGCCACCTGCGCCTAGTCCGGTCACCCTGTGTCCCGCCACGACTCCGCCTCGACGTCCTGCAGCCATCACAAATAAGAAACACATCAATTAGCACCGCTCGACACATGTAAGCATCAATCACATCAAAGAACCATACTTACTCATGAGGAAGCCAAAACCTATCAAATTATCATAATATGCATCCTAATCACTTTGACCAGGTTTGACCAAATCCGACCGAAGCCGATTGCACCGTGCAACGACATGGTTCGAACCACTCAAACCAAACTCGACTCTCCTAAACCGATGTCAATTACTCATCACACACTTGGGGTCATAACCACATGGTCCATCAGAGAGTATATAACAACTTTTGTATCTCTAGATATCGTTCTTTTGGTCTATGTAAGACCTCGCTTACATAATATATTAGTCATTGGATATTGTCACGCTTAATGACTATTACGGCATCGATTGCTTATGGTGTCGCAGCCAAGTACAGAAGCAATGTTTCTCCCAGTCATGGAGAAGCTAATATCAGAGCACTCATAAGTTACTTTTTTATGTTCTTCAAAGGCATCATTTGCTTCCTTAGTCCATTAGAAACTTTTGTGTTTCTGAAGAAGCTTAAAGAAAGTCAAATCATTTTTCTCCCAACTGTGCTATGAAATGACTTAGCATCGCCATACAGCCAGTTACTTTCTGGACTTCCTTCTTCATGGTCAGAGGAAGCATCTGCTCGATGGCCACTATCTTCTCTGGATTTACTTCAATTCCTCTAGCCGAAACTAGGAATCCAAGAAACTTTCCCAACAAATGGCATCTTTAACTTATGGTTATGTCTTCTTAAGTTAGTAAAAGTTTCTTATGGATCAATGATATGATCTCCGATGTTGATACTTTTCACAACCAAATCATTAATGCAGGCCTCTAAGTTATGGCCAATCCGTGGACTAAAGGTTTTTTTTTGCATCAACTACTAAAAAGTAGCACCACATTTTTGAGACCAAATGGCATCTTTACATAATAGAAGGTATCGTATAGTGTGATGAAGGAAGTTTTCTCCTCATCATCTTTACTCATACTAATCTGGTGGTACCCTGAATGTGCATCTAAAATTCTTAATAACTCACACCCAAAAGTAGTCAACAAGCTGATCGATACATGGAAGGGGAATCCATCCTTTGGACAAGCTTTATTGAGAGCTGTGAAATTGATACATTCACCATTTCCCACTAATTTTCTTAACCATAATAGGGTTGGCAAGCCACTCTAGGTGGTCAACCTCACGAATGAATCTAGCCTTGAGAAGCTCGTCAATCTCTGACTGGATTGTCTCCTTTTGGTCAGGTGCAAAGTGCCTTAACTTTTGCTTGACTAGTTTTTTGTTAGGCCGAAATGCTAGCTTGTGCTCGATCACCTCTCTAGGGACACTGAACATATCGTATGCTTGCCAAGTAAATACATGTGAGTTTGCTCAGAGGAAGGAGACAAGTGACTCTTCCTATTTGAGGTCGAGCTCTGCCCCAACTGGTATCTTCTAGAAGGTGGCGCTAGCATTTTTGAGCCCAAAAGATGCTTTGACATTTTCCAAATAAGCGCCCTTATTGAATGGAACCTCCTTGATCTGTTTGGAGAGTTTTGAGGCCACCTTTGGTCTTGAGTGCTTGGCATGCATAGAAGGCGGATTAGCATTTTTGATCAGAAGTTCATTGATTAGTTCTAAGGATTTATGATCGCATGCATATACCATCTTTCTATCCTCTTGAACCATTATGACCCCTTTTGGTCCTAACATCTTAAAACTCTGATAGTCATAATGGTAGCTATTAAGAACTTAGCCAATGTCAGACAACCAAGAATCCCATTGTATGCAGTTTCAAAGTCTACCACATCAAATGAAATTCTTTCTGTTTGGAAGTTATCTAGACTCCCGATCGTAATCGATAGGGAAACTTACCCTATTAGTTTAGTAGTAGATCTCAGGACTATGCCATGAAAGGCATATTGCACGGGCTTTACTTTCGACTGGGAACTTGCATTTCTTCTAAAGCTCCCATAAACAAAATATTAAGAGAACTACCACCATCTACTAGAACTCGATTAACTTTACAATTATTTATGGTAGATTCTATGATAATAGGGAACCTACCTTGTCGAGTTGAAGGGATGGGGCAGTCTTCTTGGCTGAAGGAAATAGTTGTCTCTGACCACCTGGATGACTTGATAGTGATCGAAGATTTGGTGAAGTTGACTTCCTGCTCCATGATCTAGAGATGCTGTCTGGACTCATAAGAGGAGGACCCACCACCATCCTTGTCCTTCTTGGAGCTCAGTTCCTGAAACCTCCTGAATGGAAGGGAATCATAATAACCTCCTTAGTGTTATGTTTGTGATTCTTCTTACCTTTGGTAGACTTCTTGGGCTTCTTGTCTTTTTCTTCAAGCTAGGTTAAGGAATTCTCTCTATCTAGCCAATGGCCTTCTTCCATTCAACCGCCTCACTAACTGCTTATCTGTCAGCCATGTCGAATAGTTCAGCTATCATTCTTGGAGGGTTCATCGTGATGTCCTTTGTAAACCATCGGTTCCTCAACCCCATTTTGAAAGCAAAAAATAACATAGGAATCTGCAACCTCAGGAATGGAATTGCGAACCTGGCTAAACCTCTTGATGTACTGCTGAAGAGTCTCACTGGGTTCTTACCGTATTCGGTGGAGATCGTCTTCTTTACTAGGGTATGTCCCTAGAAAATTTATGATCAAGAGGTTGCAAAGTTGCTCCTAGGTGTAAATTGATCCAACTGGTTGGTTGAGCAACCAAAACTAGGCAAATCCTTTAATAAGGACTATGGGCAAGTATTTTGCCATCACATTATCATCGCCACCAGTAGCTCGAATGGTGGTAGTGTAAATCTAGAGAAATTCTAACGGATTTTGAGTTCCATCAAATTTCTCTAGATTCACTAGTCGGAACTTGTCTGGCTAGTGTACTGCTCGAAGGCTGTCGAGAATAGCCGGTAGCCTGTGGTCGAGTCATGGCGCCTTTTTGAAAAGGGGCCACATTGTGGTCGGTTGGGGACTGGTTCCTTCTGTGTCATACCGAGGAACTAATGCTCTGACCTAGTCATGGACACTGACATGGTGTCTTCGACTAGCTACTTGGTTCAGGTGATTCCGCAGATCACTCAATTTGAGTGTTCGTTCCTCATGATGAGGGGGAGGAGTAGCTTTATGGAAGAGTCATCTTCCCTCGTGACTCCCTTGTTGGAATCTTTGAGAAGGTCTAGAGCTAGTGTCGGATTGTTTCCAGCTCGACCACGCTAGCTTCTACTGAGGGAGAAACACTCAGATGAAGTCAGCGTGAGAATCTGCAAGTTTCTTTGTTCTTTGTACATTTCTGTACGCCGCATGGTCTACTAAAATATCTCCAACACCTATCCTACAAGCTACGCATATCCCAAGGTTTCAGCCATAGTAGGATCCATGTTGTTTAAAACATCATGGACTCGTTGGAAGTTCTAGATTGTTATTGAGGGTCCTGAAGGATTCCTGTTGGTGGAAGGTATACGATGACTTGAGTTTCTCTCCAATCCTCTTGCTTGTCCTGTTCGACCCATCATGCGCGGTAGGATAGAAGCAGATGGATTAGCTAATTGATGTCCACCAGTTCTGTTGCCTCTATCATCTCAGGGTGATGCATGAGTTTGCACCATTTTGACCAATGGGTCTTGGCAGGTTCTGTCGTGAAGAAATTATGCATAGCATCTCAATTGGTATCGCTGATTGTGTTAACTTCATGCCTCCAGCACGAATCTTCCGGTGAGCTCAGATCAAAACTAAGGGAGAGTCTTTTACCACTTCATTAAGGAGCCTCCATGATGGGGAATGGTTAGAAATTACCACTTTTAGTGGGCTTTGTGGTAGACTTAGCCTGATCCTACGGATTATCAATCGAATGCTGAGCGTTATCATCTTCACCTGACTTTTTTGCCGATGGTAATTTCATCAACCCCACGATCAGGTGTCAATCGGGTCTTGGAATACGTAAAAGCTATCGGTGAATAGTGGTCGCCTATGACCATATTGAGAATATACTGATCCTCGGATTGTGGCGTTGAGATTTTGTCACCGTTTTTGCCGGTCGAGAGCACCGGGCTTGTAGAGGCACTTGGGCATTTTGATCTAGTTGAAACAATCGATTCCTCTGGGAGTGTTGTTGATGAGGGGCGCCGAATCTTCTTCCATCTGATTGATTTCATCATTTTCAGCAAGTAGCGAGCCCGGGATGGAAGCGGATGATGATGACGCATCATGTTCTATAGCGCGGATGCATACATCCATGTCAAGGTCGACATAGTCTGCCAAATTGAAGTAGTTCTCCTCATCCCATGTCTCTGCCATGATTGCATGAGCGATGCCAATAGGGAATAGGGAAGGATAAAGATTGTTGATCAAAGAAGAACTTCAAGGATTTAGAGCCTTCTTCCACATGGACGGCGCTAGTTGTCGACAATCGAGTTGCCAATCTTATAAAATAATATGAGAAAAATAGCAAAAGTCCTTGGGAGAAAACATGGATGCTCTTTATTGCTATTAATTGGTTACAGGGTGCCTTCAACAAGGCAAGAGACTAGCCCTAATTACATTGAATTGATATCAATCATGTTGTCCAATTGCTTCCTTCCAAATCCTCTGAGAGACCATGTGGTGGTTTCCCCATGTTGGTGATGAGTACTTAACGGTTGGTTTAGTGAGCTTGAGTTTGTTTTGGGTATTCTAGGTTTGAGTACCTTTCAGTTATGCTAATATTGATTATGCTGTTTTGTGCGGTGCTATGTGACGGTTTGCTTGTCTGTGTGACTGCAGGATTTCGGAGCTAGGTCATGGTGAGGCGAGGAGGACCGAGACTAGGCACAGGAGGTGTTGAGGTCCAGACGGTCGGTGATGCCGAAGATGATCGAGGCTGGTGAGGTGGTTACGAGTCGGGAGACGAGGAACCGGAGCTAGAGCTAGCGGTGACGGACACGACGGGCAACGACGAGAGAACCGGGACTAGGCTCAAGGAGGAGTTGGAGGTCGGTTGCGGTTATGTGCAACAGAACAGACCCGGACTAGACTCAGGTGGACTCGGAGGTCTCGGTCGGAGTCGGGTGGACACGACGGACAACGACGAGAGAACCAGGACTAGGCTCAGGGAGGAGTCAGAGGTCCAGACGGTTGGAGGTCGGTTGCGGTCGTGTGCGACGGAACAGACCCGGACTAGACTCAAGTAGAGTCGGAGGTCTCGGTCGGAGTCAGGTGGATGCGACGGGTAGCGGCGAGTGGACCGGTACTAGGCTTAGGGAGGAGTCGGAGGTCCAGACGGTCAGGATGCCGGGTGCGGTCATGTGTAACGAAGCGGATCGGACTAGACTCAGGGAGGAGTTAAGGTCCAAACGGTCAAAGGTGCCGGTTGCGGGAAGCTTCCGGGAATGTGCTTGAGGGCAATTTGGAGAATTGACTCAAGCGTGAGTGAAATGGCTGATTCCCTCCAAACCTAGTTGGTTTGACTTCTTGCCTCATGTGTGTAGAGCAAGGAAGTGGAATTGGGACTGCATTTCTTGTTTTGCCTCTTGTGGCTCACTCAGGATGTGAGTGGGATTTACCTCTTTGGTGTGTGAAGTGGTAGTGTTTATTGGCATGCAACTCTTGTTTTCCTTCTTGTAGCTATGGTTCTGGCTTTAAGAAGAGGAGTAGGCAGTGAGTTGAGGTCGGATATTCCAGTGGAGAGAGTGCAGCTCGTGCATGCAATCTGTAGAGTGAGCAGCATGAGTGGTGTGTGAGTGTGCTCCCCTCTCAAGCATGTAGTGAGGAGGTAGCATTTCCTTTATCCAACTGCGTATGGGGACGTAGTATGATGTTTGTAATCACTATGTAATCATTCATTCCAATGAATCCATTTCAGTTTCCATGTGCTTCAGTTCGTGTTTGTGTTCTGCTGGCCTCTGCTGAATCTTTTGATTTTGAGTGATTCTTGCTTGGAGAAATGATTTCTTGTTTGCTCTGTGATGGGAATATGCCTTAAGATCATTTGGTCAGATAAACTCCTTAGAGCCCAATGGAAGAATCAAAGGTTCCTTTTTCACCCATTTCCTCTGTTCTAAGAAAACTAGGGTTTCATGTCAGGGGAACTTTGGTCCTCTTCAATTCCCTTTAGGAGATGGCTTGAAATTCTTGTTTGTAAGTCCTGAGATCATTGCTATACTGTTTGTGAAACCTCATGAGCAAAGGACTCAAGATTTGTGAGCAATTTGAAAATTTGTCCACTCTCAACTCATTTGTTAGATTTTTGCTCAAATCTCAAATTTTCACTCTCTTATGAGCACTTTTGATTCCTAAAGTCTTGCTGCTATGTAAATCAAGTTTCTGCTATTTTGGGCTGAAAAGATCAGAAGAATTTCTCAAATTCTTTTGATTTTAGCAAAGTTCAGTTTTTGCTGCAGAGTTTTAGCCTGCTGGTCCCGATAACCGGTCTGACCGGATCATTCACGGCGGTCAGACCGCTCGGTCTGTGGCGGTCGAACCGTTGGTCTTTGGGCGGTCAGACCGGCCACTGACCGGCGGTCTGACCGGCCACTGACCGGCAATCTGACCGGCCTGAGCGGTCTGACCGCCCCTGCTGGTTCCTACTGTCTGTGTTTTTTCGCTGCCAGTTTCTCTTGAGGTTTTTACTGGTTAATCCTTTTATTTGCATTGCTTTTCTTCTCTGTGTATCAGTATTTCCAGTAAAGCATGAGCCTTCACTCTTCATAGCTTTTTAGCTATCGGAGAGGAGATTCGCATGTGGATACTTAGGGGCATATTTGAAAGAGGCACCATTCACCCCCCCTCTGTTGCCATATCCGATCCTACATCCTCCCTTCATCATTCACTCATCCAACCTTAAATATCAATGAAGAGATGCCTGTTTGCCTGTGGGGAAGATGCCTTGTGGAACCAGTACGTCTGTTTGGGTAGTTAGTTATTGTCAGAGAGAGAATGACTGATCATTGGTTGTTGTTGGCGGGAGATGAACGTGGGCAACAACCGCATAGCAGTTGTTGTAAGATATTAAGAGCCAAAGCATCGTGATGTTTAAAGTGGATAAGGCATATGTTCCATCCATCACATAGAATGAATATCCTAGAATTGGGTCCATGAACCAATTCATGGACTATCCGAGTAGTCATCTGGTCGGGTAATATGCACAGTGTTTCTCCAATCAAGGTACTCGGGGAACGACCTCTGGAGGTTTACGACTACGGGGTTCCTTAGCCTTAATTATATATTAGAATTGTATTTAGTGATTTATTCAATTCTCATCAAAGAGCGAGGACACGAAAATTTGAATGCAATTTTTCATAAAAAAATAGCTAAAATCATAGCAAAACACCACCAAACCTTGGCCAGTTCCATTTTCGTGTTAAAAAAAGCTTGGCCAATTTCAGTTCATGATTGTTGTGTGCCAATGGTACCACGTTTGATCGGATCACGTTCCATTCCTGGTTCGGGCGATCCGCTAGCTTCTTTAACGGATCGCACATTTTGGGTTTGGCTGTGAGCTCCGAATCTGAAACCCACAAAAGCTGGCTATGTAATGACTAGCACCCCAAACCCCTAAACCCCCCAAACCACGCCGACACCAGCCCAGGTTGCCCGGACAAATCCCAATCTTCATCTCGTCCTCTTCTTCGACCGATCTTCATCCCAGCAGCAATCCATGGCGAACGCCAACGTGAGTAACCAACGAGTTCTTCTCTTCTTCCCTTCTCTTCTCTGAAATGATCTGTGCAAGTTGATGCATGGTTTCTTTGCTCGATTCCCTTGCCTTTTTTCTACCTTACCGGCTGGCCGTCGGCGGTGTTGGATTAATTGGGCTTGGTCCATTTTAATTTAGCAATTAATCAAATGAAATTCCTAGGCCCACATGGAAAAACTGTTTAGTCCCATATGGAGAGTTGAATGGGAGTTACACCACTTTAAAAGGTGGAACGTGGTAACCCCCTTGTGGAATTGGAGAGAGCCAATACACACGCGCGCGCTCGCTCGCCTCGCCACGCCACGCCGAGCCGTGCCGTGCCGTGTTGGGTGCGGGCGCGTTTTTCTTTATCTATTTGAAAATCGAAACGCACTGACTCGTAGTAAATAGTATTAATGAATGGCTGGCAGTAACGGTGCAGTTACTAGTGGATTATGGCTACGGTTACTTTCGAGTAATGACTAATGGCTGCAGTTACTGGCCTCTTCATTTTTGCTGTTACAAAAGAACAGAGCATAAGAAGGCTCTCCTCTCCATACCAAAGGGATACGAAAGAACAGTACTCTGCCTCTGTTTTTGTTGCTGCTCTCTGCAATCTCCGGTCCAGAACCTTGCGCGCACAAGTTTCTAGGCGAGTAGGCCTCCGGAACTTCGTCTGTTTGTGTACCTGCACGGGTAGGCGGGCGATCAAGTTTTTGGGGAGCGCATCGGCGCGACTACTCAATCTGCGACTTCTACTTCCTGGTGGTGAACCGTTCGCGGGGCGCGCTGCGAACATCTTCTGCATCAAGCCGTCCCGCATCACGCCTTGATCGACTACATCGAATAGGCCATCATGTCGATCGATGGTAACGGCGCCTCGGTGTCTCGACATCGCCCCGCCCGAGGGTATAAATTGAGAACTTTTCTGGTGTATTTGTTTCTGTGCGCTATGAATATGATAATAGATGTTTCTGTTAGCTTGTTCGTTAGCGAATATGAATACATCGTTGATAGATCACTCATGCATGTTTATGTCATGTTTTATATGCTGAATTTCTGGATTAAAATATGCCGAAAATTGACTAGATTTCCAACAATCCAAAAACTTGATAGGTCTTTTTCTGTAGTTGGCTTTGCTGCGTTCCTTAAGCCACAACCTCCGTTTGATGGTTCAAATTTTAAGAGATGGCGTGCACGCGCAATCCTGTGGTTTACTGCCATGAAATGTTTTCATGTTGCACAAGGCAAGCCCGCTGAGCCTCTGTCTGATGAGAATGAACGCAAGTTCAATGCAGCGGATAACTTGTTTCGAGGTGCACTTGTCAACATACTGGCGGACAACATTGTGGATGTGTACATGCATTTGCCTACGGGCAGAGAGATGTGGAATGCACTTGAGGCCAAGTTCGGAGTTTCCGATGCTGGTAGTGAACTGTATGTCATGGAGCAGTTCTATGACTACAAGATGGTCGATGACCGTTCTGTAGTAGAGCAAGCTCATGAGATTCAGGCGCTGGCAAAGGAGCTTGAGAACTATAAGTGTGAGTTACCGGACAAGTTTGTGGCTGGCGGTATTATCGCCAAGTTACCACCTTCTTGGTCGGATTTTGCTACCTCTCTAAATCACAAGAGGCGGGAGTTGGTGTTCACGATCTCATTGGCACTCTTGGTGTTGAAGAGAAGGCGAGGGCAAAAGATATTCGTGGCAAGAAAGTTCTCACTTGAGGAGGTTCTAGCGCCAATTTGGTGCAGAAGAAGAATCCTTAGGCTTTCCACAACAAGAAGAAAAATAAGCCTTTTGTCAAGCCCAAGGCTACTACGAGTTTAAGAAGAAAGGCAAAGGAAAGGGCGTTTGCTTTGTGTGCGGTGATTCGGCCATTGGGCTAAGGATTGTCGGATCGCAAGGATAAGCGAGAAGAAGTCGCCAACATGGTTATTAGTGATCTTTGGAGGAACATCGAGTACGGTAATTATTTACCTACAGTTCTTTCGTTTGTCAATCACCGAGTGGTGGGTTGACACTGATGCTAATATTCATGTGTGTGCTGATATTTCCTTGTTTTCATCTTATCAGGTCGGTCGAGGTTGCTCCTTGTTGATGGGGAACGGATCGCATGCAGCTGTTCATGGTGTTGGTACGGTCGATCTGAAGTTTACTTCGGGAAAGACCGTGCTGCTGAAGAACGTGCAGCATGTCCCCTCCATAAAGAAGAATCTCGTCAGCGGATCTCTACTGTGTAGAGATGGTTTTAGGCTTGCATTTGAGTCCAATAAATGTGTCGTGTCTAAGTATGGAACATTTGTTGGTAAAGGCTATGAGAACGGAGGTTTGTTCCATTTTTCTTTGATGGATTCCTGTAATAAAGTTCTGAACCATGTGTGTAACGATGATGATGAGTCTAATATTTGGCATTCACGACTTTGTCATGTTAATTTTGGGTGTATGACGCGCTTAGCTAATATGAGTTTAATCCCAAAATTCACTTTGGTCAAAGGTTCTAAGTGCCATGCGTGTGTTCAATCGAAACAACCTCGCAAGTCTCACAAGGCAGCAAAAGAGGCGGGGAATTTGGCACCGTTAGAACTCATTTATTCTGATTTATGCGAGATGAATGGCGTGTTGACTAAAGGTGGAAAGAAATATTTCATGACGCTTATAGATGATTGCACTAGATTTTGCTACGTGTACTTATTAAAAACAAAAGATGAAGCGTTGGATTACTTTAAGATCTATAAAGCTGAGGTAGAAAACCAACTTGAGAGGAAAATCAAGCGGGTAAGGTCGATCGTGGGGAGAGTATTTTTCAAATGAGTTTACTTTATTCTGCGAGGAACATGGAATTATTCATGAGAGGACGCCTCCTATTCTCCCGAATCAAGCGGGGTTGCGAAAGAAAGAATCGCACTCTAACTGATTTGGTTAACGCCATGTTAGACACTGCGGGACTTTCTAAGGAATGGTGGGGTGAGGCTATATTGACCGTGTGTCATGTCCTGAATAGAGTTCCTACAAAGAACAAAGAAGTAACACCATTCGAGAAATGGGAAAAGAAGAAGCTGACTCTCTCATACTTGCGCACTTGGGGATGTTTGGCCAAAGTTAACGTGACAATTGTCAAGAAGCGCAAACTTGGACCAAAAACTGTAGATTGTGTACTTCTTGGTTATGCTATGCACAGCGTGGGTTATATGTTCTTAATTATAAAAACTGGAGTACCTGACATGCGTGTTGGTACAATCATAGAGTCCAGAGATGCTACATTTTTTGAGAATGAATTTCCTATGAAATGTGATATACCTAGCTCATCTAGTCAAGAACCTATAATTTCTCTTGATTCTTTTATACCGATAGAACATGTTGAGGAAACGCCTATGGAAAATCCTGAGGATGATAACAATGAAGTTACTCGAAAGAGTAAGAGACAAAGGACTGCAAAGTTTTTTGGTGATGATTTCATTGTATACCTTGTGGATGACACTCCAAGAACCATTGAAGAGGCATATTCTTCTCCTGACGATGACTATTGGAAGGAAGCAGTACGGAGTGAGATGGACTCTATTATGTCTAATGGAACTTGGGAAGTCGTTGACCGTCCTTATGGGTGTAAACCTGTAGGATGTAAATGAGTTTTCAAGAAAAAGCTTAGGCCTGATGGTACAATTGAAAAGTACAAGACAAGGCTTGTGGCCAAGGGTTATACCCAGAAAGAGGGCGAGGACTTCTTTGATACTTATTCACCTGTTGCCCGATTGACCACAATTCGAGTACTACTTGCCCTGGCTGCCTCTCATGGTGCCTTTCGTTCATCAAATGGACGTTAAGACAGCTTTCCTAAATGGAGAGTTGGAGGAGGAGATTTATATGGATCAGCCAGACGGGTTTGTGGTAGAAGGTCAAGAAGGAAAGGTGTGCAAGTTGTTAAAGTCTTTGTATGGCCTAAAGCAAGCACCTAAGCAATGGCATGAGAAGTTCGACAGAACTTTGACGTCTGCTGGTTTTGTTGTGAATGAAGCCGACAGATGTGTGTACTATCGCTATGGTGGGGGAGAAGGAGTGATCTTGTGCTTGTATGTTGATGACATACTGATTTTGGGACCAACCTCAATGTGGTTGAGGAGGTCAAGGACTTTCTGTCCAAGAGTTTTGAGATGAAAGATTTGGGAGTGGCTGATGTGATTCTTAACATTAAGCTACTGAGAGGAGGTAATGGTGGGATTACACTTGTGCAATCTCACTATGTAGAGAAGGTCTTGAGTCGCTTTGGTTATAGTGACTGCAAGCTTGCTCCTACTCCTTATGATCCTAGTGTGTTATTGAGAAAAAAACCGAAGAATAACAAAGGATCAATTGAGATACTCCCAGATCATTGGCTCATTGATGTATTTAGCTAGTGCTACGAGACCTGACATCTCGTTTGCTGTGAGCAAGCTAAGCCGATTTGTTTCAAATCCAGGAGATGATCATTGGCGTGCTCTTAAGAAAGTAATGCGCTATCTAAAGGCAACTGTGAGCTATAGCATTCACTATGCTAGGTACCCAAAGGTACTGGAGGGCTACAGTGATTCAAACTGGATCTTTGATGCTGATGAGATAAAAGCCACGAGTGGATATGTGTTCACACTTGGAGGTGGTCTTTGTTTCTGGAAGTCTTACAAGCGCACCATCTTAACGAGGTCAACAATGGAAGCAGAACTCACGGCATTAGATACCGCTCTCTGTTGAGGGTGAATGGCCGTGAACTCCTTATGGATTTGCGGTGGTTGAAAAACCGATACGGCTATCCGATGAATTGTGATAATCGCATTGTAATTATCAAGGTGAACAGTTCTAAGGACAACATGAAGTCATCTAGGCATGTTAAGAGGCGGTTGAAGTCTATCGAAAGCTGAAAAACTCCGAGTGATAGCGCTGGACTATGTCCGACGACTAATAATCTGGCGACCAATTTACAAAGGGTTTATCACGTAATGTGATAGATAGTGCATCGAGTGAGATGGGCTCGAGACCCACATGAGTCATACCACGGTGGTAACTTTGTTCTACGTGATCGGAGATCCCGTGAAGTAGGATGGTGAAACAAGCTGTTGGTTGACTGGGAGGAGAGACCTTTACAGGGCTCATTTCTTCAATGATGCGCTTCTCTCCTATTCTGTATGGTAGGTTGGTTTTTACCTCAATGTGATCCGAGTGGCTTATTTAGAGCAGAGATGTCGGCCTACAGGACATCTTAGAAGGAACACACCTATATGAGTTCATTGCTGGTCACGATCTATGAGATTTGGGTGATCTCTAGATACTCATGAATAGGCATGGAGTATGACTTATACGCTCCAACGGAGGGGATGCTTTAGGCGACCTAGTACTAGTAAAGGAATTGGGTAAAGCTTGTTTGCACAAAACTGTCAATTCAAGGCATAGTCCATTGTTGATTGTGGATGAGTGTAACTTCTTTCCTAGGTGGATGTTCAACTTACGGTCTCCATCTAAACTTTGGTATATCAAACAACGAGAACGAGAGCATTTCTCGTGTGCCTTGAAATTTGGTGGGGATTGTTGGATTAATTGGGCTTGGTCCATTTTAATTTAGCAATTAATCAAATGAAATTCCTAGGCCCACATGGAAAAACTGTTTAGTCCCATATGGAGAGTTGAATGAGAGTTACACCACTTTAAAAGGTGGAACGTGGTAACCCCCTTGTGGAATTGGAGAGAGCCAATACACACGCGCGCTCGCTCGCCTCGCCTCGCCACGCCACGCCACGCCGAGCCGAGCCAAGCCAAGCCGTGCCGTGCCGTGCGTGTGTGCGTGTGTGTGTGTGTGTGTGTGTGTGTGTGTGTGTGTGTGCGTGCGTGCATGTGCGTGCGTGCGTGCGCGCAGGCGTGTCGGGTGCGGGCGCGTTTTTCTTTATCTATTCGAAAATCGAAATGCACTGACTCGCAGTAAATAGTATTAATGAATGGCTGGCAGTAACGGTGCAGTTACTAGTGGATTATGGCTGCGGTTACTTTCGAGTAATGGCTGCAGTTACTGGCCTCTTCGTTTTTGCTGTTACAAAAGAACAGAGCATAAGAAGGCTCTCCTCTCCATACCAAAGGGATACGAAGAACAAGACTCGCCTCTGTTTTTGTTGCTGCTCTGCAATCTCGGTCCGAACCTTGCGCACAAGTTTCGGGCGAGTAGGCCTCGGAACTTCATCCGTTTGTGTACCTGCACGGTAGGCGGGCGATCAAGTTTTTGGGAGCGCATCGGCGCGACTACTCAATCTGCGACTTCTACTTCCTGGTGGTGAACCGTTCGCGGGACTGCACTGCGAACATCTTCTTGCATCAAGCTTCGTCCTGCATCACGCCTTGATCGACTACATCGAATAGGCCATCATGTCGACTGATGGTAACGGCGCCTCGGTGTCTCCGACCGCCTCGCCGAGGTATAAATTGAGAACTTTTCTGGTGTATTTGTTTCTGTGCGCTATGAATATGTTAATAGATGTTTCTGTTAGCTTGTTCGTTAGCGAATATGAATACATCGTTGATAGATCACTCATGCATGTTTATGTCATGTTTTATATGCTGAATTTCTGGATTAAAATATGCCGAAAATTGACTAGATTTCCAACAGGCGGCGCATGTTGTATGCTGGTCGGCGGCGCGTGACTCTCCCAGCTCCTCGCCGAGGACTTCTCCAAGGACTGCAAGGGGGACTGCTTCTGCCTAGCCTACCTCGCCGCCTTCTGCGGCCACTGCTGCGCCGACCACCATCGCGGCCACGAGGTCGTCCGCGTCGCGACTGTCGCGGACGGCCCCGCCGTCGCCGTGAGGGACCTTCCCAGGTTCGCGGCCGCACCGGCGGCCATGGAGAGTCTCGTCGCCGCCGCCGCCGAGGGGGGCCCTTTGGGGCGGGGCGCGCCAGGGACTCGTTCTGCGTGGAGTGCGGGGCCGCCTTCTCCTCCGCGATGTGCAACCACCACGGTGGCCACGAGACCGTCCGCATCGTTCTCTGCGACGGCCTCCACTGCGTGCGCTGCACGGGCTCGGGGCCGTGGTTCTCTGAGTTCGACGGCATTAGAGCTGGGACCTGGGCCGTGCTTTTTTGGGCCAGCCCGAAGCACGGGCGCTCTGGCACGGCCCAAACACAGCCCGGCCTGACATGTGACGGGCCGTGCCAGGCCTAGAAAACCGGCACAGTGGGTGGCACGGCACGGCGATTCGTGCCGTGCTTCGGTCGGCACGGCGGGCACGGGCGGCACGGCGGAGGACGCCTCTGGCCTCCCCCAGTCCACCTCCCGTCGACTTCCCAATCCCAATCCCCACAACCACAACCATCACAGAGCAGACTAGCAGAGAAGAGAGAGTAGAGGGGAAGGAGGCACACCGGTCGCCGGAGCTTGGACGAGCCGCAGCATCCCGACGCTGACACCCCCGTGGTGGGGAAGGGCCCCTCCTCCTCGCCGTCCTCCCAAGCGGCAGGCCTCTCCTCCTCACCGTCCTCCCAAGCGGCAGGCTCGGTCGGTGGTGGCGGCGTCGCCATGGACATGGAGGAAGTGCGGGCCTGCAGGGACCTCGGCCTCAAGCTCCCCTCCGACTGCACCGTCTAGATACAATGCTACAGCCTCTTCGCCTGCAGCAGCCCGAGGGGTGGCGGCGGGGGAAGGCGGGGGCGGGGGAAGGAGGGGGTGGCGGAGGAGGAGGGGGCGGCGGGGGAAGGCGAGGACGGGGGAAGGAGGGGGCAGCGGAGGAGGAGAGGGCGGCGGGGGAGGCGGCGGTGGGGAGGGGAGCCGAGGAGGGGGCGGAGGGGGAGGCGGCGGGGAGGGGAGCCGGGAGGCGGAGGGAAGCCGTGGGGAGGCGGTGGGGAAGCCGAGGAGGAGGAGGCAGCGGGGGAGCCGGGCGCGTGGGAGGGAGGGAGGGGGCTGGCTGGGAGATTGGGGGGGGGAGGAGGGATCGGGGGAGGAAGGAGGCGAAGTGTCAGGTGAGAAGAATCGGGCGGCGGTGAAGGATTTTAGGGTTTAGCCGGTTAGGGTTTTGTATATTTTTTCAATTTAGTCCTTCAGATTTTCTAAAAATCTACAAATAGATTTTTATCTATTTTGATTTGTTCTATTCTAGCCCTCATAAATTCTGATTTCATCGCGGAAAGATCCTATACATCTATTGTGACATGTACATCTGTACGGAACAATCCTTAGAATGCCAAATTTGAATATTGAGTTAGGTTTTGGAGATGTGAATGTGTGATGTGTATATATATGAGATGAGGAGAAAGATAAGGATGGTTGGATCTTAATCTAATAGCTGAAAAAAGTGACTGAGATATGCCGTGATTTAGGCCGAGTTCATTTTTACACATGTGATATGAGGTGTCTTTTGTTTTTCTTCATTTTTGCACTTGTGATATAAGGTGTCCTTTATTGTTCTTTCTTAAGAAACATCATCATACAAGAATAATGAGTATTTTCAATGTTCCTCCTCCTTAGGTTACCACTACTGAACCCTAGGTCGCATCCTCACGGCTTTCTTGCTTCTTTGTGTAAAATCGGTAGGGCTGGACTGCTGGAGAAGAAGATCAATCAAATTAACATATTCTAACATATATTATGTAAGCAAATTACTACTACATGCGCTTCTAATTCTAACATAGCTCCCTTCTCCGACCGCCTTTTTAATTCGAGCATTTGATGAGATAATCACCCCATGTGTGTTACAATTAACCATTATGTAAACAGAGATAGACTGTTATTGGTGTGTGTATTCCAAATAGTTACTAAATGTTCGAGAAATTATTTAAAATCGATTTCTTAACTATAGTAAATTGCACTCATGACTCTCTTTGAGCTTTTCTATTTGACTAGTTAGGCAGCCCTATGCTAGATTGTTGGGCGATGAGCTAGATGTCCACATACGCCACAGTCTAATTTGCACCAAGATATGTATACCATTGGACTAAATGACCAAGTTCGGAGGTGAAATGGCATGAGACAATAGTATTGAATTCTAAGTAGGTTTTTAATAAGGCGGGAACAAGATAAAGGAAAATGGCGACCACCGCTACCATAGTCACCGTCACTTTCGTCGTGTATAGTTACTTTAGGCTAGGCTTAGGCTGGCACGGCACGAACACCGGCACGGTGGGCTTTGGGCCGTGCTTGGACCTGGCCGGAGGCGAGGTGGGCCGGCACGGCACGGCACGACGGGATGACTGGGCCGAGCCGGCACGGCACGAAGCGGCCCGAAGCACAATGGGCTTAGGCCGTGCCGGCACGGCACAGCCCAATTCCCACCTCTAGACGGCATCATGGTAACTACGTACTACCCTCCTCATCAATATCTTGATTCTACTACGTACTGACGTCCCGATTGATCGAATACGTGCTCTAAACTTTGCAAATCAGTATAACGCACCCTCATAGCCGGATTTGTTGGGAAGCAAAGAGTTCATGTCACTAATATGTGATATTGGTGTTTCTAGAGCATCTGCAATGGATGTGGTAGCCCCGTAACAAGTAAGCACTTTTCTACAGAGAGGGTCTCAGGTGAGGCTGCTCTCCATCCGTTGTTGATATGATGAATCTCACGCTAGATCAATGAGGGATAAGAAGGGTCTAACGTAAGACCCTTCCCCACTATATTTTTTTTCTAAATATCAAAGGTGGTGAGCATGCTCACGTAGGAGGTCAAAAAAGATTAGTGGAGAAGGGGAACCTGTAAAAGAGTCAACGCTGAGAGTGAACTTCATGTGTGGGAGGAGAGAGACGAAGGACAACGGTTTCACCTCGTGGATCGTACTTGGAGAACCTAAACGGAAAGGAAGAGAGCATACATGGATGTAAATGGCAGTTTCGCCTCGTGAATCTCACACATAAAGAGAGATTGGTGGTCCACTTCTTTTTAGTTTTAAAAACTATTTTGCTATAGTAATTAGCTTTTCTATATTACCTAGTTTTCAAATGGAATTTTTGGCGTATCTTCAAGTCGATTATAGTAGATACTACAGTGATTTCATTTATATTAGCCAAAATCATATGTGAGTCCTCTCTGTATTCTCTCATGAACAACAAAAAATCATAAGTCACAACCTAAAAACCTGTTGTGCCTATAGGTTTCATGTGGATCACTCACATAGTAAGAGAGAGTAACCCTATGAATCTATGATCGGATAAGAGATATGGATGCAATTTCACCCCGTGGATTGCACTTGAGTCCTCACACCGTAAGGACAACGTAGCGTGGACTCGGGAGGGCTGTTGTTTTGAATTGGCACTTGTGGACAAAAGCAGTATGGATTCACATTGGGCTTATATATGTGGGGGCTTATCCTCGGGTACCTTGACCATAACGTTTATTCATGTATTTATTTTTGTCATCTCTATGATAAGTATTCTAATAGATTATTAGTCTAGCGATAAAATTAGATATTATGAGTTTAAATCTTACGTATGAATGCTTTACCTAGGTT
Organism: Dendrocalamus sinicus; assembly: GCA_036346575.1. NCBI lineage: Eukaryota > Viridiplantae > Streptophyta > Magnoliopsida > Poales > Poaceae > Dendrocalamus > Dendrocalamus sinicus. The sequence continues at coordinate 33,489,981 of CM070648.1, read as the reverse complement.
ATAACATTCTGTTTGTAGCTCCATGGACGGATAGATGAGATGCTCTTAAATTACGCAGTTCATAAAAGTATTTTTTGTAGGGGGTTTATAAAAATCTGTAGTTTGATTTGCCTGTTATACACCGGGGAAGTCTCCTTGGGCCAAGGAGGGTCTTGCATGCCCTCCTTTTTGTTGAATCGTTTAAGGAAAACCACTACCATCTTTTTTATTTAACATTTTTTATATTTTACGGTCGCTAATGCGTCTTTCGACCATTAACTTTTATAACATTATATTAATATAGACTAATAAAAATATAGTATTATGAAAATATTTTTAATAATATAGATTTTATATAGTCAATTTAGATAGTTTTAAACATATTGATAAAGTTTTATGTACATATTTTAGGATGTTAAATAAAAAAGAACGGAAGGAATAATGATTTTTAGCACCTAAATGCTAGCGAAATGTCAAGTTAGCCATCTTTTACCAATCTCTCAACTATGTTTTTGTTCGATTGGCCCTTTCTCCATTTTGCTTCACGCTCCGCCACTGCTCCTCTAAAGAAAACTAGATAGTATTTCCTCAAATGTTTTGATACTTGCTTATGCTCTGGTTTGATTGCATGGACAGACCTACGAGGACGAGCTCGGCCACGTGCTGGTGCCGCTGCATCCCCGCGGTGGTCGCGCAGGTTCGGCCGCCGGTAGACGCTCCGGCAAGCAGGAAAGCTAGCTTGCAACTGGCCATGGCTGGCAGTCAGTTCAGCGGTAACAACCCTGAACTCTGATGAGTTCTGTGTGAGACAATGGTCGTTTGGTTTGCTTGGGTTCATGTGTCGTATGCTGCTGCTAGCTTGGCTAGCTTTCGCATGTTGCACTGGTACTTGTATGAATTCCGGTGGTGTCGTGCGAATGTCCAGGGTTCCGTCGATTACCTGGTTTCCTTGAACAAATCCAATGCTTTGTTGTTGATGGATGTGGTTTGTTATGCTTTTTGTTGGTATAGCTGATCGATTTATGCGATTTCTGTTGTCCCTGTAATTGCACAATCCAGTACGTAAATTCCAATCGGGACCTTAACAGTTGATATGCTAGGAACTGGCTAGTTGTGCAGGAATCTACAACCATGGTAATATGCCATCTGAATTGATACTGCACTCGAGTAAAAGTACGTCTTCAATCCTTCGGACGGCAGTCATCGAAACCAAGAGTTGATAATCCCTAGAAACTGGCCTCAGTGGTAATACTCCAGTCCAGATTGTGAATATGTTGATAGTATACACCGCATAACAAAAATCACAATTTATCTGTTACTAAACAAAAAATAAAATTCAGTGCACCCGTTATTTCATATATTGCATCACCTTGTTGCTATTTCCCTTTACCACAATCCCCTGTCGACGGACTGCAAAATCCTCCAAAAATGGCACAGTTCTTGGAGGCTTCCTGTGATATACATGGTGTTGGTTTTGGTAGGTTGGTTGACAAGAACTGAAGTCCTCCAAAAGAACACAGTTCTTCGACCATTGCTGTTTGATAACTTGAAGGGTTTATGCTGATGTGCATGCCAGCTTCTCGATTTCCTGAATGATTAGATCCCTCTCCTCATCAAGTTCATCTTCACCTGTAAAATAAAGCAAAATCAGTAATGTTAAATACTTCCATGACATCTTTCCTTAACATTGAATAAACCATTCATATTATGGTGCTTTTGGTGAAAGCATTTTGTAACTGTTTGAATCTGGACTCTCCATGAAGCTTAAGGTGGAAATATAAAAACATTCAAGCATAACACTACGTCACTACCTTTACTTGTAGGAAGATTGTGAAGTACTTTCAACAATTCTCTGCGATTGCCTAGCAAAACTTCGATAATACTGCAAGGCTTGTTTGGATTGGCAACAAAAACCTGTTTTGGCACAGGAAAATGGTTAAAAGGAATTTGTTCAATGTAAAAATCGTACTTCTACAATCTGATAATTGTAACAACAGTTTAATAGATTCAAACATTGCGCACTTGCATCGGTGCATGCTTGTGCACCTGTGTGTATGTGTGTTCATGTTGTGTGCCTAAGTGCCTACAGCACATGCACACGTGCACGTGTATATAACTTAAAGATGATACCTTAAAAACATGGAAGGCACATATTCTGATATTTTTGCTTGAATCCTACAAAAACTCAAGGTTAGTAGTCACATGGTTCGACAAAGATAGTATGTCTATACACATAAGAAATTTTGACTTGAGGAAAAGGAGCAATTTTAAACAAATGCAAATATTTATTTACTCAATGGTTTAACAAAAAGTTGCATTGATGCATTTTTCAGAAATGTGGCATCTCAGATGTACTTTTACCATTTTACGTCTGAAAATGAAGACAACCACTGGTACTCTTCAGATAAGATCATAAGAGGTATAGTTTTGTATTCAAAAGAGAACAAAAGGATCAAACAAAATAAAGTAAGTAATTATGATGTCAGACATCTACTTTCAACAAGCCGGTAAGGCTGCAACTAATGTTGTAACTCATCCTAGCAAGAAATGGAACTATTACTACCTGGTGAACTACCTAACTTTGGTAACAACCAAAAAAGCTTATGCATGTCCATTTTTATATATATTGGAAAATCCTTTAGCTGGCAACAAATCCTGAGGCCAACTAATGGAAGCATGGTTCAACAAACAGGTACCACCACAAAAAATGGGGCACCTGTACTGGTGAATAATGGCCTCTGCAATGGAAATTTTAGAGAAAAAATGTCATATATGAGCACTTAAGTACTGCAATAACTGAAATAAGCATCTGTTCTGCCAAGTAATTTCTGCATGAACATTAAGTATGAAATTTATAAGTAATACCTTCAGTAGGCTAATCATAATATTTAAGAAATGAACTTCCAGAATGAATCGCTTCATTATTTGAGAATTTGGAGCCTCCAATAGGAATTCTGAAAGGAACTGACACAATAGACAGCACTATAAATTTCTTTTTCAACTGAATGAGATGATTAAATAGATCAGTTGGAAATAGTCTAACCTTCACTGACTGTCTTCTTGTTACATAATTAGTTGATGTTAAGAGCCTTGTGTAGAGTTCAAAGAACTGGACAAGATTACATAGTCAGTGACAAAAAGGACGAATGGGATATATCCAGCATGTAGGTAATCTGGTTCAACTGTTCCAAGTTTTCCCACATGCAAAATAGTTTTGTAAAGGCATTAGGCAAGCAACAAATATACATGCAATTTTTAGTGTTCCTGTTGTGGGGATGATCCCCACCGGCATCTATTCAGCTTGCTGGGCCAAGAGGTCCCAATAAGGTATGTAACAGACATGTGTACGCTTAGAATAGTACCCCATAGTAGAGGTGTTGATAGTAATAAAACATTATGGCCATGTATATATATTTAGATTAACAAGAGAGGGCATAGCTCATTTTCTCATACTCACTCTATTAGTCCCCTCTTCTATTGTTTGGTCCGTAACCACAACAGTTTGGCACCGTCTGCGGGGGATGACGAGCAAGCTACGAGGTTGGAAAAGCAATGGCGCCGAAGAAAGCAACATCAACGACCAAGTGAAAAAGAAGTATGACGGTAGCGACTGCTGCGGCCGATAGTCGAAGGCCCGCCGGCGCCATGGCAGTGACATCGGCGCCGCGGCAGACGAACGGTTCACACCGACGCAAGAGGCCGGCTCCGACGCTAGCGTTGGCGTGATCGTCGACCGCGACGCCCGCGCCATGACCATCGACCACGACGCACGCGCCACGGCCGTTGACCATGACGCCAGCGCGAGCACGACCATGGACCACAACATTCGCGCTGGCATATCCGTCAACCTGGGTGCTCGTGCCAACCCTTCTGTCAACCGCCACGCCTACCGCATCAGCACTCCTACTGACTTGGGCGTCCAAGCCGTCTTCGCCAACAACCTTGTGCCGAGCGCCTCCGCGTTGGCAAGCCCTGTCGTACGAACGACAGATTACACGCTAGCCGTGACTCTCAGAGTGCTGCAACGCGAGCTGGCAGACCTCCGGAGTGCCATGCAGGAGATGCAAGAGGCTCAGAGTCAGCAAACACCCACAACAGCAACGGCGGAGGTCACAGTCAACAGGGCTGACAGCCGCGAAGCCCCTACTCACGCTCGCAATATGCTCCGACGCGTGGATCCGATGTCTCCTCTGTCCGTCGGTCTGCTACAGGCTGCGTGGCTGGAGGATTTCAAGATGCCCATAGTCGAACCATTCAAGGGTGATACGGACCCGTGCGAGTTCGCACGGGTCTACGAAATGGCCATCGAGGCGGCCAGAGGCAACGACTCCACAAAAGCGAAGGGACTGCTGTTGGCCCTTCAAGGGATAGCACTTTCCTGGTTCTTCACCCTTGTGCCGAACTCCATATACGTGTGGGAGCAGATCCGAGACCGCATGTACAACAATTTCCAAGGAAACTACGTCGAGCGCGTGGATGCCGACCAGCTTTTCGCCATCAAGTAGAAACCTTCGGAGAAGCTCAAAGAATATTTCCAGTGTTTCGCTAAGATCTGCTGCCAGGTCAAAGATGTAAACGAGACCACCATCATCAACATAGCAATACGAGGTCTTCGCCCAGGACCATGGCTGAATATAACGCACGCATCCAGCCTGGCTCCCACTTCGTCCGCGTCACATTCGCCGAAAATAGCTTTGTACACTCAGATCGAAGCATGAAGTTGATGCTTCCCAAGTTGGAATATTCGCCCTACGCAAACTTCTTCGGCTGGCACCGAGCTTTGTGCAGAAAAGTGAACAGCGCCGAGCTCGGCCACACCGTCTCCGCCCGCGAAGCCTAGCAGTACACCGTCAACTGGACGATGGCGTTGCGGTTCAGTTGCGCCAGCTCCAACCTATACACCCGAAGGACCTCGCCGACGAACATCGCTGCTGGAAATTGAAGACCGGCATTGAAGTAGGCAGCGAACACAACCATCTTCGACTCCGTCGGGTGAGGCTCTATCTCACCGGCCGCGGATAGACGGGCCGCATCACGGTCCAAGATATTCCCGTCACACACCAGAGACCGAATCAATTCTTTGATCACCAGACTCTGCCCCAGCACGTTCGTGCACAAGCCGTTCACCCTCTTCATCGCTTTCCATCGCCTGTTGGCCGTCGATGGATCGCGGTCAACCAGCTCGTACTCCACCTTGGTTGCTGAGGAGCTTCGCCAGCTGGACACGCCGCCACGGCTCAACGAAGTGCCTGCGGCGGTGCGGCGAGGACGCTGATCGCAGCCATGAGCCATTCACCAAAAACGAAGGGCAATGGTGGTTGGCACGCTTGCAGGCGGGGAGACGACAGCACGATTGAAGGAGTGGGGACAGCGGGAGCGGCTGCTACAGAGCAAATCATGGACAACGCCATCAAGCGATGCACACAGAACGAACAACAGGTGGGGCGGCGTTTCATCAGGGGCGCCAGGTCTTAAAGGTGCAACACCTTTTTCGAGCGTCCCTCAGGAAATCGCGCCACAGGACAAGACGCCGCACAACGCGCCAACCACAAGTACACGCGTGTCCGCAATACAGCAACCGCGCATGACCACAGCCAACAAGACCAAATGGATGGGCCAACTCCTTACCAGGCCGAAAGGACAGAGGGGGGCCAAAAGGTGTATGCAGCATGGTCTTGGTCTGCTTAAGAAAAAGCCCTTTATCATGAAAGGCTCCTGTTGTGGGCATAGCCCCCATCGGCATCCATTCGGCCTACTGGGCCAAGAGGCCCCAATAAGGCATGTAAAAGACTTGTGTACCCTTGAAATAGTACCCTATAGTAGGGGTGTTATTGTAATAAGATATTATGGCCATGTATATATACTTTCTTGGATTAACAAGGGAGGGCATAGCTTATTTTCTCATACTCACTCTACTAGTCTCATCTTCTACTGTTTGGCCCGTAGCCACAACAGTTCCATTAGCAAGATAGAGTCAAAAAGGTAAATATATGCTGCATGAATGAGTATAAAATATAGAAAACTCTGAGAGGAACTCTATATTGTCTTATTTTGGTGACATGCACACAGAGTGTATTTAAGAAAAAGAAAGTGACCTGCTCATAGTGGGAGCTCAAGAACTCAGATACAACAATTTCATGTTTGGTAAGCAGAACCTGCAACCATCTTGTCAAGAACAACCATCAATCTTGATTTTTCAATCACCGATAGAAGGCCAATTTACATAAAGATAAGATCCACAAATATGGATTTACCTTGAATGTGTTCAGAGCATCAGAAGCAATATCAAAGTTTGGTAGCTCAACATACTCAAAAAATAGCTCAAAGCTACTGGATTCCAATATGTATCTGAAAGAGCGCTACAAAATCAAATGCATGTAAAATTAATTAACTAATTAAGTTAATTGATCACTAAGTTATATTTTTGCCTCGCGAAATTTGTGCTATCATGGATATAGCTACCTAATCAGGTATGAACAAAATCATTCACAGATGGGACTTTGTGGTAAGGTAAATGCGTGCATACAAAGCTGATCTGTAGCCTAAGTGGATAACAGCTTAATAATAGTAGCAGTGAAGAAAGAATGACATGTTTTGTACATAATGCAATGGAAATAGAGATAGTTTTATTGAATATTTTTCTCTACATTTTGTCAAGAAGAAAGGGCAACAATGCTTTTTACTTCCGGGTGTAAATGTAGGAAAACAATTTCCTTGTTGTTTTTCCATAGTAAACACCATTAAACACAAGTAATTTTTGTGCGCCATTATCATGTATAAGTATAACCAAAGATTTCTCAGGAAGGAAAAATTAAAACACATGAAGCACTTCTTCATTTATTTTATTTCATTTTTGAGTTTTGAGGCATATGCGTAGTTCTATATTTATTAAGGTAGGCACAGATTCACCTAAAAAAAGGTAGGTGGAGAAAATCTCATAATAATTGCAAACAAAAGGATGTCCCAGCTGAATGAAAATTTTGAGGCCTTACTTTGCTAGTGTTGGATATTTTATGCATTCTCTCAACATGTTCCCACAGTTGAGTGCAATGTCCAAGTTCTTGTAGCTGTTGCAAGAGTTAATCAATTAAGCTTAAAAACACATATGGTGTATACATAAAAGGACCAAGAAAGTCTTGTTGAAAAGCTGCCATCACAAAAGATGAAAATCATGGACTGTAAGGCCCCCCCAACCTTTGGGTACACGCTGCTAGTTAAAGACCTAATCGACAAATCCAAAAGTCCATAAAGGAGAATATGTGACAAGGAAAAAGCAACTAGTTAACTACAAGCCACAATAGACAATAATTTGTAAAATATCCCTACAATCACACTATTAATACACAATCATTTTGGTGTTCCAATAGATTATTTATTTATTTGTCATCTTAACTCAAGAAATGGATGGCTTACCAACCAACTAGGAAATCTAAAAGCTCCACATGGTTTTCAATATACTTCACACAGCAATAACTTTCATCAACCTTCTGCCTAAGCAAAATGCACCAGCAGTGAACCAGATCTTTTCTTACCTGCAATGCAGAGCTAATAAGTTCAACCAGGTGGCTGCCAAAAAAAGGAGGAAAAAGAAAGAAAGATAAACGCATTTAATTGAAAAACGACATACTCCCCAACCCAAGGAAGGCAGATTCTGAACAATGAGGGAAAGGACGTCCTCCTTGCAAATTTCAAGGGTTATTTGCAGGACCTGCTCTTGATTTGGTTCTGCTTCTCCATCACCAGAGAGCATTTGCCTCAAGGATGAGATGTTTTTCTCGACCTCTTCGAGAGCCTAAGAAGAAATTAATTAGGATTCATGCGTGCATGCAAACTGTGTACAAGTAATATTCGCAGAATTGATCAATTGAATGAACAATTTGAAGGAAAATGTCTTGTGTCACTATAATACATGACTAACCGTTGAAACCTTATCATGCGTCATCACGATCTAAAGCTCACATCTTTCTGGAGCAGAGAACAACAACAACCAAAATAGTGTGCATTCTGCCAACGCGATCCTGGAGCCACACAAATCACAAAAGAAACCCCCCTAACAACTCCATATTCCAACCAATTTTACTAATTTGTAGACTAGATTATTTTATTTTTCCAAAGCTTTTGTTCAACAATGTACCAATCATGACGAATTAGCTCACATCGTCCCAGTTAAATCCAGCAAAACGTACCAAGGGAATTTCACCGCTAATCACTACTTCTAAATTGCAAAGAAATGAGGGAAATGTTCCGCAGGTACAGGCAAGAACGCAATATGATCTTTCCAAGATTACGGAACCTGGAGAACAATCCAACGCCAAGATCGAAACTTTTACCCTCAATTGCATGATCAAAGACTAACCGGGAGCGGGCTCGCACGAATCGACCTCTTGATCTTCTAGCATAGGGGGACAAGATTAAAGAGGCAACGGAGACGGGAGAAAAGATTACTTATTACCCTGGCGCCCGTCTTGGTGTTGAGGGCGAGGAAGGAGTCCTTGATGGAGCGGACTACCTCCTCCGGCGTCGACGGCCGCAGCCGCGACGCCATCCGGAAGAAGAAGGACATCTCTCTCTCTCTCTCTCTCTCTCTCTCTCTCTCTCTCTGCGTCGCCTCGCCGGCCAACGGAACTGTATCTATCGCGGGTCGGGCGGTTGCGGCGGCCCTTTCTTCTTGGCAGCGCGTAGCCTTTGCATTTACCCTTTTTTCTTTCTCTTTTCGTATGCTCTTTATGTCAATGAGCAACAGTCTTGAAACTTTAGTAATAAAAAAAAGGAGCAGCTAGCCGCAGAAAGTTTTATGGAAGTTTTAATGATACAGTAAGTTTTGTGAAAGTTTTAGATTTAAAAGTTAGTAGTTTTAGGAAGATTTCAGTATAAGTTTCAAGTAGATTTTAACAGCTTTCATAAATTTGAACAGGATTCAAAAGGTTTTGAGGAAGTCCTAAAAATTCAAGCAATAGATTCGTCATTCTTTTATCAAGTTTCGCTAGGTTTCATAGAGTTTCAGCACATTATTATAGTGTTTCAACATATTTCAATAAGTTTCAAATATAAAAATTGATTGAAAAATGAGTTTCAGAATAGTTTCAAAAAAAGATTAAAAAACATACTTCAGAGCTTCAAAGAGTCCACAAAAAATTTCAAAAATTTCACTTGAATTTCAGGTGGTTTCATGTATCGAAAACACAGACACAACTATTATCAAAATTTCATGTGAGTTTCAGGTGGTTTTCGTGTTCCAAAATACAAGCTTCATGAGGTTTTATGCTCTAAAATGCAAGTTTCATATGAGTTTCATGAGGTTCTATGTTTTAAAACACAAAGTTTCAAGTGGTTTCATGTTCCAAATTGTAAGTTTCATGAGGTTTCATATTCCCAAAATGCAAGTTTTATGTGAGTTTCATGAGGCTCCATGTCATAAAACGCAAAAGTTTTGCGAGGTTTCATGTTCCAAAATGCAAAAAGCTTAACATGTTTTCATGATTTTGAGAGGAAAAACAAAAGAATATGGAATTTCAATGCAAAACAAAAAGAGGAACAAAATTACAAGAGACAGTACAAAATTTCCACAAAGTTCAAAAAACCCAAAGCTTTAAAGATATGCAACAGATTGTGACTAGGAAAGTGTGATGTCACCTGAGTAGGCTTGGGATTTATGGTGGCACGTGTCGATCCAGTAGCATGGGAGAGCATGCCAACTCTTGTTGGCTTGTTGTGTCATCGGCCTACTACGTCACTAGCCCCGCGTCGTTGCAAGCCATCCCAACCATGCCTACAACCACCATTACTCCCAAACGTCACCATCGCTGCTCCCGCACAACAGCCGGCCGTAGCTGCTCACCTGCATGTGGCTCCCCTTGCTGCTCTCCTACACCGCACCTACACAACGGCTGCCATGCTCTAAATCAAACTCTCAAGCACTAAGAGAGAAGAAAAGAGAGACAGAGATTGAGACGAGAGATGCAATAGTGTGACGGCCTCACGGGAACTAGTGGTGGGAGTATGACCACATGAGCTTGCGTCTGCTCACCAATACAACTCCTTCTCGCCTGCCACCATCACCACCGTCGAGCTCGCTTGCTCGCCGCCACAGATGCGGAAGCATCGGAGGAGGGGGGAGAGAGAGAGGAATGGGCGTATGTGGATGCATTGGATGGATAAGGATCACACGTGAGCTGGATGGGATAATGCTTCATAGTTATCGGATATACAAGATCAGATGGTTACCGGTTGTACCATTGATTGAGGATGTGACGGTGTACCGTTTTCTAGCTTTTCCGATAAAAAAAATCATGTGTACGCACATAGACAAACATTTGTGGACAGAATTTTAGAAATTACATTAGTGTCCAAAACAGCATATATAATTGTGGAAAGATCAAGGATAAAATTGAAGTAATTATTATCTTTATTCTTTTTTACTTGATATTTTTAACATTTTACCGTCTTTGATATATAACTTTAACCATTATTTTTTATGATTTTACAATAAGATATACTGATAAAATTATAATATTATATAAGTATTTTTAATAATAAATCTAATGATAAAATTTTTATATAACCAATCTAGATAGTTTTAGACGTATTGGCGATCAAGCTTTAGAAGGTTTGATGGCACAGATTCTTAAGTAAAAAGAACGATGGAATAATAAATAGTCACATTGAGAGGTGCATAATTGAAGGAAATAAAATGGAGTTTTGAAGAATACACTACTAAGTTAGACGCAGTGTGAAGAACTGAAGATACGTTAGATGATGCGCAAATATTTTACTTGTTTGGTTACATACTTAGATCACCCCCAAAGCATTTTAAACTACTTGCGATTGAAGATTACTATCCGAACCAAATGTGGTTGACTAATGCAACACGAACACTGGCATTACTTTATGGAAGAGAATTTTTTTCGCTAGGGGTGAAAACAGATCAGATACGATCGAATATTCTCAAATACAAATACGAATCCATATTTTTAAAATGAATACAAATACAAATTCGAATATTCTCAAATACAGATACAAATATTCTCAAATACGAATACGGATTTTCTCGGATACAAATATCAGATAAAATGGATTCCTAGCGGTTTTACCTATTTTTCACCGGTTTTGACCAGTTACCGGTTTTAAACCGCCTAAATTCAAATTTTGAATCATAAAATTCGTACGGATTTTTCATGGGTTCTAAAAACGGATCGAATACGGATACGAATATTTTCGAATACGAATGCAAATGCAAATACGAATATTCTCAAATACGGATACGAATATTCTCGAATACAAATACGAATATTTTCGAATACAGATTTTACTTACTACATTCATGTTTTCTCAGATACAAATATCGAATAAAATGAATTATCCGTTACCATTTTCCAACCCTACTTTTCACCCTGCTTGACTTAGATCCAATTACAATTGTTGTGTTGTGATGTGCAGTGCTGTAGAATCTAGCTAATTACATGGATCTTTGCTAATTTCGGTAAGGTTTTTTTCTTATGACTAAAAAATGCTACCAACTGACTGTCATATCCAAAAGACAAAATTTAAGTGATTTTAAAAAGTCGCTGCATTACAAAATAAAGGTAGCTTTGAACATGGGCCAAGCGTCTCGGCTTGTAACACATGATATATTCTCTTAGTGCTGGAATAAAGTAATACTTAATGTGAAAAATGTTAACTAATGGCCGGAACAAGTGATAATAAGATATGCAGAAATAAATGTTATTATGAATGCCACTAATGTTGCATGTGCATGGAATTATATTAAAGCTAATTAACAGGATATATTAACTCGACCTATTAATCACATGAGGTGCCAAGAAAACTATGCTAGAATAGATTACCTGGAATTTACTTACATCATGCTAACCTAAATAAAAAAAAAACGTGCATGCAGTTTAACGTGAGTAGCATAAGCTGGTATTGCCGGGATAGCTTTTCGTGATTGGCTGCGTATGAATTTTTTAAATAATTTATTTTTTTATTTTTAATTACAATAATATACCTCCTTTTTATTTTACACTAATGATCCTCAGTCGCTCCACCGTTGAGTGACTTGGACTAATTACCCAACAGTTGAGCGCCAAGTGTCCAAATCACCCACCGGTTGAGCGACTAGGCCCTTTCGCTACTAGTCGCTCCACCGTTGGGTGACTTAGCCCCATAGTCGCTCAACCATTTGGCACGTAAGGGTTCCATCTAAAAAGGCACACCCGACCCTCTTACGGACTCTTTCACCATTTCTCTCTTTGAGAGAATGAGACGAACTTAGGAGAGGAAAAATAAGAGGGAGAGGAGTGGAGTGAAAGGGGGAGAAGGTCATGAGAGGGGGAGAAGGAGATGAGAAGATAGAATGAGGGGAGAGAAGTAGAAGAGCTCAGGAGAGGGAAGGGGAGGAGAGGAGCTCATGAGGTAAGAGAGAAAGGCGAAGGAAGCTCGTTGATAAGGAGAGAAGGTCTTCGTGTGAAGGTAATAGTCTCATCTGCTCTTGTTTTCATCTAAATGTAGACAACATGCCGCTACTTATTGGTTTAGCACGTATTTAGAGAATGTATGTTGACAAATGGTAATATTTGCAGTGAGAAATCAATCATGTCCGAGCCCACAAGATTAAAAGTGTATTACGGTGCTGGTTCAATTCGTGAAGATCCATACGGTATTTGACCTGAATGGTTTCTCGCAAGTCAAGTTGGTACACCCGGACACGGAGAATGCTTTAATCGATGAAGTCACCTTCCTTCATGCGCAGGGCCTCAAATTCACTTTTCAAAGTCTACAGCCACGCCTTCTTCACTCGATCGACGCCAAGATACCTCGTCTTCAAGCTCTCCCACACCTCCTTGGCTGTCTTCTTCTTGGCAAGCTGGTGGAGCACATTCTCGGGAATAGCCTGAAAGATGCACGCAAGTGCCATCTTGTCCTTCCTCCTCTCCATGACCACTCCAGTCGTAGGTTCGATCGCCTCCTAGATGTCTTGCGCCTCCATACATACCTCCATCTTGATCGCCCAGGTGGAGTAGTTAAAGGATGTGAGCATCGGGTACTGGAAAGAGACGCCTCCCACCCTCGTCGACCGTGCTGCCGTTGCCACCGTTTGCTCAGTGGTGGACATCTCATTGAAGCAAAAGTACTTAGGCATACACCGGATCAAGAACTCAGGCTCTAATACCAATTATTGGGATTGAATCGCTTAATCTTCTACTCTAGATAAACACATACAGAGGGAGACTAATACACAAGTGTTGGGATTGAATCACTTAATCTTCTTTGACTTAACAATCTACATTCATAGGAATTACAATTATATGGCTTAAATAAGCCTCATGCACACACACACATGACCTCCACGCACCCACTAACTTGGGCCTATTCTCATACCTCCTGGAATCTCTCCACGATCTGCACGAGACCGATTCTCACAGCTACGACCACTTCTCACAGCTATGACCGCTTCATCTTCCAACTTCCCTGTACTCGGATGCTCTGACTGCTACAGTGTTCTTCCGAGTATCGACTGCTATAGTGTCCTTCTGAGTACCGACTTACGACTACTGTAACTATGACAATGGTAGCTACGACCACTGTAGCTACAACTTCACACGTACTTGGAGTCTTCGACTGCCTTCGTGCTTGGAGTGTTCGACTGCCTTCATGCTCAGAGTCTTCAACTGTAGTCACTTCGACCACGGCTACTTCAACCACGGTCACTACGACTACAGCTACTTCGATCACAGTCACTTCGACCACGGCTTCTTCGACCACAGCCACTTCGACCACAATCACTTCGACTGCAGCTTTGACCATGACTTCGACCATGGTTTCAACTGCTCCTTCGGCCATGGCTTCAGCTACGTACAAATCATCAAGATTAATTCTAACAGAGCAACAGGTTGAAGCGGTACACACAGAGGTCGAGGTAGGGGAAGGTGGAGTGCAGCGTGGCGGCAAGGTCAGCATCCATCCCGGCAGCAAGGAAGTGGAACGCAACGCTCTCGGGGCACGCCATGTGTTGCAGGATGGAGAGCATGCCGGCCATGGTGCCATGGAGGTAGTTGGCATCCAGCATCATGGCAACGTCCACCCGGCCGCCAGCCGTGCACTCGTCACCGTTACGGAGGGCGAGGGCCTCCTAGAAAGTAGGAATGGACTCGAATGGCTGCCGGATCATCATGCGGTCAACATGGATGCTGGCGACCATGGCCACCGCTACCGAGCAGGACAAGGAGAGCAATGGCAATGATGCAACCGGGAGGCATTGTGTCTGGCCTACCAGAGCAGGCGAGAAAATTCAAGGACCAGAGCTAGGGTAGCCGAGTGGAGTCACCAGCAAGGCAACCAAGCCGGTGGCAACAACGACGGCGGCGAGAAAGTGGAGGTGGCCACCCTCGTCCTTGGCAATGGTAGGGGAGGGGGTTTAGGAAGGGAGGGGGCACCATGGAAATGGTGGGGAAAGGGGAGTGGAGGGGTGGAGGGGAAAAGGATAAATTGATGGCAACAATGGGGGTGGTGGGGTGGGAGAGAAGGTAGGAAGGAGAAGGAGGTGCATGGTGGCAACAACTACCTATAATTGGATTATTTCATTTCATGGGGTACATTAATTATGCATGCATTTTGTGTTGCATGCATGATATTTCGAGAGAGAGAGTGTGTATGGGCTTGTTACTATTGACTTTAGCTTCTAACTTCTGCTTTCAAAAGCCAAAGTCAATACGAACAATTTAGTTTCTATAAACGGTTTCTATCAGTTACTATTATTCATCAGCCACTACTTTGCGCTTTTGCATTTTGTAATGCACTTTGTATTTTATTATGTCACAATTCAGTAAGTCGCATTGCGGTTCAAATATCGTAGTGTCTTTTATTGGACTGTTGTTTGCTCTCTTTCTTACTAATACACCTAGCCACAACTTTTCATTAGCCATAGCCAAAAACCATCAAAAAAGTCAATACGAACGAGCCCATAAGCTATGCAATGCCAAATTGCTCTACCACCCAAGAGAGCTATATGCCCTGTTCCAATGTGTAGTTTTGATGTATTCAATTAAAGAAAGATAAATATAGAAAAAATGAAAAACACTATTATACCTCTACAGATAATACAAAGAAAAAAGAAAAAGAAGGAAAAGGAAAAAAAATGATACATTAAAAAGCCAACGTGTTTTAAACGGCTTTTGTCTTCCAAAAATTAGAAGTCATCACTGTTTAGAACGGGAAGAGGATGAAGATTAGTTGTGTTAGAGAACCAGAAATAGGATGGAGATTAGTTGCGTTAGAGATAGAAGAATCTAAGAAAACTCTTCATTCCTTGTTGGTTCTGTTCTTTGCGCCTTGGACAGCTACGTGCCTGTTTGATATAGCTGCGATTTATGGTATTTAACTGAAAATTTTAAATTTTAGCTGTTTGCGACAAAGATTATGGAGAGAGATATTCACTTGCGATTTTAGTTGATACAGATGTTAGGCTTTTAACGTGTACTATAATTAACTTGTAGATTCCGTCTTAAAAAATACTTCGTTTAAAAGTTAGGTACTATAATAAAAACCAAAAATCGTTTTTAGTAATCATTAAAGACTAGGCCCTTACAAGGGAAGGGGCTCCACCATGCATGCGTGCACAGAGCGCCACCATGAGCACGTCAAGCATGCATGCGGTGGTACATTCGATAGCCGTCGAGCATGTTCCATTAACCATCGGTCCCGACATTATCGAAATGGAGAAACGCACCTAAATATATCTCTCTTTTTTCAGATGAAAATACATATAATTTAGCTGGAAACCAAATTCTGTTGGCCGAAATTCCTATCTCGCGGACACGCGTAATTGACGGTCCAGCAGACACTCGGGGGATTGACGGTCCGGCAGTGCACGGGCGCTAGCGAGAACTGGGTCACTCTCTAGCTTTGGTGGACGGCAGACGACGATCGAGCTAGGTTTTGGACGACGGCGAGCGGCAAGGCACCAACGGCCGCAGGGGAGGCTTAGCTCCCTGAGGTCGACGGAGAAGGCGGCCAATGGTGGTGGGTAATGGGGAGCTAGGCAACAGTGTCAGCATACCTCCACTGGTTAGAATCCCTCCAGTCCTCAATAGACTAGCCACATAGGCGTGGCGCAACGCCACGCCAAGCACCGTGTGGACCGAAGTAAAAGAGGGAAAAATTCGCAGAAAAAAGAAAGCGAAGGGGTTTTTCCGCAAAAAATCGTGGGCCTTTTCGCAATAAAAGGAGATCAGAGGGGTTTTTTTGAAAAAAACCGAGGGCCTTTTCGGAAGAAGTAAGGGCCTTTTCGTAATTACGGGAAACCTCGGGTCGCAATCCAGGGAAAAAAATATATGCAGGGGCTTATTCAAAAAAATGCAGGGACCTTTTTGCGATAACGGAGGACCTATACGTAATTTTCCAAAAACTGAGGGAAAGTGCCTCGGCCGGCCGTACGCAGATTCATTGGACACGCACGGCCGAGGCTTTGGCGACGTGGGCCTACTGGGGCGGAATCCCGCCACGCCAAGCACCGTGTGGACCGAAGTAAAAGAGGGAAAAATTCGCAGAAAAAAGAAAGCGAAGGAGTTTTTCCGCAAAAAATCGTGGGCCTTTTCGCAATAAAAGGAGATCAGAGGGGTTTTTTCGAAAAAAACCGAGGGCCTTTTCGGAAGAAGTAAGGGCCTTTTCGTAATTACGGGAAACCTCGGGTCGCAATCCAGGGAAAAAAATGCCATTCTAGGATTTTACGCTACAACACTCCCACCGGTTATAAATATATGCTATTTTGGATTTTACGCTACAACCAAAACAGGTTACAAATATATGCTATTTTGAGATACATACAGTCTAAATTTAAAACTTTAACTATTGATATCTTCTTAAATATTCAGATTAAAGGCATGAAAATCATATGTATAAAGTTATCTTAAAATACTTTTATAATATTATAATTTTATTAGATTTTATAATTATATTGTAATATAAATTATTGATCAAAATTGCGCTTTAAGGACCTTATCAATATCCAAAAACATGTATTTGTAACTAAATAGATAATACAAAATACCATATTACCATCATTGACTAACTCACTTATTGCTCTCGGAGGGTGTGTGTGTGTGTTACTCTAGTACGTAACGGTAAATGATATTAGCAATAATGAATAGGAGGGGTATGCAAAGGAAAAATGGCAAAACGTTTGCCTCGAAATCGTAGAACGGCTTGTATTTGAGAATAAAATTTAAAAACTAGGATGATATGTATTTAGAAACGAAAGGAGCATCCACCATTCCACCTAGGCCTGAGCATGTGAGACTCGAAATGACCACAGTATTCGCAACATTTGGCTAACTTGTGGTTGCACTGTCATACATCACTCGAGACACGTTGACTGTTTGTTAGTGACGAAACCTGCTCTCAAACTGTTGTTTCTTGATGAAGCATGAACGGATGAGGTAGTCAATGCTTATATTACAGGTGTGCCAACCGAATCCAATTTATTTTGGACAGAACCTTGCCAAATAACTAACAAAAAATTACATGGGATGGCAGAGAAAACAAACAGATACTAGTCTCAATAAATAATGATCATGCCTCAGAATAAGTCGGATCTGAACCTTCGTATGTTTATTTTTGGACACCACTTATCTCGATGACATTTTATCTTATCTACCTACTGAAAACTGTGTGCCAGAGCGTCAATGGTTGTCGATCACCTGTTCCTTTCGAAAAGCACATTTCCATCACAACCTGCTTAATAAATGTATTTCGTTTTGATTCACACGTTTTTCTTCCCCCAAAATAAAACCGAAAAGAGTTCAACTCAAACAGCTACATATTGACATGCAACAAAACATATACCGCAACATGACTACGTAGCGAATGTAGTGTAGGTTCAAAATCTCAGATGCTATTCATAATAACTTTAAGCTGTAATAGATTGCATGAGCAAGTGCAACCAGCTGCTGGCCAACAAAATGTTCCGTCTCAAGCCCCGCAGCTAATAATCAAACCTCTAAAGGACCCCATGCATCAGCTTGCTACATTTTGATGGGAGAATTAAACAAACGAAATCAAGAAAAAAAAATGAACAAGCTATCTTTAGCTAAGCCTGCTATTTTTCTATAGATAAATATCATGAGAAATTGGTACAAGTGCAGCAAAAACTAATACAAACAATCCACATAAAAACCAGATTTCTCCCGTCTGCAGGGTAAAATTTCACTTAGTACAGATATCAGAAGGGAAAACTTCAAAAGAATTTTACCAACTGAAGAGCATAAAGGGCATTAGTTCAAGGGGATCCCTCCACCAGCATATTCAACCTCCTGCCATGAGAAAAATTAAATTTCAATAAGTTCAAGCAAACAGTATATACTAATATACATTACTTATATCCATACAAGCTACAGCAGTACACTGTTGGGAAACTAGCATGTTGTTGGACTTAATAGAAATGTTGATTGGGCAAGGCTGTTGAGATGAGATCAGAGGTGGCAATGGATTATGCAGAGGTATTGGAATATGTGTTTAAGCGGTTAAGCCTCATAGATCCACTTGGCTCCCTATAAATAGACCCCCTTAGTGGGGCTGAGCACTAATCACACACTCCTTCCCCTTTTGCTCCCGGTTCCCAACCTAGTCTCTTTGAGGTACTTCTTTCCCAAGGAGGCCCAGAAATGAATCTCTCTGGAATTTTCTTACCACAACACATTAGACTTGGCTCACCTAGAAAGCACTCATTGCAGGTTACAGCAGTAAATGGGTACATTTCAAAGAATCGCCAGTCTCTAGTGGATCCATAATTTTGGCTATATTGTTCAACCAGTTGAAATGGACAGAAGAAATATAATGCAGAATTGCAGATATCACAGCACAGCATGGATTTTACCATGCAAATATTTGAAGGGCAATATTTCAAGCTATAGGTACTTCGATCTGCCTCAAAATGTTTTAATGTGCACTTTTGAGATTTTACATTTAGTTGGGCCAAAAGCAGTAGTATCTATCTTGTTTACCTATAGCCTTCAGCGATGAAAAATGTTTACCATAACATAGTTAGCCCCAGAGTCCCAAGATCTAATGAGTAGCCTCTTTTACTGGCAAGGATCATTATTTGGTAGATAGGTGCCATAGGGCAGTTCTGGAAGAGATCGTTAATTTTGCTTGACGGTTATGAATGGTTCTGGCCAAGCTTTCATACCAATCATGTAGTAAACAACAATCTCACACTGTTCTTCAAACAAAACGAGTCTCACTGAGATTGGCCAGAGTTTGATGGTATTGAGCCAGTTCATAGTTCACACAGCCAAGGTGCAGCTGCCCTGAACAGATGGACCAGTGTTCCATATGGCTATTATACATAACTGAAACCAGCACAAGCAACTAGTGGCAACAAGTTGAGGACCAGCTTCAAAACACTAATTAGTACCAGCCAACAGGCAATAAAGAAGTAATATGCATTCTTAGTTGCAACCAACTAAAACCAAACATTGAGAAGCAAGAAGTAGTTTAGATGGTATCAGCAACATACCTGAGCAGGAGCCAGTGAAGATACCCAATCTGAAGCATTTGTTGGAAGAAGACCCAATGTATTGAGCTGTAGAAGAAACAGGTAATTTAGTGCCTAAGTGCTTATAGAAATACATGAAAATTCTGGTTTAACCATGTTATCATAACTTACCTTCCATACACCCAAACCCATAGCAGCCAAGTTCAGAGCAATAAAGAGCAACTTAGGTGCAAGAGTATCCACCCTTGGGTCCTTAAATGGTTCAAAAACTGCAAAAAAAGAAAGAAGTACAAATGTTTCTTAAGAAACAAAAAAAAACTCAATGTCTGGACATTGAACAACATAATCCTGAATGGCACTAATGTTATCACTCTTTTGGCGCATGTTGGCTAAAATATGTGCTACAATACAACCGAAAGAAGCTCATTAATGCATGCCAAGCTGGTAGTAACACATAGGAGTATATATTTCATGTTTCCAAAAGAATCAAACAGCATGGAGCCACGGAGTGTTCCCAATAGTTTGTATCTTAGCTTGTATCTAGGAGAAGAGAGAATGGTAAATGGTTGAATGAGTTTTTAGATACAACCACTCCAGTGAATTGTATCATTAGTTTGTATCTAAAGGTTCTCACAATTTATTAACCGATGCATGAACATGAATCTATCATATCTAATGTGTTTTTTAGATACAAGCCCTCCGCAAATGCAATCGTATCTGTTGTCTTGGTTTGCTAAAAAGACATGTATCTCATGCAAGATACAAGCAAGCTCTCTTCCCCCTTTTTCCACCTCACCAAAAATCTGATGTGGTATGAGCTTAGATACAAGTGAGGCGGACTATTGGGAGTGCCCTTACATAACTACTATTATCCTTTCCAATTTATTATATCAAGAAAAATCACACTGGTTATCTAGTTCGGGTGATAATTTATAATTTATGTTGATCAATTTTTTTCATAAAGAACGCTCATCAATCGGTAAATATAACACCATAGTGCTAGAACAAATACAAAGAAATACTTTTATTGACATATAGTGAAATGTGTTTCAACTTTCAATATATGTTTTGTTCATTCATTCAAGCAACTTTGTGTTGCTATGTACACTCGAAAAGCTTTGACTACTAAGAAAAAACAAATGCATAGTTCGAAGTGGCATGCAAGTTGAACTCTGGGGCTATTATGCCACCTGAATTGCCATTATTAAAATTTAGAAATTGGGAGACCTTATTGCACTTCTTTCAACCGTCCTACATCAACATGTGCATATGGATCAAACAGTGACAAGCTAATGCTAACACTGCATTCTTTTAAAGGGGCATATCATATATTAGCAACTAAAGATTTCTTCACTATGTGTTTATAAAAGAGAACAACCTGATCTTTTAGAAAATTAGAGTTGCTAGAAGGGAAATTTAGTCGAGTAAAAACATACAACAACAACAAAATCTTTTGTCCAGACAAATTAGGGCAGACTCGGAATAAAACCTCATCAAGGTCAAAAAAACAAAAGTCTTATAATAAAATATACAAGGTTAAAAACTCTTAAGTCCTACATCCTGTCATCTGACCCGAGAGCCTAAAACACCATCCCTAAACCTTCTTATGTCATGGTTCTGATACGTAGATCGTTAATTTCCATGTGCTTCTATCCAAAGCCAACTCTTTGGATATATTCCAATCTCTTAAGTCTTTTTTAACGGCTTCTTTCCACGTAAGTCTTGGTTGACCTCTGTCTTTTCTTATGTTTTCGGTATGTCTTAAAATTCAACTACATAGCGGTGCCTCAGAAGCCCTCCGTTAGAGATGTACAAACCATCTCAAGCGATGTTGGACAAACTTATCTTCAATTGGTGCTACTCCCACCCTATCACCTATATCATTGAGACTTCGATCCCGCCTTGTATGATCACAGATCTACCATAGCATCCTCAATCCTCATATTCGCTACATTCTTTTGTACATGTTGTCTTTTAGTCGTCCAACATTCCGCTCCATATAGTATTGTAGGTCTGATCGCCATATTATAGAACTTACCCTTTAACTTTTGAGAGACTTTTTTATCACATAAAATACCCGATGCTTGGTGTCATTTCACCCACCCCACTCTTATCCTTTGGCTCATGTCTTCATCAATCTCACCGTCCCACTGTAGTATCAATCCCAATATCGAAAAGTATCCTTTCTAGGCACTACTTGTCCGTCCAAACTAACATCTCCATCATCTACCCTGGCACCGCTAAAATCACACCTCATATACTCAGTTTTAGTCTTACTAAGTCTAAAACCCTTCGATTCTAAAGTCTTCCTCCACAACTCTAGTTTCCTATGACACCTATCCTACTCTCATCAACTAGCACTCCATCATCAACGAAAAGTTTACATCAAGAGATATCTCTTGTATGTCTCGTGACCTCGTTTATCACTAGGACAAAAATGTATGGGCTCAGCACTGACTCTTGGTGTAGTTCTATCTTAATACAAAAGTCATTAGTATCGCTACCACATGCTCTGACGTTAGTTATAACATCTTCGTATATATCCTTGATTAGGGTAACATACTTGGTTGGAACTTCTTTCCTTTGGAGCGCCCACCAAATAACCTTTCTTGCACTTTATCATAGGTTTCTTCTAAGTCTAATAAATACCATGTGAAGATCCTTCTTTTGCTCACTATATCTCTCCATCAACTATTGTGTCAAGAAAATACTTCCGTGGTCGACCTCCTAAGTATAAAACCAAATTGGTAATTCGTCATGCTAGTCACTCTTCTTAAACGGTGTTCAATTACTCGCTTCAAAAGTTTCATATGTGGCTCATTAGCTTAATTCTTTTATAATTAGTACAACTTTGAATATCTCCTTATTTTTGAAAATTGGTACTAATGTGTTTCTCCGCCACTCATTAGGCATCTTGTTCAACCTAAAAATGTTATGGAACAAATTAGTTAGCCAAATGACCGCCACGTCTCCAAGGTATTTCCACACCTCGATAGGAATGTTATCAGACTTCAACTCCTTACCCACTTTCATCCTTCTTAAGGCCTCTTTTACTTTCGATTCCTAAATTCTTCAAATAAACCTCATATCGATGTCATCAAAAGTGTAATCCAGTTCAATCATACTATCATCATTGTCTCCATTGAACAACTCGTCAAAGTAATCTCTCCATCTATCCTCGATCTTGTCGTCTTTTACCAAAAGTCTATTAATATTATCTTTGATGCATTTAACTTGGTTGAAATCTCTTATCTTCCTTTCTCGAAGTTTAGCCATCTTGTAGACATCCTTCTCACCCTCCTTTGTAATTAGCTTTTGATAAAGTTCCTCATAGGGCTTGCCCTGTGCATCACTGACTGCTTTCTTTGCATTCTTTTTTGCTACTTTATACTTCTGTACATTGTCGTCGCTTCTATCATGCTACATGTGCTTGTAGCATATCTTCTTCTCCTCGATAGCCTTTTACACTTTCTTGTTCCACCACCAGGTGTCTTTAAGTTCACATTGTCCCTTGGATCACTCCAAGCACCTCCGTAGCCACCTTCCTAATGCGAGTTGCCATGTCTGTCCAAGTACTATTTGCTTCTCCCACGTTCCATATCCCTTCTACGGTCATCCTCTTCTTAAATGCCTGCGAGGTCGTCCTTGTGGCTTTGGCGACCTTAACCTGTCGAACCCGTATCCTAAACACAAGTTGGAGACTACCAACTGATGTTGTTGGACGACACACTGTCCAGGTATAACCTTACAATATATGCAAGCTTGTTTGTCCTCTCTCCTAACAAGGACAAAATGGATTTGGCTAGAATACTAACCATTGCTAAAGGTAACTAAATGGGAATGCCTCTTTCTAAAAAAGGTGTGAGCTATCTCGAGTAAAAACATAATTGCCCACAATTTAAAAAAAACAGATAATTTCCCTTAATATTAACTCTTTAGTGAGTTCACACCGTAACAATTGCATTAGTTACCAACCAGCTTAAACACCAACAGCATCGTCAATCAGTCATATACCCTACCTCTAGCATTCCACCTTCTTGTCTCAGTTCATTGCAATAGTTCAAAATAGAGTATTTAAATGTCAAAGAAAAATAGCTAGATTAGCAACTCTAGTGTTAAGAATAATTTAATATGAACACACATAAGCAAACATCTATTGTACAGGGGATATAACTTCTAGCAAAACACCCTATCTTCTTTCATAAGTGAAGCATGCCTACAAGTCACTTGCACATAAAGAATGATTTAGCTTGAGCAAACATTTGGTGATCAACAGTTAGGAATGCTTTAGCGTGAAGACGTATCAGGTGATCAACAAAATCTATATCAGAAAATGGAAGACCAAAGATGCATGCAGAGCCAGACTAATTAGTACTGTTCACTAGTCACAAGTATATACCTCCTAGTCATCCCAGTATAGCTATATTAGCATTGTTACCTCCAATAACAAGGTAAAGAACATATCGGAAGTGCTAAACCAAAGGGTCCAAAAGTAGTAAGAGATAGAAATCCCTTCAGCTAAATTAGTAACCCGTACCAAGAACCCGCTTGCCTCAAGACAGTACCTTTCCCGACGGATCGGAGTGCGCTGATGGGCTGCCACAGAGCGGAGAAGGTGATCCCGATGCTGAAGAGGTGGACGGTGCTCCCAGCCATCCACATCATAAACCCCATCATCATCAGGTTCTTGAATGGCGCCTGCGCCACCTCCCACGCTTTCTGCTCGCACCAAGACCACAGGCAGTTTAGTACTTAAGTTGACACACACCCAAAACCTAGACTAGCAAGCAAGTGAACTTTGGACGGTCAGCCGAGACAACGAGGCATCAAGATCCGGTTCCTCCTCAATTATTTCTATGCTGGTTTAACACAAGTTCGTCAAGTCCCACAGTATCGGTACAACAGTCATGGAAGTATCTACACGCCGGATCTTTCGCCCTATGAGGCTACGACGCGTCGGAAAAATCGAACGAACCTGCGCCTTCCAGACGGCCTCGGACTCCTTGCGCTGCCGCGCGCCGGCGGGGTCGTCCTGAGAGCCAAGGGAAACACGTGAATCCCGCGATCCAATCGAGCAACCAAGAAAGCAGCTAGATAAGATAGGGGGAGGAGCGTACCGCGTCGGGGGCGGATCTGGTGAAGCCGGGGGGGTCTGTCAGAACCTGCATATTTGGCCGAACTGAAGAAGGAAAGAAGCCTGAAGAGGATAACGTTTCACTGCGTTCTGCTAGTTTCATCGGATGGCTTGGATGCTGACTTGCGTCGCAGCGGGAATCTCAACGCCCAGATTACTTTCAGCAATAGCTAGTTTAATCGTTGTTTGATTACCTGTTATTAGTGCTTAAGTTCAGTTAATTTAGATGTTAATTCTGTTATCAAGTCTTGAACCCTAATGACGGAAGATGTACTCATATATATACTTCTCTGGATGAAGGAGGAAGGCATACACCGTCAAAACTTATGTCTACTGTAGCTCTAGCTTTAGTTGTTCTGGCGATTGTCTGTTCTTGGCGAGTCCAACCATAGAACCCACAGATTTTCGTTTTCTGGTCGGATTCCGTCCCCGGGATCTGACAAATTGGTATCAGAGCTCTTCGATCTTCGGCAAGAGTGAGGCGATTGGGAGCGATTAGGTTGAGGGTCTCAGATCCTTGTAAAATCCCTGGTCGTTTTCAATCTTTGGCGGCGGAAGCGGTCGAAGCGAGGTGAAGGTTCCGGAGTCACTCCGTGGTAAAATCCCTACTCCTTGCATCGATTTGGGAGTGGACGAAGCAATCCATGGCGCCCGAGTTGACGGCGGCGAGGCAAGCGATGATGAAGACCAGCTACAAGCTCGATGTTGTTCTGTGCCAGGCGGGTGACATTCGAAAACAAGTGACTGGGATGCGAGACCAGTTGAGACGGATGGAGATCATGCTGCAAAAGATTGTTTACTCTCAGAGGAATACCACAGAACCGGCGCTGGGAAGAAGCACACCTGAAGGTAACTTCAAGTATCCTTCCACTGGTTTTTCGGTAGTTGCTACTGGTTGGGAGAATCCTGATGAAGTATGTGTGAAAAATGATGCTCGGTTCGAGGATGGTACGGTTGTATCAAAGTCAGAGGGGGTTGAGTTTACAATTAAAGAAGATCTTGATTGTGCTGTGTTGGAGGATTTTGGAATTCCATCCTGGCTGTTTGAACTTTCACTACCTACTCCAGACCCTATCCAAGAACCAACCTTAGTTAAGCAGTGGCCCCAGAGTCCTAAAGAGTATTTGAGTCAACCCCACTCTAAGTACCAACCCAGACAATGGAATCCCAACTTTAGTAATGAAAGAGTTCACAATTTCTGTAAGCCCCTGGAACCTTTAGATTGGAATCAGCAGAGTGAAACGAACCTCGCAGTGGTTAATAACCTTGATGAGGCCAAGTTTGATTTAGCTCAGTTGTATGAGGGGGAAAGAGCTGACAAGAGATTGAGGTGTATTGGATTGTTTTGGAAACTTCCACCTTGGCCTGATTTCTGTACAATGAATTGTGATCGTTTTGCTCAACATTGCGAGTATGAAGTAATAGAGAAATTTTACTCAGTGGAGCAATACAGTCATAGTGTTTTAGATTGCATTGACAAAATTGAGGAGGTTGTTCTGAATACCTTTAATAAGCAAGTTAGGCATTTCATTGGCTCTGGAAATACTCCTATGGTATTCCCCCTTAAACCAGTCATTGAAGAAATCCAGAAGTCTGCAGAGGAGAGTGGTGACAGACGAATTGCGAAGATGTGCTTTGGACTCCTGAAGGCCAGGAAGAGCCATCCTGAATATAATTACGTCGCTTATAGAAAGGGTATTGGAGTTGTTTGTAACAAAAAAGGTGGAGCTCATTTTCATGAAGCAGGGTGCAGTCCTTACAATCTCCAGGCTCAGATGTTACCTAAAAGCCACCATTGTTACTTTATAAGGTTGATGTTAGAGTATTTCAAATTCTCTTCACTGGATGCAGATGAATCTTCTGCTTGCAAGTATGTTATACTATCTAAGAAGGCAAGAATGGAATCCCTGTCACAGTTTGGTCACTTGCATTTCTTATTTCCAGAAATATTCAAGGATCTAAACAAGGGGGTTATGTTGGGTGACGGTGTGATTGTCCAACGGGATCTGTCTTTCTTGGGGAATCTTAACATGGGAGACAAGGTAAACGGTACTGCAGAATTTTGGGGTGTAA
Source organism: Dendrocalamus sinicus (assembly GCA_036346575.1). Classification (NCBI taxonomy): domain Eukaryota; kingdom Viridiplantae; phylum Streptophyta; class Magnoliopsida; order Poales; family Poaceae; genus Dendrocalamus; species Dendrocalamus sinicus. The sequence goes on along the minus strand of CM070648.1, from coordinate 33,463,306 downwards.
GACTGGATCAAGTGAGAAATCTCTTGGGTGAGATAACATATGATTCCAAATCTTGTGCATGGATGTCTGGGGTGAATGTGACTAATCTGGACAAATGGAGGAAGCATGATGTTACAGAGGACTATCTTTTGCTCCTGAAAAAGTTCAAAACCAAGGATATAGAGCTATTCAAGGAAAATGTTGCACTATGTTCCAATGCAAATGCTAAAAAGGGCACGACTGGTGGTAATGATAACCAGAACCAAACTGATTTATTCAATTGGGAAGATGCTACTAAAATCTCTGCTGAAAAGTCTAGAGAGTATGGCTGCAAGCATTCTAACACTGGAGCAGAAGTAAGCAAAGATAAATATGGGTACTACCAGAAAAAGAAGTACCGGCGGGATTTTCTTGTAAAATTTAAGCAGAAGCTGCATGCGAATCTTAGCAAATGTGTATTTGCAGCCAGCCATGTTGAATATCTGGGGCTAGAGATGAATTGGGATGCCAATCCAAGTATCATACTTGATATAAAAATTAGACTAGGTGTGTCACTGCCAATACAGGTGAAGGACATTGGGTTCACAGGAGTTCTCCACTTGATTTTTAGACCGCGGGTCAATGAGCTACCATGCTTTGGAGCTGTTTGTTTTTCTCTAAGACAGAAGAAAAGGCTGGATTTCACACTGTGGGTCATTGGGGGCGAAATTTCTGTTATACCTGGAATTTCAGATGGTCTTGAGGACACTATAAAGAATGCTATTGAAGACTCAATTACATGGCCAGTGAGGAAAGTCATTCCTATAATTCCTGGAGATTACAGTGATTTGGAACTGAAGTCTGTCGGTACAGTGGAAGTCAATCTTGTGCAAGCAAGAGATTTGACAAACAACGATGTGATAGGAAAATCAGATCCTTTTGCCATTTTGTATGTCCGCCCTTTTACAGACAAGACTAAGAGAAGTAAAACAATTAACAATGATCTGAACCCTATTTGGAATGAACACTTCGAGTTTATTGTTGAAGATGCTGATACTCAGAGTACGACAGTGAAGATTTATGATGATGATGGTATTCAGGAACTTAAGCTGCAACTTGAGGTTTTCTTCTCTTGTGTGGTCCTAAGATTAGCCCAGAGTAAATATGGAGCTAATTTTCAGCAGCAGGAAGTTGCTCTGGAGATTCTAGTGAATTTCTACCGACGGAACGAGTTTATGGCTGAGATATTCCACTTTCTGCAGTGCTCTAATGTTTTTGGAGACATAGCTAACCTTATATCTAAAAGTGCATTCCCTGTGAACAGTCCTTTATCCGCCTTGAATGTGCTTGCATTGGATGGGTTGGTTGTTGTTGTTCAGGCAATAGCAGAGAGGACTGATAATGCACCTAAGCATCATGAGCAAGCATCGCCAGAAATAAGTGAATATTTTCCTTTTTGGCAGTTGAAGTGTGAGAATAGTGATGACCCTGATCAATGGGTTAGATATGTTCACCAGCAAAAGGGCATTAAGAGGAAGCTAATGGTTGGTGTTGAACATTTCAATAGGGACAAAAAGAAGGGTTTTGAGTACCTGCAGGGTGTTCATCTTTTGTCTGAAAAACTTGATCCACACAATATTGCTCTTTTCTACCGGTACATACCTGGCTTGGACAAAATTTTCTTGGGGACCACCTTGGTAATCATGAAGATACAGAGGATTCTTGAGGCTTTTTCTGAGAGGTGCTATGAGCAGTCGCCACACATGTTTGTTAACAAGGATGTTGCTCTGGTGCTGTCATATTCAGTAATCATGCTCAACACAGATCAAAAGAATGTAAGGGTTAAGAAGGAGATGGACAAGAACTTGTTCACTGCAGTGAAGATTCAATGGTTCAATGGGTCAATTTGCTACCTGAAGAAGCTTCTTGGGGGGATGCAAATTTTATCAAAGGAACATTCCCTGAGTTCTATGCCCAGACAATTGGATCTTGATTTCCTGATTTTCATACTTGAGGACAAGTATGTTGTTGAGGGGAAGGTACTGTCAGAACCTGCATATTTGGCCGAACTGAAGAAGGAAAGAAGCCTGAAGAGGATAACGTTTCACTGCGTTCTGCTAGTTTCATCGGATGGCTTGGATGCTGACTTGCGTCGCAGCGGGAATCTCAACGCCCAGATTACTTTCAGCAATAGCTAGTTTAATCGTTGTTTGATTACCTGTTATTAGTGCTTAAGTTCAGTTAATTTAGATGTTAATTCTGTTATCAAGTCTTGAACCCTAATGACGGAAGATGTACTCATATATATACTTCTCTGGATGAAGGAGGAAGGCATACACCGTCAAAACTTATGTCTACTGTAGCTCTAGCTTTAGTTGTTCTGGCGATTGTCTGTTCTTGGCGAGTCCAACCATAGAACCCACAGATTTTCGTTTTCTGGTCGGATTCCGTCCCCGGGATCTGACAGGGTCGGGAACGGCGGGGGAGGAGGAGGCGTCGTGGAGCTCCACCGCCCAGCGGCGGGCGAGGCCCTTGCCCTTCTCCATCGCCGGCAGCCGCTGCTGGGAGATCTTCTCCTCCTCCGGGTTTCGGTTTGCCCAAGGCCCCAAAACACCACAAGGGAGTCGGTGATTTTTCGGAGAGGTCGTCCTGCATTCACACGTGTTTGGAGGGTCTTGAACCCCTCGTTGGAGGCCCGCCTCTTGATTTTGCCGTGTGACACGGCACAACTCTTGAAATCTATCTTATAAATTTTATGTCTGTTTTTTTACTACGTCTTATTAATCTAACAAATAGTAATTAATAAGAAAAGTCAAAAATCACTTAAAAACCAAAAAAACAAAGTCCTTCTCTATCCACCACCTTCCCATCACCCTCCTCACTAAACGTGGCAACATCATCATGCGGTCACTCTACCCATCTTGACGCCTACTAATGGTTGTCGAATCTCACTGTACCTGAGAACCAAATAGCCGAAAATGAGGCACCACTATCTCCCACCTGTCCTCCTCCTGCAGTGCAAGTGGTGGAGAGATTTGGGGAAGGAACTAGAAAGGATATGATGCAACGACGAGAAAAGGAGACGTAGTAGCGTTGTAGATGCGGTGTGGTTGATGATCGTCGAATCTCATTGTACCCAGGCAAAACCACTGGAGATGAAGAACCGCCACTTCCCTAGTAGTCCTCCTCCTGCGGTGTGGGTGGTAGAGAGATTTGGGGGAGGAGCCAGACAAGACAGGATGCAGCCAGCAAAAAAAAGGAGACGCGTTAGAGTTGTGGTAGGGTTGGCAGCATGGAGGATTTAGGTGGTGATGTGAGGTGTTGGGGAAGGAGCTTGGTAGAGAAAAGATGGCGACATAGAGGAAGTTGTGTGTGTAAGATGGAGCCTACATGATGAAGGAAGGCGGTGATCAAGCAACGGACGAGTCTAGCTTGGCTTCGCTGATGCCTGTGTTGGAGAAAGGAAAGAAGAAAGAAGCGATGGAGTTGGAGTGGCCAACGGTAGGAGGTTGCCTAGTTGGTTGAGGGGAAGAAAGTGGGTTTTCAATATTCTTGTTGTGCCATATGGTAAAATCCAAAGGGGGCATAAAGGGTTCAAAGCCCTCCCCGAAAAAAATTTTCCAAAGCTTTTTTGGGCTTGATCGTGTTCGGATAAGTTACTTCGCATACCAAGCCTATATCAGCTGCCATTTGATGCTATTGAGAGTGTCTATACATAATTCAACTACTTTCTTGACCAAAAACAGTTAGATTTTAGAACTGTCTATCTCAAACCAACAAACCAGATCAAACAAACCAAAATGCACATATCACATACTTTTTATGTCCACAAATGTAGATCGTCGTGGATTCCATGCTATCAAGCTTTTCAAGTTTTGACCATTAATATATGTTAAAGCATATAGATTGATTATATGAAAATAATACCATTGGATTTGTCTTGCATAATTCTTTCATAATATATATATATATATATATATATATATATATATATATATATATATATATATATATATATATATATATATATATATATATATATATATATATATATATATATATATATATTATTGCTAGTATATCATAATAATAAATCATAGTCAAAGTCTTGTATTTGAGAGTGTAAAAAGTCAAAAATGACCTACATTTGTGAACGGAGGGAGTATTAGCTAAACGGGCTCACGGTCAATTTGAGCCCGTTAATGTTGAAACAGTTTTTGTGGTAAATTTGTTTCGTGAGGCTCGATAAGGAGATGCTGTGCTTTTCAAACATTCAACCCATGGTTCTAAAACCAGGTTTGCTCGCTCGAGTACTCAGACCAGGTCTCCTCACCGAGTACAAGCAGGCAAAAATGAGTACTCGGTTTAATCGGCTACTAGGCCATGTAATCGCTGAGTGACCAGCCCAATGTAATTGTCGTAGGGGTGGCCCCCACCTAAGCCCAGCAGGCCTGTCAGGAGGTTATAAGGGCCTGTTTGTTTAGGCTTAGGCTTTTTGGCTTATAGCTTAAAGCCAGCTTTTTGGCTTAAGCAGCTTAAAAGCAGTTAGCTTTTAAGCCAAGTTAGGCTATTTGGTATCCTAGCTTTTTGATGGAATGAATGGTGTGGCTTATTACCAGAAAGTCTGAAATACCCTTATTACCATTCCAACTATGTGGATCCATGTACATGTTTTGGCCATCCTTTCAATGGCTCATTACCTTCAGACTGCACAGATAGTGGTGAAATTTCTGACATTTCGTGATGGTTTTTCTCTGATGTTTTGATGTACACTCTTTTTCATTTCTTGAGTGCCTTCGATGTACAAATCTATTGGCTACGTGAGAGTAATATACTCTTAGGTTTACATTAGGAGAATATGTATCGAAGACAAATGTGTAACGTTTTTCAGTAATGCCAATAATAGACAACTTTGAAGGCCCTATTATATTTCTTTTTACTTTTGTTTATGCATGAATTCGATCAAATCATTACTAGCTGACTTTACATATGCAATCATTCCTATTTAATTTCGTTTACAAGAAAAATCCTGACGTACAGACGTTCTCACCCAAAAAAAAAGAATCGTAGTCTATTTTCAAATATGGGCATATGTATGGTAATAGCTATAGCCTTATGCGGAAAATTCACAACTGTTAAGAAAAAAATAAATATTCTTGGAATTCTCACAAAAAATGAAGACATCCGACCTTGATTTGAGTTGCATATAAAGATACATGTTGCAATATAAAGATATTGTCTATGATCTTGCAGACATCAAGGAATTAGCAAGACTTTCACGAAAGGCGCACATGTTTGTATCATCCACTGCCGATGCACTGCCGCTGTTGCCTCCAGATGGTCCAGCGTGTGTAGTGTTTGGTTCATAGTCTTCATCATTATCGCATCTCTCAAAAAGTTCATCGCGTAAAGCACTATCTCGGATGAAGTTGTGAAGTGCCATACACGCAATAATAATTTGCGTTTGCTTGTCCATGTTGTAACTTGGAATAGCCAACAAGATTCGCCATTTCATTTTGAGGACACCAAATGAACGTTCAATCACATTTCGAAGGGAGGAGTGAGCATGATTAAACACCTCGTATTTACCACTCGGTTGTCGACCCCGTCGAAATTCTGGTAGATGGTACTTTTGTCCTTTGTAAGGAGCTAGATAGCCCTTTCGATTGGGATATCCCGCATCAACAAGATAATATTTTCCTACACATGACAAACAAGTAAGTGTTGATGATCCAATTCGAGAACGCCATCATAGCAATTAATTATAGGTTCATATAAGCAAAGTACCGTCAGGAGGATGTGGAAACCGATTTGAATATTTGTCCAAAGTATTATTGAATATCCTTGTGTCATGGGCTGAACCCGGCCATCCGGCGACAACAAAAGTAAACCTCATGTCGAAGTCACACACCGCCATCACATTTTGAGATGTATATCCATGGCGACCGGTGTGGGCAATTTGCTCATCATTGGCACAACAACGGTACATGCGTGCCATCAATTGCACCTATGCAATTGTTGAAATGAGGAGAGAAGCGACTATCTTGAAGTTTAGGATGAACTATGTTAAACTCGGATCTCTTGGTTTAATGTTATCTTGGATAAGCGGTACAAGCAGTCCAAGACTTCATGAAATTTTCGTAGATTGTCTCACTTGATCTCTTGAAGCGGTTCATGACTTGGCTAATCGATCGAGGTCCACCAATCGTCCATAAGAACATAGCCAAAGATTCTCTGAACTCATATGTGTAGTTGATTTCAAGCCATAGTTTGCAACTAAGGTATCATGCAAGCTATTAAAAATATCTCTACTCATTCTAAACATCTTTGTAACAATCTCTGTCATCACTCGGTTGCTCTATAACCCATTCATACCCGATTCACAGTGGTTGTCTCTTCTTCCTCTTATTTAGGTAAGTCTCATAATAGTACATACCTACGTAACCATTCTTTGCAACAAAATCATGAAATGGTAACTTCCTCTTATTTGTTTTCTCAACTTCACCTTCGCTAGAATTGCTTTTGGTTGTCGAACCATCAATTTCACTTGATGAACTCATCTGAGACAAAAAAAAAGAACATTTAAAAGGACTTGATGAACATAACTCATTACATAACCATCATTACGAATAATATGAGTGCAGATCACTAATAGTTTTAACTTCATTACATAACCATCATTACCTGAATAATATGAGTGCAGATCACTAATAGTTTTAACTTCATTACATAACCATCATTACTGAATAATATGAGTGCAGATCACTAATAGTTTTAACTTCATTACATAACCATCATTAATGAATAATATGAGTGCGGATCACTAATAGTTTTAACTTCATTACATAACCATCATTAACTGAATAGTTCGCTAATTTAAAAGGACAACAAAATTTTTCTAATTGTTCTTCATCTTGAGATCATACATCCTTTTGAGCCAATTAATATTTCCCTCATCAGTCTTCATAGTTACAAACACTTCTTTGTTTTCTTGTTTAGTAAATAGCCTTGTTGCAATGAAGTGTTCATCACTTCCTTCAACCATGCCAGCTTGAACAGCTATATTCATGACTTCTGCTATGGACGGACCACTCGAAGCATGGCCTTTAGCCATAATATCCACCATACGCTTGAAATCCCTCGCAATGGGATTTTTCCTATTCTTCTTTGGACTAGGATTGATACTACCAGCCCTACAATTCATAGGGCCCTTTTGTTTCTTATCAGCTTCCTCATTGGTTTCTACATCGGCATTTGCAGCTTCATCGCCTTCCTCCAAAGCATCAACATCAACAATAGTATGTACATCACGTGAAGTCTCACCCGGGATGGCTGAAGTGTTACCCGTCACATGAGCATTTGCAAACATAACTTCCATCTCAGCTAGATTCTCAGGGGGGTCCATCACGAAAACTTTTATGTTTTGGATAATTCTGCAAAATCAATAAGAATAATTAAAACAACATCGATTTGCAGTGATTATGATATGAAACATGAAGATATTTCCGTAATGCCTACCTTTATGTGGTCATCCCACCAAGCATCGGACGCATCAATGGTTCCTTTTGCATGATCCCAACCTAGCCCAGTTCCTTTTGCATGATCCCAACCCAGCAGGCCTGTCAGGAGGTTATAAGAACCAGAGTAACATGTGCAATGACATAAGTGCCCCCAATGAGGAGATATGGGTGTAAGGGCATAATTGTAAAATCATACTTCATGTGAATATATGTATACAGGATGAGGGGGAGGGTAAGGGAGAACACTCCCACCTCTCCACTACCATCTCTCTCTCTGTTTGGTCTGTAACCACAACAGTTGGCGCCGTCCGTGGGGAGGACGAGGACAAGCCTGAAGACCGAAGAAGAAGGATGGCACCGAAAAAAGCTTCACCAGCGGCGGCGAGGGGAAAGACGACGGCTGGACCGGAGCGGCGCGTGAATGCCAGGGCTTCGGCATCGGCCGCCGAAGGAGTCGGCGGTGGTGTAGGCGCGGTGGTCGCGGGCATCGACGCTCGCGCTACAATGACCGACCCCGCCAGCGCCGCTACAACGACATCCAACCCCGTCGCGGGCACTGCGGCAACAGCCCCCGCCGCCCTCGCTGGCAGCGCGGATTAGACGCCGAGGGTAGCCGCAACGAACCACCCGGCGGATCTGGAGTTCGCGAGGCGATGGCCCCTGCACCGACCCGTCCGCTGGGCGTTCCGGCGGACCCGACAGCACCTGTGGTGGAAAGCGCCTACTAGCAGCCTCGGCGCGTTCGGCGGGAACTAGGGACCTTCGCGAGCCGTCCGCGATATACAAGAGGCTCGAGCCGCAGGCGCGCCGATAATCGCGCCGAGCCCGCGCGGAGAAGGCGGACAGCCGCGAAGCCCCACGTCTAGCCACGTGCCGTTGAGCGCGTAGATCCGAGTCCGCGCCGAGGGGCTGCAGCAGCGGCGTGGCCCACGACTTCAAGTTCCTAGCGTCACCAACCCGCGTACAAGGCGACACGGATCCTCGCGAGTTCGTGCGTGTGTGGAAACCGCGATCGAGGCGCGGGCGAGATGACACCACGGCGAAGGACTCCCCTCGCGCCGCAAGGAGTGGCACTCTCTTGGTTTTTACCATAGAGCGGGCTCTATCTACGCGTGGGAGCAGCTTCGCGACCGCCTTCACAAAGAACTTCCAAGGAAACTATGTCGGCGAGTCGACGCGGACCAACTCTTCATTGTGAAGCAAGGACCCTGAGAAGCTCGGGACTACTTCGGCGCCGCCAAGATTCGATGCGGTGAAAGACATCAATGAAACCACCGTTGTTAATGCAGCCATACGGGGCCTTCGTCGGGCCCGATGGTCGAGTACAACGCGCGAGGCCAATCAAGGCGATCGTCAAACTCTTCGACAAAATGGGCGAGTATGCGCGGGCGGAGGAGGATGCGCGAAGACGCAGCATCACCGCCTCGACCTCGCTAGGGGAGCGCCCCGCGGCGGCGGGTGGTCCCTCCTCGGCGAGGGCGCGGCGCGAGCCTCGCGGAGGCCCTCCCGAGGCGGCGACACCGAGATACAGAAGGCTCTTCAAGGAGCGGCGTAAGCCTCGGCGTCGCCGCCACAGACACAAAGCGACCCATCATGTCCGCAACACCGAGGGCACCGCCAGGACCCGACCCGCCTCATGGAGGGGAGACCGGGATCGAAGGCGGACTCGACACGGCGGCCAACCCCACGCAGAACAAGAGCTCTGCACTATGGCAAGTGGTGCGAGGTACACGGCTACGGTGATCATTACACAAGGGCATGCGCTGCGATTATGGAGCTGCGGAGGGTGACGGCCGGGTCTCGGGCCCGCCCCAACGGAGGGCGTGCAAGATCGCACCGTCGGCGTCATCACCGAGGCTCCTCCTTAAAAGCTCCCGGGAGCAGCCGAATCGTGGATGCCACCCGCAACATCACCTTCGACTTGAACGACGCCGGTGTGGAGTACCTTCACCAAGACCCCTAGTCATCCAGCCCACATAGCACGCCGTGGCGTCAGCGCGTCCCTGTCGACGGGGAAGCTCGCGAATATCTTGTTCGCAGAGGCCCTCGGCCGTATGGGGATCCCCGGCCGGCTAGAGCAGCCAGAGCTCCACTTCAAGGCTTCGGGTCAACCGCTGCAGCCTTGGGGCACGTGTCCTTCCGGTCACTTTCGTCGGGAGGGCAACAAGGGTAACATCCGGACCGAGCATGTCATCTTCGGCGTCGTCGATATCTCGCATCCCTACAACGCCATACCGGGTCGGCCCGCCATCAACTCTTTCGAGGCGATCCCACACTATGCGTTTTGTGTGTGAAGCTCCGGGCCAGAGGGTGTTATCACCGTCTTGGCGATCGGGACTGGCCAGACGGCCGAGGTCGGCGGCCGCGTTCGCATCGCCGGTGCATGCCCTCTCCGACGACGCGGCGGCGACGGCCCTCCGCCCGGATGGGCGCCCAAGCCTCGCCCGAGGGCGAGTCAAGAGGTGCCACCAAGCGGAGGGCAATTTGTGTCCATCGGCGAGGGCTCACCGGGTCGAGCGGATCGCTCCAGTACTTCGTAACAACGTTGACATTTTCGCATGGTCCCGGAGGACATCAAGGGCGTCGATCGGCGATGTCGAGCATCGCTGGCGGTCGCCCGACGCCAAGCCGGTCAAGCAAAGGCTTCGGCGTATGTCAACGGATCGGCGCAGCGGCCAAAACAGAGGTCGCGAAGCTTCTTGCGCCGGGGTCATCCGCGAGTCCACCACCGCAGTGGCTCGCTAACCGGTGCTCGTCAAAAGGCGGCGGGGCTCGGCGTATGTGCATCGACTTCATAGCACTCAACAAGGCGTGCGGCGACAATTACCCTTGCCGCGCATCGATCACCGGTCGATGCCGCTGCTGGTGCGAACTCATGAGTTTCTGGGCGCCTATTCGGCTATCACCGGTATACATGGCGAAGACGACGAGGAGAAGACGGTTTCATCACACCACTTGGGACGTTCTGCTTCGTCAGAATGCCCTTTGGCTTGAAGAACGCCGGCGCTACCTTCACCCGCCTCGTCGCTATTGCCCTGGCCGCCCAGCTCGGGAGGAACGTCGAAGCTTATGTCGATGACGTGGTGGTCAAAACTCGGCAGCTTGCTCTGCATGGCTGGGACCTCCAGGAGACCTTCGACAACCTCCGGAAGGCGGGCATCAAACTCAACCCCGACAAATGTGTCTTCGGGGTACAGGCGGGCAAGCTCCTGGGTTTCCTCGTCTCCGGGCGGGGCATCCAGGCGAACCCCGACAAAGTAGACGCCATCCTGGGTATGGAGCCGCCCAAGACTACGAGGGAGGTCCAGAGGCTTGCGGTCGCATGGCGGCACTAAGCCGCTTCCTATCCGTGGCGAACGGGGCTTGCCATTTTTCAAGGCGCTCGCGGTGCGACGGATTTCGTTGGGACGGAGATTGCGCAAGGCCTTCAACGAGCTCAAGGAGCACTGCCGCCTCCCACGCTGGTCGCCCCGGCACGAGGCTCCCCTCCCGCTCTATCGGCGCGCGACCACCGCGGTCGCCGCCGTCCTCGTCTTAGAGGAAGGCGCCATGCGGCGCCCGCCTACTTTGTCTCGAAGCCCTCCAAGGCGCCAAGACAAGATACACGGAGCTTGAGAAGCTCGCCACGCGCTGGTCATGGCCTCCGTGAAGCTTCGCATTATTTCTCGCCCACCCAATCACGGTGCCTTTCTCATTCCCCGCGAGATGTCGCACAATAAGGAGTCCACAGGCGCATCGGCAAATGGGCCGCCGAGCTCGCTCCCTTCTCCTTGACGTATGCCGCGAACGGCAATCAAATCCCAAGTCCTGCGGATTTTCTCGCGAATGGACCTGCGCCGCCCAATCCGGCCCAGACGCACGATGACCCCGTCTCGACACTCGCGATCGACGGCGCTTACGGCATCGCCGCGCGCGTAGGGCGGTGGTATCGCCACGCCCGAGGCGGCGTTGCTATACTCGCGCCTTGCCTTCCCGCCACCAATAACACGGTTGAATACGAGGCGCGCTCTTCGGCCGGGCGGCTCAAAGCGATTAGCGCGAGACGGTGCTAGTCCGCACCGACTCGCGCTGGTGGCTGGTCATGTGGACAAGTCATATCAAGCCAAGGACCCCGAGTTGGCAAGTACCTCGCGGCGGTGAGGCGAGGAAAGGCACTTTGGGCATCACCGTCAAGGTCATCCCGCGCGAGAACGAGCAGCCGACGCCCTCGCTAAAGCGGCGGCCAAAGAAGCGCCCCTCCGAGGCGTTTTACGAGGTACTAGCGCAGGCGGCCATCGTGCAAGACAACCGGGACGCGGCACTCGTCCACCGCATTGACCGGCCAGGTGATTGGCTAGAGCCCATCTTCAATTTCTTACAAGGCATCGCTGAGCCCGACGACCCCGCCGAGCTTCGGCGCTTGCAGCACCACGCAAGGTCCTTCCAGGTGTTCGAAGGGATACTCTACAAGAGGGGGATTTGCGCACCGCTCCTGCGCTGCCTCTCGACGGAGGGGGGAAAGGAGCTCCTGGCGGAGATCCACGCGGGCATGTGCGGATCCCACCTGGCGCCGAGGTCGTTGGTCGGCAAGGCGTTCAGGCAAGGCTTCTACTGGCCAACCGCCACCACCGACGCGGGACCTCGTCGTCGGTGCCAAGGGTGCCGATGGATGGCGCGCATCATCCGCGAGCCCCGACGAGCCTCAACCCCATTCCCGGTGTGGCCAGCGCACGCGGGGCCTCGACATAGTAGGACCACTTGCTCGAGCTCCAGGGGACCTCCGGTTCGTGGTAGTCACGCTGGAGTATTTCGCCAGATGGCCGGAAGCGGTTGCCCTGGCCAAAGTAACTTCTGCGGCCATACAGCGCTTCCTATGGCAAAACATCATATGTCGCCGGCGTGCCGGGAGCTCACGGTTGACAATGGCTGCGATTCGACGCCACCCTTTTCAAAGATTATTGTGACAGCATGGGCATCACCCTCCGATTTGCCTCGGTAGGGCATCCCTAGTCCAACGGGGTGGTCGAACGGGCGAATGGTGCCATCTCCGTCGCCATCAAAAAGCGCCTGGTCGGATTGCCGAAGGGCAAGTGGCCAAGCGAGCTTCACAGCGTTCTGTGGTCGCTTCGCACAACGGTAACGCGCCCGACGGGATTCACGCCGCTCGTGCTCCTTTTCGATCGAGGCGGTGACGCCGAGGAAATCAAGGTCGGCTCGCGGAGGGTCCTCGTCCAAGCACCCGAAGAGGAGCGCCGTGTGTCCTTGGACCTCCTCGACGGGATACGGGCAGATGCAGCCCACCATGTTGAGAAGTACGCGCGACAGACAATGCGTACTCGGGACCGCTCTATATGCCCGCGGGGGTTCAAGCCCGGGGATCTCGTTCTCAGAGTAGCGCTCCAGGCGGAGACCGTTGGCAAGCTGGAGTCCAAGTGGGAAGGCCCGTACATCGTGAGGGAGGTATTGCCGAAGGGGGCGTACCGCCTCGCCACACTCGAGGGACAAGCCCTCCGGCACACATGGAACGCGGATAGGTTGCGGCGATACTACGCCTAGAAGCAGGACCGCAAGCGTAAAGCCACCAGCCCTTTGTTTTGCGATGCCCGCCCGTGCAAACGGGAGTTTAATAAAGGTTGCTGTTCCCAAACCATCCCCTGTCCACGCTGAGCAGAACAAAGTCCACAGACTTTAAATAAGACGTAGTGTTGAGCTCAGCTTCCGCACGCGAGAGTCTACGGACTATAAATAAGACGTAGCGTTGAGCCTAGCTCCGCACGCACCAGTCCACGGACTTTAAATAAGACGTAGCGTTGAGCTCAGCTTCCGCACGCGAGAGTCTACGGACTATAAATAAGACGTAGCGTTGAGCCTAGCTCCGCACGCACCAGTCCACGGACTTTAAATAAGACGTAGCGTTGAGCCTAGCTCCGCACGCACCAGTCTACGGACTTTAAATAAGACGTAGCGTTGAGCCTAGCTCCGCACGCACCAGTCTACGGACTATAAATAAGACGTAGCGTTGAGCCTAGCTCCGCACGCACCAGTCCACGGACTTTAAATAAGACGTAGCGTTGAGCCTAGCTCCGCACGCACGATCTCACGGACTTTAAATAAGACGTAGCGCCGAGGTCGCCTCCGCACGCACGATCTACGAACTTTAAAGACGCAACGGGGACGCCGCGCGCGCGATCCACGGACTTTAAACAAGACGTAGCGCCGAGGTCCGCCTCCGCACGCACGCAGTCTCGGACTATAAAGAAAGTCGAAGCGCCGAGGTCCGCCTCGCGCGCGCACGATCCACGGACTTTAAACAAGACGTAGCGTCGAGGTCCGCCTCCGCACGCGCGAGTCTCCGGACTATAAAGAAAGTCGTAGCGTCGAGGTCCGCCTCCGCGCGCACCAGTCCACGGACTTTAAACAAGATGTAGCGTCGAGGTCCGCCTCCGCACGCGCGAGTCTCCGGACTATAAAGAAAGTCGTAGCGTCGAGGTCCGCCTCCGCGCGCGATCACCAGTCCACGGACTTTAAACAAGACGTAGCGCCGAGGTCCGCCCGCACGCGCGAGTCTCCGGACTATAAAGAAAGTCGAAGCGCCGAGGTCCGCCTCGCGCGCACCCACCCACGGACTTTAAACAAGACGTGGCGTCGAGGTCCGCCTCGCACGCGCGACTCTCCGGACTATAAAGAAAGTCGAAGCGCCGAGGTCCGCTCTCGCGCACCGATCCACGGACTTTAAACAAGACGTAGCGTCGAGGTCCGCCTCCGCACGCGCGAGTCTCCAGACTATAAAGAAAGTCGTAGCGTCGAGGTCCGCCTCCGCGCACACCAGTCCACGGACTTTAAACAAGACGTAGCGTCAAGGTCCGCCTCCGCACGCGCGAGTCTCCGGACTATAAAGGAAGTCGCAGCACCGAGGTCCGCCTCCGCACGCGCCAGTCCATGGACTTTAAATAAGACATAGCGTCGAGGTTCGCCTCCGCACGCGCCACTCCGCAGAGTATAAACAAGAGGCTCAGATCTTCCCTTCGCGTTCGGTGGCAGGTAACACCAAGTATGAGGTATTACTTGGTTTCGTTATAAAACCAAAGGGGTTACATGCTTACAAGCATAAGAACCAGTACATCACCCCCCGACCTACTCGACCAACTGCTCAACCTTGGCCCGGTGCGGACGAACCCGTGTCGTCGTCGCCGTGACGCTGAAAGACTCCTTCGAGCCACTGGAGGAGGTCCCCTCCCCATGCGTCTGCTGAACGGCGACCCGCCGCATCTTCCCGGCGACCCTGCATCCGTTGATGGAAGTTCTGCGAGTTAGGCCCGTTGGAGCGAATGGCGCCCGACATGACCTGCAGTCGGCGGGTGGATCGATGAGGATTCGCCACTCATGGGTATGTCTACACCCACGAGTGTGAAGCGGCGGCGAAGCACGCACCAAGATAGCCACGTGCTCTCCAAACGCGTTCGGCGCCACGAAGAGCAACGCCGCCCCTCCTCGATCAACTGGCGTCTCGATAGGGCCTCCGGCCGTGCGTAGGGTCCGGCACTCGACACACGGATCTCGGAGGGCACGGTTCAGAGACTCCATGGCCCCCACGCCGACACGGACGCATTTTCCAAGACGCGGCCGTCTCGGCGGCGACTCCGCCGGTGGCGTTCTCCCTTCTAGGACGACGATCTGCTGCACGAAGGTGGTGCGCTCCTCAGCCGCGGCGCACTTGGCTTCCGTGGCCTCGAGTTGTGCGGCCGCCATGGCGCCCTCCAGCACGTGAAGTTCTTCATCCTTCGCAGCGAGCATTGTTTGCTTCACGGTGGCTTCGAGCCCTCGCTCGCGACGCGGGCCTCGTCAAAGGATCGACTGAGGGCAAGCGTCTGGCAAAAACAACAAATCAGCAGGCGTCCAGCAGTACCTTACAAGCTGAAGTGCACATATTTACCCTCATCTCGGAGGCCTGCAGCGTGAGCGCTAGGAGTTCCCCCTCGCATGACAACAACATCTCTCGGTTGAGGCCGTGGTCGGCACGCTCTGCGGCTGCGGTAAGGTCGCAAAATATCTCCGGGCGAGGGAGGAAGTCCGAGCGAGCGAGCCTCGGCCCCAACATGCCAGGATGCACCGAGGCCACATCCACGTCAACAGCAGCAGACACCTGCGGGGCACCCTGTTCAAGGCTTCGGACTTCGCGCATACCTCCGCTGCTCGATCCTTCGCCACGTCCGGGAGACTTCGTCTCGCCTGATGCCGGCAGAATGAGCGAGCAGATCGGAGAGAGTCTCGCGAAGTCAAGTGAAGAAAGGGACTCACGCCTACCTCCTGCGCCCCTCGTCGCGGTAGGAAGTGGCGCCGGTTCGACTGCCAAGGAGGAGGCGGGCGCCTCCGCGTCGGTGAGGAGGTCTTCTCGACTACACCCGACGCCCTAATCCCGAGGCAATGCCCCGCAACGGCATATCGACCCCTCGCGGGCGGCGGGGACTAAGTCCGAGAGCGTTTCGCCTGCGGCGGCACAGGCGATTCTTCCGTGGCGACACCAGCTACGGTTACCGTCGCCCCCACGGTTTCCTCTGTAGGGGGCGCGCCCTCGTCGGCCGCTGCGGTGGTTTCCTCGCCAGGAACGACGCCACCCCCCGGGTTGGCGAGTTCCAGCTCAACGAGGGCCGCAAGCGTGGGCTCGTGGGCGTTGGCAGAAGGTGCCGGGGGATCCGAGGCGGCACGCTTCTCCGAGCAAGATGGCTGTGCCCACCGCCGGTCGCACGCCCTGTCTCAGCTGTGTTAGCTGCCGAAGGGGCCGCCGGGTCGCATACGGCAGCCGGGGAACGGGCCTGGTGTCGCGAGGATAACACCCCCGCAGGGCTATCACCCTCCTCCTGCGTGCTCGGAGTCCCGGTGGGAAGCTCCCCCGGCACCGCGCGCTCGGGCACAGTAATGCCCACAGCCTCGCATGCGCGATTTACCCGCCCTTGCTTGGCCGCCTTGACTGCGGCCTCGCAAGCCTGGTGCTCCTTAAGCGTGTACGGGCCGAGGAGCGCCGCAACCGCGCACTCCGCATCTTCTAGTCGAGCCACTGTGCAGGAGATCACGTCAGTCAGGCGGAGACCAAACAGATACAATAGCACGTGTGAAACGCGCTGAGTGACTTACAAGGAGCGGAGGGCGGAAGCAGGCGAGATACGGACGTCCTCGCGGGGGCCGTTCTGTCCAACATACTTCCCCTGGGAGGAGAGTGGCGCCGCCCCATACATTGTGAACTCATCGGCTAGGTTGCGCAAGCTCATTCGACGGGCGACACCGACAAGACTCTGTAGCTTTCGCGTGTCGTCAATCTCCGCCTTCAGACTCGGCGTACTGTTAAACGCGATCGGCCCACCTCGGCATTGCATTACGCTCTTGTCGGCCACGGTGTAGTAGAACCACCGCCGAGTCCACCGGACTCCCATTGCCCGACGAGGCTGGCGCGGGGAACAACGTTGCGCACGACGCCCGGAGCACAAAGTCCACACCGCCGAAGTTGGACACCGCCCCGCCAACCTTTCGGGGTCGATAGTGCGCATCGTGTAGTGTGGCGAAGAAGCTCACGCTAGGACTCCACCCCTCTGTCCGCATCGCCCACGTGAAGACAGCTAGGCGGAGTATTGCGTGGGGCGTCAATTGGGCTAGCTCCAACTTGTAGGCCCGCAGGACTTCGCCCATGAACAACGTGGAGGGCATTCGAAGGCCGGCATCGAAGAACGCGGCAAAAACAATCGCCTCCATTGCCCGGGCCGGCTCCGTCTCGCCCCGACGGGTGGCGAGCCCCATCGCGATCCACGATCTTCCTCTCATCCACGAGACGCTGCAGCATCCCTTCGGTCATGTGGCTCTTCCCCAACACACGGGAACAACAGCCTCCCGAGTGCTCCATGGCGTCCCACCACTTGTTGGCGCGCGAGCTCCCCCGTGGCACCAGCTTGTACTCCTTGGAAGGATGGGACACCTCGCCCTGGCTAGGCAAGGAACCACTGCGGGGATGGTAGGTGGCGTCGTCATGGCTAGCCATCGCTCTTCGTGACCAGGGAGGACGTGACCAGGGAGGAAGAAGCAAGGAAAGGAGCAACTGGCGTGACAATTAGCACCTTATAAAGTCCGCTCGCCTCTCATATGGTTCGAAGCGCAGACAGATCAAACTCGCTGCGATTCGGCTGCCCAAGATTTGGAAAGAGGAACCGTCGGGACCTAGAGGGCCGTGCCGGGTAGGTGATCAAGCAGCACACAACGCCTGCACGCCTTCAACACGCGTCCAACTTCCCTAGGGAAAAGGCGAACGGCCGCGAGCCACGCAACCGCCACATCCCACGACGCACGGTCATGAGGCACCATGTGTCCCACCTCGAGAATAGCGGATCGCACGACGCGACAACGACCACGCGGGCGGCGTCGGCACGATTCCAGCCGCCATTAAAAGCGCACTACCAGGCTGCAAGGTCACAACAGCTCTGAAGCGCCACGCGATCGGCGCCAAGCTTCAATCTTAGCGCGGGGATGCAGCGCGCGCGTCGCCGACTAGGTGCGGCCTCCGCGCCACCCGCTCAAGGGTAGGGGACGAGCGCGCGGCGCCTCGCCCGACCAGGCGCGCCGCCTCGCCGCCACCCGTTCGAAGGGTAGGGGACGGAGTGCGCGCGCGCCTACTTCGACCAGGCGCCAGCCTCCGCTGCCACCCGTTCGAAGGGTAGGGGACGGAGTGCGCGCGCGTCTACTTCGACTAGGCGCCAGCCTCCGCTGCCACCCGTTCGAAGGGTAGGGGACGGAGAGCGCGCGCGCTACGTCGACCAGGCGCCCGACCTCGCGCCACCCGCTCGAAGGGTAGGGGCGGAGTGCGCGCGCGCTGCGCCGACCAGGCGCCGGCCTCGCGCCACCCGCTCGAAGGGTAGGGGACGGAGTGCGCGCGCGCTGCCGACCAGGCGCCGACCTCGCCGCCACCCGCTCAAGGGTAGGGGACGGAGCGCGCGCGCTGCCGACCAGGCGCCGACCTCGCCGCCACCCGCTCAAGGGTAGGGGACGGAGCGCGCGCCTACTTCGACTTGGCGCCCGACCTCGCGCCACCCGCTCGAAGGGTAGGGGACGAGAGCGCGCGCCTACCGACCAGGCGCCGCCTCGCGCCACCCGCTCAAGGGTAGGGGACGGAGTGCGCGCGCCGCGCCGACCAGGCGCCGACCTCGCCGCCACCCGTTCAAGGGTCGTGGTTCGCCAAACAAGCCACCTTCCATCCCAAACCTCAGGCTCCCTAACCACGAGCCTGTAGAAGTTCACAGGCCGCAGGGGATGGAGGGAGCCAAAGGACTCGACGACATGGCTTCGGCCCTGTGAAGCCCTTCACCATGAGAGGCTCCTGTCATAGGGGTGGCCCCCACCTAAGCCCAGCAGGCCTGTCAGGAGGTTATAAGAACCAGAGTAACATGTGCAATGACATAAGTGCCCCCAATGAGGAGATATGGGTGTAAGGGCATAATTGTAAAAGCATACTTCATGTGAATATATGTATACAGGATGAGGGGAGGGTAAGGGAGAACACTCCCACCTCTCCACTACCATCTCTCTCTCTGTTTGGTCTGTAACCACAACAGTAATGAAACCCACGCTCAATTCAGTCCACAGCCCAGCAGAGTCCCACACGCACCATGGCAGTAAACGTCGCCCACACATGCCCGAGGCTGTCCAAAGGGCGCCATTCTAGCGACAGCGCGGGAAATCGCTGAGGAAACCTAGGTTGGGAGGCTTCCTCTGCTGCGGCATCTCCTCCCTTCGACGGTGGCCTGCCTTGCTGCGGCTCCTCCCTCCAATGGTAGCCTCCCCTACTGCGGCTCCTCCCTCCGACAGCATCCTCCCCTGCTACGATTCCTCCCTCCAGTGACGTCCTCCCCTACTACGGCTCCTCCCTCCGGCGGCGGCCTTCCACCTCAAGCAACCACCACCCGCACGGCAGAACCGGTAACTACTCATCCACACCTCGTTATGAATTTGAGTTGTCTTCTCTCTATGTTGGAACCTGGCTTTAAAACCATGAATGTGATGCGGTGGAGTCTGCCTTTGCCCTTTTGTGTCCAATGGAGACTACCTTTGCCATATAGTAAACCTTGCCAGGGAGGGAAGACAAGGAACTTGTTAGGATTCCAAGCAGCATATCCGCTAAACTAAAGTCTCATCAGGTTTGCCTTTCAAATATACTCGACATTTTCTGCCTTGCTCATTCAGCTTCATTCTTCTAGCAGCCAATGTTGGGAACTGATATTTTTTAACCACCTATATGTATCAAAACAATAGCATCAAATGTGGTTGATTTTATATGAATATTTTATACATATATAAATCCGTTATTAAAATAAAAGAACCTGTTACAAGGCCGAGTACAATACTGATTACCGTATAATCATTAAGGTGAGGTAATCGAGTAAGTATTGGTTACCGAGTTTTAGAACCTTGATTCAGCCCGTATGTTTTTGGTCCGATTCGCAGCTGCCGTGTTTTTTTTTTATTTTTCAGCCCGTTTACTGTTAGGCTTGGCCCGTTTACCGTTGGGCCGTGCCCGTTTACACACATGGCCTGTTTTCTGCTGGGCTTTTGCCCGCTTGCTCTTGGGCTTTGACAAACAAGCAAGAACCAACAGATCAACGTGTTGAAAAAGTAACCGATCTTGAGATTGAAGGGAACAAACAAGAAAAGAATAGCAGCTGAATCCATAGGAGGAGAATCAGTAGAGGAAAACATATCAATGCTCAAGGCATAAGAGAGAACACCAAGACAGGTTCCTTGCCACCAGAAGTATTTGCATTAGCGTTCTTAACAGCAGAGAAAATTTTCTCTTCAGGAGTAAGCACCAACTAAATTGCTAGATGAACCAACATTTTTTTGAACCACATTCATCCTATTATACAATTCATCAGATTTTCTACACAGATCATTGCATCTATCAGACAAATTCCTCACACCCAACATTTGCACTTCAGGAGAATCCTGAAAAAAAAGGCCATCAAATCAATCTTAACCAAAAGCGAATAAATAAAAAGATACGCAACATCAAACTTAATAATTTACAAAGAAACTTTAAAACATTTATGTAAAGAACAATAGTGTACAGCTTATAGTAAGTAACTGTAATTTGATAAACATCATGACATTTTAGTTGCAAACCATATTCAGAAAATTAACTCAAACTGCTCCCAAAGGATATTTACTTGGCACATAAAATGCCATTTTATATACTCCAATCATAAAAATTGAATAACAAGAATTCCTAATCTAACATTGAGGAATAAACTTCTTGGTTTCTCAAAATTAAGAAGGTTTGAAAACAACATGGGAAAAATCAATATTACTCATTTATATTTAACCTATTAAATAATTACACAAAAAGAATAGTGTAAAACATATAGTTAATAATTGCAACTTGGTAAAAATATAACATCCTAATTTTCAGAGCCTTTTTGAAGCTTTTGCAATAAAAATAACCATTTGGATTTTTCTAGAATTAATTAAAGCTTAATTTGAATTTTTAGAAATTTAAAAGATTTAATATGAATAAAGTAAACATCAATTAAACTAAAACCATTTTTTGTTGGGTTCTTTGTGATGCAAGGAAATTTTCTATGGGATTTTTCAGATTTTACTTGCAGCTTTTTGGAGTTCAATTGAAGTTATTACCAATTCTAAAAAGTTGAAAATCCTTGAAATCTAGATTTGGGTCTTCGGGCCAAATTCCCTAACCCTCAGCCCATTCTTTCTCACGGTCCAGCTGACCCATTCCACCATCCCTCGCACGTAGCCCAACTCCAGCGCTCGGCCTGGCTCGCCTGCTCAGGACATGTGTCAGCCATCTGCTCGCCCGCGCTTGCATTTGCGTCGTCTGCCCTTTTCTCTCTCTGAGTCATTGCTGATGGGGTCCACTAGTTAGCCCTTTCATCTCCATGCTGGACTTCATTGTAGCGCTACTGTATTCACCGTGAACTCATCCTCAACGTCGTCTCCATGCGGGATTCCAGCCGCTGTCGCCTGGCCTACGTATTGCTTTGACTTGCAAAGTGATGCCTCGATCCATGCACTCCATTGACATCAGCACTAATATCATGGCGTACCCCATCGCCTTTTAGGTTTTCCGTAGACTTCATCCATGTGCACCGTGTCTATGACGTGTGGGTCCCGTGGGCCAGAAGCAATGTTCTATAGACCGAGCCAAGCCACATCAGCAAGATGATGTCAGCCCTAGTGTCGTGTCATCCTAGTCAGCAGCCACCTTATTGCTCCGTGCTAACATGGTTGCCACGCTAGTGCCACGCAAGCCCTAATCTGCCAGCTTAGCAGACCACTTTGGTTTGCCACGTCCCTCTTTGGAACACGTGTCATGCCACGTCGCCTACCACATCAGCCCTAAGCTACCACCTCAGCCAACACATAGCCTTGCCATGTGTCAACTGAGTTAGCAGCCATGTGTCACCATGTCAGTGCCACCTCTCAATCTTTGCCCACGTGTCAGCCACATGTCTGCCCAGTCACATGCCAAGTCAACCAAACCCCCTAGACTGGTTCGGTGGACTTAGTCTATCGTGGACCATGCCACTAACATGTGGACCCTATTGTCAGATTTTCAATTATTTTTCTTTTATTTATTTCCAAAGGAAATATTTCAGAGAATATTCTCCTTTCTCTATCAATTTTCAGGAATTAATTTTGTGGCAAATCTTTTGAAAGTCCGTTCTTCTCCGTCCGAACTCCAATTGAGCCGATTCTTCTTCCTTAATTCATCTAAAATTGAGCTCTATATTTTGGATCTATTTTTATAGTTTTTGGTTGTTTGTGTTTCATTCGACTTCTCTCTCGTTAGAATACGTCTTCGAAGGAGCAGAAGCTGAAATTGAATACCAAGAGTTGGTAACTGAGCAAAACTAAGGCAAGTCATGACCTTTAATCATATTGAACCTAGTTCTTGATATATTATTTATTATTTTATTTTAAATTATTTTTATTTTTAATTTAATACAAACCTTTGTATCTGGTAGTTATTGTCCAATTCGATTAATCCCTCAATTGATAAGTTGAATGCCATGATTCCATTGTTACCATAGGATGGGGTAATTATCTAGTGATGTAATACTAGTATTCATATAGGTTGTATGTTTAGTAGGTTTAGCCATACCTGTAGTACGTTGGGCTCATCATCACATATTGATTAATTAATTAGTTTTGACTAATGAGTATTGAATCGTGGTGGTTAGCCATAGTTATAAAATTTGAGTACCATGACATATGTACTATTATCAATGTTGATTATACAAAATAGTTTTTATTTGGACGAATAATCATGCAGTAAAGCGGGAAGTATGGCTAGCACTTATTGGGATGTAGATATTTCAACTGGATATCATCTAAGGACTTAACTTTGTGCGTCATTAATTTGACCCTTATTGTACAACCATATATCTAGTATAGGATGGACCTGGCTGATTAATTTGTGATGTTTCAATTTTGATTTCACCATTAAGATATTAGTGAGTGTCAGTTAGATATTTCCATGGGCACAAGAGGAACTCTCCGACTAAGTGGTTAGTCTACTCGACAGTGAAATCTTAGCAGGTGAAACTGGATTGAGATTGAACATTATAAAGCCTTTGTTGTGATCTTTTTAGTTGGCACGCTGTAACATCCCAAAAATTTAAAATTTGAAAATAGGAATTTCTTGAATTATTTTTGCAATATGTTCGATTTGAATTTGGATTTTACGATGTTTTTCTGAATTGGTTGAGGTTCAAAAAATAATAATAATAATAATTTTAAGACTTCATAAAAGACAAAGACGTGGATTAATAATGCCCTAAAAAGGAATGCGCAAACAATGGAAGCAAGTAAATTAAATATCAACATTAGTTGGAAATATTTTATTAAGTCCAAAATGTCATCAGGAACTTCTGTGTATTTTTCTTGAATTTTTGGAGCTTATTTCATATTTTTCAGAGCTTAATTGAATTTCCTATGCTTTTCAGAAAATAAAAATAAAACAAAACTTCCTCCCTTCCATCCGCGCCACATGGACGGCTCGGATCCGCCGCGAATCCCGCCTAACGCCTCCCGCTCGCCCACGTGCGGCCGGATCTGCCGCGCATCCCGCCCGTGCCTCTTCTCCCGCCGCGTGGCAAGGGCGCCGCTCCCACTCCGCCTCGCTCCCTCGCCGGTGGCCCGCCTTCGCCGCGCGCGTCTCCTGCGGCTGGGCCGCCCTCGCCCGCTGCGCCTCTCTTCACCGCACGGGACCGCTTCCCCCCCCCTCCTCTCCTTTTTCTTTTCTTCCCAGAGCGCTCGCGCCACCTCTCTTCTTTCCTCTGCCGCGTGCAGCAATCCTCCGCCACGTGGCCTCCATGCGCAGCCCCCGCCCGAGGTTTTCCCCGCGCGCGCCCACGGTTTTTCTCGGCCACCCGTGAGCATAAGTTGCTTCCCCACGCCATCTCCCTTTCCCCTACCTCCCTCTTCCCTTCAACCCGAGCGCCGCTCACGCCCGCCTGCACCTCCATGCCGCCCCGGCCGCTCCGGCGAAACACCACCATTTAGACCGCGTCACGGAGTGCCCGCGCCTCTCCTCTACCCCCTCCTCAAGTTGATTAAGATTCCGTTCACCGGAGCCCACGCGCCGCCCGTCTTCCCCGACGCCGGTCAAAGCCGCCGCCACCACCTCTGTTTCCTGGCCGTCGCACCTCGGCTCGATTTCTTCGCGGAGCACCACCAAGTCACCGCCGAAGCTTCCCGGCGCGCGCGCTCTCCCCGCTGTAGCCCGCCGGCAACGCGAGCTCCTCCGCGCCGCCGCAGCTCACGGTGCCGCCCGCCTAGACCTTCTTTCGCCCGGAAGCGGCAAGGTGAGCTTCCGGTGTCCCCTAATGCTCGTGCGCGCATTAATTCTTCCTTGTCCTCGCCGGCCCGGCGCCCACTCCATCCCGCCTCGGCGCTCGCGCGACGCCGCCACTCCCGACGCCACCACAACCCACGAAGACACCATCGAAGCCTTCCCACGCATAGGGAAACCCATTTCGTGGCTAATACCGCCACCCGGCGGCCCTCACCGGCGGCAATGCGGTTGACCGAGCGCCGCCTGCCGCGCGCTCTGTTGTGCCCGAGCCCGCGCGTCACCTTCACTATTTTGTCCCCTCCCTTAATCAAGAAACACCACCGCCACGTTGGTCACGACGTCTGCCTAACACACTCACAACAGAGATCCTCGGTTCGAACCCTGTCGACCGCATAACTTCCTCCTCCTTTTTATTTTATTTTCTCTAACCCTTTTTAATCCAGAAAAGTTATGGAAAAATTAGAAAACAATTTAGAGAAGTAATGAAAATAATTAGGATATAAAACCAGAATAAAATAAGATGTAATATCTGGTTATTTATTTTATGAGCAGTAACCATAGCTTGAATATTTAATGAGACTCAATTATCAATTGGAGGCATAGTGAGGAGTTTAGCCATAATCTTGTTTAGGTTATGCTCACATGAAATGATGACAACAAATGAGGATGGTCCAAAGAAATAAATCCTAGATCGTGGCATACTAGTAAATGTTATAGAATTAACCATGGCATGGTTTAAAACATAACCATCATCTCTATGTCCCAAACAATTAGAAGAGCCCTTTTTGACTATTAGATGATATGGATATTAAGCCACTAATATTTGGAATAAATCATGTATGCATGATTAATATGGTTTGAGCAATTATCTAAAAGGCTAGTTGTTAAATTCAAGGCAATAATAAATAAATATGGCTTTGGTTAAATACAAAAAAAAGATTACCCTTAATTATCATAAGTGCACTGACATTTGACATGCCATTATCGAACAAATCTCCATGGTAGATTTGATTAAGTAGCTACATTAATATATGAACTCGTATGACAAGCCTTGCGAGATAAATAAATTTAAACTAAAAATAAAGCACCCTAGGTCATCGGAAGATTAAAAGTAACCTACCTAGTGTAGCTATGTAAATAATAGTCATCACTAGCGTGTCATCAATAAATAAATATCAACCATAGATTTAATCGAATATTGATATGAAAGTGTAACTGGTATGGCATACTCGGTCCTAGATAAATAAATTTAAATAACAAAAGTAATAATAGTAACAAAAATGTACATAAGATGTTTGTGATACCTAACCCAAAGGGCATCTTTAGCCAAATTCATGTTGGCAAGTCTATTAAAATCCCTAGGTCATTTGTAATTAAAATAAGCTCACCATCCGGCATATTAAAGAACAAGGTAATGTTAGCACAACCTAAACTCATACATCTCGAATTGCTAAAAGTATAAACTATAAGATTAATTTGAATATAAACAAGCTCATTAGTTCAGACAAAGGATTAGTTAATGGTTAATGATTTCATAAGTACTGAAATTGGATTACTAATTAGAAGGCCCTAATAAAACCCTCGCTATCCGCACGTCGTCAATAAATAAATCTACGTTATAATAAAGCTAATCCTAACAATAACCGAAGCATAGACAAAACGATAATGTGTCGATAAATCTTAGCCTTAGGATTAGTTGGGCATGATTTAATGTAGCAAGTCAGGACCCATATGAGCGGATCCTCATTCAACTTAAATTTAGCCTAGCTATGAATGAAGGTACATAAAATATGATAATGGGGCTATTAGAGATTTAAATTCTAATTAGTTACCATATAAAGAATAAATATTGAGCCCTTGCTATTTATCTTAACCTAATTAATAAGTAAAAGCCTATATCAGAGACTATTCTAAAAACTTAATAAAGATATCCAAGTGTGATAATACCTTTGACTAAAAGATTTATAGAATAAGTACAGATCTCATCCATCAGTCCAGTTTGCCTTTACCATAACCTAAGTTACAAGAAATACATACCCAGTCAGACTCGTACATCGATACATAGGTCTAACCTAGCTCATGGAACTTCCTTGATAAATACGGAAATAATAAAAGAAGTTAGTAATAAAAAGATCACACCTCGCCTTTCTCCAATCGGCTATATTTGGCCATTTCTTTTCCAAAGCAAATAATTCCTGTAGATACGTCCTCACTTTTGATCTCTTATTATCCTAAAATTTTCCCTCACGGTAAAGCTATTGAGATAATCGGTTCTCTCACTCAAATCCAGCTATCCTGTGTTTGCAACACACTAAACCGAATCACCCTTCTATTCTCAAATTGTAATAAATGTATAAATTAAATTAAATCGGCCATTTCAATTATTCGGATTTATTTGGATCTTTTGAGTTATTTGCCTTTATTTGTATTCAGTTATTTAGAACGTAATTAGATATCGGAGTCCTAAAGAGCCAGCGGATCAAGCGAGGTCAAGCTCAAAGTGAAGATAGAGACCGAAGCTCAAGAAAGCATTGTGTGAGCTCAAGACCGCGGTAAACCGCGCCAGGCGAGTCAATACTTTGATCATGTTGAACCTACACTTTCTGCAAATTACTTTGTTTTAAATTATCAAATTGCATGCTGATATTTTATATGCAAATACATGTTTAATTTAATATGCTAGTTATGTGCCTATTGTTTACCTTGAATAATATTACCCCTTCTTTGGTATATTGCACATGTGAGCCTTGTCGCCTAGTGGAAAACTTTATAATGAATAACTTTCGAAAATAAGTCCTTAATTATATGCCATGCTTAGCATTGATTAGGAACCCGGGGCAAGAAATTGTCCCAAGCATCACTTTTAATCCTGAGAAAAATTGGTTGGGCAGTCATGGTGGTAATGACTGGTATATGTTGGATATGATTATTTTATACTCCTAAAAACCTCAAATTGCTTATTTATCTGGGCGGATGGTTTGGGGGTATGGTGCAGTGGTGCACGAGAGTGTGGTTTGTGGTAGAACCGCCCAGATATCACTAAGGACCGAATCTTGTCATGTCAACCCGTGTAAAACAGTACAACCACAAGTCTGTAAACTACAACTTGGCTAAGTAAATTTATCGAAACCCCTGGAATCATCTCACTGGTAGTGGATAGAAGTGGATACGCAAGGGCAAGAGAAGGCCTAAAGGGACACCGAGTGGAGGGTGACGTTTCCCAGTCGTGCTAGCGCAGAGGGGAGTGGAGCCCGTACGCTAGTATCCGTGGGGAACATCCCGTGCATAGATGGGACCCACCGCAAGTGGGAGCAGCCCATAAGGTGAGATGACAAAAGAGACTAGATACTTTGAAAAGTCACTGTGATGGTCTGCTCAACCACATGTCTAAGGAAACGTGTGGGGCAACGAGTTGATTATCTCTTGTGGTGAAAGTGTACAAACTCTGCAGAGTTAAAACTATTCGAATAGCCGTGCCCACGGTCATGGGCAGACATGGGAACTTAACTGGATATAGTTCTGTTTCAAAAACATTGGAAACTGGGAATGGAAAACTTGAAGGGCGAAGGACTGCCCTGGTTTGGAATTGTCCTGGGCGTCGTCCCAGTGGTAAGTTAAGCGGCTATAACGCTAAAGAAATTGCTATATGGTGCAGATGCCATGTAACGGTGGATGGAATCTGAATCGATATTAATAATGCATTTCCTTGTACATTATGATTTGTCCCAAAATTGCTAAGTCATAGGACTTTTAATTAATTGTATTCAAAAGCACTCTACGCAAAATAAAATAGCCCGAGCCTCTCCTTTGTTAAGCCATGCATACTATTTATTTGCATTCTGTGTATTGGCTCGCGGAGCACGGGGTCGGAGTGCTCATGCTCGCTTTTGCGACAAAATTCAGAATCAAGAAATCAAATCACCTCACCTCAACAACAAGATTGGACAAGCTGGCCGAGAAGATGAAGATGTCAAGGGCTAGGTCGCGAACCTCCAGTTGGCTGCCTGTGGGCATGTCCTGAAGGTCCCACCTGCGTGCTTCGTTCTTCCGCTGCTGCAATTTAATGATTTCGGCCTAATCGGCCCATGAGTAAGTTTACTATTACCTTTACGCTTTCGCATGATATGTATTTTGATATTCAGAACTGTAAACTGTGAGCACTATCTACTGATCCAGGGAATAGTGCAGTAAATCACAGAGGAATCCGGATGTTAATATCTGGGCTCCTACACACGCCTAAGGAAGCGTGTTGTACTAGTAACACTACAAGATGATCATATCATGTGTGTAAAGTTGTACAACCTTTACAGAGTGTAAAACTAATCAAATAACCATGTCCCTGGTTATAGACAATGCTTGATGATTTCACACGAGGGGCAAAGATTTCATAAAAACTTGGTGGGGTTAAGATTGGGAAGTGAATGGTTAGTTCAATAGTGGTTCATTACACGAATGGTTAGTTATGAGTGATTCATTAGGTAAATGGTCAGTTCATTTGTGTTTTACTTAATTCCTTTGATCATTTACTAATTAATCATTTGTAAAGCTTGCTTTCAATCTATTTATTCTATTTACTTTAAATTGTTGATATCTGCAAAACAACCACTGAGCCATCATTTTGTACGCCTTGCATCATTATATATTGCATTTTGTTACAAACGACTAGTTGAGTACTCTATGTACTCATGCAGGGGCGGAGCCAGGAATTGGATATGGGAGGGGCAACATGGACAACAAGTGGAGTAGAATTAATGAACTATGCCGGATTTACCAATCCAATAGTCACATATCAGAGTAATATGTTTCACAAATACATAGCATATGTCACTAACTGTTTCCAAGGCAACACAGTATTTCACAAGGTTCGCTAGCTCAAATATTTCCAACGCCATACTTTGTCTTATATCCTTATTGTTTGCTAAAACCTGAGGTAATATTGTTTGGCTCGCTCTATACTCTTATCTGTGCTCAGGCTCTTCAGGAGGCCTTCGAATTTTTTTGCAACAAAGATGATGCTGGCTGCACTAGTGCTGAAATGTTAGCAGCATTCTGTGATAGCATCTTAAGAAAAGGTGGAAGTGAAAAGCTAAGTGATGAAGCTATAGAAGAGACCCTTGAGAAGGTACAGTTATTGCAATACTGTTTGCACACACAAGTTTACAAATTCTTTCGCTCAATGCTGAATTGTCTCCAGGTTGTGAAGCTCCTCTCATACATCAGCTTTTGTTGGAACGTGCGGATGCCAAGCTTTTGTTTTCCTGCCTCAAATACAATGGTGACTACCACATTAATCAGCTAAAGCCATAATATATTGGTGAGTTTCACATGCTCTGCCGCAATGAGCATGTGGCCGCGAAACTTACTAACGGAATCATATCGAAGAACGGAATTACAGGACTAGAGCATCACCATAAAAATGTAACTGAAGTTTCAGCTGCACATGTTTCAAATAAGAAGACACATGCGCACTCTCCTAGCTTGTGAAAAAGATTTCCACGTTTCTCCCAGCTTAGCGCTACAGTTTATCAGATCACATAATTCAACTAGACTACCCCACGTACCAAAAAAAAAATGTGCCATATATTTTTCTTCTGATGACAACAGCAAGGCCGTACTGCACTGCACTGCATGCCTGCATAAGCTGATATGCATATGTAAGTACCCAATTCTAAACTCTGATCATATTACGCTGCAACGAATTCCAATCACACCACGAATCAAGCCAGGATCCATGTGCAACCACTCCAGGAAGCAATCGGGAAAATAGACTGAACCTGGTAGAAGGTTGGGGATGCCAGGCCCCCCAGCCCCCCTCTCTCCGCCACTGTACTCATGACTATATCCATAGTTGCTCAGTTATTGAAGAAGAGTCAACAAGACAGAGGAACTTGAAGGAGGTTTCTTCGACGACTTCACGGATTAAAGCGTCGCTCCCCAGTCGATTGCCTGAGGGCATGTCGAATGGCTACTACGCTTATCATTGGTTCCACTGCTAATTTTTGTTGAGCCCATTAGACTATTATTTGTAAATTTGGCTATAAGGTCGCAGCTCTAATAATTAATATTATTTGAGTCTTTCTTAGTTAGTCGTGTTCATAGTCGATATTTCATTTATGTTTTTACTGTGTGCGTTAGCTTGATCTTGGACTAGTGTAAAATACACAGAGAGTTTGGATTTGCATATTTATATCTCGATAAAAAACATACAATTTTAAATCCAACTCACACGTACAAAATTAATTAATACTATTGACATTATATATTCACCGGAGGACACACAGAGGAAAAATAATCCTACTCACACGTACAAATATGACAATGAAATAAAGACCTATCATAAAAAATTAGCCTTTACATCTACCATACAGTACTCTAGTTTGCTCAATTTTGGAAGCCACCATTTTGATAAAGGATTAAAGCTGATTAAATTAACCACTAGAAGTAAGTAACTCCTTGCAGAATCAAGGTAGGAAGAAGAAATGGTCCAGATTACAAGAAAAAAAATTCGAGAAAAGAAAACAACGAATTCAGCTCATAGCAAATCAGTCTCTTGCTTTGGAACAGGGTATTACAGACCCACAGTATACCTTCCAAATGCCCAAACAATACTAATTTATGAACTTGAAATCAGACCTACACTAGACCAATCAGATACAATGCATGAGCCTATTTTCGATGAGCCATTTATGGTTGTAGCAATACTAATAAGATTTGGTTCTCACACGGTACTACAAGAAGGCTATGCTCCTGAGACGTAAGAGATCGTAACAAAACAGCACTACACTATATTGCAGGCCAAAAGCAAAAAGAGCAACTCGGTTATTGTCCAAGGCTTCCTCCTATCCGAGGTGAGCACAAGTGCACAACAGTTGTGGTAGACGATTATTTGGTCTGTGTCAGTGCCACTATCTATCACAATAAACGACGATGACCTTTCTGTGTATATGTATCGCCTTGGTCTAAAAGAGTTTTTTTTTACTATCTATCGAAAATTCAACCATTTTTAAAAAATAAAATTAATCAGTTAAAGGGTCTGTTTGATAAGACTGCGGCTTATGGCTTTTGGCTGAAATTTTTGAATTTTAGCTGTTTGCGACAGAGATTACGGAGAGAGATACTCGTTTGCGATTTTGGTTGATACAGATGTTGGGCTTTTAATGTGTACTACAATTAACTTGTAGATTCTGTCTTAAGAAAATACTTCGTTTGAAAATTAGGTACTGTAGCAAAAATCAAAAATTACTTTTAGAAACTATTAAAGAACAGATCCGAACTTTGAAGATGTATCTCACTGTCTTTCCCCCCAACCAAACTACACGTTCTTCCCCTTTCACCTACTCCATCCCTCGCACACACACCTCGCTAGCACCGCTCCGACTATGGGCCTGTTCTTTTCCTCCGAAACTGGCGGTTTTTGGCTTTTGCTATAGTACCTAACTTTTAAACGGAGTATTTTCTCAAGACGGGGTCTACAAGTTAAACGATCTACACGTTAAAAGCCCAACATCTGTACCGGCCAAAATCACACGTGAGTATCTGTCTCTCCGTAATCTGTACCGTAAACAGCCAAAATTCAAAAATTTCAGTCAAAAACCATAAGCCGCAGCCGTTACCAAATAGGCCCTATGGCCTATTTTTCTTAATGCACGATGTTTTTTTATTATGATTGATGGTTTTGTCTATATTTCTTAAGACGGTGGCGGATGGTAAAGATATTAACGTTGATGATGTACATAGTTTTAGATTCGAAAAATCGTTTGAAGAAATAGTTTCAAGAAGCCGCTTAGAGAAACTACTCTTTTTATTTCAGCTTCTGAGAAATCACAAAAACTAAAAAAAAAAGCCATGGCTTTCCTTGCTGTACGTACTATCTTCAATTTTAAATCTATGTTATTTTAGGGTGATAAATCAATCGTCATTTCACTTTCTTCATTTGCCGTTGGTTGCGGATTTGCGTTTCATCAAACCAAAAAAAAAAAGGATTTGCAAGGTTAATGTTCTAGTTGAAACTTGGAAGCTTGAAACTAATAGGTAGGAAAGCTTACTAGAGAACTTTAGTTTCTAACCTATGTTCATGTATCAACGCACTATCATACTTAGGTCTTACTAATGTCCAAGTAATATGTACTTTGTTGTGACCTGTCCAGTATGAGGATTATGAAACCTCTATATCTTCTTGCGATCTTACTGCAAGAAAATGAGTACGTACCTGCCATAACCCCAGGGACCTCCTAATGGCTGGCCATGACTTTTCTGATAGGTAAACTTCCAGGCAAAAAGTTAGAATTGGGATGGCTACAGTTCTACTGAAATAATTTGCACCTGTTATAATGTCTCGGCGATTATGCCACTATGGTACTATGAATGGAACCGACTAATTTGTGTAAGTGTATTCAGAAAAAATAGAGAATTTTTATAGTATATTCTACTGATAGTAAAAGAGTAATAGTAATTAAATTTTATCATTAATTTGTGAGGGTATAATAAACTTTTCTTTGTAAATCTAAATTTTTTGTGAGAGTATTATAGACTTTTCCTCCGAATCTATTATTAATCCTTTCCACTGCTGCCGCTCTCGCCTCTCACCCATTCCGCTACACCACCACCTCTCTCTCTCTCTCTCGTATGTGCACTGCTGTGGCACTTATAAAAATTATTCTTACGCCATACATTTCCTTTACAATTTTACTTCTACTAATCTGATCTATTAGATAAAAAGAGTCTATTTTGAGTTACTTATCTAAGAGTCTATTTTGAGTTACTGTAAAAGAGTCCAAAAATAAAGTATACTATTCTCTTGAAGCTAAATGTAGATGAAATGAGGTCATTTGTGGTATATAAGATGAGGACTGACTTGTATGGAAATAGATTAACTGACTGTGGCTAATAACCAGAGGCATGGATTGATTGATTCACTTTATTTTTTTTCTTTCTTATATTTCAATTCTGATTGGTTCACAAAGTATTTGAACTTTGGGCTGTATTATCGGACGGATCTTATGACCTTCTAAATCAAGATTTTGGAATGTTAGTCTGCACAATATTTCCTCCATGAAAACAAGTAATCCTTGCAATGAATTTTCTCCAGTAAACTTTCCTTGCAATGAAAACAAATTAGAATAATTTTAGAGGTCAATCTTTACAATTTCTAAAGCAAATCTAAAAGCAATTTGACATCAAGTTGGTGCAAATTTGGGGGAGCAAGATGATGCATATTTAGGAGCAAAATCTATATAGACATGAGTAAATTCACTATCAAATTAGAGAGCAATTTAGGAGAAAAATTATGTTGATTTGAGGAGTAGATTAATACAAATTTTAGGAGCAAATCCATATAAATATACGTAATTTCAACATCAAAATCAGAGAGCAATTTAGGAGTATATTAGTACAAGTTTAGGAGCAAACCGCTCTCTAATGCCAAGTGGATTGGCATGCATATGCCAATCAACCCAACCCAGTGGAGCTTAATGCCAAGTGTCCGTCTCCTATCTATCAATGTCATGTTTATGAATTCAATTCTTTTAGGGAATAATAACATGTATCAACGTGCACCAATTCATCAGTCCGCGCACCTTGTGTGTGAAGAGGAAGATGACAGGTGGGGTGGAGGCCCACGTATTATTGCCCTCTGCACAACACAAAAAGTGACCTCATCCATTCAACAGCTGTATGTACCATGCATTCAACGGTACAATCGGACGCACGCATGGAAACAAGGTTACCCGTTGTTTATTCAATTATTATTATTATTATTATTATTTTGAGAGGAGCAGTAGTAAGAGCATCTCCAACAAATCTTCTAAAATGCTCATATCCCCTGTATTTTAGAAAAAAAGGTAAAAAAAGGGCTCCAACAGATCCCCTAAGTGATACCTAAAAATATAGAGTACTCCATCCCTGATTTTTCGTCCCCCATATATAGAGGACGCACACAATCCCCTAAATCTAGGGGTGGGCAAAATACCCGCTACCCGTTACCCGTATCCGAATTACCCGGACCCGAACCCGAAATACCCGAACCCGAGATACCCGATCCCAAATTCGGATAGCGATTCTGATTACCCGAAATTAGTTTGGGTAGTTCGGGTAATATCCCCCGGTACCCGAACTACCCGAATTACCCGAACTACCCCGAAATACACTTGAACTTATCACTTTATTACCCGTACTCGAATTACCCGAACCCGAACCCCGAAATTACTGCTGAAATTCTATGCAAATTCTGTGCAGTTTGCTGATTTTTTGTGAATTTGGGTATATCGGGTATACCCGAACCCGAACCCGAATTATCGGGTACCCGAAATTGCGGGTAGTGTTTTTTTGGGGCTAATATCGGGTAGCAGTTTTCATTACCCGAATTTTGAATTACCCGAACTACCCGACCCGAAAAAATCGGGTAACCCGAACGCCCAGGCCTACCTAAATCGGTCCCAACGCTCCTGCGCCGTTCGATCCCCTAAATTCTTTGGTTGGTAGTTTTTGTGGACCCAGATTTTAATTTAGGGGACCATATTTAGAGGTCTTGTTGGAGGTTACATATTTTTAGTCTTCTATATTCTAGATTATGTCCTCTAAAAAGTGATTTAGGGGATGAGATTTAGAGGACATTGTTGGAGATGCTCTAACACAGTAAAGAGCCTTCCAGTTGCTAAGCCGTGTTGCCATGGACCGCGGATAGCCATACCTACATGGGCCGCCGGCGCGAGATGGCCGGCCTAAACATGACCCAGTTCGGCCTGCAAGCAGCAGGCCGTTGTCAAGGCAGGGCTAGCTAGCCAGTTGTCGTTGGCAAGGAAGGGTTGAGGGGATAAGCGAGGTTGAAGCGGCCGGCAAGGAGGAGAAGAGGATGCCGCTGCTTCGGGCCGCGGCGGCGGCGGCTGCCGCCGTCAGGACGAAGCCCACCCGACTCACCGCCATCGCTGGCTTCTCCTCGTCGTCTTCATCATCGGGGGGGAGGAGGAGAAAGGGCCAGCGGCGGGGTGAGGCCAAGCCCCAGCCCCAGCCACGGCACGGCGGGATCCCGAGCAAGAAGAAGCCCAACGCGAGGCCGGCCGACGACAGGAAGGGTCGCGTTGTGGAGGCACAAGGGCCTAAGAGGCTGGAGAGTGAGGTGAGGAAGCAGCAGCAGGAGCAGCAGCAGGAGAAGCCGAAGCGGGTGGTGCGGTGGAAGTGCGCGAGCGGGTGCGGCGCGTGCTGCAAGCTGGACAAGGGCCCCGACTTCCCCACCCCTGAGGAGATCTTCTCCGACCACCCCGACCACCTCCAGGTAGGTAGCGATGGCTGCAGCATTTTGCAATGACCAACAAACAAAGGAAGCATTTCTTGTCCAAATATGTAAAATTTCGGTTAATACCACCTAGCATTTTACTGTAAAAATAATGCGAGCAACGGAAGGATGCTCACGGCTTTGCAATATTGTTACGCGTAAATCAAGAGATCGATTTTGGTGATGATTCCTGCCTGCAGCTGTACAAGAGCATGATTGGCTCTGATGGATGGTGCACCAACTATGACAAGTCCACCCGCACCTGCAACATCTACCAAGGTAGTCGCAAACTCAGGAATCCTCTTTTACTTTCTGCGTAATGCATATTTAACTTGACGCCATTCTCGCTGGTTTGTGGCGATTGTAGACCGGCCATTCTTCTGCAGGGTGGAACCAAAGGTTTTCGATGAGTTCTTTGGCGTGCCACGCAGCAGATTCGACAGGGAAGCTTGCAGGTTTGCTCTCCTGTCCTGGTTCATGCATCTGCAGGTTAGTTCTTCAAGGTGGTGATTTGATTTATTTCCCTATTGTTTGCAGTGCTTGTGTGGACAACATCAAGATGGTGTATGGTGAGGACTCTGTGGAGCTCAGTAACTTCAAGCGTGTCATAAGGGAGGAAAGTAATAAGCAGGAAGCAAGCAAGAACCAGGATAAATTGTTGGATACCTAGCTCCTGATTAGGATTTGTAACAATTTCTCCCAAGTATTTGACATTGCATCTGTAAGTCAGATTCTGCTTGATTAACTCATGTGTATCTATCGCTACTTGCTGAAATCCCTACCAATGCCAGCTCTGCCAAAGTGCTGACGAATTCCAATTAGCTCTGTCCATTTGTCTTGTCTGAAAAAATCTTTTACTGAAACATGAAAAACCACTAAGGTATTCATGTCATTTAATGTGTGTTGCTAAGAATTTAATATTGGAAAAGTGGATCTCTGCAATCAGAAAGTTTCAGCAAAACACATAGTAGCGGTTCCTTTGTAGATTATTTTGCAAAAAAATGTCACTGATGTTTACTTGAATAAATTGAAGGTAGATTCTCGTACTAGTTTGTGGAGTGATCTGCTTTCTAAGTATGTGTAATTGGTAAACCTTAGTGAACTTACCCTGATCTGGCCCCATTTTTGCGGCCAAGCTGGGTTTAGAATTGTATGCCCGGTAGCAAGTTGGGTCCAGCACAGCCTAGCTCAAAAATCATGTCCTCCTGGTTGGTGTATCCTGATCTGGCCTCCTTACTAGGTGTCTAGGTGTTTAGCCCTATGTCAGGCCTGATAAGATCAAACTAAAAGACAGACATAGCAAATTGGGTAGATTCCCTTCAAAACATTAGTAGTTAACTAGTTATGTGAGCTGACTCCGTTGTCAATATTAAGTTTTCTTTGGTTTTCATATCTCCTGCAGATTACTCTTGTAGTAGTGGTATAGCCAGCCTAATAATGTAGTTTGTTTTGTTGGATTTGTTACTTGTACCCCCTACAGTTGATTAAACTGAAAATTTTACCTTTTCCTTTTCTCATTATTCTCCAGTGGTTACACAGTGGTCCTTAGCAATTTATGATTTTCCCTGAAGTCTTGTATTGTTTATATCTTTAATTTACTTTTTTGATGCACAAAGAGTGGTCTTGACTCACCACTGTCTATTGTATTCCTAATTTCCTATAACCTAATTGACCAAAATCATATGCTAACTAGCGCGATACAAGCACGGGGAATTGGCAAGTGGCGTGGCTCAAGGAACTAAGTATATCCATGAGAAGACTATTGGAACAAAAGTAAAAAACTATCCTATTATCTTTGTAAACATTTTGCTCAAATTTCTGGTATTCGGCTATTCAGCTGATTCAATATAGTTTCTCTTTTGCCACCAGGATCCAGTATTGATTATATTGGTTTCTTATTTTTCAACACAAGATATTCTATAACTACCCTGATCCTGTTGGAATGCGTTTAATTTTGAAGTTTACTTTGATGCTACAATTTTCCATATAGCTATACAAATAAGAATATCAAACATGCCGTGCATCGCATGCATAAAAGAAACATGAATTATCAATTCGCATGGCAGAAATGAATTGATTTGTGGTTTGTAAGGTGCCTTACTCCTGAGCCGCTCCGACATATTTTCTGATTTCCCCAAACTGAGATTTTTCATTTCATTTTTTCAGGTAAACACAGAGAAGCTAGGGACGTTCTTATGTAAAGGTCCACATATTAATGGTACCTAATTTATTGTGTGGTGTACATCACTGCCTGAAACGGTAGAAAAGTGGAACATAAAGGTTGCTTAAAGTTAAAAAAGGAAAAACTGTGTGAGATACTCAATGGAGCAGTGGAGGTAACCTGAGCTGGTGCTATGGCAATTCTAGAAGCCTATCTGTATGTATACTTCATTTGAGAAGCCTATTTGAGATAATTCTAGAAGCCTGTTCGGTTCAGAGTTGGTGGTATTTTTTATTTTACTGATAACTGTTTGCCACAGCACAGCACTGTCAAATTCTGTTGATACCATCCTAATGCCACTCAAATTTGGTTCTGAACGATCAAATCTATGGCCCTTTTTCTATTTGGATTCTGTGTAAGAAATTATTTGCTATATATCATAGCGATCTGGTGCTCCTCACACAAGTTGGCCTCAGCATTTTCCGGATCCACCACTACGGTAACCCTGGCTAACAGAACTACAGAGGTTTGGATTTCAGGACATGAGAATAGTGGCGGATCCTAACAGAGGTTTGGATTCCAGGAACATGATAATCATATTATTCATAATTCCTGTATCACCTATGTTTTCTTAAGGTTAGTAGTTGTTCCTGTGTGTTAAAAACGAAGTATATAAGGCCATTAAAACTTTGTAACGTTAAAGCGGACATTAAAAAATAAAGTTGTTAACCCATCAGTCACCGATTAATTAGTCTATAACTGTTAAACGCATGCGGTCGGGGATGTGTTCTATCCCGCTTGGGAAGCCCAAAATTTTGTTTCACCCATGGTGGTGTATCGAGATATTGATCTAAAATTCTAGCATATCCACGTGAGTCAGGATTTTTGTCTTCTCAAACAAGCTTATTAATGAGGGAAATTATCCCTAGGGAAAACAACCCAAGGGGGATTGGGCTGATCCCCTCTCTCTCACCCAATTCCCCCCTTTGTTTGGAGAGTTTTAGTCAAATTTGGCACTGTTGATTACGTAAATACCAAATCTAGCTCTCAAATTACCGCAATTTTATTTTTAGCCCCCTCTCCGATCGCAGGATTACGACAGTGCAACACGTGTATAGTGGTGCGGTGCTCGAGCGCACGACTGGAGTCATGTGGCCTCCGACCACATGATTAGCCTGCTACAGTGGTTGTGTGGTCTCCAACCGCACGATTCGCCCTAGTCGTGCGGTCCTCGATCGCACGATTAGGAATGCTACAGTGGTCGTGCAGTTGGGTACCACATGATGCTACAGTGCAGGATTTTTTGTTCCGTTGCTCCCTGCGTTTTTTTGGTGTAATAGTTTCCTGTGATAAATACAAATTTTCTATTTATTTATGGAAATTTATTCAAAATGTAATAATTTTTAGATATATGAAATGAGGTTTAAAAAATATGAATTTTGTGTTGAGTCTTATTTACTTGCTTGTGTAACTTTTTTGTAATTATAATTGTTAAGAATTTTCATCCGTAATTTATTTATGTGTATAGTCTGCACGAATTTTGCAATATAGAAAATGAGGTGCAAAATATTCTGAAATATATTTTGAAAACTCCTTACACAATGTAGATAATACATATAGGAAATCTTTTTTTAGATTGTTATTTTTTCGAAATAAAAGGGCAGACAATGTAGGCTGGTCCGTTTGCGACTTTCGTATATTCTCAATGATATGAAATATGTTAGACTGGAAGTAACATATTGTGATCGCCGTATGTTGTTGTAATGCAAGAAATTTTCAGAAGAATTTTGTGGGGATGATTGATGCCTCAATGACTCGTACATACAGAGGTAAGTTATAGTGCGATGTAATGATTGATCCATTTGTGATTTTCGCACATTGTGAATGGTAAAAAATATGTTCAATTTGTAATAATATTTTGCGATCATCGTATGTTGTTGTAGTGCAAGAAATTTCATGAAAAATTTTGTGAGGACGATTGGGATATGAACCATTGCTACGTAGGAAGGAAAGTGATATTGAGCACGCGAAGAATTGAATGTGAAAAGACGACGAGATTTTATGTTATTAATTAAAATAGATTTCATAATAACACATGGGAATAACACGACGCACATGATTTTGTTACGTGCATAGAAATAGTATCATGCACGATGCAACAAACCGAAATAGTCGTACGGTACATATGCGTCTTCTTGGCATGGAAATAAATTAAACATTCAGGGGACTAGTGCGGAACGGCTCAACTTACTGCGTAAACTGAGGCCATTTTTCCTTTCTTGCGAGCTCGGCGTTGAAATCCTCGGATGCCTCTTTGGCCTTGGCCGTCATTTCCCTTTTTTCTCACGCTCCCTGCGCATGCACGCCTCAAGATGAGCTTTTGTCTCCTGACATATACGCTCGGTTTGCTCGTCGTTGCTGCACTCCTTCTCGTGGATCTCGCATGCTCTTTTGTCATTCCATTCCTCATAGTCGAGAGTCCACTGGTCATGTGGGCGGATCTCTAGGTCGATCTACCTGCGGTACCCACATAATGGTTTTGGGGACTACGGGTAGACGAGAGAGGTTGTTATTGGTGCTTTGAATGAGAAATAGTAGGGGGAACACATTGTAACTAGTCCTTACCGGCTGCCGATAGCTGATCATGTCAAAATGGTGGCCAGGATAGTCACAGGAGTAGTTCGCACAATCCTAGTAACGTATGCCTAGGCTGAGTCGCTACTTAGATTTGAAAATTTTGCATAGGTCTCTGCCCAACAAAGGAGCAACATCTCGCCATCGGGCGGGTGTTGTGGCGAACATTTGGTTGGAACGTTTAGTACGGACATGCTTCTACGGGGGGCATCGTCAGGGGGTGTGACCTCCTAGCACGCTCCACTTGTTCGGCCCAGGCTGCAGCAGCCCTTGCTTGTTCATTGCGGGCCGCAGCAGACCTTGTTAGGTCGCGGGTCTCCTCCCATTGCTTCATCATCTTATCCCATTGCTTCTTTTGCCTCTTGTCCATCCCGACGTGGTGAAGTCGACGATTAATGAATGATCGAAAACCAAAGTGGTCGGAGACCAGGAGCTGCGGTACTACCGTTGCTACCAGATAAACAGAGTTTTCAGCATGACTGCAAAGATGCAAATCCACGCAACCTTTGATTGGAAGATTCAAAAGCTGTGAAACTTTGTACACATAGTGCTTAAGATCTCAGGAGGCTATTCCAATCTTGAATCGTAAAATCCATATGTCACAGTGAGTCAGAGCATCAACGAAATCATACCAAAAACCTTCAGATCAAGAAATCACCTGACGGGGCCAAAATCAAGTAAACACAGGATTTCTTGATAAACTTGCTATTGAAGTGTCTAAATGATTGGAGGCCGATCTCAAGATATTATCTCTATCTCATCCATGTCCTTAGCACAGGAAGATCAAGAGATGGGCAGAAGAAAGATCAACCCAACCGAAATAAGAACAATGGAACGAGATCAGGAAGGGGTTGAGAAAAGGAAAACCAAGTTAAAATCAGAGCAAAATCAATCGACAAAAAGATACACAAAAAGATATATCAAAGATTGATGTATTGCTCACTTGAGATGATTGGTTTTACAGCCTCTCCACTCTGGAGGATAGAGCTTTAAACCTAGAGCACACACCCACTTTCTAACCTATTTCCCATGGGAGGGAGGAGGTGATAGCCACCAAAAGGTTTGGCCAACCTTCTCAACCCTAACTCTTGCGTTTTCTCCCCTTATATAGGCTCACAATCTGAACCAAAACTTAATGGATCCATCCATTAGGCCAAACCGGGGATAACCCATTAACCCCACCTCACACCGGGTTTTACTCTCTCATGCACGCTTCTCAAAGCGTCTCACAACCATTAACCCATTAGTGAATTGACACTTGATCCACTTCACAATTTCAGCACACACAAACCTAAACCACTTAGGCTAACGCTGCAGTTTCACACACTATCACTTTTTGGTATTAGGCAATTTACCAAAATACCCATCTACCGCCTTCCTCAAAGTTTCCCACTTCCTTTGCCATGAAGCATCACCCATGCTTCACCATCTTCATGTGGCCTCCAATGACTTGCCGCCAAGCCTCTCACATGTCCGGATCCCATCGAACCATCCTTACTTGCAAACGACCCAAATCACTTGGCGCATCACATGCTTCTCCTCACGCATAATGACACCCAGCTTCCTTGACCGTCTGGACCTTGACTCCTCCCTGAGTCTAGTCCCGGTTCACCTTGCCGTTGCACGTCATGTACACCACTGGTTGCTCCTGCTCTGGTTTGTCGTTGTTCCAATTTGCAATCACCTCGTAAGCCTCAGTCATCTTCGGCATCTCCTTGATCGTTCTGGACCTCAGCACCACCATGTGCCTAGTCCCGATCCTCCTACGCGTCACCATGACCTAGTTCCAAAGTCTTGCAACCAACAACAAAATCGTCATGTAGCACCGTACGATACACAAAGATCATCAATTTGCACAATTAATCCATACAATTCACAATGCAAAAAATATGCACCTAAATTATTGATCCTTATTCTAGAACCAAACAATAAACCCATGTGCATACATGCAACAACACCTAGGTCAACCCATGACCAAACTCTAAAAATTCCAAAGAACAACCTCAGAACACCGAGAGAAGCCAGTCTGATCGCCAAGAACAAGCCGGTCAGACCGCTGGCTGGTCTAACTCGAATACTCGAGACACTCAGAGATCACAAAACTTGAAGTACTCGAAACCTATGAGTACCGACCGAGAGACCAACGACCAGCACAACAAATTGCTACGACCATCGATTACAAAGATTAAGACTACCGAACGCTAAGGCTTACGACTACCAATTGCAAAGGCTTTCAACTACCGATCACTGACCAGGCAGTCAGCTACGAACATCGACCAACCAGTAAAGCTATGGTCATCTGTGGTCGTTCTGCCGTGGTGGATCTGCTATGCTTGACCTATTGTGGTTGTTCTTCCGATCTTGCACAATTGTCGATCAGACTTGCCGATCAGACCGATCAACACAAGGCTGATCGAACCGTCCGACCATGAAGTCATAAACTTCGAATACTCCAGTACTCACAATCAGACGAACTCGTAAACCAAAGTCGTTAGACAAAAAGCGATCTTTCTCAAAATCCTCCAAAACCAAACTCAACCTTCGCAGATACTCTAATCCAAAAAGTCAATTACTCATCACAACCATAGGGTGACCTCCACATGGTCTGACATAAATATTGTATGTTTTTTAAAATTATTGTTATTATATTAACATGGAAATTCGTGGACAAATTATACGTTGAAGATCATGTCAAACTTTGTATGAGCTGCTCTTCCATATAAACTTTACACAAATGTCAGGGCAAACATAGTTAGCCATTTGGTAACTTTTGAATCCAAAAACCCAATGCTCAAAACGCATAACAGTCATAACTCTTGTCTTTCCAAAATGAAAAAAAGAGATCAGTCCTAACTCCTAACTCAGGTCTCGTGCTCTGACTATGGAGATGATCGACATGTACTTGCTTTCCATTATATTTTTCTCAAGAAGAACATTATGGTGCTTTTTGCTTAATAATCTGGAGGAACATGGTACATATTCAGATATTCTGCGTATCCTTAACCTACAGAGAACACTACACACTATAGGGAAGCATGGGGAGAAGAAAAAAGGAAAGGAAAAAAACAGAGGAAAATTTGCTCTATGCTGCCATTGGTGAAATTGGAGAGGAAGGAGGTGGCGAAGCTCGCAGTTGAGGTGGGAACAAGAGAGGAATGCGCATATGATTTCTGTTGATCCTTATCTTCTGGAATTTAGTGAGTCCTGAATCTCCTCGAGTGTTCTTCCTTTAGTTTCAGGTACTAGCCTCGCTACGAACAGTATAGTCACCAAGCTCGCCGCAGAGAACATAAAGAATGTCCCTGTTATGTACACGACGACAAGGAAAACAAGTGTAAGTAAGAAAGCTACATATCTTGCATCTTTCTGTTCTAATATGAAAAATCTGCTTCTGATGTGCCTATTTTTCATATTTGCCGAGGAAAGCGTAACGGCTGAATTTGGAAGTTTTATCCAAGTTAAATGATTTGTTAACTTTTCGATATAGCTAAAAGTCTTTTCCTTAAAAAAAGAATGAAAAGTGGTGAAATACATATACGACAAATAGCTAAACAGTGAATGGCTACTTTTCCATTTCTACTTTTTTAGAGATAAAG
Source organism: Dendrocalamus sinicus (assembly GCA_036346575.1). NCBI lineage: Eukaryota > Viridiplantae > Streptophyta > Magnoliopsida > Poales > Poaceae > Dendrocalamus > Dendrocalamus sinicus. The sequence goes on along the minus strand of CM070648.1, from coordinate 33,419,340 downwards.
ATGCGTGTTTGTAACTACTGGAACCATGGCAGCGAAAACTGGAAGCGATGAACTGAAGTGCTGTGTTAGTGGCATTACCTGCAGAGCTCCAGTCCATGAGGAAGCTAAACGAGTAAGAAATCGCGAAGGAACCTAACCAACTAACAAGGGTCACCAAGCTTCCACCGATTGCTTTCATGTTAATTGAGAATATCTGTTGGCAATTGATCCAGGAAAAGGTCAGTCACTTAGTAGTTTTCGCATAGATTGTCAAGTCTGCCATAGAATCATCCAAAACCAACTCTGATTATTCTTCATACCTCAGACATGACAACCCAAGGGACAGGACCCATTCCAATTGAGTATGCCCCTATATACACCTATTTCAGAAGCAGCATCATTTAATCAACATTCAGGAGACAGGATTTCCAAAAGTCGTAGGGCCATAGGCCATAGTTACGCGTCAATATACAGCTTTCACAATTTGCTATAGTACTAGACAACCACTATTTCAGTGACTTTTTGACAATAAACGAAGGATGCATACAACTTTACCGTCCTCAAGAATTTTATAGTGCAGTAAAATATAATGCATGTACAGGGATAACATATTCCTTACCAGTATGCCGGAAAGAGCCAATGCAGGAACCCACTCGGGGAATAGTCCTTGTGCCTAACAGGTCATTAAGCATTCACCATTATATACAGAAACAACAAAAACAAAAAAAGTCTTCCTCACCATTTATTTTCTAGTTAGCATGAGTGGAAAGTTTTCCCGGTAGGTTCTCAAGTGATTGCCGTTAAGATAACTTACGACAGCCCCATATGTTCCAACTTCAAGTTTCATAAGTTACTTTTTTACAATCTACGGTTAAGAGCAATGTAGTTACCTTTAGGTAGAAGGATATTCCAGTCAGAAAGCAGCCCAAGAATGTTCCAGATGCGGAGACCTAAATAACAAAAGAATCTCACAAAAATTTTCTACCAAACATTCTTTCTTTGTATAGCAGCTCAGCTTTGTTGCGTTTATACCATTAGAAGAACCCTTCTTCCACTCCTATCCATGAGGATGGCCCCAAGCAATGTAATGGGAACCTGAAATGATCATGGCAACTCCAGCAGTAGTCCTCAAAACAGGACCCCTACTTTTTATTTGAGGGTTCTCCCTACTTTTGAGGGCGCTGTTTTTTGGGCTACACTCTAGCAGGAGCCCTCAAAATAGGACCCTCAAATTCATTCTTAGATGGGATGACACATAGGACCCACCCTCATCCTCATCCTACTTTTGAGGGCTGAGGGGCAAAAAACTCACTCCAGCAAGGCCCCTACTTGAGCCCTCAAAAGTAGGGGTTCCCTCCAGACCCCCCCAAGAATGAGGGCTCGAGGGGGAGATTTGAGGGCCCCCTACTTTTGAGGGCTCAAGTAGGGGGCCCTGCTGGAGTGAGTTTTTTGCTTCTCGGCCCTCAAAAGTAGGATGAGGACTCAAGTAGGGGCCCTGCTGGAGTTGCTCTAAACAAAATGTTCCAATTAGTAACTGTCACTAACTGAAAGCAACCTATCTCAAACCTGAATAACGGCAATCAAGACGGTTCCAAGTTTCCCAGAAAATCCTGAGGTTGTGATAAAATCAAGATATTTCATACAGAACTGTTAGAAAAAGGAACACATAATGATCACAATATTTGCGTACCTGCAGAAGTGAAGATATAGCTTGCATAGAAGCCTACGCCATTTATCCCTCCCAATTGCTGAAAGATCATCAAGCCAACACCCACCTGTGCATAAGATCCATAAATTATATGCCTGGTCAATATTTATGAAAAATGTTTCATATGATCAAATTCCAAATTCAGTGAACAAAAAAGAATGATATTTTTACATGAAGTAGTCAAAGTGATTTCTTACAATGACTGTATATATGTTTTTGCTCAGAAACAAGTCTTGAACGCTGGCCTTCGGGAAGCTACGGAGGGATTCAATATACTCCTGAAAATTTTTTTTTGTTCATTTCAAGCATAGTCTTCTTCACATTAAATTCTATTGTATATAATATATTAGGAGATAAGCTAACTTTAATCTCAATGGCCTCTTCAGTTATGTCAGCATTCTCTCCCCGCAGCTTTTGCAATGAGGTGTGAAATTCTTTCTCCCTTCCAACATTAGCCTGTAATTAAAATGCACAGTGAGAGAGACTCAATACAAAAAAAAAGCGTATCATGAAATGATTAGAATCAAACTTTCATATTCGTTGACGAGTATCATTATGTAATTGGCGATTTGCTTTTTATCATGGACAATGATTTGTGTACTTAATTTTGCTAAGAAAAGAAGGCAGTTGAATAGTAATTTTGTAAATCCCATCTCCCATTATACCAAGCAAGGAAAACATTGGGGATGTTTCACAGTTTGCCTAAATTCGAGGTGCCCTACCAGCCATCTTGGTGACTCTGGAATGAAGAGAAACCCTGCTAAGAGGAGAACACATGGCACTATACCTGCAGAAAAATTTGTATTTATTTCCATCCAACATGAATGTTAAGGATAGCCATGTTAATTATATGTATATGAAGACAATTTACCAACAAGTACTAAATTGCGCCATGCAACCAGCGCCCCTATTATGTAAGTAGCTGAACTCCCAGAACAGATCAACAGCTGCACATGCAGAACACAGCTTATGGAAACCATTAAAACGTACTAAATTAAATGCACATCATGGGGCTTTCGTCCTCTAGTTTACATACCTGGTTTGAAGTTGCAAGGCCGCCTCTGAGATTCTCTGGTGCTATTTCAGCTATGAACACAGGGACCTGCCACATCCAACGCAATATTCAGCACACTAAAACAATGAATGTGATCAAGGGGAAAACATGAACTTGACAACTGATACAAGATGGGAAGACGCAAGAGAGTTAGCAGTGTATTTTGAATTAAGAGATACGTACCACATAAGAAAGAACTCCAGTACTATAGCCCAGCAAGGTTCTTCCAAAATAGAGCATAGGAGCACCCTTTACATCAGAATTCCAATGTATGATATAAATAGGAAATGCATAAGAACTCATATCAGATCACTTTACCAAATAACAAACCTTAGCGAAATGTATAGAAAGCCAACCAAAAATGCAAATAGTAGCTGATATCCGCATGGTCTGTGACAAATGAAGAAAAGAAGACACAATCAGAAGATGAATCTGAAGTAAAAACACACAAACACACAGAGATTAGCCCAACTGATAATTGAGCCACGTTACCATTTTACGTCCAAGAAAGTCTGCTAAGCGCCCGCTAGTAACAGCACCAATCATTGCCCCAATAGTCAATACAGATCCAAAAATTGCAAACTGCAAAGTTAAAGTGAGCTATTAGTACATATCACAGTTACGAAGGAGAAGAGTAGAGCCGGAGAAAGGGTCCTGCACGAGTCATCTAGTAAACGAAAATCTTGACGGTGCAAAAGAACGCTTGTTCATGTTACAAACCTCGGAGATGGACAGTCCGACTTCACCCACTATTCCTGATTGAGTGGGTGCCGAATACCCAACCTGCAAATTAACATGGCTGAGTAAATAAATCATATTTGACATAAAAAAAAAGTATAAATGTTTATGCAATCAGTACATTCCAGTGGGTCATAGATAGTACTACATGTCAGAATGACATAATCGGAAAAGGAAATATTGTGCTCTAGCTGGAAAAAGACATATTAGCACAAGTAGTTTCCTAGGTACACCCAAATCCGATGAACTGTGCGTATCACAATCCTTTGTGCTTTGCAAATCCATCCTCGTAGTTTTGTAATTTCTTACTTTGTACTTGTCTACGCTGAAACTAACGTTGACGAAAGACGGCAGGGGCGCAGGGCGGTACTATAATTAGTACTTCATCACAGGCGCATGTGCCTCCTTGTTAACTCTCCATTAGTGAGTTATGATGCTAACAAATACTAAGGCAAAATATATAAAGTGTATTACACAAAGGAAACTACAAAGAGCGGTTCGACAAAAGTATGAAAAGTACAGGGGTCGTTGCCAAATTTATTTTTTTTTAGCAAAACCTTTAATCACGACTAAACAATTTTGGCAAGATTGCGTCTGGTTACTTAACTACCCAGCCAAAAATTTTGGCTGGAGAGCAAATCGTCAGTGCAAATTAACAGGGAAGCAGGAGCAAGGGAACGGAGGGAGGGAGGCTTACACAGGTGCCGAACTCGAAGGAGCCGCACACGGCCACCGCGGTGGAGAGCAGGACCATCCGCAGCGACCCTCCATCTCCCTGCCCGCCTCCCCACGACGCCGCCTCCGCCGCCGACTCCTGGATCTTGGACTGTGCCGCCGCCTCCTCGTCCTCCTCGCGATGGCGGAGGAGCGGCGCCACCACCTCGCCGCCTGCCCCCACCAACCCGCTCTCCACATCATCCGCCGCGGCCCTCACTACCCCCATCCTAACAACTGATCAATCAAGGACCAACACAAATAACAATGGCCGAGACTGGTACGGGAAGGAAGGAAGGTGGGAGTGTTCTTCGGGTCGGCAGAGGGAGCGCCGCCAAGCGCCGGAGCTGAGGAGGAAGCGCGCGCAGTATTTATACGCGGCGCGCGCGGATGGCAAGGAGATGGGGCCACGTGGTGGGGAAGTGGTCGCGGGTGGGACCCAGTGCCAGCCAGAACAAAGCGAGTAGCCGACTCCAAGGAGAAGATTATTATTATAACTCACGCTGATCTAAATGGCATAAGCTCCGATGACGACGACGACGATTATGTTTAAAAATCTTGGAGATGAAGAGACACGGCGATCTGTGATAGGAAGGAGTTTGATTTGCAGATTCGGTTGGTGATAAGGCGGCTGACAGCAAAGACGTATGCCATCGTACCACTGTGCTTGTCAATTGACACCGTTGATTCTCACAGCTATAGCATGTCCGCCGCTTATGGCAGGTAGGTGCGGACCAGGCTGGTTCATGGATGCTCGGCTGAACAAAAATTAGTTGTGTCTAGGGTGTGTTTGGTTGAGCTGTAGCTTCAAAAGTCACTGTGGAGTGAAATGTATATAAAACTGTAGATTGTGGGCTGTGGAAAAGCTGTAAACTATTTAGTTCAAACAAGTATAAAACTTACCTCCTATCTCTATTTTCCTTGAAACAACTGTGAAACAACTCTCTATTTTCACCATTTCAAAAAGTAGAAAGCCAAAAGCCAAAAGCAGGGTCCAAGATACTTTCAAAATCAGATTACCCAAAAGTAGTCGCTTCAAAAGCACTTCTGTTTCCACCCTTTTAGTTGACTTTTGTCTTTTTGGAAGCAAAAGCAGCTCCCAAAAGCTCAACCAAAGGCACCCCTAGTTGGTTAGTGAGCTGTAACATCCCGGCTCCTTTGTGAGTTTAAAGTGCTATCACATACTCTATAATATTATCAACTTCAACTTTTGCCGTGGGTCTTGCGAAGCAATTATTTTATTTAAATATCAATCAGATGACAAAAACCGGTACACTTGACACTAAGCGCAGCAGAGGTATAAATTTGCTAATTACCGAAAAGGTACTTAGACCATCAAGACTAAATATGTCAACTGTATATGGTATGTGAATTACTGTTGCATGTGAAAACTGTGCTACTCCCGCCCACCTTCAACAAATTCCTAAAAAACAACGACAAAGCAAAGGTGAGTCCGAAGACTCAGCAAGCACACGATAAAACAGTGACATCACTTTAGCACTCAATCAATTTCACGAACTGTAAGCTGTAAATCAACTCTATGACTGTAAACTATAGGTTAAGTCCGTAACTGTAAACTGTAAGTCAATTCTATGTCTGTAAACTGTAATTCAACTCTGTAACTGTAAATTGTAAATCAACTTTGTAACTGTAAACTATATATCAACTCTGTAACTATAATCATCAAATCCCATTTATGAACTTGTGACATCCCAAATTTTCAAATTTATTTAATTTTATTTTTCTGGAATTTTAAAATCCTTCTTTTTCATTTTTGCCATGAATAAAAGATATTAAGATTGGGGGAAAGAGTGATCAAAATGAGTTTGGTTAATTTTATCTGAGTTCCTTGCATTTTGTTAGAATTATAGGAATTTTATGGGATTTATTTGGAATTTTCTGCTATTTTCTAAGTTTAAATCTCTTTTCTCGGGTTTTCTGAAAATCAAAAAGAAAAATGAAATACCTCTCTCCCCTCCGGCCGACACATGGACGGATGAGATCTGCCCACGTCGCCACAATCCAGCCGCACGCCCAATCCTGCCTTCCTCCACCCTGGGGCCGACACGTGTGCGGGCTGATGTTGCCCACGTTGCCTCGGCCCATCCACTGCCGTCCCCTCCCACTAGACTCCTCGGGCCGTCCGATTCCTTTTCCTGGGCACGTGCAGCAATCGCCACCGCTCGCTTTCCCCTCTCTTCTCTCTCACTGACCCCCGCCCCCACCTGTCATCCCCGACCTCCATCTTCTTCGCGCAGGCGCCACCGCCACGACCGTTGCGTCGTCCCGTCCTTCTCGGCCGCCACCCCCTCCTTCGTGTGCCGTAACCCGTGCGCCCACCTCTCCCCTCTTTCCGCGCACGACGCCCACCTTCCCCACGCCCGCTTAGCCCTATCTACAGCAACCGCCGCCCACCTCCCGATTCCGCCTCCCCTGCCCTGCCCTATAAATACCCCCTCCCGAGCACCGCCATCTCCCACTCCACCTCGCTCCACCTCCTGATTCCACACTCGAGTTCCCGAGAGCTCTCCCGCCGTGCGCCTTCGCCTCCGAGCGCCGCTTCCCCCTCCGGCGAGCAATCGACAGCGAAGGAGGACTCCCCGAGCTCCACCGAGGACACCCTGAGCGCCCTCACCTCCGTGCGCACCCTCTCCGCCTCTTTCCCGAGCCCGAGCGCCGCCGAAGCACCATCCCCATCGACGACCGAGCATCGCCGCCGCTCTACTCTGTCGCCAGCCGCCTCCGTCCACCACCGGACCTCGAACTCAGGGTAAACCAAACCCCCTCCCTCCCCTCTCTCGACTAGGGCCCACCTGTCAGCCTCTGCCCGAGGATCTCCTCAGGGCTGACATCATTGCTGACGTCATAAGTTGGATTTTTTAGTAGAAAATAATTCAGCCAAAAATAAAATCACTGCTGATGTCATAATTCCCTTTTTCTTTAGAAAAATAATTCTAAAAATCTAGTTTATTCATTTTCTCTGATTTTAAACTTCCGAGAGTCCGTTCTCCTTCATCCAAACTCTGATTGAGCCCATTCAAATTTCTAAATTCATCAAAAATTCCCCTCTATCCATTTCTGGCCTTAATTTGAATTTATTTTGAATTTGGTGGGTTATTTTCACGTGTAGACTACGACGATTCCGAAGATTTCCTCGACGACGGTTCACCCCAATTCGTGGAGCAAGGCAAGTCACATTCCTTGACCATGTTGTACCCAGTTTGCAAATAAAATTATTTTGTTTTAAATTACATTGCATGCTTAATTTTATTTCATGTACCTTAAATTCAGTTTTAAATTCTAGTTATTGCCTACTTGAGATTTACTACGTTGATATTGAATCCCTTGACACCTTGTAACCCTAGAACAAAACTCTAGTTAGTTTACTAGAATGGCTAGAGAAATTTTGTAGCAAATACTTAGCCTTGCATAGATATAACTTAGGCTTGGGACACCTTTTTCACATGAAATGACAAGTTTTTGGAGAGTATTCTTGACTTTGGTGAGTCAAGAAGGAGTACAAAACTATTTTAAACAAAATACAAGATCTGGTTTAGACTTAGGTTAATAGTTAGGTGGTGGGTGCAGGCATGCCCTATTGTTCAGAGACTCAGGGTTCATTGTCATGCACAGGGGTGTGTGGTTGAGCCTAAGTCAATTAAGGACCGGTCTGTGAGCTACTATTGCAAAGCCCTAGCGTACTACCACAAGGCTGGTATGGGACAGCCCTGGCTAAATAATTTGCAGAGTCCCAACCTAAGTTAAGTTGTAGGTTGAGGTGAGTGTGGTCGGTGCCATGAGAAGTCTCACTTGGCTCAAGAGGGGGTCCCGGTCTGGTGGATTCCTTACTGGGGTGAAACCTTAGAGCTGGCTTGGTCAGGTTGGGCTCTGCATTGTAAAGGGCTTGTTATGATTACTCAGTCGTACGCCTGAGGAAGCGTGTATTGGCCGACATTATGAGATAATCAAATCTTGTGGGTAAAGTTGTACAACTTCTGCAGAGTGTATAATCTATCCTAGATAGCCGTGCCCACGGTCATGAGCATCTAGGCAAGAGTTTTTCATGGATTAGACTTTGTTTTACAAAATGATTTATGAAAACCTTGTGGATGGATGGAATCCATGAGTGAAGGAAAAGCGTGTGGATGGATGGAATCCACACGAGATTTTTTTGGGAAAAGTTGGTATGGGAGGGATTCCCGTGGTTAGGTTAGTGTTTGGTCGGAGCCTGCACTAACGGTATTAATTTTAACTATAGTACTATTTTTACTTATCGTATTAAATTCAGCATTTTTAATCTATTTATTGTATTTCTTTAAATGTTGTTTTTGCACAAACAACCCTATATGCATTCCTTTGTTGCCTGTACCATTATGTTGTATTTCTCTGTGTGACTTGCGGAGTACAAGTTTGTACTCACCTTGCTATCTCATCATGGAGGAGGATGTCTATGACTACAGTGAGGACCAGGACGAGTAAGACGTGTCTTGCAGTCGTCTGCTTGTGGGCAGGCAGCTGGGCTTCGCCGTTTATCAATTTGTTTTTCGTTGTTAATTTCCCTTATTTGATCTATCAATGTAAGACCTGACCATAAGGCCGTACTCATTTATTTAACATATTTGGTCATTTGCGTTCGATATGTATCTTTGTTCTACTGTGTGCACTAGCTGTTCCTGGACTAGTGCAATTTACACAGAGGGTTTCGGAGTTGTCGCTCTGGGATCCGACAGAACTGTAATCCCAGAATCTATGGGTTTCCTCCCTGTCTCCTGTTCGTTTCCTGTAAATGCAATGCGATGCAATGCACCTTTGTATGCAGCTTATACAGGTATAGTGGAGTTGCTTCACCCATTGATGAAACCCCTCTACCTCCATCCTTGGAGGTGCCTACCGAAGTAGGTCTCGATTTCCCCATCGTCGTGGGAGGCCTACCGTCGTAGGTCCATGAATGTAATGCATAATGCGCCACTGTATGCTGCTTATACCGGTATAGTGGAATTGTTTAACCTGTCGGTGAAGCCCCTCTGCCTCCATCCCTGGAGGTGCCTACCGAAGTAGGTCCTGTCATTCCCACCACGTGGGATGCCTACCATCGTAGGGCTTTCATGATGCTCATGGTGCAATGCAAAATGCAACACTCTTCAAATGTTGATACTCAATCATAAGCATCACTTATTGCAATACAACCAACAGATAAGTAGGGATATCATTTCATAATACGACATAAATTATGGCATAAAACAAACACCAGGCATTCATCACAGTCCACTATTTTACTATGCACTTGCCTGGTTATCCCTGTGGACGATACGTGGATGAGCGCCAAACCAAAACCTCCACCTGGAAGCATCACCGGAACACTCAATTCAATACTATAATTCACGCAAGCATGCAAACAACATCAATTCTATGCATATAGACAATCGATAGCGTCCCTACGCGTAAACCCGATACCAACAATCTCTCTCTCACCAAACATCATTCCGATGCCCCAATACCCAAACGATCATAATTTAATGAACATCGTCTATAATCGCCGACAAATACACATCTCCTATTTTTATTTTCATTTTTTCTTTTCTTCTTCTTTTTCTTTCTTTTCCTTTATTTTCTTTTCTTCTTCTCTCCACTATTCCCTTTTTCCTTTCCTCTTTTCTTTTCCATTCGGCCGATGCCTTCGCTCTTTTTTTCCTTTTCCTTCCGCCGTTGCTCCCTTCTTTCTTTTTCTCCACCGCCGCTCCATCTCCCCATCTTCACTCGGATGCGCCGCATCCTCTGCTAGTGATTTCTTCCCCCGCTCTCCTCTGCTCGCTGCGCCGCCCCGATCTCTCCTCCGCTCGCCGCGCCGCCTAAGTCTCTCCTGCTCATCTCTTTCCTCCCCCATTCTCTGCCTCTCCTTCTTACTGCTCCCTGGCGGCTCTCTGTGCCCTCTGGTTCTTCTACCCCAGGTTCGATTGGTGCCGCCGACTGCAAGGTCCTCCCCCTACCTTCATGGCCCTGCGCTACCACCGGATGGCCGCCGGTCTTCGATGCCCGTTTCGCGGCCTTTAGGCCCGGATCTGGCAGACCTATGCTTGGATCTACTTACCCATCCTCCCCCTTTTTACTGTTACTTTACTTTATCTTTTACTACTACTTCGATCCTGGCTCATTGCTATATTTTTTCTTTTGGTTTTGATTCACGAGAGGCACGGCGGTGCGCTGCCGTGGCTAGGCACGTCGGGGTCCACGGTCATTGGTACGCCGAGGGAGTGCTAATGGCCGTCGGGTGCGAGTGCCCGGCCACCGGAGGTGTGCTGCCCCCTCCGACGGTGGTGAGTTATCTTTCATTTGCCTTGTCCTTTCTACCCGCATGGCTTGATGATGTGTCTCCGTGATTTCTTGCTACTGCTAATTTCTAGATTGATGGCCTAAGGCGTGAGGTTTGGTCATAGTGTGCTTCTGATAAAATGTTGTTACTGCTAGGAGAATGAGTGTTCTTATTGTCTACTCTACCTATGGATTACCTTGGAATAACTCGGAATTAGTCTCATGGTTTCTGGGGCTACCTTGGCCAGTTGGTGTGTGATTTGCATTGGCTATGGCGTAGTTGGCTCGTAGAAGCGACTCCTCTAGTTGTCCTGGTCACGGGCACCCCTGGTCTTGACGGTTGCCTTCGGTGCACTGCTCCCAGGATTATGTCATGGCTCCTGGTGCTCCTCTTGCTGGTCCTGTCATTTTGCTCTGGTCAGTGGCATCAATCTGTGGATGCTATGGTTTGGGGTTTTAGAACGGGGATGGGTGGTCGGGTGGTTGCTTTGTTGTTCTCATCTTCCCAACTGGGTATATGTTGTCTGAAGGTTTGGACTGGTATTATACTGTTTTGTGGCTGCGCTGTCTTTTTTCCATGGCTTCTAGGTGGTTGCGCTGTGTAACACCCCAAAAAGGGAACTAGTGTAAGTGCGAAAATTTAAAAATCTTTTAATTGTTTTTTTTGTGTTCTCAAAAGTTTTTGGCGTATTTCAAATTTCTCGAGTTGGATTTCTTGCCAAAAGCCTGATTGATAAAAATCAAAACCTTGGAATCAAAAAACGAGAGTGAAAATTTAAAATTTACAAAACCCAAATTCCCTTGAAGTCTTGAATTCAAATCTAAAAATTTGAATTTTGGATATTCAAAACCAAGAGTAGAAATTAAAATCAATCCTTTTCATCTAATGTTCATATGCAAAAACTTAAATTCTGAAATTCAAGGCTTATCTCTCAAAACTCGGCAATCCTAAGAATGCAATTGTTGGACTCAAAAATTTGAACCAAGCTTTCAAATTCAAAACCCAAATTAGAAATCTAAAATATAGGATTATTTCTTAAAATCACCAAAATCCCTCTTGGGCTGGCCCACCTCTTTTTTATTTTCTCGGCCGCCCCTATTTTTTTCTCTATCCCGGTCCGACCGGCCCCTTTCTTCTCTGGTCCACCCGATGCGCTCGTCTTCCCCTTCCCCCTGTTTCTTCCTCCTCCCGCCGCTGCCCAGCGCGCGCTTCGTCGCGCCGACCGCCCACCCGCCGCGCGCCATTGTTCCTCGCGCCAGCCCAGCCCGCACCGCCGACACCGCCCGGTTTCGCTCCGACCCCGGTTTCATCGAGCGGCGCCCCTGGTTTCCTCGTCGCCCATGCCGAAGTACGCAGCTGCGCTATAACATCCTAAAAATTGGATGTTTGAAATTTGGAGTAATTTTAAATTTTTTTATTTGGCATCTTGTTGGCATTTGAATTTTTGGCTCAAAATCTTATTTGGGTTTTCCCCAATCTTGCGCTGAGCAAAATAAAAACTGGGAATAAATTTCAAATACAAATAAGAATTATGATGATAAATGATAAGAAATAATTTTGGGGGAGTTAAAAAAAACTCCAAGGATCAAAATACCAAAAATCTTGGATTCAAATCCAAGTCAATAAAATGAAACCAAAAATTCCATCTTTTAATTTAAATAGCATACAAAAACCCAAGATTGGGCATTCAAAAATTTGTATAAGCAATTCATTACAAAATTTAATTGAGAATAGAAGACTATTAGATTTTGTAGTTGAACCAAGATTTAAATTGAAGATCCAAAATTAGATACAAGATTTAAATAAAAACTTAAATCTTGAATAACATGCAAAATTCCAAAGATCAGTAAATTTTAATGCAAATTAAAGATCAAACTAAAAATCAAAATTTCAGATCAGTGCCCTGGCATTTCTTTTTCACTTCCAGGTGGGCCCCACCTTTCCCTATTCTCTCTTCCCCTTTTCCTCTTTTTCTGCCCGTGCGCTGCGCTCCTTTCTTTTCTCCTTCTTCCTCCTCCCTTCATGGCCAAGCTTGCGCCGCGTCACCTTCTTCTTCTCTCTCGTCTGCTCACTGCTCTGCGCCGCTCTCTGCTATGCGCAGCGTCGCGAGCTCGCCTCGTCTGTTCCATCGCCGCACCTCGCGCCGAGCCCAAAGACCTCCCACGCCGAGCCCTGCGCGGCGCCTTGCCTGGTGGACCATACCCGGCGCCCGGTCCTCCGCGCCTCCCCGCCTCTGGGACTACAAAACAGCCCCGGCTCCCCTTCCCATTGCTTCACGTGCCATTTCTTTTCCTTCCCATCTCATTTCCTCTTCTGCCCGTGAGCCGCCGCCGCGCCTCCACGCCATCCCGGCGACCCCTCCACGAAACGAGTGCGTCACCTTGTGCCTCCACCATCCCTCTGCCTCCTTCCCAGGTTAATCGAGCTCCCGTTCACCGAAGCTCACGCACCGGTCATCTCCTTCAACACCGGCCAAATCCGCCGTCGCCAGCGTCGCGCCCTCCTCGGTGGCTCCCAGTCCGATTCCCCGCAGTGGGAGCGACATCTCGGCACCCCGAAGCTATTCCCGCCGTCGGCCGGATCCCTCCGTCGCCCGAACACCTCCTCCACGGCGACGTGACCAAGCCGCCGCCGAAGCACGTCGCCGGCCTTCCCTGGAGCCTCTCCGGCCAGGCCAAGTGTTGGGTAAGCATGCTTCCACCTTCCTCATGCTCATGCACCCTTGCGTTTTTGCCCTCCTCCACTCCAACGCCGGCGCCCCGATCCGCCCCCGCCTCCGGCCGCTCACGTTGACGCCGGCCACCCCCGGCGCCACCACAGACCGCTTTGCCACAACCGAATTCCTAACCGCACACCAAGCAACCCATTTCGCCCAGCACCGAAGCCTCCCCGGCCGGGCCTCGCCGGCGACGCCGTCGGCCACGGCCGCCCGAGCCGCTTCCTCTGTTTTGCATAGTTGCACTTAGCCTCAAGTGATTTTCGTGCCTTCTTAAGGCAGCACAGGCCGACTGCCCACTTGGTTACCAGAGCAAAAGTTAAGCATTTACCAAGCAACAGGTCGCTGGTTCGATCCCTGTCGGCCGCCCTTTTTCCATGCAATTTTTATTTTATTTTTGCAACCCATTTAAAATCCAGAAAAATTAGGGAATAATCTAGGGTGGGTAATAAAAATTTAAAGAAGATATCATATCAGGTTATTTGGAATGTAATATTAGGTTAAGTGTTATGTATAAGTGACTAATGTTATAGATTTAAATCTAAATTTTAAATTGGGGGTATTACCAAAAGATGACTTTGAATAATGATTACAGATTGCATAAAAATTTTAGATATCATGTTTAGTCATAAAAGTGAGGCCTTAAATTAAAAGTTATCTCTGATTGTAAGTAAAATACACGACCTAACAATTACCATGCCGCCATAAAGTCCTAGTGGTAGATTTTGATAAGTAGCGGTATTAAAAATATAAACCCAATATATATATATATATATATATATATATATATATATATATATATATATATATATATATATATATATATATATATATATATATATATATATATATATATATATATATATATATATATATATATATATATATATATATATATATATATATATATATATATATATATAGACAATCATTTCCTTTAAGACTTAAGTTGCGCTAGATAACAACTAAGGGTACATAAGATGATAACAACCTTTAACTAAAAGGACATCCTTATATAGTGATGTCTTGATAGAAAGATATATATACATATATGTATGTATATAAACACATTCATTTAGTTAACTATTTATATGGCCATTATAATAAAGTAACCCTAGGTCGGCAGATGTTAAAAGTAATCTACATAAGCTAGCGATGTGAATAGTAGTCATCACTGGTATGTCATCGACAAATAAATTTCAACCATAGGTTCAGCAGAATTATTGATAGTAAAGTATAACCTGGTATAGCATGTTCGGTCCTAGATAAGTAAATTTAAATAGCAACAACAATAATACTAATAACACTATAATGGTAAGCTAAAATGCACGTAAAATATCAACGATACCTAAATCAAAGGGCATCTTTAACTAAATTCGGGTTGACAAGTTGTATTAAAATCCCTAGGTCATTTGTAAATAAAATAATCGCATGAATATATCTTTATCATGACCCATTCCTTGACCTCCATTTTGACAGTTCCCTGCCATTTCCCACCTCATCCACCCAATGTGACTCCAACAATACTCTGCGCTCAATCAACCTTGCCTCAAATCACTCATTCAACTATACTAAAGATTAATCAAGCTCAGTTGGAGTTATTTGGACATTTTGAGTTATTTGTTTTTATTCGGATTCAGTCGTTTGTTGCGTAATTAGAAACTGGAGTCCTGAAGATTCTAGGGATCAAGCGAGGACGAGATCGACGAAGACCGGGAATTAAAGATCATCGCATGAGACAACTTTGTGTGAGCTCAAGATCGCGGTAAACCGTGCCAGGCGAGTCAATACTTTGATCATTTCGAACCTACATTTTCTGCAAATTACTTTGGTTTAAATTATCAAATTGCATGCTGTTACTTTATATGCAAATACATGTTTAGTTTAATCTTCTAGTTATATGCCTACTGTTTACATTGAATAATATTATCTTTCATTTGGAATATTTGAATGTGTGAACCTTGTCGCCCTAGCAAAAATTTATATTAGTAACCTTTCGAAAGTAAGTCTGTAATTATATGCCATGCTTAGCATTGTTTAGATTCTCATGCAAAGCGCCAAGCATCACTTTTAATCCCGAGAAAATTAGTTGGGCGATCATGGTGGTAATGATGGTGTATGTTGGATATAGTTATTTTATATTCCCAAAAACCTCGAATTGCTTAATTATCTGGGTGGATGGTTCGGGGGTATGGTGCAGGTATGCACGAGAGTGTGGTTTGTGGTAGAACCGCCCAGATACCACTAAGGACCGAATCTTGTCTTGTCAACCCATGTAAACAAGACAACCACAAGTCTCAGAAATACAACTTGGCTAAGTAGACTTATCGAAACCCGGACTCATCTCACCGGTAGAGGATAGAAGTGTTAAGCTATGGCAAGGGGGCTGAAGGGACACCGGTGGAGGGTGAAGTTTGCCCACTGTCCTAACGCGGGAGTGGAGCCCGGCTGCGTTAGTGGTCGTGGGGAACATCCCGCGCATAGATGGGACCCACCGCAAGTGGGAGAAGCCCATAAAGTGAGATGAGAAAGGGACTAGATACTTTGAAAAGTCACCGTGATGGTCCGCTCAACCACACTTCTAAGGAATCGTGTGGGGCAATGAGTTGATTGTCTCTTGTGGTGAAAGTGTACAAACTCTGCAGAGTCAAAACTATTCGAATAGCCGTGCCCACGGTCAAGGGCGGATATGGGAGCTTAACCAGATATAGTTCTATTTCAAAATGTTTTGTGGGTGGGATGCAAAAGTGGAGGGCAGTGAAAGGCCCTGATTTGAGTTGTCCTGGGTGTCGTCCCAGTGGTAAGTTAAGCGGCTATAACGCTGAAGAAATTGCTATATGGTGCAGATGCCATGTAACGGTGGATGGAATCTGAATCGATATTAATAATGCATTTCCTTGTACATTATGATTTGTTCCAAAATTGCTAAGTCATAGGGCTTTTTAATTAATTGTATTCAAAAGCACTCTACGCAAAATAAAATAGCCCGAGCCTCTCCTTTGTTAAGCTATGCATACTATTTATTTGCATTCTGTGTATTGGCTCGTGGAGCACGGGGTCGGAGTGCTCACGCTCGCTTTTGCGACAAAATTCAGAATCAGGAATCAAGTCACTGCACCGTAGCAACAAGATTGGACAAGCTGGCAGAGAAGATGAAGATGTCAAGAGTTAGGTCGCGAACCTCCAGTTGGTTGCCTGTGGGCATGTCCTGAAGGTCCCACCTGTGTGCTTCATTCTTCCGCTGCTGCAATTTAATGATTTCGGCCTAATCGGCCCATGAGTAAGTCTACTATTAAATTTTACGCTTCCGCATGATATGTATTTTGATATTCATTACTGTAACTGTGAGCACTATCTACTGATCCAGGGAATAGTGCAGTAATCACAGAGGAATCCGGATGTTAATATCTGGGTCCCTACAGCGCCATGCCGCTGGACGAGCAGCGCCATGCCGACGGTACTCCTTGCCATGCCGCCAGTACCCCGCCCTTGCCCGGCACTGCTCCGCTGCGCCGTATCTCCCTAGCTATAAAAGGATCCTGGACTCACCTCCTCCCCATTGCCCGCTTCCCCTTCCTTCCCCCCTTACCCGAGCTTGCGCCGGCCACCGCCACCTCACGCCGATTCCGCCGCTCCAGCCACCCCCTCCACCAATTGACCGCGTCACACAAGCCTCGGGTCTCTCCGGCCTCCCCACGCGGTTAATTGCAAAACCGTCGCCCGAGCACGCCGCACACGCGCCTTCTCCACCTCCGGCTGGCCATCACCATTTCCGCCGCCGCGTCCGCCTCGGTTGACTTCGGGCCGATCGCACGCTGTGGGAGCAGCACCTCCTCACCCTGAAGCTTTTCCCACTGTCGGCCGGAGCTCCCCGCCGCCCGAACTCTCCGGCCACGAGAGCCTCCCAGCGCTGCCGCTTGCACGCGTCGCCGGCTCACCTCCACCACCCTCCGGCCAGCTCGGCCGCTCTGGTGAGCTCTCCATGCCCCGCTTATACTCATGCGCACCCCTGTCTTTTCCCTCTCCTTCCCGGCCGCCGGCGCCCCTTCCTCCCACACCGCCGGCCGCCTAGAGCTGTTGTCCGCCCGCCATGACACCACCCCGGCCGAAGCTGCCGCATCCCGGAGCCTCCTCGCCGTTTGGGGGTCCCGTCTTGGCCAGTTGCCACCGCCTCCCCAGCTGCTCCTCGCAGGCGTCGCACCACGGCCGTAGCCACCTCACCTCCCCTATTTCTCGGTTGTGCCTCTGCTCTGTTCTGGCTCCCAGCCGAAGGCAGTGCCCTCTTTCCTGTATCCCTCTTTCTGGTATAACAGGTGGGCCCAACCGGTTAAGCATCTTCAAAAGCTCTTGTCTACATGTCCCAATACTTTGTGGTGTATGATTAATATTGCAAATCAATATTGTGCAGATGATCCAAGGAGCAAATTTGTAAACCAAGGGCTGTAAATAAAAATGAGAATAGGAAATTATTCAGGAGTTCATGAAGAAAAGATTTACAGAATGGAACTAACATTTGTTTCCTATTATGACAATTAAGATTAATACCCTATTCCTCTTATACCACTAAAACGAGGTTGTGCATGATCTATTTTCTTATGACGAGTAATTAACATGAATTCACTGTTAGAAATCGAATATGTGAAATTAATTGGAAGATCATCTTTTGTGAATTAGAGGTAATAGAAGTTGATCCTAGATAGTTAAAGTTTCATATGTGCAGCTTTATAAAGATAATTTCAATACTCGCAAATTTGACGTCAAACAAATCGAACATTAATATCACATTCTATTAAGTACTCGAGTGGTCTAAATGGAATCTTCCATCTCTCGATCTAATCTAGTAGTACAAACTAAGTAAATCAACAAGAGTTTGCCACATAAAATGACGACCATAAATTACTCATCTCTAAAATCATGGGGCCTATCTTTCCTACGTCCATCTAAATATATTTAAAACAAACTAAGTTAAGCTCTTTGGCAAGACCTTGCCACATAAAATGCCAACCATGAAGCGCTCATTCAATAAAATGCAGACCGCTAATAATAAGATTGGTTAGCTAATAAAATAATCAATCTTGCGCATAATAATAATTGGTTAGGCAATTAGATTTCATATCCTAATTAAGTTATTAAAAACAAGGATTCATTGAGCTGGCCACTGCTATCCCAGTTAAGTTCTGCCGCATGAAATGTTAAAGTTACACCACCTATACAATTATACTCATCTTACATATCCGTATACTAAAATCATAAAATCATGTTTCTCTATACTACCCTCGATACTCTGTTATATCTGTCCCTAAGTCCTGCTTGACTCATGAAACTTCCTTGATAAATATAAGTCAGATAAAGAGAAAGTTACCAAATAAAAGGTCGAACTTCACCTTTCCCCAACCGACTGCGCTTGGCCACCTCCTTTTCCCAAGCAGATAATTCCTGTAGATACTTCCTCACTTTTGACCCATCGCTTTTATAAATTTTTCCCTCACGGTAAAGCTATTCAGACAACTCAATCTCTCACTCAAATCCAGCTACGGCCGTGTTTGAGGTGCATTAATCCAAATCGTCTCCTTATTCTCAAAATCATAATAAATTTATAATCTAAATTTAATTGGGCATTTATAGTGTTTGGTTTTATTGGTCTTTCTTTTCCTTGCTGCGTATTAGAATTTGAAGACTTGATGACGCGATGGATTCGAACAGGATCAATACTTGGGTGATCAGCAAATTATAAGCACTGACTGAGAAGGCTTTGAATTAGGCCAATCAAGACCATGGTACACCAAGCAAGGCAAGTCATCACTTTGATCATATTGACCCTACGTTTTATGCAAAATTATGTTTTTTTAAACTATCAACTTGCATGCCTAACTTATTATGCAAATATATGTCAAAACTTAAGGTAGCTACATGCCCACTTGATGTATTAAATTTATTATGCCATTCCTTGATACTTGAATCACCTGATCCTTGTCACCATAGATATTAATGATAATCTTACTAGCTATAAGTCGAATTAAAACGCCATGCTAGTCTTGTTAAGTCCTGGGCGCTAGTTGCCCTGATCATCAATCTTCAGAAATATAAGAACTTGTTTGGGACAGTCACGGGATGTACGTGGCTGAATACTTTGTGATTACTTATTTTATGCTTCTCAAAACCCTCATAACATGCTTTACCTGTCTGGGCGGGTGGTAAGAGTGGTTGGTGCGGAAGTAGCACGAGAATATGTGGTTTGTGGATTGAACCGCTCGGACAAATTAAGGACTGAATCTTGTGATGACCTCCTTGTGTAAAACAGTACAACCATAAGTCTATATGGGTACGACCTAGCTGATTAACTTGCAAAGGTTTAGTTCAGATATCACCAGTGGTAAGTGGGTGCCAGGGTGTACTGGTTACTCACAGTGAGGCACAGGGATTTACTGTACTCGCATGGCGCAAGAGGGGCTTCTGACTGTGGTGGATTTAACCCTTCAGCGGTGAAACCTCAGCAGGTGGTGTCTGGCTAGATTGGAGTAAGGTAAAGGCTTTGTGATAAATTATCTGGGTCTCATGCCTAAGGAAGCATGTTGGCTATTAAGATAATTCATCTCTTGTGGTGAAAGTGTACAACCTCTGCAGAGTGTAAAACTGTTCGAGCAGTCGTGCCCACGGTCAAGGGCGGACATGGGAACTTACTCGAGATAGTTCTATTTCAAAAACCTTTGTGGGTGGGACAAAAACCTATCAGAGGGATGTACTCTAATTTTGAATTTTTCCTGGAGGGACGTACTCCAGCGTGATTGATAATATGGAAGTGGCATAATGATCAAAAGTTAGCATCGGTGGATGGAACCATGTAATCGGTGGATGGAACCAACACCACTATATTTATTGCACAATTTCAAACTCTTTAAAGCATGTTTATAAAATGCCAAGTCATAGGAATTTTAATTATAATTATTGCAAATATCGCATTAAGCAAATAAAAGAACCTCAAGCCTCCTTTGACAGCCTTGCATCTATTATTATTGCATCCTGTGTGGTGGCTTGCTGAGTACTGTCGTACTCACTGTTGCTTAATTACCATCATTCAGTCAGAAAGGAAATAAAGTCAAGCCCTGCGAGGCCTAAAAAGAGTCAACAGAGCTGGAAGACGAAGAGGCCATGGACTAGGTCGCAAACCCCAGTTGGCTACCTGTGGGCAAGTCTTGTGGGTCCCACTTATGTGAAATTTTCTTTGCTGCATTTTAGTGTTTTCGGCTTAACCGGCCCATGAGTAAGTATTACTGTATTATTTACAGTTCCGCATGATATGTTTTTGATATACAGTAATGTATCTGTGAGCACTATCTACTGATCCAGGGAATAGTGCAGTGGAATCACAGAGGATCTAGGTTTGCTAACCCGAGGTCCGACACGCTGGCTGCCCTGGCCGTGGCTTCCAGATGAGTCGTGCTGGCCTCCCTGGCTGTGGCTTGGTTGACTACCCTGTTTTCATTTGGACTTGGGCAAAGTGGTAATTGGTGATGGTTGGCTATTGCCGCTGGTATTTGAACCCCAAAACAGGTTTGTTTAAGCCGGATGATGACCCTATGGTTGTGAGAGGTGCTGACTGGCCCCCGGACGGTCAAGTATCTCCGTGAACGGACTACCCTGCCCAAAATTAACCTCTAGGGCTCTGACGGCAATTTGTTCGCTTTTCTTTGTTTTCCTTCCCTTTTCCCTCTCACGGGTATTACATGAGCTTTGTTCTCAAACATTAGGTTTGTGTTTGATTCCTCGTGGCATCAATTTTTTCCATAATTTTTTTGTTCTCTCTTCGTAGTTTAATTGGTGTAAACATTTACGGAGATCATGTTTCTTTGTTGTTTTTATTAGGATGTGAATAACTTGTAAAGATTCTTTTGTTCTTTCTTTGTATTTTGATTGGTGTAAAAGCTATGGAGATCTTGTTTCTTTGTTGTTTTATTAGGATTTGAATAACCTATACATTGTAGTTATAATTAGACATAAAAAATGCATTTTCCACTATATTTCAATAGCATGTAAGGCCAATAAGATTTTAGTAATTTACTATTGTGTGCTCCCTCACCTTCCATCTTCTCCATTAGTTTTTTTAAATAATATTGCATCTTCTATGTGGTAACACAACTAATTTGTTGCATACCACCTTTTACATTTAATATTTCTATAAATTGTTTTGAGATGTCATTCTAGTTTAAGTATTTGTACTTCGAGTTTTGCTATTGTGAACTTTTTTACTTTTTATTGAACATATTTTATTAACTCCGAACATCTATCCATTCAGAGGCTATTATGGTCCTCAAGGAGAATGGAGGCAATTGGGAAGAAACGTCTTCCTCTTGTCTCAAATAAATAAAGAAAGCTAGCTCTGACTATCCATGATAGGATCATGATTCTTGCGTCGCCTAGTCCCGTTTTTAGTGATGTTTCAGTGGTACGCTGGTGCCCCCCTGCATGGCTGCATGAATGATGCGAAAGGCGAGCGCCACGCTGTGGCAGGGATAGGGGCAACCGGGCAAATTGTCTTCGGCCTGTTCAAAGCCACGAGCTCAGATCCTGTATAAGGCTATAAAAAAATGCTCAAAGCTTACGAACTATTCAAGTTCGATTCATTTTAGGTTTGATTCGAGCTCGGCTCGAATTTTAAACGAGCCGAACTCGAGCTTGATCCCGAGCTCACGAGCTTTACCGAGCCAAGCTCGAATAGTTCGCGAGTCTCAATTCGAGCTTAAATAATGATATATATTAAATCTTACCGAGCATACTCGAGTCGAACTCGAGCTCAAACTTTTCTTATTGTTAAAAATTAATGTATATTTAAATTATTTTGGTTGTTATCGAGTTTATTAGAGCCAAACTCGAACTTAACATTTTCTTATTATTGAAAAATAGTGCATAATAAATTACTTTAATTGTTGTCGAACTTCAACGAGCCGAGCTCGAGCCCAAGTTAAAGCTCGGACCCCAACCTGAGCTCGGATCGAACTTCTACCGAGCTCGAACCTGAAAGGCTAAGTCCGCTCAAGCTCGACTCATTTAAATCCCTAACTCTGAATCTACGAGCCGATTACGCTGCTAGCTGCTCGGAGGAGTGGTCACCATATATTAGGAGAAAAATGGTTACCACAACCGTCAATTTATGCATTTTTCTGTTCCATGTGACCATTGTAACCTCTGCTCCACCGATTCACGCCCTCCACTGCTCTCGTCTACGCTGCCAGTGGCTCCCCTCTGCGCGTCCGCCACCCCCCATTTGTGATTGCTCAGACACTGTAATTGGAAGCAGCTGCCCTGTTTGTGGCTGCAGAAGTAGTCATTGTAGTGAAAGAACAGGCAGGAGAGCTGCCTTGTTTTGTTGTTGTTGTTGCAGTAGGCTGTCGAATGTTGAGTGGTAATGGAAGTTATAACGCAACTGTCGAATGCACAAGTTTGTAATGTCCTGTTGAATGAATAGGCAGGAGGGATTTGCAATATTCATGTGTCTGAGCAACCAGAATTTGTTTTGGAAAAATTGGTAGTTCTGTTCGATGTGAATCGCCGCTGTTTTGTGCTTTCTTTGTTGTTATGCAACTTCCTTCGGAGTGCCAATCGATCCAGCTTTCTTCAGAATGTCAATTCGGGGGATGGGGCGCTCGGAGCAGGTGTTAGTGATATACTTTAGAGATAATTACGGAGATGATTGTATTACTTCAATATTTATAATCTTTTAAATAAATGTTATTATATTTTTTAAATGAATTATTATTCATAGAGATTAACATGTGTATGACTTGTTGGTGAAACTCTTTATTTGTTGTATGATAGCATTCTAGAAAATCTCTAGTCGGACGTCACTTATCACTGGTCAGGATGCTTTGACTTATAAACCAGCACATGCATTGAT
Organism: Dendrocalamus sinicus; assembly: GCA_036346575.1. Classification (NCBI taxonomy): domain Eukaryota; kingdom Viridiplantae; phylum Streptophyta; class Magnoliopsida; order Poales; family Poaceae; genus Dendrocalamus; species Dendrocalamus sinicus. Next base: position 33,396,229 of record CM070648.1, on the reverse strand, counting down.
TAATGACTACGTTTCACCGGTTATAGATATAGAGATATCAAATCAATAATGTGGACATATATTAAAAAATATAGTGTTGGATTGACCCACCTTGAGACACTATTGAGATTTTTATGTTTTATATGTCATCGGTTGGTCTCAAGCAATAATGATGTATAATCATTGTACCTGATATCAGCACTATAACCTGACCGCAACAACTGATAACTGGGGATCACGTTCAAGTCCATCCAAACCATGAGAGTTTCTCGCCCGGTCGCAATGTCAACGATCACCCCTGCCCATCCTTCTTCCATGTCACTCTATTCTCCCGTTCTTGTGTCGCGTTTTAATCTCCTACGCTCGACTTGTGTGCCTTATTATGCGCTAGAACTTCTTCCGGCTCATAGTCCACAAGACCTATCTGCTAGGATTGTTACACATGTGCATGTAGTAGTTTTAGCGAGTAAATTGGTCTTTCGGAGTGTATTTGCAACCACAAAATTTATGGGTGGATTTTTTACAAACTTTAAAATACATATAGGTTTTCAACAAACTATCCCACTTGCAAGTGGGGTTTTTTTTTTTGCAATTTTTTTTTGTGACTACAAGGAAGATGCACACCACACACATAAGTGTGTCCCTTTAGTACATGTCTAGATAGATGAAGGTCAAAGATAAATCTACGACTTCACAAAATTACTACATAAGCACGTGACGTGTGCGTGTAATTGCTCACGCAGTATGGGTACCAGAAGTTGCTATGCAATAGGACAAAGAAAAGAGATTCCTTTCTCTACTATGTTACTCCTATTTCCTTACTAAGAACATCCCATTTCCAAAGAATGAACATCGATCAAAACAGTCCATCAAGAAGCTTATCTAGAGGACCAATATATCTGTTTTTGTGCTATGATATTTGGATGAGGGCGACTGGACTGTGATTTAGTTTAAATTTGAGCAAAATCCCAACCAAAGCCCCCTTATGCATGGTCTACATTATCATTCTGCAAGAAACCTTTAATAAATCATCTTTAATTTTAGCTAGCATTGACCAATGGAGACAGGTCAAAAGACAGTTATTATACAGCAATAGTACAAGAGTTAGTACCTTCCAAAACCTCTAGTACTACCCCTGGTAAAAAGGCATCATTTCCATTACAAACCCCTCTCCATTGATCGACATACAACGTAAGTGCTAAAGGTGCCAGACAGGTAACTAATGCATAGAGCAGGTGTATAAGTGTATTGGGATAAAATTGAAAGGATACAGAGAACTATGCTAAAAAGCACAAGAATACATGTATCTCCAGCACAACTTACTCCTATGGATGCAGGTGTCATCTTGGTGGTAAGCAAACATAAACCCCTGTTACTTACATACTGTACTTGACTACGAACACAGAGCAAGCACAGATTTCAGGTCATCCTTAGCACACATAAGCGCCATCAAACAGCACGCTCTGCGTATTCGTAAACGTCCTTGGTAAACATAAGAAGAGCCAACCAGAATGCCTTGCCACTCCAAGCAACGCAGAAAGAAATCTAAGTATATGAACAAGTACATCCTCCTCTCCTGCGTTGCTCCCCCAGCCCGCAAACCCCAGCTCTGCTCTCATGTAATCTCAGCCACACCCAACACACCCTCCCTAGGGTTCCTCCGAATAGAGTCACCACTCTGTCTTTCCCAAGAACCAGCACGCTCACCATTAATCCCAACTGGTCCTGCCTACGTGGTGGGTGGTCACATGAAGATTAGACCAGTATAAGGACGGGCAGCTAGTTGGCACCGATGCCCGATGCGAGCAGGGAAGCTCGCCAACGGTTAGACCGGGGGAGCAAAGTGCGATTAATCGACGAGGCTTACCGGACCTTCCTCGCGCGCGGTGGCGGTTCCAGAAGCGATCGCCGGAGGAAGAACGGGCCTCGTCGCCTTCTCTCTTCTCCTCCTTTTCCCGGACGGAGTCGTACGAACCCGACCACCGGTTAGAGTATGCGACGGCCATACACGCGCGCCGCCCACCTTCCAAAACAAACAAGTGGGCCTTTTCCTTTTTCGCGGGGCTTTCTTTGGTTTGAAACGCGCCACTATTCTTGCTCTCTTCGTCTTTTTTTCATTCTTTATCTTTCTTCTTTTTCCACATAAGGTGTTTCATTCGTTACTATTAAGTTGTCAGTAGGTTACAATAGAGTCTTAAAGAAAGTGATATATAATCAAATGTAATCCCAAACCGCATAATCAATATTAGTTTTATCTTAAACCCATATCAAGCAAAACATAGACCCCATTATTTTCAGTTTATGACTTATAATTTCTCTTAGAACAAACAAATCAGATGTCTTTTCCGCCGCTTTTTTTAAGTAACTTATCGGAACAGTTTTTCTGAAACGGTTTATTGGTATTCAGTTCATTTGCATAAGCGCTTGTGTTAGGGCCAAAATCCATCAACCGCAGCCATCAGCCACCAGTTGTAGCCCAAAAGGACATGATATATGTATAAGCCCGTAAAGAAATTAAATCGGACACAAATATCCACATTTAGTAGTGGTTGTTGTTTCCTGTCAAATATGGATACAAACAAAATACATAAGACATCTTTGAAGACGATATTTTTGACAAATGTGCCAACATAATTTCTTAAGAAGATTCTTTACTACTCATTTCGAATGTGTCGATACGGATCTCAAAAAACAATGCCAATCTCTTAGGAAATGAGTAGTAAAAAAGAGGGAGAACGACACATGCACAAGTAATGTGTCAACTTTGAAGCACACCTCGTGCAAAGTGGACCAAACCAGGCCAAAATCATGAAAAAGGGACTATCTAGTTAGTTATGATCCACACCATCAAAATAATTCCAGTCAAGTGATACTTCTTTAAACCCTCAATTTTTCTTCCATTATTCTTCTATTAAACTTGATGTTCACTTATATTATCACAGCCATGATCTTAAAAGGCAAGTCAAGAGCCCAACCTTTAATGCGAATATACAAGATGAAATTATTTATCTATGCCAAGTACATCATCAGTAGCATGTATTTAAAGTAACACAACTTTCAAGATAGTTTCATAGTTTAGTAACTACATAAGTCCCAAACAACAATAGTAATATTGCTGTAGCATTATATTGTTGCCGAGGCCAGGGCCTTGTACTCAGTTCAAAAGAAATAAAAATGCAAAATCCAAGTGTCGTTACTCCTTGATGTGCTGCCATCATGAATATGCAAAAGAAGCTCGCACTAAACAGAACTGGCAAAGACTTGCAACTTGGTATCTTTGATACATGTCTTCACATATACTTGATCAGCTGATTGCAAAGTGTAGAAAAGAAAAGGTTCACTGGTAGAAGAATTACCCTGCTACAACCATTTGTTGCACATGTTTCAAAACAACCAGACAACAACCATTTGGAAACAATCAAGGAATTAGCACAGAATAATAAATTTGGAGTGCTATAAGAATTTATTATTAGAACTACAATATTTATGATGAGGATTGAATAGATCCCTAAATACAGTTTTAATATATAATTAAAGCCAAGGGACCCCGTGGTCGTAAACTTCCAAAGGTTGCTCCTCGGGTACCCTGGTTAGACAAAACACTGTGCGTATTGCCCAACCGGATGACTGCTTGAAGATTCTATGAACTAGTCCTGGACCCGATTCCAGCATATTCCTTTCATGCGATGGATGGAACATGTGCCTTACCGCTCCAAACAGCATGATGCTTTCAGCCCTGAGTTTCTGACAACAACTGCCATGCGATTGTTGCCCACGTTCATCTCCCGCTAATAACAACCAACGGTCAAGCATTTTCTCTCTGACAATAATTGCCTCCCCGATCAGACACATTGGTTCCATAAAGCGTCTTCCCTGACGAATTGTTGGCGTCTCTTCGTTGGTATTTAAGACTGGACGATGAAGACAATTGGCAATCAATCAGTCTCAATCCCAAATGATTCAATCAGAGGATTCATATCTCATTCAATTCAGTGTAATTAAGGCTAGTGTCATGCCTGGTTAAAGGCACCCTGTAACTGGTTCATAGCAATAAAGAGCATTCGTATTCTCTCCCAAGGATTTTAGCCATTTTCCTCATATTACCTTGTAAGATCGGTGACTTGATCGTCGAAAATTTAGTGCTTGATAAAAAAGGGGAAATTGTGCGTAGGAAAATGAAGAGAACAAAATCTTACACATATTTTCTTGCTCTGAATCAATGATGCAGGGAATAGTACTCACCGCCTCACCGGGAAACCTCAGTACAAAAGGCAAAGTTGGAGTTATGCATCAGATAGACATCAAGTTGCAAAATGACTATAGGCTATATATGCCTACATCCACAATTCAATTATTGATATTAAACACCTAGCACAGTCTCTATAGAAATATAGAAGTGTTCAGGTTTACTCAACCAAATTCATCTGGATGACAAATGGTACAATTCATACTCTTGTCAATCATCCTGGTGCAACATTTAGTAATTGCAATGACAAATGTCTGTTGATATTTATACAGAATATTATCTTCCATAGAGAGTGTTGGATCGAAATTGGCGACAGAGGGGGGTGAATGTCGACTTTTAAAAACAACCCTTCAAAAGTAATCACACGAATGACCCTCTTCAATAGCTACAACAGCTATGAAAATGGATTTCAACCACTCTGGATCCTCAAACTTGCAGGAGAAAAGACAAGACACACAAATAACAGAGATAAGCCAAAAGATTGGAAGACTATGCTTGCAAAAAGCAATGGCGGTCGATCGCCTAGCTCGGCGGTCGATCACGGCTAGAGGCGGTCGACCGCCTAGCCCGGCCGGTCTGATCGCCGGCTAGTGGCCGGTCTGACCGCCCTAGCCCGGCCGGTCTGACCGCCAACTAGTGGCCGGTCTGACCGCTCCCCTGATTCCAGGCAACCCGAGAGCAAACTGAAAAACTGAAACTTGGGAAATATTTCAGTTCTTCCAAAAACTGAGAAATTGGGGGATTGCACCCAATCTTTTCAGCCCACAGCAACACACAAACATCCTAAATAACAAGAGAGGCTTGGGAAACTGAAGAATCCAACTCAAGACCAAGAATTTCAGATTTGGGATAAAAACTGAAAACTACAGAGAGCAGTCCAAAAACTTAAATTGCCATTCCATCTCTGATCCTTTGACCATGAAACTTTGGAAATAGCTAATGAATAGCCTTGGGACCCTGAGGTTCAGATTTGGGCATACTTTTTCAAGGGAAATTGAAAAAGGCTCCAAACCCTAGAATCATGAACAGAGAGGGGCATGAACACAGGAAGGCCAAAAAGGTGATTCTCGCAAATTGATCAAATTGGTCTTGGAACTAGATGACCAAAGGGTCTAGAAATGCAATTCCATCATTGAGCAACCCATTTTGCCACTCCCCAGCAAGAATCAAGCCAAAACACAAAAAGTCAATAATCAAGCATAGAAGGCATCGTAAGGCAAAAACCAACAGAGAGCCTGGGACTCAATCAAACTCAAACAAAACCATTTTGGATTGATAATGAAGAAGAGAGATACATGCTTACAAAGAGTATCAGCTCATACCATCCCTACAACCCCATACATGCTTAGAGAAATCAAGAACTCATGTCCTTGTCCCTCAAGAACTCACATACACGAAGGGGACAACTCCCTGTGCTCTCCAACAGCTCTCACCCACTAAAGAGAAAGCAAAACAACCTCCAAAAGACTTAGACTACATGCAAGAGACACTCCCCTATTTATAGTCTCTTACTAATGGATTTGCCTCTCTCTTTACCCACTAAGCCTCAACAACTCTAATGGTTTATCCATAACCCACTTCCTTTAGTGCAGCTTTGCGTATTCTCCAAAACACTCCTCCTGCACCTTCCGGGAAGCTCCCTCCTTTCTTGCCGTTCAAGCCTCGCAGCTACCTCGAGTCTCCGTTGTCTTCGACACATCCGACCGTTCTGACCTCGACACCGCACGTGTCTAGTCCGGTCACCCCGTGTCTCGCCACGACTCCGCCTCGACATCCTGCAGCCATCACAGAAAGAAACACATCAAATAGCACCGCTCGACACATATAAGCATAAATGCATTAATGAAACCACATTAATCATGAGATAGCCCAAACCTGACAAGTCAACATAATATGCATCCCAACCACTTTGACCAGGTTTGACCAAGTCCGACCGAGCCTGATTGCACCACGCAACATCAAGGTCCGAACCATCCAAATCAAGCTCGACTTTCCTAAACCGATGTCAATTACTCATCACACACATGGGATGACCTCCACATGGTCTCTCAGTGAGACACTATCAAATAAAGATTAATGAATAAAGCCTAAATCATGCTGTGACTCAATTGCTTTTCTACTAGGAAGGCAGGAACTGAGCCAATATACCCTAGCAGAGGAGTTAAATGAGTTTGCAAATTTAAAATTGTTTGAAATTGGAAAGTGCACGATCCAATCTGAGGAAACAAATGTTCAATTATATCGTAGAAAGCCTACAATTTGGTGGATTGGGGATAGTAGGGTCACCTTTTGTCCACTCTTGCAGGAACAATGGACATAGTATATATAGTTGATAGAGTATGCTTCTGTAGTGTCCACACACACGAACTACTACAACCATAGGCCAAAGGAAATTTTATGTGATACATCCTGCATGATGAATAAACCACCGAGTGAACACAATTCCTCATAAATTAGCAGGGGCTGGTGTGGAGAGTGATGGGATTCAGGAATTCACATACCAAATGCCCGCTGTCACCTACCGGTTGGGAGGGACAACACCCTCGAGTGGTAGCCTACATTCACGGTTGTGGTCTAGTAGTCAATTGGTAAAGACCAGCAAAGCCACAACAGCTCAGACCACGATGGCCATGGTCAGATCTGGCCGAAGAGGGGGAGGTGAGCATGTCACTAGATCTAGAAGTTGCTTGATGTGCAGCCATGCTCACCGAGCTCCAGCATGACCAAGTCTGGCTGCATCACTTGACACTGCCTCCCACCACCACATCATCCAAGAGCGCCCTCGAGCCTGCCTTACACCCACCGTAGAACGAAAAGTGTGCAGGGGATGGTGCTGTTGGTGATGAAGACGGCTAACGATGGCAACAAGCTAAGTGGGATTTCGATGCGGATTGTCACCCACATAATAGGCCACAGAGGTGGGGAGGAAACTGGGAACGGGTGGGTGCGGTTGCCAAAAGAACGTGGGAGGGGTGATGCCGTGATGGTGCGAGCAACGACGAGTTACTTGGCCCACATGTCGGTGCAAAGAGTTATGCACACGTAGAAGATAGGAGGGAAAAAGAAGGAGAGGTGGTGAATGGATAAACTCCTCTTTTATATTAGTACAGATCATTCTTTTTTTCACCTATAGGACCAATATGGCAACAGAAAGAGATGAATGATGCCTTCAAAATTTTTCCCTAAGTAAAATTTCCCCTAGGTTTTGTCAGTCACATGGTCCTTCACCACCTAAGTGGTTTCGCTTTGATAATTGATTTGTTGTCCTTTTTTTTGGTTGGTTCAATGTTGACAACAATTTTTTTATAGAATTATTGGTTTGGGATAAATGTTCCATGTGACAAACATAATGTTCCGTGAGAGAAAATACATGGTCCAACAATGTGGGGTCAAATATTCCAACAGTTCAAGTACATTGTTCCATTTTTTGGGCTAGTGGAAAGTTAGGGGAATGGAATGGGTGGGTAGCACTTGTTCCATGGGAGAAAAATGAAATGTCCCATTAATTTGATTGAATGTTCCAATAGTTAATTGACGTTTTCCCTTTTCTTAGGGCAAGTGGAAATTTAGAAAGAGTGGGTGGTATATGTTCCATGGTAGAAAATATAATGTTCCATCAATTTGATCCGATTGTTCCAAAAGTCAATCGACTTTGTTCCATATTTTCAAGCAAGTGGAATTTACAGGGGATGAAAAGGGTGGGAGCTACATGTTCCATAGGAGAAAATGTAATGTTTCATCATATTCCAACAATTAATCAACTTTGTTCCTTTTTTGGGAAAGTGGAAATTTAGGGGGGGGTGAGAAAGGGTATGAGCTACATTCCATGGGAGAAAATGTAATGTTCCATCAATTTGATAGAAATGTTCCAGCAGTTAATTTGCACAGTTCCTTTTTTTTGGCAAGCAGAAATCTATGGGGAACGAAAAAGGTGGGAGCTACATGTCCCATGGGAGTTTATATAATGTTCCAACAATTCATGTACTAAGTTGTTCCCATTTCTTTCAAGTTCCATGGGTGCTACATGTACATTCCATATGAAAATATAATGTTCCAACACTCTGGGAGGAATGTTCTAGCAGTTACATTGTTCCATTTTTTTGGGGTGAGTGGAAAGTTGGGAGGATAAAAAGGTGGGTGATACATGTTCCATAAGAGAATACATAATGTTCCAACAATGTGAATCACGTAACCTCTTTGCCTAGGTGTAAGACTATCAACTATAGCTTTTAGACGTTAAGTTGCAAAATGGTTCCTCTTCGGACTGAGTAATTGTTCCACAACAAAAATAACCTATACTAATAGGGGGGAAAAGGTAAAGCTCGATAAAAAGGCAACGAAGGACTCACTGAGAAGTAAATGGTACTCTACCATAAGACCCGACTCGATAAGAACGAACTCACAAAAAGCATATAAAAAATTAAGAATAGTGCATACTCTAAACCCCCCTAAGTTAATATCAAAGCCACCAGTATATCTAGTTGCAATTGTGCCATTCCAGAATGATACACTACTTTACAAAACACATGCGATTCTCAAGACAACAAAATAATATAATAAATCACTGTGTGCTACTCATTACAAATCCGATTCTCAGAGCACAACCACAACAAGCAGCACGCAGCTCATGTAAAGCAGCAAACAGTGTCATTGGAAAAATTACTTCATACCAGAGTGAATCATCAAGCTGACAAAGGCATTATTTTATAATAGACATGAATGATATACCACTCTTAAAGATCAACATATACTAATAAACACGAACCCTAGATCAAGCAAAGCAAAGCACCAAGCAAACAAAATCATCAAACATCAACAATTGCTGTAGAGATGCCACATGAACTCAAACTGATGCATCACCATCTTACCTTGGCTGGAGCAAATCCTAGTTTGAATCCAAACTAGCCCCGAGATGCGGTCAAATCTGCACATGGGAGAGTATCGTATAAAAAACTCAGTGCCGCAGAAGACAAATCAACAACGAAATTTCAAAATAATTACCTCCTTTGTTCTTTTTTACTTGACTTCCTAGAATTCATGTCATTAAACTTTTTAAAGTTTGATCGCTAATAGATTTAAAACTACCTAGATTAGCTATACGTATATTATATTATTAGATTTGTTGTTAAAAATATTTCCATAATTATATAATTTTGTTAGTATATCTTAGAGAAAAGTTATAAAAATTAGTTGTAAGTCGCATATCAAAGATCATGAAAAATAAAAACATGAAATAAAAAAGAGTGGCAGAAATACATGAACCCCAGATCTAAACAAAAGTTTTGAATAAATGCAGAACAAATCAAGTGGAATGGATAAACTATACACGCGGATAGGAATTGCAGCCTAACCGTGCATCCTCCCTTAGATTTTTAGCTCACACGAACAAAAGAGAGAAAGATACGGGAGAAGGAATGGGAGGAGCAAAAGGAAGAAGAAGAGAAGAAACGAAAGAACACGATGATGGAGAACGGTGACTAGGGGAGATGAATAGGAGCCTAAATTAATTTCAAGACTTTCCACTTTTTTTTGAGCGGAAGCAAAACTCTACACTCCAGTAACTATGGAAGCTATAAAGATCAGAGACAAATAAACATAAGGAAAGAACCGAGCAAAACGGGCTTTGACAAACTTCGACGGTCTGATCTCTACAGATATTGCAGTCTGACCTCCATGAAGGGGGCGGTCTAACCGCTATAAATAGTAAAATTAGGCAAGCTACAGTAACTCCGGTCAGACCACTGCTACAGTGCCTTCAACGCTATTTCAAATCCGAAAATCTTTGTAACTTTTGATCGGTTGATCTAAATGACTTGAAACTTTGTATGCAGGTTTCCCAGGATATCAGGAACATATTCCAATTAATGATTAAGAAAATCGTTGTAAAGTTCTGATATTTTTTCTGTTTGAAAGAAAGTTGCACCAAAATTGGACAAAAGAGAAAAATCTCGATCTGCTCTTGCTCGTGAGTTCTTGATAATCTAGATAACCTTATATTGGTTCTTACATGTCATAGCAAACTAGATCATAGCAAAAACTCAAGCCAAATCACTCACAACACCAAAACCCTAAAATCACTCTCTCTTGAGCCAAAATTGAGCATATGCTTCTCCTCGCACATGACAGCACCCAGGTTCCTTGACCGCTCTAGACCTCAGCTTTTCCCTGAGTTAGTCCCGATCCAACTTGTCGTTGCCCGTCATATCCACCACCAGGAGCTCCTGCTCCGGTTGCTTGTTGTCTTGGCTTGCAACCACCCCACAAGTCTCGGCCATCTTCAATGGCTCCTTAATTGCCTGGACCTCAGCTCCTCTTGAGCGTAATTCCAATCCTTTGACCGCATTGGATCTAAGAACTCCTAAATTAATCTCAATCCTGTCCGCCTAATCATGATGTGGCTTCAGAGTCCTACAACCGACATAAATAAGTATATTGTTACATAGCATCGCACAATACACAAAGTCATCAATTGACACAATTCATCCATACAATGCACCGTATAAAAAATATACAACCAAACCACTGATCTTAAACCTAGAATTAAATAATAAACCTAGATGTATATAAACAACAACCTAGATCAAATCAGACTCATCGCGAGACTCAAAAATCCAAAACTCAAATTCTGACCAAAATGTATCTGCTTGGCCGGTCTGATGCTTGGTTCCAAACCGCTGGTCCCAACCGGTCCAACTGGAATTACCGAGCGGTAAACAAATGCCACTAGGAACTGGTAGCAGCGCAATACATCTCTTGAGCAATTAAAGCATCGTGCCAACAGGGCTGTCATTGCTGCTCAAAGTTCACGAGACAACATAGGGCATGACCGCCTGACTATAGTATCTGCGAGGGCATTTTGGGAATTTCCCAATTGAGAAAAGAAATAAAAGGAAAAAAATACCTGCAGGCGGGGCCCACCTGGCGATGAGCCACACGAAGAGATAAGGGAGGAGACTCCTCGAGAGCGGCTCGTGCGTGTGCACATGCAATGACTTGGGCTGGCGGTTGGGCTTCACCCAGATCTGGCAAAGCGGCGGCGCGTGGAGAGAGGCGGCGACTGGAGAGGTGAGCGACGGAGGCGCGGGCTGGCCCGGGTTCCTTGGAGCCGGCCGCTCGTGTCTCCTCCTCGCAGCCCCCCGGTCTCTTCTTCAAAAGCCCGAGCTCTCCATGATGGGGTAGATCTCTTTGGGTACTGATCTTCTCAGTTCTTCGGGTGTGCGGAGATTTGGAGCTTCGGCACCATCTCCGGTTGAGGCCTTTTTGCCTTCGGTTTCTGTGCGCCCTTTTTGGTGTGAGAGGAAATTTGAGGTTGAAGGTCACCCAAGGGAAGACAGAGGCTGCGACGGCTCCCTGTTGTGTTTGAGTGCTCTCGGCTGGAGTACTTTTGTTGTCTTGTGCGGAGTTCCCCTGAACTTCAACTCCGGCGTCGGGCAACCGAGGTCGGAGACGGCTCTGTATCTCCGTCAACCACACTTCTCTTCTTCATCGGCACAGAGGAGTGATAGGTTTTCCGGAACAGTACTCTTCAGTACGCCTTGCCCTATTCTTGTGTTCTTCACCGACTTGCTACTCGTCTGGACAGCTTTGAGTGTCGTCTGCACCATGAGTGTTTGGTTCATCTTCATCTAGCAGCAGTTGTATTTGTTTTTTAATCTTTGTCTTAAAGCTCAAATACTTGGAATGCTATATGTTGTGTGGAATCGGTTCTTGCTCTGTGATGAACTAGTCATATACTGAATTTGATCTAGGTAATAGAATTAGACTTGAGCTCTAGGGTTTGGCTTCTACTGGTTGTACCGTAGCTAGTTGAATTTCTATCTAGCAGATCTATTTACCTGCAACTGGAATTGTGAGTAGTGCAGTAGTTCTATAAATCCTGTTCAGATTAAGTTTTCTGTGCAGTAATCACCTTAGTCCAGTACTGATTCAGATATGCTTATTTCTGTAATCTGTTTAATTTCGGTTTGCTGCTTAAATTATCTGAACTCCATAAGATTTCTGTCACTTATACCATTGCGTGTAAACAGTTAAAAGTTCAGAAACTAATATGGGTTGTTCTCTATTTTGCTCGGGTCTGACAGTAGAGATACATTTAGAGCTCAAGTCTTGATTTCTTGTTATTAGATCACTCATGAAGAGTTATGACATTGGCATGAGAAGGCCAAGATTTAAGATCTTGAGCAACTCTGTTCTAAGAGTAATCCTAAAGCAATTATTTTGTTTCATGCTAGATTTAATTGCTTTACTGTTTAAAGGACTGCATGGTATGCTGTTTTCAGCAGATTTATGGTCATATTCATTGAATATTCACTTGTGTATGAATGGAAATATGGAATTACATGGTTTTATGCAATTTGTGTCATTCATGTTATGCTGGAAATATATTGAATATATGTTTAAGTTGATTGGAATTAAATATGAAATTATGCTCATATCGCAAATTTTACAACAATGACTACCACTCCCTACATTAATGTATCCGTGTCCGAAGGACATCAACAGATCTGAACCAGACTGAGCTCAACAATGCATGACTAGATGATTTGACCTGCGTGCTACAGAGCAAGAAACCACACATTTAATTGGCTGCCAACACCGTGGCTCATCAATGCTTCTGTTTAACAAGCCAAACAAATCAATTCTGCATGGCATGCAGCAACTCATCAAGCCAAGTCAAATATGTTCCCTTCACCCAATTGACAGTGCATGCCAAAAAAAACTAATTTTTTTTATCAGTAGACATCAAAAACTAAACTCAAATTCTGTAAATTTTCTGAATCAAAAGTTAATTACTTATCATAATCATAAGGTGATCTTCACATGATCTCACACACGGAAAATACAAACATGTGAGCGCACTCAGCAAGCACCACCTTAGTTCAGAGCATATTACTACAGAATCTATCCCAACTTCACTTACCAACCGAGCACAGAGGAATCCACTTAGTAGCTCCTCCCTGAGGACTCGCGTTCCTTTCCAATCAGATGACTCGTGAGGTTAAAATGATACTCTCTTGTGACGGGAGGGAGTAGCTGAGTTGCAACCTCTAGCATGATCTTTGCTCACCCGCTGCTGAAGTGTGCAAGCCACCAATCCTCTACCGTACTGTCATCTATTGTCGGTGTTAAGCACTGTTTGTGCAACAAGAGGAAGATTTCAGGCTGTGATCGTTTTGGCTTCAGCTTTTAGCTTCCGGTTTATTTTTCACTATTCATAAATTTCATCTTTTTCTGAACTTTTGGCTTTTTGTTGAGCTTTTTTGCTGGTTCTTTTTTCCTGTATTTGTTTGTATTATACGTAATGGGCTAACATATTTTTTTTATTTTTTTTAAATTTAATTATGCTAAATAAGCCTCTGTGAGTTACAGTGTTTTTTCAGCTAGCTACAGTGCTTTTCAGCCATAAGCCACCAAAAATATAAAAAAAAATATGTTAGCCCATTACGTATAATACAAACAAATGCGGGAAAAAAGAACGGGCAAAAAAGCTCAACAAAAAGCCAAAAGTTTAGAAAAAGATGAAATTTATGAATAGTGAAAAATAAGCCGGAAACTAAAAGCTGAAGCCAAAACGATCACAGCAAACTGCACTGAGCCAAGAGGTGGTTGATGATTTCGTCTTCTTGCTGACACAAAACACACGCTTGATGTCTTGATGACTTGGCAATCCTTGGCGCCTAATCCTATCAGCAGTCCAGCAGCGATCCTGCAAGGCCAACCAGACGAAAATTTTGTGCCTGAAGGGAGCCCATGCTTTCCACGAGACTCGTCGTCATCGCCATGGCCAACGGCGAGGAGGAGGACTCGGTAGGTGTGCATGGGACTCGGTGGCACTCGGTGAGTGAGCGCGAGCGTAACTTCTCTCGTACACTGCCATATGTATTGGAGGTCTGGAGCCTAGCGCAACTACTAGTACTTTCACAAATTTTGCCGTGGGACAGAGGGAGGTAGATAGTGGGAAATCTCAAAAACTTTACTAGAATGGGGGGAAATCTGTATTAATTGATCTTAGAAACACACCGATGTGGTTAGGATAAGTGTGTTGATTAGAGTACTGTGCATTCATACCAACCAGCTTTCAATAAGACATTATGGAAAACACTACCCCGATATTTATTGGAGAACAAAAACAAGCTCCTAAAACATCATCTAAAAGAGAACGGAGTGCGTATTCGTCGCCACATACACAAAGTATTCTCTCATCTTTCCAAGACAATTTCGTTAACCATATACATTTATTCGTTACCACACAAAGCAAGTATTCTGCCAACCATACCACGCACTCACTCGCCCAAGCACAACCCAACCAACCCCAGCCGGCCAATTTCGTCAGGCTGATCCATGGGTCCGGTTTGGGAACTCGACATCCACAGTGATAGACGGTTCCAATAAAGATGAAAAAAAAGCTCTCCCGCTCGGTTGGGTTGAAAAGATGTGACTTATGGCTAAAATTGCATTGTAGCGCGCTGAAATTTTACTGTGGCTGAAGGTAGCTTATTTAGCGTAATTAAATTTAAAAATTTTAAAATGAAAAAAATATGTTAGCTCATTATAGACAACGTGAACAAATATGGGAAAAAAGAACCTTCAAAAAAGCTTAAAAAACTAAAAGTTCAGAAAAAGATGAAATTTATGAATAATGAAAAATAAATTAGAAGCCAGAAACTGAAGTTGAAATGCATGGGCGGATGCAATTAAGGTCATGGGTGTTCAGCCGAACACCCAAATTTTTTAACAAAAAATCTATTATATATTGGGTATATTATATATGTATTATGTATATGCTTTGATATTCAGTATTTATATTCTTGTTCAGCTCAACTCAACCCATGCAGCGCAACACATTCCGCCTGGGCCCTGGCTGTAGTCACAGCCCGTGCGCTGGTTCCATATTTTGGTCCATCAGCTGATCAGCCCATGCATGATGTATCAGAATCACCAGACACCAGTCCAATCGTCTAGACCAATAGATAGTAGTCGGCAGCAAGGGTTGAGGTGAGGGCTTTAGGCGGGTAGGCGGCGGGGCACTGGGCATTCAGCTTTAGGCTAGGCGTAGCTGGCGCAGCGCCATCAACGGCAAGCGGCAACGGTGAGCGGCCAACAACAGCGTAGGCTGTGTAGCAAGCCATCGAAAGGCAGAGCTGGGGCAGCGTCGCGGGCCACGGGGCATGGCCGCGTGGGGCCAGGTGCCAGGCCAATTGCTGGTCTATTGGAAAGGCTATATCTTGGTCTATTGGAAATTAGCCATTGTTCATGTGATTTAGGTAAACAATTGACCCTGTAATATGATATTGATTTGATAGCTAACTATAGAAAATTTATCATGCAAATTTATAATAATACTAGTTGCTAGAACCATGTCGAGATGAACACTTTCTGAAATATCCAAATGTGATTTGCTATTTAGTTTAGTTAAGGTTAAAAGCAAATAACATTGATAAGGACGATTTTTTTACAAAATTCATGCAACCAATAGCTCATATCAAAGAAAAAGGTCAATTGATTTACCCTTGATGCAATGAATCATCAAACATCGCTCATTTCCTCATAAGAGTAATTCATTTAAATATTTTTTGTATTTTTGTATCTATATACACGTACCGTTGTATTGGTGTTTTGGAAGAAATGATGTATCACGGTATCAATATATTGGTATCGATGTATTCGAGCAATCTAGCTTCGAAGTCCGAACACCCATCTTAAAAATTCTGGGTCCGCCACTGTTGAAATGAGCCAGCTCGTCTTGTGTAGGACTCAACTCAGCTCCTGAGCCGAAGTGTTTTGTTGGTGCCTGTGTGAATACGTAGCTAGCAATGCTAAGAGGAGCAGGTCCATTAGAGCATCTAGCCGCGCAACAAGGAGCGAGGATGAAGCTAGCCTTGCTCCCGTGTCATCATCCCCACTCCAACGACTCCATGTACACGCGCTGACATGCGTACTCCAGTTGCATGCGTTAATTGTGGACTAACCCCTGAAAGAACGCAAGGCAGGCTCCTAATTAAAGAGAACAAAAGGATATGTAAGTTTACTAATTTTTCCTACCTATATAGACTACAGGGTATATATGTATATGCGCATGATGTTATAGAGTATAGATAGGCTCTTTTCAGCTGTGGCTAATAGTTTACAGCTATGACTGTTAGCTTTTAGTTCTAACATGAGCGTGTGTGCGAATAAATCGAATGCTGATAAACCACTTCGAAAATTTTTTTCTAATAAATCATTTTAAAAACATAATAAAGAAATTATCTCATTTATAACATGTACATATGCGTCTCTGGTGGGTTCTCTGAAGTACGCCGACAAAGATGCTGTTTGTCTCATTGCATACGTACGCGCTTGTGCAGTGGTTGGCACATGCATTCGTATGTGGACAAGGAGCACTAATACTAGTTGGATGATGCCATCCTGCACTCACCTTGAGTCACGTAGCATGCTAGATCATTTTTCATACATGTAACGTAATCAATTAATTGTTTCATACTTAGAGCAGCTCCAAAAGATGGGCTAAATTTGATCCCCATAATCTCATTTTAAGGGACATGCTAAAAAGTTGGGGATCAATATAACTCCTTTACTCCAACAGTCATATCAAAAATTAGTCCCCTAAATATTTTAAATCTGCTACATGGGCTTATGGGCCATATTAGTTATAAATCGGCATCACAAAAAAACACGTCCAGACGTGATCACAAACAGTCCAGACGTGATCACGTCGCTACACAAGCATGTTTACATACGTGATCATACTGTCTACATGCATGTGTACATTTGTCGCTACACAAGCATGTCTGCAGAAGGTGATCATACTGTCTACAAGCATGTGCGCGTGGCTTGAAGAATTCGCATGCAATTTTTGGTTGCCGAGTCAAGTCCAGCTGTGTCCAAGCACCGTTCGGATGCCGTCTCGGTTACTGTTTCGGTTTAGTTGCCTGATATCCTTCCGAGTCGAAATCTTTTGCTTCATCGTTGCGTACGAGTCGGTTGTTTAGTTGGCTCCGGTCGAGACTGATTATATAGGCTTGCATACCCTTGTGTAAAGGTCATACCACTATAAATCAATCTATGCATATCCTTTTGTAATTAAAACAGTTTATAGTCGCACGCAACGGTAGCACATCGTGATGATTGATGATGACTTCCTCATGGAACTTGCCATGGAGTCCTCGTCATCAGATGGTGACGATGATTTCATTCTTGCCGCAGCACATATAGTGCACAGTCATTCTCAATTGGTGCCACCACCAAAGCATCGCGGTTCTATCTCAGGGCATAAAGTAGTGCATCGAAATCGAGAAGCCGGACATTTGAGATTGTTCAATGATTATTTTGCCGATGATCCCATCTATGGCCCTAATTTCTTCAGGCGTAGGTTCGTATTTAGTTATTATTTTGGTTTTCAACTTTTTTGCAGATCATAAATATGTATAGCTTATTCTTACCTTTTGCGCAGGTTTAGAATGAGAAGGTCACTGTTTTTACGCATAAAGAATGCTGTAGAAGCTCATGATGACTATTTTGTGCAGAAGAGAAATGCAGCTGGCATACTTGGGTTATCATGTCTGCAGACATTTGTGAAGACCATACAGATGCCACAAGGTAATAAGAAAAAATACTTTGCAAAAGCACAAGAAGCGGTCAGAAAGGACGTGGAAAGAGCATTTGGAGTTTTACAAGCTCGTTTTGCTATTGTACGTGGCCCAGCTAGATTTTGGGATGAAGACACACTCAATGATATCATGAATGCTTGTGTCATCATGCATAATATGATAGTAGAAGACGAGCGAGATGAACAAAATGATTTGAACTTTGATTGGACGGGTGAACCCGTCGCAGTTTCACATGAGCATAGTGCTGATATTCATGAGTTTATTCAAGCCCACATGAAAATTAGAGACAAGGAAATCCACTCCCAGCTTCAACAAGACCTAGTGGAGCATCTGTGGCAGCGGCATGGAGACCAATATTAAGATTCAATAAACTACTTATCTGTGTTTTCAATTAATTTTCCTTTAGTTGTTTTACATAGTTCTGAAATTAAATTAAAACACTATTGTTCTGATCTGAAATAAAGACTATAACATAGTTCTGAAATTAAATTAAAACACTATTGTTCTGGTCTGAAATAAAGACTATTGTGGACAAAGGGACTTATTCTTGTTAGCTCTGATGTATCTGCTAGGGGTGTTGATTATCCCAATGTCACACTAGTTGTGCAGGTAACCAACCTCTTGTACAGTAATTGTTGAGTGGTTTAGTTTATTAGCTGTTCCACATATGTTTTTTTCTATTCTCTTGATGATACAAATCTGTAAGAATTTCAGATTACATCTTTTGACTATTGATCACTCAGTAAGACCTCTTCTGCACACAGCTTAAAAATAGTTTGTTGGCATCATGGGAAGAATACTTCTTGAGAAGTATCAAAGATTTGCGTATTTCAGAGGCAACATTACCATTGATTGACCTGGATACTAAAAGAAAGGTACTTTAAGCTCATTCACGAGTCCACAACAGTAATCTACACTCAATGTATCATGACACTGTATATTAAGAAAGTAATGAAATAATGATCCACCTGTATGAAGAAAACCAAATTACCTCAGTGTGCACTGTAAATAAGTATAAGCAGACTTATGCAGCTTAATATAATTCAGGAAGTAATCAGGGTTCACATCACTGGTTGTAATTAGAATTTAGATAAATTGCACATCACAGATCATCATCCCAAGAGAAGATGTCGGTTCCAGGAACATGGAAAAAACAAAAGCTAAATTAAAAGAGGCAAGATACAAACCAGCACATGCATATAAACGGGCAATTTTAAATCTAAAGTAATCACAATTTCTGCAATTTACAATGGCTCAATGTAGAGTAACTATAAAAATTCTAAATCTAATGGCTCAATTTACAATTTATGCAGTCTATTCTAGAGTAATCACAAGTTTTCTACGAATAGGATCGCAGTAAACGGGCAATTGAAAAATGGGAAGCAACATAGTGAGCACGAAGGCCAAGCCTGCTCAAAATCTCCTCCTGTTCAGTTCAGTTCACATATGAAAAGCCTAGCTTCAGCTCTCAAATTGAACCATGACAAGAAGCCCACAACTGAAATTCACCAAAAATCCAAATGCTACACGGTAGGTTTGCGTTGGGAATCCCAGGAAAAGGCTAGATGATGGCGTCTCCCCTTGTCAAAACCTAAGAAAATCCAGGGCATGGCAACCAGAGGTTTGGGTGGGGCTTAATTCGCTTGCGGGAGGGTGGGTGGTAAAGGTGAGGAAGCAGATGATGACGCACCTGCCAGAGGTTGCGAGGGGCCATGTCCTCCTCGACGGCGGGCGGTGGGGGCACGTCCTCCCCTGCCGAGGGGTGTGCTTCCGGATCCACCAAGGGCGGGCGCGCGGGGATCCGCCGCGGGGTTCACTGGCGAGGATGTGCTGAGAGGGGCCGGCGGAGAGGCG
The DNA here is from genome assembly GCA_036346575.1 of Dendrocalamus sinicus. NCBI lineage: Eukaryota > Viridiplantae > Streptophyta > Magnoliopsida > Poales > Poaceae > Dendrocalamus > Dendrocalamus sinicus. The sequence continues at coordinate 33,376,540 of CM070648.1, read as the reverse complement.
GCCGGCGGGTAGCGTGCTCAAACAGCGGGGGCGCCGGTGGGGAGAAGCCGCACGCGAAGGAAAACGATTGGCGCGGAATCCCTACTCGCGCGCGGCAAGGTGATTGGGGACGCGTGAGGTGTGGCCAAATTTGGCTCCGGTGGGGTGAGATATTGGGGGTGTTAAAATTTTTAGTGGTGGTTTTGGGGATCTTTTGGAGGGTTTTTTTTTCACTAATCACCAAAATTTGTTTTAGGGGATGTTTTAGCCCATCTGTTGGAGTTGCTCTTACTGCTACTGATCAGAGATGGCAATTCTTCCCGTGAAGGCGGAGCCCCGCGGTAAATATCTCGACGGAGCCGGGGATGATCTTCCCCTGCGGGGGACAGGGCGGGGGCCCGCTATGCTAGGGAGGTGGGACAGGGTCATCCTTCTCTGCGGGATTGTATAGAGATCCGCTAAAAATAAAAATAAATATTTTAATAATAGATTATAGTTTTTAATGTGATATGTTGTATTCTTTTTTTATATGTAGGCTAAAACTTGAATTATATATTTAGACTAAAACTTGAATTTATAGAATATATATTTTGAATCTATATTTTTTTAAAAAATATGCTTAAGCAATTATAAATTAATAAATAAAGGCAAGCTATTATTTCAAAACAAATTTAGACTTTTTTCTACCCCTGCGGGGACGGGGGGCATCTCTCCCACGAGGCTTAGCGAGGCGGGGCAGGGCCGCGAGGGCTTCCCCCACGATCCACCTCTCCGTTGCCATCCCTACTCTTGATTTATATGATTATGATCTCGTGGTGCATGCAGGACCATAAGAGCATATACAATGGTGCGATATCAACTGTATGCAAACTTTGCCACGTAGGTAGGGGTGAAAATATATTGGATAGTTTCATACTGATCTAGATAATTTTTGAATACGGATTATATCAGCTCAAATATTTGTCGGATAGTATCAGATCAGAAATGAATACAGATTTTCTTTATCGGATACAAATATAGATTTGGTAGCTCACTATCCGTCAAATACAGATACTAATCGGGATTATCCTAATATTGAGCGGCCGGATATTGCAGCCTATATTCTCTATTTCAGCTTAGCCCATTTACAAGATACTTTAGTAGCCCATCATACATTAACATATACATTAATACATAGAGTTAGAGAAGGAAGCTTAGCCTATACGACGAATTCATAAAAATTATTTACGAATGTTTAGATCAAATAAACTAGTTATGTTTTTTGTTCATTTTGTGTATACAATTTAAAGAGTTTTCATGTTCCAAGAAATATTCGTGACCTTATTCGATTCAATCCATATTCACTCGTATTTGTATTCGATATTATTCATATTTATATTCATATCCAGGAATATCTATATTCATATCCGTATGCGGGAAAAATTATAAAAATAAATATGGCAGAGCAATTATCCGTCCGTATTCGACCCGTTTTCATGCAGTAGTGGACTATAACACAAGAAACAAGATATATTATATATGGAGAAGTTATCTATAGAGACATGTAAAAGACAATCCATTAATCCATTATAAAAAACTGTTTTTTGTGCTGTTTATAGTTTATATGAAGAATATTATAAAAGTAGTTATGTATACCATTATATATACTCAATGTGTAATTTTTGGGCATAGTTCCCGTGCTGTACTGCCAGTATGGTAAGGCGTTAGCAAGAGTGACACCACTTCATAAATCTTGGGACACCCGACCCTTGTGTCACTGATTAAACAAAGTACGTACGCGTTGACTGTACTATATTGATAGGTACGACCGGGGTAGGCAGTCAGCATCATGCATGGCGACGATCAGGATGCATTATGCAATCGACATTCGTCCGTCGATCATGCGTGCATGCATGTGCTGCTACTGTAGGTATGGAACTATTTCGTACTAGCATATATTCTCTGCAGCGTACACAGCAATAAACAACATTCTCATCGATGGCCACATCCCGTTCACGTGTAACATGCCTCAGCTCAGACCGGGCAGCTACCCGGATGCTTCGTGTCTACTCGACTTGGTGCCATTCCGGGACCATGTACTAGCTCTCACATATAGGGGTGAAAAGCGATAGTAAATAATCTATTTTATTTGATATTTATATCTAAGAAAAATAAATATGGTAAATAAAAATCCGTGTTTATATTCGTATTCGAAAATATTCGTATCAATATTTGAGAATATTCATATTTTTCGTATTCCTATTCGAGAATCTTCGTATTCGTATTCGATCCGTTTCCAGAATCTGGAAAAAAAAGTCGGACGAATTTTGTGATTCAAAATTTGAATTTGAGCGGTTTGAAATCGGTAACTGTTTCAGTAACCAGTCAAAAACCGGTGAAAAATAGACAAAACCGGTGAAATTTGTTCTACCGAGATTTGTTACAGAAGTTGTAGGAGGATATTCGTATCCCACCAAATTAAGTACATATTCAATTTGAATTCATATCCATTACGACATTTGATTCGTATTCGTATTTAAGAATATTTGAATTCGTATTTGTATTTATTTTAAAAATATGGATTCATATTGGTATTTGAGACTATTTGATCATATCCGATCCATTTCCTTCCCTACTCACATATGTTTGTGATAAATAATTGATACTATAATTGAGTTGAATATAAATTACAATAATTTCAGAAAATTCAGATTTGCTATCAGTGTTTCCGGTCGGATCGGTTAGTGGGACAGGTCTGACCATTGGGAGGAAATGGTCGAAGCAGCCTATGAACGACAATTTGACCGGTGGTCCGTTGTGACTGGATTTTGGGAGTGATCGGACTGAAGAAGCGTTATGACTGATTTCTAGTTGATGACTGCTTTTTTTCAAAGAGTGGATTTTAGCGTTGGTCATGTGTGGTCGGACCAGCCATGGATAGCGATCGAACCAAGGTGAGTTGGTCGGTGTTACCGGCATTGAAAATATAGTCACACCGGGTGATTAGTCAGACTAGCCAGTGGTTAGCGGTTTGACTAAGGCCGTCTAACCGCATGGGAAGGCCGGTCAGATCAGTGGCTACAGTCAAATATCAAGGTGAGTTGAGTTGAGTTGGTTTAAGATCGGATCATGACTCGGGAACCATGAGAGTTTGTATTGCATTGCATCATACATGGTTTTGACTAACGCAAATCAAGTGTATGGAACTTATACTTGATATAGTTTATTGGTTTTTGGATGTGCAGGTGACTTGGAGGACATAGCAGTCAATGGCAATGGATCGAGACTAGGAGGGAGCTGATATCTAAGCGGTCATGTAAGTCCGAGTGAGACTATGTGGCTCAAGCGAGAGGCATAGAGAAGACAAGAATTGTGAAGAGATAAGATGGTGCATGTGGTGCGCCAAGTGATGAGACTGATGCACGTAGAGATAATTCGAAGGAGTCCAGATGTGTGACGTGATGGCTAGTCAGTGGACACTATGGGCTATGTATCAAAGCATGTGAAGATACTTTGAGGTGAAGATGAAGAAGAAGTCAAAGGAATGTGTCGGGAAGCTTCGTTAAGGGTATTTTGGTAGTTAGCCAAATACCAGGTTAGTGCCTTGATCAAAATTGCAGCATAGAGAGGTGCAAAGGAGAAGTGGTTCAGGTCAAGAAGAGCTAAAATTGATAAGTGGATCAATCTCTAAAGAGTTAGCGAGTTGAGTCTTGTAAACACTTTGAAAAGCGTTTGTGAATGTGTAAGACCTATTAGTGAGGTAACAGGTTTTCCTGATATGCTTAATGGCTAGACCTATTAGAGTTGTGCTGATTATTTAGAGGGGGTGAAGAGGAGGTGGTGAGAGTCAAGTATTCTAGGTTTTAATTTTTGCTTTATTACGTTATCTCATTCCATGGTTGTGAGAGAACTTGAAAGACAAAAAGGTAGTGCTTTGTCTACATGTTATAATAATATATGAGTATGTAAACTTCATCATCCACTGAAATCGATCAAAGGTTTGTCTTAATCATGTTCTTATTTTGTGTTCTTGTTAAATTTGTGATTTCAGGTTTATAGGAGTTCTAGGCCAATCATTTGCTTAAATTATCTTGTTAGGATATGTGAGAATAGATCTAGAAGACCTTATATCTTAAATCCTCACTAGCAAGAAGTAATTTAAGATTTAGGGTTTTTGGTGTTCTTGTGAACTAGATTTGATTCTCTCCAATTTGGTGAATTCAAGGTCAAGAACTTTGTGATTCTTGATGGGTTTATGTTTCTATTGCCTTAAACAAGTCTTATGCAAAACTTGAATGTGTTTGGATGAGTATTGGACAAATTCTTGAGATTTGAGCTATTGACCTGGGAAGTTTTAAGTTTGAGGATATGGGACCGGCCCCAAATCTACAGTCAGGTTGGACTGCCAATGTGACAGGTCATAGATCGACAGTTAGACCAGCCCTATGTAGGAGATTGTTAATTTTGTTGGCTCTTGTTTCTAAGTTTGGTTTGTAGATTCATCTTTGTGTGATGTGAACCTAGTGACGTTATAATCATTCTAGTGAATATTTTGAATAACTTAAAGAAAAAAAGTTTTAAGTATCATTCCTCTGCTTACCTGCATCTTCGTACAGGTTCCATGCCTGCGCGTTATGGTCATCAGATTTAATCAGCCCTGCGAGAAAATTTTAATGGGAAAAGGACAAGCAAAGGCAAGGAAAAGGAAAGGCATGCAAAAGGCGAAGCTGGCGCTGCCATGAGCGCACGCACAGGCAGCATACGATACGCCTGGATAGAGGGAGTCGTTCGGGGCAGTTGGGTTGTGTGTTGGAGCAGTTGGCCTCGACTTCGCTTTTCGCGCGCGCTCCCCTTCCCTTCCCTCGCGCCATTTCTATATCATCGAACCCCACGCCTTCCCCACCACACTAACCACCACCACCACCGCGCATACCACTCCATTTCCATCTCAGCTAGCTCCCTCCTTTCCCGTGCGCAGAGCTAGCTTCAGCTAGTAGCTAGTGAGTGGCGCGTATCAATCCGCCCGATCCGTGCCCTGCGCACGCACGAGATCTTTGGTTGGTCGATTCTTGCCTTCTTTCAATCCGGCGACGACGATGCCGAGGCCGTGGAGACCGGTGCTGGCGTCGGCGACCAAGTGCTGCGCAGCCGAGGACGCCGTGGTGGCGGCCGGCGCCGGCGCAGGGCTCTCGCGCTGCCGCCCCTCGCGCTCCGAGTTCTCGCGCCGGCTCTCCTCCTTCCGGCGCCTCTCCTCCATGACCAACAGCCCCGCGACGACGGCGGATGGCAGGGACGGGGACGACGCGGCGGCGGAGGCCGGGGAGATGGGCGTGGGGCCGCTGCAGCTGCACGCCTTCAGCTTCGGCGAGCTGCGCGCCGCCACGCACGACTTCTCCAGCAACTACCTGCTCGGGGAGGGCGGGTTCGGCACCGTGCACAAGGGCTTCGTCGACGCCGGCTTGCGCCCCGGCCTCGAGCCCCAGCCAGTCGCCGTCAAGCAGCTCGACATCAACGGCCTCCAGGGCCACAGGGAGTGGCTCGTAAGCACATACATATTACACCATCAATTGATCCTTAATCGCTTGCTTCCTACTTAGCAGCGTCTTCCATGCATGGCCAGGCCGAGGTGATGTTCCTTGGGCTGCTCCGGCACCCGCACCTGGTGAGGCTCCTCGGCTACTGCTGCGAGGACGAGGAGCGCCTCCTCGTCTACGAGTTCATGCCGCGCGGCAGCCTCGAGAACCACCTCTTCAAGAGTAAGTGCGCGCGCGATATTCCACGACGTCTCATCATCGGCATGCGCGTGCATGTGAATAGATCAAACCATCTTCCCGCGTACGCAGGGATATCGGCGACGCTGCCGTGGGGCACGAGGCTGCAGATCGCCATCGGCGCCGCCAAGGGGCTCGCCTTCCTCCACGGCGCCAACAAGCCCGTCATCTACCGCGACTTCAAGGCCTCCAACATCCTCCTCAACTCGGTACGTTCGCTTTTCTTGCGCACGTTTGGAGCAACAACTCAAGATTGATTACTGGATCAAGAACTGAAGGGGTGGTACGTATGTAAATATTTAACTCGACCAGGAGTTCACGGCGAAGCTGTCGGACTTCGGGCTGGCGAAGATGGGTCCGGAGGGGGAGGACACGCACGTGACCACCCGCGTGATGGGCACGCACGGCTACGCGGCGCCGGAGTACGTCATGACGGGCCACCTCACGATGAAGAGCGACGTGTACAGCTACGGCGTCGTGCTGCTCGAGCTCCTCACGGGGCGCCGCGCCATGGAGCACGTCCGCGGCAAGAGCGCGCACGCGGAGCAGCAGGTCAAGCTCGTCGACTGGACGCGGCCCTACCTCGGCAGCAGCCGCCGCCTGCGCTGCATCATGGACCCCAGGCTCGCAGGCCACTACTCCGTCAAGGGCGCCCGCGGGGTGGCGCAGCTGGCGGCGCAGTGCACCAGCGCGCAGCCGCGGGACAGGCCGCGCATGGCCGCCGTCGTCGAGGCGCTCGAGCGGCTGCAGGGGCTCAAGGACATGGCCGTCAGCGTCGGGCTCTGGCCGACCGCGCCCGTGGCCGGGAGGAACGCCATCTCCGCCAAGATCCGCGCCGAGGTCAAGGGCGCCGGCGCCGGAGCTGGCGCAGCCGCACGGCGGAGGAGCGCGTCCGCGAAGCTGGCCTGATTGCTCCTTAATTGGCCGCGTACGCCTGCCACGTCGAGTACATATTGCATCAGTATGTGCGCGTGTGTATGTATATATATAGTAAGATCAATTTACGTGGTGAGGCATATTTAGTTTAGGTGCCATGAGGCATGCAGATCATGCATACATGTATCATGAACTGTACGATCGATCGATTGCTTGCGCGTTTCGCGCATCATGAAGTGATCGTTTTGCGATCGCGATGAAATTTCGTTTGCTTCTCATATAGCATTCTAGGACGTGTGTTTTGCGAATGCGTTGAAATAGAGTCGTTCTGAGATTGCTTCTCAGTTCTCACAGTCACAGAGAAGGGGAGGCGGCATCGATAGCACCACAAAACAATCATTTGTTTGGTTGGTGCATTGCTATTGGTTAAAATTTTTTATCTTTTGGTCATATAAAGTTATACTCTTAATCAACTGAAGTTGCAACCCCTTCTAAAAAAACACCTGGAATTTATCACCTGAAGTTGCAGCTCCCTTTTAAAAAATCATCTGCAACTTCAAATAATTGAAAATGCAACTTCAAGGAAAAAATTTCAGTCGCCTGTTCCTGGGAGCCTCGAAGCAATCGCATATCAGAGCTATCCGACATTATTCCAGTGGCAGTCGCGAAGGCGACCTCGCAAGCACACGACGATTCCTCGGTGCGCACGAGTCGATCAGTACGTCTCTCTCCTCTCCCCGCCGATCTCTTCATCCGTGCAGCAGTAGTAGTCTTCTTCAGACCGCAATTGAATTAAGACCGTCATCTCCACCATGCACGTATCCGTCGATCGGTGGCGCAAAACGAAGTCAACTGCTCGTCGGATATTTCGTCTGCAGGAACTTGCGATGGTTTTGCTTGCTTAATTCTTGCACTTTCCTTCTGGATTGGGTCCCGGCCGGGACCGGCGCCGGACGGTGGTCGTGGCGGACTCGTAGCCGGCCAGCAACGTCGGCATCGGCTGCTCGCTCAGCTCCACCGAGTAGAATCAACGCAGATGCCGTTCCATTCTGGCTACTCCGAGACGACGGCCGGCACAGTAACGTCTGGAGAGGGAAAGGCGCGCGCGACCGAGCTGGGAGGAGACAAAATAGCAGCAATGCGACGGACGCGCGGACAGCCATGCATCTCCATCCACGTAATGCATGCTGCCTATTACTCCCATAAATAATTTTGACTTAAAGTTTAAATCGTAGTAGAATTTGTCTCTATGTATAACTTAAGTTGAAGTTATATTCAACTTGAAGCCCAAATACACATACAAGTAGGAGATTATTAGCTTATATATTAAGGAGACTTATAGCCAATTTTGTAAGAAGAGAAAAGAAAGAAAAGGGGAGCAAATAATTAGAGAATAGAGAAATTCAAAAATTCTCCTGTGTTCTTTTTATTTATTTGCGATATGTGTGTTTCTCCTGGATCAAAGTTTTAACAATGCCTGTGACCGCTAGCTGCTAGTGAATCTTGCGATGCTGGAGCAGGGCAGCCGGTTTGTTTCTTGGCTCGATCCGAGGCGGAATCGATGGACCGGCGCGCCGTCAGGCGACGCGAATTGTTGGTTTTGGTCAGTCCGGTCGTCATCCATCCCCCGGCTCCCTGGCTGGCTGCCTGGGAGCGACATGGAACGGTTGGCTCCGTCGCCTGTGCGTGCACTAGCAGCTAGCCGTCCGGTAAAGATCATGCTGTCTCCGTCCCGTTTGCTCCGGAACAGGGACATCGCACTGTTGGCTTACATCTCCACCCAGAAAATTTCTCCCGAGTTGTCGAGAGTCGTCGAACAGTTGCCTACGTTCCGGAGCATATATTTTCTTTTGTCGATAACGAAGAAGACCACACGTGTATGCTCATCATCACGCATACTGTATGACCGAAGATGGGGGCTAAAATAAATTGAATAGAAGCCGCATCGATAAAAGTTTCTCTAAAATATCTCGAGAATACTCGTCTTTCATAGTAATAGCTATAATAAGCTATGAACAGAGTCTAAACACACTCAGAGAAATTCCTAAGAAAAACCGAGCTAAACAGGAGCGATATTACCACCACGTAAGGTGTGGTACTATCATCATGTAAAGTGTTGTACTACCTTTCTCTTAGATCAGTACAGGAAATTCAGTCTGAACAAAAAAAATACATGCAACTTTCACAAGAAAGATCCAAATAGCTTAAAATTTTACACACACCCTGCTTAAGGTCTTATGAATCTAATCCAAAAGGATCGCAAGAATCCATATCAAATTTCAGATCTTTTTAAGAACAAGTAAGATTGCACTAAAACTACGTAAAAACCAAAAATAAGGAATATGACTTGCTCATAGATGGATGATAGTCAAAATAGATCTAGATGTATCCTCATATATCACAGCAAACAAGAACACCAAAAGAATCAAGACAAAAATAATTAAATAAAAAAAACTCTTAGAGATGTCAAATCCAAACAAAATCAAGTAACTTCAAGAACTTACAAAACTCGATACCAAGATGGATGTGATTGATTTTTATATGACATCTCCATCACACACTCATACTTGGCATCTAGTAAGATCAAGAAAAGAATAGAGAAGATCAAAACCAACAAGATCAAGAGCAAATCAACAAAAACAAGAGATATATAAGATATAAATAAAGTTGATGTATTACTGCTTAAGAATGAAGATTTTATAATCACTCCACCTGAAGAACAAGAGAGTATACCATAATACTTACACTTTTCAAATCCTAACCCTATAACACTTGATTTCAATGAGGAAAGTCAAAATGGTTGGATGGTTCACTAGTAAGTCTCCATCCTAATCCATTAAATAAACAAGATAACCGGGTTCATCTAGCTCTAATGAATACTATCCACTTAGTACGTATGTAGGGAAAACTCGTTAACCTCACACAATACAGATTTTACTCACATATTACACTTATATATACTTTTCAAAGCACATGAGCTCGACTCTGCTAAGTTCTTAGTTTTTTTTATCCAACTTGATCTTTTCAGTTTCTCCTTAACTTAAACTGCTTTTCCAAGCGCTACTCAAGCACCGCAGTTTTAGTCCAAGATAGTTTTTGGTATTTTGATCAACTTATCAAAATACTATTTCTTAACATGTTTTTATTTTTTTACAAGTAATCGACATACTTGCCATATGTAGATGTATTATTGGTTTACCACGCGTCGGTAAGTCTCTCCCGTTTCAGTTCCACCGGTCTATGCCTCACTTAGACCGACCAAATCACATGATGCAACCCGTCGCTCGAACTTCTCTTCAATATTTTTTGTCTTTCTCGTGCCATACTTGAGTTTAGTCATCTCACATGGTATTCTTGATTATTCTGGACCTTATCTCCTCCATGAGCGTAATCTCGATCCTCGCCGTTAATCATGGTTAACTGCAAGCATTCCTGCATATCTAAAGGCCAAGAAATCGTTTTCGGACACAAGGTTTTTACAACTTGGCCCACGTTAGTCAAAACATGCTTCATACAACACATATGTACTGATCTAGGTCAATTCATGACTCAATTTCCTAAAATATCAAGACAGGCCGATACTACCGATCCCCACAACTGGAACTCTCTGAAAAACTATAACCGACAAGTAATCCGCGATACTACCGCTCTGCGGTCTAACCACCGGGTTCACACCGCCTACCAGTTTGACCAACAACTGCCCGATGATCAGGCTGGCTTGCCTGAAAATTTATGAAACCAATTTAGACAATGCAAACTTTATAAATTTAACCACTTTTCTAAAGTGGCAAAAGTTCATTACAACAAAACCTTTCTTCTCACATGATCATCCACATGCACACGCGGGCAACTATGCCCTCTTAGCATATGCCTAAAATAACAAAGGCCAGAGACACAAATTTTCTGCTAAGACATAGTCACATGTGCATTAAAATGGACGCCATGATTTAAACCATAATAGGTGGAGTCGTACCTAAACAAATCCAGCACCACATAGGAGAGTTGGTTCCAACATATTTGATAAAAGCGATATTAGTTAAATTAACATGCGAAATGGGTCATCTGACCTAAATCGGCCGTATTTGGAAATCCAGGTTGGGGACCAAAGATTTCAGTACGGTTTTCTGAAGCCATTTGACCCCAGACTACAGCGAGAACGGAACTGCACTCGTTTCACCATTCAATCTTCGGATACTCAAGACTGAGAAAAGTTAGCACAATTCGGCACGTAGCACATCAAACTTATCTCACTGTCGTGGTATGTACCAAACAGAAGAAGAAGAAAAAAGATCCTAGCAATACATCACAACGCTTGTGAACACCAACAGCACGGTGAGAAACTAAGAAGGGCGGCACCGGGGCGGCTAAAATGATGCCCACGGTATCGCCTCCCAGAGCTACCACAGGGAACAGAACCCAAACCAAGAAACGGAGACTGATGCAGACACACTGTGCACGCAGATGTGCGACATCACCGCACGGGTCGCAGTTGGATCGGAATCCGGAGGAGCACCGGTGCCGTCTTTCTTCACCAAGGAGTCTTGTCGCCTGGCCCAGCAAGGATGATCTGCGAAAGACCATGGAGAAGAAAGAAAACATGGAATTGTGGTATCAGACTGAGAGCATGGCTCAGTGGTGGATAACTGCTTTCCACAGGAGGCACGTACATTGCAATCTATGGCGAATCGCCGTGCGAGCATGATGGCCGTGTTCCGTTCTCTAGCTGTTTCGAAGGCCAGAACTAAGCTGAGGTCACTTCTGGGCCGCCAAAACATCGCCTGCGAGGCTGCTTCACCACCACCTCTGACACCACATAACTGAAACAGAAACAGTAAGGCTGTAAGGGGGGCAGGCATTAGCTGGTACACACGCGAATGTTAGGATGTTTCTATCACGCGGCCTACATCTCGGTTTGCGTCGTTAGCAATGCTGGACAAGGGCGACACGCCAATACCAACTGATGATCATGGGACAGTAAAAGTGTAGAGAAACATGACAAATGCTATATGCATATGCCAGGTGAACTACTAGTAACAATTGTTATGAATATTGTGTGTATATTGATGAAGCCCAAAGGGCAATATATATAGAGAGTACAAGAGGGTATATGGAAGAAATACAAGTCATATAAGGAAACAAATAAGAGTCCTATTCTATCTCTAATACCTTATCTCTAATATCCTTAACACCCCCCACAAATGCAAAGCGTATGCAATAGCATTGCATTTGAAAAAGGGTTAATACTAAAACAAGAAATATCCGACGTCCGAGTCGTGATAAAGTCGTCGTTGCGTGCAGTCGTTGAATAAACTGTCAAATCAAGCCGAAGAGGAATAGATAGAAGCATGACGGCACAGATCGAAGCCTGAGACGGCGGCGGCGCAATGCACAAGAAGCGCAACGGAGGCGCGGTGCAGAAGAAGCGCGGCGGCCTTAAAAACTCGGGGCGGCGGCTCAAAGAGAAGCGGCGGCATCGTAAAGACTTCTACGATCTGCAGCGGCTCAAGCAAAAGAGCAGCGGCTGCTGCCATACAATAGAAAATTCCTACACTCCTATGACTGACAATAAATTTGTGGACTCGCACGACTTAGACGAACTAAAAAATAGAGACTACAGATTTGAATGGATGCAATGGAAGACTCACTAAAAAAACTGAAGACTGACTTAAAAAAACAGCAAAAAGAAAAACCCCTTAAAATCCCCCTCCATCTCTCTCTTCACGCCCGATCCCCCTCTCGTTCTTCACGCCCGCGCGAGACACGGGAGGCGGTAGGACGCGCAGGGGAGCGTGCGCGTCGGAGGCGCTTGAGAAGCTGAGACGTGGGCACGGTGGCCGGGAGACAGCAGTGCGGCCGGAAGTCGGTGGAGCGGGCGCGGGGAGACGCGGCGACGGCGCGGAGAGCGCTGAATCCGGCGGCGGAGAGCCCGGATCCGAGGCGGCGAGACGCGGCGACGGCGCGAAGAGCGCTGAATCCGACGGCGGAGAGCCGGATCTGGGCGGCGGCACGTGGATGAGGCGGCTCGAGAAGCTTGTGGCGGAAGCCTGCGGAGATGGCCAGATCCCGGAGAGAGCCATTCTGGATGGCGTGAGAGCACGAGGAGGACGGCGGCGACCATATGCGTTCCTCCTGAGCCGGCCGGGGGGGGGGGGGCGGCACCAAGCGGAGCGGCGGCGGCGTGGTGGCTGGAGCTGGCCAAGAGGAGGCGATCCGGCAACGAATAGCCTGCTCCGGGTGGGAGGCAACCCGCATGAGCCAGGAGCAGCCCGAAAGCAAGCCGGCGGCGCCGGACGTGGGCAGGAGATGGCGACTTGCGACTGCGCCGCCGCCAAGAAGAGGTGGCCGCCCCCGGGACCGTAGATCGCTCCTCCCGGGGGCAGCAGATGCGGAAGTTGCGCGGAGGCTAGGAGGCAGCGACGATGGGTACAGTAAACCCTAACCTTTGCTCTGATACCATGTTATGAATATTGTGTGTATATTGATGAAGCCCAAAGGGCAATATATATAGAGAGTACAAGAGGGTATATGGAAGAAATACAAGTCATATAAGGAAACAAATAAGAGTCCTATTCTATCTCTAATACCTTATCTCTAATATCCTTAACAACATTACTGAAAACCTTGTTGTAAATCTTGAAAGGGAACATGTTATATTGATGTCACGGCCATACCTGACAATTTAACGGCCCTGTGCTAAATTTGAAATGAGGCCCTACATCTAAGAAAAGTGAATTACCAAAATAAAATGTATCTTTTATTTAATAGAGTAAAATACACTGTGAGTCCCTAAACTTGTCATGTTGGATCATTTAGGTCCTCAAACTTTGAAACTGCAGATTCATATACTTAAACTTGTTTAAGTGGGTCAACGCAGGTCCTAAAGATGATTTACTGACTTGACCTCTGATGTGTAATCTTGATCAATACCAGCGTGGTGTGGGGTCACTACGTCTCCACCACTCACTCTGTCCATCTCCTCCGCCACCATGCCATCATCCCTCCTTCCCCTGAGCTTCCTCCCATACCACCGCCTCTGCCTCCCACCCCCCGCTGCTTCACCTCTGCTATGATTTTGAGTTGCTACTCGCCTACCTCTCCTCCCCCTCCACCGCCACATCCCTCACGTCGTCATCCCCGCTGGCCTATGTGTTGACCCTAGAGCGTTGGCAACGATGATTGGATCCAGTGGATTTCCTAGCTCGTTAGTAGTCGCATGCGAGAAAGATAATTAGATCTAGCTAGCGGCGATGACAAGCTCCATATCTGGCGGTTGGAGGTGTATGATCCGGCGGTTGCACTTCCACCGTGCAGCTCAGATCCTGTTGGCCGTCGGGGAGAAAGATGGTGGTGGAAGGTTCGGGGATGGGTGGGTCCGGTGACAGTGACAATGGGAATTCTGGCATGGACGAAGACGACAGCCGCTGAGGAGGAAGACGGTGGCGGAGGGGCTAGATTCGGCAATAGCGACGACAGGGATACCGACGTGGAAAAACACGAGGTAAGGGAATGCAAACGATCGCAACTACAGGGGATTAAAATGCCAATTTTATCACTCACTTGGCTGGTCACATTAGCTGCACGTGACCCCACGCCACGCTGGCATCGATCAAGGTTACACGTCAATGATCAAGCTAGTAAATCATTCTTGGGACCTACAGTGACTCACTTAAACAACTTTAGGCATATGAATCTGCAGTTTCAAGTTTTGGAGACTTAAGTGATCTAACTTGATAAGTTTTGGGACCCATAGTGTATTTTTGCTCTATTTAATATTATCGTTGTCACATCTTTTCTCGAGTCCATGAAACACGGAATAAATAGATGAGAGTGATGTTGATTGATGTATTGCCACGGGATTTTTGTTTTGAATCATAAGTTAGTTAGGAGGGGGAGTACTCCCTCTAGTTTATAAAAACACTTCATTTTTGGATATGTGGAGTCAAACTTTGGCTGTCGATGAGGAATAGAAGATATGCTGTAGCTATACCCTACCTGCATCGATGAGGAATAGAATTCCTTGGCAACCACTGTCTTTCCTTTAGAAAGTCTCATCCGCAATCTTCCAACATTGAGAACATGAACAGACTCTTTCGGCTGATCAGTTCCATTAAACTGAAGCACAACGACCTGCCATGAGACACAAAACATCGGGAACTTAAGAAAAGATAATTAAAGATGATCACTTGATGCTGGTAATGTTAAAATACAAAGGCCTCAAGAATTGAATTTTGTTTTTTGTAGTTGATGGTGATTTGAGATATGGCTAGGTGCTCAGCAATCTCATTTCATACTAAGAGCAGAAGATGACATGTCGATGAGTAATGCATGCATGGACCCAAAAGCCAATGCAGACTACTCATTTAGTAAAAATAAAACGTTAGAAAAACTTCTGCACATTGCAACCCCTACATGCATATATTGTGCAAAGGAAATGCCAGAAAATGGCTAAGGATGGTATAATCATACATTGAACTCGGTTTCAGGTTTCTTTCCTAGTGTCTCTACGTAATCCACCAATCCAGCATCTGCTAAGAACTCATGTTAGTCAGGCAATAAATAAGAGATGCAGATAATTTTGCCCAACAGATGTGTTCAGTCAAACAAACCGGGGTCTACTAGCCCAGCTGTCTTCGCTATTGCAATTTCACCACCAAAATTGACTTCAGCTTGCACATACCGTCCAACATCATGTGGCTCTGGAGCATATACTGGTCTCGTGGCACCTACAGAAGTTCCATAACAACAAATTTCAGAAGAACCGTGGGTCTGAATTTGAGTTGATTAAAACAGTTGACAGATATAAGCACAAGACAAAGACCAAAAAATTGACAGTTATAATGTTGCGCTTCGACTACTCTGCAGTCGTTACCAAGGTTCCAAAAACCGAAACCGGAAGAAATCCCGGTCGGCGGCCGGTAACGGTAACCGGACGGTTACCGGAAAAACCGGTAGAAAACCGGTCACAATTTGAAAATCAAAATTTGAATTTTGAAATGTTTTAAAACAGGTAACCGAAAAAACCGGACGGAAACCAGAAAAACCGGCCAGTAACTGGAAAACCCGGAAAAAACCAGCCAAAATTTGAAAATTAAAAATTGATATCGGCCGGTTTTTTCGGAAACTGGTCTTCACGGGTAAAAACGGTAACCGGCGGTTACCGGCCAGTAATTGCCGGGATTTTGAACCCTGATCGTTACGACCACGCTAAGTCAATTTACGACCACTTCATAGATGGCTACGACCACGTGAAAGTTACGACCACACACAAAGTAGTTATGACCACTTGTGTTTGCTCCGACTACGCTATGTACTTGTAACTTCTGTTAACAAGAGTTACGACCACATTCACACTACGCTGCACGTTCTCGTAACCGAGCTACGACCACTCTGGTTTACGAGAACTCGAGACTTCGACTGCAGACTCTGCTCATTCGACCACGTAGTAGACTTGATTACAGTAGGCGTAACTCGATTACGACCACGTTGAATACTCGATCACCGTGGTCGTAAAGCGTTTATGACCACGTCTTCGGCTTCATGAACACCTCTGATTTCCCCATGCCAAAACTGCTCCTTCTTCTCTTCTTTATTTCTCTCCCTCTCGTTCGATCACACCGATTGCTTCACCCCCCTCGTTACATTGCTCTGCCTTTTATATCCAACTCTACGACTACAACACGGAGATAACTACGACTCCGAAATGGACTCGAAAATTGACTCGTACGCGGAAACAAACTCGTACACAACTCGAACACATATAATACAGCAAAACTGACTCAAATACAACCAAACAAGATTACTAACTCTTACCATATAATTCACCAGGAAATGCTTCCTTTTGCCTTTGCAATAGTTTATTGGCACTAAAAGCAAAAAAAGTACTAACAATTTTCTAATTTGTTGTGCAACTCTGTTTTAAGAGAACAATAACCTGAATTTGAAGTAGAGAGAGATGCTTTTAGGTCTTGCAACCAGAGTGCAGCTTTCCTTTTGCTTTGTGAGAGAGAGAGAGAGGGGAGGGGGGGGGGGGGAGAGCATGATTCCACCTGAAATGATCTCTTTGTTGCTTCCTTTTGGGTGTATCCGGAACCACTGGACTGATATATTCGAGAAATCCATGGGAGTACCACCCAGAGCAACTATGCGTAATATTGAACCTAAGCATTGGAGACCCTCCAAATCGAACACAGGGATATCATTTCCCTTTAGTCTTTTGTGCAGTTCCAACTGGTAAAAACAAACTTAGAAATCGTTAATATATTTCCATGTTTTCTATTCTACTCTACAAAAACTCTCTACCCACTGGAAGTATTTCAGATGTTGAAATAAAAGAGCTTGATATTGCTAGCCACATAAAAATAACAGCAGAACTTGTTTGATCCCAAGGCCACTGTTTCAACACACATGGTTCATTTTTTTACTGATCCAAGTAGGACCAAAACTGTTTTACCAAATAACACAAATAATCTGTATGCATCATATTCAACATTAGTCAACCATGGCAAGGTAGTCACTGCCTAATAAGATTTTTTTTTTCACGTCAGCATTCTGCTTGCTTGCTTATTATGTTCATAGCATTTCAAGAATTATACAAATAGTCACATGCTTCTGGATCCAATGTGCCTAAAACATCTATGTTTCTGTACTGCCATTATTTTTTTGGTACACTACAGACTACACATGACAAAATGTTGTATGGTTTCAACTTTGACTGTGAATACATCTTCAAAGTGGCCATGCGAAATAACTACAAAACAACTGAAGCTAGCACTGGTAACACATACCTCTTTCAAAAGATTAACACAATTCGTGGACTTCTCAGCGAACATCTTACGTAAAATTTGGATTTCATTTTCCAGGTCCATTGCCTGGAGGAGTACTAAATGTATAAATAGAGTTGGCACACTCCAATTAAATAACCGAGCTGTGTAATAACTAAAATCAATTCTACCTTGCTAGGGTAATGCAGCATTTTGATTCTCCGGGCCTCTCTAACTTCTTTCGTTAGTTCCTCCATATCCTTCCAAACAGCAAATAGATGTCACATACTCACATACACATTGATTTGTTTTGAAAACAAAGTAAAAGATAAGGTTTTGTAAGTTAGAAATGATGTCAACCTCTGAACCTCTGGACGTATATGAGAGTATATGCAGCTGGAAGTTGTGAGGAATAGCAGGGGACTAGATGGAAGTGAAGGCTTAGAAATCTAACTAAGATAAATAAGAACAAGAAACCAAAATGCAATGTACTAAGGGTACAATGCTGGGGAGTATCTTCCAGGAACCCAGGTTATCCCAAACTGCACTGGTGTGCACCGAATAACTTGCATGTAATTCAAATTTTATACCAATGCATGTATGGGTAGAGAGAAATGAGCAGGTCTTCAGAATTGACCAAAGCGATTTATGTAGACAAACCGATTGAGCTAGGAATAATAGCTTGGTATAAATATAAAGAACAGGAACAAGTAAAAGTCTTATTAAAATAAACTTCACTGCAGAAAGTTGGAACCAGCAAACTGAGCTCTCGCGCTAGCTTGTAGTAATTGATATGTAATGAACTAATGAGTAATGGAGGCAAGAAACTTTTAATAGTATCTACATACTTGCTTCCCAGTTCTTTGGGACATCTTTTCATGCTCATGAAGTGCTTGTTGAACTCTTTGCACAGCAGACTTAGCATCTTCTATCTCCGTATGAGCATTAGCTCTTTCTTCTTCAACAATTCTCTTGGCATCTTCAGAAGCCTATGAGCAAGACGAAAAAGGCAAACCCTCAAAACGTGTAAACAAATGACAATGTGCAGGAGGTGTAGAGGACAGTTCAACCCGTAGAAGCACTGGTATGCTTTTACAAGTGTCGAATAACAATGTTAAAATATCACTCAAGAAAATTCAATCCCTGCTTGAGATAAGTCATGATCTATGCTCACTCACTAACTGCGTGTTTTTGTCTGAGGCATATTTGAAAAATCAAGTCAAAATCTTCATACATATTCATTACACAAGCCACCATGAATTACAAAGGGCTGGAATTACATGGTTCAATTTTTTATGGAAATCACCACCAGCCACGCAGATCCAATGGTGTAAAGTGGACAAGTGGTGCATAGTTTCTTTCTCTACAGTGATCAAGTCCCCTCAACACATACTTCCCCACACATTCAATTGTAAGAAAAAACTAACCTTACTCTAATGTAGTAACATAGGCATACATTCTTCACAACTAAACTAATATATTTGGTAAATGCCCTAACTTTTTATGATCAATGGGCATCCTCAACTGAATATGAAATCCTTCTGTGCTTTCCGTACACCTCTAAAATGAGGGAACTTTATTAATTCCTAGCTATGAGTTATTTTCCAGAGAACTTCATGAATTAACCATTAAGCTGCACCACTTACAGACATCTCACGGAGAGCTAGATTTTTGTCTAGTACCATAACTGCCAATTAAGAAACCAAATAAGCATGCAAGTTGGCAGTGAATTATGAACAGTACAAAATGAATCGTTCATGACACTATGAACTTTGGCATTGCTCAAGTAAATAGATTCTGATTCCTGAACATATCAAACCTCCTGTTTATAAAAGTTAATGCTACAGCACTGCAAACAAACAAATTGGCACATACCAGCTTTAATGATTTTGCTAATTTTGTGACCTCTGCTTTTTGCTGAAGCAACTCAGCCTCTCTTTTGGAGAGCTGAACTGCAAGAATCTCCACCTACAAAATAGTATAATAAAATGCCAACGTTAGAAAGGAGTGCTGCCGTGGCAGGTAGCTGGAAGTTTTTCAACAAAATAAACAGTAAGAGAATTGAAATAACAACTTGAAGAATTAAATTAGGCTGTGTGGAGTATAATATCCTATAAACATATGCTATTAGAAATAAGTGTATTGATAAACATCATCCGGATGTTTTCTTTCTAACTATTATCCAGATTTGTGACCGTTGAATTAGAGATCCAACGGTCACGAATTCTTCCCGCCCCCTCCAAAAAAAAATCTCTCCCCTCTCCAAAAATAAGAGGCCGTTGGATCTCTAATCCAACAGTCCGAAATTTGGATGATTGTTAGGAATAAAACATCCGGATGATACCTATACACACCCTAGAAATAAATACATGTCAAGACGAAAGATAAACCTAAATGAAAAATGCCTTATGTATAGGATATGAAGAAACCAACCATAGAAATAGACTCCTCGATTTCATCCTTAGTTTTGCCTGTCACCTGACCTCTCAGTGACTCTAATACACTCTTTAGATTCTTCAGAAGGATATCTCGCTCCAACAAAGCCACTTGTCTCCATTTAACCTGAGAGTTTGAGCAAGTCAAATAAAACATAAAATGTTCTAATTTTAGTCACGATTACAGTTATTGATAAACTAAATTCATCATGGAGTAGATATGCCAACACACTGTAAACAGCATATGATATAATCGTAGAAGTAACAAAAGTGGAACTCCGTAGCATCATTAATTAAACTGATTGGCACATAGGCAATAATGCACTAAAATGTAAAGGTCTGAACCTCTTTAGACAACAAAGTGGCAGTGTTGAGACCCTTCTCAAACTTCATTGCAAGCTCACGGACTGATGGACGCTGGCGACGATCAAGCAGATCTGCAGTCTCCTTGGCGGCAATCTCCTTGAGAGGCGGCATTTCTGGGCCATCAGCCAGCTTGATCACTATACCGTTTGAACCATTCTTGTAGGTAGGAAATTTACTTCTGATGATGTTTGCTGGACGCAATGGCCCTGGCCGTAGGACTTCAGTCTGCGCCCTGCCCCCATAATCAAGAGTTGCTGCCCGGGTCATCTACAAAATACAAGTACCCTGCAAAACTAGTTTCACAAAAGAAAAGGCATTATTATTACACAATCCACAACATTTACTGCATTGAATATGTCATGCACATAACTAATTGACATTTGACGATTTCTTCCTGGTCCAAAATATGCCAAAAGCAAAGGAAGAATGACAGCACAACGAAATGGAATCCAAGAATGTAAAGGTGGAAACAGGCTGGATGAGCAATAAAATATGACCTAATTGTTTTTAGCACCTACAGCTTGCGTGAAGCAAATGATAAACATCACATGATCTTATCTTTGAAGTGACAAACAACCAAGAAAGCAAAAGGGGCAAAATCTCTAGAGAAAAATTAGAAATGTGCAAGCATCTTTTCATAAACAATAAGCACCACAATACAGGAAAGGGAAATGGCAAAAAGACTAGACCCTCACAAAGAATCAAAAAGGTTAATTACACACCAGCAAATTTTTGGAGCACAAATGATTGCAGGTGGCTGGCAAAATAACGCAGCATCAATTCATCAACCTCCCATATTGTCGACAAAACCCTCCACAGCAAATTTTCACTAGGAATGATATTAAGATCAAAGTGGAACCTACTACTTTTAACATCGCTTTCTAGAATTCCACAAAAAAAAGGACAGTTAGAGGACGCCAAGAATGCAACTCTATCAGTGAACAAGGAAAAGCACTTCCGCTTTACAGTTGGAGTGGTCCACCATTGTTGGTTAGGCAAATGGAGAGCTACAGAGGTGCTCAGAGAAGCAGTACATCATCTAATTCTGGCTAATTGATCCTGAAGGTAAGAATTTTCGCACGGGGCAAGTAAAAAAAAATAGCAAAGGTAAGCTGCATAGTTATACCAATTTAAACAAAACACTCAAGAACAAACTCTTCGATTACCTGGGAAGATAAACGGTAAAACTCTAGAGTGAATCATATACTGTGGCAACTTCAGTTCTAAAGCAGAAGACATATTTCATATTTGTCGTTGAAACAAGTAGTACTACATGACAAATACAAGCTATAGCACAAGTGAGTAACAAGTTAAAACTTTATAGTTATATTAGCCCCTCAATTTACTACTATTTCCTGAACCACGAATCCACTTCGAGTTTTTTAAAACAAATAGACTCTCTGCTAATTAGAGAAGTGAAGCCATACAAAATGCTTAAAAAAAACATTGCACCGTCTAGGATTATACTACGACCCAAAGATAAGATCGTATCTTAGACTAACCAAAACTAAAAAAAATGCGGAGTCGAACTTACTCCTACTAGTCCCCCATTGCAAGCTCTACACGGCCCCATCAAGAGATAAACAATTGAACTACAGCTGTAAGAGATAAACAATTGAACTACAGCTGTATTACTCCATTAATTTGGACTCCACATGGAATCCCATTTTATTTTCCGAGTCCTAGCACTACTAACCACCCAACCGCTCCATGCAAATGTGATCCCGCACTTCAATCTTCTCCCAACGAAACACGAAACCAACAAAGGATCGAACAGCAGCTAGCTGAATCTTCTCCAGAGTCCAGAATACGCTTGGGAAAAAATGCAAGAAGAGAATAAATTTAATTTTTACCCACTAGCTAAGCGAAAAAGACCCAAACTTTCCACTACCCGAGCAGGCGATGCCTCAAGAACAACTGCAAATTAAAAAAACATAAAAATCCACAGAAAAAATGGGTGCCAAGAACTAACCCAGCAATGCGCGCCTCTAGGCCGAGGCTTGGATTCGGGACCTCCTCCACGCGAACCGAGCTCGGATCTCCGCAGCCTGGTGGGAGCCGGGAGCAGAATCACCGATTCGCGCCGCAATGGGGCTGATCCGGCGAGTAATTTTCTGGGAATTTGGGGATCGTAAGAGGGGTTTGCGTGGAGGGAAGCTTACTTTCCTGTCTAGAGTTTGCTCCTCTCCCTCCCTACCTCCCCTGCTTCTCTCTTCTTTGGTGCCTGATAGGGCGGGTGGCAGCTTTGAATAGCCTCTCCGGGGGCACCTTTTTTCGCTAGGCCCACACAGTGGGCGGATTCTTTTTAGTTGCAACTTTGTGTGGCTTGGGATTTTAGCCCTAACTCGAGCATCTAGTGTGAACAAATTGAATACCAATAAGCTCTTTAAAATAAAAACTATGCCAATAAGTCGCTTTGAAACAGCAATTGGAAATAATGTATTGGAAAACATGACGTGTCAAGTATTTGTGAATAAATAAAGTGGTCAAAACTGACAAATATTTGCGAGCGAAGGGAGTATTCCATTATATAGAATGTCAAGGGAATATATTTGATTCAAGAATTAGAATTAGAAGGGTGGATATCTCCTGTT
Organism: Dendrocalamus sinicus; assembly: GCA_036346575.1. Lineage (NCBI taxonomy): Eukaryota > Viridiplantae > Streptophyta > Magnoliopsida > Poales > Poaceae > Dendrocalamus > Dendrocalamus sinicus. The sequence goes on along the minus strand of CM070648.1, from coordinate 33,353,780 downwards.
TGGATGTCCTTTGGAATTGGAATTGTGGATGAATTCTATCTTATTTGGGAGACAGCTTAAGTGGGAGACCCCAATACCAAGCCCAACACATTTGAATCGGAAGGAATCGACGCTTCGACACACCGACTCGACCTCCTCCTACCTTCGTGTCTAGTGACTCATTCCTCCTCCAGTGGCCCAATCCCCGACGACTCCTCTCCTTCTTCGGCGGCCCCCTTGCCACCAAATCCTCCCCTCTGGCGGCCCCCTCGCCAACGACTCCTCCCCTCCAGCCCCATCGCCGGTGAATCCCCTCCTTCGACAGTTGCGTCGCCGTACACCGCTGAAGTCACATCGCCCACTTCCTCTCCACCATCACCATAAGGTTGTCTTCTCCGTCGTTGGTGCCACCATGACGTCGTTTTTTCCGTTGCTGGTTCCGCCATGACGTCTTCTTCCCCATTGCCGGCTATTCTAGCACTCAAATCTGAAGGCGATGAGGCAAACTGAGCGTCACCAGAGTTGGAGAAGGAGAGCAATCCTCCTCTTCCTCATGGCCAACGCTGCCACCTCATCTTTCATGTTGTCGCACGGCTGTAGCTTGGATCCGAAGCAGTGTGGAGATCAATCTTCTCCACCGCTGCTTCATCCTCACCAGTACCGTCACAAGTGAGCTCTTGACAGCAACTTCTTCTCTCTCTCTCTCTCTCTCTCTCTCTCTCTCTCTTGTCTAGCTATGATGCACCGATCGCCAGTGATCCGCCGTTCACCGATGATATCCTACTTGCTGGTTGTTGGGGGACGATGCATGACCGGCGGGTATAGCAGCAAGATAATGGCTTTGGTGTCTATGGCGAAGGAGCCAAGCGTTTCCAAGTTAAAATTTTCTTTGCTATTCAAACATGAATCGGAATTTGCTGATGATTCCATTTCAGAGTGAATCTATTTGGCAACCAAAAAAAAATTGGAATCATAGTCTAATTCCATTTCCAATCGAATTGGGATTGGGACTCCAATTCAAAAAGGCCCATTCCAATTCTGTGATCAAAACGGACCCTTAGCTTTTTTTTTCAATTTAACATGAAGATTTGATACAGTTAACTACCTAAAAATAATAGCCATGTATTGTACAAACAGGAACGAAATCAAGGAAGTGATAAAAAAAAAGGAATTACTGAAACCATACGCACTTACTCCTGATGAATGATGATGCCTCATGTCTGTTCCCTCGCAAAAAAAATGATGATGATGCCTGTTTTGGGTAAAATAATTATGGGCATATCTTCTTGGGTAAAGTTCTTTGGGACGCGAAGGTTCACTTTCCTTTGTAAAAGGAAAGGTCCCACCACATACTGTAGCCTCTCGCATCCACTGCAGAATTTCATTCTGCGGCCAGTCGTGTGCTTACTCACATCACGTCGCAGCTGGAATCGACGGATCACATTACGACCTCCGCAGAAGATCACGGCACGGGATTCGACGAGCTAGCAAAGCGAGAGTGGACAGCTGGAGCCGGTGCAGCAAATCCCGCCCCGCCTCGGACGACAGCAGCCGTCGGTTCCCGATCGCACGGACCAGGACCCGCTCCGCGAGCGACACCGGGATCGGACGGCCACGTTGGTGGCGCGAGGGACGGGCGCGATGCGCCAGTCCGTTACGAGCCGTTAGGACTGTTGCATATACACCCTTCTCGTTTTATCTTATGCCGAGAGAGCCCCTGAAAGAGTGTTGCTTGCGTCGAGTGGTTTACCAACCTGAGCTACCTGACAACGAGGCCACGCCGTGCGGGGAAGCCGCGTCGCTGGTACTGTTTCTTTGTTTTGGATCATGGTTTATCTAAAAATCAAAATAAATAAGTTGATTTTAAAATAGATTTTTCAAATAACTTTTTGAGCTTCTCTATCGTCCGTTGTTATCTTGAAAAGTGTAAACAAAGCTATTATCTATAACTGAAAGCCATCGCTCGCAGCCCAAAGGAACAGAGCCGTTGTCGGGAATATCAGGGGCGGAACTATAATTGATGCATGGGGGTACAGGTGCACCCCAAAATTTTTGCAAAAAATGTAGTGTATACCCTCCTTAATGCATAGAATATACACAAGAAATACTTACTAACAAGTATCAAATAATTTCTGGCAGCCCAGCCCTGCCCAACAGACATAGGAGTGAACCCAATTCAATCAAGCCCATTAGCTCATCTGAAGTGAGCATTCCAGTGGTGCCATCTTGCCATCCTCGATTCCCCTCTCCATCCAACCATCCTAAGTCTTTAGCGCAGAGCGCAACCGCTGCAGGAGACCAGAAGTGTGTGTGCCCGTGCCCTAGAATCCACCAGCTCTGCACCTCTGCCATGCCGCGCCGTGCCTGTGCGACTACCAGCTCCGTGCTTCTGCCTCATGCGCGGCGGCTCCACCAGTCCTCCGCTCAACCGCTCCTAGGACCTAGGCTCCGACTTGGCTGCGTGGGCCACAGCGACAACATCGTCCACTCTTGTCAGCTCTCGATTCGTCCTTAGAGTTCCAGGTTTGTTAATTGTTCTCCACTTCTCCTTTAAGTTTGAGCCTACTAGCATAGATTTCAAGATTTGTTGATTGTTCTCTAATCTCTAGTGGTTCGATTTGAGAACTGAACCAGTGAAACCTGGCAGGATTATAGTTGCGTGCCGTGTGCTTGATGCGATATTGAGGTATTTGAATTTATGTTAGAATAGATATATTTTAAGTTCGCATCTCTATTGCTAAAATTCTGGCTCCGCCACCGGTGATGTTAGTTGCTTGTCCTAGCTGCTGCAGCTGCGTGCATTGAATTCCTTCGTGCTATCGTCGGGTTCATTAAGTCCATCGATGGTGTTATCTCTTATCTGTCCATACTAATTAATCAAGGACATACAGTGTGTGAGGACGTTGAGTTGGTCACATCCCGGTCATATTCTTGTCGAGGGCTCATTTGCATAAGATCTTGTAAAGCTCAGTAAGTTGGTTAAGATGGCCTTAACTATATAATGGCTAACACGAGCTCAGCCGGATTCGAGTTTTTTAACAAGAAAAGAAGGTAGGAGGTTTCCTTTCCAACCCAACTAACTGGCTAAAGCTAGCTCACTAGTTCTAGGACGGCAAAGATTCATCTGTTGTTGGGCTTGTTTGGTAACGGCTGCGACTTATGGCTTTTGGCTGAAATTTTTGAATTTTGTCTGTTTACGGTACAGATTACGGAGAGATAGATACTCACTTGCGATTTTAGATGGTACAGATGTTAGGCTTTTAACGTGTATATCGTTTAACTTGTAGACTCCGTCTTGAGAAAATACTTCGTTTAAAAGTTAGGTACTCTAGTAAAAGCCAAAAACCATCGGCTTTAGAGGAAAAGAACAAGCCCGTTAGCTAGCTAGGCTCAAACGTAAAGATGTCCTTGCAGTTGAAAAACATTTGCCATCATTGCTGGTGAGGTGCAAGTGCAGATGGTTACCTTCAGAAGAAAGGCACAATTATGCATGCCTAGGCCCCGCTCGGTTGGCTGAAAAGTTATTGTTTATAGCTGAAATTACACTATAATAGTTAAAATTTCATTGTAACTGAAGGTGACTTATTTGGTGTAATTAAATTTAAAAAATTAAAAATAGAAAAATATGTTAGCTCCTTACGGACAATGCGAACGAATACGGGAAAAAAGAACCGACAAAAAAACTCAAAAAAAGCCAAAAGTTCAGAAAAAACAAAAATTTATGAATAGTGAAAATAAACCAGAAGCCAGAAGCTCAAGCTGAAATGAGTGGACCCAAGCGCGATTACTCAAGTTTGTTAGTGCAAATCGGCGATTAATTAGGTTTCGCTTTTGTTTTTGTTTTTTCGGAGTGGACTCTCAATCATGCAACCAGCAACCCACAAGGACGTCGGCATCGATCATATATAGCTAAGTTTAGAGCACGCATGCCCAAGAAAGCCAGGCATGCATTTTGTACCAGGAAAGATAAACCAGATGGCCCTGTAAGGTACATATGTACAATTAGTTGACGGCGAATTTGCAAATTTACTCTTGGCAGCTAGCTCATTTACCACAAAAAATGTTGAGCCATTGGATCATACATCGACATTCATGCTCCGATTACGTTTTTTGGGTTCACTAGGCACAAGATTGAAACCAAACATTTCATCGGGCGACAGCAAGGACCCTAGTAGTGCGTCGATCATGGGCGGACCTAAGTTAGATGGTCCGGTGTCATAACATACTAGGTCCAATTTTTTTTTAACAAAATCAGCACATCCAGCTGCCCTGATCAACTCGGCTTCAGCTTCTGGCTTATTTTTCACTATTCATAAGTTTCATCTTTTTCTGAACTTTTGGCTTTTTGTTGAGCTTTTTTGCCGGTTCTTTTTTTCCCGTATTTGTTTGTATTATACGTAATGGGCTAACATATTTTTTATATTTTTAAAATTTTTTAAATTTAATTATGCTAAATAAGCCTCAGTCAGTTACAGTGCTTTTTTCAACCAGCTACAGTGTTTTCAGCCATAAGCCATGAGCTTTTCAGCTGAACCGATCACCACCCTCTCTCAGATCAAACTCAATGCATCCGGTCTATTCCTTAATTCCACAATCCAAATATTTCGTCGGGCGACAGTAAGAACCCTAATAGTGCGGGGATACAGCGAGGGCCGAGGATGCCACTAGCAGCGACTAGGTAGGGGAAGTCAAGAGTTCAGTTTCGTGGCAATGGGAGGCCATTTCACTATTTTTTATATTTTTAGAAAAAAACAGCTAGCGCTGCTCTAATGCAGTGATAATAATAATAATATGCATTAGACTATTATTTTAATCTACCCTGATCAATTCGGCTTCGGCTTCTGGCTTCTTTCTTATTTTTCACTATTCATAAGTTTCGTCTTTTTCTGAACTTTTGGCTTTTTGTTGAGCTTTTTTGCCGGTTCTTTTTTTCCCGTATTTGTTTGTATTATACGTAATGGGCTAACATATTTTTATATTTTTAAAATTTTTTAAATTTAATTATGATAAATAAGCCTCTCATCATTCTGATTTTTTCACCATCTCGATGTTTTCAGCCATAAGCCATGAGCTTTTCAGCCGAACCGATCACCACCAATAGAAAGTCTCAAAGTGTCATAGAAAAAAGTCTATGCAGTTCATTCTACCACACTTTATGATTTCGACCGGATCGTTTCATTTGAGACTTGGATTTTTATTTTATTTAATTTCTTTTTTCATTTCTTCAATGATTAAATTGGAACTCCGATCAATCATTTTGGCTGACTATTTTTACTTAGATAATAATTAATATTATTGATCATAGTGGATCTTTGAGAAAACGGACTTTGTATCCATTAAAGTATGTACTTCAACTTTTGTGTGCTAGAATTTTAGCTCGTAGATATATAAAAGCTTCGTACGGACTTTTATGCAATGATTGGGTTCGCTATTTTTAGAAGACCTTCTACCGAAGAAGAGCAAGTTTTCTTTTTGTTAGTCTGAAAGAATTAGAGAATTCAGCCGACGAAGAAATGAGAAGGAAAAGGCAACCATACGTGACACTAGTCCTTTCCTAGCTTTGGCACCGCGCGAACATTGCGTGCATCGTCCAAAATCCGAACTGTGTGGGGGGTATTCTAATGTTACATTTGCGGGGGACTCTGTGTCCCCCGAGACCATCCACACGTCAACTCTCCGCGAAACAGTCCACAAAGATTTGATAATTACATTTAGGTTCTCGGTTTTCATAAAAAGATTCCTAGATTCTTGCGAAAACCCCTACACGCTTTTTTCCTTGGTAGCGGCCCGCGGTTTCCCGTAATTACGAACATACTCTTATTTCTTCCGAAAAGACCCTCGGTTTTTTGAGAAAAAACCCCACCACTCTCCTTTATTGTGAAAAGGCCCTCGATTTTTTGCGAAAAAACCCCTACGCTTTCTTTTTTTTTTTTGCGAATTTTCGTCTCTTTTACTTTGGTCCACAGGGTGGCTGACGTGGCGTGGCGCCGCGCCTACGTGGCTAGTACTCTATATAGCTGCCTGATAGCGAACGACAGAAAGCTACGTTCTTTCTGAATTTTTGACACGTTTACACGCGTTTACAGGAATAACCATGTGCATATAAGAATGATAGAAATATCACTTCTACCACTTGATGACCGGACGGCAGCGTGTTGTAGCTGACACTTGAGCCATCGGAGCCCGGCCACCGTGCGGCGCCCTCCCTACCACCCGTCACCGAACAGCAGGTAATTAAGTCAGCTAATTATCTGGCTTAATTACCTGCCTTAACTATACATACTGATTCTTGGATTTTTTTTAAATATAGCAGATGAGCTAAAAAAATTATGAAGTTTTATGTGCAGCCTTCCGACACAACATAATTAGTTGTGTAATTTTTGTATAATTTTATCCGGTGCGAATGTTGCTCGAGAATTCATAGGATTGTGTTGTTCGTAGGAGTTGTTACATACACCAAATGAGTTTAAAAAATTATGAAATTTTATGTACAGCTTCAGGTCACAATCGACCTAATTATCGATTTTTTGGGAATTTTATGTGCTATAAATTTGTCATGTTATTTCATGTTAATTCAATCATAATTAGCGATATGCGATGCTCATTTAATTAGCGATTGAAATTGGCTGCTGCATGGTCACCATGTGCCAGGCATCTTTTGAAATGTGTGACCTCTCTCCTTCACACATATGTTGGCCTGTTGCTGCTATTCCCTTTTCCCGTTGCGTCCTTCGCATATTTGTCAATCTGTCCGTGTCGTCCCCCTCGCCCGCTCCCTCATCCACACATGTGTCGTTATGTCTGTACCGTCCCCCCTCGACTGCTCCCTCGTCTGCACATTTGTCAGTCTTATCGTGTCATCCCCTCTCGCCCGTAGTGTTGCGCGTCGACAAGGAGTCCTTAATTTGTGGAGTGAGCGCTCTGGGTTCCCTTTTCGCTCGACCATAAATACTAAGATCTCACGGTTTCTCATAGCTCATCTCAGTCGCTCATCGCAGAATCTCATTCTCACGCTCGTCGCTCAAAATTAAGAGTACATAGCTCATTCTTTAGAAAAGCTAGTGCACATTTGTCAAGGACGCGACAGTGCTGATTGCTTCTCCTGAAAGACGTGTATTTTTTTGTCGCATGCTTTCGATGTTATTCCCATAGTCATAGTTAATTAGTGTTATTTAGTTAGTCGTAATTAATGTAGTTTGTATTATAAAGTAAGTAGGTCATAGTTATTTACTCGTAGTTTTGTACTATTTTTGCGTACGTACAGTTCCCATAATTTATTATTGTTTCGTACTATATACGTATGTTGCCCATAATTGGTAATTAATGAATTGTTCATATGTATTACACATATATAATCACAAACTTGCATGCTGCTTGTTATCATTTTTTGTTGTAACGCTTATTGCGGATCTGATTATTGTGGCTTCAGGTAGTCGTAGACATGGAACAGTTGTTGCAGATCTGCGGGTCTAATTTTTCCCTAGGCGAACGAGACGTCCGTAGTCACCGTATGTGTTTCGTACTAGTCCCATGATCAGTAGTTAGTACACATATTCACAATATTGAGATCACATCCATACGCATCACATATATTTAAATTATAACAAAGGGGTGAATATATAAGCAATGCATAATAAGGTTTTATAGCATATAGTCGACCAGCCAAGTAAATAGTAGAGTCAAGAGTAAATTGCAGCAGAAGATAAAAATAAGTAGAAACATCTAGTGGTATGCCACTATATCCACAAGCAACCGATTGGGGGATTAGGCCCTAGAAAAACACATCATCGAACTCCGCAATGCCAGGGGCAAAGTATGACTCGTCTGGCATGTATTTTTCTTCATTCTCTGATCAACAATAATTTAAGCAATGTTGAGTACATTGCGTACTCAGTAAGACTTGTTGTGTATCGCAAATTACACACACACACACACACTATATGTATGTATGTATATATGCAAGGCTACCAAAGGATGAGACTCTGTACTAAGTTATTTTCAGCATGAAGCAAATTTTATTTGCAGTATCGATAAGTAGTAATTTGCAACAGAATTATAAAGAGCATTTAACATGTAATGAAATAACGTTTATATAACTTCCATAACAGTAGCTCAAATCTATTTACAGCCTTCCTCGACTGAGAATATCGCATAAATCCCACCCATGGGTATGGCACATGGAAGACACATACATGCTATCCTATATGTTTAGTGAAACATTTTTGAAAAGGAAAAGTATATGCTTTGTGGATACATCCAAGCATGCTCATAACTGCGAGCACAGCTATTTAAATAGTTTTTAACACTTTACAGAGGTTGTACAACTTTACCCACATAAGATAATCAAATATACTGTCAGACATTACATGCTTCCTTGAGTGTGCGACGAAGTGATTATCATATAGCCTTTAGGTTGTTTAGTCCTAACCTTGCACCAGCTCGATGAATGGACAAGTCCTCACTTGGGCGCGCCAAGTAAGCTGCACGATAGACCCTCACCTTAGGGGATTACCTCCCTTTGGTGAGGTATTCACCGTTGCATTAGCAATTTTTGGTTCTAACACCTTGGTGAAAGGATCCCTTATGAGCAAACCTACCTGGAGTGCCTATACTATATCTATGTCTACCAAAATGCAAGGCTGGACTTAGTCAACTTAATCAGCTAAATACCAGAGCCTATATAGCACATGTGGTTGTACGATGTGACTTAGATGTGTGGCAATAGCATTCAGTCTTTAATTGACTTGAGGGAGAGTCTCCCCTATATATATGCGAGATTCCCTCTCATGCAAGATTCTCTCTCATATTTGATAGTGTACCATATAACTCGCTTGTGTCCATAAACTAGGTTTTTTATTTTATTTGATACCAAAGTAACAGAGGTAGCCCCTCTAGTCAACATTTTGAAACCATCATGCCCACGTGTAAACTTGTTCGAAAGATTAAACTTAGCATAAACTAGTACTTGGCTAAGCATCTAGAACATGTACTCAAAGTAATATACCCAAATTTTGATATTAGCTATGTCTAACCATGTCCTAAGGGCTACAACAGTGAGGATATAAAATTTACAAGGAAGGTTCAATGTATTTGAGCGGTCGTAACTACCATTACCCACAGTATAGCAATTTTATTAAAACATACACGCATGCATAATACTTTTTGCAAACAATGTACAATAATTGAAATACTAGGATCAACATGGTCAAAGGGGTGCTTGCCTTGCTTAAATTATCGTGGTCTTGATCTAACTCAAAACCTTCTTGAAGCTATTGGTCTTCATCTTTGTCTCAATTCTGGTCGAGTTGGTGCTTCTTGGGGACTTCGACTTCTAATTATGTGATAAGCAATCGAAATATCAAATAAATCCAAAGAGAACTTCATTAAGTTTTACTAGGATTAAGTTCGGTGATGTAAATTTAGAGGATGAGGGATGTTTGACATAGTCGAATGGAGTTCGAGCGAATGAGGGGATGGTGAGGAAGCTTTGTTGGCAACAAAAATAGGGACAGATCAAAGGTGAAGGAATATTCACAGGAATATTCTAGTTCTTAACTCAAAGAGGGCTAGGAATAGCCGATCATAGAGTACCTAGGCTTGGTTTGAATTATCTCTGTTGGTACAATACTCTTTATGACTACTAACATTCTTCGACCGTTACAGTACTCAGATACTCTGGTTATCGAATACAAATTACCGACCATGGCGCTTTGCCTACACAGGTCTTTCGAGTGCCGAACGGGTACTGCAGCTTATGACTATCGACTACCGACTAGGTATTATAACTTGTGACTGATTTACTATACCTACAACTAATCTACTGTATCTCACGACCAATTTACTATACGTACAACCGATCTACTGTTTGTTATGACTACCGACTAGGTACTGTAGGTTTCGACTACCAACTATGTTCTATAGGTTTCCACTACCAACTACCAGCTTGGTTCTACATGTTTACGACCATATGACCCCTATAGCTACTGATAACTGAAGCTTATGACCACTATAGCTATGATAATTAGGGCTTACAACCACAATAGTTATCGACAACTGGGCTTACAACCACTATAGTTACCGACAACTGGGGCGGCACAACCACAATGCTTGCCACCAATCGATGCGCCTAACCCAAGTGGTCCAAGAAGAAGGAGCCCACGAAACATCAGGTGCTTCACGCAGTGGATCGAGGGGGAACCGTTGGAGAAGTGGTCGCTGTTGCACAACACGGATGGCGCAAGGTACGGAATAATGACAACTAACCTTGCCGAGGTGTACAATTGGGTTCTAAGGGGTCTCCGTTCTCAGCCCCTTGTCGCCATCGTGGAAGGTGTTCTTCACAGCACAATTCGGTACTTCAGGAGAGACGCGAGTGCCGCACTTCATGCGCCAATCCCGAGCTCAGATTCGCAAAAATTACGCATACATGGAGATGAAGGCACAAAAGAGTCAGTTGCACACAGTGCAGGTCATGGGCAACATGGAGCATCGTTTTGAGGTGATACTCCGTGATAGAGCCGGATTTGGGACGGCTCGTTCACTTGTTACCCACGAGGTATGTCTTGGAGATCATGGAAATGAACCTAGCTGCACGTGCAACAAGCTTAAGTTGTTACACAAACCATGCTCTCATGTCCTCGCTGCATGCGGGACCGTGGTATGGATCCTTCGAACTTCATGTCCGAGTTCTTCTTTAAGGAGGGTACTGCAGCTTGGTGTGGGAGCTCAGGGTTCAGGTGGTGGGAAACTTCGCCACTTTGGACATTGCATCGAGGACCGAGTTCGGATGTTAACATGTTGAAGGGTGGGAAGGGTCGGCGACAGAGCCGATGTATTAGGAATGACATGGATGAATCACAAGTCGAACACCGGGTGCACGTTGTGGTCGATGCGGTCGGAGAGGGCACACTGACTAGACGACGCAATGCATGTCCCGATCGTGAGTTACATGACTTTTCGTAATGTAGTTGGTTATGTACTTATTTAGTACATGTATTTGCTGTTTGTTAAAATGAGATACTTTTGTGGCTCGTGCACAAGACAATCAATTCATGACATGCTTAACAACATTGCACATTATTTCGATCGACCCTCGTACATACTACGGTACAACCATACACATCGTTGCTTATATGCCAAATGAGCCTCGTGGCACCCACATGGAGAACTGCTAAAGTGGACGCCTCGGACGGGGCTGGCCATCGTGGTAGTGGCACGCACATATGCAACTTGGGTTTGCACAGCAACATGTCGGATCGTACGAGCTTCCTATGTTGACAACCTCCTCGTTTCCCCTCTCGCGTTGCATCTGTTGGCGGAGGTCATTGTTCTCCTCATTGAGAGTCTCCATTCGGTACTCCAAGTCCATTATTCGGTCCCATAAAGTACCAACATAACGGTCAATATACCGCTCATGAGGAGGGTCGATCCAATGGAGAAGTCGCATTTCGCCATCTGCGAAAAGGACGAGAAACATGGAGGATCCATAAGCAATAACAAAAATGTACTATTAGTAATTTGTACCCGGCGTGAGCATCGAAGAAACGGCGCCGCCATCGTTCGGCCCTTCCGGGACTCGCACGACCACGCACTCATTGTGTTCGCATTTCGCCACGCTGGTTGCGCACGCCGCTTGGTATCAAGCGATGCGTGGACCGAACATCTCCTCCTTTCCAAGGAAGGTCTTCCTTCGTGACCCATATCCGATCGCCCTCATCTTCCGCCATGGTATGTTCCACCACGAAATAGAAGGCACTTCTTTGTTCGATTTACAGGGTTTTCTGGCTACAACTTCATGAGACCTCAACCGTGCTATTTATATCGAACGGCGGGACAAAAGAGGGCTGCTTTGCCCAGAGACATGACAAAAGCGCTTAGCTTTACTCGGTGAGATGACAACATATGCCAGCTTTACACAGTGATACGACAAAACGGGGCAGCTTTGCTCAGTCAGATTACAACACATGCCAGCTAAACTGCCTACATAAAGGCTACGATCTGAAAAGTCTTCATAGGGACATTTATTGCTACACTAGAATCCTGAGGATAATCCAGGCCTATCGCTACAGAAACCAACAAAATAGGGGCGTAGGCTGTAGCCTTTACAGTGAGTGTTTACGTCATAGGCCTGTATCCTTTCCAGTGAGTTTTCATGTCACCTTAGCTTGTTATTTTAGAAATTATGATTACTGACCTCTGAGAAGGCAATGTTGTAGCACTTATTTCCTGCAAACGACTGAAAAGGCTACGTTGTACCAAATACATTGAATGGTCCAACATCTGAAAAGGCTACGAACTATGAATTTATTACGAGGCTACATGCTCTGAAAAGCCTACATAGGGACATTTATTGCACCAGATCCTGAAAAAGCGAAAAGATTCGCATGTCGTCCTCTCCATGGACTATGCCCACTGCACCAGATAACCTGCCTACATAAAGGCCTCCTATGTCTTCCATACTATATCTCCTCCTCAAGCCATCATAATACTACTACACAACAATGTCTTCCTGGAGGTCCGACCCATTTGGAGTGCCGGAGTGGCATAAGCGCCCGAAGTGCCATTGCGGCTTTAGAACGATGTTGGGAGTCTGCATGGATCGAGTACAACGAGCCAACTACGGCTGTAAGTTCTTCAAGTGTCCAGACCTGGATGACGACTTCGTGGTAACGATGACAACTAAATCATTTATTTTTCGTTATCGTTTTTCAACTTGATCCATGACATCTACCACGCCACACATAGCCTTGCAAGTTCATCGAATGGGTGGATCGGGTGCCGCCGGCATGGCCACGTAACCGGCGGTGGAGGTGGAAAACAAAGGACAATACTTTGTCAAGATGACTCGAGCTCGCGAGGTGGAACGGCGAGATGCGGCTTGAGCAAGAGCGCCGCGTGAGGGTGGACCAAATCCGTCAAGGGCAAGGAGGATGAGCTGCAAAGGAGGCGGGAGCGATTAAGTCTGCGTGAAGCGACCATCAAGCGTCGGGAGGAAGAGCTTCAAGCTCGTGAGGCGCTCTCAAGACCAAGAGTGACCGGAACAAGGATGCAATGAGCCATCTTCAAGGCGCGATAAAAGGGAAACAACCACGCTACACCCAAGAGACAAAATGTAATAGACCCAGCAAGTTATATTCCCTAAGGCATGTTAGGACTAGTGGTGGAGTTCGAACATTACAAGTACATGGTTCCACACATTACTAATAGTCTTGTCTTGAGTTGCTCTTAGTCGCATATCATGCTATATGTTATGCATGTAATAACAATGTACGCTGCATGTTACTCCCAATCGTATTATGAAGTTTATTTCTATTGACATAAGCTTATTATCTAGTATGTTCGCATTCAATGATTCGGATAGCAAGTCTACAGGTTCTCTCAGTAAACTATTTCTCAAAGAACATCAAAATATCACTTACCACTCTATGTATCTATCGTTCTACGGTCAATCATTCTTTAAAAAAATTTGAATTTTTTGTGCACCTACAACATACAAATGCACATAAACTTTTATTACAACTATACCGATTTTTCTCTGTTTCAAACTACAAAATTGCCAAAACTCTACAAAAATCGGGGATGAATGAAGTCGCCTACCTCTCTGGCGATGCATTACAAGTCGCCCACCATTGGCGACTTCATTAAATCGCCCAGGGAGAAAGCGACTCCATGATGTCGCTTTCCCGTGAAGCGACATAAACTCTTGTCGTCTGTCGGGTGGGCGAGAGGCTCGAGTCGCCCACCCATTGGGCGACTAGAGGCTATTTTTGTAAAAAAATTTCCCGCAGATATATTTCTGTATTTCCGAATAAAAAAAGATTATCCGTACAAAAAAAAATTCGTAGTACATGCACCAAAGAAGTAGACGAAGATCGTGAATCAGATCAGACTCCGGTGTCGGCCCAAATCTGTTTGTACCGCCCTTTTCCTCTGTTTTTCTCAGGCTGGGCCTCGTTCCAGTCTGGAGACACATATGAATAGCCATGCCCGAAGCGTCGGTAACCCGAGGCCTAGTGAAAAATGAGTGCCAGGAGCAGAACCGGCGAGAACCCAGGAAAGGAAAAGAAAGGATGGCCGGGCCGTGGCCGTTTCCTGCCTCACCTCCTCGTTTGCATCGCGCCGTGCATGCGTGACATCCAATTCCATCGGAATCCGGATTGGATCGGATCGCGGCATCCATCCCCGTTCGCACTCGCACCCGCGATCCCTCCCACCCCGGCCGTCTCTATCGACCGTCCTCCATCCGCCTTCCCTCGTCTCCTCCTCCTCCCCTGAGCGGAACGAGAGGCATAGACTGGTACATTAAGGTTGGTTGGATACAGCACCACAATTACTAAGAACCAAGAAAAGAAAAGGGCTCTCTTTCTCCCTCCTCTTTTCTGTAGGAATTTCTTGCCTTTTTTCCCCCATTGGATTGTTGAACTACAAGATCAAGAGAAGTTTAGCAAGAATTCAACGAGTTAATAAAGGAACCGCCAATCTTGATCGAAATCTTTAAAGAAAGGAAGGAGGGGGATCGTTTGGCTTGGTTTGCTCTGATCGGTGGTCGGCCCATCTTGGCTCGGATGGCGCCGGGGCCGCCACCGCCGTCGCTCGATTACTGGCGGGGGTTCTTCAGCGGCGCGCGCGCCACCATCTTCGACGCCATCGACGCCGCCATCCGGGTCGCCGCCGCCGACCATCCCGACGGCCTCCGCGCGCACCGCGACGCCATCGCCGAGCGCCTCTACACCGCGCTCATCGTCCTCCCGCCGGCCGAGGCCGCGGCGGCGGCGCCCGCCGCTGAGCCGCCGCCGCAGCACTGGGAGCAGCACCAACAACTCCTCCACGAGGGCGTCCCCAGCCTCTGCAGCTCCGACCGCGCCGAGGCCATCACTGACGACGGCGCCGCCGCTGCTCCTCGCCGCGACGGCGACGATGCCGTTGTCGCAGAGGCCTTCCGCGTCAAGGCCGCGCTTTCAGACAACCAAGGAAAGGTTCTCGCCGTCCTTCCACCGCGCCGCCGCGTCTGTCCTTAGTACTACGACCCACTAATTGTATTTACTGTGTGTTCTTCTCTTGCAGTCGGAGGATGAGCTGCTCCAGCTGCTCGGGAGTCTGCAACAGATGGAATTCACGGTGGATACCATCAGGGTGAGCCGGGATAAACTGCTGCTGCACGTGCTTGCTGAACTTCCATTGAAGTCGCTTTGTTCATATC
This sequence comes from Dendrocalamus sinicus, assembly GCA_036346575.1. Lineage (NCBI taxonomy): Eukaryota > Viridiplantae > Streptophyta > Magnoliopsida > Poales > Poaceae > Dendrocalamus > Dendrocalamus sinicus. Next base: position 33,338,602 of record CM070648.1, on the reverse strand, counting down.
TGCCAATTGCTCATAGGTTACTGAGATTGGAACGGCCGTGAAACCGCTGCGGAAGCACGGCTCGAAGCAGATTCGGCAACTCGTCCGATCGCTCATTGAGTAAGTTTTCTTATTCCTAGCACGAATCTGTCAGTTTCCTCTCATTGCTTGCGAGTCATTCTAGGCAATTGTTTGTTCTTGTGGAATTTCCCCTAATTTTCTGCTATTGACATCTTTGATGTTATGCTTGACGCTGCCCGAACCGTAGAGGTTGGAAGGCTATAGTTAATGAGTGGGTGAACAATGGAGTTGCCATTGTAGGTGAGGAGCGCAAATTTAGTGTACATTTTTAGAGCTCAAATGTAATGTTCATTGTAGGTGAGGTGACCTGATATGATCTTGCTGAAACAATTGACAGATCATACTCCACAGTCGATGGATGCCTCTTGCTTGGAGCAGGAAGAAGGAGGGCTTCCTTCCCCTCCCATGGACGAGGGTGCTCTTTTCGCTACACCGTGTACTTCCATCCGGCTATCTGAGGTACCCGTCATTTAAACATCATTTTTTTCCTCAAGAAAAATCTATCAGTTTGTTACTTTGTTTAGCATCATTGGAATTTTACACGGTTCTACATGTGATCTGACAAAATTCCATCTTTGCTTGCCCTTGGAAACCTGCTTTGCTTTCAAAGTTCTTCGATGAAATGGATGATGATGGAAGTGAGTAATTGCACTTCCTCGATCCCACACTGTGATTGTTCTTGGTTATGCATCGCATTAACGTAGTTGCTACCTTGTAAATTTTTCTGCAGACATTAGAATCAACACCAAGGACGTACAGGTACAGCGTTATCCAGCGAACCAAGATTTAGTCAAGAAGGGGCCTTTTATGGGCCAATGGTATGATCCAGAACAGAATTGGAGACTTGACCAATCTGCGGTGAGGCAGTCACGACCATATGAGCCTTCCGACGGGCAAACGAGGCAGCAATCCATTGCGGGGGTACAAGGAAAGCCATCAAGTGCAGCATGTGGTTCCGGTAGACCTCAGAGGTTGCATTTCGAGCCAAAATGTTCCGAAATGAGGCCTAAGCAGCAGCAGAATATCTCAGTGGCTCAAAGAAGACGAAATCCAGCGATACCTAATGTGAGCATGTCATATTATTGAACAGCTACGTGCTTATTTGATGTGCATGCTATTGTTCTAAATTTTTCATTTTGGGTATAGCAACCATTGAGTCAGCATGATCACGCAAAGCTCGAGGCTACAAAGCGAAAGCTTCAAGAAGGTTACCAAGAAATCAACGATGGTATGTTTTTTTGTTTCTCTTACTTATTTTCAGAATCTGAAAATTTCAGAGTAATAGCCATCCTAGTGCTTTCTAAATTCCTGTCGTAAAATCTAAATGACTGTCGGTTTAAATTGAGTTGTCATTAGATACAAAATTACCGGTGTGTGTTTGATCAGAACACTGTTTGAGTGATTGATGTGATGAATGATGACTCCAATTCGACACAAATGCAGCAAAGAAGCAGCGAACAGTACAAATGGTGGATCCGCAAGACCTACCGAAGCAAGGGAAACGAAACATACAACCCAGTGGCAAGCCAAGGAACAGCAGCACCAGCAACATTCGGAATCGGCTGGGCATCCATCGCTGATTCCATCAAGTTCCACCAATTTTGGATACTCCCTTTCATGCCAAAATTCTCCTCTTTTTCACCACTGGCTGCTGCTGATACATGGATATTTATCGGTCAAGTTTTTAGTCCAGCACCGAACATAATAACCGAGTTCTTTTTAGTTTATGATTTATGGTTTCTTTCAAATAAACAAGTAAGATGGCTTCTCAGTCGCTATTTAGAAGTGGCTTATCGGTATTCGGTTCGTTCACACAAGCGCTCATGTTAGGGTTAAAGACCATAAGTCGCAGCTCCACAGCTATAAGCCATAAGACGAAAAGAACCCACATGTGACCAGAGATGCATTATTGTTGCATTCTAACAACCTTGGGGCATAAGTGGCTGGTTCCAGTGCTTGTCAAACCTGTACATTACATTAGTTATAAATTCTAATACCAGTTCTGATATGGGATACCACATCGCAGTTTTCTTCGGTCTGGATGCAAATTTGCAACGACTAATAGAGATGGTTTCTGTTTTCAGTAAAAAGACAGTGCACTCGTTTTCTGGCTGGAAGGCATCTTGGGGCTTGTCTTTTGCACTGACTTTAGTTAAGCGTAGCTTGCCCCAGTAAGACTCAAATGGCACAAAGCTACAAATCAATTGCATGTCTGGGAGCAAAGTTTTCCTCTCTTCAGATCTGTGGTTCCATTCAAAGGTCCAAAAAAATCAGTGAACTTTGTGCTAGTCAATTCAGCACTCGTGATGTGAACACAATGAACCAGGGAATGCGCTAGCCGCTTTCTAGAGGGCATAAACTAGTCGGGTCACCATGTGCCTGAGCTCGTGGGTTCATGGCCCGGTTTTGAGGCCATATGTATAAATTGCTATTGCTATATGTACATACCTGAAGTAATGAACCAGGAATTACCTGGAGTTGCCATTTTTGGAAAAGGGGCTCAGAATTAGTACACACACAGTACATAAGTATACATGGGTAACTTTGTAACAAAGTTCAATTCCCACTAAATTACACATCAAGTGGGTTATTGGAGTGATTTTTTGTTCATGTGTTAAGCATTGGTGATAGCCCTAGGAGTGGCTCCCTTATTTTCACCGAAGCTTTGAGGCTTAAGGTTTTACTCGAACGAATGAGTAAGATGAGTTCTCTGCTGTTTTTTCGAAATAATTTATCAAAACAGTTTTTTTTAAAAAATAACTTATTAGTATTCAGTTTATTCACATAAACACTTAAGGGTGTGATCATTTTGGCTTATTTTGAGTGGTTTATGGCTGAAAAGTACTATAGCTGGTTGAAAAAATACTGTAGCTGACAGAGGCTTATTTAGCATAATTAAATTTTAAAAAATTAAAAAATATGTTAGCCCATTATGTATAATACAAACAAATACAGAAAAAAAAAGAACCGGCAAAAAAGTTTAACAAAAAGCCAAAAGTTCAGAAAAAAGACGAAATTTATAAATAGTGAAAAATAAGCTGGAAGCTAAAAGCTGAAGCCGAAATGATCACCACCTTATGATAGAATAAAAAACTATTAACAAACAGTTTTTTAAAATAACTTGTTAATATTCAGTTTATTTAATACTTATGATAAAATAAAAAACTATTAACTACAGCCTTCAGTGAAAAAACCAAGACGCCAGCACAAAAATCGCACCACTTATTGGCGCACTGGTGCAGGTAGCATAGGAACCTCAGAATACATCACATCCGTTGGGCGTACTGACATTGACTTCTCGCCATCCATACCGGCTTTTGTAGCCGCTGCTGATGGTATTTATTTATGCTCCTACCTGTCAGTTCATTTCCCTTCCTGTCCAGCGGTCAATTCTCCCCCATCCAATTGTTCGCCGCTTTTCATCGCCTTTCAATACCCATCCAATGTCAGATTTACAGCGGTGTTTCTAGCCCACCAGCATTTTTACTGTAGTACAAAACATCCTGATTTTAATCGCGGTGGGAAGAGGTTGAATTGGTTAAAGTATTTTTACCGTCTCTGCATGAGCATGGAATCACTGCTGATTTTCGACAGTTGAAGAATAGGATCCTTCGACTGGCTCACTAGCATGGGACAGTGAAAATCACTGGCAACAGCGAAAGCTTCTCCCTGCTGATTTCACAAATAAAATTTCAGTTCAGCGTCACAAAGGGCACCAGAGGTCAATGCTAGCAACAGTGAAAACAAGCAGCTGTGTTGACTCTGCAATGGATGGGGTGCCGTGGCAACAGTGAAAGTCAGCTCCAATCCAAGTAGTAATAGTAGAAAATGAGTATGGTCGGAATTAAACATCAGTACTGGCGCTGGGAGCCATGGAGAGAGGAAGGGAAGAAGAAGGAACAGGTCGGGCAAAAGCAGGACAGCCAAATAATGTCGGCAAATTCGCGTGCTCATCCGGAGCGCGTCAATCCTTGACGCCCCTACAGTGGCGGAGCCAGGATTTCAATCTTAGGTATTTCTACTCTTACATAAAAAAAATCCAATCCATAGATTTAAAATATAGTTCAGAGTAGTACGCTATCGATAATTAAAGTCACAAAATAGTCAAATAACAAATTGTTCAGCTCTAAGATATGCATGAAACAAACTAATAAGTAATAAAAAGAACTTACAAAATACTATAATGTTGCTTTAACCTTGCAATTCTTCATGGCTTGGAAGCGGTTGATGATGTCTTTGTCCTTAACTTGTAGAAAGAACTCCCGCTCAATAAATGTAACCAAGCAATCATTCAAGTATTGATCCCCAATCTTATTTCTCAATTTGTTCTTCACATAATTCATGACAGAAAAGACTCTTTCAACACTTGCAGTTGCTACTGGAAGCACTAGCACCAATTTGAGAAGCCTGTAAACAACTTCATGTTTAAGATGCTTCTTTGTTTCAACAAGCTTAATGGAAAGCTCAGCAAGACTTCTCACATTTCTAAACCTTTCATCAGTGCGCATATCAGTAATGTACAAATTGAGTTGAGGAGGAAGACGGATCAACTCTAAGCTTGAGAAATCCTTAGGATAAAATCCAGCAAGCTTAACCAATTTGTCTTTGTCAAAAGCAACAAATGAATCGATAGGACTGAATGAAGCCATGCAAATAAGTATTTCTGTGTTTACCTCATCAAACCTTTCATTAAGCTCCAGAAGCTGCCTATCAATGACACTTAAGAACATGTCAACACGGAAACGATGGAGATTCTTGATCTTGATAAAGAATAAGTTGTTTTTTGGGCCGCTGTGGGCTAGAATAGCGAAAATATCACAGAATACATCATCATACATTTATATATATATATAACTATACATATATATATACTAAAAATTACACAAAAAAATTGAGTATTCCTAGGAATACCCAGGAATACCATTAAATCCGCCCCTGCGCCCCCATCCAACTAGCCTCGGCTAGCTTTGTCGTCAACACTGGCTGGAGGCAACTCTGACAAGCACTTTTTCCTCGAAAAAAAGAGAGGAGAACCTATGGTGTTCAGAGGATCCATTAATTTGGTATATGTTGCAGTAATAAAGCTACTGTAATCATACTCGTATACAGGCCGGTTCTTAGTTTTTGATTTCTACTTTTGATTTTTCTACATTAACTAACTTTTAAACGAAGTATTTTTTAGAGATAAGATTTACTAAGTTAATTGTATTACATATTGTATTGACTTCATTTATATCGGCAAAAACCGCATGTGAATTTTTGTTACTCTGTAATCTCTTGCACGAACAGTTTAAAAACCACAAACCGCAGCCAAAAGGCATAAGCCTCAGCCAAAAAGAATATGCCCTTATATATTAATATACTATCTATTACTCGTTGTTTTGGACATCAATGCAATCTCTAATTAATTACTTCCTATGTTTTTTCTATTTAACGTTCTAGAATCTGTATAATTAAACTTTTTAAAGTTTGATTATCAATATATTTAAAACTATATAGATTGGCTATATAAAAATTATATCATTAGATTTCAGCATCTTTCTTTTTAACTTATATCTTATGGTTTCTGGTTTCTCCCAAGCAAACAAATAGGACGGTTTTTTTGTCGCCTTTTCGAAGCGGTTTATCGAGACAATTTTTTTGAAGCAACATATCAACTTATCAGCATTCAATTTGTTCGTACAAACGCTTGTATTAGGGTAAAAACTATCAGCCCCACCTGAAAAGAATCCACCATTCTCCTTAAAATACTTTCATAATATTATAATTTTATTAATATATCTTAGTATAAAGTTATAAAAAATAACACTTAAAATTGCATATAAAACATTATGAAGAATCAAAAACATCAAGGAAAAAAGAACGGAGGAAATATATATGATCCAAATTTGTTAACAAAATGTAAAGATATAAAAATAGTTTTGACGACAAATATAAGTGTTGGCTATATGCTAATCTATGCTGTGCATTACCACTCGAAGAGGTCCTATCGACCATCTTAAAAGTACCACTAATAATTCTCGAGAGATCCACCATGCTACCAGCTAAGGGCTTCCATACTCTCTCCTAACCACAGACAACCCCTTTCTCTATCGCTCTCACAATAACATCAACATACAACAACACCAATGCAATGGAAAATCTCTTTGTATTTGCTGATCTTTTTAACGTATAATTAAACTGCAGAAGGTGTGCATATAATTGACCCCACAGTTACAAGTTTCGGGATTAACCGCTACCGTCGCATGTACTTCAAATCATTCATACAAACCAAAAAAAAAGACAAATGAAATGACTAAATGACACTGAGATCCCTATATACAGCACTTGCATGGTGTTGGTGATGTGATCTTATAAAAGAGGGGGGACAAAAAAAGATGCATCATGATACATAAAGTTTGTGACTCATGAGAGCACAATGAGACCGAAAGATCACACTAATAGATTCTTTCAAGCACCGGTAGACGGTAGTAGTCTGTTGTAGTGGCAGCTAGATGGGCAGAATTTCTTTGTGACGAGGGGAGTGACCCACTTTTGACTTGAGCCAGCTAGAGAGTGACCCCAGCACCAACAATTGGTGCCATTTGTTCGATGCCTCCTCTCGCCACCAGCCTGAATAATTTTGTGCGATTGGCATGTGATGTGGTGGTCTCGGGACACTGAACCGTACCCTTGATTAGTTCTCGGTTTCTTCCGTTCATGAATCATCATAAGACAAGATCAACTAGTACATACATTGATTGATTGCTTTGGACCAACTTGCGCAACTTGTGATCGGTGGTCACTGGGGGCAAGCAAATGTGCAGTTGCTTGCAGCTGTTTCCTTCCTCCAGGTGGTTGTTTTTGCATTGAACATTTGGGAGATGGTTTGACATTGTAGCTAGATGTCATATTCATGCGTGTAGTGCAGGAAATGGGTTTTCTCTATAGGGCTGATTGCATCTTGAGTCATCTGGAAACTACATGACAATACTCTTGGGTCTACTTGGCACTTGCAGGTCGTATCAATTTTTTCACCATTCAAATTGCACAAGGTAAGTGTTAGAATTAGGTGCCCTTCACCTTTGATCTTCAAGCCTACATGGTACTCCTCCGTCTAATTTTATAGAACGTATTTTTTAAAATGATCTTCATAAATATATGATATAATTCATGTTCCAATACAAAATTAGTGTGATGTTCCTTTTATATCTCTAATAAATACACACCTTTATTTGCTATTCTCTACATGTATGTATTGAATATAGTGCCTAGAGATAATAATTATCTAATCATTTTTATATATCCTTAGTCTATGTGACAAGAAAAAATACACCCTATAAAGGGCCGCTCCAAAGAGCTTAAGTTTCTGGCATTTGACTGAAATTTCAATGTAGCGGCTATTAGTTTTTCTGAATCATTTAATTAAAAGAAAATAAAAAAATTAAAAAAATAATATATCGTCATGAACAATACAAAGCAATAAGAGGGAAAAGAAAAAGCAAAAAAAATCTAAAAAAGTTAAAATAAGTTGAAATTAGAAACCGACATGTTCTAAGTGACTTCTAATTTAAGGTGGTGATCATTTGGGCCTTTTTTATGGCTTATGGCTGAAAAGCACTGTAGCTGGATGAGGCTTATTCAGCATAATTAAATTTAAAAAAAATAAAAAAAAATATAAAAAATATGTTAGCCCATTACGTATAATACAAACACATACGGAAAAAATGAACCGGCAAAAAAGCTCAACAAAAAGCCAAAAGTTCATAAAAAGACGAAATTTATGAATAGTAAAAAATAAGCCGGAAGCCAGAAGCTGAAGCCATTTTGATCACAGTCTAAATAAACTAAAAGCCTAAAAAATTCAAAATCTAAAAGCTGAAGCCGTTTCGTGTGCATAGCTTAGCAGTTAAGAATCAATTGTAGCGATCGACACAGAGGCTACCTTTTGTGGTTTAGCGCTCACTCCCTAGCCCCCACCATTGCTTGCCATAAAGCGCTCAGATTTTCGTCCAATGTAATGTGCACCTTGGGAGCAAAAACTTCGTTGTGACTAGCCTCAAGTTAGCAAGCTCGTGCATGTGTCAATATCGATTTAAGAGCGTCATTGCACATGCATGAACACAGTGTTTCTCCAACTAGGACAAGCTATGTCTATACTTCATAGTTTAAAGTACTCTATACATGGAGATACAGCAGGGGCAATTAATCCCCAAGTATTAAGTCAAGATCGTGCCTAATTATTCAGACAAACACACGCACTGAAGTTTTGGGCGACTGGTGGATCCATCATGGGAGTGAACCAAACAAGTAGGAGTACTTCACATGTACGGTTGACAACACGATGGCGGCAAAAAGAACCATCGATATATGCAAATCAATCAAGCATGCCTCGGTTCAGAACACAAGTAGGAACAGTTGTTGCGGCAGTTATCGAGATTCCTCAGAAAAGAAAAGAGTGAATGGATCGTTGTAGACTGGTAACAAACTGCCTGTCTCCCGCCTCTCCTACGCGGAGGCCGCCGTGTGCCCTCTGTGATGCACGCCATGCCATAAGGCAGGCAAGCGCGCCCGGGGGGAGGGGGTCTACAGCTCGGAGTGCGCGGCGTCCTCCCCGTCTCTTCTTCCTCCAGGTGCCCCTCTCTTCTTCCTCTCGGCCAATACTCTCCTCCCATCGTCGCTGCCTTCTTCTTTCTCTTGAGCTAGCTAGCTATGTAAGCCTCCACCGTCGCTCTAACTGTGTCCAACGTAATATTCACATTGCTCTGTGCCGTCCGACGTCACCACCACCACCACCTCCCTCCCTCCATCTACAACCAGCGGCCTCGGTTGTTGGAAGTAATAGCCATTGTTGAGTGTGGTCGTAGTTGAAGTACTCAGTGTGTTCAAGTACTGCGTGGTCATAATTGTGCCCTAGTATGTTGTGTTTTGTATAGTGGTCATAGCCAAATGTACTCGTGTGTCCTGTACTGTACAATGGTCGTAGCCAGCGGTTGTCGCCAGTGGTCGAAGCCAGACGGAGCTGTCGTGGTCAATGGTCGGTAATCGGAGCTACCGTGGTCAATGGTCGGTAGTCGGAGCTGCCATAGTCAACGGTCGGTAGTCAGAGCTGCCGTAGTCGACGGTCGGTAGTCGGAACTACTGTAGTCGATAATTGGTGGTTCGTTATGACCATGTTGTGCGTGGTCGTAACGACCGAGTTGCTGTGTGGTCATTTACGACCAGTGTGTGGTCGTAATTACCGGTGCTTTGGTCGTAAGCACCGTGGTTGTAGCTCCTATGTGTCCGTGGTCTTGGCGCTTGTGTCTGTAGTGGTCGTAGCTGCAGTACCGCGCTCAAAGCCAAACTCAGATCAGAGAAGCAGTCGAGGAATAGCCGAGGTTGAAGCTAGTGGTTATGGTCGTGTAGGCGTTAGCACAGGTCGTCGTGGATGATGCAAGCCATACCTTGGTTGGTCAACTGCCCGGCATGGACATATGACTAGTCGCTGTAGCAATTGTAGGGCGGCTGAGCGAAGCAGCATGGGTAGATGGCTAGTCACTGTAGCAGTTGTGGGGTGGCTGAGCGAAGCGGCATAGGTAGACGGCTGGTTTCTGTAGCAGACGTGGACGGCGGAACTGAGCGGCAGAGGTAGGAGTCGTAGTGGGTGAGTGGCCTGTGTAGCTTAGTAGTATATATACCCTATAATCCTTGTGAAGTCGGTGAGAGAGAGTGAGTTTGAGAAGAAAATAGAGTGAATAGAACAAAGAAGACGTGTGTTGCGGGAGAAAAACAATTCCTCTCTTGTGTTTTCGCTAGCTCTTTCTTTACTCTCCTGCGCTTGTCATCTCGGGCCTGGGCCAACATCCATGAACCTCTCTCGAACCTCTGGTGAAGCTATCCCTAACCTCACGCTGGTCTGAAAAGTCCCCAAAATTCAAACCAGAAAATTTTATGATTTTTGGTGCATTTTTGAGTGAATTTTGAAAACTTTCCTTTTCGGGAAAGTTTTGTCGGAAATGCGCTTTCCTTTCTCGGCCTTTCCGTTTTCTCCCTCCGTTGGCGCCCCTCCTCCCTTTCCGCCTTCCCTCCTCTCGCGCGCGCGCGCTCTCTCGCGCGCGCCCCGCCGCTCCTCCTCGCGGCGCCTCGCTTCCTCTCCTGGCGCGCCGCGCTTGCCCGCCTCCTCCCGCGCGCGCGCTGCTGCGTGCTGCGCTGCGCGTGGCGCGCGCCGCGCTTCACGCCTCGCGCGCGCCCGGTCTCGACGCCCGCCGCCCCGACAACCTCCGGTCGAAGGAGCGCCATCTCGCCCCACGCCACCTCGCGCAGCTCAGCCCCACTGGCGGCGGCGCTTCTCTCACCCGCGGACGCGCCGCCTCGCGCCGCTACCTGCTCCCGTCGCGTCGCCACTCCCCCGCACAGCGCCTCGCGTCACCCCGCCCCTCCACTGTGCTGGTTTAACGCCCTTGACCGCCCCGTCATTCCCTGTCGACCGGAGCCCCGCCGGTGGCTTCTCCCCGAAGCCTCGCTCCCCTCCATTTCGGGTATAAAACCCCCCCTCGGTCTCCCCTCATTCCTTTGCTTCCCGAGCTTCTCAAGCACCCCCAATCTCCTCCTGCCACTCCCAAGCTCCTCCCCGAGCTCCCGATTGAGCTCCCGTCGCCCCAAGCGCCGCCGCCGGTCTCCCCTGCGCCGGTCACCCCCGGGAGCTAATCTCCCCCTCCCCTCCTTCTTTCTTCAATTGCTTTTGGCCAAAGCACCTCCTCGGTGTACTGATCGCGTTGGTGGACTTATTTGGACAGGTGCCTGCCCGAGGAGCTCTAGCCCCGTTGCTCACCGCCGGCCGCAACCACCTCTCCGTGGCCAGCTCGCTCCGCAGCTCCGCAGCTCCCACCTCCGCCGTCAATGTGAGCACTTGGACCCCAGGATGGTGTAACCGCGGCCGATTAGATCATCTCGCCGCCGGTGACCCTCTCCACCGCGAAATCCCCGAGCCATCCCTTTCTCCCTCCCTCTCTCCCCTTTGGTCCCCGCAGATGCTAACTACCCGAAATGGGCTCCCCAAGTCAAGCCCTACCCGGCGGTACCTCTCGCCTCAGGAGCCGCCGACGTCGCCGAGCACCACCGCCGCGCGCCTCGTCCCGCCGCCGCGCGCCGGCCGGAGGAAGACGACGACGGCGTGGCCGTCTCCCCGTCGTCGGATCCCCTTAAACCCTCGATCTCCGCCATCCATCTTCCGCACTCGTTTCACCCGCCCCTTGAATCTCACCGCTCGATCCCGTCAAGACATTACCCTCGTCCGTCGGATTGCGCGCGCACCGCCGCCGCCAGATCCGGCCGCACCGCTGGGACACGCGCCGGCCATCCCGACCGCAGAGGGCGCGGTGGATCGGGCCGCGCCTTCCGCCGCGCTCGCCTCGCAGCACGCACGCGCAAAACGGCCGCGCTGGCCTGGCCGCGGGCCATTTCCGGCGGGCCGCATCAGAGCCGTGGGCCGGCCTTTCACTGTGCAATCGATTTTCCAGTGTTTTATCAATTTCTAAAATCCCAGAAAACTCAAATAAATCCTAGAAAATCACAGAAAATCCCAAAAATTCCCAAATTTCACCACTTTGCTCCAAATAATATTCCAGACCCTCTGGTGAACTCCATTTCCACAGATTCTCCCCAAATAAATTCCTAAAAATCCATTTGGAGTGTTTATGCATTTTATTTCTTTTTAATTAGATTATTTTTCCTCGCTTGATTAGTTGCAAGCTGGATTTAATTTATTTTAATTGTTTGCGTTAGTGTCGGAGATCCAGGAAGCCCAGGAGCAGACTCAGGATCCAGGCGTCTCTTCGTTCGAGCTCGCAGAAGTCATCCGGATAGACGGCAAGTCCCAAATCCTTTGATCATGTTGTATCCCATAATGTTTAAATATGTTAATATGTTATTTGCATTGAGCTAGTTCTGAAATGTTAGTTTGAAAATAAAAATAAAATGTTTAGAATGACTTGTGTTATAGTTAGTCCTACCACCGCTAAATGCCATGTTTAATTTGTAGCCATGCCATTGAAACCCTAGAAATATTTATCTGTTAATCTTGGTAATTGTAGGCTATTATTATCATGCAAAATGTTACACTAATAAGGTTGTGGTTGCGGACCAATTTTAGAATTCGGAAAACCCGACTCTAAGGTAGGGTGGTATGGAACACCGTATCTTAGAGCGGAGAGTGCCGGCGTGCACAAGGTAGGGTAAGGGTTGGGGGAGAGCCGCGGGACGGTCTTTGCCCACCTCTTGTCCTAGGGTTGGAGTAGGGTAAGGGTGAGTGGGAAACCGCGGGATGGTCTATGCCCACCGCTTACCTTAGTTTGGGTCGCGGACCTGGCGAGGTTGCGGGCCATGTGAAAATATAAGGACTGAAACCCTTACGCCGAGCAAATGTCACGGTGATCGCCAACCACAGGAGTTGACTTGTCAACACTTGTCGATTAGTCGCTCAACTCGATTGAAACTCTACAGAGGGTAGCAGAAGGTTAGGTGGCCGCGCCGCGAAGCCTAACAACGGTGGAATTCACTCGAAGCAGACGTTGTCCTCTCTTGTGTGTGTGTGTGTGTGTGTGGGTGTGAGCCAGACCCGAGTGAATTCTACTGGGTAGAGCCTATATAAAGAGTTGAGCAGAGAAATGACCTGGCTTTCTTAACTCTTTAGCGGGAGTTGAGGAATCGTGTGGGTAAAGCTGAGCAAACTCTGCAGAGTCAAATAAATGGTATTCGAATACGCCGTGCTCCCGGCTATTGGAGCTGTGTCACTTGGGTGATTCCAGCAGCGAAGCTTAAGTAGTTTTGTACATGCTTTAACTTGATAGTTGGTTAATGAACTCTTCGTGAAAAACCCCCCTGAGTTCTTAAGAAGTAAGTTTTGAGTCGGTCTTATCAAAATGAATTGCAAATAAAACTGCATCCACCAAATGTAATAAACCAAGTATACTCCCTTCCTTTGATGATTCCGTGCATGTAGTAAGTTAGGATCCCTTTGGGATTTGCTGAGCCGGTTGTTTGGCTCATGGCTTGCTTAATCTAATCTTTAGAGGATCAAGACGAAGGTGGAAGTCTCCCCGTCGAGGAAGTTCCGGAGGATCTCTTCTTCGACGAGGATCCTTGGCTTTAGATCTTCGCCGCGCTCGAAGCGGATTCTGGAAGTCTTTTGTAATGTATTACACTTTGGGCTTGCACGCCCCGCTGTAAAAACTGGATGTTAATCCCTATGTCAAATATATGCTGGACTTTTATTGTAAGCATGCAATGGTATACTCTTGCGCGACATTCCATAACTGTTCATGCGCGAATAGTTACGGGGTGCCGTGTCCGTACGCGCCCCTGGAAACGGGGGTGTTACATGGTCGCCGTTGGGAAAGGCGCACCGCGGCCGGGGAGCACGCGCGCCTGACCTGCGACTGCGAACTGAAACGAGCAAGCGACAAAAGCGTATGGACAGTCAAGTCGAGTGCCAATCGATTCGCCGACACGTACGGGCCTACACGAGGCTAAGCAAGCAGGCCGCAGTCCAAATAAATAATCGCTCGCGGTGACGCCCATCTGAGACACACAGGCTGCGAGCGATGGAGAGGCGGAGACAGCGGTACGCAGGCCACTCCACTGGGCCGGATGTCCTGACCTTGGCGCGCGCGTGGCAGCGGCGCAACGCCACATGCGTGCACGTGCGCTGCTCAGCCTCCCTGAGCCATTGTGCTCCGGTGAACGAGGTGGTGCGCCCGCTCGGTCGGCGCCGTCGCCTGTTTCTCACATGCACATGCCGCGATCACACGGTGTGCCGAACGTGCAGCACTGCAGCTAGCTACCGCGCGCGCACGGTGCCTGGCTGCTGCTGCACACTTTTTTAGGTGCCACACGGTTGAACTGAAATAAACTGATTTATGACTGAAATTGTATTATGGCTGTCTGAAATTATACTATTGCTGATGATGACTTATTTAGTGTAACTAAATTTAAAAAAATAAAATAGAAAAAACAGGTTAACCCATCATAAATAATGCAAACGAATACGGGAAAAAAGAACTAAAAAAATTAAAAAAAACCAAAAAAGATGAAATTTAGAAATAATAAAAATAAGCCAGAAGCTCAAACCGAAATGAACGGAGCCTCACGATATCCTGAATCTAAAACTCTTTGGAGCGACATGTGGTGGAAGGCAAACTTTGAAGCATGTTATGAACTATGCCACACTTTTTGAAATGGTACATCCTAGGGGCGGAGCCAGCCCCGACCCAAGCCTCGGGCTGGGCCAGTTATCTGTGCTGAATCTATAAAGAGGAACAACAAATCTACAAAGAAATAGCACATTCTCAAATCCTAAGTTCTAATGGGCTTTGATACTAGGCCTCGGGCTATAGCTCACCTAGCCCGAGGTCTAAATCCGCCACTGGTACATCCTGAAATTTTCCAAACTCAATTGATTAGGCTACTAAAGTACTATACAGAAATACAAATGTCACCATGGGTTTTAGTTTGCTTGGAGCCTTGGGCACTCAAATACAGATCTTCAATATGTGTTTACAAGGAAGTGAGAGAAACAAAATAAAGCTCGAATGCTGCGACCTTTACATGTTGAAATTCAGTGAAAAACACATAATATGCCTTTTTTTTGTTCCGCTTAGTTTCAGTAAGGCTTTTTGAGGTGGTTACTTTGTTAATCTTTTTGGATCAGTCTTTCATCTGAAGAATTGAAGGATATCTAGGAACTTCAGATTTAGTTATATATAGTGTGTCCATACCTATGGTTAATAATTTTTGTCTTCAACCCCTTCTTATTTTATTTCTGTGCTGTCTTTTGTTTCAGGATGGAAAGCCTTAGCATGTTCTAGAGGGCAAATGTTTTCAGAACGACTGCGAAGGACTGTGCGAGAACCTAGGTAAGGAGCTGAGCTGCTGCTGTACGCTGCTTTCTTTTGTTCATTTGTGAGTAGTCAGATAGTATGTTGGTAGATTTTGCTTTCCGGACCACACCATCTGGGTACCTTTACTGTGCAGCCAAGCAGTGCACTAGCTGAATGATTTAGATATAATATCTGTTTTTTTTTTGCTTATAGCTTCTGTCCATGACTTTTGACTTATTTAAAAATTAAAAAGCCAAATGTTGAAGGCTTTTAGCTTCCGCTGCTCTGCCCCACCGCCCTTGGCCCGCGTGTCTCCCCTGCTCATCACCAGTGGCCGCCGCATTGCCATTAAAAGGGATGGCCGAGTCCCCCTTGCTTTCCCCATCTTCCCCTCAGCCCCTCTTCTTCTCCCTAGGCCGCCGCCTGTCCCTCACCGTTCCGCCATTTCAGCGTGTCCCTTGCGGTTGTGCCCGCATCACGGTGTGTTCCCGATGAAAAATCAAGCTCCGATTAAGTTGGTTTTAGTGTTAATGCCAAATACCATAATGAGGATTTAGTGATATTAACAAATACCATTATAATGTTTTGGTGATAATGACAAATGTATATATGAGACTAATATGATTGTTCAAATATATTATAGCTTAGTCTCATTTGGATGGAAAGGTGAAATCAAAGAGGTATGCATTCGAAATCATTCTCTAATGTACTAATGCATTCTTTATATCCAAAATATAGATTGAACTCCTCGATTAGTCCAAAATGAATATGTGCATATGTTTTCATTATATACACTTGTATGCACATATTTAGCGGGGAGCTATCTCTATGTTTTGGAGTTTTATAAGTATTGATCCATGCTTCTTTTAATATGCATATTTAGGATCTTTACTCTAAAATACATTCTTGAGTATATATAGCTTGTGTAGTTCATATATACTCATGTGCAATCGAGTTATTATCTAACTTCTCCATTATGTGTTAATGGTTGAATGATTAATGACAACCGGATAAATAAGCTTTGTCTAAAGCTTATCTTAGAATATACAATTGTTGTGTACAAGTTGTATACTCGCAAATCAATTTTTATATCTCGTTATTTGTTAAGATTGTTATGAATTACCAAAAAGGGAAGATTGTTGAATCTAGTCCCTCCATTATGTGTTAATGGTGAAGTTTGGTAATTGATGACAATTGTTTTGTGGACTAACAGTTTCTATGAGTTGGATGAATATGTTAGGTTCCACAAATGAGGATGACTTGGGATGACTTCATGTGTTGAAAATTATCAAGTCAAGATTGAGAAGAAGATAGCTTCATGAGTTGAATGCTATCAAGAAGAAGATAGCTTCATGTGTTAAAGGCTATCAAAAAGAAGATGCATCATGAGTTGATGCATGTCCAAGATGATCATGTGTTGATCAAGTCAAGTGAAGACCATCATGTGTTGATGGAATTGATGAAAAGGATGCATCATGAGTTGATGCATATCGAGACGACTCAAGGCAAAGGTATGACTAGCTAGGGTTAAGGATGTGTTCCTAGTCTTTTACCGGTCTTGATATTTGGTTGGAAGACCGGATTGCTAGTATAGGTTGCTGTACTATTAAGAGGGGTCATGTCTAGTAGTTTGGGTCCATCATGTGTTGATAGCTCGAATCTCACTTGGTCTAGCTCATCTTGGCATGAGGCTTGCATTTGCAAATGTGTTTTGCAAATGGTTGAAGCTCATATGTTGAATTCTAGTAACATGGGACTATGCATGCTGTTGTAGGGGTGGCCCCCATCTGAGCCCAGCCGGTCTGTTAGAAGGTTGTAAAGCCCAACAGGGGGCATGTAAGGCCCAACATGGGGCACGTACAATGACATAAATGCTCTTAAGAGGGATAATTGGGTGTAAGGCCATAATTGTAAAATACCCCCATGTGAATATATATAGCTGTCCTGGGCATGGGGAAGACCCCCAAGGCATTGTTCACCTAACATCTCCACTACCACTCTATACTGTTTGGTCTGTAACCACAACAGTTGACACCGTCTGTGGGGAAGACAAGAGCAAGCTCAGAAATCTGAAGGATGGCACCAAAGAAGGTTTCATCATCGGCGGCGAAGAAGAAGAGGAGTACGAAGGAGGCGCTCGGCAACGTGAGGGCTTTGGTGTTGGCTGTGGGTGCGGGTCGCAGCGTCAGCGCTACGACTGCCAATTTTGATGCTTGCGGCATGACAGTCGACCCCACAGCTGGCGCGGCGGTCGGCACGAGAAGTACTGATTGGCCTGTCGGGAATGGTGACGCTGATACCCGTGCTGCCACAGCCACTGCTCTTGCACCCGGCGCAGGAGCGGTAGGTGGCCTCGGTGGCAGCGCCGGTCTTGTCACCAACTCCGGAGTCCACCACACCGGCGTGCCGAGCAGCCCTGGAGCGCAAGCCATGGTCGCCGCCAACCCGATGGTGCAACCCGGTGCTCCGGCCGCCGCAACCACGTCGACGGTGGAGAACGCTCTACTGACGGCCCTCGGCACGCTGCAGTGGGAGCTGGCGGACCTTCGCGGGGCCGTGCGGGATATACAAGAGACTCGGAGCTGAGAGACCATGTGGAGGTATCCCCATGTTTGTGATGAGTAATTGACGGTTGTGTTAGAGAGTTTAAGTTTGTTTTGGGTATTCTAGGGTTGAGTACCTTTACTTGTGCTAATATTGATTATGCTGTTTCGTGCGGTGCTATGTGACGGTTTGCTTATCTGTGTGACTGCAGGACTTCGGAGCTAGGTCATGGTGAGGCGAGGAGGACCGGGACTAGGCACAGGAGGTGTTGAGGTCCAAACGGTCGGTGATGCCGAAGATGATCGAGGCTGGTGAGGTGGTTGCGAGTCGGGAGATGAGGAACTGGAGCTGGAGCTACCGGTGACGGACACGACGGGTGACGATGAGAGAACCGGGACTAGGCTCAGGAAGGAGTCGGAGGTCCAGACGGTTGGAGGTCGGTTGCGGTCGTGTGCGGCGGAACAGACCAGGACTAGACTCAGGTGGAGTCGGAGGTCTCGGTCGATGTCGGGTGGACACGATGGGCAGCGGCAAGTGGATCGGGACTAGGCTCAGGGAGGAGCTGAGGTCCAGACGGTCAGGATGTCGGGTGCGATCGTGTACAGCGGAGCAGACCGGCCTAGACTCAGGGAGGAGTCGAGGTCCAGTCGGACAGGATACTGGTTGCGGGAAGCTTCCGGGAAGGTGCTTGAGGGCAATTTGGTAAATTGACTCAAGTCATGAGGTGGAGTGGCTGGTTCCCTCCAAATGTGGTTGTTTTGACTTGTTTCCTTGTGTGGATGAAAGTCAAGTAGTGGGTTGAGTATGCCACTTCTTGATTTCCCTCTTCAGGGTGGACCTTGGCCTTCATATGTAGAAGAGAAGGTAGCAGGGAGGCATGCATTCAGTAGTGAGAGCAATAGGAGTGAACAGTAGCAGTGTAGTGTGTGTCTCCTGCGTGAGATTGCTCTAATGAAGCATGTAGTGAGAGTTGATCCAAATCATTTGTAATCATTCATATCTCTTCCTCAATATCATTATGAGAATGATTGTGTTGGATTATTTCCATTTCTTGCTCACTCTGTGATGGATTTCATGTTTTAGCTCATTCTTTGATATTCTCTGTTGGAAATGGATTTGAGGTGATTTTGTAGCTTGATTGGTAGATTCTTGGTAGCTCTGTGATGGGAAGATACTCAAGGCCATTTGGCCATTCCATTCCCGAGAGCAAATGGAAGATTCAACGATTTCTGTGATTTTTGATTCATTCGTCCCTTTTCCTCTGTTTCTTGATTTCTAGGGTTTTCATGCAGGGGATGATGGGTTCTCTCGATTTCCTTTCTAAAGATGCCCTAAGATTTATGCATTACTGTTGTGAGAACATCTCTAGTTGAGATTCACAAGCTCTTGGGCAAAGGATTTGGAAATGTTAAGTAATTTGGAAATTACCCTCATTCTCTTTGCACTTCTCAAATTTTAGCCAAAATCTTTGATTCTTGTTCTTGAGATGGATTCCCTTAGTTCCCTAGGCTCTCCTTGCTATTTAGGGTGTTGTCTTGCTATTCTGGGCTAAGAAAATCAAAAGCAAATATCAAATTTCTCTGCTGCATGAAGTTCCAATCTTGCTGTCTGAAAAATCCAGCTTGCTGTCCCCAAGGGGCGGTCAGACCGGCCAGTTAGGGGCGGTCAGACCGGCCACCTAACGGCGGTTAGACCGGTTGGTTAGGGGTGGTCAGACCGGCCTCCTAATGACGGTCAGACCGGCCCGTTAGTCTGACCGGCCCTACCTGAGCTTGCTGAATTTGTTTCCTGCTGCTTTGTTTCTTTTGTCGTGTTATTTGCCTATGATTCTTTCTCTGTTAGTGCAGATTTCCAGTAAGCTCTTTTCTTCCTCCTCTTCATAGTTTTACATAGCTATCGGAGTGGAGTTTCTTTTGTGGATACTTGGGGGCGTTTTTAAAGAGGCACCATTCACCCCCCTCTGTTGCCATATCTGATCCTACAGGAGCCAACAAGTCCCGCCAGTGGTTGCGTCGGAGTCTACGCTAGAGCGGGCGGACAGCCGCGACGCCCCTACCTCTAGTCACGTCCTGTTGCGGCGTGTGGATCTGGAGTCCCCCCTCTCCGCGGACTTGCAGCAATCGGCATGGTTGGAGGAATTCAAGTTCCCCAACACCATCGAGCCGTACAAGGGCGACACGGACCCTCGGGAGTTCATGCGCGTGTACAAGACCGCCATCGAAGCTACAGGCTGAGATGACACTACCAAAGAAAAGGGGCTCCCCCTCGCGCTGCAGGGAGTGGCGCTCTCTTGGTTTTTCACCATAGAGCCAAACTCCATCTACGTGTGGGAGCAGATCTGTGACCGCCTCTACAACAATTTCCAGGGGAATTACGTCGAGTGCGTCGACGCGGATTAGCTCTTCGCCATCAAGCAAAAACCCTCGGAGAGGCTCCGGGAGTACTTCAAGTGCTTCGCCAAGGTCCACTGCCAGGTTAAGGACGTCAACGAGACAATCATCATCAACGCAGCGATACAAGGCCTCCGCCCGGGGCCGTTGGCTGAGTACAATGCGCATAAGCTAGTAAAGACGATCACGAAGCTCTTCGACAAGATGGTAGAGTATGGGAAGGCGAAGGAGGACGCGTGGTGGCGCAAAGGCGATGACTCCGACACTAATCAAGCAGAGGGCACGTTGAAGAACGAAGACTCATCGAAGAAGGAGGACTCCTCGAAGGGCAAGCGCAAGCAGGAGTCTTCGAAGGACGCCCCCGAGCTCAAAGACACCAAGCATAAGCAAGACTTGCTGAGTGACAAGCCCAAGCCCAAGCACAACCAATGTAGATCCCAGAGGGCCCGCTATGTCTTCGATATCGAGGGCGGCTCTGAAGACAACGCCCCCGCCTTTCACGGACGAGGTCACAGAGGTCGGGGGCGGGACATGGCCGGGGTCGCGACAATAGACCCCGCGCAGAGTAGGAGAACTAGGACTACGGCATGTGGTGCGAGGAGCATGGCCGTGGTGATCATTACGCGCGAGCATGCACCACCATTGCGGTGCTTCGTCAGAGCGTCGCCAGGGATAGGGCCCTGGAGGCTGGGCCGCCCGTCGTGGCCCACGTACAGCAGCCCCAAGAAGGCCCCTTGCGAATTCAGGCCCCAGAGGGAGCCCAGCGCTAGATCATAAACGTCATCTCCGGGGGCTCTTCACTGGAGTTCTCCTCAGCGCGGCAACAGAAGGCCTATGCTCGGAGGCTACACCATGTGGCAGCGTACCCAGCGCAAGCATCGCCGGAGTGGGCGCAGCACAAAATCACCTTCACGCCTGCTGATGCTGAGGGCATGGAATTCCCCCACCAAGATCCCCTGGTCATCCAGGCCGCCATCGTAGGCTGCGATGTCAAACGCGTCCTGGTCGACGGAGGCAGCTTCGCAGACATTCTGTTCGCGGTGGCCTTCGACCAAATGGGGATCCCCAGAGTTGCTTGGGCCCCTCGGGAATCCCACTGCAGGGATTCGGGGGTCAGCCACTGAAGGCGTTGGGCCAGATACGCCTCCAAGTCTCCTTTGGCCAAGGCGGCAACGCGAGGAGCGAAGACGTCACCTTCGACGTTGTTGACATCCCGTACCCATACAACGCCATATTGGGGCGTCTAACCCTCAACTCCTTCGGGGCAGTCCCGCACCACGGCTTCTTATGCATGAAGTTCTCGGGCCCGCAAGGTATCATCACCACCTTCGGTGACCAGGACCTCACCCGGCGCATAGAGCTTGGTGCTCGGGGCCCGCACCGCAAGGTGCACGTCCTCACCGACAATCCAAAGGCGGAGACGCCCTCTGCTCCGGGATGGACGCCTAAACCCCGGCCGGATGGCGGAGTCAAGAGGGTACCTCTGCAAGTTGAAGGTCAATTTGTGTCCATCGGCGAAGGCCTTCCCCCGGAGTTGGAGTAGGGCTTACTCTGGGTTCTCCAGGACAATGTGGATGTCTTCGCGTTGTCCCCAGAAGAAATCAAGGGCGTGGACCGCGCCCTCATCGAACACAATTTAGCGGTCCGCCCCAACGCCAAGCCGGTCAAGCAGAGGCTTCGGTGCATGTCCATCGATCGGCAACAAGCGGCCAAGGCGGAGGTAGCGAAGATTCTCCAGGCCGGAGTCATCCGTGAGGTCCAACACCCAGACTGGCTTGCCAACCTGGTGCTGGTGAAAAAGGCTAGCGGCGCCTGGCGTGTGTGCATCGACTTCACTGCCCTTAACATGGTGTGTCCGAAGGACGACTACCCCTTGCCGCACATAGATCAGCTGGTGGATGCCACGGCGGGGTGCGAGCTCATGAGCTTCTTGGACGCATATTCCGGCTACCACCAGATCTACATGGCCAAGGACGACAAGGACAAGACTAGCTTCATCACGCCGGTAGGTACATACTGCTTTGTCAGGATGCCCTTCGGCCTGAAGAATGCGGGGGCCACCTTCACCCATCTCGGGAGGAACGTGGGGGCTTACGTCGACAATGTGGTCATCAAAACCAAGCAGCTCGCCTCCCACGGTCAGGATCTTCAAGAGACCTTCGACAACCTCAGGAGAGCGGGCATCAAGCTTAACCCAGACAAGTGTGTCTTCGGCGTGCAAGCGGGAAAGCTCCTGGGCTTCCTCGTGTCCAGACGTGGCATCCAGGCGAACCCCGGCAAGGTTGACGTGATCCTCGCCATGGAGCCACCCAAGACGATGAGGGAGGTCCAGAGGCTTACTGGCCGCATGGCTGCGCTGAGTCGCTTCTTATCCTGGGTAGCGGAGCGGGGCCTACCATTTTTCAAGACCCTTCGCAGCTGCGATGGGTTCCACTGGGATGACGACTACACGAAGGCTTTCGACGACCTCAAGAAGCACTTGCAAGCCTTCCCACACTAGTCGCCCTAGCACCAGAGGCTCCCCTCCTGCTCTACCTCGTCGCTACAGCAACAGCGGTCAACGCCGTCCTTGTCCTCGAGGAGGGCACCCTTCAGCAACCCATGTACTTTATCTTCGAAGCCCTACTGGGCGCCAAGACGCGGTATACCGAGCTTGTGAAGTTGGCTTACGCGCTGGTCATGGCCTCAAGGAAACTCCGCATTATTTCCTTGCCCATCCCATCACCGTGCCATCCTCGTTCCCTCTGGCGGAGATGCTGCACAATAAGGAGCCCACGGGGCATATTGGCAAGTGGGCGGCCGAGCTCACACCGTTCTCCTTGACATACGCCTCACGAACAACAATCAAATCTCAAGTCCTTGTGGACTTCCTTGCGAGGTGGACTCCGCCGGCTCAACACGTGCAATAGCCGAAGGACCCAGTGTGGACGCTCAACACCGACGGGGCTTACGGTGCTGGGGTGGGCGCGGTGATCACTACACCGGAGGGTCACCGCCTCATGTACTCGGCGTGCCTTGGATTTCCAGCCACCAACAACACGACTGAGTACGAGGTGCTACTCTTTGGCCTCGTGAAGCTTAAAGCTCTTGGCGCGTGAAGGTTCCTTGTTTACACCTACTCGCGTCTGGTAGCAAGCCACGTCGATAAATCTTATCAAGCCAAGGATCCCGAGCTGGCCAAATACCTGGCGACAGTGAGAGCAAAAGAGCGCCACTTCCTGGGCGTCACAGTCAAGGCCATTCCTCGCGCGAATAACGAACAAGCCAACGTCCTCGCCAAGGTCGCCAGCCAGCAACTCCCCCTCCCAGAGGGGGCATTTTATAAGGTCCTGCCCGCGGCACCCATTGCTCAGGACAACCGTGATGCGGCTCTCGTCCATCAGATTGCCCAGTAGGGCGACTGACGGGAGCCCATTTACAGTTTCTTGCAAGGCATAGCAGAGCCAGACGACCCCCTCGAGCTTCGACGTCTGCAGCATCGAGCCAGATCCTTCAAGGTGCTCGATGGTGCCCTCTACAAGAAGGGAGTATGTGCCCCACTCCTACGATGTCTCTCGCGCGACGAAGGAAAGCACCTCCTCGCGGAGATCTATGCGGGGCTCTGCGGCTCACACATCGCGCCGAGGTCCCTGGTCGGCAAGGCGTTCAGACAAGGCTTTTACTGGCCAACCACCGCCATTGATGCACAAGACCTCGTTCGCCGATGTCAAGGCTGCCAGTGGATAGGATGGGTCATCTGTAGATCCCCGACGAGCTTGCAGCCCATCCCGCCAGTGTGGCCGTTGGCACGGTGGGGCATCGACGTCGTCGGGCCACTTCCGCGATCGTTAGGATATCTTCGGTTCGTTGTAGTTGCCTTAGAGTATTTTTCTAGGTGGCCCAAAGCCGTTGCTCTAGCTAGTGTAACCTTCGCAGCCATGTAGCGCTTCCTCTGGTAGAATATCATATGCCACTTCGGAGTCCCCAGGGAGCTTACCGTGGACAACGGCCTGCAGTTCGACTCCGCTCCATTCAAGACGTTCTACGAGAGCATGGGCATCACGATTCGATTTTCTTCGGTCGGGCACCCAAAGTCCAACGTAGCCGTCGAGCGAGCGAATGGCGCCATCTCCGTTGGAGTCAAAAAGCGCCTCATCAGCCTACTGAAGGGCAAGTGGCCAGACGAGCTTCATAGCGTGCTTTGGTCCCTTCGCACGACGATCACACGTCCAACAGGGTTCACGCCATTTAAGCTCTCTTTAGCGACGAAGCAGTTACCTCGAAGGAAATCAAGGCTGGCTCAAGGAGGGTCCTAGTCCAGGCCCTCAGTGGAAGAACGTGAGCTGTCCCTCGATATCCTTGATGGGGATCAGGTGAGCGCCACCCAGCACGTCGCGAAGTATGCGTGCCAAACGGTGCGCATGCACGAGCGCACCGTATACTCATGCGAATTTTGGCCGGGAGACCTCGTCCTTAAAATGGCGCTTCATGCGGAGACGATCGGCAAGCTGGAGTCTAAGTGGGAGGGCCCCTACGTCGTCGCTGTGCCTTTGCA
Organism: Dendrocalamus sinicus; assembly: GCA_036346575.1. Taxonomy (NCBI): domain Eukaryota; kingdom Viridiplantae; phylum Streptophyta; class Magnoliopsida; order Poales; family Poaceae; genus Dendrocalamus; species Dendrocalamus sinicus. The sequence continues at coordinate 33,314,237 of CM070648.1, read as the reverse complement.
GCGTGGAGCGTACTGCCTCGTAACATTGGAAGGACAGACCCTCCAACACACATGGAATGCAGATTGGCTACGGCGATATCATGTATGAGGCTGAAGGGAAGCCGACAGCATGGTTGGTACCCTGCCTTTTGTAATCGCTCGCTTGTGTAAATGGGAAATTAATAAAGTCTACCGTTTCCAAAACTTGTCTCATTCCGTGTAAAGACGCGCGGAGGCAAGCCTCCACGCGCACTCTCCGGAGTATAAATAAGATGCGCGACCTCCGCGTGTACTCTACGAGAGTATAAATAAGACGCGCGGCCTCCGCGTGCACTCTGCGGAGTATAAATAAGACGTGCGACCTCCGCGTGCAGTCTACGGAGTATAAATAAGACGTGCGGCCTTTGCGTGCACTCTATGGAGTATAAACAAGACGCGCGGCATCTGCGTGCACTCTACAGAGTATAAATAAGACGTGTGGCCTCCGCGTGCACTCTACATGAGTATAAATAAGACGCACGAACTCCACGTGCACTCTACGTGAGTATAAACAAGACGCGCGGACTCCGTGTGCACTCTACGTAAGTATAAACAAGATGCGCGGACTTCGCGTGCACTCTACGTGAGTATAAACAAGACGCGCGAACTCCGTGTGTACTCTACGTGAGTATAAACAAGAAGCGCGGACTCCACGTGCACACTACGTGAGTATAAACAAGACGCGCGGCCTCCGCGTGCACTCTACGTGAGTATAAACGAGACGCACAGACTCCGCCTGCACTCTACGTGAGTAAAACCAAGACACGCAGACTCCGCGTGCACTCTACATGAGTATAAACAAGACGCGCGGACTCCACGTGCACTCTACGTGAGTATAAACAAGACGCGCGGACTCCGCGTGAACTCTACGTGAGTATAAGCAAGACGCGCGGACTCCGTGTGAACTCTACGTGAGTATAAATAAGACGCGCGGTCTCCGCGTGCACTCTACGGAGTATAAATAAGACGCGCGGCCTCCGCGTGCACTCTACGTGAGTATAAACAAGACGCACGGACTCCATGTGCACTCTACGTGAGTATAAACAAGATGCGCAGACTCCGCGTGCACTCTACGGAGTATAAATAAGACGCGCGGACTCCGCGTGCACTCTTGGAGTATAAATAAGACGCGCGGACTTCGCGTGCACTCTACGGAGTATAAATAAGATGCGCGGACTCCGCGTGCACTCTTCGGAGTATAAATAAGACACGCGAACTCCGCGTGCACTCTTCGGAGTATAAACAAGACGCGCGGACTCTGCGTGCACTCTACGTGAGTATAAACAAGACATGCGGACTCCGCGTGCACTCTACATGAGTATAAATAAGACGCGCGGTCTCCGCGTGCACTCTATATAAGTATAAATAAGACGCGCGGCCTCCGCGTGCACTCTACGTGAGTATAAAGAAGACGCGCGGACTCCGCGTGTACTCTACGTGAGTATAAACAAGACGCGCGGACTCCGCGTGCACTCTACGTGAGTATAAACAAGACGCGCGGACTCCGCGTGCACTCTACGTGAGTATAAACAAGACGCGTGGACTTCACGTGCACTCTACGTGAGTACAAATAAGATGCGCGGTCTCCGCGTGTACTCTACGGAGTATAAATAAGACGCGCGGCCTCCGCGTGTACTCTACGTGAGTATAAAGAAGACGCGCGGACTCCGTGTGCACTCTACGTGAGTATAAATAAGATGCGTGGACTCCGCGTGCACTCTACGGAGTATAAATAGGAAGCGCGGACTCTGCGTGCACTCTACGGAGTATAAATAAGATGCACGGCCTCCGCGTGCACTCTACGTGAGTATAAACAAGACGCGTGGACTCCGTGTGCACTCTACGTAAGTATAAACAAGATGCGCGGACTTCGCGTGCACTCTACGTGAGTATAAACAAGACGTGCGGACTCTGCGTGCACTCTATGGAGTATAAATAAGACGCACGACGTCTGCGTGCACTCTACGGAGTACAAATAGTCGCAAGATTGCGCTAGTCGCCAGCTCCGCTGCCGCCACTTTGAAGGGTTGGGGACGGACGCTCGAGCATCTACTTCGGCTAGTCGCCAGTTCCGTTGCCGCCAATTCGAAGGGTAGGGGACGGAGCGCTCGAGCGTTACTTCGGCTAGTCGTCAGCTCCGCTGCCGCCGCTTCGAAGGGTTGGGGATGGAGCGCTCGAGCGTCTACTTCGGCTAGTCATCTGCTCCACTGCCGCCACTTCGAAGAGTAGGGGACAGAGCGCTCGAGCGTCATTGCCGGCTGGCGTCGGCTCCGCCGCCACTGGCGGTAGGGGACGGAGCGCCGAGCACCTACCGACCAGGGCGCCCCGCCGCCGTCGCCACTTCGGAGGGTAGGGGATGGAGCGCTTGAGCACCTACTTCGGCTATACGCCAGCTCTGCTTTCGCCACTTCGTAGGGTAGGGGACGGAGCGCTCAAGCGCCTACTTTTGGTAGGCGCCAGCTCCGCCACCGCCACTTTGAAGGGTAGGGGACAGAGCGCTCGAGCGTCTACTTCGGTTAGGCGCCAGCTCCGCTGCCACCACTTCGAAGGGTAGGGGACAGAGCGCTCGAGCGTCTACTTTGGCTAGTCGCCAGCTCCGCTGCCGCCACTTGAAAGGGTAGGGGACGGAGCGCTCGAGCATCTACCTCGGCTAGGGAGCGTGAGGACGGAGCGCTAAGTCCTACGAGTTGGTCGGAGACAAACGTTCAACGAGTCCTCTGCCCACCCCAAATGTCGAAGATGCCATCGAGTCATGAGGTCCGAGACTAGCAACCGGCCCCTATCAAGCAGCTACCTGGGGCAAAACAGTACAAGTAATTAGAACACTGGGGCAATTTCCACTTTATTCATAAAAGGGGGGCCATAGGGCGCCAGCTCACAAAAAAGAGCGGATACATCTCAACGCACGCCTAAACACTAGACCCCAACATCACACCTGGGGGTCCGCACCATGCTCCGGGACGGCAGCACCGTCTTCGTCGCACTGCGAAACTTCGTCAAGCCATTGGCCGTAGTTCCCCTCGCCATGCAGAGTCCGTCGTAGCGCTACCTTTGTCGTGGAAGGCCTGGATGGCATGGCGAACGGTGCCCAACATCACCCCAGCTCCAGCTGGCATCTCCAGTTGGGGGTCGGCCAGCTCGTCAACATGCCAGCAGCCTCAGTGGCGAAGTAGTGCGAAGGCTAGGCACGCGGTCACAAAGGAGCAGTGGTTACCGAAGGCCTTGGCGACATTGAAAGCGAGGCCGGAAGCTTCCCCGATGCGACGAAGCGTCCGCAATAGGTCTCGGGATCGAAGGCGCGAGGCGGCATGTCGACAGAGAGGTCTTCGAGGGCACCTTCCAGAGCCATCATGGTGTCCCACGCCGCCACCGAGGCATCGCCCAGAGCCCGGTCCTTTTCCCCAAGGGACGCGGTGAGGTGGCCCTTCTCCTCCTCTAGCGCGGCGATTTGTTGGAGCAAGTCATCGCGCTCTTCGGCGGCCGCGCGATGTGCCACCGCCGCGAGCACCCGGGCCTTCGTCTTGAGGAACTACATGCGATCGTCCTTGACGGAGTGGGCCTCTTCGGCAGCGCGCAGCCGGTCTTCTAGCGTCCCCCGCTCACGGGCACGGGCCGCCTGCAAGGTTCGAGCAAGGGCGAGGGTCTGTGCAACGCAGTCGTTAGCGAATTCCCAAGTGACGGCACACATCATCGAAGTCGAGCACTCACCCTCATCTCCGAGGCCTCTAGCGCACTTTCCAGGAGCTTCGACCCGCATGTCAGCAGCGCCTGGCAGTCCAAGTTGGCGACCGCACAGTCCGTGTCCCCTTGCCAAGCCCGCAGCATCTCCGGCTGAGGGACGAAGTCCATCAAGGTCGGTCGCGGGGTCTCCGCGACGACAACTTCGAGGGCGCCGGCTGTCGATGCCACACTCGGGACGTCTCCGTCCCTCGAAGATTGTCCACGGCTAGGGGACCGTGCCTTGGCTAATAATAAAAGATAGTGATCAGAGCAGTTTAGTAAAGCCTCGCAGGATCGTACGGAGAGAGTCAAGCTTACCTTCGGCGTCAACTAGCGGGGTCCATTGGGGTGTCCCCTCAGCCTCGAAAGGAACCGCGGGAACACTAGCGCCATCGAGGGCAGCCAGCTCCTTGGGCCGGGCGGCCTCTGTGTCGGAGTCAGACTCCAACATGCCTCCGATCCCGGTTGCCACAGCAAACCCCCTCTCCGGCTGGGAGGGCGATCGTGTCTGAGGCCGCTTCGCTTTCGGAGACCGGGGTAAGGATTCCTCAGCCTCGGCAACCGGTGCGGGTGATGAAGCTTCACCTTCCTGGTCGTCCACGCTGCACCCCTGGTCCTTGGTGCCGCCCAAGGACTCCTCGCCCGGAGCCGTCTGCTTCGCCCCCGCCTCAAGGTTCGAATTGGCATACTTCGCCGAGTCGGAGCCGGCGGCCATCGCACCCTCAGCTTGGGCAGGGTTGATGGGAGCGACGGCCGCTGGACTGGACACGGTAGCGGGGGACCGGGCCCTTCGCCAGGGGGGCAACGCCTCCCCCTTGTCGCCGTCGCGGTGGCGAGCCTGACTCGAGGTCGAAGTGGCGCGCTTTGGCACAAGAATGCCCAGAGCTTCGCATACCCTGTTTATCTGCCCCAGCTTGGCCGCCTTGATCGCAGCTTCATGCAAGCCGTGCTCCTTAACCGTACACTCCGCGTCTTCCAGGAGAAATCCTACAAGCAAGGCGAAGCAAAGTAAAAAAACCAGGGAGACCTCCAGTGCAAAACTTACGAGGATCGGAGGGCCTCGGCAGCGAGGACACGGACGGTTGGATACCGTCGTGCCGGAAGCCCCGGGCTGGATGTGCCACCGACCGGCAAGTGGTGCCACATCGTGCATGACGAATTCCTCGGCGAGGTCGCGCATGTTGAATCGGAGGGTGCTCCCCACTAGCCTCCACGCTCTCCGCCTGTCCTCGTGGTTGATCTTCATGCTCGGCGAGGCGTTGAACGACATTGGCCGGCCTGTGCACTCGAGGCCGCTGCCGCTCACCACACGGTGGTAGAACCGCCGCCGCATCCAGTTCGATTCCCACTTCGCTTGGGTTGAGTTGGTAGGGAAGATCTTTGCGCATTGGGGCCGCATGACGAAGTTGACGCTGCCGAAATTGGAGAACTCCCCTCCCTCCAGCTTCTTTGGCTGGCATCACGCGTCATGGAGAAACGCAAACAGCGAGGCGCTAGACCAACATGCCTCTGTCCACTGCGCCCAGCTGTAAATGGCCAGGCGGGCTATTGCGTTCGGGGTCACCTGTGCCAGCTCCAGCCTGAAGGTCCGCAAGACGTCGCCGATGATCATGGCCGCTGGGATTCGAAGACCGGCTTCAAAGTACGCGACGAAGATGATCGCCTCTGACTTCTCCAAGTGCGGCTCTGTCTCGTCGCTGGCGGGTAGGCACACCTCGCGGCGGTCCGTCAACTTTCCTTCACGTAGTAGAGACCGGATCATCTCCTCCGTCGTGAGGGTCAGGCCCAAGACGCGGGAGCACGGACCCTCCACCCTTTTCTCCTCTATCCACCGCTTGTTTATCAGCGATGGCTCGTGCCCCACTAGCGCGTACTCCACCTCGGTCGACAACGAGCTGCGCTGGCTGGGCGAGGCGCCATTGCTGGCACAGTGAACACGTTCTTTGCTGCGAGCCATTGTCCTCTGAGAGCCAAATGGGGAGAAGTACGGCGCCTGTGGCGAATAGTGGCAGCAAAGGAGGCGAGAGCACAGTGCGCAGGTCAAAGAGAGCAAGGGAACAGGAGGCAAGTGAAGGAGAATGCCGGCGCGATGCCAACGGGGGTATATAAAGCCCCTTCACCTCCCACACCGTTGGGAAGCACAACCGACGGAAGCAGAATCGCCCACCTCCCCCACGATCGGCAAACGTAACCGGTGGAAGCCGAAGCGGCGAAGTCGCTCAAGCACGTGAGCACGCGCACGTGCGCCCCGCCCTCTTGGGAAGGGACGCACAACCGTGGTCGTGCGGCTGCTTGACGATGCACGGCGCGCCAATCTCACGCAGCCACGCGTCCCGCCCCATTGGAAGGAACGCACGGCTGCGGCCGTGCGCCCACTGACAACGCACGATGTGCCAGTCTCACGCATCCACGCGTCCTGCCCCATCGGGAAGGAGCGCACGGTTGCGGTCGTGCGATCGCTGACAGTGCACGACGCGCAAATCACGTGCCTCCACGTATCCCGCCCTCTCGGGAAGGGTCACACGGTTGCGGTCGTGTGGCCGCTGACAGCGCACGACTCACTAATCGCATGCCTCCGCGTGTCCCGCCCTTTCGGGAAGGGACGTACGGCCGCGGTCGTGCGGCCGCCTGACGACGCACAATACGCCAATCACGTGCAGCCACGCGCCCTGCCCCATCGGGAAAAGCGCGGCTGTAGTCTGGTGGCCACTGGCACCGCAAGACGTGCCGGTTGCGTACCGTCACGTTGTGCAATTCCTGTTGCACACCGGTCGCCGCCGTAATCCTCGACGCCATTAAAGCACCGTCGTTGAGCCACGAGCCACCAGGCTGCGCTTCAACTTCGAGCCCGCAAGACAACTTCGAAGTCCACCTTGACTTCGAGCCCGCAAGACGACTCCGGAGCCCACTTCGACTCTGTGCCCGTGGGTTGAGTAGGTTCTCCGACTCGGCCTTGTCTACAAGGGACGACTTTGCATTCCTCTTCACCTGCATGTCCGCGGAGCGAAGTCGGATGCTGACTCGGCTTCGTCTTGATGGATCGCCTCCGCTGCAAGCACACACCTCGCGACCAGAAGATGCCTTCAGTAGTAACTTCGATTCCATGTCGAGGCTACTTGGCCGTGCTGCACTGGCAAAATAATTTCAGTCCAAGAACACAGAAGGTCACAGGCCGCAGGGACGGAGGGGGCCAAATGGCTCAGTGACATGGCTTCGGCCCGTGAAGCCCTTCACCATGAGAGGCTCCTGTTGTAGAAGTGGCCCCACCTGAGCCCAGCCCGCTTGTTAGAAGGTTGTAAAGCCCAACAGGTGGCATGTAAGGCTCAACATGGGGCATGTACAATGAGAATGCCCTTAAGAGGGATAATTGGGTGTAAGGACATAGTTGTAAAATACCCCCATGTGAATATATATAGCTGTACTGGGCATGGGGAAGACCCCCAAGGCATTGTTCACCTAACATCTCCACTACCACTCTATACTGTTTGGTCTGTAACCACAACACATGCAAATGTGTTTTGCAAGTGCTTGAAGTCCATGTTTTCATTCTTTGTGATATGAGGTTTATATTTGCAAATGTGTTTTGGAAATGGTTGAAGCTTATATATAATCCTTGTGGCATGTGACTTAGACTTTTGCGAATGTGTTTTGCAAATGTGAGAAGTCCATGTACAAATTCTTTGAGTCATGATTTCATAAGTGTGCAAATACGTTTTGCAACTTGTTGAAAATCATGTTTAATCCTTGTGTGCTTGATATCATAGTTTGCAAATGTGTTTTGCAAAATCTATTGAGATATCTGCACTTCTTAGGAAAATCAGAACAACCGGCTCTGTGTGTGCGGTATTACCAGAAGGAGGAAGTACTAGCATGTGTTGCGCAGTACTACCGAGATTTGGAAAGCTCCAAACTTTCCTGCAGACAGACCTATAGAGGTCTGACCAGCATTGTGTATGTGGTCTGACCGGCCTGATCAGTTCTGACCGGGCCAAAAGAGCAGTTTGACAGAGGAGTGGTCAGACCGGCTCAAGCTTGGCGGTCAGATCGGTAAGTGACCAGCAGTCTGACCGGCATGAGAACGGCCGTCTGACCTGCATGGTGAGAGCGGTATGACTGGCATGGTAAGAGCAGTCTGACCAGCTTGCGGAACTTCCGTTCCTCTCGCAGAACCTTTTTCTAGAGAGTGACTGTTTCTTGGAAGCGGTCTAACCGGTCCTTATGGTGGTCTGACTGGTCCCTGTGTGGGCGGTCTGACCAGTTTTCCAAGGTAACGGCTAGTTTTTGTAGCCGTTGGGAGAGCGAAAGTACCAATCGTATGTTGGCGGTAGTTCCGGCCCTCGAGCTGATTTTTGCCCTCTCTTTTCTCTAACGGCTAGTTTTTGAGGGAGGTGTATAAATACCTCCTCAATGGCTGTTGAGAGTGAGTTGCCGGTGCTATTCTTCCATTCCTTGAGCTAGAGTGAGGCTGTCCACTCAATTGTGCATGTGTTGCACTTTGTGAGAAGGGAGAGAGAGGATCTAGAGTGCATGTGTTGCATCTAGAGGTGGACTTTGTGTCCAAGTGAGCTTGTGTATTCGTTGCATGTGGTGACAGTCAAGTGAGGGACTTGACTTGTTACTCTTAGAGTTTGCTGACTCCTAGGCGGCGTTGAAGACGTCATGCGCGGTGATCTTCTCAAAGAAGGTTGTGAGAAAACCCAGCGAAGTTGTGAAGGTTGGAGCTCACCTACCCGGAGCAGGAAAGAGCTACCACTAGTGGAATTGAGGTGGAAGGCTTAATTCGTGGAGCCGGTCCGATTAGTTCGAGCTTACCTCAATGTGGACTAGGGGAGACCAGCAAGTCTCTGAACACCACGGTAAAAAGAGACCGTGTCATTTGTGGTTTGCTTTCTTGTGCTCAATTTACTTTCAAGCAATTTACTTACATAGAATTAATTTGATTGCTTGTATACCTAGAATTGCAAACCTTGACCTAGGCTAGAATTATTAGTGCACTTAGGCGAACTTGCTTGACTTAGGCGCTATTTGTACTAAACCAACTTGAATTTAGCTTCTGTATTGTTTACTTGGTTTAGGAAAATAAAAAGGTCTTTAATTGTCAGTATTAATTTGAAGAGAATTTTTAGACTGCCTATTCACACCCTCTAGTTGACCTCCGCGATCTTACACCCGAGCTTCATCTCCACACCCTCCCAATTAATTGGAGTTTCTTGCCATAGCCTCCCCTGGCTTTTGCATCACCTAAGCAGTCCATTTTGCTCCTCGGTGACTCCCCTCTGGGCACCCCTCGTTGGCATCGCTGCCTACCTCCCCTGGCTATGCGCCCCTCCTTGCCTCCCCTGTTTTCTGTCTGCCTGAGCCCCCCTCTATCTTTCTCTCATGATAGTTGTACAGATTGTAGTTCATGTAAAGTATAAGTGATACCTCACAGTTGCCATAAAACTATCTTCCAATTTAAAAGCAATTCTGTGAATTCAAGTAATTAACATAAGACTCAATAAAAGATTGTTAACCCTAAAATTTAATTTGTGAAACTAAATTAAAGGTTTATACAAATTAAAAAATACTAGAATTTAATCTTGATTAATTTCATGTCAACCAAGAAAGTAACAAGACAATTATTATGAGAATAAGTAAAGCAAGAACTTAAGTTTGCATGCTACCATGGATTGGATCTCGAAGCTACTCAAGGATAACTTGTAAATGCTCACAAGTTTGCTCTAGAACTCGAATATTAATCATAAGTCCTATCAGAGCACGCCATGATCCAAAAAATAACTATCATTTCTTTGTCTAAATTTATCCATACAAATTAAAGTTGATTGGTGTAACCAAATTTTGCCACATAAATTAATAACTATCATTTGCATAACCCCAATTCATGAGGTCTCTCATTTAAAATCATGTTAAATAGTCAAGAAAAAAATCATTTAATCTTGAGTCTCTAGTACTCATCTGGAAACACAAAGATTTAGCTAAGAGGATACCTTGCATAAGTAAGGTATTCTCAAAATAATTAGGACATCATCAAATCTTTATTTCAATCTAGTGGCTAATCAGAGGCATTATTGAAACACATTAAAAATCATAAGACCGATCTTTAATAATGAATAATGATTAAAATAATTTGAATAATTATGGTAAATCATCTTAATTTTAAGTCTCCAAAATTTATTTGTAAAATGTCGAGCTTTAAATCAAGGATCACCTTATATTTGTTTAAAACATTCTCAATTGGAGCATCAATAATCTTTATCTCAGATCCCATCACTAATCAAATGGCTCTAAAAAATAATGGTAAACAACTAATAATTATCTTAAATCCAACACTTGCAAAAATATGTATAAAAATAATATTTCATGTACAAATGACATTCTTAATTAAAGAATCCTGCAAAAATGCAATCTTGCCTAATCAGCAATCATCCGATCATTATCTCAGGATTTAAATTCACCAATAATGATTGAGAATAATTATTAATGCAAGGTGCAACGTTATCAAGAAAACCCTGTTAATTCATAAATCATCCTCCCAATAAACCGCAACCATAAATCATTAATAACAAAATTTTTAATCAACAAAATAATCAACTTTGTTCATGATAATAAATGGTTAAAATGATCAACTCCATACTTTAATTGAATTAATGGTTCAATTAATTGGTAGTTGCAATCTCAGATAATACTTTATCTCACAATATCAAGTTAATTCAACCAATTAAATTATTCTCATCACATGTGAAACCCGTATCCTAAAATTACTAAGCTTTATCCCTCGGAAATAATACTTAGTATCTCGGATAAACTCTCTCATCTCTTCATAGGCCTCGCCTAACATATGAAACTTCTTTAATAAATATAAATTAAATAAAGAACTATTAATTAAAGATCGAACCTTGGTATCTTGTAATCGGCTATGTCTAAGCCATGCTCCAATCTAAAGCTGAATATCCTCATGAGTATTCCTTCAACATTAATCCCTCTTTTGCCCTTCCCAGTGAAGTTACATCGTCACTTCGCTCTCCCTCAAAATATGTTTGATCCTATCTCTATCCCGCAACTTGCTAAAATCTTCTCTTTATCCTCAATCATAGCAAAATATAATTAAGCTCAATTGAATTTAATTGGACTTTCTTGTGTTCTTGGATTTATTTGGTTTTTCATCCATTTGTCGCGTAATTAGAAATTGAAATATCAAGGACGCGATAAGTTCGAGCGGGATCAAGACTCGGGTAAAAGATAAAGACCAATGATTCAAGATAACTAATCGAGAAGGGTTTGATTAAGATCAGGGCCGTCGTAAATTGAATGAGGCAAGTCGCTACTTTGATCATATTGATCCTCCATTGTATGCAAAAATTATGTTTCTTTAAATTATCAAATTACATGCTTAATTTATTATGCAAATGTATGTCAAAAATTTAAGATAGCTACATGCCTACTTGATGATTTATTATTAATATGCCATTCTTGATATTTGAATCACCTGACCCTTGTCACCCTAGATAATAATTGGCAACTTTACTAGTTATATGTCATATTAAAATGCCATGCTAAGTACTGTTTAAGTCCAGGGTACTAGTTTGTCTTGATTATCAATCTTCAAACATGAAAACTTATTTTGGGACAGTCACATAATGTAAGTGACTGATAATTTATGACAACTTAATTTATGCTTCTCAAAACCTTAAAAACCCGCTATACCTATCTAGACAGGACTAGACGGATGGTAATAGAGGCTGGTGTCGATGTCGCATGAGAAATTATGGTTTGTGGTATGTACCATCCAGATAAATTGAGGACTTAATCTTGTAATGATCTGCTATTGTAAAACAATACAACCATAAGTCTGCAAAATGCAACTGGACCAAGTAGGATTACTAGACCCAGAGTCATTTCACTGGTGGGGGAGTGGAGTGTGCATGTGCGGACCAAGGTTCAGCATGAATGGGATACCAGCTAAGGTGATGTGTACCTGTTTCACTAGCACTGTGGAACATCGTAGTCCAGCTGTGGTAGATGTTAGGGTATGATTTCCCGCACAACTTATGAAAACTTACCTCGGGTGGGACAAACTTCATATGGGTGGATTGGTAATGGGGTGAGGTAACTACAAAAAGCTGCGTGATGGTCACTCGATCTTCATGAACAAGAAATCGTGTAGAGCATCGGTTGATTGTCTCTTATGAGTAAAGATGTACAGTATCTGTAGAGTGTAAACTGTTCAAACAGCTATGCACACGATAAAGGGTAGACATAGGAACGAACAGCTATGCACACAATAAAGGGTAGACATAGGAACGAACAACTATGCACACGATAAAGGGTAGACATATGAACTTTCTCGAGTTAGATCTATTTCAAAAACCTTTTACGGGTGGAATGAAAACTCGTCAGGCGGAGACAACTCCAACTTTGGCTTTTTTCTGGAGGGACGTACTCCAATAGTGATAATAATCAAAACTAGCATTCGGTGGAGGTAACCATGCATTGTTAAATATGGATGTAACATGCGCTACTGTTATTACTATATTCTCTCAAACAACTTTTGAAAATCTGATTTTGTTAAAAACTGCTATGTCTCAAGAATTTTTCTATTTATGGTAACTTTCAAAATAATGCCATCAGCAACTAAAACAACCTCAAGCCTCTCTTGACAGCTTTGCATATATTATTATTGCATTCTATGTGGTGCTTTATTGAGTTTCGTTGTACTCATTCTTACTCAATTACAATTATTTAGTCAATAAGAAAAAAAAGATCAAGACCTGTGGCGATGCAAAGGAGACAACAGATGCTGGAAGCAATGAGGCCAAGAATTAGGTCACGAACCCCAATTAGTTGCCTATGGACGTGTTGTTGGGATCTCACTTGTGTGAAGTTTCCGCTACTGCATTTATTTGTTTTTGGCCTGATTGGCCTATGAGTAAATTATTACTGTATTATTTACGTTTTCGTATGGTATATTTTTGATATACAGTGATATATCTATGAACACTATTTACTGATCCAGAAAATAGTACGAGGATTTCGGATTGATCAAATCCAGGTCTGACACTTTTCTCACCACTCATCTCTTTCAAGCTACTTCTTTTAGCTAAAAGCTATAAGTCGTACCCAATACAAACAGACCCGAAGTAACCGGCACAGCAGTTAACAATTCTAAGGTGGTGATCGGTTCGGCTGAAAAGCTCATGGGTTATGGCTGAAAACATCTGAGTTGGTTGAAAAAGCATCAGAGTGATGAGTCTTATTTAGCATAATTAAATTTAAAAAAAATTTAAAAATATAAAAAATATGTTAGCCCATTACGTATAATACAAACAAATACGGGAAAAAACCGGCAAAAAAGCTCAACAAAAAGCCAAAAGTTCAGAAAAAGACGAAACTTATGAATAGTGAAAAATAAGCCAGAAGCCAGAAGCCGAGTTGATCGGGGCCTAAAGCTCTCGTACTAACCGCTGCTGATTGCAGGGTTCACAATGGACAGTGTTCTGATCGCGTGCTGTGGGGATGGTGTGCCCTCCAACTCATTGTTCTCTTGCAATACCACGTCGATTCTCTGCTCCGACCCGTCCATCTCATGGAATGGCCTGCATCTCACGGGATGGCCTGCATCTCACTGAAGCCGCTTACCAGTTGGTGGCCCATGGCATGTTGATGGGGCATATGCTGTGCCTGCCGTAAAGCCCAAATGCAGATGCTTATCCCAGAATACTCCAACATGTAAATGCATCCAATGCAAATACATTTCCTACCATATACGTTGATCAGTGATACGTAATAAGCATGCATTTCTATGCATATGTATCCTAAATGGAACTCAGAATAACTCATGTTACCATCGAGAAACATTACGAGAATGTGACCAATATAAGATGGCCTAATCTTCCAAACATGGGGTTATCATTTCCAATAAAGCATGCAATGAACATTTAATGAGCATGGCGGAAAGGTAGCATGGACCAAATGAACATCTTTAATGATAAAAGCTGGGATTTGGACTGGAGTAGCAATTCCATTCGACATATGCATAACAGCATGAAATACCAAAAAAGTGGTTTTAATCAGATTTAATGATGTTGAGGATGTGACAATAGCATCAAATTCTGACAAGGATTTTGTTCAAGACAAAAAAAAGGTGGTGGCTACACTCCAGCATCTCTAATTAGAAAAATAGGAGGCATTAGATATCGACAATCCCGAGTTACTCCTCAAGCCGTCACAGTATGTCGTGCTCTCTGAAAAGAAGGTACCTGATGTTTCAAGTAGCCAGGTTAGACCACCAACAGTATCAGATCCAAAAGAACTGTATATACATAATGTTGTTAGCATGCAATTAGATGTTTAGATTGAGATTGAAACATATTGTGAAAAAGAATGGCATGGCTTCAGTGTTGTCCAAAAAAACATCAATAGACTTTTATTTACTGAACAATGTAGCTTGAAATTGCTACCTTCACACACAAAACCAAACCCTTCCATCACTGAGCAGCGTGGAAAAAGAATTACAAGACTTGATTAATCCTAAGTTCTTGTTTAGTGCATCAAATAAAGGAGAAGTTGTCTGTTTTTGCGATCTAGCAGCTTGGTTAGCAGTGTATGTGCTCAAGTAGCCGGCCAGCTTAAGCAAACAGCTGCATGACAGAATGTCATCGAGGAAGCAGCCCAGCTACTGTCACTTATGCTTAAACAGGCACCTGTTCAGACTATTAACGACCTTTTCGAACACAGGTTCCTATGTGGCTATGTCAATCTTCTTTTTTCTCTTTTGTATAAGGTACTATGCTTGATTTCAGTGACACATTTTGAAGATAAAGTATAGCTAAAAAATAAAAAACACAGTGCCAAATTAATATGATATACGAGTTTCACGTACTCTTTCTCAGCAAGCTTCACTTGCGTTCCTCCATACTCAGGCAGAAGAACAGTGTCACCTTCCTTCAGAGATACAGGATTCAGCTTGCCATCCCTATCACGCTCACCAGGACCAACAGCTACGACTTTTGCAGAGTTCAGCTGGATTCAAGGGAAGCATTAGCTCCCCAATAAACATACAAAACTCCAGACCTACTAGTCTACTATGAACCATCATCCAATTACTCCAACGCCCAGTACAGTTTCAAATAACAAAAAAGCTAACCAGAAAGCACCTTGATTTAATATAATGGCACTTGTGCTTGTCCTACTTATTACCTGATGATGATATAGGAGCGTCCATAGATAAATGCTAAAAAATTCAGCCTAGATCACTCATAAGCAATATCTTTCTAGACTCTATGAGGAGTGTTCGAAGAATGACATAACCAAAGTGGCAATAATGGCCTTACGGACTGACGCAATCATGAATCACGGACCAGCAAATTAGCATAACAGATTATACAACCCTATTTCTAATACATCCCACATACGCAAGAAAGCAACTTGATTACTATCAAGATCTACAAAACAGATACATCAACCAGGCTGTGCTTAGAAAGCAAAGAAATAGAAGCTATGCAATCGACAAGACATGTTTCGTTAATGTTATCACAGAAGGTTATCAAAAACTCAAAATAACACTATTCAGTGGCCATGCGGCTAGAAAACACTAGCCTTCTTAACGTGCTCAGCCGGATCAGTATGACAAGAGCATTCCCATTAAAAGCCGCAGAGCACAGAAGGGCAGACTAACCTTGCCTTACCATGGAGGCATGGAGGACTAGGCAAGCCAATGTTATGGGGACAGCATTTCTATCTTTAAAAGCATCTAGACAGGGTTAGTAAGATTTAAACTTGGACTAAAAGGAGTCATGAATTCAAGATGCAACTGGTTAAGGACATCCCCTCCCGGAAACAGTTCGAGGGCACAAACCATTGTTTCCAAGAGGGCACAAAGTCGGGCATCCAGGATAATACAGGTACAGTTCAATTTTTTTATTTCCATAGGAACAGAGAATTTCCCCCAAATGCAAAGAATTGCATTGGCACGCTTCAATTCCACCCCGGCCACTACTACAACCTTGGAACGATCTGAAAATTCCCAACCTAACAAGAAACCAACCAACAATTCCAATTCCATCAGTAGAGACCAATCAAAGAGCTCTAGTCTAGGGGTAATCAAAGCAAGTTCTCCCCGCGCCCCCCACCCGTGATCCTAACCGCTACCCACGGATCTAAAGCACCGAACGTCACGCCTCGAAGGCTACTCGCGCAGAGGTACAAAGCCCGGATCTACGAAGACAAAAATGAGAGGGGAAGAAGAAACGAGATCGATCTCCCTCTACCTGCTTGGTGGTCTCCGGGAGGAGGATGCCGCCGACGCTCTTCTTGGGCTGCACCAGCTTCTCCACCAGCACCCGGTTCAGCGACGGGATCAGCCGCTTCGCCATTGCCGCGCCGCGAGGAGCACTGCTCTTCTCCCCTGCTCTTCTTGTGGAGCAAGTTGACGGGGGACGGCGACTTAACTCATGCCGCGGGGTTTAGGTTTTCTAATGGGAAAAGAGGGCGGGGTTTTAAGGGCAGTCTAATGGAAGAAACTGACACGATTTCTATAGCATAAGAAATTATCTATAGAAACTATCTTCCACAGTAGAGATGTCTTCGAGTAATAATTATTTTCTCTTTCTCTCTTCCAACTCTATCTTCTTCCTCCAATGAGAGTGTGCCACGAGCCCCCTAGAAACTGGTGGTTTCTTCCCAATGGCGATTTCATAGTTTCTTGGTGCATTGGGGTGGAGTGAAGACCTGATTTCTTCATGAGGAAACCGTTTCTAGGATTTGTGCTCTCTTTCATCATTAATTACGTTGCCATGTCAGCATTTTGCCTACGTGGCAAGTCATTTAATGAGGATAGAAACCATCATCAATACACCATTGGGACTGCCAACTAGAACATCGGGCGCGCTTCGCGTACCTTGCCATGACTTCAATTGCAGAAATTAATTCACATTTCATTCAGAGAAAATTGATACTTTGCCATTCTATTCGGTGGGCTTACGACCATATTTTCCGTGGTCGTAATTCTTCTTACGACCACTTACACCGTAGTGATAGCCTTCTTTGACCACGCTCAGCGAACTCTTGACCACGCGGTCAAAGCTATGACCACGCGGTCGAAGACCGTGGTCGAAAGCCTCAACGTGATCGGAGGCCATGGTCGAAGACCACAACGTGGTCGAGAGTCAAGCTGTAGTCGAAGCGGTTGCATGATCGTAACGATTGCATGGTCGTAACGACTATTGAGTAGCTAAGTCGATGAAGATCGGACGAGTTCGAGTGGCTCGTGGAGATTGGAGCCTCTCCAACCAAGTTCAGCTCTTCGAATGTGGTGGAGCTCCTTCCGATCACGCTCACTTCTCGGCGCGTGGTAGGTTCACCGCTTCATAATATGATCATAACTGCTACCGACCACGTTCCCTTTGCACTATTGTAGTCGTAACTCGTCCGAGCCGCACCTAGTTCCTTTACTGTAGTCGTATCACCTTTCGACCAGCCCGTACGATTACGTTCGCCTCCTCATAACCTGATCGAGATCCTTTCTGACCATGTTTAGTGGTGCACAACGTGTTCGAAATAGATCAGGCAGAACATGGTCGTTAGCGAGCACTCACCATGTGGTCGAAACTAACCATTGTCAATATGGTCGCACAATGTGGTTGTTACCGATCACTGTCAATCTAGTTAGAACCGACCTCGCATAACGTGGTCGTAACGACCGCTTACAACATGGTCCAACCGAATACTCACAACATAGTCGTTATGCAACACTCACAACGCCCTCGAAACCAATCACTCAACGCCGTTGGATAACGTGGTCGTTATCAATCACTCTCAATGTGGTCGAAGCACCTTCGACTACGCTCATCCGCTCATAACGTGGTTAAGGTTCGCTCCAATCACGCTCGCACCTTCGCACCATGTTCTGCTCGCACCTAATCGCGTTCGGTTTCTTTATGAAAGTCGTATCATTTTTCGACCACTACGTTTCACCACGTTCCTCCCCATAAGCTCATCGAGATCCCTTCGACCACGTTGAGTTATGCACAACGAGTCGAAATCGACCATGCACAAGGTGGTCGTAACGTGGTCGTTACCAACCACTCACTATGTGATCGAAACTAAACATTTTTAATGTTGTCGCGACAACGCCGTCGTTATCGACCATCGCCAACATGTTCAAACCGACCATGGATAATGTGGTCGTAACGATAGCTTACAATATGGTCTAACCAAATATTTACAATGTAGTCGTTATTTAACCACTTACAACGTGCTTGAATCGAGCACAAGTTTTAGTAGTGATCGAAGTCAAGTTAGTGATACGACCACGACGAAGAAAGTTTGAGAGTGATCGGAATATGTTCGACCGCAAGGAATATGTTCAACCGCAGGGAAGATCAAACTCCGATTAAGTTAATTAAAGGGGAGATTGAAAGATCAAACATCCGATTAAATTGGTTTTGGTGTTAATGACAAATGACATTATGATATTAATGACACATACTATTATAATGTTGTGGTGAAAATGATAAATGAATTTATGAGACTAACTAATGCTATGTGGTTCCACTTCCACCTGGTATAAAAATTGACGGGCCTAAAAGTGAAGATTCTAGAGCCATGATGATTGGAGAAGAGATGGAAGCACACCAAACCAGCTATGTTCTTGACTGATATTAGCTTAGCTTTTTTAGGTTGACTTGCTTGGGTAGCCAACCGAAAGCTTAGAGTGACATGTCAAATCTGTTTTCGATCTGATTGGGGAAGCTTAAGAGCATTTCAAGAAACTATCAAAGCTTAGTTAACTTATGCCCAATGGATGAAACAAATGATCTGGGTATGAAAGTGCCACTAGTTAAGAGGAAAATACTATCTCGCCACAACATTTCACCCTTAGCAAAATCACCTCGTATGATCATAATCGCAGTTAATATGAACTGCAAGGTCTTGCTAGCACAATTCCTCACTTTGTTGTCATAAAAGAAAAAATCAATCCAATAAGGCAATCGACAACTTATTCCTAGTATTTATAAGAGTATTGGTGCACAGAGAACTATATATTCTAGTGTCATTAGTGGATGCATAGTCACATCCTAACCTCCCCAACTCCACAATGCCCATCCAAGTCGGCGCCATCGTGAAGAAGCCACCACAAGCTACAGCAAAGAATCGAACAGGCAGCGATTCACCTTGGAAGGAACACCGAGAGAGCCGACTTCACCTGGACCACCCCACTTCCAAGCACCAACCTACCATCACCTTCATCACGACCCCAAGTGTAAAGTTCACTGTAAGCAAAGTGCAAGGATCGAGCTGAGGAGTTTGATAATCACAAAGGCCAATACTCCACAAATGATTATCACTAAAGTTTCTTCTCTCCTTTCTCACTATGCAATTGCAAAATGCAAAAACAAATGATCCAGAATTATCTTTTAGCATTAAGCATGAACCGGACCAACCCGAGTCCGTGATTGCTGCGGTATGCGCTCCACTGTAGCAATGTGTGATATCTTCCTTCCCAAGGACCATTCACTTGCCTTGGCAATAGCTCTCTATGGTAAACATAGTGACCTAGAGCTCCAAATCCACCATAACCCCGCAGCTACTGAGAAGTGAGTGATGCAAAGACCACATCAACCAAAATGCAATGCCTTCGTGTTCTCAAAAAATTGCAATGCATTCTTCTAATCTTCTTGCAATTCATCCGAAAGCAATTAGAAATCTAATCACATGAAGCTATTTCAAATGAGCAATGTGGCGCTTTCTCACCAGTGAAGACGTCTCCGGAGGAGGTCGCCGTGCGGAGTGGATGCCGCCGAGGGCGAGGACGCGAGTTCGCCGAGGTTGGGATTGGAGCGGGAACGGCAGAGGACTCGTTGCCGAGGCCAAGGCGCCCGCCGTCGCCCTTGCCCCACACCCAGCGCCACCGCCGACGAGGAGAGCGGAGTGGAAGAGCTCGCAGAGATCCCCACCTCCACGCCGGATGTCTCCGCAGCGGCAGGAGGCGGCCGGGTGGGCGAGAGGAGCGGCGAGGGGTCGGGAGGAAGAGGTGGGCGACGGGGAGGGATAGAGCGGCGCTCCTCCTTGCCGCCGAGCTGGCTGAGCGCGCCGCGGCCCAGGAGAGGAGGACACGGGGTGCTTGCGCCGAGTAGAGCGTAGGGGTGGGGTTCGATGCGGTCGAGGTGGAGAAGCGGCGGAGGGGATGAGGCGGCGGAACATTGCCGGCGCGGCGGCGGGCGGAGCCTCAGGCGCGCAGGTGGCTAGGGTTTGGGGAACGCGCGCAGGAATGGGGAGAGGAGGTTGGACAGAGAGAGAGAGAGACTCGGGGTGGGCCTCTACGCTGTCGCGAGGTGCTCGCCACGTGTCGTCGCGCGGAGGCCTCCTCGGACGCGCGAGGACCTCTCGTGCGAGCAGACAGGAGTGTCTTTTAATAACTCTGATTACGGTTTTACTCCCAGGGTTTGTGGGGAGGAGATGGAGCCGTGGGCGAGGGTAGAATGGGGAATTCTTTAGCCTCTCTCTCTCTCGCGAGGTCTGCAAGGAATTCGTCGGCGTACTTCCTTTTCTTTATAAAAAGCACTAGCTATGTGTCCGTGCTTCATAACGAAAAATCAAATATTACATATATTTTTATTTATATGAGAATTATTGTAGAAAAAATTCAGGCCAACATGGATGATAAATCAGATAGCATATCTCTAATGATGCTAATTTAATCATCGGCAAATTCAGTAATAATGTGACACTACAGAGAACCATGGTGAGATATGCAATAGATTTAAGAAGAAAATAGTGTTACTTATACATTTATCATTTCCAAGACAATCATTTGATATTTCTTTTTTTGTTTCCAAGATAATCATTTGGTATTTCTTTTTTTTTGGTCATAACAAGCTTATACACCTAGTTATATCCACGCTGAATGAGGATGGCACCAAAGTTACAATTGCATTGGTACTCAAGGTGAAAGTCATCAACTAGTACATTGTATATTTTGTTAGTCCCTCGGGCCACAGCGTATAGCTTATCTCAAGATGAACTAATAAGCCTCCAGAAAATACGGGAGTAGATCGCAAGCACCACTAATAGCTTCATATTAGTAGCTCCCTCCAGGACGTGCATGAATACAAGCAAACTAATGATGAAATGTAGCTCACCTGTATCTTGTATCAACTACTAGAAATATGGTGACAAGGGATTAGGTAAACTATTACACAACATGGGATTGGGAGGCATCTTTGAACCATAGCTACTCCTATGGTCTGAGCTAACAGGGAGCATTTCTAAACAATAAATCAAGGGGAAAAAATCGTGAGGAAATTGGGATCATGGCAGATCGAAGCATAAAGATGGTGTTCAGTACAATAGGAAAACCATTCTCTATGGCATCTCATGTTGACATGATCACAATTATTAGATGAAAAGATTTTCGGCTATCATCTTGGAACAGAACACCAAAGTCATGAAACTAAAAAACAATCATGTCTCAAATATATGGGTACTTCTTTAGTTGTTTGACTTAGTTATTTCAGATAATTAGGGCTTGTCATGATAGTGGTAAGAACAATAGCAGGGCTAAAAAAATCATTTGGACATGGAACTTACAATAGTTGCCCCTGCTTTGCCAAAATAACCGACAAATATTCAAATTCTGACTTCAATTGTAATCTAGTTACTAAAGACCATCTGTGTTTGCTTGCAATCCCTAAACTAACAAATCCACATAATAATTCGCCTTTACAATTTCTAAAACAATATGATCTTTTAGCTTGAATCAATGGATTTTGGTTGAGTTTATGGTTTGCATTCTTGCACTCAATGTAGACCCATAATAAGAATAATCAGGATGGGATCATGAGGTGTCTGTTGATCTGTTCTCTAATATGCATGTGCAGAAGTTCGACATTTGTGACCTTAGTTGGCTTTAAGTACATATCAGTGAGAGCAATGCAGCAATATATCTTTTCATCTACATAACACAAAGCATATCATTGACCCAAATTAAGAAATGACTACATATATGCACATGCATATTAGATTGAACTTTTGAATAGATTATCTCAATCACAAACAATTCCTAAACAAAATCTTTGATTCAGCCCTTCAGCCTACATATAAGCAATCTGAAAAGTTATAGAGCACCTGTAGGATCGTCGATGGCAATCAGAGGGGGGTGAATGATTGCAGCGTCTAGCGGAAGCTTTTTAAAATTTATTATTATTTTTAAACCTGCAAATCACAGAAGCACACACAAAAATATCTAGCCACAATGCAAACAAAACAATATATATATTCTGATGCATGCATAAATCAAAAGCTTAAGAACTTAATGCAAAGAGAACCAAAAAAACGTGAAACCTAATTAGTCTTACTAATCACTTGGCACTAATTATATTTTCCAATCTCCTCAATGCATAACACGTCTGCATGCAAAAAGTCACTTCATATACTTCTCTCTCTCCTTCGTATTCAATCGTTGATGGATGTCTTGCAAAAGACTTTTCACCGAACAACGCAAAGAAGACAATGCATGCAGACCAAGACAAATACGTATAGTATACGGAAGAGTATTTACCATGCAACGCATCGACTCGGCTTTTCAATCAATCCAAGTCGGTCGCACTCAATGCTTCGATCCACGAAGAAAAAAATTCAGCCGCACGCAACTCAAACAATGAGTCTCACGAACTTCATCAGCACAAATCTCCTTTTTCTATTTCTCTAATGAACATGGCCGCCGCCGCAATTATCTATTCCCACTACAAGCCGTCTCTGCTTTCTCCAATCAACGCAATCTCGCTACATGCGTGCACACCGTAACACCGCGCTCGCGCTTTGTTTCTTCTATTTCGCCGAGACCTCGCCGCACGGCGAACAAGACGGAATAATCTAAAGAAAAATACGCCGCTAAAAACCGTATGCCCATGGCGCCGCCCTAACCTTTTATAGCGTGTTCACAAATCCAAAACAACTTACAAACGAACTGAAATCCTAATACAACTCATCCTAGGTCTTTTACCTCCACCGTGCTTTTGGCCCACTACTTTTCAAGGAACCAAAACCCTTCATAACATGGGTTTTAATTCTTTTACGCTTCCAATTTTTCACCTTCCACGTGTGAAGCCTCGGGACCGCACCTCCCGTATCTTCTCCACACATCATCCACCTTTGATCTCCATGCGCCCAAGCATGAGCCCGATCATCCCATGACATCCTTGACCGTCTGAACCTCAGATCTCCCCATCCTAGTTCCGGTCCACCTCGTCACCGACCATGATCGTCTCCATGCTCAACCTGCACATGCAAAGACCAAAGAACTTTTTCCTGGCACAAGTTCTTCCAAACTTGACCAACATCAATCTGCACACACGCACCACACACCTCGCATAACATCGCTAAACAAAATCACCAAATATTCATCATAACAAATTAACCATTGTCAATTATTCATCATCAAAATAACGTAGACCTAACCACATGGTCTAACAGCACCAAACAAATTTAATTGGGAAAACTTTCGTTACATGGCCTCTCGTGCTATCCCTCACAAAAGATTTCTTTTTTTCCTAAATGAACATGTATCTGGAAGTCTAGATAAAAGAATCCCTTTACACATGATCAAGGGCGGAACCAGGCCCCGGATAGGATAGGCTTCAGCCCGGGGCATGGAAAAATAGCTAGTGTATAGCCTAGGTAAATTCAGCACAGTCTAGGGTAACATTCTCATGGTCCAGCCCAGATCATTCCACCATTGAGCTTGGGGTATAGCTAAATCCTGGTTCCGCTACTGCACATGATAGGATCAAAGGCATCCATCAAAACATAATTTCCAAACTGAAAGTATAGCACTGTGCCAATATGATTCAATTTACATAACTTTGAGCTAAAATATAGTCGGTGCTTGTACATCTTACAAAATAATTTAACACGATACTATAAAACAACATGAATGTCCAATTTCCTAGTTAATGTAGATCACTAAAGAATTAACTGATAAGAGGAGCTCACTGCTTTCCATACCTAACTAACATAAGCTGGAAGGTCATCACTTGAGAACAAGGACAACAATGCTGAACTCAAAAACCGGCGTTGCTTTGGTCCAGAGCTCCCACATCTACACAAACTCCTGGCCATCTTCCCCTCACGCAGCATAACCTGGACGCATCCTCAGTTTCTCAGTAGGAGAAGCGCCATCACGGTGGAGCTCATGGTGACGTAGGATTTATCCGTTCCCTAAGCAAAGTTTAGCACAAAAACAACTATAGCAATTAGACAACAGCCTGTATATACCCATATAACTAATTTTCAGTCTCTACCTGAGCACCCACCGTCAAATTCAACATAATTCAAAACCAATGTAATAATACAACTTCAAAGTAGGCGTACTGGAAGTGTGTCAAAGTACGGATTTGTTTTAGCATAATTTCCCCATGTTCTTATCTGTCACCATGATATTATACCTAAAGGATATTCTTAATCAGTTGTCCACACCAAATACTGTTCATGATACAAAACCATACTCTTCTAATGAGATGCATAAAAAGACATTGCACAGCTATGCCAATTGATACACACCAGTTTGAACAAACCACCCAAACTAATTGTGCCGGGAGCAAGTACCTGAGCTATGTGGTTGGCAGATATAAGTTCAACCATCACAAGGGACGCATGCCACCCTTGCTTCAATCCAAATATTTCGAGAAGACCGTCATCTGACTGGGCTTCGACAAATCCTCTCTACTGGCATTAAAACAAAACAAAAGTTTACGTTGTTGCATTTGCCGATACAGTAAGCAATAAATGATCACAGAAATTTACTCAGCACACCTTTTCCAAGTATTCAGGCTTCAGGTTTCCCCATAGGTTCCTTCCACTCGTGTAGTTGTGAAGGTTTAACGCAACAATAGCTCTGTGAGGCGCCATAGCTGCCAGTTTGCAAGAAATCATCGCACCTGTTTGCAGAGATCCACGGAGTCAGTGCCTATAGTCTGTACAGCTGCCAAAAGATAAAGCATCAAAGACAAGACCACATGAAGGACTCACCCAGGGAGTGGCCAAAGACATGGGCTCAAGGCCAGTGCGTCCCTCGCCATGATCGCCGTCCTGCCAGAGATGGACGTCCACATGGTCAGTACTCAGTACCACCGCGCGTTTGACTTTTCCATGCTTCAGCAGCGTTTGATGAAAGATATCCCCCTCTTTCTTCTCTATCACATATTTTCTCATGAAAGCTATCTCGGCAGGAATCGAGTAAAACGTGAATTTATTCTCATCGAAAGCTACATGCAGCGCAGCTCTTATCCTCTTCTAGATCCCTGTCTATCTACATCTTCACAATTGAGATACATCTCGAGAGGAGGAGCAATGTCATCCACCTAACTCCCCCTCCGATCATCGAAACCGATGGGAATTTGGATCTATAGGACGGTAAGAGATTGGGGAGGGGTGCAAAACTCACAAGTAGGAGGATTTATGCGGGAGCATGGAGCTATAGCCGACGCCACGGTTGTCGAAGCAGCATACCTCTGTTAGGATTAGAGGTGGCAACGGGTACATACCCGTTGGGTATAGCCACCCCATACCCGCACCCGACAGATATAACTCTACCCGCTACGATACCTATACCCGCACACGGGTATAGAAACTTACCCGTACCCGCACCCGCACGGGTATTTATACCCGACGGGTAACCCATACCCGATTAGTTTGCTGAAGTATCATCTTGTGCAATTTAGAACTAAAATTTTTCTCTTTCTATTTAGCTTATTCCAGAGTATCGGCTACTTATTTGTTGAGTTCTTTTCCTTAATGTTGATGCCAATGATTAATATGGTACAAAATTCTCTTAGTAATGTGTAAATTCGCCACCATGAAGCACATAATTTCCTACTATGGTCTTCCACTGTATGCTAGCGTAGTCTATGTTCTACAAGAATAGATGGTGTAAATGTAAATGTAAGAAACAGTGTAACTTTTTGGAGTAGAGACATATTAACATCTAATAAGTTGTTTTTGCACTTTTCACCGGGCCCTCCATGAGTAGGCTACTAGGCTGAATTGATAAGGTATGCGGGTATATACAGCCGTACCCGTACCCGCTCTACCCGATGGGTAGAGATTTTTGCCCATCAGTATACCCACGGGTGAAGATATCTTTCCATACTCACCTTCTTATCGGGTAAAACCCATCGGGTACTCGGGTTTCAGGTACCCATTGCCACCTTTAGTTAGGATGTTTGATCAAGTTGTCAGTTGTGAGTTCAGTAGTTGGGCATGAACTTTGGTCGTGCATGTCAGACGTTCGAGTGTACTACGTTTACACGGGAATGGTTGCTTCATTTTCATCAGTTTTCAGTTAGTAGTCGTGTGTCATGGCCGCTTTGTGGTATGGCACAGATTGTGTAGGTCGTGGCATGCGCATAGGGGGCCATGTTGGTCATGATCTGTACTCATTTGATGCTTAAATTCATGAATAGAGTTATCAGAAAAGGAGCAGAAGTTGAGCGGCACAAAATCCTCGCGTTTTCCTAAGTATTGCGTGCGTATCTCTGAGTGTTTCTCGTGGTCATAAACGAGTGCTCGTAGTCGTAACGAGTACTTGTGATCGTAAGTCGTAAACGAGTGCTCATAGTTGTAACGAGTACTTGTGGTCATAAGTCGTAATCGACTATCGACTTGCTACGACAAGGAGTGGTCGTAAATGACTTTGTGGTCATGCGACTGCGGGCGTGTCTGCTCTGACAAGTGGTATTAGAGTGGGTGTTCGGTGATCATCTACTAGACATGTCTTCGTTGTGGGCTCTGCCAGGAAGGCAGTCGATGACTCCTCCACAGCGAGGCCACCTGTGCTCGCCTTCGCCTCCTCCGCGCCAACCGTGGCACCATGACAATGGTGGCCGCACGCTTGTCATCCACCCCGTCGTCAAGGAGGCCTCAGGCTTCGTTGTCTACCCCATGCTCACGCGAATGAACTACAATGACTAGGCGCTGGTCATGCGAGTAAACCTCCAGGCGCAAGGTCTCTAGGAGGCCATCAAAACCGGCAACATGGAATACTGTGACGATCGGCTTACACTGTTAGCAATTCTCCGCGTCGTGCCGGCTGAGATGCTGTCAACTCTCGCCGTCAAGCACACAGTGAAGGATGCATGGGAGGATGTGACAACCATGCGTATGGGCGTTGACCGCGTGTGCAAAGCCAACGCCCAACAACTGCGTAAGGAGTTTGGCAGTATCTCCTGCAAAGACGGTGAGTCCATTGATGATTTCTCGATGAGAATCTCTGGGCTTGCCAACAACCTCCACCTGCTCGACGATCCCATCTAGGAGGAAGAGGTAGTAAAGAAACTCCTGCAGGTGGTCACAGATCGCTACCTCTAGGTGGCCATTTCCATAGAGACATTCCTCGACGTCAGTGCCCTCTCGATCGAGGAGGTGACGGGTCGGCTTCGAGCAGTGCGGCAGCGCTACTCCAATCATGGTGCTGACGACAAGGGAACCCGCTCGCTCCTCACGGAGGAGGAGTGCCAGGCACGAGCGCAGGCATGCAATCAGGACGGATCAACATCCAGCAGCATCAACTCTTCCGCGTGCCATGGCAGGCCGCGTGGCGGGCGTGGGTGAGATTCCTCTAGCAATGGGAAGGAGACCTATTCTCGCAGTGGGCCTGACAACCCCAAGAGGGATGAGTGCAGGTACTGCAGAAAATTGGGGCATTGGCCTCACGAATGCTGCAAGAAGAAAAGGGAGGAGGCGATCTAGTGCAAAACACCGATGACGAGCCATCTCTCCTAATGGCCCAAGTAATGACGGTGGAAGAGGACATCGCCTAGGCACCCACCAAGCCAGAACACGTTGGTGGGCAGGTCTTCCTCAACGAGGAGCACGCCAGATCGGTCTTACTCAGTGAAGATAATGAGGAGGCCTCCTGGTATCTCAACATCGGAGCATCGAATCACATGACGGGATGTGGCGCAGCGTTCTCCGAGCTCGATCACGGGATCACCGGCTCGGTCAAGTTTGGGGATGGCTCGGTGGTCGAGATCCATGGGCATGGCACCGTGCTGTTCACGGGAAAGGGAACTGACACCGTGCCCTCACCAACATGTACTTCATCCTGTATCTTTGGAGCAACATCATTAGCATTGGCCAGCTTGATGAGGGCGGCTGTAGCGTGCTGATTGAAGATGGCATTCTATGCGTCCGTGATCGACATCACAACCTCATCACTAAAGTGAAGAGATCACCAAACCAACTGTACAAGATTGCCCCGAGTGTGGTATAGCCGGTCTACCTGAGCCTGTAGGTCGACAACATGGTGTGGCGCTGGCATGCCCACTTTGGGCACCTCAACTTTGATGCGCTCTGGAAGATGTCAGCCATGGGCATGGTGTGCGGACTTCCTCACGTGAACCGTGTCGATCAGATCTGCAACGGGTGCCTCATCGGCAAACAACGCACACGCCTTTTCCTCTTGAGACCAAGCACCGCGCCAACGGCCGCCTCGACCTAGTGCACGGCGACCTGTGCGGACCCATCACACCGGCGACACACGAGGGCAAGCGCTATTTCCTCTTGCTCGTCGATGATATGAGTTGGTACATGTGGCTCATCTACTCCGAGGCAAGGACGAGGCCGTCAGCGCAATCAAGAAGTTCTAGGCTGTAGTGGAGATCGAGATCATCCGTAAGTTGCATGCCCTACGCACCGATTGGGGGGGGGGTGAGTTCACCTCGGTGGACTTCACCGAGCACTACGCCGAGCAAGGAGTACACAGGCAGCTCATAGCACCGTATTTACCCCAGCAAAACGGTGTCGTTGAGAGCTGGAACCAGACGGTGATGGCAATGGTGAGGTGCATCCTCAAGGACCGGAAGGTGCCTGGCGAGTTTTGGGGGGAAGCCATAACCACGACTGTCTTCATCCTGAACCGCTCTCTCACAAGCAGCGTGAGCAGGAAGACCCCCTATGTGAAGCCAGCTGTGTACTTCCTCCAAACCTTTGGCTGCATAGGACATGTGAAAGCCATGTGGCCGCACGTTGACAAGCTTGACGACAGGAGCGCTTTCATGGTGTTCATCAACTACGACGACCGCTCCAAGGTATACCGAATGTTTGACCCCTTGTCTGGTCGAGTGCACATCTCCAGGGATGTCATCTTCGATGAGGGGAGAAGATGGAATTAGGAGCAATCTGAATAAGCCAGTGGCACCAGCCTCCTTGTCCGTCCGCGGAATCTCGTCGTCGACTAGCTCCACCGAGCCGGTCAGCCCCTTTATCTGTGGGCCCCACAAGTCATGCTTTGGATCAGGCTTTGGTGGTGTCGCCTTGTTGGACTCGGACTTCAATGACTCGCCCTCCTCCTCCTCTTCATGCTAACGCGGCAGTGTTGGATTCCTCGCCTTTCTACGACAGCGGTGGTGGGTTCTTGGGGGTAGAGGGAGGGTTCACGTGGGTGGGCTCCTCGTCCGACTACTCCTCTTCAGAGGTCTCTGATTCCGTGGAGGTGGGGGCAAGCGACGCGGGGGCGATCTCCTCATCCAGTGAAAGCGGTGGCAGGGCAAGGATAGGGAGGAAGAGGTGATGAATGGTCGGGAGGGAAGGAGGAGGATGCGGTGCATGGGGAGGGAAGGAAGAGGAGGCAGTGTGGAATGAGGAGAAGGCAATGTGGGGTGGGGAGGGAAGGAGGTGGCAGCGGCAAGTGGGGAGGGAAGGAATTCAGGGGAGACGATACTAAATTTGGATGGCTGAGAGCGGGTGGTGGCAGATGAACCACGGGGTGAACCACTACCAACTCGTTCTTTTAAGTAGTAGAGGATTACGCATCGCTATACCGTCGAGATCGATTTCGAGTATAGCTCTAGCTCCTCTGGCTTCCCTCCCTCCCTCCTCCTCCTGCTTTCTTACCTCTATTGCCTCTCTTCCTCCGTCGCCGCCAGGCCGGTTGCAGCTCCGTGTGCCTCCTTCTCCGTCCCCATCTCTGCCCCTGCCTCCCCTACGACCAGCGGCTGCCCCGCCCCACCAGTCACCTCGTCCAACCTAAAATTTTCTTAGCCCTCACCTCGCTGACCAGCCCTCCGATGCCGTTCATCGGCGGACCACCGCCACCACACCTCCCTCTACAACTAGAGGGTGTGATGAAGCCCGGCTATAGTGGTAGCGCCACCCCCGTCAGCCGTTGCACAAGAGGGCATGAGCGAGCGAGTGTGTGAGAGAGGGAGTAAGCAAGAGAGAAGAAGTTGAGAATGGTATACCGTTCGAACGACATATCGTTCCTTAGTTTTCTCTTTTCTTTACAATGATCTCTTTTAAAAAAGGAAAATCTTGATGAAGAGTAGTAAGCTGCACACAATCTCATTACAGGTTTGAACAACGTACTAGTGCATATTCTCTGTGCACGAGGGTAAACCCGAGATCTACACGAATTCGAAAAGCAATAATGAAAAGGAACGATTTGGTCACACAACAAGAAGCAAGGGACGAAGAATGTGAACTCAGCAAGCCATCTACTCATTCAGAGAACATCGGTCAAATTAACGCTGGTGCAAATCAAAACATTGCATTCGACAGTTTTACATTTCTAATGGAAAATCTTAAAAGTACAACAAAACATAAGAATAATAACTATATAGCAAGGCAGGAAGGCCACCAAGAAAGATTCAGGAGAAGAAACAAGCAAATCATGAAGAAACTAGCTAACACAAAGAACTTAACCAAGTTGCTAGCTAGATATGCCTCCCAATGATCAGTTGTGAAGAGGATTAGGCCCTGTGAGGACCTCCCTCTCCTCCTCATCAAACACCTCTCCATCTTCGTTCGCATGCTTCACTAATCCCTTTGCAAGCACCTTATGATGCCCTATCAACAACCTTCTTCCAACAAGCCTCACAGCTCCTCCATGCTGATCATCACAGCAGGAGGAAGAAGAGTACCCTACAGTACTCCCCAGCTGCAACAGCACCAGAGTTAGAAACAAGGCGGCAGAGAGGAGCCCCTTCCTTGGCAGCACCATTGTATCTTGTCCCTCTGTATCTCTTCAAATAACTAGTATTGGTAGTCCATGTACAAGCTAATCATTCTAATGTAGAGTTTAGACTTTAGTGTGATGGATTAGGTGTGCTGAAACCCTGGAAGGGAGACAAGGTGAGCTGCAACCTAGCTCCCTGCCATAGGGTTCTGGGACACTCTGGAGTCTGCGAAAAGTTGTGTGTTAATTTGGTCAAGGCTTGTATTAGTTAAAGTAATTAATTGCATTGGTGATGGTGAACATGGAGGTGATTAGTCTGGCAATGTCACACAGCTCAGAAGTCCAGTGTTAGAAGCTTCCTTAAATTAAGCTGTAGTACTGCTAGTTTCAGAGTACTGCTGGTTTCCTTGACTTGCACAGAAAGCATAGGTTGTGGACTTGGGGTAAGAAAACCAAAAGACAGAAGAAAGCATTCTGACATCAATTTGAATTAGCTGTTTTTTTAACTCTAATTCTTCATGAATTGAGTTTTTGTACAACACCATGCACATACTTCAGGTTATTTTCGAGTCTAGTGTTGTTTCCAAGTACTAGTATTGGAAATTCGCGTTAAAAAAAAATGGAAACAGTACCGGAAGATTGGTCTGCCAACAATATGGTACGTTTTGAATCGAACAATACAGCATCAGTGTCAAGTTATCTCAAGTCAAGTCTTTTGAGAATATGCATGGCTCATTTTCTTTACTTTCAGAATTCAGGTATGTATCCGAAGTGGTTGAAAGGCATGAGTTTCCAAGATGCATTTTGTTGTTTGCTTAAGAGTATCATGAATTGGGTTTGGGATTTGCTACCCATTGTGCATATGGTATCCGACGCCCATATGCCCATGGCCCACCACACTCATAGTTCTCTTAATTCTTATCTACTATATTTCACTCTATCACTCAAAACACTCATGTCCATTAAAGTGTCGGATGCTTTTTCTATGCCCACACAATAACCTCCCCACCTTTTTTACTCCTACTCTTTCTAGTTTCTTCTCCAGCTAGCGATGCATAACAACATACCAAAACTTTTGTCTTCCCTACCTCTCTCCTTACATCTCTGTCGCCATGGCCATGGTTGGCAGGAGCTTGCATGCTCCTTCTCCCTCCCTCTCTCTCGCTACCCGTGGTCTGAGCCCCACGTGGATGCCCTCCCCTTTTCAAGGGTACTATTGTTTGTGCTCACGAGCACCATCTAAGCCAACCATGCTCCATGGTAGGCGGGCTTGGAGTACATACTCCATGAGCGTCGTGGCCATAGTTGATGAAGAAGAAAAGCTCACCCTTTGCAAAGATGTGAGATATTGTAATATGTTGTTTGAATTGTTGCAATAAGAATTTAGAGATGTTTCATCTATTTGTTTTTATTTTGCAATAAAATTTCAAAATTTTCGGTTTGAGAATTCAGGATGTTGCATCATCTTATTATAAATGTTGCAATATCGCAAGGTTATAAATTTGTTGTTTGAAATTTTTGATCTTATTTTAGCACTTAGCTAAGTTTTATATTCATAACTCATTTAATTCTTTTTGTTGAGAATGTAATATTTTTTTAATTTCTTCTCAACATTCCACTGTTATTGTACAATTTGTTGCATATATTGGTTATGAATATTGCAAAGGTTGTTAACCGATTTTGCTTTGGAGCGTCTGATGGGAAGTTTTTCATCGGACGTATGAACGCTAGTTGGTCCCATTGGGTTTTCAGTACACAATGCATGCATGTGGATTCAGGACCACCTTTGCCTTGTCTAATTTGAGAATCCTTCCATTTATTAGGACCATCTCGCTCACTTCTGCAACATTAGTACCGTATCTAGCCCCTTCATACAGCTCTTGGGGTTTATATATATGAGTGGAGCAGGATATGAAATTCTCATCCTACCCCGTAATAATTACAAAATGTGATGGTACATTCATATATTTCTCTATACTATTGAGTCTATAACATATTGGGCCAATTGCAAGGCCTAGTCACGAGGTTTGGGTCACATCTACAACAGTACTCCCTCGATAGCAAGCGCGGAGGTCCCGATGGACGAGCTGACGTGACCAACTATCCCAGCCCCTGCCCCCTACCAGCAAGCATGAAGGTCCCGATGAGTGAGCTGATGCAATTGGTAGCTCCAGCCCCTCCGACACCGAGGCTGCGGCCGTGTCGTCGGGTTCCTATTCCGACATGGGCGACACATAAAGGCAGAGTCGTGGGTTGGGCCGCCCCTCTGAGGTGATGCCTATAAGGAGGGCAGCGAAGCCCCACATGTAGCCGAAGTCACCTTGTGGAGGTGTGGCTTTTGAGGCGGAGTCGTGGGTTGGGCCGTCCCTCCGAGGCGATGCCTATGAGGAGAGCGGCGAAGTCCTACGATGCAGCCAAAGGCGCCCCGTCGAGGCGGAGCTTTCGAAGCGAAGTCATCGGAGTCTTGGCCATGAAATGTTTGGATGAAGTGTCGACCACGAGGTGGTCGGATGGAGTCACGACCGCGAGGCGGTCAGACGAAGTCATGACTGTGAGGCGGACGGATGAAGCGTCAATGACCATGAGGTGGTCGGACGAAGCCTCACCCACAGGGCGGTCAGACGAAGTGTCCCTATTTGCCATGGCCCTGCTTTATCTTCATCAACTCCATTGCTGTAGCTACTGATTGGCCATCACTGTCGCTCCTCCGCTGTAATTCTCAACTCCAATAACTAAGGATCCACAAGTTGAACAATAAAAAACTCATAGCTCCAAAAATTACTCATGATTTCCACCAATCATTATTCACCTATTTATCTCAGATTAACCCCAACTCAAGAACAATACTATCGAAGAGATCAATTCCCTAATGCCTCCATGGTTCCAATAGATCCACTAATCATTTGCTTCACTAGAACCCACTTAATGCTTATACCTTACCTAGGGTAATTTTTCCAACATTCTTCAATTCTTAGCCATCACATGAATCAGATTATCTCCTAATTTTTAATTCCCTTCTATTATCAATTATCATTCTAGTTTATTCCACCTAGATCAAATCCACCCAGAATAATACCGTAGGATGTGTAACAACTATCATGCATGAATAAACCATGTCACTAAATAGATAAATTCCATAGATGCTATTGACTTTACTAAGACTTATCAATTATCTTTGACATCTAAAGGGAACCAATTGAGTCACTATCCTATAAATATATAACAACCTGTATATGTCAGCTTCCTTTAATCACCATTCATTATGTAACTCTCTTATCTCATCATCCAATTCCATATATTCTGTTCATGAGAACACGCTACAATTCCTTTGTCACCATCTAACCCCTTTACTCATCTACTAGCTGCCTCTAGTAGGTTTCTTTGGTACAAGACTTATTCTTGGCACTAGCTCATTGATAATTCTTCTACTGGACTATGGTGATATACCCATTAAATATTCTTCAGAAGAAAGTAGGTACTCACTCCACCCAACATTTATGGCATCAATATCCTTCTCTTTACTATCTCTTCTAATGCTCTTATTAAATGACTCTTGATTTCCAACAAGAAAAGAAATGGACAAGCACAAGGTAAGGGGAAATAACAGGGGTATGGTACTTAGATTAATTAAATTGATTTAAATTGGAAACACAAGAACCAATCTCAAAATAAATGAAAAAGAAATTGGCAGAGACAACAAAACTGCTGATTTAATATAATGCGTAAGTTTTGTATGATTTGCGAAATAAAATGCCCATGGTCAAATAGGCAATCCATACGACACAATAGTAACATATTATAGCCATTCATTTTAGTGTCTACATGCGTAGACTCATAACTAAAAAGGGGTACATAGCTCACTAAATCAAGAAAGACACTAAGAGGTTTAGGAACTCTGCTTAAAGGTCTAGTCCTCGGCACAGGCAGGCTCGTGGGTAGCGGAGGGTGCCACAGGCTCCATCTCACACTCCTCAGGCTCAGTCTCTTTTGAGGGTGTGTCTGGTGTTTTGTCTCTTTCGAATGCAAATATTCGTGCTTTGCAATCCTGAATCAACTTAGGGAGATTGATGCCATGTCGCCTACAAATTTGGTAGGCTGCCCTGTGGGCCACACCTTGAATGGCGAGGTCTTCACTAGTACTATGATACTTCAAACTATGGTGGAGAACATGGCGTCTAATCCCTTGTCTTGACGTACAGCTTCGCGCACAACCCAATAGTGACACCCATTTGACTTTCATACAAGTTAGAGTAAAAGGGTTCTCTTTTTTCCTAGTTTTCATAGGCGCCCCTATTGTCATCTCACCCTATGGGCTGCTCCCACTTGCGATGGGTCTCATACGTTGCATGGGATGTAACCACGGATACTAGCGTATTCGGACTCCACTTTCCACAACGCTAGCACGACTGGTTACTTCACCCTCCACTCGGTGTCCCTTTAAGCTTCCCCTTGCCCTTGCAATAATCCCTCCTTTCCACTACCGGTGAGATGAGTTTGGGAGTTTTGATAGATTTACTTAGCGAAGTTGCACTTCGCAGACTTGTGGTTGTACTATTGTACTAGGAGGTTATGACAAGATTCAGTCCTTAGTGGTATCTGGGCAGTTCTACCACAAACCACATACCGTGCTTCCACTGCACCACACACCGGCCCCCGTACTATCCGCCCAGATATTTAAGCAAGTTTGGGGTTTTTGGGAGCATAAAATAATCATACTCAAATGTACCAATCATTTCTACCATAACTTCCCAAATCTGTTTTTCATAATTAAAAGGTGGCGCTTGGGGCATTTTGGTGCCCCAGAATATCTAAGTAGTGCTAAGCATGGTGTATAATTAAGGATTTATTTTTGAAAGTGTTATCATTATAATTTCGCTAGGGTGACAAGGATCAAATATTCCAATGTTCCAAGGACATGTAATGCTAGCAAATCAATTTATGGGCATATATCTAGAATCTTTAAAACAAGCATATATTTGCATATGAAATAACTGCATGCAATTTGATAATTTAAACAAAAGTAAATTTGCAGAAAATGTAG
Organism: Dendrocalamus sinicus; assembly: GCA_036346575.1. Classification (NCBI taxonomy): domain Eukaryota; kingdom Viridiplantae; phylum Streptophyta; class Magnoliopsida; order Poales; family Poaceae; genus Dendrocalamus; species Dendrocalamus sinicus. Next base: position 33,278,511 of record CM070648.1, on the reverse strand, counting down.
GCTCAATATGATCAAAGTATTGACTCACCTTGGTCATAGTTGGCTTGGTCTTGATCATCGAGAGCTGCTTCCGCCTCAGCTTCTTTCTCTTGGGTCTCGTACGCTATTTTTACGTTGCGCGAAAATTTGGATAAAAATCAGTAAACCGAACAAATTCTCACCAAAAAATTCAAATGGGCTTCAAAAATTATGGTTTCAATTCCATTGGATAGATATTGAATTTAGATGAATTTAAAATTTTGTTTCACTTAATTTGGAGTTAAAATGAATAGGTTATGCCCTTTTGAAGTTTTCAGTTTAAATAAATCCGAAAATAAATAAAAATCTAACAGGTGGGGCCCACAGTAGGTTTTTAAAATTTTTCTTTTTTCTTTTTATTTTCTTTTCTCTGTACCTATGACAGGTGGGACCGGTTACTGTTTTAATTAAAGGGCATGGCCCACATGTCAGTGACTCATTACTTTAACTACCAATCATCAGCCTTAAATGCTGTCTTAATTGTAATTAATGACTATCTTAAGCTAATTAATTACCCTCTCTCTCGCTACTGTTCTTCTTCTTCTGGCCGAGGAACAGCGAGCTCGCCGCCAGCGGCCGGAGCTGAGCATCCCCGAAATGGGTTGCTCACGTCCGTGCCTACCCGAGGGCGAAGTCTCACCGGCCAATACGGCTAGGGTGTTGGCCGGTGGTGACCAGGGATGGCGGCAGAATAGGAGAGTGGTGGCTACGGCGGCGCACGGCACCAGAGCTCAATTAAATGAGAGGGGAGCATCTACACAAGCTGAGGAGTCTACCTCGGGGGGTCGGTGTGACTCGGGAATGGCGGTGGTGAGCTGGCAGCGTGCGATGGCGACGGGCAGAGGGGACGCGCAGTGAGGGCAAAGTAGAGGCGATGAGAGGTCTGACCGAGGAGGGGAGCGGCGTTGCGATGCTCCAGGGGTGCTCTGGTGGGGAGGAATCAGACTACGGTGGCGCCAATAGACCGATTGCTCACCGGCTAGATTTGGGGAAGAAAATGTCGCGCGGCGAGCTGTGCGGCACGGGAGGCTAATTGCTTCAGGTGGGAGATGAAGTGTAGTGCGGCAAAGCGACAGGGAGTGAGGGCTGGGCTTTATAGCCATGGAAAAGGCGGTGACAGCAGAGGAGCCATTGGCCGGTCAAGTCCACGGCATGGCGGCAGCGCTGCTACAGTGTTGGCGACGCGACTGCGGTTGGAATGGGCGTGATTGCACAGTGGTCGTGTCAGTGCAGTTGGCGACGCTCTGGCCGAGGTGGATGCGACGAGGCAGGAAACTGTGGGCGACAGCGGCACAACCGGCGCGCTGACCAGGGCGACGCAACAGCGGTCACTGCGCGGTGGCACTATGGCGGTCATCAACAGCATGGGCGCGGGGCAGGTGGCGACCGACGAAGCTCGCGAGGTGGCGGCGAGGAACGAGCGGCGACAGAGCGAGCAAGGCGTGGCTTCGGCTTCGCCGGAGCAAACTACCGGGGGGAGAAGGCACATGTGTACACATATCTATTTACATATATTTATTTGTTTGTTTGTCACCCCCTTTTATTTAATATTAACTTTATTATTATTATTATTATTATTATTATTATTATTATTATTATTATTATTATTATTATTACTATTATGATTACTAGGCCCAAATTGAAATTCAAATTTGATTCAAATCTTTACCCTTCTCCTTTTTTAATGGATCATCTTTTCATATTTGATTTCAAATTAAAAGTTTTCTATTATTTTTACATTTCCTTCATGACTTTCGATTTGTTGCATTTTTCATGATTTTCTTCATTTGTTGGAACCTGAACCAAAAATTCAAAGGAATGCCACTAAAATCCAAATATCGAGAAAATATATTTCAAAATAATTCAAGGGCTACACATTTCCCAAATTCAAATTTTCAGGATGTTACATAGATGGAGGCGGCCCTGAACAACATCGACCAATGTGTGGCTCCACCGTCTGTCATTTCATTCTGGTAGAGACTAGGGCTAGGGATAGGGTTAGGGATGACGAGGGGGCTCGGTGCTAAATCACACCGAGGAGGCAGGGTGTTTTTGTAAGAAATCATGTAAAGTGGATTGGGGGTCCTGACCCCTTGGATCGCGAGCTAAGATGTGAGATCGTCTAAGTGCATGAGTACACAGAGGAGGCTATGTGCATAGGATAGTTACGACACTAGGGAGTAAATACAATATACACATATACTCTAACACCCTATCTAACTCATGGTGGATCCGACACATTGAGTTTGGAGAGATAGAAAATATGATGTACACAGGTCTGCAGCTTGGTGAACATGATGTGCTTAGGCCTACGGCTTGGTAAATAAGTTGGCAAGCTGGAGCTCTGAAGGCATATACTCTAGGGAGATGACACACTCCAAAACCTAAGAGCATGTAGAGGAAGTATCAACACCGATGTGTTTGGTGAGCTCATGCTTCACGGAATCACGAGGAATGCTAATTGCATATGTGCTGTCAGACATCAGGCTTGTTCAACCCAGAATAGGAACATCAAGTCAGTGAGTAACTGCTGTAACCATGTAACCTCAATAGTCACTGATTCGATAACTCTCAACTCAGCCTCACAATAGGCAAAGAGCTGCCGTCGATTAGCGAGATCACTAGCACATGTCACATCAGAAATTGTTAGGTCAACCTTAAGAGCTTTATAATGTTGGATAATATATATTTTTAGTTTACCTTGCCAAACATTTTGGCGGTCATTTATTTTGTCTCGTCAGCAAAGTGTAGTCACTTGCAATCATGCTTTTCTTTTCTTTGGCAGCTATAATTTCATATTAATCATATTGTCCCATTTATTCCTTCTAGGAAGGTGGGTTTGCATGTTTAGTAATTTTCTACGGTAGCTACATTCCTTGGATACATACATACATTGCGTAGTGTAAATATGTTTTTCTATAGCTTAACATCGTCATTACAAAATTAGGAAGCTTTGTCATCGCACTTCAATGCATCGATGGTACCACTAAGGTTCATGATAGGAAAGAGATAGTTGATGTGTATTTTTTTCTTTTTACATCATGTCAGACTTGTTAAAATTTTCTTTCTTACTAATTTGTAGTGTATCTTTAAATCCTCTGGGATTTTAAAGAAAATTATGAGACTCCTGCTCTAATATTTTTCTTGACATCGCAAATTAGTGCACTTGAATTAGATTGGCCAATGCCTCAAACGTTGTATCCTATCTAGAACCCTAGGTGCTTACAAGTTAAAGTGTACTAGTTAAAGTATGCACCTTAGCATTTTATTATTATATTTTCAAATTGCTTGTAGGAATAGTTGAACTTTTAGGCTTAGAGCACATATATTTGGTGTATTTATTGTGACTTTCATAAGCCCTATGTAATTATGCTCACAATATGTTTGATTTCTTTTAATCATATAATTACTTGCTTAATATGTGAAAAAATTCATAGATATCTTTATTAGTTGTATTGTAATGTAAAATATCGTATTTTATCAACTATGTTTGTATTTTGATAGTCTAACACACTTGTTTTATGTTACTAGCATTGAGAAACAAAAGGTGGATCGGTTATTATGCATTAGAAAACTGAAAGATGATGATGTAATTGTGTTGGCTGATGACATGTGAAACTGTTGAAGAAAAAGACTTACAAAATGCAGGTTCTTTTTTAGGAAGATAATAGTTGTTGAAATTTTATCTATCTTGGTAGCATTTTGGTTACAAAACTCATGTCAATTAAGAAACTTTTAGTTGAGTACTATGGCGTGATTTAGCTATTTCAGGATTATTAGTTTTGAAATTTTGACTAGTGATTGGTTAAATTTGGCAAAATATACTACATTATTATTAATCTTATTATTGTCAGGTTTTAATAGGTAGTGTCTCAATAGTTTTTACTAAAAAAGTTATCATGGACGCTACTTCACTAAAGAGGTATGTATGATCTTAGCAACATAATGAATTCAAGAGAGATTAATCCCTGAGCCCTGTTGAGTATTATACTTTTTCTGTTGTTTCCTTAATAGGAGCTGCATGAGTTTCTAACTTTACCAACACATTGATTTGATATACCATTCACACAATTCGAACTAGAAAAAGGTTCATGGAAAACAACTTGATTGGTAAGGAAGAAGTCTGCTTGACTTTTTTTTTGTCAGATTTGTTTGAAATGCAATGTTCTACCATTTTCAGATTAGATATATAATTAGTACATTTAATTTTTACCTTAAATGCATGCTAGAGTTGAGGGCGATGATTTCAGGCATCATATTATATGTTTTGGAGCAGCAATGTATAGTGGGTATCACAAACCACACAACAAGCTGTTCTCTAAAGCAACAAAAAAAATGCCTAATTTGATTGGAAATGATAGGTCAGTCTTACCGCTAGCAAGATTTATGTGCAGATAAAATTTCCTTTTGTTTGTCATGATTTTTTGTTTTTTTGCAGACAAGATTTTAAAACTATCGTCGGGAGTTTCTATTATAAGAAGTCATCTTCAGAAGTTCTCATTGATGGGAAGTGTTAGGAACTGTAGCTAAACTTAGAGGCAATGGGACATAACAAAAACAAGAAAACAGAGGAGTGTATGTGTCTGTTTTTTATGGCTGTGGCTTATGGCTGAAATTTTAGCTGTTTGCGACAGAGATTATGGAAAGAGAGATACTCGCTTGCGATTTTGGATGGTACAGATGTTGGGCTTTTAACGTTTACTATAATTAACTTGTAGACCCCGTCTTAAAAGAATAATCCATTTGAAAGTTAGATACTGTAGCAAAAGCCAAAAGCCGGTTTCAAAAACCGAAAAGAACAGGCCCATATGCTCAAGCTCTCATACTACATTTCATTTATCTCACAAGGATATGTTACATGGGGGGTTTACATGTCCTTTTATAGACTCTATTACTGACTTAACAAACCGACATACAACTTACCAAAATTATCTTTTACAGCTCCAAAACAGCAAACTCTTAGTAGTGCATTGTCTAGATATTTCATACCTTCATTGGCTCCTTTACAACCCTAGGTAAACAGCCTCCAGTACAAAACCAGCTCGGTATGCAAATCCTTGCTGCCATTTTTCACTGACATGCAAGCTCGTCATTAGTTAAGTGCACATTGACTTTCTCCACTCAAGAAAATAAATCAATTTCCAACAAACTCTCCATTTAATTTATTTTCTTGAGAAATCTTTTCTGCAGCAAACTTCATTAGACATATTCTACATGAAAATATCTTCTAGCTGATATTTTATCACTAACAATTTCAGCTACAAATCTTCCTGTCTTTCTGACTGAAAGAACCTGCACTCACGATTACTTTGTAAATTCTCGTGTCTTTAATTTATTTTCTCGCCTCATATTTGTTTATTGACCTCCAAGCATTTTCTTTCCAACGCTAATTTCTTTTCCCATAGGTGTGACTAAACTTTTATGCTTTACAGCTTCTTTAATTGTCGAGAAATTGCTCGACTCACCTATCTCAGTCTGACTCCTAAGTTTGATCAAAGATGATTCTAATGTAATCAGCTGTTCGCTAGCAATGGAGCTAGAACTTGAGCTTAAACTCAAACTTCAGTTCAAACATGAACTCAATCCACGTTTACATGAAGCCAATTTTTTTGGCATTGTAGCCACTTTATTTTTAAAAAAATTTGGCCCCTGAATATCCGTTTTTACAAATCTAACCCCTTATATGGACTTAACGAGCTCGGCAAGAGACTTGCTGAGCCACTCGAGTGCAGCAGCAGCAAATGCACAGTTGTTAATTGCTAATTAACTTGTCCATGATTAGTTCTAATGCACATGATTAGTGCTAATGCATGTGGTGGTTGGCTTGCTACCGCGCTTGGGCAGCTTGGCAGGTTGCTTGCCGAGCTCCCTAGCTTGATAGGTGCCTGCCAAGCTGCTATAGTTTGGCAGGTACCTGTCGAGCTCTCCTAGCTCAACAGATCTATGGAGGATGCTAGATTTGCAAAATTAAATGTTTAAAGGTCAAATTTTGAAAAGAGTGGCTACAATAATATTTGTGTGAACAATTCTGTTTACATGGAGCGTTATTACACTCTTATTCTTAACCGCTAAAATATGTGGTTGTCTTGACGAGATAACCATTTCAGTATACTATAGTTGTCGACAACCTCGCTTTGTAAAGCCAATTGAATTGGATAACTCATAAACAATGGAAAATTTCTGTTCTTATCCACATCTGCCTTTGCAATAAGGTGATTTCTATTTTTGTGGTCAATTATTTTGCAAGAAACAACTTCAAAATGAACAACATACCCATGTTCTAGTAGCTGCCCAATAGTTAACAAATTCTACTTCAATTCGGGTACCAATAGCACATCGTGAATAAACTTCTGACCATCTTCTATTTTTAATAGCAACTTTGCCCTTTCCTTCAGCTTGGGCTAAACATCCATTGCCGATGCAAATCTTCGCCTGATGTGACGAGCCGACATCTCCAAATATTTTCTGGATTGGTTGCCATATGGTTAATTTGTGCAACCAATATCCATAATCCATGTATCTTGTTTTTCTTCTTACACAGTTTGGCAAGAATAAATTGCATATTCTTGATTCTCCTTTTCTTGTGAGAAATTTGCTTGATTATCATATCAAGATTTACAATATCTTACAATATGACCTTGTCTCTTGCATTTGTTACAAGTCATCTCTTCTAGCATCTATCTGTAGTATGACTAGACTTCTTGCAAATACCACAACAAAAAATTAGAACTAGCCGTACTCTTTTCTCTTCTAGCATGGGCTAGCTTCTTTTGCAAATCTGGCCATGGATCACCTTTTACTTGATAATTCCCGCTGTTTCTCGAATTGTGGTATTTGAAACTCAACTTTGCTTGGAAGGCTCTTTCCACTGAGCTCCCTTCACAGCATCCTCTCTTCACGAGACTCCAATGAACTCGTCAACTATTGCACATTAAGTGTCACCAAATCCTTCGACTCCTCGATAGCAGCAATAATATATTCAAACTTTTTAGGTAAATTGATCAAATTTTTTTCAACTACCTTTTGATCAGCGAGACATTCACCGTAGTTGGGACAACATATGACGAGGGAATATACTTTTGATTGGGCACACATGCTGCATAATCTAGAATTTCTGGAAGAACCGTTTGGGGAGAGGGAAGTGCACTAGGCTGTAGTACTGGACAGACCATCAGAGAGAGCGCCGGGACTGGATTGATTTTGTGGACTCTTTTTCAAGCATTGCTGCCAAGTTGGGGGGGGGGGGGGGGGAGGCTTACGAAGGGGTAGATTTGGCAGAGATTCTGACGCCCCTCCCATGTGAAATTAAGAATCTTCCTTGCTGTTACCTCAGATTACCGGTAAGCATCAGGAAGCTATGTAGAATTGATATACAGCCTCTTCTTGACAAGGTCAGCGAAAAGTTGCCGGGTTGGAAAGGAAAACTGCTAACAAAGGCGGGATAGCAAACGCTAGCAAATCCAGTACTATCCTCCATACCAACTTACCATTTAACAGTCTTTGCTTTGAACAAATGGGCTATGAAGAAGATCGACAAACACGAAGAATTTAAAGGTGCTAACGAGGCAAAATGGAGGACAATGTCTAGTAAATTGGAACATGGTATGCCGACCGAAGAAATTGGGGGGTTTGGTGCGCTATACTTAACAAATTTTAGTATGCACTCAGTGGCAGGTCCAAAACAAAAAAAAATAACCGGGGGTTAACATACATATCAACACAGATGATTGGGGTTTGTTGTGATTACTGACTAAACAGTAAATAAGAGTACTAGTAGAGTGAGTATAGTAAAATGAACTAGCCTGGCTCTTTTCTTGGCCCAGATCCTATATATGCATGGCCATAAGGTCTGATTACAATAATATCTCCTATAGTGACGTACTATTCCAGCGGTATAGGTGTCTTTTTACATGCCTCATTGAGCCTTTTGGCCCAATAGGCAGAATGAAATTAGGTGGGAGCCACCTCTACAACAGGGTTATTGGACTTGAATTGCGGAACTGCACACCTATGGATATATGTGCTGTTTGGGGTTATTGGACTTGAATTACGAAGGTGCACACCTATGGATATATATGCTGTAATAAGGTAAAATAAAAGTATACCCGATGCCTCGTGCACCCCTCCAGTTGAATGTGGATATGATATGCCCACGAGCGGGGAATTTTTTTACCAGCTGGTATGGATCAAGTTTGACCAGTTTTCGATTTTGTTAGCCCACTCTGGTTGCTTTCCAAACTGGGCTTAAAAAATTCGGTCCAATTTAAGTGAAATCCTAGCCTGACCCGTGCACCCCTCCAGTTGAATGTGGATATGCCCACGAGCGGGGAATTTTTTACCAGCTGGTATGGATCAATTTTCACCGGTTTTCGGTTTTATTAGCCCACTCTGGTTGCTTTCCAAACTGGGCTAAAAAAATTCGGTCCAATTTAAGTGAAACCCCAGCCTGAACTGGTCCATTCGGCCGCCTTAGTGCCTTGACCTAGCTGACAGTCTGCAAGATGGTAGCAGAGAGGCACTCGCACATGCTCGGTCCCTCTGTGGTGGCTGGTGGCTATGTTGCTTTGGCGCGGTGCTCCCCTCTGCTTTGCCCGCTCCCCTCCTCTCCGTCCACTTGATTCGCTCCCTCCCCTCTGCTTTGCCTAAATCTACCACGGCCGGCCAGCTGGTCTTTTCGTGGTTGGCGGTTGGTGCATGGAGGATAACGGCGGAAGAGGAGTGGCTGGCAATCTGTTTGTGCAGATTGGATCATTTTTTATGTTCTTTTGGTCGATCTGCTCTTTTGGTTGATCTGTTTAGGACCAAAACCTTCAATCCATTTTCTTTTTTCAATTGCAAATGAGATGCTTCGATGTGCAGGATCGATAAAGAGTATAATAAGTGCTTTGATGCTCCTGATGTCTTTTTTTTTTCCCTCATGTTTCTTTTTGTTCTGTTCCTATATTCTCTGCCCTTGAGTGATGATCATGGCTAATATGGTCAGTGTCAGTGTTAGAAAGGAATAAGGACATTTAGGAATGGTATCTAAAATGTCTCTGTCACCTAGCTTTCTTGAGGAAAAGACTATTGGGGATAAAATAACCAAATTGCATTGTTTTAGCCATAGGCAAAGCCAAAGATGTGAGGAAGACAGTATACAGTATATGTGAATTGAAGGTCAGTAAAGTGCAAATATGAAAAAGATAAGTGATTCCTTCTAATGCATTGTGCTAGACTGCTGATACTGACAATGCTAAAAATTACATGATGCCAAAAATTAAATGAACTGATAAATAATAATAGGTTGGAAAGTGAATTTTGTTTCTGTAATATGAGTTTAGCTTTTGTAATCTAAACTGAGTTTAGCTTTGGTGGTAGGAGGATTTGTGACTGCAAAGTAACCTGTTGTATGCGAGTTCATACTTCAGAGCAATGCTTTGTGGGAGCGCGACCTGTGTATAGCTTACTCTTGCTGTCTTGCAAAGTTGCATTGCAAATAGCTACTTTGTTGTTTATGTTGGAAATATGAGCAATATTTTAATTCCAAGTTCTACTAGGAGACAAATACAATAAATTGATAATGCAAAACTCGTAACTAACAGCAGGCTACTCATCATACTTCAGAATATACACAAGAAAAGTATAGTATCAAAGTTGAACGAACGTGCGAACGGCTTACAATTGGGCTTGATGAAGAACAGAAAGCAGCGCAGGCATGATGCAGTGCAGATCGTAAATGACAAAGTGAAGTTAGCAGTTGCGTAGATGTGCGCTATCCAGAAATCTTATTACCGCCCCCATACAGGTCTTCATAGCAGCAACGGTTCGTAGATACCACTCCCCTTCTTCACAGTGCATACACAACGGCACATAAATTTGCAGGAGGAAGAGAATGGAGGTAGTCAGATTCTTCACACATACTCTGGACGTCTCCAAGCATATATATATAGATAGACTAATAACTGATGTGATCAAATAGTCATTTACCCATTGATAACTGATATATTTAACCAGCCATTTATCCACTGGTAACTACCTATCATCAAACTCAATAAAGCCTCATTCAAATGTTTGAATCTCATTTAAACAGAGAGAGAAAGAATGGTGCACGGTTTAGCAAAAATAACGGTGGACTTGGTCTATCAAGTGGGGCACCACGTCACGACAGTTTAGCAAAAATAACGATGGACTTGGTCTGCCAAGTGGTGCGCCACATCACGGTACGATCGCGTGTCGCAAGTCACAAGTCACGCAATTTTCACGCGAAAATGCGCGAGCCAAAGTCCTCCTTATGCCATCTCTATCCATATTCAAGGAGTGGTGAGGACTCCACCTTATAAATTGGTCTCTCCCACCTTGCTTTAGCAATATAATATTAAACCATATATGTTTTGGAATTAAGAAAATAGGCCTTACTCATATAGACCAATTTTTAACAGTTTGATTGATTTCTATGTATACGTGCTACTGCTTATGGACCTTTGGACCATTTTTTTTTTTGTGTTTTGCACTCTGAGTTCTGAATTTCTGATTGCTTTGCTATGTGCCATTGCCATGCCATCTGCTGATCTACATGCTTTCTGCTGATGTGCCGGCTCTGAATTCTAAATGCTTTGCTATGTGCCTAGAAATACCAGCCGAATTTTTTTTGCCAATTTTGAAACCTATTTTCAGCGAAATTTGGTTGATTTTTATTCAAAATTTAAATTTTATTTGCATTTTTCAGATCAAAATATTATGAAAAATTCCCAAAACTTGGTTATGCCAGCCTAACCGGCCCCTCGGGTAAAATTTCAAAAACGGTTATTTGAACCCTGCCCATGAGTGCGCTGGCTTCGGTACAACTGGAAACAACCAGATAGACTAGAGCCAAAGTCACTTTTGGTACTGTTTCGCACCATATTTATAAAAATAGTAGTATGCCGAGCGTATTGACAAAAATATCGTTTCTGCCGTCCGGGGCTAGGCGGCAGCACCCGCGAGGCGACATGCCACTCTACCATTGGCGGCAGGTGCTTGCCGCCCTCTCACTGGATGGCATACTTGCTTGTCGTCCAGAGAGGGGGCGGTAGGTAATTAAGCCGGCTTAATTACTTGCCCTAATTTTTCATTTAGTGTTTGTGTGAATTATGAAAATTTATATATAACCTTCCAATACAACGTAACTCACAGTGTAATTTTTGGGAAGTTTTATCCATTGCGAATATTGCTAAAAAATTCATACAATTTTTATAGTTTTATGAGTTTTTACATATAATTTTACACGTGCCTCTCTTTTATTGGCTTGTTGCATAGATGCATCTGTGTAACGGTTGCATGATAAAATTTCTCCTTGCGGGGAGGAAAAACACGACAGCACATGAAGAACTACACAATTAACAGTTGGATGCGAGTAATGCTGGATGGGACCGAGCTGCGGGAATTTGTTGTCTTACTGAGGAAACTATGACAAATTGAGTTTTTTTTTACGATTTATAATTTTTGGCTATTTACAAAAGAAAATATCTGCCGTTTCTTCACTGGACGACAGGCAGCGCTGGAATAGGAGAAAGCGAGGTCCTGGCATTCCAATTCGCTTGACGGACAGTCGCCAAATAGTATCACACCACACCTGTTCAGGCTTACGGGGAGGAAAAACACGACAGTACATGAAGGACTGCACAATTAACAGTTGGATGCGAGTAATCATGGATGGGACCAGCTGCGGGAATTTGTTGTCTTACTGAGGAAACGACGACAAATTGAGTCTTTTTTGTTACGGGTTTATGATTTTTAGTTGTTTATAAGAAAAAAATATAAAGACACATTTACTTACGACTTTGACAAATATAAATAAAATTATTATAATGTCTACTACAATTAATTTGTAAATCTCATTTTAAAAATATATTCTGTTTGAAAGTCAATTATTATAGAAAAGATAAAAACAGAAGCAACAAGCAAGGGCCATCGTCCTGTCGGAGATGCCAGATGATATAACGAGGAGGTGGAGGACGCACACGGACGGAGAAGACATCATATATCTTCCTCAGTTCAATGGCTCCTATGCCAGGTTTAATACCGATCGAAACGGTGTGGAAGATCAAGGCAGAAACACACACACACAAGTTCTTTGCATGGCTACTAATACAAGAAAAAAAATACTAATGGCAGACAAGCACTGGTCACATCTGGCGACGTGTCAGCTGTGTTTACAGGCACAAGGGACGGCAGAGCACCTCCCAATGGAAGTCTGGACAGGTGTTGATCGCTGGGTTAACTGGGATCCAAATCTACAAAGCTTAGCGGCATCCAGTGCATGCAATGGAGAGTGGTGGACACGGCGGGCGCTGAAGCTGAAGAAGGCAATCGCCACTGTTGCTATCTACGCTGCCTGGAATCGGGGGATCTTCCAGCAGAAGAGTTTCTGAGTTTGAGCGCGCAACAAGCTGTGCGCAAAATTAAAAAAAAAATAGTGATGATGTGAGCGCGCAACAAGCTGTGCGCAAAATAAAAAAATATATATATAGTGATGATGTGGTGCAAAGGGGGAAAAAGTCGAATGGAAATGTGCAAAATAAATTAGTGATATGGAAAAATTGAAAAATCAATTGGAGATGCGGGGTATCGATCCCCGTACCTCTCGCATGCTAAGCGAGCGCTCTACCATCTGAGCTACATCCCCTTGTGAAAGGTTCGTTTTGAACCATCTAACCATTTTAAATATTCTATTGGGCCACAGGGAAAAAATCGCCTAAGTCGGCCCATTTCGCACCGTCGGATCCCTTGCTTGCAGCTTTCCCGCAAAACACAGCACCGATTCTTCTTCATCTCCACCAGCCTCGCTCCCCCATGGCGACCCCTCCCTGAATTCAAAAAAAAAAAAAAATGGCGATCCCTCCCTGGATCGCGGGCGGCAGCGGCGGCCGCAAGCCGAGGGTGCTGCCACTCCCGCCGGCGATGACCCTCCTGACCTCCTTCGCAGTGGCGGCGGCGCTGGCCATCCTGTGCCTCCTCTCCTCCTCCCCCACCTCGTCATTGTTGTTGAAAATATAAGCACATATAGGTTCAATTTATTCCATAAATAAATCATAACATCATGCACGCAAAATAACAGAACCATCACAGGCATAACAGATCTATACATGTAAACCAGGAAACAATACATGAACAGATCTAATACGAAAAACATGTCTGTTACGTACCGATGATTCTGTTCTGATCGGTTTGCCGATGTTGACGCTACAGGCACGGTGTGGATGACACGAGGTCGGTGACGATTCGTCGAAGCCGAACGACGAGGAAGACGAGCCAGAGCTGCAGCAAGCAGTCGCGCAGAGCGCTTCCCAAAAACCTTATTCGCCCTCTCCCGTGCAGGACTTGGCGGCGGTTCCAAGACTGCTCTCCGAACGACGATGTACGCCGGCGGACGGGACGGAGTAGACTACGTGTGACAGCGCAGTACAATGGAGGAGGCAAAAACCATAGATTGATTCGCTTATACTGTATGGAGGCGGCGACTCAGTATTTATAGAAGAATCAGGACGTGTGATCAAGACGCCTGCACGTTCTCCATAACTCGTAACCAAAACGGATTAGTCACGCGTAACCGATCCGGATTCACCGCCACTCAAAACAGCAAAAATAAAACTGCAAAAAGAAGCCGCGTCTGCACAAGCACCTGGAGCCGATTTTGGCGGACTATTCACGCAAGTGCCGTGCGCCCACGCCCCCCGCCCGGCCCGGCCCGGCGAGTGAGCGCGCGCGTGTGATCCTCTAGTTCTCTCCCACACATGCCTCATGTGGCTAGGAGTGCACCATCCCTTTTAAGGTGGTCTTCCTCTCCTAGAACTAGCAATGTGGTACTAAAGTTCACATGTATACCTCCTTGCATGAGTGGGCCTTTGAGATTTAATATAGGAATTATTGTATGGGCTTGGCCCACATAATTCAACAATTGTCGGGTTCTTGGAGATCCGGGGCCAAGAACGGCGACAAATACCTGTACTGGGGCGGCCGCGTCGACTGCCCCGGCATGCACTGCGGCTCCTGCGCCGGCCTCGGCAACCAGGAATCCAGCCTCCGCTGCGCCCTCGAGGAGGCCCTCTTCCTCGGCAGGTACCGTACAATCCATGCTTACCGCTCGCCTGATAATGAATGGCTCATTCTTGGATTATGTCGTCGGGGTACTCGGTGTTGGTTACGTGGGCTAATTCCATATAATTCTTCTGAAATTGCTAAATTCTGACCTCAAATATTTCATTCACAGCCAGAGACGATAGGGTAAATATCGGGAATTATTGAGGGATTGGTGGTTGAACTGAGGAAGTAGAAGATGAAAACTAGGGCTAGAGAGTGGGTTTGTTAAAAGATTTTTCAATGGAGGGTTCGTTCTACTACTCGTCGAACAATCCTCACATCACAGCTTAACTCACAAGTTCTTTGGTCGTTTGGGAGCTATTAGCCTGTTTCCAGATACTAAGCTCAATTGGTTAGCAAACGTTCTATATAACTAGTGAGTACCATGTTATTAGAAAATCAATTTCAGGCGTTGCTGGTGCTCTCCTTTGCATCAGTGATTGAAGGGCTGCTAACAACCACCGATGTCACGGCGTCGCCTTGGCGTCCAGGCGCCGAGGAGGAGATGCCGGGGAGGAGCGCCTCGCCTTGGCTAGCTAGGCGGGCGCCCAGGTCGACGAGGAGTCCACGGTGTCAGTCTGGGCGGGCACCATGTCCAATCCGAACAGGCGAAGGATAAGGCTTAAGGCCTGAAGCAATGAAGCCCCGAAACCGAAAGCATACTTGGTGCTGGGTCGCGACTGGGAAGGCGAAGAGGCGAAGGCGACTGGGAAGGGCCCGGACCCTAGCCTCACCGCCAAGTACGCCCTCCGCCCCTCTCCTCTCTGACCGTGTTCCGGCCGCGCCACCTCCCTCCCTTCGGTGATCCGGCAGCCTCCCTCCACCCGCGCCGCCTCCCGCTTGCCGCGCTGCCTCCCTCCCGCCCGCCACGCCGTCTCCCTCCCTCCCACCACGCCGTCTCCTTCCCTCCCGCGCTCCGGCCCCCTCCCTCCCGCCGCGCCGCCTTCCTCCCTCCTGTGCTCCGGCTGCCTCCCTCCCTCCTGCCGCGTCGCCTCCCGGGCTTCAGCCGCCTCTCTCTCGCCGCGCCGCCTCCCACCCTCTGCTTCCCCCTTTGCTCTCTGCTATTATGCGCCTCCCTCAGTTCCTCTGCTATCTGCTGCGCTGCAGTGCTGCTTATAAGTCCCTCAGTCCCTCAGCTATCTATTGCATACCTAATGTAATAATGTGCTGCTAACCTGCTACTGATAGTGTACTGCACTACTGCAAATTTACATGTATGATAGTGTTGCTACTTGCTAGAATGCTAGTTGTAGATGTAGACTTGTAGTTGCTAGTTATTACTTGTACTCTTGTAGTCTTGTTGCTAGTTGCTAGTTGCTAACATGGTAGTTGCTAATGATGTGCAGCGATTTGGTGGAAAATCAGAGAGAGCAAGGCGGCGGTGACAGTGTTGAGGCAGTCGAGCAGCAGAGTGGGTGACATGAATCATGCATATGATCCAAGTAAAAATCCTAAATGAAGGGCAAAGTCCAAGGATCCTGGATGGCAGTATGGTTTTTGGCCAGATTTGGGCAATAAAGATAAGGTCCAATGCAAGCTTTGTGGAATGGTTGTTTCTTCGGGAATCAAAAGTCTTAAGCAACATCTTGCTGGGGGTTTTGGAGATGTAGAGAAATGCTCCAAGACTACCATAGCCATCATGAGAGTGATGCAAGACTACCTTAGGAAGGGGATGAGGAACAAGCCAATCAATTATGATAATGATGATGATGTACAAGAGGCACAAGAGGAAGCACAAGAGACCGACGAAGTCGACCAACCACAAAGAGAAGCAAAACATTTATCAAAAGGCTCTTGGCCCTCTCTTCGGGCATCCACCACAATACCAAAGCCAACTCCAAGTTCTGGAACAGCTATGAAAAGGAAACTAGCAGCTGCAGCTCTTCAATCCAAGAACGCCAAGAAGCCTTCTCTGGCGCCTCCAAAGGGAACTAAATCTGTTATTAGTATGCTTTGGAAGCTTCCCCATGTGGTTGTTGAGGAAAGACATGCAAGGGGAAAGAAGCAAACATGCATGGAGCAGTTCAACTCTAAGATCACCAAGGAAGATAGAGAGAGATGCAATGAATACGTAAGAGATTTTTTCTACTTGAATGATATACCCGCTATAATTTTGCTATTCATAAGCTTGTTGCCAAGCTCAGGTTCTGTAACCAGAATGTTACAGACGCTGAGATGATAGACAAGACTTTGAGCACTTTCTACCCCACCCATAGGACACTCCAGCAGCAGTACCGTCAAGCCAAGTTGTAACATCCCAAAATTTGGATGTTCAAAATATATAATTGTTAAAATATTTCACGCGATTTGTTGGTGTTCAAAATTTCTTTTTGCACATTTATTTGAAATGTCTCGAGTTTCGTGTCATACAAAGAAATATACGAAGAAATAATAGCCAAGCAAAAACAATACAGATATTAAAAGAAATGGGAAACTCAGGGATATACACACAAAATGTAAAACTTAAATATTAAATAATGGGGATAATGTAATACCATGGATTACAAATTCTAAACAAATTCCAAGTTGCACCCAAATCCAGAGATCAAATTAAAGCAAAAACTACCTTCAATCCAATTGACCAGAACAAGTATTAAAAGCTCGTATTTAAATAAATAAACTGAGAATTCAAATTTGGAAAATCACTCAAAACACAAAATAAATAAATCCAAATATAAGTTAAAATTTTAAATTAATTCTAAGTTTCAAATCTTGGCTTGAGCCCTTCATTTTTCTATTTTTCTCTCTCACTTCCATGTGGGCCCCCTCATTTTCCTCTCTCCTCCTTTTCTTTTTTCCCCTACTTCCTCTCTCTATGCCCAGCGGCTCCCCCTAGCACAGCGCACCTGCCCCCTTCCTTCTTTCTTCTTCTCCTTCTTCCTTCTCCCTTCAGTGGCTGCGCATCCTCCACGTCTCCCTCCTTCCATCTCTCCTCTGCGCCGAATCCTGCAAGCGGGCAAGCTCGGATCTCGCGCGCCGCCTCCCCTCGCTGCATCGCTGCGCCTCGTCTTGTCGCCGCCTCCCTGCTCTGCAACCGCGCCCCCTCCGCCAATGCCCGGTCGCATCCCCGCTCTGCGCCCCGTGCGCCGAGCCCCGCGCTGGGCAAGGACCGACAGTCCTTCCCCGCCGCCCGGTCCTCCGCCAGCATCACCTCTCTTTCTTCGTCGCAATAAGAAGCTGCCGGCTCCCCATTGCTCTCCCATCACCTCTTCTTCCCGCTAGCGCGACGCCTCCACACCGTCCTCGCCGCCCGGTGGCTCACTCCAAAATTTGACGCGTCACCTCGTGCCCTGTGGCCCCTCTGCACTCCCCTCACCTAATTGAAGTCATGTGCGCGCGAGAACGCCGACACCGCCGCCTACCTCAAGTCCGGCCACCGACGCCCCATCTTCGCCGCTGCTTCACCAGGCGTCGTGGCTCAATTCTTCCTCCAGAGCACCATCATGGTGTCCTCCGTCATCCCCAAGCGGCGCCACGGTTGCTCTCCAACCCCAGTGAGCCGGCGACGACAACCCCACCCGCACCGCCATATGCCACCGCCGCCAGCCTTCCTTAGTGCTTCCCCGGCTACATGAGTGGAGTGGTGAGTCTCCTATTGCCCTCATACTACTCACGTGCTCGCTAATTTCAACATTCCTCCACGCCGGCGCCGCCGTCCCCTTTTACCCTCGCCGCTGGCCGCTTTGGGTTGCCGCTCTCCCACCTCGTTGCCGCCTCGCCAACGCGCGCCTCCCAAGGCTCCTCGTCGCCCCACAACGCATTTTACTAGTTTCTACCTCTCCTCGCCACACCACCGGCGCAACCCACCACCGAGGGCCGCGAGTTGCTCTGTCTTGCCTTGACCATACGAAGCATATGGGTATTGATCTCCCGTTAGGCAATCGGTAAAGGGGCTATGGCCCAGTGGTTAGCTGACAGATCCTGGGATCGAACTCCCCTTTTTGCCCATTTTGCCATTCTTTTCTTTAGCTTATCTCAATTAAAGAATTATGTAGGAAATAAATCAAGGGAGCTGGGATTTTTAGTGTGAGATCACCAGAAGTTTATATACGCATTAAACCAAAATATTAACAGCGTCCAGATAGAGTGTCCATCTAAATTAGAAGGCTTCCAAAATATATGTGCAAATATACTAAAATAGTTAGTAAAATGGGGACGATATGTAATAATAGCAAAACTTTTGTACTTAATATAGACTCTATTAACGATAAAGACACTACCATTAACGTACTGTCGGACATAAAATTTTAACCGGTAGCTTTAAATTAGCAACAATAACAAGAGATAATCATGAGTAGTAGGTTCGGGTAGTCATAAGAAAAATTAAGATTGAATTGTGTCTAGTGGTAAGTAAAGGCATAAGATATCAATATCAACAATTTCCATAGCAACTCCGAATTAAAAGGGCGTACTAATATATAGGCACAAAATATATATGTATATATATAATGGCCATGGGTCATCCACAACTGAAATAATATCTTTAATATGTAATAGGAGGTCAGTGATACTAGGCATAACTAGGAATAACATAGAAAAGCTAATAACTTTAATTAGGTCATAAAAACCGTATTGCTTAATAATTAAATGTGGATTAGCTGTTGTATATATGAATAAGTAATACTATTTGAATAAATAACTCAAAGCCTAAATACTAATTGAAGGCATTAATAAAGACAAATTTCTTCGGTTAGGTATTCAAATTAAGTAAAAATCATAATTGAAAAGAAGTTCCAAATAAAGTTAAAGGTTTGGATATTATGTCTAGGCAGGAAATCAAGGCTCTAAACTAAGGACTAACCTTAATTATAATTAAAATCTTTGCCCAATACTTAACATGTCTCCATTAAATATAATTTTTATGATAGGTTTTGCTAACTAATAGGTACTGAAACATGACCTTATATACCAAGCTTTGCCTGGATAACTAGGTTAACACAAAAGTTAGAAATAAAACTAGGCCTAATAGTAGCTAAAGCATAAGCACGATGATAATGGTACCACTAAATAGATCTTAACACCATATATAATATATATTAATATTGAGCATAATTATATACATAGCAAGCTGGGATCCGTATAAATAGACCCTCACTCAATCTAAACTTAGCCTAGTTATAAATGGAAGTACACAAAATAACATAACCTAAAATGCTATAAACATAGATTATACGATTAACCAGATAAGCTAAAATTTGCAGACATACTTATATATATGCCACAAAATAATACCCAGTTAGACTTGCACCCCGATTCATAGGTCCAAAGAATAATAAAAGTGATTATTAATAACCAGATCAAGTCATCGTAATCTACCATCGGCCTAGCCTCAAACCATACGAATCACCCATTAACTCAAAGCAAAACTAAATTAAGTTTATTCGGATTTATTTGGATCTCTTGAGTTATTTGCTTTTATTTGGATTCAGTCGTTTATCGCGTAATTAGAAACTGGAGCCTAAAGATTCTACGGACCAGGCGGGACCGAGATCGAAGAAGACCAGGAATTAAAGACCATCGTATGAGACAACTTTATGTGAGCTCAAGACAGCGGTAAAACCGCGCCAGGCGAGTCAATACTTTGATCATGTTGAACCTATGTTTTCGCAAATTACTTTGATTTAAATTATCAAATTGCATGTTGTTAATTTATATGCAAATGCATGATAATTTAAGATTCTAGTTATATGTCTATTGTTTACCTTGAATAGTATTACACCCTCTTTGGAATATTGCACACGTGAACCTTGTCGCCTAGTGGAAAATTTTATAATGATTAGCTTTCAAAAGTAAGTCCTTAGTTATATGCCATGCTTAGCATTGTTTAGGAACCCAGGCAGGAATTGCCCCAAGCATCACTTTTAATCAAGAAAAATTGGTTGGGCGGTCATGGTGGGAATGGTGGTATATTTTGACATGATTATTTTACACTCCCAAAATCCCCAACTTGCTTAAATGTCCAGGCGGATTGGTTCGAGGGTGTGTATGTGTGGTGCGATGGATGCACAAAGTGGGTTAGTGGTAGAACCGCTCGAGATACCACTAAGGACTGAATCTTGTCATGTCAACCGTGCAAAAGCAGTACAACCACAAGTCTGTAAAGTATAGCTTGGCTAAGTAAATTTATCGAAAACCCGGACTCATCTCACCGGTAGTGGATAGGAGTGGATATGCAAGGGCAAGGGAGGCCTAAAGGGACACCGAGTGGAGGGTGACGTTTCCCGGTCGTGCTAGCGCAGAGGAGTGGAGCCGTGCGCTAGTAGCCGTGGGAACATCCCGTGCAACGTATGGGACCCACCGCAAGTGGGAACGGCCCATAGGGTGAGATGACAAAAGGGACTAGATACTTTGAAAAGTCACTGTGATGGTCTGCTCAACCACATGTCTAAGGAATCATGTGGAGCAACGAGTTGATTGTCTCTTGTGGTGAAAGTGTACAAACTCTGCAGAGTCAAAACTATTCGAATAGCCGTGCCCACGGTCAAGGGCGGGCATGGGAACTTAACCAGATATAGTTCTATTTCAAAATGTTTTGTGGGTGGGAATGGAAAAGTGAAGGGCGAAGGACTGCCCTGGTTTGGAATTATCCTGGGTGTCATCCCAGTGGTAAGTTAAGTGGCTATAACGCTGAAGAAATTGCTATATGGTGCAGATGCCATGTAACGGTGGATGGAATCTGAATCAATATTAATAATGCATTTCCTTGTACATTATGATTTGGTTCAAATTGCTAGGTCTTAGGGATTTTTAAGTAATTGTATTCAAAAGCACTCTCTGCAAAAATAAAATAACCCAAGCCTTCCTTTGATAAGCCATGCATACTATTTAATTGCATTTTGTGTATTGGCTCGCGGAGCACGGGGTCGGAGTGCTCATGCTCGCTTTTGCGACAAAATTCAGAATCAGGAATCAAATTACCTCACCTCAGCAACAAGATTGGACAAGCTGGCCGAGAAGATGACGATGTCAAGGGCTAGGTCGCGAACCTCCAGTTGGCTGCCTGTGGGCATGTCCTGAAGGTCCCACTTGCGTGCTTCGTTCTTCCGCTGCTGCAATTTCATGATTTCGGCCTAATCGGCCCATGAGTAAGTCTACTATTATATTTACGCTTCCACATGATATGTATTTTGATATTCATTTCTGTAACTGTGAGCACTATCTACTGATCCAGGGAATAGTGCAGCTAAACACAGTAGATTCCGGATGGTATAACTATCAGACTCATCCCACTAGGTCACAACCACTACCAGAAGCTCATGTTAATTTCCAGAAGACTAGTGGTGACCAGGGCCATGGGAAGGGACCCAAGCAAAAGGGTGGAAAGTGGAAGAATTTAAATGTGCAGAAGGGAAATGGTAAACCCCGCTGGATAGGCCAAGGGAGAGGAAAACAACAGAAGCCAGACTTGGGCAACAAGGTAGCCTACCCCCTGCGCGTTACTATAGGTGTGGATGTATGGATCATTGGTCCCGTACTTGCTGCACCCCGAAGCTTCTAGTAGATCTCTATCAGGAGTCCATTGCAAGAGTAAGAAGGCGCCAGGAAAGAAGGCAAAGTCATACTTTGTTGATTAGCCTGATGCTGATAAGAGTGATGCACCGAATGCAGAAATGGAGCTCGACAATATAGCAGGGTGATCACATGGAGCTTGATCTATATAGCGACTTGCAGTAGTCCGTAGGCAGCTTCCCCCGGGCAACTCCAGATGTCAAATATTTTCTTAAGATTGCTTTATTAGTTTAGATTATTCTAGGAGAATAATGTATTCGTTATGCTCTTTCGGAGCATTAATTGTTTAGGATTTAAATATTGTTCTAGATGAATAAATTGGGTTGCCTATTCTTTTAAGCTTTATTCCTATTGAATTATTGTTTGATTATATTATGTTCTATATAGAACAACTCCTTAAATCCGATGGTGGCGGAGGAGATTTGTCTGATAGACAGTGGAAGTACTAACTCGATTATAAGGGATACCAAGTATTTCCAAATGTTAACCAAGAAAACAAGAAATGTCATGACCATCACTGGAAGTGATGCCTAATCGTTGGCACTAGAAGGGCCACACTCGTTCGCCCTATGGGTACCTGAATAATGATAGAGGATGATTTCTTATATCCTGAATCAAAGCGTACCCTATTAAGTTTTAAGGATATTCACTTGAACGATCTCCATGTAGAAACAGATAATGAAAGGGGTACAGAATATCTCCTCCTGATTAAGCCTGACGGTGATCAGAAACGACTGATTGAAAAACTTCCCTCCTTTTCATCTGGGTTATACTATACCTACATCAAACCTGAAGAATATTGTTGGACCGAAATGGCGACAGAGGGGGTGAATGTCGACTTCTAAGAATTTGTCCCCCACAAATCTCCAATCAACAAGTTCTTCTCCGATAACAACGAGTGCTATGAAGAATCAAGATTTAGGCTTACTGGAGATCTAAGTACTCAAAAGAAGGAAACACTGCACTCAAAAGGAAAACCTCGAAGGCATAGTAGAGAAAAACATGAAAAACAACATATCCGCAAGGCCGGTTTGACCACTGGTAAAGCCACCGACCACTGGTAAATGCCGGTCGGCATTGGTAAACGCTGGTCGACCGATTAGCACTGAAAATTCAGACAGGGCATAGAGCAGACTGCAAATTGCTAAAACCCGAGAATACAACAGATCTTCAGGAAACCTAAGAAAACAAGGGAATGCTCCCAAACTTTTTGCCCCAGAGCAATACTACAACAGGCTAAATAGCAAGGGGACTTTGAGAAACAAGGAAATCCCTCCAAACATCAAGAATTTCAGAATTTGGACAAAAACCTGAAAAGTACAGAGAGTTGCCCAAAAACTCAGATTCCCATTTCATCTTTGATCATTTGGTTATGAAACTTTGAGGATAGGTTAGCAATAGCCTCTGGACCTCTCATGCCAGGTTTCATACCATTTTGCGAAGGAAAACAAAATCCACACCGAAACCCTAGAACTGCAAACTATGAACGAGCAACTCAAAAAGCAAAAACTGAGATTAAACAAGGTTTGCTCTTGGGAAAATCGATCAAATGACTTTGATGCACTATCCCATCATAGAGCAACCCATTTTGGGCCTTCCCAGCAAGAATCAACAAGAAACTCAGAAATCAAGAAATCACCCAAAATGGAGAATGAAGGAAATATGCACGAACAGAGAAGATGAACTGAATCAAACTCAAACAACACCATCTCATATTGATAAAAAGGAAAGGAGATACATGATTGATACAAGAGGAATGATTACAAGCTCTCAACTCATCCTCTCCCTCTCCCTAAACCTCAAGAACACAAGCTACAAGCTTGGTGGAGGGGATGAATACACACAGAGAAAGCTACAAAGGGAGTATTTTCTGCTGCCCTCAACCACTCTCCAACCACTAAAGAGCCTCACCAACTAAAGCCTAAAGCCAAAGCAAAACCCTAAAGCTCATTTTGACTAAAGGAAACCCTAAAAACCCTTGGAGTGCATTAGTGGGCATGCAGCCACTCCCTCATATTTATAGCCCTTGGCTAACGGGTTTCCAACCCGTTACGCCCGCTAAACCCGAACGGAGCCCGCTCCCGCTTTTGCAGCCTCGAGGAATTACCATTTCGCCCCTCCTGCACCTTCCGAGAAGCTTCCGCGCTCCTTGTCGTCCAAGCCTCGCAACCACCTCGAGTCTCCGCCGTCTTCGACACATCTCAACCGTTCTGACCTTGACACCGCCCGTGTCTAGTCCGGTCACCTCGTGTCTCGCCACGACTCCGCCTCGACGTCCTGCAGCCAACACAGACAAGAAACACATCAAATAGCACCGCTCGATACATGTAAGCATAAATGCATTAATGAAATAGCCAAAACCTGACAAGTCGACATAATATGCAATCTAAACCCTTTAACCAGGTTTGACCAAGTCCGACCGAGCCCGATTGCACCACGCAACGTCAGGGTCCGAACCAACCAAATCAAACTCGACTCTCCTAAACCGATGTCAATTACTCATCACACACGGGATGACCTCCACATGGTCTCTCAATCTCCCCCTTGATGAGTATATTGACAAACTCAGAAAAAACGCAAAGTTGGGTTTGAAATGCAAGAAAGAAGTCAAACATGGTCCAAAGAAAAGAGAAATGAAGCTAATGACCATATCGACACAAGGAGCACAAGAAAGAGCAATTTTTCCTCAAAGCTCCCAAAATGACTGTTTCTACCACTATTCTCCCCTTTTGGCAATAAGCACATCAAGGATGCAGAGAAGAGAACAAGTCATGGAAATGGATGAAATGGCTGAAGTTTGATTATTCTAAGCATTTAGAGCCATGAGAATTATCCAAGATGACCAACAAGTATTACATCAAGCCATAACTCAATAGAATGCTATCTAGATCATGACAAGATATATATAAGACAGCTAAACCAAATAGATGACAATATGAAATTTAGAGCAATTTGTGAGCATGTCAAGTCATCCATGATCAGAGTCTAGCTAGAGGTATCCAAGGATGATGCAAACCATGTCAATAAGCTAAGCGGAACCAAGAAGCTAGTATTGAGTCTAATTAGAGTGCTACAAGCTCAAGAGTGAAACATTTGTTTAAGTACTTGGTTCTTTTTGTAGATTAAGCAAATTGAGCACAAATGATAAGTTTTTCTGTAGAAATCTTATGATTGTTGCTAACCAGATTTTTGTTTTATCATGTGCTAGATCTTAAGCCTTATGCGACCACTCCAAGCAAGAAGCTTAAGGAGATGATCTTGGTCATCCAAAACTCCCCCTGAGTTCATGCCTTGTGCAATGGCACGCTGTCTCATGAGAAAGGATTGGTGAGATCAGTTTTTTCGCACAAAAGAGATCTTTTTGCATTTTAACATGTTGTACTAACTTATGCTGCATCAAGAGACTAAAATAGCTCAATCTAAGACTCAATAGAGATTCAACGCTCAACTCAGCCTATATGACATGGCATGAATCATAAAGGGATAACTCAAGAAAGACTAATCTCGAGAGCTAGCATGACAAGTTTTAATTCAAGTTGAGCAATTTTAATTCACTTATCATGGCAAAAGCTAGTCTACACATATGAAGTCATGATCAAACTAGAAATGAAGCACAAATCATGGCAGAATGTAAAGCAATGTAAACATGTCATGATAGGATAATAATCAAGACTCCATGTAGTTATATTACAAATGCAGAATGCTGAAAATGCAAGACAATCCAGCTCCCCCTCAACATGTGATGCAACTTTTAATTCAAGTTGAGTTATGTCAGTATTAAGCTCCAGAAGCTCCCAAATGAACTCCCCCTGAACCAAAGCAATAAAATCAAGAAGCTGGCAAAGAAGACCAAACAGGCAGTCCTTAAAGCATAGATTAGATATAGTGGATACTATGGCTCAGACTGACTCTCATCTACCCCATATGACTCGAGGACTATCAGCTGGTCTACTAATAACCTAGGGAGCAAACACGTACCCTGTCTACCCGAGGGTGGCCCAACCCTCGCTAGAACCCATAAGAAGTGAGTAAGCTCAACCTAGAGAAAAGAGAGACAGCTAACAAACAGCATCCTAGAGTCACAAGATAAGAGCAAGAAGTCTAAATAGCTAGGCAAGAGAAGCACTCTAACCTATGCTAGAAGGACTAACCCCAATGCACCCGTATGCAATGCAATCAGACAGAAGTAAGAGCATAATCAATATAATAAAGCAGTAAAGCACAAAGCTCTCCCTCACAACAATCCATAAGGACAGACCACCCCAAGCTCTCCCCGCAGAGCTGAAAACCTAGAGCTATCCAAAGGCTTGGTGAAGATATCAGCCAACTGGTGGTCACTCTCCACAAACTAGAGCATGATGTCACCCTTCTCTACATGGTCTCTAAGGAAGTGATAGCGAATATCAATATGCTTGGTCCAGGAGTGCTACATTGGGTTCTTAGCAATGTTAATCGCAGAAGTGTTGTCACAAAAGAGTGGAACACTGTTGATAACTAACCCAAAGTCCCGCAGGGTCGAGACCATCCAAAGCACCTGGCTACAGCGACTAGCTGTAGCAACGTACTCGGCCTCTGCGGTGGATCAGGCAACACGGATCGCTTCCTCAAGACCAGAAACGAGAAGTGCCAATGAACTGGCAGGTGCCTGAAGTGCTCTTCCTATCTATCCTACAGCCAGCAAAGTCTGCATTCGAATAGGCTCTCAAGGAAAGATAGAACGAGGAAAAGTACCAGATACCATAGTCAATGGTAACTCGAAGGTACCGAAGAATGCGCTTCATCGCCTGGCGATGAGATACGCGAGGAGAAGCCTGAAACCGGGCACAAAGACGCACAACGAAGTGTATGTCCGGTCTCGAGGCAGTGAGGTACAAGAGGGAGCCGATCATACTATGATACTCCTTCTGATCAACTGGCTCGCCGTCCTCATCTGGGTCAAGTGTGGCTGAAGATGCCATGGGAGTTGACACAGGCTTACCATCACTCATGTCAAAGCGTCTCAGGAGGTCACGAGTGTACTTGCCTTGATGCAAGAAGGTACCATCCCGAGTCTACTTAATTTGGAAGCCAAGGAAGAAGGTCAACTCACCCATCATGCTCATCTCAAACTCGGTGCTCATGACATCCGAGAACTGTGAAACGAGAGCATGAGAAGAGCCGCCAAAGATGATGTCGTCAACATAAATCTGGACGAGCAGAAGATCAGTGCCTTGCCGGCGGATGAACAAGGTCTTGTCTACCTTACCCATCTCGAAACCATCACTTAACAGATATGACTTAAGCCTCTCATACCAAGCTCTAGGGGCCTGCTTAAATCCATACAAAGCTTTGGAAAGCTTGAAGACATGGTTGGGTATTTGGGGTTCTTGAAACCTGGAGGCTGTTGGACATAGACTTCTTCCTCAATGAAGCCATTAAGGAAGGCACTCTTGACATCCATCTGGTAAAGCTTGAAACCCTTAGAAGCCGCAAAAGCAAGCAGGATTCTAATGGCTTCAAGTCTAGCTACAGGGGCAAAGGTCTCCTCAAAGTCTAGACTCTCAACCTGAGAAAACCCCTGAGCTACCAGTCTAGCCTTGTTTCGAACAACTACCCCATCCTCACTCTGCTCGTTCTTGAACACCCACTTGGTCCCAATGACATTGTGACCACGAGGGGGCTCAACAAGCGACCAGACCTTGTTCCTCTCGAAATTTTCTAGCTCCTCATGCATGGCATTGACCCAAGATTCGTCAGAGAGAGCATGACAAACATCCTTGGGCTCGAATGAGGCGACAAAGGCAGAATGGAGACAGAATTGAGACACGCCAGATTTTGAACGAGTGACTCGCTCAAAGAGGTCTCCAATTATCTACTCGGAAGGATGAGCTTTCTGGATGTGTCTAGGAGGTCCAGGATGAGGTGAAGAAGCGGCCTCTACCTCGTGAACTGACGAGGTAGGAACAGAGCCACTAGCTCCAGAAGAAGCAGAAGGCATGGGCTGATCGCCTCGAGGTGCAGTGGAAGAAGGCACCTCAAGGGGTGGATGAGGGACTGGATCGGGTAGATAACCCTCATCTCCATCGTCCTCATCATCCACAAAGATGGGCTCGGACTGCTCTAAAGAACCTGAGATATCGGGCCTAGTCCCCGGACTGGCCTCGTCGAAGGTCACCTCACAGGTCTTTACCATTTTACTAGACTCGCAGTTCGAAACCCGATAAGCCCGCGAAGAAGTCGAGTAACCTAGAAAGATCCCATCACAAGAACGTGACTCAAACTTGTCTAGGCTCCCGGACTTCAAAATAAAACACTTGCAACCAAACACACGAAAATGAGATACACTGGGCTTTCGCCCATATCTCAACTCATAAAAAGTGCGGTGTAAGTGTGCCCAAAGAAAAACTCGATTTGAGACATAGCATGCGGTGGCTATAGCCTCAGCCCAAAACTTCCACGGTGTAGAGTCCTCATCAAGCATCGTCCTGGCCATCTCGACCAAGGTACGGTTCTTTCTCTCCATGACGCCATTTTGCTGTGGGACGTGCGGAGAGGAGAACTGATGCTCTACACCTGTCTCAACACAGAACCTCTCAAAGTAGGAATTCTTGAACTCCGTGCCATTGTCACTACGGATCACTCGTAAGGCATCCAGGAGCTCAACAGAAAGCCTACTGAAAAGACCTCAGAAATGTGTAAACGTCTCATCCTTCAAGGCTAAGAAAAACACCCAAGAATACCTCGAGAAGTCATCTACCACGACAAGGACATACCACTTCCCTCCCGCTGACTGCACTCGAGCTGGTCCAATGGTATCCATATGGAGCAGTTGTCCTGGTGCATCGGTCATAGTAACTGTGACCGGAGGATAGGAAGCAACAACCATCTTGCCGTGCCGGTAAGGAGCACAAACTAGATCTTTGACCATCTTGAGTTTCGGCAAACCATGAATGAGGTCGTGGCCGCTAACTCGGGTCAAATGGTCAAATCCAACGTGACCAAGTCTCCTATGCCAGAAAGAAAGGTCGCGGGACTCAGAAGCAACTAAACACCTGAGAGGATCACTAGAAGACTCAGAAAAATCAGCATGAAAGATCCTCCCAAAACGAGAAATCCCGCAAACCAGACTACCCGAAGAATCAAGAATTTTGCAAGTGTTTTTCTTAAAGCTCACCTCGAAACCGTCATCGGTAAGTTGAGAAATAGAAAGCAAATTATATAGCAGCTTACTAACCAAAGCAACATCTTTTAAGATGAAAGAATCATTAACGCGCACTGTACCTTTGGCGATGACGCGCCCAGATGAAGCGTCTCCGAAGGTGATCGTCTCATCACCTGGAGCACGGGCAAGGGAAGAAAACCAACGGGAGTCTCCGGTCATGTGTCGTGAACACCCGGAGTCTACAACCTCAGCAATCACATCACAATGAGTTGATGGCTTCTCTAGTAAATCCTTAGTTAGCTTCACACATTTTTCATTCAAAGCAACGAGTTCAAGTTTTAGTTTTTCACAACTCATGCATGGTGAACTAACAGGGTCCTTAGTCGCAAACTGAGCCAACTTGTTGTTATGATTAACCACTTCTTGGAATTGCTTGGAAATAGCCAAAACCTAACAGGGTCCTTAGTCGCACCGCTCGATACATGTAAGCATAAATGCATTAATGAAATAGCCAAAACCTGACAAGTCGACATAATATGCAATCTAAACCCTTTGACCAGGTTTGACCAAGTCCGACCGAGCCCGATTGCACCACGCAACGTCAGGGTCCGAAGCAACCAAATCAAACTCGACTCTCCTAAACCGATATCAATTACTCATCACACACACGAGAGGACCTCCACATGGTCTCTCAAATATGTTGCAATGAAAATAGAATATAAAACCTCGGAGTTCTTTAAGATCTGGCTCAATTAGGGCATCCTGGGGTAGAAATAATGAGAAAAATTATAACGAATTCTATTGGCCATAGCTTAAAAACTCTATCCTTTCCTAAACTTGAAGATTTCTTATGCCTAGCCTATGCCAAAGGTAAACTCATAACTAGACCCTCTTATATGAAATTAAGGGGAATGTCCTATTTCTTGGAGAGAATGCAGGGTGATATCTGTGGACCTATTCAACCCCTATCAGGCCCCTTTAGATATTTTATGGTGGTATTAGATACTTCTACTAGGTGGTGCCATGTATACCTGTTGTCTACTAGGAACCACACCTTTGCTAAACTAATAGCACAAATTATCAGATTATGAACAAACTTTCTAGATGAAAGGATTAAGTCCATTAGAATGGACAATGCTAGCGAGTTTATCTCTAAGGCATTTAATGACTACTGTTTAGCTTTAGGCATTAAAGTAGAGCACTCAGTACCACACGTCCACACTCAGAATGGCCTTGTAGAGTCATTCATTAAAAGGATTAAGCTTATTGGTAGACCACTATTGTAGAATTGTAGGCTTCCCACCAGCTGCTGGGGCCATACAGTGTTACACGTTGCCACACTAATAAACTTAATACCTACTGCATACCACCAGGTTCCCCATTACAACTAGTGCGTGAAAAAGATCCAAGTATTTTCTATCTGTGAAAATCTGGTTGTGTTGTATACATGCCAATTTCACGACCACAACGTACGGCCATGGCCCCCCACCGGTGGTTGGGAGTCTATGTGGCATTTGAATCCCCATCGATTATCAAATACCTCAAGCCTACTACTGGAGACGTGTTTATAGCTCATCAGGCCGACTGCATTTTTTATGAATATAATTTCCCAGCATTAGGGGGAGCAAAGTACCTCACTAAAAAATGCTGAGAAATAGATTGGAATGTCTAGGCATCGAAGCCCTGGACCCACACACTAGGGAAACTGAACTACAAGTTCAATGAATTATAAACCTCCAGTAAATAGAAAATAATATGCAAGATGCCTTCATTGATCAAAAGGGAGTAACAAAATCTTATATACAGCAGTAAATACCCCGGAGAGAGTGGAAGTACCCCAGACAGATGTTCGAACCACTCTAACCCCTCATATGAAGAATGAGGCCTCAATTTCACAAAGACGTCTGTAGAAAAAGGAACCCAAAGAAAACAAGTTACCTCCCAAATCAGTAGAAGAAACTCAACCTAATGTTGAAAAGAATCCTTGAAACGAAGGATCCTGAAGATAGTAACCCCAGTAAAATTGCACGTAAACAGCCTAATACTAGGACATCGAAACAACTAGACCCCATCGTTGTGGGAGATCACGAGGAGCTGGATGAACCAAATGAAGAAATGTCTACTAATTTTGTTGAGTTAGGAGAATTATATAAAAGAAAGACTACAATTATCGACATCTATTTTGCCTTGAAAATTGCTAAAAATCTTGAACTAGATCCAGAAACAAAGTCCTTAGCTGAATGCCAGAAGCGCCCAGACTGGGTAAATGGATGGAAGCAATTGAGGCAGAATTACTCTCGCTGAATAAAAGGAAAGTGTTTGGTCCAGTAGCCTGAACACCACCTAAAGTGTTCCCTATAGGATCCAAATGGGTTTTCATCCAGAAGAGAAATGGAAATAATGACTATGAGATATAAAGTGAGACTTGTAGCATAGGGGTTCACGCAAAGACCCGATATCGATTATGACAAAACTTATACTCCTGTCATGAGTGGAATAGCGTTTCGATATTTAATATCAATGGTAGGAGGTATGAATTTAAGTATGCAGTTAATGGATGTAGTAACTGCATATTTATATGGGTCACTGGATTCAGAGATTTATATGAAACTTCCGGAAGGAGTAAAAATTTTGGATCCAAATAAATTAAATCGCAACATTTATAGCGTCAAATTAGAAAGGTCTTATACGGATTAAAACAGTCCAGAAGAATGTGGTACAACCGGCTTAGTGAATTTCTCCTGAAGAGAAGGTACACTAATGATGAGGATTGTCCCTGTGTATTCATAATAAAATCCCATAATCCATTTTGTATTATCTTGGTGTACATCGATAATCTGAACATCGCCAGAATGACAGAGGACATAAAGGAAGTAAGTTCCTATCTTGTTAAGGAGTTTGAAATAAAGGATTTGAATTGAACCAAATTTTACTTAAGCCTGCAGCTGGAGCACCTCTCTAGAGGGATTTTTGTATACAAATCATCTTATACCAAGAAAGTGTTAGAGAAATTTAATATTGACAAGTCACATCCATTAGAACCTCGATGGTAGTCTGATCCCTAGAAGCAGACATAGATCCTTTTAGACCAACGATGAAAAATAAGGAAGTTCTTGGACCTAAGGTTGCATATTTAAGTGCCATTGGGGCACTAATGTATCTTGCTAATTGTACAAGGTTGGACATTGTTTTCGCAGTCAACTTACTAACCAGATACAGCGCAGCTCCGACATGAAGACACTGGGCTAGCATGCAAGCTCTCCTTAGGTATCTTCAGGGTACACAAGATCTTGGATTATTT
Organism: Dendrocalamus sinicus; assembly: GCA_036346575.1. Lineage (NCBI taxonomy): Eukaryota > Viridiplantae > Streptophyta > Magnoliopsida > Poales > Poaceae > Dendrocalamus > Dendrocalamus sinicus. The sequence goes on along the minus strand of CM070648.1, from coordinate 33,246,445 downwards.
TTCCCAAAGAATCAAGACTTGACTATGGTTGGATATACAGATACAAGATATATGTCTGATCCCCATAATGTGAAATCCTAGACAGGATTTGTATTTTTTTGTGGTGGTACAACCATTTCTTGACGGTCATTTAAGTAGACCTTGGTAACTGTTGTGGCTACATACCAAACAGAGAGAGAGAGAGAGTATGGTAGTGGAGAGTTGGGTGAGCAATGGCTTAGGGTTTCTCCCCGTGGCCTGTGTTGTATATATATATCCACATGGGGAGTGCTTTTACAATTATACCCTTACATCCGAGTATTCCCCTTAGGGACACTTATGTGATTACACATGTCCCACTTTGGGCCTTACATTCCTCTAACAGGCCTGCTGGCCACCCCTACAACAGGAGCCTCTCATGGTGAAGGGCTTGACGAGTCGAAGCCATGTTGCCGAGCCCTTTGGCCCCCTCCGTCCCTGCGGCCTGTGAGCTTGTTCAGCGTTTGGCGAAGCCTTATTGCTTAGTGCGGTGTTCACCCTGCCACGATGGTGTAGCGCTGGGCGGGTTGGCGAAGTCCTCTGCGCCTACAGGGTCCTATAGCAGCGGAGTCGAGGTTGCCCTTCGGGCCGAAGTCAGAGTCAGAGTCGAAGTCGTAGTCGAAGTCAAAGTTGGAGCGGAGGCAGACCTCGCGCCACAGATTCCCCTAGGCACGGGGTGGTTGCGGCTCCGCGCTCCAGTAATGCGCTTTAATGACTCCTGGAATCGCGCCGACCTTTGGGCTAGCAAGAGCAGGCTGCTGCAGCTGTGTGTGCTTTTCCACTCGGGGTGGACACGCTGCGGGCCATGATTGGCGCGTCATGGGCTATCAGCGGTCGCACGACCGCGGCCGTTCGCCCCTTCCCTAGAAGGGTGGGACACGTGGCGGAGTGCTATGGGCGCGTCGTGCGCCGTCTGCCCACCTACCAGTGCGCGCCCCCAGTTGCCAGCGGTTCGCTTCCCGATCGTGGGTAGCCTCCCGCCAGTTGCGTTATGCTGGTGGGGGGGTTTGAGCCGGCTTTATAAGGCGTCGCCATCGGCATGGGGACGCTCCTTCGCGTTGTTCGTTCCAGCTTGTCTTCTTTCTTTTGCTGCCCGTGTAACCCACCCCTGCTCCTATTGTTTTAGTGCGCTATCTCGGAGAGGAATGGCTTGTCGCGACGATCCTGCTCGCCGACTCAGTAGCAGCGCCTCGTCCGATCGGTACGACCTAGCGCCTCCCCCGGGGGAGTTCTCATTGGTGGTTCGAGGAAGAGCGCACGTCAACAAGCGGTGGGACGCCATGGAGCACTCGGGAGGCCGCTGCTCCCGTGTGTTGGGGCGAAGCCGCGTTACTGAAGAGATGCTCCGGAAACTCGTCCGGGAGGGGAAGATCGCGGAACGTGATGGGGCTCACCTACCTGGCCCCACCGAGACGGAACCGCAGCCGACGGAGACAGAGGCTATTGTCTTTGTCGCATTCTTTGATGCCGGGCTACGGATGCCCTCGACCCTCTTCGTCGGCGAGGTCTTGCGGGCTTACGGGCTGGAGCTGGCGCAGCTGACCCCTAGTGCGATAGTCCGCCTGGCTGTGTTTGCTTGGGCACTATGAACGGAGGGTCGCCGTCCCAGTGCGAGCCTGTTCGCCATTCTGCACGATGCGCACTGTCAACCGAAGAAACTCGAAGGGGGGTAGAATCGAACTTTGGTAGCGTCAACTTCGTGTTGAGGAAGCAGTGTGCGGGGCTCTTCCCCGCGTGGGTCGCGCGGGGGAAGTGGGAGTCCAGTTGGACTCGGCGGTGGTTTTACTACCTCGTGACGAGCAAGAGCGGTTTGTCGTGCCGGGGACAGCCGATATTATTCAACAGCGTGCCGGATGTGGAGCCGATGGCCGACGACGCGCAGAAGGCGCGGAGGCTTGCTGGTATCGCCCGCCGGTTCAATATGTGTGACCTTGTTGAAGAGTTTACCATGTATGGGGCGGCGTCGCTCTCTGGCCGGTGGCAGTACGAGGTATAGGGCAGTATCCGACAGGATGGCGTCCATATGACAGTATCCTGCCTTCTAAGACCCTCCGCTCCTTGTAAGTCTTTCGACCATTGGATGTGCGCACGCTTGCCTGATCACGTGATTTCTTATGGATGATGCTCCAGTTTTGTGCGCAGTGTCTCGGCTAGAAGATGCAGAGCGTGCAGTCGTTGCGCTCCTCGGGCCATACACGGCAAAGGAGCATAAGCTGCGCGAGGCCGCGACCGCCTCGGCGAAACGGGGGCGGATAAACTGGGTGTGCGAAGTCCTGGGTATTAGCGTACCCCAGCGCGCGGTGCCGGTGGAGGCCCCGGGTCGCTCTGACGGCGACAGCGAAGCGGAGGCGCGACCCCCTCGGCGTAAGGTCCGATCTGAGGCCGTGCCACAGGGAGGTATCACCGAAACAGGGGCATGGTTGGTGCCGGGTTCGAACCCGCCGGTTCGGGGGGGACGTTGCCCCTAACGAAGGTTTAGATGGTGACGAGGCGCCGGGGCTCGGTGTTGCTGACCTTGGAGGCGAGGTGGCGCCACCTGCGACGACCACCGAGGGTCTGCCGCCTGCGATGGACATTGGGGATTCACCGTGTACGACGACCACCGGGGGTCTGTTGCCTGCGACAGCCACCGGGGATCTGCTGCCTGCGGTGGCCACCGGGGTTTTGCCGCCTACGACGGCCACCAGGGGTCTGCTGCCTACGACGGCTGGAGCGGCAGAGGAGGGATCGTCCTCGTCCCCGAGGGCGAAGCGCCCCCGGGTACAGTCGCCTCCACCTACAAAGGGGCGATTCGGGGTTGCTGGCGCGGTCACCGGGATCTTAGCGCCCTGTGAGGAGGTCGGCGGGGCTGGGGGGGAGGTGCCGAAGCTGCGCGGGCACCCCCCCGTACCTTGGTAGAAGGTGGGGGAGGCGCCGAAGCTGCGTGGGCACCCAATTGTACCTTGGTAGGAGGTGTCGAAGGTAGGCGCGATTCATTTTCCTCTCGTGACTTCGCGAAACTTTCTCCGATTTGCTTGCTCATTCCGCCGTCGACATCAGGCGAGATGAGGTCTCCCGGATGTGGTCAAGGATCTAGCAACAGAGGTACGCGCGAAGCCGCCGAACTTGTGCAGGACGCGGCGTGGACATCTGGTGCTGCGGAAGCTGCTGGGCCGAGGCCCGTCATCTCCGACTTCATCCCGCGAGCAGAGATGCTTCGCGTTCTTAACCAGGTTGCGGAGCGCGTCGGCAGTAGCTTGGATGTGCCGGCACTGGCATCGTGCGGGGGAAACCTTCTGGCGCTGGCGTTGGGCGCCTTGGAGATAAGGGTAAGTGGTTTACGGCCTATGCTGCTGTTTGAGGTCCTTCTAACTTGCACGGTCTTTCCTAGACTCTTGCCCTCAGCCAAGCCTTGGAGGAGACTCACGTTCGCGAGCGGAGAGCGCTGCAGGATGAACTCCGTGCGGTGGACGATGCTCACGCCGCCAAGGACGAGCAAATCCGCCGGTTGGAGGCAGAGAAAGCGATGATGGCTTCCGACGCAAAGGACGCCGTGGCGGCGGAGCGATGCGCCACGGAGGAGGTCCGGCGCGCCACGACGGAGGAGCGCAGTGCCTTTCTTCAGCAGATCTCCGCGTTGGAGAAGGAGAAGGCCCATCTCGCCGCCTCCCTTGCAGAGAGGACCGAGGCCCTGGACCGTGCATCCATGGTGGCATGGAGGGTGATGGGGTCGTTGGAAGGGGCCCTCCGGGACCTTGTCGTCAACGTACCAGAAGTTATGCATGGCCTTGAAAATCTGACGAAGACGCTTGGGCGGATCGAAGAGGACTCGGGCCTCGCTCTCCGCGGTGCCAAGTCCTTCGGCGATCACTGTGGCTTCATGGGTGCCTCCTTCGCCCATGCCTTGCTGCGCGCCCGGGGGTGTGGACACATCGGCGAGCTGGCGGACTCTCAGCTGGATCTGCCGACCAAGCCCGGAATGATGTCTGACACCATCCGCTTCACCCAGCCAGCCGTACATAATTTCTATGATCAAATCTGGGGCTATGTCTGGGAAGATGAGGCCAAGATCGCGCTGCAGCGCACCCTGCGTAAAGAGGGGGACCTCCTCCGGTGGCTCGAGGAAGTTCCTTGGCGCAGCGAAAACGACGCAGGTCAAGAGTGATGGCGGGGTTGGGTGTGTTACGTCATGTACTCCTTTTTGTATGGTTGTTCCGCGACCTATTCTTTTATACGAATAAAGCAATGCCTACCCAATATCTTCTCGTCGCTGCATGCCCCTGTTTTCAGCGATCGTCCCGTAGGGTTCAAATTTCCACGCTAGGTATTCGGCGCCTCCTGGTCGAAGTCAACATGCTAGCGCTCCGTCCCCGCTGCCACCTAGTCGAAGTAGACGTGTGAGCGCTCCGTCCCCTACGTTTCGAAGGGGTGGCAACGGAGCTCGCGCCTAGTCGAAGTAGACGTGCGAGCGCTCTGTCCCATACCTTTCAAACGGGTGGCAGCGGAGCTGGCGCCTAATCGAAGTAGACACGTGAGCGCTCCGTCCCCTACCGTTCGAAGGGGTGGCAACAGAGCTGGCGCCTAGTCGAAGTAGACGCGCAAGCGCTCTATCCCCTACCTTTCGAAGGGGTGGCAGCGGAGCTGGCGCCTAGTCGAAATAGACGTAGGAGCGCTCTGTCCCCTACCGTTCGAAGGGGTGGCAGCGGAGCTAGCTCCTAGTTGAAGTAGACGCGCGAGCGCTCCGTCCCCTACCGTTCGAAGGGGTGGCAGCGGAGCTGGCGCCTAGTCGAAGTAGATACGTGAGAGTTTCGTCCCCTACCATTCGAAGGGGTGGACGCGCGAGCGCTCCGTCCCCTACCTTTCGAAGGGGTGGCGACAGAGCTGGCGCCTAGTCGAAGTAGACGCGCGAGCGCTCCGTCCCCTACCGTTCGAAGGGGTGGCAGCGGAGCTGGCACCTAGTCGAAGTAGACGCTTATTAGGTATTTGGCGCATGGGAACTTCGACCACGTCTTATATATACTCCGGTGAGTACACGCAAGGACAGTGCTTGCACGTGCGCGGGGATATCCGCGTCTTGTTTATACTCAGTAGAGTGCGCAGGGACAACATTCACGTCTTATTTATACTCCGTAGAGTGCGCACAGAGGTAAGCCTCAGCGTTGCGTCTTGTTTATACTCCGTAGAGTGCACGCGGAGGCGTCCCCTCGCTGCGTCTTATTTAGAGTCCGTAGAGTGCGCGCGGAGGCGAGCCTCCGCGCGTTGCGGGCGGTGAAGGTGCGTGCGGAGGCGGACCTCAACGCTATGTCTTATTTATACTCCGTTGAGTGCGTGCAGAGGCAGACCTCAACGCTACATCTTATTTAGAGTCCGTAGACTGCAGCGGAGGTGAGCCTCCACGCGTTGCGGGCGGTGAAGGTGCGTGCGGAGGCGAACCTCAATGCTATGTCTTATTTATACTCCGTGGAGTGCGTGCAGAGGCGGACCTCAACACTACGTCTTATTTAGAGTCCGTAGACTGCACGCGGAGGCAAGCCTCCGCGCGTTGCGGGCGATGAAGGTGCGTGCGGAGGCGGACCTCAACGCTACATCTTATTTATACTCCGTGGAGTGCGCGCGGAGGCATCCCCCACGCATCTTCGTTTATACTCATACCCGTGTTTCCCACGGAGAGTGCGTGCGCGAACGCGTGTCTTTGTTTATACTCATGAAGAGTGCGTGCGAAGGTAATCCTTCGCGCGCTTTTGCGGGAAACAAGACAATTTTATGCAAACAGTGAACTTCATTTAATACCCGTTTGCATGGGTGAGCGATTACAAGAGGTGAGGTACTGACCATTGACCGTTCAAAGACGGAAACGGCTGCAGCTGTCGTTGCCCGGTGACAAGGTGGTGCACGGTGTGAGCCTCTAGCACTGGAACGGCCTGCGCAGGGTCTTGGCAGGGTGCTTCCCGCAGCCGCCAAGGATCCTCGCCCTTGCGCACGCGGCTTAGGCGTAGTACCGACGTAGCCTATCTGCATTCCATGTGTGGCGAAACGTCTGCCCTTCCAATGTGGCGAGGCGGTATGCTCCCTTCTGAAGGGCCTCCGCAACAACGTACGGGCCTTCCCATTTGGATTCCAGCTTGCCTACCGTCTCCGCGTGGAGTGTCATCTTGAGGACGAGGTCCCCCGGCTGGAATCCTCGCGGGTATATGGAATGATCCCGGGCACGCACCATCTGCCATGCATACTTGATGACGTGCTGGGTTGCGCTTGCCCGGTCTCCATCAAGGAGGTCCAGGGATAATTGACGTTCTTCTTTCGGTGCCTGGACGAGGACCCTTCTCGAGCCGGCCTTTATCTCCTCGAGCGTTACCGCCTCATCGCCGAAGAGGAGCTTGAATGGCGTGAACCCAGTCAGGCGTGTCACCGTTGTGCGGAGGGACTAGAGGACACTGTGGAGCTCGCTCGGCCACTTGCCCTTTGGCAGCTCCACGAGGCGCTTCTTGACCGCGACAGAGATGGCACCGTTCGCCCGTTCCACTGCGCCGTTGGACTGCGGGTGCCCCACTGAGGCGAACCGGAGTGTGATGCCCATGCTATCACAGAATTCCTTGAACGGGGCTGCGTCAAACTGCAGGCCATTGTCGACGGTGATCTCCCTGGGCACGCCAAAGCGGCATATGATGTTCTGCCAGAGGAAGCGATGCATGGCTGCCGAGGTAATATTGGCCAGAGCTATCGCCTCCGGCCACCTGGAGAAGTATTCCAAAGCGACCGCTACGAATCGCAGGTCTCCTGGAGCCTTGGGAAGTGGTCCCACGACGTCGATGCCCCATCGTGCCAGCGGCCATACTGGAGGTATGGGGTTGAGGCTCGCCCCATCCATTGGCAGCCTTGACATCGGCGCACGAGATCTTGAGCGTCGGCGATGGCTGTTGGCCAGTAAAAACCTTGCCTAAACGCCTTACCGACTAGCGATCTTGGTGCAAGATGTGAGCCGTAGAATCCCGCATGAATTTCTGCAAGGAGCTGCTTTCCTTCTTCGCGTGAAAGGCACCGCAGAAAAGGTGCACAGACTCCTTTTTTGTAAAGCACCCCGTCAAGCACTGGAAGGACACAGTGCGATGTAAACACCGAGCTCGGACGGGTCGTCTGGCTCCACGATGCCCTGCAAAAAGCCAAAAATAGGTTCTCGCCAGTCGCCCTGCTGGGTGATCTGGTGGACGAGGGCTGCATCGCGGTTGTCCTACGCGATGGCGGCCGCTGGTAGGACTTCGTAAAATGCCCCCTTGGAGTCAAGAGCTACTGGCTGGCGGCCTTTGCGAGGACATCAGCTTGCTCGTTGTCCGTCCGAGGGATGGCTTTCACCGTGACGCCCAAAAAATGCCGCTCCTTCGCTCTGACGACTGCCATGCACTTGGTCAGCTCCGGGTCCTTGGCTTGGTATGACTTGTCCACATGGCCCGCCACCAGTCGTGAATCAGTGCAGACGAGGACGCGCCGCGCCCCCATCGCTTTGAGCTTCATGAGGCCAAAGAGTAACGCCTCGTACTCAGCTATGTTGTTGGTGAAGGGAAATGCGAGGCGCGCCGAGTACAGCAGGCGGTGCCCCTCAGGTGTAGTGACGACTGCGTCGACACCCGCGCCCTCAACGCCATAGCCTCCGTCAGTGTTGAGCATCCACACCGGGTCTTCTGGCTGGTGAACAGGCTGAGCTGGAGGGGTCCACTCCGCGAGGAAGTCCACCAGAACCTGGGACTTGATCACCGTTCGGGAAGCATACGTTAAGGAGAATGGAGCAAGCTCGGCTGCCCATTTGCCAATTCGCCCTGTGGACTCCTTATTGTGCAGCATCTCCGCCAGGGGGAACGAGGATCGCACCGTTATCGGATGGGCCAAGAAGTAGTGCCAGAGCTTTCTTAAGGCCATGACCAGCGCGTAGGCGAGCTTTTCGAGCTCCGTATACCGCGTCTTAGCGCCCTTAAGGGCTTCAGAGATGAAGTACACGGGGCGTTGGAGAGCGCCCTCTTCAAGGACAAGGACGGCGCTGACTGCCGTCGCTGAGGTGGCGAGGTAGAGTAGGAGGGGAGCCTCTGGTGCTGGGGCAACTAGAGTGGGAAGGCTTGCAAGGTGTTTCTTGAGGTCGTCGAAGGCTCTCGCGCAATCGTGATCCCAATGAAACCCGTCGCAACCGCGGAGAGTCTTGAAAAATGGCAAGCCCCGCTCCGCTGCCCTAGACAGGAAGCGACTTAGAGCCGCCATGCGGCCGGCCAGCCTCTGGACCTCCCTCGTCGTCTTGGGCGATTCCATGCCAAGGATGGCGTCAACCTTGTCAGGGTTCGCCTGGATGCCTTGTCCGGACACGAGGAAGCCCAAGAGCTTGCCCGCCTGCACGCTGAAAACACACTTGTCCGGGTTGAGCTTGATGCCCGCCTTTCTGAGGTTGTCGAAGGTTTCCTGGAGATCCCGACCGTGGAAGGTGAGCTGTTTGGTTGACTACCACGTCGTCGATGTAAGCCTCCACGTTCCTCCTTGGCTGGGCAGCTAACGCCAGTGCGACGAGGCAGGTGAAGGTTGCACTCGCGTTCTTCTAGCCGAAGGACATCCTGATGAAGCAGAAGGTCCCAACCGGCGTAACGAAGCTGGTTTTATCCTCGTTGTCTTTGGCCATGTAAATCTGATGGTAGCCAGACTAGGCGTCCAGGAAGCTCATGAGCTCACACCCCGCGGTGGCGTCGACTAGTTGATCTATGCGCGGCAAAGGGTAGTCGTCCTTTGGGCATGCCTTGTTGAGAGCGGTGAAGTCGATGCACATACGCCAGGCGCTGCTGGTTTTCTTGACTAGCACCGGGTTAGCGAGCCAGTTCGGGTGTTGGACCTCGCGAATAACTCCAGCGTGGAGAAGCTTCGCTACCTCCACCTTGGCCGCCTGCTGCCGGTCCATGGACATACGGCGAAGCTTCTGCTTGATCGGCTTAGCGTCAGGGCGGACCGCCAGGTTGTGTTCGATGAGGGCATAGTCCACACCCTTGATGTCCTCCGGAGACCATGCAAAGACATCGGCGTTACTTCGAAGAACCTGGAGTAAGTCTTGCTCCACCTCCGGAGGGAGGCCTTCGCCGATAGACACGAACTGCCCTTCCGCTTGGAGAGGCACCCTTTTGACCACACCTTCGGGTGAGGCTTAGGTGTCCATCCTGGAGCGGATGGCGTGTCCGCCTTGACCTTGTCAGCGAGGACGTGCACCTTGCGGTGCGGACTCCTAGCGCCGGCTTCGACACGCCTAGCGAGGTCCTGGTCACCGGAGATGGTGATGACACCCCGCGGGCCCAGGAGCTTCATACACAAAAAGGTGTGGTGCGGGACCGCCTCGAAGGAGTTAATGGCGGGCCGGCCCAGTATGGCATTGTATGAGTGTGGGATGTCCACGACATCAAAGACAATGTCCTCGCTTCTGGCGTTGTCGACTGGCACAAGGAGACTCGGAGACGTACTTGACCCAAGGCCTTCAGTGGTTGGCCTCCGAAACCTTGGAGAGGGGTCTCCGATGCTTTCAAGTGACTCTGAGGTATTCCCATGCGATCGAAGGCCTCCGCGAACAAGATGTTTGCGGAGCTTCCTCCATCGATGAGGGTGCACCTGACATCGCGACCTGCGATGTCGGTCTGGACGACCAAGGGATCTTGATGAGGGAACTCCACGTCCTGGGCATCGGCTGGCGTGAAGGTGATGCTACAGTGCGGCATCCTCGGGGGTGGATGCACCGAGGAGGTTATCGACGAGGAGCCTCTGGAGATGACGCTAACGATGTGGTGCTGGGTCCCTCCCAGGGCCCCAGCTCGCGGGGGTCCTCCTCGTTGCTGCTGCGCGTGGGCTACTGCGGAGGTCAATGCTTCCAAGGCCCGAACTTGGGCAGTCGCTCGCGCGCAATGCCATGAGTTCGATGCATGCCCGCGTGAAGTGGTCGCCGTAGCCATGCACCTCGCACCATCTGCCTAGTTCAGGATTTCCTGCTCCGCACACGGTCTCTCGTCGCGGCTTCCTCTGGGTCCCCCTCCCGGGCGCGGAGCGAGGATAGGCTCCTGGGGAACACCTTGCGTGGCGAGGATGTGGCGAGCCTTTTGGGGCCTTCGCTAGTTACACCGGGGCTTGCGCCTGCCGCTTAACGAGTTCTCGCGCGCCCCGTCGTCAACACGTTCAGGAGCGTCTCCCGCGGATGCTTGCTTGCGTTTTGTTCACGAGTCATCCTTCGTGTTTCCTGTTTGCGACAACTCCCCCGCTTGGGCGGTGTCGGAGTCATCGCCTTTGCGTCTTCGTGCATCTTCCTCTGCCCGGGCGTACTCTTCTATTTTGTCGAAGAGTTTCGCCACCGACTTGACTGGCTTCCGCGCGTTATACTCGGCGAGCGGCCCCGGGCGAAGACCCTGTATCGCTGCATTGATGATGGTTGTTTCGTTGACATCCTTGACCTGGCAGCGTACCTTAGCGAAGCATTTGAAGTAATCACGGAGCTTCTCCGAGGGCTTTTGCTTGACGGTGAAGAGCTGATCCACTTCGACGCGCTCGACGTAGTTTCCTTGGAAGCTGTTGTAGAGGCGGTCGCGGATCTGCTCCCAGGCGTAGATGGAGTTCGGCTTGATGGTGAAAAACTAAGAGAGCGCTGCTCCCTGTAACGCGAGGGGGAGTCCCTTCGCCTTCATAGTGTCGTCTCCGCCAGCGGCTTCGATAGCGGTCTCGTATACGCGTACGAACTCCCGAGGGTCCGTGTCTCCTTTGTACGGCTCGACACCGCTGGGGAACTTGAAGTCCTCCGGCCACGCCGCCTGCTGCAAACCTGCAGAAAGCGGAGATTCTGGATCCACGCGTCGCAGCGGGACGCGACCGGATGCGGGGGCGTCGCGGCTATCTGCCTTCTCCGGCATGGGCTCCAATACGACCACCGGTGGGGTCTGCCGGCCCCGAGCCTCTTGCATATCCTGCACGGCCCCACGGAGATCCGCCAACTCCCGTCGGAGCGTGCCGAGGGCCGTCAACAGGGCGTTGTCCCCCGCGGGCGTGACCGGGGCCGCCGGCGCCCCCGGCGCCCCGTCAGGACGGCGACAGCCGCAACCTGCACTCCTAGGCTGCCTGCCGTGGAGGCGTGGTGGGCTTCGGGGTCGATGACGGGGTCTGCACTCCATCTCTTTTTTTCCACTGTGTTTTTTGGAGAAGTTTTTAATGAGGCATGTGCATATTATGATATTCGCCACAACAAACACCAGCATCGCCTCCTGCACAACTACTCATGCTGATTTCCACCGTGGCAAAGAGAAGCATTGTTTTTCCCAAAGCGCCCAATTAATCGAGATGACCTAAGAAGCAGAAACAAATATCTCTCCGCAAAAAATGGGCATCAAATTGGTGAGGACCGGTTTCGCTGTTTTCTTGAACCCCGGGGTTTGTATATTTAACACTTGTAACCGATTAATGCCTAAGCGTTTGCTAGTAGGCACACTTATTACTGGACACTATGTCATCGTCAGTTATTCCATGTCGTGAGTGCTAGCTCTAACTAATTAATTAACTCCTCCTTGAAAGAAGTGGAGTAACTAGTTAGGTCAAGCAGGTCGAGACTATTTTCAAAGAAGAGGAAGGTAGGAGTTGGGCGTACTTTTTCTGGCCAACAAGAGGGCCCGACTGGTACGATACAGTTGAAGCATGATATGGTGCAGGTTAAGCTGGCCCGAAAATCAAGCATATCGGGTCGCACGACACGACATGCATGCTCCAATGGACCGTGCCTAGGCTGGCACAGCCTGAAAAACCTGATGCAGCTAAGACTAGTTCCTCTTAGATGACCTGCTCGACCAAAACTATGCGTCTAATACGGCCTGGCCTAGCCCATCACGACACAGTGATGGTCATCGTGCCTTGGGCAGTGTTTGGCCCTCGCTAGAGGCAAGTTGTGCCGACACAGCACGAATCCAATGGGCTTTGGACCGTGTCAGGATGATAGCACGGCATGGCTTGATTATTTCGTTCGAAATTTTGAACATAAAAACGAAAGCTCATTCATTTCGCCCGTCTGGCTGCCCTCCGAGAATTTTTCCAAAACGGAAGTTTGAACCCTGGGTCTAACTACTACTCATTCCTCTTAAGCAATTAATAAGCCACATAAAATGGAAGCTAGCTAACTAGCCTGCAGCCACATGCATACCTCTCCTCTCCTCTCTTATAGCCTCTATGTACACAAGTAAACTACGTGCTACGTCTACAGTGACCTACACCTAACTTCCTTGGTCATCACCATCCCCATCGCCATGGTCGCCATCACCTTCTTCTTCTTCCAGCTGCACCCTCCTCTTCTTGCCCTCGTTTAGCCTCACGCCGAACAGCTTCACCGCCGTGTCGTCGCCGCGCTGCCTAGGCCGCGGCGAGGCGCCACGCTCGGCTGGGCCGAGCTCCACCAGCCTGCAGCTGGCCGGCGGCGTGGGCGGCGGCACCGGCTCCACGTGGTTCTGCAGGAAGTAGATGATGTCGTTGTAGAGCTTCCTCATGTGCGCCAGCTCCGACAGCAGCAGCGAGTTGCGCCGCCGCAGCTGCCGGTTGTCCTCCGACAGCGCCGCCAGGAAGTCCCCTCCGCCGCTGTCCACCGCACAGTCTTCCTGGAAATGATGGTAGACTGGAGGAGGAGGCGGCGGCGAGAAGAGGCTGAGGTAAGGCTGGTGCGGATGCAGCGGCGGCGGCTGCGAGCAAGACGACTTCCTCCGGTGGATCTCCGAGAGGAGGTGCTTGGCGCCCTTCCTGAAGAACTCGTTGGCGAACTCCCACCTGTCAGCCACTATCTTCCTGAAACCCTGTAAATATATATATACACCAAAGAAAAAACAAGCAATATTCAGCAGAAGATGCATGGATGTAAATTTGGTAGTCACATCAAGGTTCAAGAATAAGCAAGATCGATTGTGTGATGCCCTAATGCAAATGCATACGGTTGTGTTTGTTGTGTAATTAAATTGATGATGGCTTAGACACAATGCCATTGGCGACATAGGAGTTCGTGTACTGTACTACATGTGTGTGCATGCGTAATGTCAATCTTTTCTCTGCCAATGATTGGGAGTGAAGATCACTGCACTGCGCGATGTGTTGATTGGTGCTTGAGGGCATGAGTGCATGGTGTCTAGTGGAGACTGGAGAACGACTGGAGAGGGGAATGGGGGAGATGGATGATGTTGCAGTCACTAGTACTAAATTGCTATAGTGCAGATGGTGTAAGAGTTTTGATTTTTTTTCGAGAGCACGCAGGAGAGCTGTATATCTTTGCATTAAGCTGATAACAGAGTTTTGATTGGAGGCCACATGATCTGGAGGTACTAGCTAGGGACTTAATTAGGAGGGGAATGGACAAAAAAAAACTCGTGGTGGTAGGTACATGACTACATGAGGGAGCAGTGTGTGGTACTGAGGTGAAGAGAAGGTTCTCGTAAGCTATTTTCAAGTCCAAAGGAGCAAAATGCAAGAACAAGATGGCCAGTATATGTGGTACACTCCTCATCTTGGAAAAGAAATATGTGAGTTTCCCATACAAGACTCAGAAAACAAAGAAAAAGAAAAGCTAGAAGAGAGAATACATGCTTCATTGTTTTCGCAGACCAGGAAACAAGAATGTGGCAAGTTGGAAGGTCACACCAATGCATTATCAATCCCATCTAGCTAGCAAGAAAATCAGCAAAAGATGGCCTCTTTCCCACTCTATTCGCCAACCATCCAAAAACAAACACCTTTACTTGTCCCGTTCTAGGAAACAAGAAAAGGAAAGGATAACCAACACAAAAATCACCAGACATGTATATCGTATTATTGTACTCCTCTTTTTACCAACAAAAAAACATCAAGAACACACAAACATTGCATCCCCGACTTAACACAGACCTTACTGAAATCAAAAGTTTAAGCAAATCCAAAAACTACCTAGCTAGCACCGCATTGCATTGAAAAAAAAAGCTTAAAGAGTGGCTGACATATGCATAGACATGGTTTAATCAGTTGCATACATAGGTGTTGAGCTGCCTGACGAAGCTGGAGAAGTTGTTATGCTTGAAGTAGTTGGGGAGGAGGTCCCTGGCGAACTCCGGCGGCCGCCACACCACGAAGGTGGTCTCGTCCTCCCCCCACGACACGACGTGGTCGGTGCAGGGGTCGTCGACGAGCTGGTACGTCTTAGTCAGGAAGGGGGCAGGCACCGGCTTGGCTTGTGAGCTCTCCATGGGCACCACCATCTCACCACTACACCTCTCCACAAGAAATGCCATCCCTCTCTCTGTATGCCCAATATTGCAAGATAGCTCAGTATAAGCAAAGCTCAAGCTTTCCTTAGTCAATGCAAGCTCAGAACATGAGGAGAAAGTGGCTACTGTATGGAACAAGACAGGCAATATATGCAAGAGAGAGAGAAGAGGAGGGATACTCTTTTATCTCTCTTCCCTCAAGCTATATCTCCAGTCTCACTGTCTCACACTGGAGCGCACATACACACATGCACGCACACCCCACGACCCTTCAAATATTCTCATGTGGGTCACTGTCTGGACCGACCTCTGAAGCTAGTCCCTCTCCAATCTCTCTCTCATCATTATATGTGCATATGCATGGGTATCTGTGCAAGCCAGTACTGGGTGCTTCAAATGGCTGTTCCGGTCCTGAACATGTACTCAGAGTTCATACAGTACAGGAGGCCTTGTGGTGTTGGTTTTAATTTCACGGCGGTTCAAATGGCTGTTCATGGCCTTGTCGTGCTGGGAAACTGTTCTATGATATGTGACCATATGTACCGCGTTCATGGATATAGGGTGGATTTTTTTTATTTATAACTTAGTTTTCTATAGTAATTAGCTTTTAAATTAAGTAACCTTTTAAAACAGAGTCTATAAGTTAATTGTAGTAGATACTATCCCAACTATATCTATATTGGCTGAAGTCACACATAAATATCTCTTTTCATACTAATATCTCTTTTTATACCTTTCTTCATAAATAACTATAATTCAAATTTTTTTAAAAAATTTGTAAACCACAGACAAAAAGAGACTACACATGCACGTATGCGTGGGGAGTTAATGCACGGGTCGACGTACGTTGCATGTTGGGTAGCTAGGAACGGGCCTGTATTTGATACATTCATGTCAAACATATTAATAACAGAATCATGATACGTTCACTACAACACTGCTAGCTAGATGATGATGTGGGATCCGGATTTTAGATTTTATCAATCTAAAATCCTCTGCGATTTTATCATATTATTCTCTAGATCAGTATATAGTATTTACAGATATATTACTACATACCAAAAATATATCATGCGAAAGCGTAGATAATACAGTAATAACTTACACATGAGCCAGTCAGATCGAAATAATTAAAATACAGCAGTGGAAACGGAACTCCACACAGGTGGAACCCTCAAGACACATCCATAGGCAGCCAACTAGAGTTCGTAACCTAATTCTTGGCCTCGTCGTCTTCCAATTTTATCGATTTCCTTTAGTTGACTGTAGAATTTGACTTTATCCTTCTTACTGATTGAATAATGGTAATTGAGTAAGAATAAGTAAACGGTACTCAGCAAACCACCACACAGAATACGGTAATAATAGATGCAAAACTGTCAAAGGAGGCTTGAGGTTCTTTTATTTACGAAAATGCCAATATTTTGAGATACAATTATAGAAAATTCCTGAGATCTAGCATTTTTACTAAACCATATTTTTAAGGATTGTAAGAGTGTACAGTAAGAATATAGTAATGTAGGTTCCATCTACCTATTACGGAGTATGATTCCATCCATCAAATGGTAGTTTTGTTACGAGGGTTATATCTACCTATTATAATCACTGGGTTACATCCACCCAGGGTAATTTAAATTCAGGGTTACATTTACCTGATGAGTTTTCATCCTACCTATAAAAGTTTTTGAAACAGACACTAACTCGAGCAAGTTCCCATACCTACCCTTGACCGTGGGCATGGCTGTTCAAATAGTTTATACTCTGCAGAGACTATACACTTTATCCACAAAACATAATCAACTTGTTAGGTTTCACACATTTCCTTAGACATGGGAATTAAGGAGATCATCATAAGGCCTTTATAATACATCCCCCAGTGTAAGCTACACCTGCTAAGGTTTCATTTAAGGGTGGCTACTTCACCATACTCAGATCCCCTTTTATGCCACACAACGGCTTATACCAAGGACACGACCCGTGTCCACGATGGCTTAAGCCATCGACACGACTCGTGGATCACTCCAATTGTGCAACTCACACTGGTGGATATAAATTATTTAGCTAGGTCAAACTAAATAGGCTTGTGGCTGTACTGTTTTACATTGAGATGTCGTCACAGGATTCAGTCCTTAGTGTTATCTGGACAGTGCTACCACAAACTATAATTTCTCGTGCTACATCCGTACCAACACCTCTTACCTTCCGTCTAGATATGTAAAGCAAAATTTAGGGTTTTGAGAGGCACAAAATACTTTAGACCAATGTATTAGTCACTTCCCTCTAGTGACTGCCCAAAACTAGTTTTATGTTTTAAAAGATGATGATTAGGGCAAATTAATACCCTGTTACTTAAACAAGACTAGCATGGTGCTTAAGTATGATGTATATATAGCTAATAAAGTTACCATTTAGTATCTAAGGTAATAAGGATTATGTGGTTCAAGTGTCCAAAGGATGGTATAGCAATATTACAATGTCAATTAGGTATGTAACTAACCTTAAGTTTAACACACACTACTACAAAAGGGTCATCACAGACGGTTCAAAATTATCATCACATACGGTTTTTTGAATCGTCTGAATTTACGTGTCAGTAATAATCAGAGGTTATCACAGACGGTTTATAACTAGAACCGTCTGTGAAGAACACTATCATAGACGGTTCGAGCTACCAACCGTCTGTGATACTCACACATCACAGACGGTTCTAGCTACTAACCGTTTGTGATGTGTGAGTATCACAGATGGTTGGTATATAGAACTGTCTGTGATACTTCTCCATCACAGACGGTTTTTGGTTCGAGTCGTCTGTGATAATTCTTCACATACGGTTTATACCACAAAACCATCTGTGATAGTTCATTCTATATCTAATTTTTTTCTATTTTTCGGTTAGCCTTAGGAAATGTTAACTATATCATTTGAAAACAAGCAAATACAACAACAAACATAAAAACATATTCTATTTCCACTAAGATTAGAATCGACCATTACAACATCACAAGATATCGAGTAGGTTACCCATAGCTTTGCATACACAAGAGGACACTTACAATTTTACAAAGATAAGCTTCATGGTTACAAATTCAGAAAAATGCTTACACTACAAGAAATTTTAGGCTAATACAAGCTAGACTTACACATTCTTCATTAAACTACAATCTAAAACAAGTGGTGCGGAAAAATTTTCAATTAGTAGAAACAAAAGGCAACGAACACCATTTTCAGCTTCTATGATAAAATCAACAGCTTCTATGCTAGCGACTTAGAATAGTGCAAATTTGCCATTGCCTTCTTCCTTTCCATCTTGTTTCAAGCAAAATTTCAATCGCCCTTGCCGAACCCCTTCCCACCCTTGCCGCGCACAAACGAGTTGGAGTAGTACTGGTGCTATTGGTTCTTTGAGTAGGGAGAGAGGGTTAATAAGGGGCGAGAGGTTGGGAGGAGAACGATGCCTATCGTTCGATGCGGAGAGAATGGACGGGTGAGATCGAGATTCTGGAGGATATGCCGCGGATCGGTGACGTGGCGGGACATCACAGACGGTTCAGATTACAAACCGTCTATGATAGAGACATCATAGATGGTTCATAACAAAAACCATCTATGATAACAGGAGATATCATAGACGGTTCATAACAAAAATAGTCAGTGATAATGGCGTCACAAAGACAATATATCACTACAATATAAATAACTAATCTCAAAAGATAAAATAGCAAAATTTCATATGGCTTATATATACTCGTTTGAAAGGTTTCAATGAGATCTACAACTTTGCAGTTGAGGCGAAACCCAAATTCCGAAGGGAAGATCAAAAATTTTGGCAAAAACAGAAACTGAAAACTTAAAATGCAAATTTGGGGCTAAATATGGCTGATTTTGAATCGGGCTTGTCGTTAGCTTTCCAACGAGTACAAAAACGTCAAAAACGAACACCGTATGCAAAAGTTATGTCGGTTTTACTAAAGGTCTCAAAACTAAATCTTACTCAAACTCAAGTGGGAGATTATCAAATTTTGGGGGATTATGAGGCGGAAAACATATCACAGATGATTTTTAATACAAATCGTCTGTGATAACTTCATTATCACAGATGGTTTTTTATTTAAATCGTTTGTGAAGTATCACAGATGATTTAAATAAAAAACTGTCTATGATGTCTTGTATTATCACAGATGGTTTGTATAAATAACCGTATGTGAAAATAGCAAAGACGGTTATTCGTATAAACCGTCTGTGAAAATATCAAAGACGGTTATTCGTATAAATCGTCTGTGATACTTACAGCACAGACGGTTCCTAATAACCGTATATGATGTAAGCGTCCAGTTTAGCCTCTTTTGTAGTAATGACATTTGCATAACAAATAATGGCATGCAATGTGATAATTGAAATGAATATAAATTTGCATAAAATATAGAGTCAATATGATCAAAGTGATGACTTGCCTTACCCAATTTACCATGGCTTGATCTTACTCAAAACCTTCTCAGTTAATGATCTTGAAACTCTTTGCCTTCGTCTTTATCCGGATCTTGATCCCACTCGAACTTATCACTTCTTTGACACTTCAACTTCTAATTACATGATAAATGATCGAAATCCAAATAAATCCAAAAAACATTCAAAAGGCCAAATGAATTCAATTGAGCTCATTTAAGTACTGCTATGATTGAGGATATAAGAGAAGATTTTTGTGTTGCAGGAGCCTTGACAACATTGAATGAAATTTGAGTGAAAGGAGGAAATGACGAAGAAACTCCGCTAGGGAAGTTTTAGAAGGAGGATCGAGGTTGAAGGAGCATTCACAAAAACATTCTACTTTAGATTGAAGATGGCAAGATATTGCAGTTTGGAGAAAACCAGAGCTTGATCTTTAATGACTTCTTTTATTACTTTATGTTTATTATGGAAGTTCTATGAGTCGGGTTAGATATGGGAGTTCACTCGAGGAGATAGCATATTATTTAATGAGTTAACTTGTGAAGTGCATAACTTCAATTTATCAAGAAATATTAGAGTTCATAATTTCTGGCAAATCAAGATGGGGGGTTTGCTATTTAACCAATTGTTATTTTGCCAATTAATAAGATTTGATGAATGACCAACGGTTTGCAATTTATTGGAAAGATGATTTATAAAATAACAAGGTTCTCTTGATAAAGTTGCACCTTGAATTATTGGTATATTAATTATTTTTAATTACCATTAGTGATTTAAATTAAGGGATAAATATATGACAAACATTATTTTAGGCAAGATCAGACTTCCAATTTAAATTGCAAATTTTAATTTAAGTGGGAGAGACATATTGGTTCATTACCTTTCCTTTAATTTGATTTCCATCTACACAAAATAACATATATATTTATTAATGTCCTTGATTAGCAATTTGGAAATGAGATAAATATTAATGATTTCCCCAATTATGTTTGAGAACTTCTTAATCATGTACAAGGTAATCTTTAATTTAAAATCTTGTTATTTATAGATATTTATTAGAGACTTAAAATTCAAATGGTTTATCTTACTTATTTAAGCTTTATTGGAAAAAGGAGTCTCATGATTTCTAAGATACATAAGTAATGTTTATTATTATTGCATGGCTTAATCTTGCATTAATTATTCTCATAATAATTATCTTGCTAATTATATGGTTGACATGAAATTAATCAAGAGTAAAATCTTTAGTATTTTCAATTGGTTTAAACTTCCATTATAAATTCATAATTAAAAATTTATTATTATTATTATTATTATTATTATTATTATTATTATTATTATTATTATTATTATTATTATTATTATTATTATTATTATTATTATTATTATTATTATTATTATTATTATTATTATTATTATTATTATTATTATTATTATTATTATTATTATTATTTATAAATCATATTTTATTGGATTGCTCATTTGAATATTTCTTAAACATGAAATTCAAAATGTAGCCATATGTTGAAAGAATACTAATGACATACATGGACTAGATGCCATTATCGGGGGGGGGGGGGGCACACAAAGCAGAAGAGGATAACAGAGGAGCCGGGGGGGCAGCTAAAATAGAGCATGTGGGGGGCTTGTTGCCGATAGCCGATGGGCGGCGGTGGCTACTAACTTGGAAAATGGGTTGCTCACGGTGAGTGAGTACTAGGCATGGTGGTGGTGCAGCTCAAGCCGCGCCCAATGGTGGCTGGTGGCAGCTAGACCAAGGAGAGAAGAAGAGGTGAGCATGAGCATAAGGGAGTCACGAGGAACATACTGGGGTGGTCGCCGAAGCTAGAGGGTGGCAGAGGCGGGCCAGCGACATGCGTAGGCGGCGATATGGGGAGGTCATCGTCGAGGGAATGCTCGGGTGGGGCAGAGCCTCGTCCGGAGGTGGGGAAAGTTCGTGGACATCTAGTAGATGCTCCAGGAGGGAGGAATCGAAGGGTGGTCGGTAGTGATGGTGGCAGCTTTGGCTAGTGGTGGAGAAGAACAGTCACGAGGCGAGCTTCGCTTCATGGAATTCTAATTCAATGAGGGAAGAAGAGGATGATCGGGAACACATTTCAACATGAACAGTTTGTGGCGGAGATGGCTGGAGCGGCTGGGAACATGAAGTGGTGGTGGCAGCCAACGCACGACACGGTGGCGTGCAGGGCTCCAAGATTTGAATGGAGTGGGAGGGGAAGGACATGGGAAGGGGGAGCTAGAGGAGCCGCAGGGAAGCTTTTATAGCAAGAGGGGCGGCAAGCTGTTGTTGCGCCACAGTGGAAAGTGGCACAACCAAGTCACAAGGGCATGGTTGGACGGTGTGGCGCATCCGATGGGCACAGGTTGCTCGTGCACACGGCGTTGGAACGTGATGCGTCAGGCGTAGTGCTAGGCAGTGGGGCACTAGCACACACAGGTGCGACGCGGTCCACGTGTGGGAGTAGTAGGTGCGGGTTGGACACAGCATGGCGCGGTGACATGTGCACGGGTGATGCGCGCAACGCGCTGCCTGGGCACATGTGGCGTGGGTTGACGCGGTCGACGCGGCATAAGCGGGACGCTAGGGCTGGGTTTGGCACCAAGAGGGCCATGGCAGAGAGGAAAAGGGAGGAAGGAGGAAGGAAGAAAGAAGTGGGGCCCGGCTGGAAGTGAAAGAAAGGAGGGAAAGGGAGAAAAAGGGCTTTAGCCAAATTTTGGATCATTTATTTGACTTGTTCTCGGATATTACTTTTGTTGTTTGAATTGTTTGGCAAAACCAATTCAAGATTCTCAAATAAATTCCAAAAATTTTGAATAACACTAGAGACTAACAAATTATTTTAAATTTATCAAAAATACAATATGTCCCATATTTGGGATGTAACTGATGAACACATACTTAGGTGCTACATCCCATCTTGGAATTGCAAGACTTTGCTTAAATTAAAAAAAAATTCAAATTTGTGTTTGAATTCAAAATCTCAATTCAAATTCTGCTCAAATCCCAAAATTTCAGAAGTTTGAATCTCTTTTGGGCTTGGCCCAACCTACCCCCACCTCCTTTTCTCTTGGCCCAGCCCGTTTGGCCTCTGGCCCAGCCTGGAATGGCCCACGCCTGCCTGGCGTGCTAGAACACACACTGGCCACATCGCACACACGTCTGCACCTCACCAGTAGTGCCTAGAACCTACATTGCCTGTGCCTCTTGCCTTGCTTACGTATTATGGGATTCCTGGCTTGCGCCATGCCTGCTCTGCCCCATCCTCGTCGCTCCATCACGAGCTAATGCCCGGTTGTCTTCCCCCTTATTCCCACTGCGTCATGCAGTCGCGCCTGATGCCGCCCCATCCCATCGCTTCATGCTATGCCTCAGCACCTTCCTTCACGTGCTGGGTATTCGCCCGATGCCGCTCTATGCCACTCCCTTGCGCGCCTACCTTGGTCCTCTACCGACTTGCACCACAGCCGCCATAGGCCATCATGGTGCCAACGGCCACCGAGCCCTCTCCCTCTCTATAAAGCGTCTCATTTGGCTCTCTGCACCTCCATCCATTTCCCCTCACCACCAATCGAGCCCAAATGCCTCTGAGTCCCCTTCATCCTCGTCTCCGGCCAATCCATCACCCGAAGCCACCCTGGCAAACCATAGCTCCACCGTCCGATTGCACACGTGTGAGGCATCACCCTCGGACCCTAAAGCTCCTCTGAGCCCTGCAGAGTGGCATCGTCTTCTCTAGCCGGCCCTCCACGTTGCTCCCCTTGCCGTCGACCAGGTCATCATCACCAGGCATTCTGCCTCATCCCCGAGCTCCATCTTTGCTTGTCGTGTGTCCACCACCACCCATAGACACTCCTCTAGCGAAGACTCAAACTCTAGTGCCCTGTGCCAACGTTGTGCCATGCTCCCTGTAGCGTCGCACATGGACTCATCACTGGCAACCCTAGCCACCAAATTAGCTCGCGTCAACTTGTATGGAGGTTCGCACAAGGCCGTAGAGCCCATTTCCAACCATGCTATCGACCGCTGAGGTCCCCACCACCAACGAGGAGCTTCGCCACTTCTCAGCGACAAAGACGCACTGTAACGATGCCATTTAGTTGACGCGCAAGATTAGTTTATCTTTAATAACCAATATTAGCATTGTTAAACACTCGCTGACCCATGGACCCATCCTGTTTTAATTAAGCTCTCATTCGTATGACAAGTAGGCCTCTCAACCTATTAAAAACCTTTTAACTGGTTAAGTGGAGGTTAAGCCACTGACAGGGGTGAGCCCACTCTACCGTTTGCACAGTAAAGGGGTCCCACCCGTCAGCCTCTCAGCTTTTCTTTTGGAAATTAAATAAATATTTAAAATACAATTCCTCCCAGTCCCACATGTCAGTCTCTTGGTCTTTTCCTTTAGAAAATAAATCCTATTTAAATTAAAATCCAGTAAGACCCTCATGTCAATCTCTGTAACATTTTTGAATAGAGATTTCATTCAAAAATTAAATAAAAATCGTGGCCCCCATGTCAGTGAGAGTAACCTCTCTCCTGTTTTATTTTCTCAAATTAAATTCTATTTCGAACTTCAAATGACTTGTTCTCGCTCATTTTAGATCTAAATTTAATTAAAATTGTTTCTAATTTTTTCTAAATACAATATCTACCCAATGGCACTCGTTTTGTTCAATTTGGAGTTCATTTGAATTTTTATTTGTATTTATTATTTTTCTCTCTTGTGTGCATGATTTACGATGCAACCATCCGAATAGAGTATGGAGACGCTGAGGAGACGTAGTTCAAGCAAACTCAAGAATTCCAAACCACTCTACTTGTGAGCTAGGAAAGTCATCACTTTGATGATTTTGCTCCTATATTTTGATGCAAAGTATTTCAATTTAAATTATTAAAATGCATGCTTTAATTTTGTTATGCAATTATATTCACATTAGATCATAGTTAATTCCTTATGTATGATTGCATAACCCACTCCTTGTCTTTGGACTTAACACCTTGTTACCTTAAGATTAATGATTAATCTACTAGTAATAAGTCCCTACTTAAAGATGCTTAGTCAGCCTTAGATATGAGGGGGTATTAATTTGCCCTAGCATCATTTTATACATGAAAACTCGTTTTGGGAAATTACTAGCGAAAATTGGCAGGTATGTTGAACCCCATTATTTTATGCTCCCAAAGTCCCAACTTACTTAAAACTCTGGGCGGATGGTAAGATGGGCTGGTGCAGTTGATGCACAAGAGTGTTGGAGTGTAATAGAACTACCCATATAACTTTAAGGACTAAATCTCATGATGAGCAGTGTAACTACAAGTCTATAATGGGTACGACTTGGCCAACTAATTTACATCGATCCAATGTGGGATGCGCCATAGGTGTGAACACATGTAGAAGGGAAGGCCTATGATGTGATGGTTCGAGAGGGGGCCTCTGGAGGGGTTGTTGTACCCTACAGTGGTGGAAATCTTAGCGGGTGTGGCCTCGCTTGGAAGATACATTGTAAAGGCCTTGTGATGACCTTCTTGATCTGCGTGTCTAAGGAAACATATGGAATATAACAAGTGGTGGTCTCTTGTGGGTAATGTGTGCAACCTCTATAGAGTGTGAACTGTTCGAATAGCAATGGCCACGGTCATGGATGGGCATGGGAACTTACTTGAGTTAGTATCTGTTTCAAAAAAACTTTATGGGTGGAATAAAAGTGTCAGACATTGAAGCCTAAATTGTGTTGCCCTGGGCGTAGGTCCCAGTGATGATAATGAGCGGATGTAATGCTGAAAATCTAGCATATGGTACAGGTAGCCATGTAATGGTGGATAGAATCTGTAGTACTATTAATAATGCAATCTTTCATATACTTTAGAAAAATCTGTTGTAGTTAAAGTGCTGAGGATTAGGTATTTATAATTATTCATAGTTTTAAATGTTGGCTTTAGCAAATAAAAGAATCCGAGCCCTCCTTGTTAAGCTTGGATATATAAATATTACATTTCCGTGTGCTGGCTCGTGAAGCATTGTTGCTTGTGCCCACGCTCGCTCACAAAATCCTCAAAACCTGTGGATCAAGAGCAGTATGCATGCTACGATGATCAAGGAGCTGATGGTGATGAAGATGGTGAAGTTTAGTTAGGCTCTAGTAGATTAGGTATAGCCCTAATCTAGTTAACTAAGGTGGCATTTGCGTGCACCAATATTATCTAAGTCTTTAGTTAATATTGGTCACACATAGCCTTCTCCAGTTGTTTGCCTATGGCAAATTGTGCCCTCCCCTAGTTGTTTCTTCTACCGCTTCCGCATTTTATGTAATGCATATCATTTGGCCTAGCCAAATCTATTGTAAACTTGTCCCGATGCGGTCTATTTAAACTCCGATGTTGTAATATTAATATATGGTATAGAGTACGCCCTGTATAAAATGATTCAGTGATGTATATGTAAGCACTATCTACTTATCTAGGGAACAGTGCAGTGGTTTCATATATGATTCTTGATTGGCTAAATCCGGGTCCAACATTAGGTGACTATGGTCCTCGACTGGTAGCAAATAGATGTCCCGGCAGCTTCAGAATTCCAATACTTGGTGGTACACTAACTAGCTAGCAAAAGGAAGTGCAGGATTATTCAGATTTCTAATATTTTGATCCATTAATTATGTATGGCTCCAAATAATGTTACCAATATAAAGCATGCAAGTTGCATATGGGAGGTAATAGCCTTTGATATTCTTGAAAGAACGTTATAGCATCTTACATGAAAAAAAGGAAAAGAAATGCTAATTAGCGTCCATAACTAAAATTGCTAAATATTGAAGATAATAGTTCTTTACAAATATTTTGAACGAGACAGCAGCCTTTATCTCTGCAAAAATTAATCCCTAAACGTAACTCACTTTAGAGAATCAAACATGTTTGGTGCCCAACTAGCAATTTTGAACGAATTTTATTTTAGCAGAAACAATTTTAACCACCAAACACTACTAGGACCTGTTAAGTTCCCGAGTGCCGGAAACACTCAAAATAATATAAAACACTCGGGAGCATCTTTCCTGAAGATCGACCGTCGGGAAAAAGCACTCGGGATTTGATAAACTAGAACTCAATCTAAGGTCAAAATTAAAGATATGTTTCCAGCAGGTTTAATGCAATTTCTAATCTGAACTTCTTCCATGAATCTTCAATATTTTGCTATCTTGTTGCTTTGTTTTTAACTACGTCCCTATTCATATTGGCTTCTGGTTAGAAAAACCAAAATCCAGTACGAACACCCAACTTCTTAAGCAGTTTTTTCACTCCTCTCGCTACCGTCTCGCTCCGGAAATAAGGTAAGGGACTACGAGTGCATCACGCACCCCACCCTCTTGCTCCCGTCACGCACATGTATCTCTCCCTCACTTTCTCCCCTCTCACACCCTCCTTGTTAAAGTTACTTCTTTCAGCCATTACTATTTATTTTCAGCCAAAAGCTATAAACCATAGTAAAAGCTATCGAAAAAACCAATATGAACGCCCCCTAATTAACTAACTAACTAACTAAAGCAAGGTTTGCAATTAAAATTTGTATACTTAACTGTTAAATGCTAGACAGGCATACGATTTTTGCCATATATACCTCCAACATTTTTTTGAAACCAATGGCAGAAGCTCTGCCATTCATTTCTAGAAGAGAAAACCAACACTTGTCTACCGGCCCAAAAGAGTTTAACGCCTACAGCACCTGTCCCAAAGGGCACACCGAGCAGGAAAACAACAAACAATCCCAACTACACTACCTCCTACACATCAAGATACTGAATAACATAGCAAACACCACCAGTTGCTACTACAACAAGCTACACTAAATTAAGAGACTCTAAAGGAGAAGAAGGCCTAAGAAACCGCCAAAGAAACACCAGTAACAAGGTCCCACAAGGCACCATCTAAAAGCACAACAACCCTTAAGCAACCCTGCAGAAACATCCCTTTTAGTTGCTTCGCATAGCCCTCTATCACATCTTCATCCAGTTCACCATCCTTCCTAATAATGCCTAACTTCTTCAACAGCTTGATATTGGACTTCCTCGCTCTAGCTTTGGGAGCTGGATAAGCAAACCTGCTGTCAGACCTGGATTTGATCAATCCAAAATCCTCTGTGCTTCCACCACACTATTCACTAGATTAGTAAATAGTGCTCACAGATACATTACTGCATACCAAAAATATATGATGCGAAAGTATAGATAATGCAGTAATAACTTACTCATGGGCTGATCAGGCCAAAAACAAATAAATGCAGTAGCAGAAACTTCACATAGGTTGGACCCTCAGGACACGCCCATAGGCAATCAACTGAGGTTTATGACCTAGTTCTTAGCCTCTTCATCTTTCAGCTCTGTCGATCCCTTTAAAACACCGCAAGGCTTGACCTTCTTTTTCTTACTGATTGAATAATGGTAATTGAATAAGAATGAGTACAACGATACTCAGTAAGCCACCGTAGATAATGCTATAATAATAGATGCAAAGTTGTCAAGGGAGGCTTGAGATTCTTTTAGTTGCTAAATGTATTGTTTTGAAAGCTACAATAAATAGGAAAGCTCATGACACTTAGGGGGTGTTTGGGACTGCTCCACTCCACGTTTTTCAGCTCCGCTCCACGTTTTTTAGCCAAACAGGTTCAGCTCCACGCACTCTGTTCGAGGAAAAAAAGGTGGAGTTGTGAGAGCACCTAAAGGGGTACTCCACAAACTCCAGGTTTTTTGTGGAGCTGCTCCACGGTAGAGTTTGTGGAGCAGAGTTTGTGGAGCAGTCCCAAACACCCCCTTAGTCATTTAACTTAAAACTGATTTTCTAAAGTTGTTTGAAAGAATGCAGTAGTAATAGTAGTGTGGGTTACATCCACCTGTTATAGAGCATGGTTACCTCCACTGAATGCTAGTTTTGATCATTAGAGTTACATCCACTTTATTATCAATACTGAAGTGCTTCCCTCCAGGAAAAAGCCAAAGTCAAAGTACATCCCATCGATGAGATTTCATCCCATCCATAAAGATTTTTGAAATATAAATAACTCGAGGAAACTTTCATGTCCGCCCTTGACTGTGGGCATGACTGTTCGAACAGTTTATACTCTGCAGAGACTGTATATCATTACGCACAAGAGATAATCAACCTAATAGCTCTATACGATTCCTTGGTCATGTAGATCGAGGGATCATCATGCAGCTTTTTGTAGTTATCTTGCCCCATTGCTAGCCCATGCATTATGAGCTTGTCCCACATGAAGTAGGTCTCATAAAGTTGTGTGGGAAATCATACCTTGACATCTAGCACAGCTAGACTACGATGTTCCCCAGTGCTAGTGAGGTGGGTACACATCACCCTTAAACGGTATCCCATTCATGCCAGACTTTCGTCTGAACATGCACTACTCCACTCCCCCACCAGTGGAATGACTCCGAGGTCTAGTAACCCTACTTGGCCTAGTTGCATTTTGCAGACTTGTGGTTATACTATGTTACAATAGGAGGTCATCATAGGATTAAGTCCTTAATTTATTTGGGCGGTACATACCACAAACCATAAATTCTCATGCGATGTTGGCACCAACACCTCTTACCATCCACCCAGATAGGTAGCAGCAAGTTTTTTTTGGTTTTGAGAAACATAAATTAAGTTGTTCAAATTATCAATCATCTACATCCCATGACTGTCCCAAAATAATTTTTCATGTTTAAAGAGTGATGATTAGGACAAATTAATTCTCTAATACTTAAGTAAGACTAGCATGACACTTAAGTACGACTTATAACTAGTAAGGATACCTAAGGATACCATTAATGTCTAGGGTGACAAAGATCCAGTAATTCAAGTGTCAAGGAATAGCATAACAATAATATTGTGATGTCAAGTGGGCATGTATCTACCTTAAAGATTGACATATGTTTGAATATTAAATTAAGCATGCAATTTTACTAATTTAAATGAACGTAAATTGCATAAAATGTAGGTTAAATATGATCAAAATAATGACTTGCCTTGCTCAATTTATCATGGCCTTGATCTTATTCAAAGTCTTTTTAGTCGATGATTTTGAATTTTTGATCTTCATCTCTATCAAAATCTTGATCACGCTCAAACTCGTCGCTTCTTTGAGACCTCATCTTCTAATACGCGGCAAACGAATTAAAGACCAAATAAATCCAAATAACTAACAGAGGTCCAAATAAGTTCAATCAAGCTTATTTATATTTTGCTATGATTGAGGATATGAGAGAAGATTTAGCGAGCTGCGAAATAGAGACGGATTCAAATGAATTTTTGAGTGAAAGTGAAGTAACAGAGCAACTTCACTGGGAAGGATAGAAAGAAGGATTGATTTTGAAGGAATACTCATGAAAATATTCCGCTTTGGATTGGAGCATGGCTAGACATAGCCGATTACAAAATACCAAGGTCCGATCATTAATTAATAGCTTATTTGTTTAATTTATATTTATTAAGGAAGTTCCATATGTTAGGCAAGACCTACGGATAGATAGGAGAGTTTAACCGGTATACTGGGTATTATTTATCGAGTGTTAACAACCTAGTGATTTTAGAATATGGGTTTCACATATGATGTGTATAATGTGGATGGGTGGAATTACCTTGATAATTCAAGATGCAATATTATCTGAGATTGCGACTGGTAGAAAAAATTGAACCATTAATTCCATAACTGAATTAAAGTATGGATTGGTCATTTTACTAATTGTTATCCTAAGCAAGGTTGATTATTTCATTGATTAACAGATTTGTTATTAATGGCCAATGGCCCGCATTTTATTGGATAAGGAGTTAGTATTTTAACTAGGTTCTCTCTCTTAAGATTGCATTGATTTACCAAGGTATCAATTATTCTCAACTATTATTGGTGAATTTAAATCCCGAGATCATGATTTGATGATTATTAATTAGGGAAGATTACACTTTGGCATGACTTTTAATTAAAAATGATTTTTCATGAAATGACATCATTTTATGTACCTTTTAGCAAAGTTGGATTTAAGATACACATTGGTGGCATACAATTATTTTTGGGAGTCAACTAATTAGAGATTGGATTCGAGATAAGGATTAATGACTTGGTCATGTTTAAAAATTTCTTAATCGCAAATAAGGAAATCTTTAATTTAGATCTTAGCATGTTACAGATAAATATTAGGATTGAAAATGATTTACTAAAATTGATTAAACATTAACTGAGAGAGGGGCCAAAGACTTTTTGATATATATATTAATAGCACATTAAATTGATTTTGAGGATTAATCAAGACTATGCAAAGTCACTTTTAATCTAGGGTGTGCATTTATGATTTAAATATTTGTGGCTCAATATTCTGATTAATTACTTAAATTTGTTAAGCATTAATTGGAAAGAGCTCTCATGGTTTCTGAGACAAGGAAACAAATTCAATTAAACTTACATGGCTAAAATATTAAGTATTCCCATAAGAAGATTAATTTGTTAATCTTTAATGGCATGAAATTAGTCCAAGAGTAAATTTCTAATATTTCATGTTTCAAAATTTTGTTACATCAAGTACATTTAATTTGCATTGATAAATTTAGATCAAGGGATAAAGATATGATAGGATCCAAGATTAATATTCGAGTTTCTAGAGCAAAACTTGAAAGCATGAAAATTATCTTGAAAAGCTTCAAATTTTATTTCATGGTAACGTGGAAAATTGAATTCTTGTATTAAACATTCTCATTATCTTGCAAATTCTCAGTTGACATGGAATTTAACAAGATTAACTCTAGTACTTTCAATTTGTATAAACTCTTCATTTAGCTTCATAATTGAACTTTACTCTTAACGTTCTTTTCATTGCCTCTTTGCTAATCACTTGAATTTCACAAAATTATTTTTACATGAGGATTAATTTACAAATCCTTATTGGTATGCAATTAACCAAAATTAAAATCCTAATTATTTCCATTTTGCATAGCCTCTATTTTTAATTCCATAATATAATTTATTTAACTGATTATTTTATTTTTCTTGGAATTATTTTCTAATGAGGAAGGGAGATAGGCATTGACATGTGGGGGCACTGGCTAGTGCATGGCCCGCTGTCATTAACTCCCATTGAGAGGGAGGGAAAACAAAGGATGTTCAAAGCACAGGGAGAGGGGTGGCTGAAACAGGGGAGAAGGGGGGCGCATGGCCGGCGGATGGTGGCCAAGGGAGGTGTAGTGACCACCAAAATGGACTGCTCGGAGGACATGGGGGCTAAGGGAGGGATTGGCATGACTCGAGGCGGCACCAGGGATGGCCAGTGGCCGAGGCAAGGAGGCCATAGGGGCGACGGCTGCCAGGGAGGAGGGGGAGCAAACCAGGATGAGCATGAGCAAGAGGGGAGTCGGGTGAACTCACCAGAGACGAGGAGGGCCAACGACATGAGCCTAGGCAGTGCAGGGGGTGGCTTCCGACAATGGTGAGCTAGGGTGGGGGAGAAGCCTGGGCAACGGTGGGGAAACCTTCAGGGCGCCGAGGTGTTGCTCCAGGGCAGAGAATTGAATATAGACTGGCCAGAGAGGGGATGGTGGTGGAGGTAGGGCGGCGGCTGAACTTTGGGGAGAAAGCCAATGCAGGGAACTGCGGTGCACAGAAAAGCAATCAAGTGGGTAGGGAGGTCGAGAACAACTTGGAACGCATGGTGACGCGAGTGGCTCAGGAAGTACTTGCCGGAGGCAGCCGGGAACGGGGTGGTGGCCGGTGCGAGCACGGGGACGGCTCGACCGAGTGTGGGGAGAAAGGCAATGGGGGAAAGCAATGGGGCACTATGAGCTTTTATAGCTGGATAAGCACTGTGGTGGTGTTGTGCGCCCATAGTTGAAGGCAGTGCAGCAGGGGGCACGTGGACACGACTAGGCGGCACGGCGGTACGTGGGGCTAGGTCGGCGACTCGGCGCGGGCACGCGGGCAGTGTGGCACAGAGGCACGCGGGGCGCTGCATGCCCGGTGGAGCTGGGTCGACAGGGCCGCATGTGCGTGGCTCAGCGTGTGTAGGTGCAGGCGAAGTACGGCGCCCGGTCGCAACAGGGCCAGGTCAGCGACTCGATCAAGCATGGCAGAGAGGAGGGGAGGAAGGAAAAGAGAAAAGGAGGCCACATGCCAGAGAGAGAAGGAAGGAGAGAATGGCGAAAAGTTTAGGAAAACTTGGATTTTAATGATATTTTCATTTCCTAGTTCCGAAGTTTTAGCTGTCTTTAAATCTAGATTTGAATTTTCAAATCCTTTATTTTGAAATTTTGATTTTAAATTTGCAAATCCTTTCTTTTGAAAATTTTATTTTGAATTTGAATTCCTAGCTTGGTTTTATTTGAGTGCCAATTTAAATTTGAATTCTTGGCTCAAACCGGGTGAAGGCAAAATTTTAATATTGCTTTGCATTTCACATTTTATTTTATTTCGAGTATGGGATTTAATTTAAATTTTCAGATTCAAATTACAGTCAACCTAATTTTTAAATTAGTTGGCTCTTGCCTTTTGGATTTTTATTTTCCTTATTTGAAAAAACCGAAACAAGAGCTTGAAATATAGCCAATTTTTGAAATACACTAAAAAAGCAATGGAAAGGTTTTTAATTTTTCTAAATTACATCACTTCCCATATTTGGGATGTTATACCTGCAAGGGGTGAACTCCTGAGATGATGGCTTCAGCTTGGAAGAGAGATTAGGCTTAGAGCCTAACGATTGCTCAAAAGGTTGCTCCTTGTGCTGAAGAATGCTTGGTGTCTCAATATGGCTTAAGGGCAAGAGAGGCTGAGAAGGGCCATTCATCTCAATGCCACACTCCATATTCTTGACCTTGTCCAAAGCTTGCTCCGCGACATCCAAAGGGACTTCCAATTTAGAATCCTCGAAGGGATCCAAGGCAACCAGAGGACAAAAAATTCAACAGGGCAACAACCTCCTAGAGCTTCGGGTCGCCTATGTTTGAATCCCCAAGGAAAGCCTCATCCTGTGACTGTGAATGCTTGCAAGGAATGCCCAAATGCAAGGTTAAATCCGCTTGTTGAATGAAGCTAGGCCATCTAGCTGAGGAACAGCAAGAACACGCAGCGACTAAGGGGCTAACTCACTATTATCGATGCGAGAACAAGATCTCGATATGATGAAATCAACACAACTTTCTTGAAAGCCTTGATTGGAGAAGAGCTCCATGGTGAGCGCATTGAATGGGATGTGAAGCTTGTCACAAACTACCTAAGCAACCACTGTCTTCACCCTCCTACATCGTTGCCTATGTTGCTCATGACAAAGAAGATGTCACCTATACAAAGAGGCCAGTGAAGGTGACTGTGTCCTCTCGAGACAAAGACAAGCAAGGTGAAGCTTTGGGCATCTGTGAACTCGAATCAGCAAAGAGGGTGAAGGCCTTCGAGATGTCGTTATCTATGGCTAGCATGGTGAGGAGGAAGGCGTCGGAGATGACAGCAACGGTGGCGGCCTCTCGGACGTGAAGAAGAGCAGCAGAGGATGGCCTGGGCACCAGCGACTAGCTCCTAAATGGTGACGACAGAGGAGCCAGGAGGATCTTAGCGAGGCCCCCAAGTGGTTAGATCAGGTGGCAACAGAGGAGGGCAAGAGACGACGGTGGTGGAGGCAACCCCTCAAAGGCAAAGACGAGTAGCGCAGCGGCCTCAAGCGACAATGGGTCGAGGTAGTAGTAGTGGCTGATCTGGCATCATCGATCGGGGAAGGTCGCTAGTGGCCGAATCCAGTGACGACAAGGCGAGGGTGCCCTGGATCTGACGATGATGGGTGGTAGGGAAGGCGACGGTCGGTCTTCGAGCGGTGGAGTGCAGAGGGAGCCAACAAGAGTGGGAGACAGAGAAAGGGTGTGGGAGTGAGGACAGTGTGGACGCGGGATGCCGTGGACGTCGGTGTCAGAGTGGCAGCCGGCGGTGGCAGCGGTAGCGTGGGCTAGAGCTAGGTCTCCCCTAGCGTCACTAGTTGTCCGTTGGAGGAGCTCAAGCTTATTGTCAGGGGTATTTCCATATATACCTTCAATATTGCCTGCATGAATTTTTTTGTGGAAATATCACATGGATTACCAATGATATGATAATATCATAGGGATACACTACTACAGAAAGGCTAATAGTAGACGGCAAATCACAGACGGTTTTGTGAAACCGTCTGTAATGTAAACTATTACAGACGGTTTTAATTTGAAGGCCGTCTGTGGTATTTGTGGCGGGAAAAAGGAGTATCACAGACGGTTCTTACCTCTGAACCGTCTGTGATACTGGAATATCACAGACGGTTTTTTATTAAAAACCGTCTGTGTTGTGTCGACTATCACAGCCGGTTGTTGTTAAGAACCGTCTAGGAATGTTCACAGACGGTTTTTCACAAGAACCGGCTGTGATGTCCCTTTGTCTGTCATATTCTTTTTTTTTTGAAACTTTGTCTGTCATATTCTAGATCAGAGGTTAATATATAAGTACACATTGCTTCAAATAACTTAACTACAGAACTACTGAGACAAGAGATCACAAATTAAAGGCAACTTTATTAATTTCAATTAGAGGCAAATTTATTACAAAAGTCGCACAGGTAAAGAGTTTCCCAGATTGTATTCTTTTGGGCTTCGTAAGCTTCTTCTTCAACTTGGGGACTTGGAGGATCAGCCGCTAAATTCTCGAACGCCGTTAAGATTGCTCTTGTCCTCAGCACTTCCTCCCGCACTGGGCAAATGATCGCGACATCCATAATGTCGTAGAGGATAGCATGAAAAGATGCCTCGAGAATCATCGTTTCGCTTGATCGGCAAGGCTATCCATCGATCTCGCAATGCGTGTAGAGCTTCTTCCGCATTGCGCACATTGTGGAGAAGAACGGGGTGAGGGCTGTTTCCCTTTCTTGAGCGGCGAGACGCCTCCGTCGGCGGCGGAGGATCAGTCAAGCGGCGGATGCAAGAAAGTCGGAGAAGGAGAGAAGGGCGGGTGCGGAGAAGCTGCTCCAGATGCAAATTGCTGGCCGCCTGTGTAAGGTTCCGGCCGAACAATTCGTGATGAACAGATGAGAGGAAGGAGATTATCACAAGAACAGTAGTAGAAGCCATGTTGTATTGTATATTGTATTGTACGTACGTAGAAGAGACCAGCTGGATTAGGCGTGCATATTTAACCTTTAGAACAGACGGTTCGTACACCCAAACATTAATGATATAGACGCTTCGTATAACGATCGAGAGACGTTAACTAGACGATCGAAACACGAAGCATTCTGGCATCGAAACACGCGCGAAGCGTTCTGGTATGAAGCTTATGACAGATGGTTTATACGGGTAACCGTCTGTGATATTTTCACAGTCGGTTATTAACAAGAACCGTCTATGATAATTGAGACATCACAGACGGTTCGTATTAAGAACCGTCAGGAATTTTCTGACGGTTCTTAATTCGAACCGCTCGTGATATCTTGCCAACACAGACGGTTCGTGTAACAAACCGTCTGTGATAATCACAGGTCACCAATAATTGTTGACCAATAATTGGTGTATACCCAGGATTTTGATATCGACCGTCCATTCTCTCCACATGGAATGGCAGGCAGCAGTTCCTCCCACTACTCAGCCCTTATTAATAACCCCATCTACCTTTCCAGTGGTACTAGTCACGCGTGAGTTCATCCACTAGCTAGCTTCCTTCATGCATCTCCCCTCCGCTATGAGCTAGCGCCTCCGTCGCGGCACGGCGGGCGGCTGGACAACACACTCTTGCCTAAGTGTCGTAAGTGTGTCTTTGTTCAGACGCACCGTCGTGCCATGAAGGGTTCGTTAGCTGTAATAGATTTGAATGTGTTGTTGTGCTTGCCTCTGTATTTGATTGTTTTCAGAGGGTATGGGTAACATTATTTTATTTGCTTGCTTGCCTCTGTATTTGCATGTTCCTCGACGATGCCGACTCATCGCCGAGATGTGATGTCCACTCCAACAATCCTTCTTTTCTGCAAAATTCAAGGCAATTTTATTACAAAGTTCAAAAAAGACATTTCGCATTCTTGGTGAGCGGTGAGACTTCTTGGTGGCGACTATCCATCGCCTCTTTCCTCCTTTTCTTCATCTCTCGTCAGTACGTATCACGTCGCGCGATGCGATGATTCAGTAGTAGATGAATCATCGCTACTGGCGTACGTGATACAGAGACCAGAGATGTAGAAAAGGAGTGGGAAGAAGCAGATGGATAGTCGCCACCAAGAAGTTGGCTATGTCACTGCTCAACGAAGAATGGGAATGTCTTTCTTTGCACTATTGTAATAAAATTGCCTTGAATTTTGTCGGGAAAGATGAACTGTTTCGTCAGGGCATGACTGCCAACTCGAAGCATATATAGCATAGCATTCGAGGCACATCCAAGGCCTGCTGCTGTGTCTTGAGGAATGCCAAGAGTTGGAACCGTCTGTGATATTCTGCGTAGTATTAATTACTTGGCGTACTTGCTTGAAGGATGTCGACACCGATCTGTCTTCATTGCGCTGCGTCGGTGGAGCAAGGCGGCCGGCTTTAGGGAGTTGGGGGTGAAAAAATATCACCGTCTTCTTATTGATCTGATCAGAGGTTAGCATACTCAATTACTTAACATTCTTAGTGATCTGATCAGATATTAGTATTCAATTACTTAACATTCTTAGTGATCTGATCAGAGGTTAGTAGTAGAGGTAATAATCATTTTTGACACCCATTTGTCACTTGTGTATAGGGCTGGAAAAAAAGCTCGTTAGTGGGGCTCGTTGGCTCGGTTCAAAATTGCTTCAATTATACTTGTTAATTGGTTAAACATTAAAATGAGTTGATTTCAAATGAATTTGAATTTTGCTAAAGCTCGGCTCAGCTCGTTAGCTCGTTTCTAAAAATACTTTTAAATTATATGTAAAATGATATTAAATCAAACTATATCATTTTTAGAAAAAGCTCGATAAGACGTGGAGTTGGCTCGATATCCACCCCTACTTGTGTAGTGTAGATGGACCGAAGCTGGATGTATATTGAGAACCGTGTGAGTGAAGAGTACATTACTGGCGTGTCTGCCTTTAGAAGGGCTACGAAATGGATATGTTGAAGAAGGGGATGAAATATATGTATTGCCCATGTATTGATTGTGATAATCTCAAGATGTTTAGCAACTCAGTATGATTGAAGCTCACTTGATTCAAGGGGTTTGAAAAGGGTACAAATGTTGGACCGATCACGGTGAAGAGAAGAGTACACAAGAAGATAGTTATGACATAGCCGAGGAGACAACGATATGCCGCTTGTGGACTGTTCTTTCGATCATGAGGATAGGTCGCAGGATGACAACTGGATCGATGTTACGTGATGCGAAGGAACTATAGTGAGAGAGAGTTTGGTAAATTCGAGGGCTTGATGGAGGACTCGAGAAACCTTTGTTCCCTGTGCTGCAAGCCGCAATACACGAGGTTGTCATCGGTTCTAGAACTGCTAAAATTGAAGGCAAGCAATGGTTGGTCCGACAAGAGTTTCACAAAGATTATTAGGTCTCCTAGTGGACATGCTTCCAACGGAAATGTGTTGCCGAGAACCACCTACCAAGCCAAGAAGATTCTTTGTCCATTAGGAATGGAAGTAGAAAGAATACATGCATGTCGGAATGATTGTATCCTGCATCGTAAAGAGTATGCTAGCTTACATGTTTGTCCGTGTGCAAAGCATCCCGATACAAGCGTAAAATGACTCGATGATGGGAAGGGCATCGAGGTGAAGCAAGGACCTCCTGCTAAGGTGATGTGGTATCTTCCTGTAATCCCCGTTTGAAGCGTTTATTTGCAAACCGCAAGGATGCAAGATTGATGCGTGGCACCGCGAGCGGCGTAAGAAAGACGGAATGATAAGACATGTTGCTGATTACGCGGTGGAGGAACATCGATAGGATGTTTGTAGATTTCGTGTGGAACCGAGAAATATAAGGTTTGGGTTGAGTTCGATGGAATGAATCCTTTTGGTAACATGAGCGGCCGACATAGCACTGCCCGTGACTCGTGCATGTACAACCTTCCTCCTTGGTGTGTATGAAGCGGAAATATATTTTGATGTCACTACTTATCCAAGGGCCAAGCAACGACAACGATATTGATGTGTTCCTAGCCCCATTGGTGGAAGATTTTGCAATCTTGTGGAATGAAGGGGTACATGTATGGGATGCGGACAAACGAGAGAACTTCACTCTACGGGCCATGTTGTTCTCGCACCATTAATGATTTTCCCGCCCTTGGTAACCTATCGTGGTTGAGTATAAAGGAGCCAAAGCGTGTCCGCACTGCTTAGATTATACCGAGAGTGTGTGGTTGAACAACTCGCGAAAAACTGTGTACATGCGTCACCGTAGGTTCCTTCCAAAGTATCACCCATACCGCAAGATGAAGAAACAATTTGACGGAAAAAAAGAGGATGACTCAGTACCAAGACCTTTTAGCAGGAAAGAGGCGTATGATATGGTCAAGGATATAAATGTTGTGTTTGGAAAGGGACGTAAATTGAGGAAGAACATGTGGAAAAAGAGGTCAATATTTTGGGACTTGCCTTATTGGGAGCACTTAGAAGTTCGCAATTGCATCGATGTCATGCACGTAGAGAAGAATGTATGTGACAGTTTGATTGGTCTCTTACTGAACATTCCTGATAAAACAAAGGATAGTGTTAACGCAAGGCGTGACTTGGTCGCTATGAACATCAGGACCGAGTTAGCACCAATAGAGACCGATAAAGGCCGGACGTACCTTCCCCCAGCATGTTACACTCTGTCTAAGTCCGAGAGAACTTAATTGTGCCAGTCCTTAAATGGTGTGAAAGTTCCATCCGGTCACTCGACAAGCATGAAGAAACTTGTTTTCATGGAACATTTGAAATTGATTGGCATGAAGTCTCACGACTGTCATGTGCTAATGACTCAAATGCTACCTGTTGCAATTAGAAGTATTTTGCCGAACAAGGTTCGAGTGACAATCATAAGGCTATGCTATTTCTTCAACGCAATTGCTCATAAGGTCATTGATCCGGATGGACTAGATGCTCTGCAAACCGAGGTGGTGACAACTCTATATCATCTAGAGATGTATTTCCCTCCATCATTTTTTGATATCATGGTCCATCTCATTGTCCACCTTGTGAAAGAGATAAAAATATGTGGCCTTGTATTTCTACGTCATATGTACCCTTTCGAGAGGTACATGGGAATTCTGAAGTCCTATGTACGCAATCGATCTCGACCGGAGGGTAGCATCATCGAAGGTTATACAACAGAAGAGGTCATTGAATTCTGCATCGGCTACATGGCTCAGGTAGAGCCGATAGGTGTACCTCTATCTCGTCACGAGGGGAGGCTAGAGGGTATCGGGACTATTGAGAGGAAAGCAATAACTCCGGATCAACATACGTATACTCAAGCCCATTTCATGGTTTTACAACACATGACTGAAGTGACCCCATATATTGAAGAGCACAAGGACATGCTACGTCAGGAGAATGCAGGCCAGTCAGAAGTTTGGATCACGAGACAACACAACCGTCAGTTCAACGAATGGTTCAAGGCGCAATTGACTAGGAGGTCGTCAAGTGAAACACTACAATGGTTGGCAAAAGGGCCAAAATTTACAATTGTGACATGGCAAGCATACGACATTAATGGCTACACATTTTATACAACAGATCAAGATAGAAAGAGCACAGTGTAGAACTCAGGTGTCCGCATAGATGCCTATGATGCGCACGGCAGTACCGCTGGCCCAAGCTCGTACTACGGGCTTGTAGAGGAGATTTGGGAGCTTGATTACGTAATTTTCAAAATTCCTCTATTTCGGTGCCGTTGGGTCCAACTTCCACGGGGTGTAAAGGTTGACAAGTATGGTGTCACTACCGTGGACCTCGAATGTGTAGGATACAAAGACGAACCATTCGTACTCGCGAGGCAAGTTGTTCAAGTATTTTATGTAACCAACCCGGCAAATAAAAAGCACCATGTAGTTCTTCAGGGAAAAAGAAGGATTGTCGGGGTTGAGAATGTTGTGGATGAGGAAGAGTACAATCAATTTGATGATTTGCCTCCATTCGGACACGGCATCAGGCTCGAGGAAGAACAAGGCGATGAAGCAAGCTATATGCGTGTCGATCATCGTGAAGGGCTTTATTTAAAATGATATAGCCAAAGTGTAATAAATGATATTGGTTATGCTTGTGTTTTTCATAAATGTATATGTATGTTCCATTGTAATTGTAAAATGACTAAGGAACTAAGAAATAGTTATATTTATGGTTATGCTTGCGTTTTTCATAAATGTATCTATGTTCCATATTGTAATTGTAAAATGACATAGGAACCTAGCTAGTGCGGTATTTATAGTGAACTATCACAAAGCGGTTTATCAAAAGAAACCGTCTGTGATAATACATCACAGACGGTTCTATATATATAACCATCTGTGATAATGTCATATCACAGACGGTTATATTGATAGAACCGTCTGCGATAGCTCATCTTTAAATACCCGCTGCTAGGTCTGCGGAGTCCGCTCTGGCGCAGTCTCTTGTCTCCACCCTGCAGCGCCCCTGCTAGCTAGGTTTTGCTCCCTCCCACCGCCGGTCCCTCCCGACGCCGCCGGTCTCTCCCGACGCCGGTCCCTCCTGACGCCGCCAGTCCCTCCCGTCGCCGCTCCCTCCCGACGCCGCCGGTCCCTCCCGTCGTCGCTCCCTCCCGACGCCACCGGTCCCTCCCGTCGCCGCTCCCTCCCGACGCCGCCGTTCCCTCCCGACGCCGCTCCCTCCTGACGCCGCTTTATATGCTTCACATGAATTTTATGTTATATGCTTCACATGTTATATGCTTCACATGAATTTTATGTTATATGCTTCACATGTTATATGCTTCACATGTTAGCTTTATGTTATATGCTTCACATGAATTTTATATTATATGCTTCACATGTTATATGCTTCACATGTATTTTATGTTATATGCTTCACATGAATTTTATGTTATATGCTTCACATGTATTTTATGTAGCATATAATATATGCTGCAGTTGTTTAGCTCACTGTAGGCACTTTATAGAACCTTGTAACAATAATATATGTTGCATTTGTTAGCTGCAAGGTCTATTTAGAAGGCCCATAGCTCACTGCAATTAGTTAATCGTTAGAACTTTGTCAAAGGGCATAAAGCAAGTGACACACTCCAGTGTATCTTGTTCAATGAACTTGATGCACTGGTTTGTGTCACTTGATTCATAGAACTTTGACAAGCTGGGTCCATAGCTCACTTCACTTAGTTTTTTCTTAGAAGAGAGATGGCGTCCACACAGTCTTCGTCGTCGTCATCTGGGTCTCACGCTCCCAAGACTGCGAAATCTAAACGTGGCCGAGGAGTATCGAAAAGGCCAGAGGGCCGAATGACCATCACGGTGGTCTCTCCGAATGGGGTCCCTCTGGAACCGACGAAAGCAGCGTCATCATTTCGGACTACCTGCGGGATAATTGGAAGGCAACGGGTCCCCATCACCATAGCAAGCTGGAAAGATTTGACAAAGGATCACAAAAATCAGCTATGGGAGGAACTTACAAATTCGTTCGAGATCCCAGCAGAAGCACAGGGACTCGTGCAGCAGCGGCGCCTCGCGATGGGAAAAGCATGGAAGAATTTTAAGAGCACTCTTGTGACGAATGCGTGGCCGAGGATGTCACGCCTTCACGGTATCCTTTCGTGTCGCGAAACATGGGAGGCCTTTGTGCGAGATGAAGACGACGACCGAATTTGTACAACAAAGTGCGGCGCACAAGGATCTCCAGTCACAAAACACGCACCCTCACAGACTCGGCACTGCTGGGTACACGGGTAAAATCCCGCAATGGAGGATGCAGGATGAGGTCGCAATCCGATCGGAGGCCTCTCCGCCATTTGCCGGGATCGCAAACGAGCGCGCTCGAAACTGGTTAAGAGCGAGGTCATCAACCACATTTTCGGGTGTCTCTTTCAAAAACCCCGCAGATGAGGAAGTGTCCCAACGCCTGGTAAAATATGTTAAACAACATAATTGTTAACACCTCTTGAAATTCATGGGTTCAAAAATAACATGATTAATTGCCTCTTGCAGCAATCATTGACTACCGAATCTTCTCGTGGCTCCTTTGAAGAATATAGGGAGATAGATTTACTATCACAGGCCTTGAAAAACAAGGAGCACCCAGGTCGCACACGAGGCATGGGGGTTTATGTACCTTGGAGGCACGGATTTCCAAATTACTCCGACACATATAGGAGTAGGAAGAGATCCAAGGCGTACCGCGGCGAACAAATAAAACAGGAGCTTCGTGCTCAACTTGAGGAACAACTATCCGCCTCACTTCAAGAGCGCATCGCCTCACTTCGAGGAGAGATAGATTCGTTGCGGGAAGAAGCGAGACAAGTCCGCAACCAATCGCAACCCACTCCTAGTACTGCGGTACCGGTCCCCCTCAACGTCGCGAAGAGCTGCGCGCCCACACCAATTTCTGAACATAGCGACGACCACTTACGTATTGATGACATTCGTAATGTACCTCTTTAGAATGGTACATAGATCTCTCCGTGGACGCCTTAACTCATCTCTTGTATCGTTATGTAGGAGCCCATGCCTTGCGACCTCAAAGTCGCTTGTTGGCTCTATTCCGTTGACGCCGGGCGCGGCATGGTGTATCCATTGCTGCCGGGACGCCGGTGCACGGTGTACAAGTAGACACCGGTTTCATAAAGGTCAGTGGACATGATTAATGATATTTTAAGTCCATCCTCTTGAGAAGCCCCAAACGAAGAGATTAAGACATTAGGGATGCCGCCCACACATTCATTCAGTGGCCCAAGAGGGACATCGTCCTCGACATGTCCGTGCCACAATCTTCAGATCCAGTGGCCCAAGAGGGACGCCGCTCGACTGGCACATCGGCTCGGTGGCTCCACCTCCACCTCCAAATCCAAGAAAGTTCATTGCATCGGCTCCGCCGAGACGCCACCGAGAACATATCATAAGCGAGGCTCCAAGGCCTCCAAGACTCATGCGAAGAAAATTAAGCCGGGTCCCGTGCCATGGAAGTTTATTCTAGGAGTGTCGTTGGTGCCCGATTCACAATTACGCCAACATGAAGCCAAACCGGCAGAGTGCATTCACTGTGAAATATAACGAGACGCATTTCCTCCATGACTTGGGCTACATCGTCGTGACATTCGAAGATTTATTCTTACTATTCAATCTCGACGAACTCGACGCCTCACTTCTACGATGCTAGACACTGTAAGTGTACTGTACAATGAAGTTCTACATTCACGTTATACAGATAAATGTCATTACTCTTTCTTTATGTATAGATACATGATCCAACAAGCCCGGCAATCGCGACCACCGGTGGGTTTCCTCGACCCTCACTTGGTCTCCGAGCAATCTATCAACGCAGATGCATCCTTTGTGGAAGGTTACATAACGAGGGGATTGATTGCTCACACCGACAAGGAGTACGTCATGGTACCCTTCAACCAAGGGTAAGTGCTTCACTAGTTGCCACACATATGTTTCATTTGTACTTTACATGCAGCATGAACTTAGGATTAATCACTATGGCGACACATATGACTAGGAATCACTGGATTTTGATTGTGATTGTACCAAAGTGGAGCAAGGTAATATACCTTGATTCCCTCCTTAGGAGCAACCACGACTTCAGTCGTGTGCAAGAAGTACTTAACAGGTAAACTCATTTCCTCCATACATAACTCTATTGTAATATTTCTTTTGTTTGCCACGGCCGAGGCTAAGTTTTTGAATCACGAGGGTGTTTGCGAATATGTTGCCCAAGGAGGAACACACGACAAATCCAAAGTGACACGCTACGACACAACACGCAATTTCGGTACCGCTACAACACAACAATCCTATATCATACTTTGTTATAATGCCTCTAGAATTGACAATACCGATGTATGTAATTCTATTTTTGCAGTGCCACCAGAGCTACTGTGGCAACGTATGTGGATTCTACGTTTGCCGTCATATGAAGGAAATCATGGGTACTAAGATCAATGATCCGAGGTTTGTCAGTCCTTCCAATAATTATTATTTTCGATTATATTACACACACATGCTAATTAATGACTTAACATTGCTCCTAGCGACGGCGGGTGAACTTCGACTAAGTGCATATGATCTTGACAATCTCGTCGAAATTGCAATCATCTCCCAATT
The DNA here is from genome assembly GCA_036346575.1 of Dendrocalamus sinicus. NCBI lineage: Eukaryota > Viridiplantae > Streptophyta > Magnoliopsida > Poales > Poaceae > Dendrocalamus > Dendrocalamus sinicus. The sequence continues at coordinate 33,202,466 of CM070648.1, read as the reverse complement.
CTTGCTAGCAAAGGTCATAAATAAGAGGAGAGTTCCACGCCGCGATGGTGATAATTAGATGTTGAAACATTGGATTCAACTGTACAAATCAAACAATTCCTTCAATTGAATTCATTTGTCAGATTTTGTGTAACAATTTTCATTCTATATATGTGATATTGTGATATTGTTACATTCATCTGTGTATCGAATTTTGTTGTAATTTACTATGAGTTGCAATTAACTTATATCTGTCATTTATCCGTAATCGCTTGCTTTGAGAGGGCATGGCTAGCATATCCGAGGCTAGCCAAGAAACAAAGAAATAAAATGGATGATGCACTTGGTATCACTGGCGGTTCGTTGTTAAAAATCGCTCAGTGATACCATATCACGCACGATTTCAAAGAGTGCCGTCGTGGTGTGATCGATATCACGACGGCCTTTATATCGACCGTCAGGATAAACACAATATCACGCAGCGGTTAGTAATACAAACCGCTCGTGATATTGTGTATATCCTGACGGTCTTGATTACTAACCGCTGCGTGATAGACGAGTATCACGACGGTTGTTTATCAAAACCGCTCGTGATAGTCTTGTAAAAAGCGATGCGTGATAAAAGACTATCACGAGCGGTTTTGATAAACAACCGTCTGTGATACTCGTCTATCACAGACGGTTAGTAATCAAGACCGTTTGTAATGTTTTTATCACAGACGGCTCAGGAACCGTCTGTGATAACCACCAACTATCACTGACACCTAAACACTGACGGTTCAGGAACCGTCTGTGATGACGGTTCCGAACCGTCTGTGATAGGGCTGTCTGTAGCAGTGATATATCAATATATGATAACCACATCTCAGTGTCCTGCTAGTATTAGGCTTCAGTTGAGAATCTCTGTTCTAAGATTATTACTATCAGCATTGGACAAATTGGTTGACATTAACATATAGTACATGCATAACCCCAAAGTTAGTAAATTTCGCCTTGTGGCTAAATATGTCGAGAAGGATAACTATAGCAAAAAGCACCATCTTGCACATAATCTGTCCTAAAGGAGGGCGTGCACTTGTACAGTCATATATTTTGTAATAAATGAAGTAAATGGCATTGATTCTGTAGTCGTATTAACTTTACAGACCAGTTCAAAGACTAGCTACAAAAGGAGCCTCTCTATCTCCAAATACAATTGTACATATATAGGCACTATGATTTGACAAGATAGCACAGGGCTTCATGTATGAAGGCCAGGAGAAAGTACACATAAACAAACTAGAGTATAAAGGCATGCACGAGTCATAAATTAAAACAAAATTAAGCTCTGCAAGAATGCATGGGAGTTGAAAAAAAACTCTAGAGCATCTATACATTACTCTTTTGCAGGCAAGAGAAGCATATGTACTGGCAACTGACTGGTATCCCCATGGTATTTAGTGACCAAATTGTTCCACACACCTCACCTTGCTAGTTGCATTGCTCATGCAAAGATGTGTTTGTTTGCAGGGAAAGAAAGGAGGATACTTTCTATGTTAAATTTTTGAAGTTTCAAGGCATGCCCGTGACCTCCAGGGCATTCATAGGAGTTAAAAGAAGTGAGATAGATAAATTATATAGTAATATAACTCTACACCCACTGATGAGTATCATCTTTTGATGCAGCAACAATTTCCTACTGCTCTTCCCAGCTATTGGACTGCATGCATGCATGGGTGTGATGCAATGCAGGTAACTGCTTCCATCAATATCATATCTCTGCAAGAGAACAAAACAATTCCACCCCCAACTTCTTGAAATACTAACTGAACAAAGTTTCCTTATCTTTTGACTCCAAGGTGGATTGATTAATTACACCATCATCATGTGTATGTCCACTTAGATCATGAAAGTTGGTGCATGTTTCTTCTAGCACTTGGGATTTGAGGAAAGGGAAAAAGTTTTGTGAAGATCTCTTGATTATATGATTCGTGAAATCAAGGGTACTCTCCACAAAAGGAGAGGTTAGGAGATAAACATTGTAATCAGAAAAACATGAAAGAAGAGATGAGCTTAGACAAACCCATAGCTGGACCAAAAAGCTGGGTGCTGAACATGATTTGTGGATTGCTTTTTTGCAAAGGAGATCTAGCTAGGGTTCTGGTGTGCAGTACTCAAGCCCCTCTTCTATCACTTTCTCCATTCCTTTCTCTGTTGCTTTCCAAGCACCAGTTTGTATAACTAGCCCTAAGAGAGCATATGCCACCCCATGCACACATCCATTTCAGAGCAGCCCTGGTGATGAGCCCAGGGTCTTGCCATGGCCCTAATTGCAGTGCTGCACATCCATCACCTTTAGCTTGAGGGCCAAAAACTAAAAGATAAATCACCTAAACATTAAACAAGCCCTAGCTCACAAGGAGATGGCACACACACACACACACACACACACACACACACACACACACACGCGTATTTGTGACAAAAACAATTTGCTTTTGTGTCCTGTGGGGATTGGCTGTGAAATTTGAATATCACGGAAGATTCTGTTCCATATATGACAAGCTGCTTTAATGATGTGTTTGCAGAGACATTTTATGAGTACATCACATGACCTTTCCCCATCCCACATGTGGCCCACTGCATTTGACTGGGTAGATCATATAAATACCCAAAGAAAAAAAAGGGAAAAAATTGATGAGATGGAGATCATCACATTACCCATGAGATGAAAGAGAGGGAATACTATGTTGGGTCTTCTATATATAGATCACGCCAAAAATAATCTGATGACATCATGCATGCCACATTACAAAAAAACCAGCCTTTTAGACATGTAGTATCTGACAGTTATTGTCGGTTATCTTCAGATCCCTGGATTCAATTATTTCCACATCAGAATTTTTCTGCTGTTGGAGGGTCTGTATATATCTGATTATTGTAGCACTTTTCAGCCCATGCAATTTTTTTTGTAATATGAGCCATATTGATGGGTTGGATTGAAATGAACCATCGGCCATTATTGATCATTACAATAAGATACTAGGAGGAGCAGGGAGCTCTATGCAAATATGAAACTGGCTAGATAGGAGATCTTATGTGAATATAGACCACTGTTCATGCATGTTCCTAGACTGTAAGGAGAAGAGCTGCACATTAGTTGGATTTTAGCATGATTGTCACTCTTGCACCTGCAACCTCGTGACCATTGGATGCACTTGATTAAAATCGAGATCCTTTTGTTATGAACCCGCCACCTAACTATAATACCAGGCATGTAGAAATAATGTAGGGAAAATACGTACAGCATTGCCCACACTTAGCTGCACAAATACTTTTTTCCTCAACAAAATGATCACTAAAGAGAAATTTGGACACTGTTGGACCCATAGCCCACCGAAATTCCATTTTTGCCCCAAAGCAAAAATTCCAAAAATAGACCCCATTTGAGCGCGTTCACGGGAGGCGCCACGTGGTGTATCGTTCATCCGGTCGTGCGGTCGGCGATCGCACGACCGCTCGGCGCGCGCGCTCGAAGCGCACGATCACGCGCGAAGCGCGCGCGCGCGCCGCCCACCGCGTGATCGCCCGCGCCACCGCGCGATCGCCCGCCACCGCGCGTCCGCGCCGCCGCCGCGCGTCCGCCCCGCCGCCAGCGTGTCTTCACGGCCGACCGCGCGAATCTTTGCCATTCGCGTCCGTCCTTCGGCCAAAATGAAAAAAAGCTGCAGACGCACACGCCAAAATGAAGGGCTTTTCGTGTACCCACCAAGACACGCGTCAGAGCCCAAAACGGCCCCCTCGAGCACACGCGCATGCGAACTTAAAAGCGCAAGGAGAAGGAAGAAATGCTTGGCGGCCAGAAGCTCAAGCACGCTTGAAACGGCCGAGCGAGAGAGTGAGGAAGCGAAGGAAAATGACGAGTGAAAACCCGTAGATTTGAGTTGTGTTTGTTCGAATCTGCGGTTTTGCAAATACAAAAGTTGTAGATCGCCTCGTGTGCTTCAAGAAGAGGTAAGTCTTGTGCCCATGAAACTAAAATTTTATGTATGTGATTAGTCCATAATTAGTCGATTAGCACAAATCATCGTTTGGTAATGTTATTTTATGTGAATGTGTGATACGCGATGTTAATATTTGGTACGTTATGTATTTGTAGGTAATCTTTATGTGAATATATGTATTATAAGTCAATGTGTCATACAGTGTGTATGTGTAGGTAAAAATCAACATATGATGCATGCTTTATTGTAGTGTAGATAATGTTGTATTTTATGTTGAAGTTACGTATTGTAATGTAGTTAGTTTTTGCTGAAGAAAAGAGAGGAGCAAAGGAAGAGTTGAATTGTTTTCGTTTGGAATCAGTGGACTTGGCAAGTAGAAAAGTTGTAGATCGTCTCGTGAGCATCAACAAGAGGTAAGTTTTGTGCCCATGCAACTATAAATTTATGTATGTCATTAGGCCTGAATTAATGAAACCATCTTGTGTTCTTGTTATTTTATGTCAATATTTTATACGCTATGTATGTATAGCAAATCTTGCATATGTTTAGCATGATGTATTGTAGTGTATATAGGGTTTCATTTTTTGTGAACATATGTACTGTAAAGTAGTTTCGATTAGGTGCAAAATATAAAGTTGTAGTGTGTAGACGTTGAGAAAACACATATTTATGTTAGAGCAATTGTAGGTGATAACAATAGTAGTAGGATTAAAATAAATTAGAAATAAATTTGGTAGATTAGAAATAATGGAGGGTGAAAGGTGCAGTAGTGGTAAGCGAGCAAAGTAATGGTATGGTGTGGGGAGGAGCGGTGAGGGCATGCAGTAAGTTTGCAAGTGGGAAGATCTTGGTGCGTGCTAGTGCACTTGTTGGTGTAGATCTTCCCACTTGCAAACTTATCGCACAGTCCTCACCCGCTCCTCGAGCAATTGTAGGTGATAACAATAGTAGTAGGATTAAAATAAATTAGAAATAAATTTGGTAGATTAGAAATAATGGAGGGTGAAAGGTATGTAGTGGTGGCCGAGCAAAGCAATGTATGGTGTGGGGAGGAGCAGTGTGGGAAGATCTTGGTCTGCGTGCTAGTGCACTTGTTGGTGAGATCTTCCCCACTTGCAAACTTATCGCATGATCCTCACCTGCTCCTCCCACACCATACTTACTTTGCTCGATTACCACTACTGCACCTTTCACCCTCCATTATTTCTAATCTACCAAATTTATTTCTAATTTATTTTAATCCTACTACTATTGTTATCACCTACAATTGCTCTAACATAAATATGCGCCACCACCTCTACTCTACTCTAGGCATATTTATGTTGGATCCTGTATGTGTTGAAAAGTAAATATTTATGTTGGAGCATTTGTAGGTGGTAAATTTGTAGTAGTTAGATTAGAGACAATTTGTATAATTAGTATGCTTAGTGAATGACCGTAGTATGAAGGTCATTTGATGGAAAAAATGATATGTATATTTAATTTGATGTATGGTACAATTAGAAAGTGAAATAGTTACAAATAAATCGTAGATTTAGAAATACAAAACATATAATAATCGAAATCATTAATTACATGATACGATTGTTACATGCGTGTGTACTAAAATGGTTGATTATGCACTTATGTTAGGTACGCAATGGTGGCATTGAACAATTGATGGTGTTTTATGGGAGTGGTCTCGACGTGATGGGCCGTATGGGGCGGACTGTCAAATTGCGAGCGGATCGTGATCCGCACCGATCCGAGCGCCATGAGCTTGTCCGAGCTACGGAGGTGTGTCCGTTCAGCGTTCGATCGAGAGACCGCAAGGAAGAAGTTACGGATCGAGGCGATCTATGCCTCAATGGTGGATGACGGAAGGGGAGCATATGGCAACTTCGAAGGTGACCAATGACGCGTCATGGGCGAACTACATGGAGGTCGTGCGCAACCCGATGCTGCGATATATGGGAGGCCAATGGTGTATGTCGAGTTCGTGGAGAGGCGTAATCATCGTGCATGGTTGGTTCAGATGCCACCGGTGGAGATGAAGTGGCGGCGATCATGAAGACCCTTCTGCGGAGAACATGTGGGCGAGGAAGTGGGTGATGAAGACGGCAGAGGCGTGCGCAGAATTTCCAGCGCAACGAAGGTGTGCACGGCAGGTGGTGGGCCGCCGTATTGGCCGTCATGAGTATCTTGGGGACCGGGTGGAAGAAGAGGACAGCGAGGAGGATGAGGAGGTTGAGACAGCAGCTCGGAGAGGACGAGGACGGCGAAGGTGCAAGCGGAGGGGTGGTAGGTCGTGTTGTGACCACGGACGGTGCGCACGTGTCGCCCGCATCGACGACATCGCAGCGGCAGCCCTAGTTCTCGCCACAAAGCGGAGGAGGAGAATGGGGTTCAGCGAGGCGCACTCTTTACGGGCGGTGCTTCCGTAATAAGAGTCTTTGTCCAGCGAGCTATTGCTAGACATGCCGTCAACATAAGCCGGACGATCGGGTCCACAAGTCAAAGCCGGACACGACGTTGTGAAGTGTGTGGACGGTCGTGTGGTGGCAAAGTCCGCGCACAACGGTACAAGGGCGTTGGCACGGAGTTCGGATAACGGTGCTGCAAGATCACGATTGCGAGCTTGCGGGGCGATACATAGACACCGCAACATGACATCACGTTATGTTGCGGAGGTGGTCACGCACCTCGCCCAGCGGATGTGTCAATTACCGAAGGTTCGATGGCGGCGCAGAGCGAACGAGGCGGGCTACAGTGAGCTACAAGAAGGTGTGGCGCGGCGAAAGGTGCCGCCACGGTATGTATGGGGACGTTCGAGGAGGCGCACGACCTGGTCCCAAGAATGCTGGATCAAATTGCACAATCAAACCTGCACTTACATAAACAGCGGGAGAGGGTCCATCCTACGGAGGGCCCGAATCTGTTTCATTCTTGACAGAGTGTTCGGGCCTTCCATCAGCGATACAAGGGTTCGGTGGTGCCGCCCGGTGCTAACCGTAGATGGGACGTTCCTATCCGGCAAGTACAAGGGCACTATCCTTACGCGATTGCAGCCGATGCAAATGACCGATTACTCAGTGGCATTTGCAATTGTGGAGAGCGAGAATACGAGATAGTCGGCTTTGGTTTCTTTGCAATTTGAAGAATGCCGTAGTGTAAGACAGCCCGAAGTGTGCCTTATCTCGACCGCAATGCGAGCTTGATGTCTGCGTTGCGAACATTGCAGATGGGACGCAGCCCCGCCCCGTGGATCGATGTGAAGAACGGCGGTGCATGAGGCATATTGCGCGAACTTCCGCGAAGGTTCCGTAGCAAGGACCTCATGAAGATGTTCAAGAAGCTATGCATGCAGAACCAGAAGCGGAAGTTCGACGCCTTGCGGAGGCAGCTCGATCAGGAGGCTACGAAGCATGTGCATGCAGCAGCAGGGGCCGTGGAGGGGGGCTCCACAAGAGTCGGGGTATTCTCACAATGGGTTCAGTCCAATGCACCTGACTTGGAAATGTGGTCTTTGTTGCACGACACCGGTGGGGCGAGGTATGGGATCATGACAACCAACATGTCCGAGGTTTACAATGGTGTATTGAAGGGCGTCAAATCCCTGCCGATCACGGCAATTGTGGCCGAGACCTGGAACCGTACCGTCGGGTACTTTGTAAATAGAGCTAGGATGGCGCAGAAGCACGTTGAGGAAAACAAGCAATACTCTGAGGTCATGCAGGCCTTCATGGACAGGAAGATGGAGAAGGCTCGAACTCACATTGCTCAACCCATTGATGGCTTAAGGAGGAAGTTTGAGGTCCGCCTAAGGCGAAGTATGTCATGGGTCAAATTAGAGGAGCGCAGCGGTATGCACGATTGGTGATGAAGCATCTTGCACCGCAACAAGCCCGGCCTTCGCACAAGCCATGCTCCCATGTGTACGCGGCATGCGTTGTATGGAACCAAAGCGTCGACACAAGACATCTCCAAGTACTACGACATGCAAGCACTTGTATGCAACCCGGAGTGCAGAGTTCCATTCCTACGGGTAGACATGCACTACAGGAATTATGGCGGGAGATAAAGTGGGTGCCCAACGATGCAATCAAGCATGTCGGGCGTGGAAGACGACAAAGCCGTCGCATCCGCAACGACATGGATGAGAGCCGCGAGGATCGTGTTCGGCGCCGAAGTGTAGGCTATGCAAGACCTTTGGCCACTCCTCGATCGGTGCCCAAACAGTAGGCATCAAGCAACGCTCCGTAGTACCAACCACAATCCATATGTAATGTATTATTCAGGAGGTGTACGCTTAATTGTTGGCTCGATGGTGTAGCTATGTATTGCACATTACCATGTTATGTATATTTTCGCACATTCCATATGTTTCCTTGTCGTGTGGGTCATATTGGTGTGCACATTTTACGTATGTTTTTGTACATTCCGTACGTTTCCCTGTCATAACATTTGTTGTGAGTTATGTTGTTATTTGTTGCACATTTTGTTGTAATGTAACTAACTTGTTATCCTTCTTTGGCAGGACATGGCGTTTGAGCTGCTAGAGCCCCGTTGGGACGAGCACCACCGATGCCATGTGTGGTTGTCGGCACCCGCACAGGGGCCTCCTTGCTTCGTCCTTAGGGGCCCCCGAGAGAACTTGCTTCATGTCACCTTTCCTTGTTGTTTCATAAATACAGGATACAGGCTCTGAAAAGCCTACATAGGGACATTTCCATGGACTATGCCCACTGCACCAGATAACCTGCGTACATAAAGGCCTCCTATGTCTTCCATACCACATCTCCTCCTCAAGCCTTCACAATACTACTACACAACAATGTCTTCCTGGAGGTCCGACCCATTTGGAGTGCCGGAGTGGCATGAGCGCCCGAAGTGCCATTGCGGCTTTAGGACGATGTTGGGAGTCTGGACTGATCGAGTACAACGAGCCAAATACGGCCGTAGGTTCTTCAAGTGTCCTGACCTGGATGACGACTTCGTGGTAACGACCATAACTAAATCATTTCTTTTCCGTTATCGTTTTTCAACTTGATCCATGACATCTACCATGCCACACATAGGCTTGCAGGTTCATCGAATGGGTGGATCGGGTGTCGCCGACATGGCCACATAACCAGGCAGTGGAGGTGGAAAACAAAGGACAATACTTTGTCAAGATGACTCAGGCTCGCGAGGTGGAACGACAGCTGCGGCGTGAGCAAGAGCGCCGCATGAGGGTGGACCAAATCCGTCTGAAGGGCAAGGAGGATGAGCTGCAAAGGAGGCGGGAGCAGCTAAGTCCGCGTGAAGCGACCATCAAGCGTCGGGAGGAAGAGCTTCAAGCTCGGGAGGCAGCTCTCAAGTCCAAGAATGACAGAAAAAGGATGCGTGAGCCATCTTCAAGGTGCGATAAAAGGGGAAACAACCACGCTACACCCAGTAGACAAAATGTTACGGCGATTGGGTGGGTTAGTCGCATATCATGCTATATGTTATGCATGTAATAAAATTGTACGCAGCATGTTATGAAGTTTATTTCTATTCACATAAGGTTATTATCTCGTGTGTTCGCATTCAATGATTCAGATAGCAAGTCATTTAACAATATTAACATACTCTTGGTACACATATACGAGGAGAAAGCATCAGGCAAAGACAACACGAACAACTCATACATTTCACGTACATGACATGTAGCAAGTAGTACAACCACCAACACACCAACGAACACAAGAACTAAAATACAACACAACCGTACATAAAACATTACCAAAAGAGCTTGACGACAAGATAGCATAAAACATTGCGAACATACACGAGGATAACCTCCAGCACTACAACTTGAGGATAACAATAAACACAAGAAACAAAATAGCACACAACATTAAATTTATCTTCCACTCTAGTCTGTCAAAACGATGCTGCATCCCGACGGGTCGCAACCCCCACGACAACTCTCTCATGGCGAACACTTGTCATTCCTATTTCCCATTTCATCCTCCCACACCCGAATCGGCAACCACCATGAGCTTCTGCGATTCCATGACAAGAAGATTTTTAAACATACCACCACGATTTGAATGAACCGAAACAATATGACTCACCGAGTGATTGGGGCACTTGTAGTAGTGTCGCCGGGATTCTTGGCCGTCTGTGATGTCCTACGCCTAACCACCAAGTTGCAATTTGGGCACATCACCGTGGGTGCCCATGAAGACGTCTTGGTGACTCATTGCCTAGTCTTGGGAGTGAGCATGAAATAAAACTACACAGATTGTGAACAACTTACTCGGAGGTGACTGATAACATGGCGGGGAGTATGTGAGGATGGCTCCGCTTTATAGGTGTGTGGGGGTAGCCTCACGCACAAAGACCACAGACAACACAAATCTTGACCCCACACCATGCTCGGTGAGGAGACAAAACATGCCGCTTTTGAGGTGACCTCACAAAAGGGCCGGCTTTGCTCGGTGACATGACAAAAGAGGTCGACTTTGCTCGGTGACTAGACAAAACAGTCGACTTTGCTCGGTGACTAGACAAAACGGCTCTTTGTTGAGCTACCGCCACCGAGCCGCTTGATGACTCGGCTAGGCCATTACGACATATACATATTAGGCTAATACTTTAACTTGGCGAATGACGTGTGGTACAATTTTCTACGCACACGTAAGAGAGTGAATGCACAAATTCCTGCAGTCTTGAGGGACGAGCCTATCTCATCAATTATCCATTTTGGTCCCCGAGCTAGTGTCAAAGTCAATAAGTCATTCCTGAAAGTCCCAAGTGCAATGATACACATCACATTCAAAAGGCATTACATAAGAAAGCATAAAATGCAAACCGGGACAGATGTACATAATATTGACAATGAAATAAATTTTAATATTGGATCAAATAACACCTCTTACCGAATGAGGCCATCATCTTGGTTCCCGTGGCTTGAATAAGGAGGACATCATTTCTAGCTTGGGTGATCGAGTGTGCACTGATGCTCTGTATTTAGAGATAAGAGGCCATTGGCGAGAGCTAAACACCTAAACAATGCCAAAAGGCATGAGTATAGCCAATTCGTGATTACTAAAGAGAGCAGTTGTCCTCAGTGGGATGCCAAAAGATGCCAGCTTTGGGCAGTGACATTACTAAAGAGAGCAGTTGTCCTCAGTCAAATGACAAAAAGAGGCCAGCTTTGCTCAGTGAGATGACAAAACATGGCAGCTGTGCTCAGAGACATGACAAAACGGGGCAGCTTTGCTCAGTGAGATGACAACACATGCCAGCTTTGCGCAGTGACATGATAAAACGGGGCAGCTTTGCGCAGTGACATGATAAAACGGGGCAGCTTTGCTCAGTGATATGACAAAAGAGGTTAGCTTTGCTCAGTGGGATGACAAAAGATGCCAGCTTTGGGCAGGGACAATACTAAAGAGGGCAGCTGTGCTCAGTGACATGACAACAAGAGGTCAGCTTTGCTCAGTGGGATGACAAAAGATGCCAGCTTTGGGCAGTGACATGACAAAACGGGGGCCTTTTTTCAGTGATATCGCAGCACTCCCATCTTTACTCACTGCTACGACCACGCGGACCATCTTTACACGTACGAGTAGAGACAAAACGGCCCCTATAAATTGGTATGCATTCCATTTCCCAGCGAACATTGCACATCCAAACCCCATACTCCATCGCGCTTCCCTCACCCAACCGGGATGGACAAAGGCAAGAAGAAGCAATGGGACAAGATGGTGAAGGATTGGGAGGAGACCGTGACATAGCACGGTCATTGCAGCCCGCGATGCCGCCGCGATGAGAAAATAAGGGCGTCAGAGCCGGTAGAACAAGCCCATCGTGCTGCGATGAAAGGTCCCCAGGCGCCGCGTAGCAACAACCCCATCCGGACGTCCCCACCGGCGTTCGCCACAACTACCACTGAGGGGAGACACCTCCCTTTGTTGGTGCGGGACGTGTGCAAGTTCTTCAAGTCTAAGCACCGCATCAGTCTAGGTATGCGGTACTGGGGTTGCGCAAACTACTCCGGTGACTACCCCAACCGCCGCTTTGACACCGCAACCTATCGGCGGCCGTGCGACCACATGCACCATTTTCCCTACCTTTTCTCCTTCACAACACGCACTAACAATATCTCTCTTTTATTTACGATCTCCGAACCCCTATGTGCCTACCGCAAATGGATCGATCTTGAGATCCACCACGAGGACCAATGGACCTCGACTTCGAGGAGTGGAATGTCACAAAGGAGAAGGAGTTCTTTGGAGGAGGAGCGCCGCAAGCACGAGCACACCTGCGTATACAGCGCGAGACGCAAGCTCATCTTGAAGCGTGCGCGCGTAGGATCGGGAGGCTCGCGAGATGGAGCGCGAGAGAAAGAGGGAAATTGCGGCTAAGGCAAAAGAGGCCGCGGAGGAGTTCAACGCCGAGCGGGCAAGGAAGGGAAAGTGGCCCGGTCCACACTGAGAGGTCGTCTGGCAGTTGGGTGGGTTAGTCGCATATCATGCTATATGTTATGCATGTAATAAAAATCTACGCGCATGTTACTCCCAATCTGTATTATGAAATTTAATATCTAGTATTTTCGCATTCCATGATTCACGTAGCACCTCATTTAACAATATTAAATGTACCAAAATTTATGTATCGCATTCCATGTTACTCACCTTCACAATATCACTTACCACTTTATGTATCGACCGTTCTATGGTCAATCTTTCCTACAAAAAATTTACCAAAATTTTTTATGCATCTACAACTTACAATGAACATAATCTTGTATTACAACTTTATCTGATTTTTATCCAGTTTATAACTACAAAATTGCCAAAACTGAAAACAATCACGAGATTGCAAACCCTAAAAACACAGCAAACCTTAAAAGTCACTTACCACTATTTGTATCGATCATTCTACGGTCAATTGTTCCTAAAAAAAATTTACCAAAATTTTATTGGCATCTACAAGTTATAATGAATATAAATTTTTATTACTACTTGGTCAGATTCTTTCCGAGTTTACATTTACAAAATTGACAAAACATACAAATAACATGGTGATTGCAAACCTAAAAACCATACGAAACCCTAAATATCACTTACCACTTTACGAAACGATCGTTCTATGATTAATCGTTTTTAAAAAATATTTATCCAATTTTTTTTTACATCTGCAACTAACAATGAACATAAATTATTATTGTAATTTTATCTATTTTTCGCAGTTTATAACTACAAAATTGCGAAACTATACAAATATTCACGAGTATTGCGATCGGGGACATGCGGTCGGGAGCAAACGCGCTCGTGCGATCGCGGGACCGGGACGCTACTGGCGGCGCGGACGCGCGCGGTGGGCGGGCGATCGCGCGGTGGCGGCGATCACGCGGTGGGCGCGCGAATCGCGCGCTTCGGCGCGTGATTGTGCGCTCGGGCGCGGCGCCAGGCTGGTCGTGCGGTCGCTGACCGCACGACCGGATGAACAGTGGCCACGTGGCAGCCTCCCGTAAACGCGCGCTCAAATGGGGTCCATTTTTGGAATTTTTTGCTTTGGGGGGCCAAAAATGGAATTTCGGTGGGCTATGGGTCCAACAGTGTCCAAATTTCCACTAAAGATACATACTTTGTACCATGCAGAACTCCAATTAGATTATCACACAATTACCATTGCAAAAGTATAGCTTTTGCCGAGGCGCGAAGGTGGCGAGTGGCGACGAGAATTAATACAGGCATCAATGCTGGGCTAAGCGTACAGAAATCAGAACGAGGAAGGGGCGTACAGAAATCATTCATCCCAGCAAACTGTACAAAGTTATGTTTTGCATGAGCAAATTCCATCTTTGTGTGATGTTTTAAGGCATATAAAAGCTTTTCTGTAGGGATATTATTTTTACGAGAGCAAATGCAGTTCATGTAAAGATAAGAGCAAATGTTTTTTCCCTCGATAAAAAAACCCAAAAAACAATAAACATGATAGCAGAACTTTTCGATATTTCCGTAGTTTAGCAATACCCACAGCCTTTTTTGGATTATTATCTACTAGAACAGTTGTAACTTCACATTGGGCAGGAAAGACCAGAAACATAATTATGCAGTAACACTATTGGTTTAAGCTTTATATTTTGCTTGTTTAATAAAAAGTTTCTTAAAACAGCTACATGCACCTTTCTGAGTAATTAACAGATGAATGTGCCTCTTAGGGTCACTCTACTAGAAGTGGAGCTTAGTGAAATCAGTGGAAAATATCAAATATCTTTTTGTTGCCATAGAATTACTTAAAGGTCCATTCTTTTTAACAAGTAACAACCACAAACCACATGATCAAGCTTTTTGTGCAGGAAACAGAGAAAAGGAGAAAAGGCGCTTCAAAGATGAGGAGGTTGCCCACCCAAGGAAAGCTTTTCAGAGAACATTTCCTTCTTTCCTCGGAGAGAGAGAGAGAGAGGGGTGGGTCAGGGTTCAGAGCATTAAGGGAAAACTGATTAAAGTCTGTGCTCATAAAGGAGCTGTAAAGATGTGAATTTACCACCCCTCATTCCAAACTCTTACACACCCCACATGTGCATGCCCCCGCTCTCTCTCATGCTGCCATGGGTCGCCTTAGGATACAGAGACAGGAATTCCTCTGAGCACTGGATTTAGGCATCTTTTTTGGGCTTTTAGTTTTTTTTAAAGTCGAAATAAATAGGACGGTTTCTTAAAACGGATTTTTCAAACGGTTTTCTAGGCCTAAAACCGTGTGTGCCATTCATATTCACGTCTCCACGGTTCGCTGCTATATCAAAAACACAGACAAAAGCGATCAGCCCCCAAAAGAACAAGGTCTTAGGTGTTTCTGCATTAATAAGCAGAGGCCATCATCTTGTGTGCAGAGGAGCCTCGTAGATGAACCAATTGTACCACCTCTGTCATGGGTGTGGGCTTTGAGTCCAACCAGTTCATTATTAGGAAGTTAGAGATTAGTTTCTATTTGTTAAATATATGATTAGAGATATGATATTAGTTTCTATTTATTAGAGATATGGTTAATATTAGATTCTATCTATTAGGGGGGAGCTCATCTATATAAGGTGGCTGCTACATGCTATTGGAACCAAGCAAGAAATAACAAATCATTCACATCTAGAGTCTCTCCCTCCCTTTACGCCGACGTCGTTTGGCTATCCTCTCGGCGGTATTTACCTCTATGAACTAAGGTTCATAACAATTTGGTATCAGAGCCAATACTATGGCTTTTGCTGCCGAGTTAACAGGTAGCAAGATCATTGTTGGCTATGAAGAAATCATCGCTGGACTAAAGAATATCGAGAGTATGTTGAAGAAGATGATGGCAACAAAAGATAAGGCACAAGCAGTTGTTGCTGCGCGATCTACGATGGCACAAGGAGCAGGAGCAATAGTGGCCATGCCATGGCAACGGCGTTGCTACTGCTGCTTCTTCATCCAGTGCGGGCAGTAGTGTGACTTGAAGCGACGCCGGCGTGGCATCTTTCGAGGTCGGTGCATAGGATACAAATTGCACCCTGTGACGATGACGACACTTGGAGAGGCGAGCGCGGCGATGCGGCTCTAAGCAACCGTGGCGTTGCAGCAGGATGCACCCCTACTCCAAGAGCGCACACCGGTGTAGCCATGGCAACCTCCGTCACGTTCGGTTCCTCCACCGCCGCGGGCTCTAATGCGTCCTCACCCTCCTCCACCGGCCCAGCCCCAGCCCCGCCACTGCCAAGGCCGTCGCCTCCTTTCCCCATGTCCCTGCCTACGCTGGCAAGATCTCCTACACTACCGTCGCCGCTCCCTCCCCGTCCTCCTTCGCCGCGGGCGTCACTGAGCACGGGGTCTAAAACTTCGCAGCTGGCCCAACCACATTCCCACTCTTTGTCCTCCAGAAGGCACAGGCGGAACTCATCGACTACTGCGGCTCCGGCATGAGCATCATGGAGATGAGCCACCTTGGGAAGAATTTCGATGCTGCCATCAAGAAGGTCGAGGCCGACCTCCGCGCTCTCCTCGACGAGCTCTCCACCGATGACGCCGCCCTCTCCGCCGTCGAGCGCGCGGTAGCCCAAGTCACCCTCGACGCGCCCGTCTGCGCTGCCGCCAACGAGATCTCTGTGCTCCGCACCCGCCTCGCCGCTGAGCAAGTGGTAGACCAAGCGATCCTCACTGCGCCTGTCCGCGTCGCCGCCACCGAGGTCTGCACTAGATCTGGCATCGCCACCTCGCCTCGGGCTCTTCCTCGACACCGCCTCTTGCCGAACCCCGACCTGGATCGACGCTGCCACCTTGGCCCACCTTGAGCGGCGGTGAGTGGATATGACGCATGTCACATCTGGACGCTCTCCACCGGCTGTCAACCATTGGGAGCTGGAGCCATCACCGGTGGGGAGCCAGAGCCGATGCCATTGGGGAGCCGACGCCATCACCGCCTCTGCTTCCGTCGATGTGTACCATGCCTCACGCGTCTATGGCAATAAATAGGAAACAAAGGAGCCAAAAAACCAAAAAAGAAAAGGAAAAATATGTTCTTTTGCAAGCACCGTTGTCGACGTGGAACTACAACCATAGCCACCGCCTAGCATCTCGAGGACGAGCTACATGTGCGGGAGGGGTGTAATGTCATGAGCGTGGACCTTGGGCCCAACTGGTTCATTATTAGAAAATTAGAGATTAGTTTCTATTTGTTAAAGATATGATTAGAGATATGATATTAGTTTCTATCTGTTAGAGATATGGTTGAGATTAGATTCTATCTAATAGGGGGCATCTATATAAGAGGGCTACCGCATGCTATTGGAACCAAGCAAGAAATAACAAAGTCATTCTCATCTAGAGTCTCTCTCTTTACACCGACGCGGCCGACCATCCTCTCGGCGATGTTTACCCATATGAACTAAGGTTCATAACAACCTCATTCATCTCAGCATAGATGAACAATCGTTTTATATTGGCGAGCATGCTGAGGTTCCATTTGATCATATTCTATTAACTAGTTCACACAACACAAATTAAGAAAGGTATATTTTTGCGAGTAACTGAGTATAACTTCTTTCTCCCAGAAAAGAAGGTTGATGCTCTCTCCAAAAAGTAAAGAAACAAAGTTTGAACTCAATATGCTAGGAGCCTGGGATAGCAAGTAGCTTAGAAAGGGTTAGCAAATGAGAGTTGCAAGTCGCTTACCGGCCACCTGTAGGCTGTAAACCAACTGGTAAAAGACACTGATATCTTGGCAAAGTTCTGACAGCATGAATAAGCACTTGAGTTAGAAATACGGCAAGAGGACATCTGGAGGGAAAAAACCATTACAACTAAGAATGATTAAACGGTCTATTAATACCACATAAATATACGATAACGTTCCAAGAGAAAAGTAAGTTTTCATCAAAGTAACCATTTACTTTCATCCCCTTATGCAGTTATGCATATATGTATGTATTATATAGCATGCGCCACGTCAACCATTTGATCACTTGCAGGCATACAAGATAGTGAAGCAGCTGCTAGCCGGCGCACAGATGAGCTAGCAGAACAAGCCCATGCATGCCGGCTCACTAATTATTTCTGCCTATATATGGCGCTGCTAGGTTCAGTCGGCCAGACATGAGTCCAAGCTCGTGCACTGCACACGTGAGTTGACACCAGGGCTCATGTCCATGAAGGTTCCACACACACACACACACACACACACACACACACACACACACACACACACACACACACACACACACATTTAAACTTGAACCACACAAGCTAGCTACCAATCTGCAGAGTGCAGCTAAGCTCTGTGCGGTGCAGTGAAGCCTCTCTCTCTCTCTCTCTCTCTCTCTCTCTCTCCCTCCCTCCCTCCGTCCTTCCCTCCCTCCCACACACACACAAAAGTGCATAGCCGAGGTCTCTCGTCTGGTCTTCTGTTGCACCACATGGAGTCACATGCACCAATGCCTCCTCCCTCCCCTTCTTTTCTTCTTTTCACAATCCAATTCGCAGAAGAGAACAGTTTTACATGTTTCTGTGTGTACCTACTGTTTGCCTGGCCTTTGCATCTAAAGTAAATATTTCTTTTTTTCCTTTTTTTTACTGGACCTATGCCCTGTGGATGGCTTTGCATAGAGCCTTGCAAGCACAGATCTTTCCTACCTCCTCTTCCCGAATCTAGTCATGCTCAGGGTTCAGCACTCGCCTCTTGTCTAGAGAAACCACAGTGCGTTGGTATAAACAAAAGGTTAGCCCACTGACCTAAAATTATGAATGAATCAAGCGCATAGTATACTCATGTTTGACAAAAGGTCTTCTATTGATAGCTCTTATTCATGGTTTACCTTCACGTCCTAAAATAAGATATTCCTAGGAATAATAGAGCATCTAAAGGCCTTGGTTTCATAAGTTGAACAAAGCAGAAGTTGATCGTTCAGGCACCTTTTTAGCTTAAGCAAAGTGGTGAGTGGAAGAAACAATCAAATCAATGATCCCTGACCTTAATTAGTTTCTCGAGAATATAGAATATCAGATGGGAACAATGGCAGGTGATTGAGGGGATGTTTTCTTAAACTTAAATTGATTTCTCAAGATAGAAAGAAAGGAGCTGCAACACTAAGGTTGACAGTAAGAAAGCTAGCTAGTCCTTTGTCCCCAAAAAAACACCATAAAACCCAAAAAAGGGGATCAATAACACATCCACTACAGCCACAACAAAAGGCAGGACTAGCCATGTGCCAGAATTTGTTAAGGTAAAAACAACTAACACATTTCTAATAAGACATTTTTTTTTCTCGAATACGCAGGAGAACTGCGTATCATTGCATTAAAGAGAGAAAAGGATCGGCCCCTTACAAACGCCACCACCTCACTCCGGGCCGGTCTGTGAGGGGTTGTTTTCTTTACCTCTAAGAATTTAGAATAAAAAACTTAGAAAGGGGTAAGACCTGACCACCTAATAAGACATTTAAATGTGATCCAAAAGGAATTAAAGAAAAAGGACATCTCTACTCACTGTGATATATGTGGATCCCATCATTCAGTCCTGAGCTGCTCTCTGATTTAATTTCCAGGCTTCCTGCTTATCCAAGTACCAGGTAAATTAAGGATCACAAGATTCATTTGTTTGTCCCCTGAGAGGCAAAAGATCTGCTCCCAACTTCATGGTGTATGGCTGTATGCTACGTACTAACCTGATCTCTCTCAATCTCAAGGCCTTGACATGTGTCTCCTTTGGAGCATTTTCAGAGCATCTTGTGTGTACATAGAATATGCAAACGCACACGATGGCCTTGTTTACAGTTTGGTGTATCATACTGTTCAGCTCGGTTTCCCGCTCATGTACAAATCATAAAGAGATATATACTACTGGAATACACAGAAAAGAAAATGTGGTGTAATATTTACTTTCAGCCTATATGTTATGCAAAACATACCATTTCCAATCAGATTTTTTTTTCATATCTGAGACTACACACATAACCTAAACGGCTAAACCAGGCTTAAAAGTTTATGGCCTCATCAATTCATCAGATAGCATGTGAGCATATATACTGGCAAGTTAGAAGGACAATGAGAAGATGGACAATTTACTAGCAACACAATAACATGGGATGTCTCTACAGCGTGCTAAAAAGGAAGCATGTAGGGAAGTGCAAAGGCAGGGAATTAACCAAGTGACTGAAGAATGTTGCGAGCAATGATTGTCCTAGTGAGCTCCTCTTTTGATATGCCTCCCTTGAGGTGGTCTCAGCAGACTCTGATACAAAGATTTAGATTTCCCTGGATAAAGTGGGAGGGGGGGAAGCAAGAGGAAAAGCAAGTGGGAATCATTAGAAGGTGCCAACTTTCTGAACCCAGTGGGTCCACTATGGATCAAAAGTTGCCCAATGACCTCTAAATATGCGGAGTTTTCTAAAGGCTGTGACTCCATACTGTAACTCTTATGTACCAAAAGAATGTTGTCTTAAACATGGTATAGCTAAAGATGGAGGCTGTCTTTACTGATTTTCCAGGGAAAAGAAGCAATGCATTACCAATGAGAAGGTAGAAAATTCTTTGAACAATGCAAGATTTTCTTGTAGCGGAACAACAGATACTTGAAAAATATGATGCAGTTTTGGATCTCGTGTGCATGCAACTTATGTGTCATACAAAGCTGAGAAGGCTCCTAAACTTAAAAAGAAAAGAAAAGAAAGAAATTGCAACTCTAACATGTTATATTTAAAAGATATTGGCATACTGACTTGCTTAGTAAAGGGCATATTCTGTCAAAATACGTGGTGAACGAATAGAAACAAAAAAGCATATGTACACGCATGCACATCTTAGGTTATAGGAAACTCATAGGACCTCCATATGTTGGTGCAATGCAGTCAGGAAAGAAGCATAAATCCAAAGAGAACTGATAGATTCCTCTAGTACCTTCCTTTGGTCCAAGGGATTTCCATACCTGCAGAAAAGCAAAAGTCACTTTTGAAGTTTAAACGAAACATGGACTTGCATCGGATTGTCACCATCAGAAAAATCAGAATTTGTAAAGGCTTTACTTGGAAAGATGGCACTTCTTTTCACACAATCCACAAACGGGCAAAGGATCCTAAGAAGAATGTGATACAATAAATTGCTTTGCAAAATCTAAATATTTCTTTCTGTGACAAACAGTAATTAAACACACTAACCTCTATAAATAATTAAATAATTGATAGATCATCCGGTCAGTGTAAAACATTACAATATAAAGTGATAAATGCACCAACTAAAAGATGATCCAAACCTTAGCATTGAATTCTATAAGTGCAATGTAGGAACCATATTGTGTATGTGTTGTGGTCGGTGTTGGTTGGGTATAGGTCCAAGGACCAAGGGTAAAGCACTCACTCTTGATCGGCTGGCCATGCCACCACCAAAACTTTGAGGCCTGTTGAAAAGGAGAGGAAGACTAGAGAACTTTATTTATTTCTTTGCTTAATGATAATAGGTACAATGTTGTCCTTTTATAGGGATGGCTAAATTTGACCCTAAGAAATATATATCTATATTAAGCAAACTAATCCCTAATAATAAGAAAGTTATCTCTAATACATGAAAATAATCTAAAAGGAAACAAACCCAAATAATAAGAAAATTGCACCTGCGAGCTATTGTTCACGCGTACGGTACTGTTCACGGTGCTACAATACCGCGCAGGTACTGTTCATCCACCGCGGGTACTGCTTATCCGGCGCTCACGGTATTGTTCGCGAGCATGCTGTGTGCATCTGTGGGATCCTAGGCCAAAACATTACATCCCTCACAGCAAGACAGTTCGTCCTCAAGTTATCAGGTAGCGGCCATGGTTGAAGTCCTTCGTAACTCCATGTCGACAAGAGGACACGATGATTATCTTATGTCGCATGGAAGAAAATCAGCGAAGCTCCAATGGACATCAACCCTTGGGCGTAGTTTGATGACGCAGGAGACGTTGAGGGCATGGGCACCCAGCACATAGCAGTAACATCACGCTTCTTGCCTTGGGATGCAATGGTTGTAGAAGAGATGCAACGATGTTGATGACCCCTACATGGAAGCGGTTGTGCTCCAAACTTGCGAAGGCACGGTGTCGGCCGATCGCATGGAGATGACCGCCGTTGGACAGCGACAACCTTCTTTCTCGGCAAAAGCACCAAAGGTGAAGCCTAAAGAGGATACGCGATATCTCTTTCTGTTCCTTTAGCTTGTCCATCAACTCCATAGCCTTCTTCAAGGTGGCCATCATATTGTCGAGTAAAAACCCTATTTTCTTATTGCTAGCCATCATCATGTCCAACGGAGATAATACAGCATCGGAAACCATGGTGAGTGGCTCTGATACCAAATATTGTGGTCGGTGTTGGTTGGGCATAGGTCCGAGGACCAAGGGTAAAGCACTCGCCCTTAATCGGCTGGCTATGCAGCCGCCAAGGCTCTGAGGCCTGTTGAAGAAGAGAGGGAGATCAGAGAATTTTATTTATTTTTTGCTTAATGATAATAGGTACAATGCTGTTCCTTTTTATAGGAATGGCTAAACTTAACCCTTAAGAAACATATCTCTATATTAAGAAAACTAATTCCTAATAATAGAAAAACTTATCTCTAATACATGAAAATAATCTAAAAAAACAAATCTAAATAATATGAAAATTACACCCGGGAACTACTATACCACACGGGTATTTTCATTCGGCACTACGGTACCCCACGGTATTGTTCGCGAGCCTGCTGCATGAATCGTCGAATCCTAGACCATAACACTGTTTCAGTGCCAACAGGTCATAGCTAAACTACTGATGCCCTGAAACAACTCCATTGTGCCCTTGACCATTTTAAACTAGCCTGATTGCATGACCATGTCGAGGGGATCCAATTGAGTGATGCACAACTAATTTTATTGATGTCACTGTTATTAACTGGAGCTGCAAAGGAAACATGATGACAGGGCACATCTTCAATTGACAGCCAGCATTGCCAGGCCTCTCAAGTTTGCCTGTCCTGAATGCCGCCTCAGGTTCCAATCGTTGTGGTTATGGATTCTTTGCTTGTCAGTTATCTGGAATATGATCTGATGTTACATATATAAATGCAGAATAGTTTTGACAATTTGATCATTACTTTCATAATTCTAGACTTGAAGCATAAATAATCAACTATTTATTCCGAAGAGTTGAACAGCCACGGCTCATGTATGATTGATCACATTTATTAGTCATATTCATGTGTCAGTCATTAGTCATTACCAAACATTAATCTGCTTCCTAACACAATCCACTATTATTGCCTCTTAAACATCTACAAGTTCCATAACTGTTAGTTGTCAAAGGACATGACTGATGGTCATACCGGTCTCTTACCATGGAAATGAAAGATATTATTAGTTCACACATTTACCTCAGCAAATAGGTAGATAACTGTTTATAGTATGAAATATGTCACATCACTCCAGTGTTCAAGATTCAGTAAGTTCAGAGGATGAATTAGACTCCATGATGCCAAATTACTACAGGATTTACCAATTGTTGTAAACATCATTGAATACAAACAACAGCAGAGTTTGCTTAGCACTGACATATGAAAAGAAAACTAATAGCTCTAATGTTTGGGAAAGCAACAATAGCAATTGATTCTAAGGGAATATGCACACACTGCACTGTAAAATGTATGACCAAAAGAAAAGATCTGAGATGTGAATTAATGAAGTTCTTTGTAGACGACATCCATAGTACCTTTTCCAATTCTCTGGCAGCTGGCACGAATCAAGGCCTATAGATTTCTCTTCTGCTTTAGTGCTCTCCGTTCCGCTACCTTCATCCACATAATCAGTATTGGAAGCCAATTCAGATTCAGATGATCTGATTATGTGACATATCTCTGATGCTTTGTCTTCTTCTGCTTCCTTTTGCGTCTTTGTCACCTATAATCTGAGTCTGAGGAACTATAAGTTGTGCTGCTTTAGATGAATATTTAGAGTCAGTCACTGATGATTCACTGTCAAAGTCAAAACCTGAAGCTTCACTACTATCATTTTATGAATCACTATCTAATTGGTGCTCTTCTCCTATTCTCGGTGTTCTAGAAAGCGTTACACGCTAGGTGGGAAGGCAAACCCATTAGAAAAAGGCAAAGAAGTTTTTTTTTTAACGGTGGCAAAGAAGCATTTGGCTAACACAATAAAAAAGCCTTCTCCGTACTCGTAAGTCATAAGATTATCTGTATCTTGGCTTCCTTCCTCTTTTTCCAGAAGCTTGGTCTTTCTTTATGTTCATAGCATTAAAATTGCTTCTCTGCTGCTTCACACTGGCTTCATCCCTGCTAAGTCCCTTAGCATTTGATCTGCTGCTGCCGATATTCTTTCACATGCAGCCTGAACCTTATCATTGTTGCAAGACACATTGATTTATGGAACAAGACCCTCTAGTTTATGAAGGCAGCCATCATGTTATCCTGCAAGATGAACAACCCATATTGGTTAGCCAAGCGTTTACTTCAGCGAACAAAAACTGAAATGAGATAGTAGCCACAGTACCAGTCAGAGTCAACATCCACGAATTGCTTGGCCTGAAATGCGGTCTCCCATCACTATGAGCCTCTGCATTAGACCTCCTAACACAGTTGCCAACAACCCTAATGCTTAAAATGAAGTAAATCCAACGCAGCCAACCCAAAAATTTAGGCATTTAATTAGTGAGGCTTGTCATACACAAACTGGATTGCCTTAGAAGAAGTTGGCTCTCCAGCAACTACATAAAGAAAAATCATACAGTTTGTGATCATTACATAGCATGAAATCCTCCAAGGCAAACCTCAAGCAGAAGGCAGTGGCAAATCATAACTTTCCTTGGCCATGCGAACACATAGCAACCAATGTAACACCTCCACATTAGGGTCCTTCTCCAAAACCACATCTCTAACAGCAATCTGGATTGTACCACGGTGCATGACGATCCTCCCTCGAACCCTCAACAGAGTGCCCAGAGTCACCACCTCTGACATTTTCAATGCCATCTCTGCAGTTGGTCAGAATCTAGTGTCCCAGATGAACTGTATGCAATTATGTGCTGATGGTTCAGCCACAGGACACATGGTACACAACCAGAGCCATCATCAGATAGGAACGGAAGGGGCGGCGTAATCCTCGGAGATGAACCCAAAATCAGATAGGAAAGGAAGAGAGCCCTTACCCTCCTTGCCTGTTGGATTGGAGAGGTGCCGCTATCGCGGTGGCCTAGGGCTTTGCAAACAGGGGGGGTAGAGGCGCCGCACGTCGAGTCACGGGAGGCAGCGCACCGCCGCGGCCCAGCGTAGCCGGAGCACGGCGAGGGAAGAGCGGCGCGCGGAGGGAGCCGTGGTGAAGACGCGAGCGGCGCCGAGCACGGCCGACCGGGAGATGGGAGGCCGCGCGCCGGGAGGGGCGGGCGAGCCGGAGCGAGGAGGCGGCGATGTGCCGCCATGGCTTGATCCAAATCCAAATTTAATTAATAAAAGCCTGATCCAGTCTAGGTCCAAACTGTTAAAGCCCAAGCTTGATCCAGGCCCAAATTCTGGCCTGGGCCTTAGCCTGAACAGTCCTTCACCACACGGCGAAGTCAATGCAGCACGCATCGAACGCGAGCAGCGCCGCCGCCACGCCGGGCCGGTGAAATTGCTGCAGTCGGAGGAGGGGAGCGCACTGTCACCGCCGGCAGTGATCTTGACGACGCGGCCATGTCGAAGAGCACTTGACCGACTGCACCTACAAGTGCCGGCCCAAAATATATGGCAATAGCTTAAAATTGGCAGCTAAATCGTGCGTAGTTACAACGTGTAACTGGAGGGAGACGTACGGTAGTCAGTTGTCACAGCCGAGCATGAGGACGAGGGAGGAACTGGGGAGGCAGGCGCGGAGGAGCGGCCGCAGCGCCGGGTAGTCTGGTACCAGTCGAATTAAGGGGTGGATTTAATCCACTAATGGCTTATAGTTGTACTGTGCTACAGTAACTCTATTTTAAATTATGTGCCTTTTTAAAATAAGATCTACAAGTTAATTATAGTAGATATTATACTGACTTCAATTGTATCAGCCAAAATTGCATATGACTGCCTCCCTCTTCATAATCTTTCTCGTGAACAGCCATAAATCAAAACCCATAAACTATAGTCCAAAAGAACTCATCCAAGAACTCTCCGCCATCCTTCCGCCGGTAGAGGTGTGGAGGTCTGGAGGAGCAGTAGCCGTCCTAATAGGCGGCGGCGCTATAGTCATTGTCTGAGTCCTTTCTTTTGAGGGGATCAAATCGAACTTAGATTATTTTTCAGGGGAAATTGAACTAAGGGCATGTTCTTTGCGTCTTCTAAAAATGGCTTTTGCTACAGTACCTAACTTTCAAACAGAGTATTTTCTCAAGACAGGGTCTATAAGTTAATTGTAATACATGTTAAAAGCCCAACATCTGTACCAGCCAAAATCACAAGCGGTATCTCTCTCTTCGTAATCTCTATCATGAACAACCCAAAATTCAAAAATTTCAGCCAAAAATTATAAGCCACAGCTATAAACAAAAAAAAAAGAACAGGCCCTAAGATGTTAGTACATAATAACCAAGAACAAGTCTACTTTACCCCCTTGAAATTTTGTGTTTATCTAAATTTTAAATCTTTGCCCTTCTCAAGCATTAATACCGTTTATTTTACCCTAAGACCGATTGAAGGTGGTTTTGCTTCAAGTTGGTGCTAACATAGTAGTGGAGTCCACCCGTCAGCCTCAGGGGGCCAAGTGAGAGAGAAAGAGAGATAGACAGAGGGTGGCATCAGTGCATAGGGAAACAAAACAAAGGATGGTGGTAGTGATACATGGGCTTCATCATCGATGGCAAGTGACAGCGCAAAAAATACGACCAACTACCATAATGGGTTGTAGGTGCCATAGGAAGATGAGAGGAGGTGACATCGCAGTCAGAGAAGCATTGTGGAGGCGAGGCCATGGTGAGAGGCAGTCGGCCGACAAAGGAACACAACGGTGGCAGTGCTACAGCCATGCTATCCATGATTTAGCATGAGCACGGGCTAGGCAATGTCTAGGAAAACACTCCATTTGCAAGAAATCAAACCAATACTCACCGAGGGTGATGAATCGATGGTGAGAATCAGTGCGGCCGGTGACGTGGAAGAACTTCAAATTATGACGGATGGCTACACAAAAATCAAATTAATTTGAGAGGGATACTCAAGAATGTTGAGAACATGAGAAGACATGGAATATTTTGCACAATATCCACTAGAGAGAGATGACGCAAGAAAGCCTCCCTGGCTGGTAGCATCGCCCTTAGCAACGGAGATGTTGATGCCGTTGGTGCCAAATATGTCGATGAGATCATGGTCGTTGGGGGCAACGATGGTGGCTTGGGCGCAGTGAGGAGGGAACTAGCGAAGGGGTTGGTAGTGGGCGACGGGGACTCGGCCTAGAGCTATAGAGCTAGGGCAGGGGGCCAGTGGGGGTGCTGGTGCGTTGAAAAAAGCAGAGAGGACCGGGGGCCGACCAGGGCAAGGAGGACAGTGGGGAGGGGCTTGGGTGGCAGAAAAGGGAGGCGGGGCGACTTGAGGGAGGAAGGCATGGGGAGGGGGCGCGATGATTATGCAGAGAAAGGAGAGAGAAGAGGGGAAAGAGAGGGAGAAGAAAATGGTGTGGAAGAACTCATAGAACATGACATGTGGGCCCATATTATTTTTATTTGCTGACTCAAATGACTAGTTTCCATGTCACCAAAAACCACCTAACTTGTCAAAAACCACTACCATATCAGCGCTATGTGGATGAAAACTGGGGAGGAATACTCTCAGGGGATAAGTTGACACGTTTTGATAGCTAAGGGGTGTCGGTTACCTAGTTTCATAGTTTGAGATTGAAACTTAGACCAACACCATAGTTCAAGGGGGGTAAAGTAGACTTATTCATAATAACTATGGCCCAGGCCTTAGCAAACTACGCTGACCCCTCCCTCACTACCGGCGAGCATGACAAGGAGATCCATTGTGGGCCTCTCTACTTACCCTATTCTGTCTCACTGACCAGTGGGCCCGGCGTGACATTTTGCTTAGCCTAATCAGTAATCAGTTAATTGTAAGTAGGTAGTTAGTGTTAGTATGGCATGTGGACCTGAGTATATTAGAAATTCTAATTAACCACTGATTTAGATTCTGAGCCACTGACATGCGGACCCCGTATCCTTAAAACTGCCATGTAGACCCAGTCTGTAGACCACTATCTCTGACATGTGGGTCCTAATTCCCTACAGACCACTGTGTGGACTAAGTCCATATGGACCGTGACCCCACCTGTCAGCCACTCCTATTTTCCCAAGTAAAAATAATCAGAAAGGAAATTAAAACTAGCTAGACCCCACCTATTAGCCACTGCATCTTTTCTTACAAAAAATAATTGAAAAAAATAAAAAATCCTAATCGACCCTACCTATCAGAACACAACGGTGGCAGTGCTACGGTGGCAGTCCTCACTTCAATTCCAACCAGTGATATTTGTTTGTAAATTCATTTAAATTCAAAATATTTCCAATAAGACCAAAATCATAATTTTTGGATTTTATTTGTATTTGTATTTGAATTTTATTTGAAGTTGTGTTGAATGCGGATACTTGCATGTACATACTTTGGCGCTTTGAACACTCCCTGAATGCTCCCATCGCTGACGAACAAGATCCTACACTAGCCATATTTGACCAAGGTAAGTTTTTATAATTGATCATGTTGAATCTAGTTTTGAAATACAAATATTTTACTTTCAAATACATGTGCATGCTTATTATTATTTACTTAAATACTATGTTAAATATTGATTGCCTAGCTATACCATATAATTGATACCTATTATTTCCCATTCCTTGATTATTGATAACATCTTCTTGATGTCACCCTAGGATACTTATAATAGATTAACTCCACCATTGGTTGAATTTTACTAGATTATGGTTGTGCTTAGAAATGTTGTTGTGATGAAATAAAATACAACACAAACATTACCAACTAAAACGTAAAAACATAATAATAGGAGTGATAATGTGGGTTACCACTGGAAATAGAAAAATATTTCATAAATTGGTGGAGACTCAGATGAGTGGATGGAAGGAGACTGGTGCCGTATCACACGAGATCTGGGTTTGTTGGCTTGTCTCACCTGAGTCAATTAAGGATCGAATCTTGGGCCACTCTCTTTTACACCTAATCGTTCAACCACAAGTCAAGTATGGGATTGATCTGGCTAACAATTTGCTTAGTTTCAATATGGATTCTTGTGCATTAGATTTGTAGGTGAATTTCTATACTTCTATTGTGATTATGTTAGGAGTGACCTGTAATGGTCACTGCCCCTTATGGATTTTGTAAACATGAAGGATCGTAGACTCTCTAACAATGGTGGCCTTCATTTAAAATGTTGCCCATAACGGTTGCATTCTAGGGTGACCCATAACGGTTCCATTCTACCCATAACGGTTGCATTTTGGGGTGACCCATAATGGACACTGTCCCAGTGTTGATGGGTCTCACCTCTGGGGTGAGAGAAAGCATTAGAACTAAGCATTGTTAAAGTATTGTTATGATTTTCTCAATCGCAAGTCTATGAAAGCATGTAGTAGCTGACATTATGAGTTAATCATATCTTATGGATAAAGCTATACAACCTTTGCAAAATATTAAAAATCTATTCAAATAGTCGTACCCCCAAGCATGGGCAAAGTGTAGAAATGCTACATGTTGTGGGGATGGCCTCCACCAGTATCCATTCAGCCTACTGGGTCAAGAGGCCCAATAAGGCATGTAAAAGATATGTGTACACTTGGAATAGTACCCTATGGTAGGGGTGTTATTGTAATGAGGCCTTATGGACATGTATATATACTTTCTCAGGTTAACAAGGGAGGGAGGATAACTCATTTCTCATACTCGCTATATTAATCCCCTCCTCTACTGTTTGGCTCGTTGCCGCAACAGTTGGCGCCATCCGTAGGGGACCGATGAACAAGCCACATGCTTGAGAAAAACAATGGTGCTAAAGAAAGCAACATCGGTAACCAAGTGAAAAAGAAGTATGGCAGTAGCAGCTGCTGAGACTGGTGTGCAAAGGCTGGTGGTTGAAGGCATGTTAGCCCCATGGCAGCGATATGTCAGCGCTGCAACCGACGAGCGGTTTGGACCGACACAGGAGGCCGGCTCCGATGCTAGCGTCAGCATGACTGTCGACCACGGCGGTGCGACTACCAACCACGATGCCTGCGCCACGACTGTCAACCACGACGCCCACACGGGCATGACCATGGACCTCAACACTCACGCTGGCATATCCACTGAACATGGTACTTGTGTTGACCTCATCGTCAACCACCACGCCTACCGCATCAGCACGCCTATTGACTCAGGGGTCCAAGCCGTCTTTGCCAACAACCTCATGCCGAACACCTCCACGCTGGCAGACCCCACCACATGAATGATGGAGGGCATGCTAGTAACAACTCTCAAAATACTGCAGCACAAGTCGACAGACCTCCGGAGTGCCATATAGGAGATGCAAGAGGATTAGAGTTAACAAATAGCCATAGCAACAGCTGCGGAGGTCGTGATCGATATGGCCGATAGTCGCAAAGCCCTACCCCTGCTTGTAGTATGATACAGTGCATGGATCCAGAGTCTCCTCTATCCACCGGCCTATAGCAGGCTACATGGCCGGAGGACATCAAGATGCCCACTGTCGAGCCATTCAAGGGTGATACGAACCCTCGGGAGTTCGTATGCGTCTATGAAACAGCCATCAACTACCGCTTTCCCTTCAAGGGATAGTGCACTCCTGGTTCTTCACCCTCGTGCCGAGCTCCATATACACGTGGGAGCAGATCCGGGACCGCATGTACAACAATTTTCAAGGAAACTATGTCGAGCTGGTGGATGCCAACCACCTTTTCACCATCAAGTAGAAACCTTTGGAGAAGCTCAAAGAGTATTTCCAGCGCTTTGCTAAGGTTCACTGCTAAGTCAAAGATGTAAATGAGACTACCATCATCAATGCAGCAATACGAGGTCTTCGCCCAAGGCCACTGGCTGAATATAACGCGCGCAAGCCTATCAAATTAGTCGACAAACTGTTCAACAAGATGGAGTAGTATGCAAGAGTAGAAGAGGATGTGCAGTGGCGTCGGGGTAATGCCTTTGAGTCAAAGTGTGTGTTTGACCCTGTGAAGGAGGGCTCCACCTGTAAAGAGTGAAAGAACCAACGGTACAAGTACGTCTTTGACATCGAGGGCAGGGGTGACGACAACACCACCACCTCAGCCGATCGTGGCTGTGGCTGCAGGGGCCGAGGTCGTGGAAGAGGCCGTGGTCACAACAGCGGTGGTGAGCATGGGCGTGAGGATGGGCAATTGCAGGGGTTGTGGTGTGAGGTGCACGGTCGTAGAGACCACCTCACCCAGCACTGCACAACCATTGCAATGCTCCAGGAGAGCACCGTTAGGGATAGAGCACTCGAGGCCAAAGCCTACTTCGGTGTGTGCGATGACACGGTTGTCTCCACAACGGTGTCCTACTTACTAACCTGAGGCCTCGGGGGGTCACCATAGTACAAACACTTTAAACTATAGCTTTCATCAATTGTTACAATTGTACAGCACTCGACGCGCACAATAACGGAGGAGGTAGGCTTCCGTCATGCTACTCCCCATCTAAGGGTTCTACTTTTATGTACTCTCGGATGGAGAGGTCACTCCTATTGGGCCGCTATGCCCAAAACCACAGTGACTCCTCCGCCCATCCCCAGTGCCATAGCCGACGTCGAACAATGTGATCCGATATGAGGGGACGGCCATCCTCAAGTACCTGCTGGCCAGGCAAACATCAACATAAGGCCACGACATAGACACCCCGCACTTTTTCATTGCAAAATGAGGGTTACGTCATGCCCATACCCATCACCATATACACAAAGCTGCGGATGGCCACAAATGCAAACTACTATGTATGACGGTGGAAGGCCTTGGCATCGCACCTACCGATCAGCTGGGACTTTGGATGCAGGCTCGCTGTTTGCCAGAGTACTCTCCAATGACTCTAGTGACTCCCACGTCGCTAACAAGACATCATCCAGTAGGCGGTCCCTCGCTACTAACTCCGATGCTACCCGGCCCTTCTCCTCTTCCAGCGTGGAGATTTGCCGCAGCAAGCCCTCGCGCTCCTCGGCGGTTGCCTGTTGGCCCTGCTCCACCAAGGCATGCACCTCGGTAATGGCCTTCACGCCCTCTGTCTCCAAGAACTAAATACGCTCATCCTTCGCCGCTACGGTAGAAACCACATCCTCGGTAGAACAATGAGTGGACATGGCCTCTGCCTCCGCAGCGGCTAATAACTCTTGTAGACCATTTTGCTCTCGGTGCCTCATAGCTTGATAGCATGAGCAAGGGCAAGGGCCTGCATGCCGATCTGATCTCAGCAACCAAACTACAAAAGTTGTCAGTGTACTCACTTACACGTAACTTCATCTCCGTGGCCTCGAGGGTGCTCTCTAGGAGCTCCGAGCTGCATGAAGAAAGCGCATAGTGGTGCAAGGCCGTGTCCGTGCAGTCTGTGGCCCCTGGAAAGCCCTCAGCACCTTAGGACAAGGCACAAAGTCCGCCACAATGAGCCACTGTGATTCCAAGCCAGCAGCCTTGAGGATGGTCGGACCCAAAGACACGTCCGCACCGGCAGCGCCAGTTGGGCCGTGACTAGTTTCGATGCTAGAGCCCTATGCGTGTTCCGGGGACCGGTGGCCTACTGACGCCGAGGACAATGTCAAGGAGCAAAGTGGGGAAAGCCTCACGAAATCACAAGAGGAGAATGAGTTAGTCATACCTGTGACTTGACTAGGAGACACCGGTTGGGAGGTGGCGGCCCCAGTGAACTCAATAATTGGACTCGTAGAGGCAGCGCCACCGCTAGCACCATACCCTACTTCAGCACCACTAATGTCCATGTCAGAGTCCAAATCCCCCACCAGTGCCATCAGCGCCACTTGGAACCCAAAACCCATGGGTACGGGGGAAGATGCTTGACCACACTTCGCTGCTCCAGTCTCCGGGGAAGCCTCATGAATGGGTGAGGATTGAACGACATCCTCTCAACCATGCTTCATTGCACAAGTATCTGGAGATGCCTGGCGGACTAGAGTCTCTGGAGATGTCTGGCGGACAACCGACGATAAAGATATGCCCTCAGGGGCATCCGAGACCTAGTGCCCCGCAGTAGCCTCGGGGCCGCCCACGTCACCTAGGCCCTTTGCGGGGCTCTTGATGACGACGCAGCCGACACCACCTGTGCCACGCTCTGGCTCAGGCTTGAGGTTTGAGTTCATGTAGTCACCTGACTCCGAGTAGGTACCCACATCAGTCTCCTTGGGCTCACCTACTTCGTCTAGAGGAGGCATCGAGAGGAGCGGCTGCGCCGTGAGGGGAGAGCGAACATAACCATGGTAAGTTACCAAGTGCTTACTTGGGTCGGTTGGCCTCGACGACGAAGCAACGGTAGGGCAGAGGCCATCGTCGTAGGTGGGTCCAAATTGAACATGCCATGGACGCATTAGCGGAGACACACCGAACATGCAGTACTCCTCTGTAAAATCCCGCATATTGAATCAAAGGGCGAACCCCCACAAGCCTCCGCGGGCGATGCTCGTCGTCACGGTCGAAGGTCACTGGTAGAGACATGATGAAGTCCATCGGGCGCTCTGACCACCTCACACTGCTACTACGCTCCACCTGGTGGTAGAACCACCACCGCATCCAGCTCGACTTCCACTTCGTTCGCATCACATTCGCTAGAAATAGCTTCATGCACGTAGAACAAAGAACAAAGTTGATGCTTCCTAAGTTGGAGTATTTGCCCTCCGTGAGCTTTTTGGTTGGCACTGAGCGTCGTGCAGGAATAAGAACAGCGCCGGGCTCGGCCACGTCATCTCCGCTCGAGAAGCCTAGCAGTACACCGCCAACTAAACGAGGGCGTTGGGGGTCAGTTGTGCCAGCTCCAACCCATACACCCGAAGGACCTCACAGACGAACATCACCATTGGAAATCGGAGACTGAAGTCAAAGTAGGCAGCAAACATGACCGTCTCCGAATCCATTGAGTGGAGTTCTGTCTCAACAATGGAGGGGAAAATGGACCGCATCGCGGTTCGAGATCTTCCCATCACACACTAGAGACCGAATTAGCTCTTTGGTCATCAGACTCTGCCCAGCACGTTTGTGCACACGCCGTTCACCTTCTTAGCTGCATTCCATTGCTTGTTGGCCATCAATTGATAATGTTCAACCAGCTCGTACTCCACCTCGATCGTCGACCGATGAGCTCTTACTGCTGGACACATCACCATGGCTCAACGAAGCACCGACGGCTATGCGACGAGGATGCCGATCGCCGCCGTGAGCCATTTATTAAAGACAAAGGGCAACGCCGGTTGGTGCGCTTGCAGGCGGGGCGCCGATGGCACGGTCGAGAGAGCGGCAGCACAGGGGCAACTGCTACAGTGGAACCCGTGAGCGAGGGCACTAACCAGTGCACACACGAGGAAGAAGAGCAATAGTGGGAGCAATGGTTCACTAGGGGCGTCAGGCATTAAGGGCAAAATGCCTTTTTCAGGAGTCCCTTTAGAACTCGTGCCACAAGACAAGACGGCGCACGATGTGCCAACCACAAGTGGATGCGTGTCCCCCAATACGGCAACAGCACATGACCACGGTCAACAAGACCAAACGCATAGGCTAATTCCTTACCAGGCCGAAAGGACAAAGGGGGGCAAAAGGCCTAGGAAATATGGTTTCGGCCTGCTCAAAATGAAGCATTTTACCATGAGAGGCTCCTGTTGTTAGGATGGCCACATCGGCATCCATTCGGCCTGTTGGGCCAAGAGGCCCAATAAGGTATGTAAAAGACATATGTACCCTTGGAATAGTACTCTGTGGTAGGAGTGTTATTGTAATAAGGTCTTATGGTCATATATATATATATATATATATATATATATATATATATATATATATATATATATATATATACTTTCTTGGATTAACAAGGGAGGGAGGATAGCTCATTTCTCATACTCTACTAGTCCCCTCTTCTACTGTTTGGATAGTAGCCACAATACTACTCTTGCGTAGTTTTCATAAATTAATGGTTTACTGGATAATAATGATTATGGACGAAAGTATGGAAAATGGTTGTGATAACTTGATATGGAAATAAATATGGTGAAGAGAACTCATTTTCTTTACTTAACTAAACTGGACATTTTGGTTTTAGTTAAAAATGGCTAAGTCATAGGTTTGAAAACTAGCTATAGTCTATTGTTTGGCAAATTGGCTTCACACAAAAAAACATAAAACCTTCCCTTGGTTAGGCCTTACATGTAGATATATGTCCCTATAAATGCATTCTGCTATAGAGACTTGCTGAATAATTTTGTATTTATTGTTGCTTAATATGTGGTTTTAGATAATGGAATTGATGATCCAGTGTGTGGATACATCTATGCCCCCAGTTACGATATGGAAGATGAATGTTACAACTAGGTTTAGCTCTAGTTGATTGCCTATGGTAGAACATTGAAGCCTCTTTTGATTTATTTACTTTCCGTTGTTTTATTATGAACAATCTCGTTTGAACCGTCGACCTGTTCTGTAAAATTTATGGGTTCTTATGTAATATGAAGTATCATTTTATATACACATATATGGATGTGATATTTATCAATATTATATTACGTGGGTTAACTACTGATCTAGAAACTAGCTCAAAACCCACACAAAATTCGGATTGAAAAATCGAGATCACTACAATACCCCTTTTAAATAATCTTATTTATAATTAATGGTACCCCAGTTACTACAGTCCAATGCCTCGAGTCAATGCCAATCCCAAGTTCGAGTCAATGCCAATCCCAAGTTGTCCCATAGCAGTTCGGTCGCGATGGGGTGATAGCTGGTGCACTCTCTCTTTTTTTTTTTAATTGTAATTGATACACTTGTTCCTCAAAAGGATAAAAAAAGCTTGGTGTTAATAAACCCACCATGTACTATTTCTACTGGTCGTCGGCGTATGCGTCGCCGTCGTCCAGCACCCCAGATTTATATCCCCCACTAGCGACACATGCACTCACCTAGGTAGCGACACATGCCTTTCGCAGTGAGCGAATCGAGTCGTGCCTCCTAATACAATTGCCGTTTCGTGGGATTCCACGGCCGGTGGTTAAGCTCACCAAACCGTGAGGGTGACACCGACGCCCAGCGATGGTTCGCGCCACCCAGTGGATTGTCCTTGTCCATCACTCTCCTTCACCTACTCGGACGTTACTACGTCGCTCGCCCAGTGGCGCGAGAGCTTCACTGTTCTCCGTGCGACCAGCTGATCCAAGTGGATACGCCATGCATGCTGCCAGGCGCCAGCCTGCACAAGACGCATGCTAACGAATTGGCGTCCTGTTTGGGGGAGTTTCAGCTTTACCCAAAAACTCCATTAACTAAGGCATAATTTATTTCAGCTTGTACTTTTAGTTTCTAGTTTATTTTTTTACTATTCCTAAATTTTATCTTTTTCTACCATTTTAGTTTTTTTGAGCTTTTTCGCCGGTTCTTTCTTTCCGTATTCGTTTGTGTTATCTATGATGAGCCAACCTCTTTTTTCTATTTTTAAATTTTTTAAATTTAATTACGTCAAATAAGCCACTATCAGATACAGTGTAATTTCAGTTAGCTACAGAATAATTTTAGCCATCTTATTTTAGCTCACCCAAACGGCACCTAAAACATCCTAGAGTGTACGTAAACCGATCTAGATCAGCCGGATCCCTCTTAATTTGTACAAGGAACCGATCAGCCCTCTGTCTCTATACCTTGTCTGAGAAGCTAGCTGCTCGAAGAAGAGGAATTATGGACACATGTCCCCGTTCTCAAAAAAAAAAAAAAGAAACGGAAAACATTCTATAGAAAATGGACATGTCCATGTATTACGAGGGCAATGATCGTTTTGGCTACTTTCTGTTGTTTTTAAGACACGTTTGGGTTTTGGATCACGCATTGAGACACCTTTCGTACGGCAGGTAGTAGAATTAAAGCATATGTGATACCCATTCTCTACTCATCATCCCTGATCAACTCGGCTTCAGTTTCTGATTTATTTTTCACTATTCATAAGTTTCGTCTTTTTCTGAACTTTTGGCTTTTTGTTGAGCTTTTTTGCCGGTTCTTTTTTTTCCCGTATTTATTTGTATTATACGTAATGGGCTAACATATTTTTTATATTTTTAAATTTAATTATGCTAAATAAGCCTCTGTCAGCTATAGTGCTTTTTTCAGCCAGCTGCAGTGTTTTCAACCATAAGCCATGAGCTTTTCAGCCGAACCGATCACCATCTCAAAACAACATTATTTTTTAAAAAAAGTAAAGGGTCAGAATAAGTTACCCACTTTACAAACATTTGCAGTACAGTTTGTTCGGCTTTGCTAATTCTCATTTGCCTGGGAATTTTTAGAAATCCCGGTCACCTTTCCTCACCGTTGGATCTCATTGTAATCCATGTAGATCATCCTCTCCAATGACAGTGGACAATGGTGGCAGCGGTTGGCAGATTAGGGCCTAGGTTCACCCGTTTAGGGTTCGAGTTCACTGATGCCCCCCGCTCTTTGGGCTTAGAGGGAGGCCGGGTGGCGAAAGATCGACAATGAGCGACGGTGACAGCACCGCTAGAGGTAGGTGAGAAGGAGGGCGGTGGAGGTTAGCGTGGATGACAAGACCAAAGTGGTTAGGAGGGTATGGGTAGTGGTGGCAAATCCGACGGTGCAAGGGCATATCTCGCCGGAGAAGAGGAAGAAGGTGGCGACATCGGCTTGGGGAGGCGGGGCAGAGGAGGAGGTGGTGGCATTGGCGAGGCGGCGGAAGGCAACGAGTGTGGAGAGGGTGGGGTGCAGTCTAGCACTACAACACAAACCCGATACATAGAGGTGTTTTCTTAATACAATAGACGCATTTATTTTTCCTGTCTATACAATGTATAGAAATTTTTTTAAAAAAACATATCAGAAGCTCCTTTCTATGCATCGTCACTATGAATAAAGAGATATTTTAAAAATACCTCTATATTCTTTGCAACATTTTATAGAGATGCTTTATTGTGTATCTAAGGAAATAGAAACATTTTATAGAGATGTTACCTTGTGCCACTAGTATAGCAAAACCACAAAAAATAAAATCTATTAAATACATAGACTCTTGTAAAGGTTGGTTCTTGAACTTTAGACCTCATGGGAATAATTTTTTTGAACTTTCCACTCAAACCCAACAAGCTCACTTGTTTAGTTATGTATTACAATATTTATATGTAGTTTTTTTTAACACATATCAACCACCTAAAAATGCTTCCAGAGGGTTCGAATGCGTCTCAAAAATATCTTTGCACAATAAAAACTTTAGGCAAATTAGAGAAAGCCTCAATATCGTCTTGTTTCTACGAGATAAAACTCTACGTGTGTCTCAAAAACGTCCTAACATCATCCCAAAACCTTACAGTACAATATTTTGGAGCGATTTTCAAGTGTCAAAAAAAGCCTATAGACTATAGGACTTAAGGGGTTATTCTTGTAGTGCGGGTCTGGGCGAGGAGGGGATGGGTGGGTTAGGGTTATAGTTGTTGCACGAATCGTGGAGCAAGTGAAAAGTGAGTGATCTTCGCAAAATTTCAAGCAACTTACAGATAGACAGCCTATTTGGATTATATTATTCATCCAGTCACATCGATCCGACAAGATCTGGTAGACATATCTGAGATTGTTCCATAACTTACCGCAAGAAAAGGGTAAGGAAATTACCGCACAAGCAACATCTCAACGACTTGTGTACGTCAAGCTCACCAAACCAAGCTTCTTCAGGACTGCCTACATGTAAATGTAAATTATGATATGGGGAAGTTTAACGAACACATAAAACCATAGAACCATGATAACATGTGCACGACTATTCAATAATCACAGGAGTGCTGAGCTCATCTTGCATATATATAATCGATGATAATTAATTTCTTTTCTAGAGTTGCTCATAAGCAATTACACCCTTTAATGCAAACTGCAGAGTGCACTGCTACAAAACATGGCAACATCTCCATGGCCATTTCGTATTGGTTTCTAAAAACTATTTTTTATAGAGTTTAATTTTCAAATGAAGTATCCTTTTAAGATAAGGTTTACTAATCGATTATAGTACACACTATAGTGATTTTATTTATGTTGACTAAAATCACACGAAATATCTTTCTATAAATTTTTTAACAAACTATTACTATTTATAACCTAAAGCCAAAACCAAAAGTAACACTCCGCAAGTAGTAGTACTCACTACTCATCAACACTGCAGAGATACGCACATAGGCAGCAACGATTAGGGGTGGGCACTTTAAACCCGAAAACCGAAAACCGAACCGAACCGGACCCGAATAGACCGAATTGTCGGTCTATTCGGGTTTCGGGGTTCGGGTTCGGTCAATATTTTCATTTAATTCGGTTTTGGGTTGGGTTCGGTTTTGGCCTACAAAACCGAATAGACCAAATAACCCGAATTATTTGATATGTCTCTTGTCTCTTGAATTCATGAACTTAATATGTGATGTATGTACTTATTTGATATGTCTATCATCTATTTACTAGCTGACTACTCATTGCTTTATGCATGAATATTATTTGTTTTGTTTAGCTCATTACAATTTACAAAGATTTTGAGGGGTGACAAGGGTCCCCATCTTATTTCGGTCAATTCGGTGGACCGAATAGACCGAACAAAAAATTCGGTCTATTTGGGTTCGGTCCTTGTTTTTTTTCTGAGAAATTCGGTCCTCATTTTTTAGAACCCGAATTTTCCAAAGACCGAATAGACCGAACCGAATAGACCGAATGCCCAGCCCTAGCAACGATAAGACGCCTCACAAATATAAAGGCGTAGTCGAGCAGGATTCTTGCGGAACACAACCGCAGCGCTCCGACACGTCCACCTCGAACTCGATCTCTTCACAACAACGCCGCTCCACCGCCGTGCACGGCCATGCAGCTCGCCGCGCTGTGCACCGACCCCTTCGTGCTGTCCTGCACCTTCCTCTGCCTCCTCCTCCACCTCGTGCTCCGCTCCCTGCACCCCACCTCCTCCTCCAGGCGCCGCCTGCCGCCGGGCCCGCCCGGCGTGCCCCTCCTCGGCGCGCTGCCGCTCGTCGGCCCGGCACCGCACGCCGGCCTCGCCACGCTGGCGCGCAAGTACGGCCCCGTCATGTACCTGAGGATGGGCACCTGCGGCGTCGTGGTGGCGTCGTCGCCGTCGGCCGCGCGGACGTTCCTCAAGGCGCTGGACGCGCGGTTCGCGAACCGCCCCGCGGTGGCCAGCGCCGTAGACATCACGTACGGGTTCCAGAACATGGTGTTCGCCAACTACGGGCCCAAGTGGAAGCTCATGCGGAAGCTGGCGAGCGTGCACCTGCTCGGGGCGCGGGCGCTCGCGGACTGGGCTCGCGTGCGCCGCGACGAAGCCGGGCGCGCCCTGCGCGGCATGGCGGAGGCGGCCGAGGCCGGGCGCCCCGTCGTCGTGCCGGAGGTGCTCGTGTGCGCGCTCGCCAACATCGTTGGGCAGATCACCGTGAGCAAGCGGGTGTTCGACGCGCAGGGGGACGAGTCCAACAGGTGAGGGTCGAGGTGCATGCAACCGACTTGTCTTTTTTCAGCTTTTGATTTCTGTTTTTAATTTTTTTTGTAGTAATTAACTTTTAAACAGAGTATTTTTAAGATAAGATCTACTGGTTAATTATAATATATAATGTACCGACTTCATTTATATCGACAAACACATGTGAGTTTCTATTACTCTGTAATCTCTCGCACGTACAATCTAAAAACCACAAGGCACACCTAAAAATCACAAACAGCAGCTAAAAGAACAGACCTAATATTAGCTTTCGTGCCTTCTCTTTTTCCCTAACCTCTTCTTCCCACTGAGGTAGAGAGAATCCACCAGCAGGAAGCCGGTCAGTTCATTCTTGGTGGATTCTGTACAACCTCTGCTATCCATTTTCCAATTGGAGAGCTTAATTGCGGTTGAACTCGACTTGGTAATTAAGATATCTTTTTGCTTCAAAATACACGAAGAACATGCAAACATTACATTTAAAAAAACCGACAATTAAGATCCCACTCCAGCCCAGGCGAATTTAACCATGGTTTATCGCCAACTGCAATCCACGGCTCGCTCGTACTACCCATGCTTTAGCCTATAGTGGCATAAATCGGCCTAGGCAAGTGTTCTAGCCAGATAGAGAGACACAATTTTCAGTTTAAAAAAGCACTAAAACCTTTTCCCCTCACTATTTTTTCACTCTCCACGCTCTCCGTTACAGGATAATTAGTGGATGGTGGAAAAATGTATGTGAAGTGCACAATGTGCGTAGACATGTGTCACAATCACTCTAAAAAAATGATGGTTTCTTCCATAGTTGAACTTCAAGCCTCAGCGTTTTGGGGTGTAGTCTCTTTGTTGGTCAGCTGAACAAGTGACATCCGCTACCCAGCTTCAAGGATTTCCCCCTTTTATTTTTCCTATATTTGTGCCCCTTTTCTCTTCATTGGATCCAGTCTTCCATGGCTAGCTACAACATCGCCTCAATCCCCTCCATCTCCAATTTTCCGGCTCTGTCACTCATCGTAATGGTCAACATCAATTGAGATGATGGCACCTTTTGGCCATTAAAATGCAGTAACAATTTACGAGAATTAACTGGACATACCGATTCCCTAATGGTGAAATAAGGAACGCAAAGTTTCAAGATTGTTCTAAATATTTTCATGCTAACGTGTGAACCAGCACGCCTTGGACCGAAAAGATCTCCGGTCAAGTCCTCTAGTCCATGTGGCGTGCTCGGAAAAGAAAAACATAAATACCAGGGCTATTTTGCTTGAATATGGCGTCTCGATCGATCGTGTCCGCAAGAAACTGAGGAACTAATTGCATTTTTTTTGTGTGTGTGTGTCTGTGTGTGCGGACATGTACAGCTACAAGGACATGATCGTGTCCCTGCTGACGGGCGCCGGTCTGTTCAACATCAGCGACTTCGTGCCGGCGCTGTCGTGGCTGGACCTGCAGGGCGTGCAGGCGAAGCTGCGCCGGATCCACAACCAGTTCGACGGCCTCATCACCAAACTGCTGGCGGAGCACGCCGCCACGGCGGGGGACCGCGCGCGCGAGGGCCGCCAGGACTTCGTCGACAAGCTCCGCGCCAGCAAGGACGACGACGAGGACGGCCAGACCATCACCGAGGTCAACATCAAGGGCCTCATCTTCGTAAGTTTCAATCCAAACTGAATATCCTTTCCTTCTTCCTCCCTCCCTCCCTTCCTTTCTAATCAATCAATGATCAGCGCAAGTGATCGATCGATCAGTTAATTGGACCATTTCATCCTTTTTCTTTAATCCACCTTAATTTCAATGCACACTGATGTGAAAAACGCATCGCGCATTCGTGTGCATGACATGGGAACCACCAGGTGCAATGAGCCATGATCAAAAGCTAGCCAAGTAGGTAACCAAGCTACTCGATCGATCTTGGTGCAGTTGTGGGGGCGGATCGTAGGGAGCTAGCTAGTGGGGTGGTTGGAAAGAGATCAAAGCACTGGGACAAACGTTGTTGGTTTCGTTACGATGATGGATGGGAGGGTGGTGGGGCTGCAAGCAGGTCGATCCAAACCAGTCAGGTGATAGCTGATGGACAGTCTGACTCAAAACCTTAAAACAAATTGCCCAAGTCCGTAGCAAGTGCGCCATTCTGTCCTGCACAGAAGCTTGCTCAATATTATATTATATTCAATTTTTTCGTATAAATATTAGCAAACGATATTTTATTTAGAATTGTGGATTAGGTATATGGAGTTACCTGATCTCTCTAGAAAATCGACAACCACAAAAAAAAAAAAAGAAATTGGGTGGCATCTTAACATATAAAAAGAACCGCATATATTAGGCACCGCTTTAATTAATTGGAAGATGAGAAAAACTCTAGAAATTCCCTTGTTTACAAGGAAAAAGAGGAAAACAATTCAGTTACGAAAAA
The DNA here is from genome assembly GCA_036346575.1 of Dendrocalamus sinicus. NCBI lineage: Eukaryota > Viridiplantae > Streptophyta > Magnoliopsida > Poales > Poaceae > Dendrocalamus > Dendrocalamus sinicus. The sequence goes on along the minus strand of CM070648.1, from coordinate 33,159,900 downwards.
GGATAAATAATCTGAGCCATGTGATGGACAAGTACGTCACTTCAGATTTATAACTTAGCTTCCTGCAGTTCTGAAAACCACACTTCATTATGAGCCATTGAGCCATACGTCATAGCATTTTAGCTTATCTGCCCCAGACCCCCACTTACCTACCACCATCCTATATTAGAGCAAGTACAAAAATGGTCTTATAGCCAAGCTAGTCAGCATTTTTGCTGATGTGGAGGAGAGAAGAGAGGAGAGCTTGGCTCTCATGCAAGCAACAAGCTGCACACGGGAGCCTATGCAGTGGTGGGTCCAGATAATAAATGTATGTGAGGAGGAGTAGGAAAGAGAATGTGAGACATGGTACCACATAATAATAAAAAAATCTTTTGTAGACAAATAGAAGACATATTATTGTATAACTTGGCTCTTATAACTTGACTTATAGCCAAACACTTGGCTCTATTATTGGACTTGCTCTTATAGACGCCGGATAATTAAGCGAACTGGTGAGAGAGATGCTTGAACCGCAAGCCTAGCTATTAATCTTGCACCTATTTTTTTACTATTTATAAATTTCATCTTTTTCTGGTTTTTTAGCTTTTTTATCGGTTCTTTTTTATTCGTTTACATGTCCGTAATGGGCTAATATGTTTTTCTATTTTTAAATTTTTTAAATTTAATTATGCTAAATAAGTCATCTTTAGCTATAATGTAATTTTAGCTAGCTAGGTACAGTATAATTTCAATCATAAACCACTATTTTTCAGTTTAAATAAGCGCACCTAATCTATAGTGGCAACATGGAAGAACAGTACACATCGTTCATTCATGGTATCATTAATTGGCGCCGGTTGCGATGCGTCAACTTTCACCTACACTAAGGGCAGTCCCAATGGTGTATTGATGATGGTTTCTATCCTCATTAAATGACTTGCCACGTAGGCAAAATGCTGACATGGCAACGTAATTAATGATGAAAGAGAGCACAAATCCTAGAAACGGTTTCCTCATGAAGAAATCAGGTCTTCACTCCACCCAATGCACCAAGAAACTATGAAATCGCTATTGGGAAGAAACCACCAGTTTCTAGGGGGCTCGTGGCACACTCTCATTGGAGGAAGAAGATAGAGTTGGGAGAGAGAAAGAGAAAATAATTATTACTCGAAGACACCTCCACTGTGGAAGATAGTTTCTATAGATGATTTCTTGTGCTATGGAAATCGTGTCAGTTTCTTCCATTGGGACTGCCCTAACGGATTAGCGACATGAGTACAATAGTCTAGCATCCACACACGACACCAACCATATATAGGCGCCTACCTGCTGCAGTTCAATCGATTGTATAATTTGTAACGAACGATCTGTTTCTTGGCCTGGGCAAGGTTCAAATCTCAAGACCAAAGTTGTCTTCAGAGATACGTACTCTAGCCAACATTAGCTATAGCTGATACGTTTTATTACATCTGATAGATTTTAGCTGAAATAAATAGCTGATGACGTTTTATTACATCTAATAGATTTTAGCTGAAAATAAATAGTATTAGCTAAAAGAAGTGTCTTTTAGAAAAGGGCGTGATGATATAGTATCCCGCTAGCATCCGACGGTATAGGTCTAAACCCTTAGGTTGTATTTGATCGTACGAGGCAGTCTCCTAATGATTGCATTCTTCCGTGCATCCTTGTCGAGCTCACCTCCTGTTACTCTGCGCCACTAGAGCACATGACAGAGCCTCACCTTCCTCCTCTCCTCTATACGCCGTCCTCCTTCAATTTTGGAGAATTCAAGTTTCAAATTAGCCCATGAAGATGGAAATTTCAAGCTAGTTTTGTTCAAGTTACATGTTTTAAGTTTTGAGCAAGTTTCGTTGATCGATGCGAATGGAGGTTTCAAGGTAACTTGATCCATTTTGGTGTTTAGAATTTTCAAGTTTTGAGCAACCTTCGAGTTTTAAATCATCTTTCATGCAATTTTCACCAACCAATGCAAAAAAGAAGGTTTCATGCTAGTTTCGTTCAATTCCATGTTCCTAGTTTCATGTTTTGAGCACATTTCAAGTTTTCTTAGGCAAGTTGGTATAGACAAGTTTTCTTAGCCAAGGAAGGCTAGCGCACGGTATATTGTTAGAAAGGTTTCTAATGGTATAGGAAAATTTCATCGGATTTCACAATGTTTCATAAAGTTTCGAATATGCTTTATGAAAATTAATCAACTTAGGTATAAAACCTCCTAAAACTTTTGAAATACCATGAAACATAGACATAAAAAACCTTATAAAACTTAGTTAGCTTAGGCATAAAACCTTCTGGAACTGTATGAAACTTAATGAAATACCTAAAACTTAGTCATAAAACCTCATGAAACTTAGTCATGAAACTTTATAAAATTTTATAAAACCTATAGGCAAGTTTTATTGGGTTTCACAAGATTTTATAGGGTTTCGAACATGCTTTATAAAAGTTAGTCAACTTAGGTATGAAACCTCTTGAAACTTTATAAAACATCATGAAATTTAGATATAAAATCTTATAAAACATAGTTAACTTAAGCATAGAACCGCTTGAAACAGTATGAAACTTAATAAAACACCATGAAATTTAGTCATGAAATCTCTTGAAACTTTGTGAAATCCACCGCGCTACTCGCCATGCCAGAGACCCCGCATAGGCTTGTCACCACAACTATGCCCACTGTGGTACGCTCTTGCACTTCGCACACCGTGCCAACCGGGGACCATAGCTAGCGCACCTCGTCGTCATTCACCGCACCATTATTGGATCCATGTGCCTTAGCCCATTTCGCTGATGCCCCTACTTAGGCTCGCTGCCTAACTCTAATAGCATGTCACTGCTGTGTGTGCTCCAGCACCATTGCTGCCACACCTGCTCAGGCTCATTGCTGTCCTCAGCTCATAGCGGCAAAATGCTTTCTTAAGCACTGGCGTGCCCCTGTCATGCGCACCACCGCTAGGCCCGCGAGTCACAGCCGTAAGCATGCCTCCGCACACGTGCGACCGCCAAACCTCCATGCATGACCGCAACCATAGCTACGCCGTCTGCAATCATGCCAGCTCCTTACATCATCGCATGCCCTCGACCGCGGCTGCACCTTCTTGAGCACCTGTGTCCACTCTCCATGCCTTAGCACTATCCCGCTGCACGGTGTGAGATTAGGGAGGAGGAGAGCAGCGGATCTAGTCCGTGGTGGTGTCTTGGAGCTAACAGCAAAGAGGGAGACAATGCATGCAGAGAGAGATGCGATGGGGAAAGACAAGAAGAAAACAAACGAATGGTGGACATTAAGATAAGGCTCACGTCAATTAAGAACAGTGAATGAATCATGATCATAGGGTGGTTTCTATCCGATGGCTTAGGCCTATGCCGTTAGAAAACAATATGACACTTCACCATTTTGTAACATTTCTCTTTAGAAAAAAGGGGCGAGCGGTGGGGAAAGTGAAGAAGAGATACGTACGCGAGACGGAAGTGAGATGAGTGAGTTGCGTAATACGTCTATGAACCCCTGCTTTATCTCGTAGTGAGAGGAAAGAGGAAGCTGCTTCGAAAAGCAAGATGTTCGTATTGATTTCTAGTTTTCTAAGTAAAAGTCAAAATCAAAAGTTAACATGAGCATAGCTTAGTTAGGGCATAATAATATACATAAATACATACTGGACTTTTACATATATAGGTCATAATAATATACATAAATACATACTGGACTTTTACGTATAGGCAGCTGGTGTTGGATGGTGCGAGTGCAACATGTTGAAACTACTGCCTAGCAGTACACTACATAAGATGAGTGAAGCAACCAAACCACTCCCAATGGATAAGGTTGGAGAGGAACAGGGCATGCACTATATAACTTTAATCTCTTTTGTTCACGTGTGGTACAACATTTGGTACTAGCTGACTATTGTAGCAATCTCTTTGGGACATCAAACTGACTTTTACTGGTCCGATTGATATGGACACCTCCGTTGGTTAGAAACCGGGTATCCTTATATGTGTCATATATGGACACACGTGGTAGCGGCATTTAGCGTCTGCGCGTACGTTATGCACATGTTCTGTTGCCTGACTTTCTAGTACAAGCTGTGTTAATTCGGCAGTAACTATTACATGTGAAGTTACCATCATACAAACATAAATTTCGCAGCGTCGAAACATATTCAACATGATCTTGTTTTGTTAAGCTCGTAATTTCAAACATAATGGCACAAATGGATAATAGATCAGACTTTTTATGAAAGAATTATTATATTTTTTTATCTTATAAACAAGATAAAAAAGAAGTCTTCACATCAACTGTACTACTGCATGCATGTGATAATTTAGTAGATTCGGTCGTGAGGAAAGTTATTACCTATTATGAGTGAAGTTACTACCTGTTAAGAGGAAAGTTACCACCGACTGTGCACTGTAAGTGTTCAGTAGTAATTTTATTCGCTATCAATGGTAACTTCATTCGCAATAGATGATAACTTGATTGCATATGGTAGTAACTTCACCATGTGATAACTTTGTATGGGAATTGTAACTTCATTTCATATGGATGATAACTTCATGCGTAACCGAAAGTAACTTTCCGGAATAGGGTGGGTTGGTGGAGCTTCACCATGGGGATGGTAAATTAATGCGTAACCGAAAGTAACTGCAGACATTACAGATAATAACTTGATGTACATTCAATAGTAACTTTATCATAATTAATAAACGCTAGTAGCATGGGGTGGGATAGTAGAGTGGTTGGTTGGATCAATTAGAGGCGCGCGCTTATTTTACACCTACACACTGATTAGTAATTATATATACACACACACTACTACAAAAAGTATCATCATAAACGGTTTGGAATTGCCATCACAGAGATAGTTTATAACTAGAACTGCCTATAAAGAATACTATCATAGACGGCTCAAACCAAAAACCATTTGTGATACTCAAACATCACAGACGATTCTAGCTACTAACTGTCTGTGATGGGCGAGTATCACAGGTGATTGGTATATAGAACCATCTGTGATACTTTTTCATCACAGACGGTTGGTAGATAGAATCGTCTGTGATGTGCAAGAATCACAGACAGTTTTTTGTTTGAGCCATCTGTGATAGTCATTCATAGATGGTTTATACCAGAAATCGTCTGTGATAGTTCATTCTATACCTAAAATTTTTTTCTATTTTTTTTGGCTAGCTAGCCCAAAAAAATGTTAGCTATGCCATTTGAAAACAAGAAAATAGAACAACAAACATAATAATACATTCTATTTTCATTACAATTAGAATCCACCATTATAGCACAACAAGATAATGAGCAGATTACCCATCTAACATAACAAGAACATAGTAAGAACACATCTCCTAATCATATGAATCCAACTCTTAAACATGGCAAGAACATATAAGAAGCAGAGATCCTAACAGATAGTAGAAGCTGAAATGCACCGACAAGCTGATGCCTAGGCCCTCTCGCCCCTGATGCAACGCACAAGCTGGATGTCCTTGACGCCCGCTGTCGTTGGCGCCAACTTGAATGCCATCTTGGTAGCCATCGGCATCTACTTTGTAAAGGGCATCGGGGTCGGGGTTGAGGAGGAGGACAGTAAGGAAGAGTCTGAAGAGATTTTTGAGCAACAGTTGGTAGGGGATGGGTTTAGGTGAGTATTTATAGAGGGAGAGGTGGAGCTACGATCCGTGAGGTGAGGTTTGGTGGGTTTCTATTGGTTGGGAATGAGTTAGGGAGGATTGACGGGTCCAGTTGTCTGTTTATCATAGACGGTTCTATATACAAACCGTCTGTGATGTGCGAGTATCCTAGACGATTCTATATATCAATCGTCTATAAATTAGAGTAAAGACTATATATATATTGGGGGTACGTAGTAAATGGAGTGGCGCCGAAACCTAGTTTTCCTGTCTATTAAGTAGTATAGATCAGATGTAGCTTTAGATGCTGATCTCAAACTCATTTCCAAATAACTAACTACAATATCACAGTTCACAAATCTGCCCTTGTTTCAAAAAAGAAAAGGAATTTACAAATGTGACTGTCTCGATCCTGAACCACATCTGATTAGTGACTTGTGCACTAGTCATGCCACTAAAGGTGTAGCAAACGGTACTAGATCATGTGGTGTTCTTACCTACTGCATGTCACAGCCATATGATAAGTTTTTGAATTTTAGTTATTTGCGTGTAAGAAAATACGAAAAGAGATATTTATATGCTTTTTTTTACCGATATAGATAAAATCAAGGTAGTGTCTATTATAATCGTCTTGTAAATCATGTCTTAAAAAGATATTTTATTTGAATGCTAATTACTGTAGAAGTCAAACTATAAATCCAAAAGAACCCACTCATGACCTCACTTGCCTTGCAACGCACTGCTGTTTTCCAGCTAGAAATGTTTCTTTTTCCATGACCTAAAATTATTAACAACAAATGATCATTTTCACGACCAAACTCGAAAGCAATATTTAATCGTCGTTTCTTTGTAAACAAATTGTGCTGTCTGGAAGGTGGATTAGTTTGGCCCTTGGGTTGGCGAGAAGATGGCCTACTCTCTGATCTCCCGTACTTGGTTGGCACAGAGTAGCTAGTTTACGCCCGTTTATTTCGACTTAGGTTGTGATCAATATGGCTTGAGCTTTTGGCTTCAGCTTATTTTTGCACTATTCATAAATTTCGTCTTTTTCTGAACTTTTGGCTTTTTTTTGAGTTTTTTACCGGTTCTTTTTTTCCTCGTATTTGTTTACATTATACGTGATGGGCTAATATGTTTTTTCTATTTTTAAATTTTTTTAAATTTAATTATAGTAAATAAGCCTCTGTCAGCTACAGTGCTTTTTTCAGCCAGCTACAGTGTTTTCAGCCATAAGCCACGGGCTTTTCAGCCATTTTGATCACAACCTTAAACTTTTAGTTTCTGATTTATTTTTTACTATTTATAAATTTCGTTTTTTTCTGAACTTTTGACTTTTTTAGCTTTTTTGCCAGTTCTTTTTTTTCCATATTTGTTTGCATTATACGTGATGGTTAACATGTTTTTTCTATTTTTATTTTTTAAAAATTTAATTATGCTAAATAAGTCACTATCAGCTACAGTGTTAAATAAACCAGTTATAGTAAAAATTCAGCTATAAGCTACACTTATTCAGCCCAAATTTGCTTTACTTTCTCTTGAAACGATTAAGACAACTGTATACTTACGCTGTACCACCAAACACGTGGAAACAACGCATCATTCTCAGAGTACTTTACCAAACTGACCATATTGCCAAGCAGAGTCATGTTAAAGTGTTTTTGTGATGCAGCTAGAGGACCAAATGTGCCGTCAATGCACGGTTTCTCTGAACTATGGAACCGAATTGTCGTATCACCATTAGTGTTATATATTGAAAAAAAACTTGTATGGGACCATGTATCATCATTCTGAAAATGCGTCTTTGATCATCCGAGGCCGATGAATTCATACACAGTTATTGTTTCTCCCTTCAGAACAGAAGTCTCGATACAATAATCAATACAATAAGTTGAAGATTTTCCACTTCCATAAGGACCAGCCTCGCCCTGAATTTTTTGCTCCGCTCGTTTCGGCTTCAGCTTCTGGCTTCCGACTTATTTTTCACTATTCATAAATTTCATCTTTTTATGAACTTTTGGTTTTTTGTTGAGCTTTTTTGCCGGTTCTTTTTTTTCCGTATTTGTTTGTATTATACGTAATGGGCTAATATATTTTTTATATTTTTAATTTTTTTTAAATTTAATTATGCTAAATAAGCCTCTGTCAGCTACAGTATTTTTTCATCCAACTACCGTGCTTTTCAGCTATAAACCATTAAAAAAAAAACCCAAATGAGCACCACAAACCGTTTGATCGAGACAATTCACTTCCATTAGACGGTCTAGGTCTAGGTACGACTAGCCGTGTAGAAACACACACTTCTCCTTTGCCATATGCCATATTTATATGCGTCCAAGTAAAGATGCAGTAAAAACGTTGTTTTTTTACTGGAAGTCTGAAACAAGTGCATGCATGCAGGACATGTTCACGGCCGGCACGGACACGTCGTCCATCATCGTGGAGTGGGCGATGGCGGAGATGATCAAGAACCCGTCCATCATGGCGCGCGCGCAGGAGGAGATGGACCGCGTCGTCGGCCGCGACCGCCGCCTCGAGGAGTCGGACCTCCCCAACCTCCCCTACCTCCAGGCCGTCTGCAAGGAGGCCATGCGCCTCCACCCCTCCACGCCGCTCAGCCTCCCCCACTTCTCCTTCGAGGAGTGCGAGGTCGACGGCTACCACGTCCCCGGCAACACGCGGCTGCTCATCAACATCTGGGCCATCGGCCGGGACCCGTCGACGTGGGAGGATCCCCTGGAGTTCCGGCCGGAGCGCTTCCTGTCCGGGCCGGCGGCGAAGGTCGACCCGCTAGGGAACTACTTCGAGCTGATCCCGTTCGGCGCTGGACGGAGGATCTGCGCCGGGAAGCTGGCCGGCATGGTCTTCGTGCAGTACTTCTTGGGCACGCTGGTGCACGCGTTCGATGTGCGGCTGCCGGACGGCGAGGAGAAGCTGGACATGACCGAGACGTTCGGGCTGGCGCTGCCCAAGGCCGTGCCGCTCCGGGCCGTCGTCACGCCGCGGCTCGTGCCGGCCGCCTACAGTTGAGCGCTGCATCGACACGCACGTGACCGTGTGTGAGGGTTCGATCGGGTCCGTGTGATGTTTTAAGGTAGAACGGGTGGTTTGATGTTGCCTCCCCACGTACAGAATTTGTCATGTTCGCACAGTTAATTACCTGGTTTCTGAACATGTGATTTGAATTGCGAACCATGTCTGCCTCAGTTGGCCTTGTCTTTCGAGGCAGACACAATCCAATTCTGAGGCTGGATGCTTTGCCTCAACGTGTTTTTGAGCTTCGTCGATGTATGGGATAGATTTTGCGAGAAATTAGGGTCTGTTTGGTACAGCTCCTGCTCCCAGCTTCTCTGTTGAATCTTGTGGAGCTGTGCCAAACAACCCGCTTCTCAAAATTGACTGATTCTGGTTCTTGTGTGGAGCAGGTTCCAAAATGAACTAACCAGGAGAAGCTGGGTTGAGGTGGATTCTTGTGGGGAGCTATCTAACCTAAATCCAACCTACCCATTGAAGTTCATAGTATTTACCCGCAAAATACCACCATATAAAAATCATCTCCCGTTTTGGCCCCCCCGCCCCCGTCGCCCCGCCGCCTCCCTCCTTCCCCCTCTCGCGCCCCGCCGCCTCCCTCCTCTCGCCCTGCCGCCTCCCTCCCGCCTCCTCTCGCCCCGCCGCCTCCCTCCCGCCTCCTCCCTTCCCCTCTCGCACCCCCGCCTCCCTTCCCCTCCCGCGCCCCGCCGCCTCCTCCCTTCCCCTCCCGCGCCCCGCCGCCTCCCTCCTTCTCTCGCCCCGTCGGTGCCCTCCTTCCGCTCCTCCGGTCCAGATCTCCTCCGACGCCCTCCTTCCGCCCTCCAGATCTCCTCCGACGCCGCCTCCTTCCGCCCCTCCGGTCCCCAGTACAGCCACCGCCGCCTCCTTCCGCCCCTCAGGACCGCCGCCTCCTTCCGCCCCTCCGGTCCCCAGCAGCGTGAAGTACAGGTGAGTTGATTTGCTCTGAATGTGTATGTGAACTATTTGCTTTGAACATTTGCTCTGAATGTGTATGTGTATGAATTGCTCTGAACATTTGCTCTGAATGTGTAGACACTGTTCTATGAATGTGTATGATTTGCTCTGAATGTTGTATATACTGTGGTGCTGTAAATCTGAATGTGTATATACTGTGGTGCTGTAAATCTGAATGTTGTATATACATTTGCTCTGAATGTGTATGATTTGCTCTGAACATTTGTTCTTCTCAGTTCCATTCCATATATTTGGCAAATCTGCATATGAATGTCTGCATATCTGGTGCTGTAAATTTCTTGGAGATTAAAGAAAAAATGAACTCTGCAAATGACATATTACTGTCTTTTTTTTTTTGCATTTTTAGATATACCTGATGGACATTCTGCACCTATCATTGATGTTTGAGCAATGGAATGGATATTGGTCTGTAATGGATATTGTTCTGGAATGGATATTGCTCTGAAATGGATATTGGTCTGTAATAGATAGTGCTCTGTAATGGATATTGTTCTATGCATTTGGTTGTACATGGACTCTTCATTTGGTTGTATCAGCGGAAAAATGTAGTGTGTGATAGATAATTTGGTTGGTTGAAATGAATCAATGCAATTCCCTAGTTTGTAATCAATGATTTTTCATGTTACCGATACCATTTGTTCCTCTGATATTTATGTGAAAATATCCACTTGAGTACTCATTGTTATTTTTTGTTTCTAGATTCCTCACTTGAGGCCTGCTGAGTACAAGAGGTCCAGGTTGTCTAGGAACCGCAGGACTGTGAACCGTCCTTATGGTGGAGTACTCTCTGCAACTGATGTTAGGGAGAGGTCAGCAAATAGAGCTAGATGTATTCTTATGTAAGAGGTCGCATGATTTGTCATCTTGTAATCTGATGAGTTACGACTCTGTGTGTAGGATCATCCGTGCATTCTTGGTCGAAGAGCAGAAGATTGTCAAGAAGGTCCTGAAAATAGGGCTGTAAAAAAGCTCGAGACTCGTGAGCTACTCGGGTTCGGTTCGTCTTAGACTTGACTCGAGTTCGGCTCGAATTATAAACGAGCCAAGCTCAAGCTTGAGCTGAAGCTCGCAAGCTTATCGAGCTCGAGCTCGAAAAGCTCGTGTAGGCTCGTTCATTATTGCTAAGCATGACTCTTTAAAGTGTATACACATGTATTTCAATTTTTTTATCAATTGTATTGTCCAAATCACACCCGGCTTATAAATAAGATAATGGTTTAAGCCTAAGAACAAGATAGACTGCAGTTGGCTAAGCTTATGGTAGATAAAAAGCTAAAGACTCGTGAATTGCTCGTGTTTCGCTCGTCTCAAGTTCGACTTGAGATCGGCTCGAAAGATAAATGAGCCAAGCTTGAGCCTAACTCTAGGCTCAGGTGATTCTGAGGCTCGGTTCGAGTTCGGTTCGATTCTCTAACAAACTCAAGTTTGAGGCAGTGAGCTCGCTCGAGCTCGACTCATTTACAGCCCTACCTGAAAATACAGAAAAGCAAAGACAAGACAGCTACCAAGTAGAGCTCCTCTGAAATGGATGCACAACGCTGTTTTGTACACGATGAAAAGTAGTTTTGATGGTGGTGATGAAAGGATCTAGTCACCTTGTGTTAATTGTTTAGCAGTTAATTGCTTAGCATGTGAGAGGCATACCTCTTGAGTTTAGAGTGTTCCAAATCCTTCTACATTTTCGTTGTCAGAGCATCGGGGCATCTGATCCCTTAGTTGCTTTGTTAAGAATTCTTATCATATCTTGGAACCATCAGACAGTCGAGCCTACTTGTTTGTAGCAATCTTTTCATTTATGACTTGCTCTTTTTTTCATCATTGCGGGTATTATATTGCACAACCATCTGGCTTATGTTATTTGGGTGCTCACTCACTGATGGTTTTGTACGGAAATTTGGTTGGCCAAATTAACAGCTGTGAGGTTTGGGAGCTTCTTGATCGGTATTATGTTTAAGCTGTCTTATGTGTTTAGGCCCTGTTTATACTCGGAGAAACTGTCAACACTTATCTTCACATGTATTTTCATGTATTTGTCATATCATAAAAAGTATCGTTATTTATCTATTTCAATCATATTCATTTTCTTTTAATCATGTATCCGAAATAAACAAAAAAACACAAGTAGTCCAAAAAGATGAAAATTATAGTTCATAACCATATTTCTTTAGGTCCATACAAACATTAAAAAACCATGCAATCTATAAAGACAAGCAAAAAGATAATTCTGTAAAAACTAGGGGTAATATGGTCTATTTTCATCAAATCCCCCGTTTTATGAATCTGGAGCTAACCTACTAGCCAAACGTTTTTCAGTGGGAGCTCCAGATTCTCAGAGAAGTGGATTCTCAGAGAATCCAGAGCAGAAGCTGAAAAATGAGAATCTGGAGCTCTACCAAACAGGGCCTTATAAGAGCAGCACTGTTATGCTACAATTACCTCCACCATCCACCGTGCCAAAGACGCCATGCCATGCTAGCTACTCGCGCGCCTCCGGTGCTTCTAGGCCCTCTACTACATCAGTTGCCACTCAGTTGGACCGAAATAAACTGGCTTATGACTAAAATTACACTATAGCTGATTGAAATTATACTGTAACTGATGATAGCTTATTTGGCGTAACTGAATTTAAAAATTTAAAAATAGAAAAAAACAAGTTAGCCCATCATGAATAATACAAATTATGAATACAGGAAAAAAAGAACCGGCAAAAAAGCTCAAAAAATCAAAAGCCAGAAAAGATGAATTTAGGAATAGTACAAAATAAACCAGAAACTCAAACAAAAAATAGTAGGGGTTCCAAGATGCCGTGCCCTGCTACAGGCTAAGGTCGTATCACCTTTAGACCCCAAATAGACCCTTTCCATATTTTTTGGGATTAGTTACTGTGCAATCGGTTTTTTCGGTTTAATCGGTTCGGTATATACGGTAAATACGGTGTTTGTAGTTCGGTAATATACGGTATTTTAGAAGTACGGTTCGGTATCGGTAAATCCCAATTTATTTCGGCGCGGTATCGGTAAATACCATATTTACCAAAGTTGACGCGAATTGCAAACGATATCGCGACTAGCGAGATGAAGCACCAAAGCCAAAGTGCAACTGCTAAAGAAAGAAAGCAGAAAGAAAGAAAAAAAAACATCAGACGATTGCATTCATGGGCCCTTTATTTCTTTGACAACCAATAAGGGCTTAATCATGCAACCTTCTTTAGCCTCACAGAGTCACAGCCTCACAGGGACCTTGCAAGTGTTCAGTTCTCCCACTAAGCCAAATGTTTTTCTCGGTCAGTGTCTCAGTGAGGGATCTTGTGAGGCGCATTGGATGGATGGACTCCTGTCGATGGGCATCTCTGGATTATATGTTTTCTTTCATGCGCTCAAGAGAATGTCAACGATTCTCCTTTGTTCTGATCGCTTTAATTCCGTAATCCGTAGACTGTGCAGAAAGAATCATTTTGGGGTGGTTCTCGTTCTACCACCATCAGTACAACCTTACCCGCCGCAGCACATACTGATTGCATTCATGGGCCCAGACGATTGCACTCATGGGCCGTCGGCCGTAAGGGTGGGCAGCGGGGCAACCTGCATTTTCGGTTTGTTCGGTTTTTATTCGGTTTTTACCGAAAAAACCGAATGCTAAAAAACCCTAAAATTTAAAAACCGAACCGAATACCAAAAACCGGTCAAACTGAATTGACCGGTTCGGTTCGGTTTTTTGGTTCGGTTTTTTCGGTTCGGTTGAAAAATGCACATCCCTAGATTAGTAGACCCTTTTAATCTTATGCCACATGGCGGAATAAATCAACCATCTCTTTGCATAATCATATATCATGATTTGAAAGGAGTCCAAACTCTTAAATTAACTCCCTTCCAAGCATTGTATGGATACCCACATCCTCGGTGACATGCTAAAGAAAAACGCTTTTGACTGGGGACAGCAGCAAACTGATGCATTCAACAAGCTTAAACAGACCATGACATCATGTCCAGTCCGAATTTCCAACAAACTTTCACCATTCCGACATATGCCTGTGGAACTGGTTTGGGAGATGTGCTAACGCAGAATGCGGCCACTAGCTTTACTTTAGCAAGACCTTGGGTCCAAAAGCCATAGCACAATCTATCAATGAGAAAGAAGCAATGGTATTCTTGAAAGCCATTATCTGATACTAGTAGTGTGCCCGTGCTAACACTACGGTAAAATACAAAACAAGATAAAATTTGTAAAAAAATAAAACGAACAATCAGATTCATTAAGATTCACGTCTCATATATTGTATAACCAAATATTTTTGTCACATAATGAATGTCACATAACGACTGATCCTTTGAGGAGGCGACAACATCATTGGACTCACCCATTGACGACTTTTTCCATCCCTACATTGTTTAAACTTGAGGCTACAAAGAAAACAAACATTTTTGTCACATAAAGAAATATGAAACACAGTAAGGAAATGAATGTCACATAACGACTGATCCTTTGAGGCGACAACGCAGGGAGTCAGGGACATTTTGTTTGGGACAAAGATACCTCATACCAAAAGCGAGCTGGAAAAATACAAGCTCATAACTCAGTTGCTCAGTGTACAAGAATGAACTCTGATAAGCATGCAAGCAAAACTATTCCCAAAATAAATTAAAAAAAAAGAATGAACTCTGATAAGCATGCAAGCAAAACTATCCCCAAAATAAATTAAAAAAACAAGAGTCCACATGGAACAATTAACACACCTGAAACATCACTGTAAAATGCCCGTGTGTTGCAACGAAATTCCAAAAAAGGGTGAGAGATGGTCGTACAACATCATAGCATGAGGAGAACTGAAAGGATAAATACATAAGCATTAAGCTATTCATGTGATCTGTGCTTTGATATATGCTTGGTATTCAGTAATCAGAAAGGCTTATAACTACATGACCATAGCATTTTGTATCTGTCCTGTGATATGCAGGAAACATTCTATCCTGTTTTTTAATAAGCAAGGGAATTTACATTGATTATCAAGATGACATTTATATAGCATCAGCTGATCAGACAAATAAAGGGTAAGCACGCATTTGATCACATCCTTATGTATTGGTGAGAAAAAAACATATAAGGATCATCCTACCTGCTCGTCGATCTTCATGGCGGGGATGCGCTGGCGGACACCACCACCACCACCACCACTACTACTACAACAACAATGTTACGGCAATACAAGCAAGATGCGAAGGCATTACACCAAATGACACAGAACTGCTATAATTTACAACAGGCTTACATTTTTTCCGCTTGTTGACCCCCTCAGTTTGTAGGCTGCTATAGAAATAACATTGACATTGACAGGCTCGTCACCATGGATTAATCCATGATTTTGTGTTGCTACACTTCTCTTCCATGTAAGTTGTACAAATAGAAAAGGGCATGGGGAAGTAGAAATGAAAATAAATGGGGGGAATACCTAACAAAGGAAAAGAAAAAAGAAAGTAGGGGGAAAAAAGAAACTGAAGATACACATATGCACCAAATGCGATTCTGAAAACTAATGAATGGTGTTACCTCTATCTTCTTAGTTAGACATACAGGATTTTTGTTCACTCTGTTTGTTGTATGAGTTGTGTCCTTAAGCTGGACTCTTGGACCTGTCCAGAGGAAGGTAAGCTATAAGATAAATTGAACAGCAAAGCACATCATTTTTTATTGAAGCTTGAAGAAGAGCAGCCTATACCCTCTGTAGTGTTTAGATGTAGCTATAGTTAAAAATATTCATAAAAATAACAACAACAGGACCATGCATGGTTTTGGACATTGATCATATAAGGAATTTTATCTATTAATATAAGGCACTCGGTGATCAAATGAATAGATTGTCGGGACTCAGACCACAACATTTTTGTGCAATGCTTATGTTTCACCGGTGACTCGGTATTACATTAGGATCTTGTTGAACTGTTTCAAGCATTTGTGACCTTTGAGGCTTTCAAACCCGTTTATTGTAAATAAATCAGGTTATCCTCTACAAGGCTAAAACAATTATATTTGATACATGGGAGTAGCACTCAGCAGACAATGAATCCTAAGCCCTCACAGAACCAGGATAATGATAAGAAGACAATGAATCCTAAGCCCTCACAGAACCAGGATAATGATATGGATAAAAAAAATCAAGCTTGTACCTGTAACGCTGCTGCTGTAGCCAAGAGTTCTCTGTACTCATTAAGCATGGTACTTTCTTTAGCAAACAAACTGAAAGTTACGTAACCAGTGTGTGTGTGGATCAGAATCGCAGGACATAAGTCAATGATTAGACCTGAAGGTTATTGCTCTTTATTGAGAATGTTTAGTTAGCACACAAGGTGTTGGTAATTAATAAATAAATCTACAGTGTGGCAAAGCATAAAAAACCCATCACTTTCATATTAGTGCCAGAACTCAGACAACAATTTCCAGCAATTTGACAGAGCAGATTCTGAAGAAAAGAACAGCCTGGATAGTTAAATTTGCACAAGAGTAATTAAATTTCCTCCGTGCACATGGTTTCACTGATGCACTACCAGCTTGGCCAGAACTGGACTGGCCAAAAAGCTAGCATAATGTCATCCACCATCTTACAAGTATCATCATTATGGCCCCATGATACCACAAACAGCACTATCACAATCCTAACAACAGGACATCTATTGCAACAAATTAATTGAATGGTTATCCGCTCAAGCAATGCCAGTCTGCCTATGCTATTTACAGGTATACTTGACCAAATGACCGGTACAACAATCAAAACCTGTCCTATCATTCTATTAACCTCTGCAATGATTAAACTTGCATGAATTGAAATACCAAGTTAGAATGGTAAGTATATGTTCTTCATATGTCATTATTTCAGGACAAAACAAATAAGTTATTTGCATCTGCTGAAACACAACAGTTTCAACATAGTTGTCATGCAGCAATAGCAGAAAAAGGGTCTTTTATTTTTACCTTTGATAGCAAATAGCAAATTGACGAGCCCATTGCTTGCATAATGTCAACTGTTGAACTGACAGCGTTCTTAACAGTAAGTACATCAGCCTGTATGAGTTACACAATAAGCATCACTTCACATTTCACAGATAAAACAGCAAAAAGGAGTACTCAAAGAAAAAACTTGTCTAGCATGTAGATAAGTTAGCCTTCCCCCCCAGGAGTCATGATACTTAAGTATTATGTTTTCTAATTTTACCAGGGCTTCATGAGAATGTCTTGGAAAGAGAACTACTGGTACCTTTGCTCCTCCTGTAACTGGAAGACGCAATGTACTTGCTCTAAGAGCTTCAATTGCACCAGACAAAGAAGTAGAATGGTCTGTTTGTAATGCTGCCCAGTTATCGAGGTAGGCCATCTGCATATG
This sequence comes from Dendrocalamus sinicus, assembly GCA_036346575.1. Taxonomy (NCBI): domain Eukaryota; kingdom Viridiplantae; phylum Streptophyta; class Magnoliopsida; order Poales; family Poaceae; genus Dendrocalamus; species Dendrocalamus sinicus. Next base: position 33,142,868 of record CM070648.1, on the reverse strand, counting down.
ACAACAAAAGATGCAATAGCGAGGTCAAAATTAAAAGGCAACACAAGATTTAATACAAGTAGTTTTAGCTTGCATGAAAGAATAGTGAGCATTTAAAATGAAGCTTTCCAAGCATTGGCAGGGTTTGGAGATAAGGACTGTTAAGTATAAGTGAATTGTCCATTTTTTCTTATCAGCTTAAACTTTTGAGTGAACTGGTTGATGCATGAAACTCAATACTTCAACAAGGACAACATATATCGATCAGCCAGACATGATAAAAGAAGCATTTATTCTCTTGCATTTTCCCAAAAAGGCAGTTAAAAATATGAATTCCTTCTTCTGCTGCTACTTTAGTGATAATGCATTTGTTTGGATGGAAGAAAGTGGTTAACTAATGTTTCAAACAGAATGCCACATTGTAAGTTATTCTTTAAGCCCATCTACGATCACATTGCAAATCTTAGCCTAACAATCAAAAGAAAATAAGTGCCCTGTATTAGCAATGAAAATATCAGAAATCTCAACAGATCTTACTTGCTCTTTCAACACTATTCCCAATTTGACCTCTTGCCTTAGCCTTTGTACATAACTCCTTTTCAACCAATGTGCAGACAAATCTTCCAAAATAAGAAGTCTATGATAAATAAGAGAATACCTGCGACTCGGAGGAGGTCGACCTGGGCGAGATGGCCGCCATCCTTGCTGGCCCCCCTATGCCGCCTCTGCCGCAGCCGCCGTGGGAGGCTTTCAGGCGGCGGCCTAAGAGGCAGCGACGCGGGGACGAGGAGTCCCCGCAGGCGGACAGTGTGGTGGTGGTGGAGGCCGGCGCGGGAGGTGGGTTGTCAAACGGCGCTGGGCGAGATGGCCGCCATCCTTGTTGGCCCCCCTATGCCTCCTCTTCCGCACGAGGTGCGCCTCCACCACATCCAGGTGCTGCCCGAGGCGCTCCTGCAGCACGTCGTCGCCGAGCGGGCAGGCGGCCTTGAAGGTCGGCCCGTCCTCGAGCGCGAAATCCTCCTTGAAGAAGAGCGGGCACCTCTCGAGGCAAAGCGGCGAGGCCGGACGACGCCGGGCACCTCAAGATCGGAGGCGGCGAGCTCGGCGGAGGCATGGAGGCGGATGTCCGCGGCGGCGGGGTCGGCGATGGCGGCGAGGTAGGGCGCGAAATCGGCGCGGAGACCTCGCAGGTGGGAGGGTGGGGCGGCGCGTCGGGCGGGCGTTGGTGGGGCCAAGGAGCCGAGGAGGAGGAGGCGGAGGGGAGCGGGTTGTTGAGGAGCGCGGTGATGGATCGCGGACGCCGCGGGTGGCGCCGCGAGGCGGAGGTGGGGAGTCGGTGGAGAGGAGGAGGTGGATGAGATGGTGCGAGAGGAGGGCGTGAGGCCATGGCGGCGCGGAGGCGGTGGTGGCGGGGTTAGGGAGGAGGAGGCATGGGAGATCGGGATCCGGAAGGCCGGAAGCCGGGCGAAGCGGCTTGGGGTGTCGATCCGGTGGTCGGTGGGAGGAGGAAGGGGAGAAGAGAAGGAGGCGGCGGCGGCGGGTGGGGAGGGAAGGGGGAGTCGCGGGCGCGGTGGCGGGCGGCCTTGCCTCCGCGTCCAGGAGAAGATGGCAGTGTTGGAGACGGGAAGGCGAGGGCGGAGGATGGAGGGGAGGAGGCGGCGTGGAGAACCGAGGGCAGACGCGGAGACGGGGGAGAACGGGAGAGAAGTGGGGAGGCGCGGGATTCGCGCGGGGGGCGGGGGTGGGCAGCTTACCGTTTTGCGAGGCATGTGCATGATCCAAATAATATTGGCCTTAGGATCTTCAATGAGTAAGAGAAGAAGGCTTAAGGAGAGATCCAGACCATTAATTTGTATGAAGTTGGATTACTTGGTACACAAATCTGGGTGGACTTAGATTAGGCATGACTGTGGTGGTGGTTAAGGGAGGTGGATTTAGCAAAGAAAATTTTGGTGAATTATAGAGTAGGGTAGAGAAATCGATCAGTCATCAAAATTGACCAAGAAAGTCTGAAGTACTTCACAACAGAGAATAACTAAAGGAGTTTAGCCCTAGGCTGGCTTGTCTTGTTGTAGTTATTTTATGGGCTAAAAGAAGCAGAGACTCTTTGTGTACCACCGTTAGTTACTAAGAATTTGTGTTACTAGTACTCTCTTCGTTGGGTTTTATGAAAGAAACCGAGTGCATTGAGTTTAGACTGAGAAATTTATACATGAGCTGGAAGTCCTCATCAGTGCTATTTTTTTTGGATCTGGTGTCACAGGACACCGGGGGGTCATAACTTAGTTCCACCTGTGGGATACATATTGCGTTTGTGATCGCTCGTCTTATTTTCAAAACAAGATGGAGTAAAAAACCACTTTAAAAGGCCGTGGCCCTGAGATCCTGCCACACAATGGTTGCGTTGGACAGACAGGGCAATGGCTGCGGCCTACCATCCTCACCGCATGCAGCGATGGTCACTGGGCCTGTTTGGCGGGTGCGGCTTATGACTTTTGGTTGAAATTTTTGAATTTTAGCTGTTTACAACAGAGATTACGGAGAGATAGATACTTGCTTGCGATTTTGTTTATACAGATGTTAGGCTTTTAACGTGTACTATAATTATCTTGTAGACCCTGTCTTGAGAAAATACCCCGTTTAAAAGTTAGGTATTGTAGCAAAAGCCAAAAGTCCTTGGCTTCGGAGGTATCGAAGCCAGAGCTGCGACGTACGTACGGCGCGCGGTCGGGCGGGCTCGTGTACATATGCCGGCCGGCGGCCAGACTCGCCGGTGCGAAAACACGCAACTCGCCAACGTACACGAGTCCCTGGTCGGCTTGCGATGGGGCGGGCTAGGCAACATGCCATTGCACACGATCGCGGCTGATGCAAGCACAGCACCCGTGGGCAGCCAGCTGAATGCTGAGGGTAGCGGCGCTGCGTGCATATCGCTAGGCGGCCTGGCCAAAATGGGCATGTGCTCCATGCTTGTGTATGGGCCAGCGACATGTGGCAGAATTCAATCGCCTTTTCTCACATGGACGAACAACGGATCCACTTAGTTGGGGCCGAGTGTCATGCCCATGTCTCAGTCCAAGGACCACGAAAAAAATGCACACAATTCGCTCAAAGAAAGAAAGAAATAGAAGTGCATGCAATCGTCTCTGAAGGAACGGAGTTGCCGTATGACATCTAACTAACAATTTTTATGGTTTCTGTCGAGTTTCTCGTCGTCGAATGTAATTAAGATTCGGTGCAGCTCCGCTCCTCCAATTCTAGTGAGCGCAAGCAGCGAAGCGCGTGTGCCGGCCTTCGGCTTTGGCTAAGCCAATTCCAACTCCGGCTTGCCGCAACCCACCTGTCTGTCAGTGGCGGATGGCCCGGCTAAGCCAACTTCAACACCTCGCAGTACCTAGCCAAAGGAGACAGCACTGATCTGTTCTTTTAGGCTAAGGTTGATAGTTTTTTTTTGTAGCTAATAGCTTTTTATCTGTGTGTTTTCGAGATGACAACGAATAATGAAAATATCAATATAGACGACGTACACAATTTTAAGCTTGGAAAGTCGTTTGAAAAATCTACTTCAAGAAGCCATTCTTTTGGTACGACTTTTGGAAAAATCAAAAGCCCAAAAAAAACAAGACTACTGCCTGTCAGTGGCGGATGGTTTGCGACCCACCTAGAGCAAAACAACAAGGAAAAATTGCCTCCAGATTAGGGGTAGCAACGGGGTTGGGAGTCCTAGGGGAGGCCCCCAGGGCCGCCCCTATCCCCGCTATCTCAGCCCCACCCAACCCCTTTTTGGCTTACGAGGGGCAGATTGGCCCCCATCTCTGGTCCCCATGGGGACCTAAACCCCTATGGAGATTCCTATAGGGGATTAAAAATAGGCTAAAATATTTTTAGAAAATAATAATATGGTTTTCTTATTAATTTATATTTATTTAGGTATATATTTTTTGTAAAAAATATAGTTTCAAAATATACATTCTAACATATAGATACAAATTTTAGTCTAAATATACAAGAAAAGAATATAATTTCCTATATTAAAAACTATTATAAAAAAAGTATTGTTTTGATTTTTTACCTAGTCCTGTTATGGGAGGGCGATCCTCGCCCTACCCTCGCCCCTAGTGGGGAATTCTTCGTGGAGGAAATTGCTACCATACTTCAGATGATGGAGGGCCACCATTGTATCTGATCAAGATTTAATTGTTTGAAAGCTCAACTGGATTACACCATAATTGTTAGTTGTGTGTAGTATAGATGATCCTTAAAAAAAGAAAATTGCATCAAAAAATAAAAAATATATTTGTAGAATATATGTAAATACCATTGCGATCTTTTTTTAAGGGAACAACGCAGATGCACACTACACACACCACAACATACAAATGCGTATGCGCCAACTACACACGTCTATAGAATACCGTTGATCTGATGCTAACAAGGCCTCCAGAGCATGTTCACATATATCTTACTTCTTTTAAGGTTGAGGGCAAAAGTAAGCATAAAATATTACCATATCATCTCATATTCTTTAACCACATGTATTTAGACTTGGCCAAATGAGCCAGACCAACTATGCCGCCCCGAAGTATGGTATTATTGGGCTGGTCCATATATGCACAACACGATACTAACAGTAAACGAGCCATGCTGGCTCAGCCCCGACTAAGCATGCCATGCTTGGCCAACACCTCAGCATGGTGGGCCGATCTGGCATGACACGAACAATAACTCTTCTATAGTATTGTAGTAAAATTGCTTGTGGTTAACAGTAAAATTACCTGTGTTAGTGTTAATGCACTCTTCTGAGTACGGACGGTGACTTGACAATAAAATTAATTGTAACTAGCGGCAAAATTACTTGATTGACAATAAGAATACTTACGCCTGGCTGTAAAATTATTTACAACCAAACGTGTCCGGACCGAGTTGATATGGCTTGTCCTTTTTTTCGTGCTATGTCACGGCAATTTATTAGGGTCAACTGTGCTAAGTCAAATCAAATCGTGTTTTAACTAGATCCATACCGATGCGTGCTAGGCGGCTCATCTGACCAGGTCTGCGCGTATTGCCGTTGAACGGTTTTGATGCTTCGTCAGTCGCTCTGTAAGTCTACCCACAAACTTTTCCGTCCTCTGCTCTGGAGTACTCGAGTGCACTGTGAGTTTCTTGAGTAGAGATATTTTAAAAAAACGAAATAGGGAAAGCAACCCCTCTCCCAGGTAGGCATGATTAGAAAGAGACTAGGGAGCAACCGATTGGAAGCGAAAGGAAGACGCAACCGGACATTTCTCAATTAGGACAAAGATGCATCGGGACATTTCTCAAGTAGGACTGTTCTTGAGAACTCTCTCAGTTGATATTCATGTCCTGGCGCATGGAAACACACGAATAGTCACCGGATGCCGAGCCGAGATCAACACTGCTACCCTAGACAAGGTAAAATTAGTGTGTGTGTGTGTGTGTTTTGCGAGTAAAATTAGTTTCTCCATACGCTAGCCATCAAATGTATACTCCATGTTTCGATTTCTCTTAGACACCGTGATTCGAATGTTGTTCTATCAAAGCTTTTTTTTTTACATTAGCAGCAAAAAATACAGATGAGATAGAATAGGGAGTGTCTACGGTACATATATATGTAATATTTTTATCTATTAAAGCTGAATTCAAAATGAAGCATAAGAGAGTGCCACATCATAACATTCGCTTGGTATCGCCAGATTCATAATGAACACAAATAAATAAATAACTCAATAGAGCATACATCTAGAACGTACTAAATGGCACCCAATAGATCATGCATCGATAAAGATTCTAATCTACATGTTTCTATGGAACAATAAAACTTAATAATAACTTTTTCACACTAAATTGCAAATAGAGTTTAGAATTACCGTAGCAACGACATGTGGGCACAATCTTAGTACAATGAATAATAATTGATGTTGATATTGATTTTTTTTCCCACTCGCGAGTTTACTATGATGTGATTTTCTCTCCGATGTACAACTTAGGGTGATGGGCATGAGCGTAATAATAAAAAGAAGGGCGACATGCATCTTACTACCAGTAAGTTGCATCAATCAAGTGGAAGTACAGCATAAGTGCAGAATGATTGAACTGATACTAGGTAAAATCTAGCTTGCAAGCATGGACCTCCAAAATTACATACAAGGGCGACATGCATCTTACTACCAGTAAGTTGCATCAATCAAGTGGAAGTATAGCATAAGTGCAGAATGATTGAACTGATACTAGGTAAAATCTAGCTTGCAAGCATGGACCTCCAAAAGTACATACGTAAGCTATATGTACCTACTACTGAAAACGCTAGTTAAGTTGCTAAGCGCCAAGCAACGTAAGTTCGCATGCAGCTTGTCTCTAATACTCGTATGAAATCGTGCTGGACGTGTGGAAAATTTGCATGGGGAAAAAATCGTCGTGCGGCTAGGACCTAGCAATGCGCGCCATGGTCAATTCGCACTCTCGCCGTCGAAGGTCGTTCTCAGCGGTCCCAGGCAACAACCTAGAACCCAATCCATCAGCCAAGCTGATGGGAAGCTTGTAGACTAAATCTAAGTCTAAGTGTCAACCATAAGCAATAATCCCTAGATCAAATCAAGAACACCTAGCTAAAACATTAGAGCGGAAGCATCACATACCCGAAGTCGGAGAAGCCATGAGGGGTGTTCGGTTGATGCAGCGAAAGAAGGTGGCCGGGGATGCGGTCGTTGATGCCGATGGGGACGAAGAGGGCTTCGGCCTTCGTTCACCATAGCGCTCCATTATAGATCGGGTTTTGTGTGGGATTTTGTGGCCCTTAGAACCAACACCGAAAGAACCTGCCGAATCCCCTTTATATCTGGCGCTATGGTGACCGGGACCGAAACCAAGATGGGTTAGTGGTGCTTCCGATCATGGCGCGAGTGGTGGAGTTGCCTCCCTGAAATCTCGGGGTTAGTTAGCCGAGATCAACCCAACATTCTCCCCTTTGATCGTAAGGCTAACATCATAAGCCCATTCTCGATAAAATAGCATACCAAGGCAATGTGTTGCATGGCCGATTAAGTGCCGTACAACCCCAGTACCTATAGTGTACTATCCTATCTTGAAATGGATATTCATTATACTTAATGGGAGTTGGTTTGCTTTAAGGTCCTTTTTATTCAGAATCAGAGGCTTTCCAATAAACCCATGCCGGCAACATGATCACGAAAAATAATGGGTGGTAAGCCTTTAGTAAGCGGATCCGCAAGCATTAACTTAATACTAATATGCTTGATACTTATGGTTTGATCCTGGATTCTAACTTTCACAACATGATACTTAATGTCAATGTGTTTGGCAGCACTACTTGACCTGTTGTTATTTGCATAAAAGACTGCGGGTTCGTTATCGCAGTATAAGGTGAGTGGTTTAGAGGTGCTGTCTACCACTCTTCCCTACATCATTAACATCCTCATTTGTATAGACAACATAATCATTTGGGATGGCAGATCTTCTCTCCCGCTGTGATCTTCTAATAGGTTCATTAGTTATTTCAAGAGACTGTTGAGGCTCTTCATTAGGTATAACATCAGGAATTTCAGAAATCTCAACAGTGGGTGCAACAACAGTATTATCTACTGGAGGTGCAACCACCTTAGGCACAGGAATAAAGGTCTCTGGGATGAGCGGTGAAGGGACATAAATCCGCTTCTCCTCAAGATCTATTTTCCTGGGCTCCAGGTCCTCATTATTTTCAAAGAACACAACGTCCCTTGTTTCAACAAACTTAGTTATCCTATCAGGACAATAAAAACGATACCCTTTAGATCTCTCAGGGTACCCAATAAAATGGCAACTTACTGTCTTAGGATCTAATTTCCCAATGTGTGGATTAAATAACTTAGCTTCAGCACGACAACCCCACACTCGTAAATATTTCATACTCGGTTTTCTCCCAGTCCATAATTCATAAGGTGTTTTACGTACTAATTTACTGGGAACCCGATTAAGAATATGTGCGGCTGTCTTAAGTGCTTCCATTCACAAGCCAATTGGTAAACTAGAATGGCTAAGCATGCTCTGTACCATATCCATAAGTGTACGGTTGCGCCTTTCAGCTACACCATTCTGCTGAGGTTCGCCCGGAATAGAATACTGGGCAACAATGCCATTTTCCTGAAGGAACTTAGCGAAAAGGCCAGAAATTTTCCCATAAGAGGCATGACTTCCATAATATTCTCCCCCACAATCCGATCTTACCACTTTAATTCTTAAGTTGTGCTGATTTTCAACTTCAGCCTTAAATATCTTAAATTTATCAAGTGATTCAGATCGGTCTTTAATGGGAAAGATATAATCATAACGGGAGAAATCATCAGTGAATGTGATGAATGTATCAAAAACATCCACTGATGTCACAGGAAAAGGACATCAGTATGAATTAATTCTAAGAGTCCTGTGCTACGAGTAGCTCCCTTCTTTATTTGCTTAACATATTTTCTTTTAATGCAATCAATGCAGTGGTCTGAGGCAGAGAAAACTAATGGGTGGAGAATTTCTTCTTTAATGAGACGCTCCATTCTCCCCCTCGAAATGTGGCCTAAACGACAGTGCCACAGTTTTGAAGAAGTCTCATCATTATTTTTACGCTTAACATCACACACAATATTTCTGAAATGCCCTGGCTACTTGTAGAAAAGACATTCCCCCTTTAGATGCTCTGGTGCGAGCAACGTGAGGCTTAGGTGTATATTGCACTTTAGGCTCCGACTTGTCTGAGTTAGGGAAAAATTGCAGCTTTTCTTAGATTTGAAGTCCCCTTGGAACTTCCTTTTGTTAGAGCCACCAACATGAAGAGCAAATTCTCCTTTTTTTTGTTCTTATTCTCTCTTCCTCCTGGTATACATGGTGATCAAATCGCTCATGATCCATTTTCCTTTCTAAGTATTGTAATTTAATCTTAAAAGCTGTATACTCAGAAGGAAGAGAGGCCATAATGAAATGAACAAGGAAACCATCAGGTATTGCCATGTCCATGACCTTGAGTTTTTCCTGCCATATCGGTCATCATCATGATATGCTCTATTAATGCTGCCGGACCCATCATATTTAGTTGTTAAGAGCCTCTGAATTAAAGTACTGGCAAAAACTTTAGTGGAGCCTTTTAATTTCTCCTTGATTGAAGCCAAGTACTCCTTAGCATTTTCGGAATCGGGGATTGCTCCCCTAATCCCAACTGAAATAGAGGTCTTCATAATCATTAGTGATAAGCGGTCAGAGCGCTCCCCCCTTTTTTTAGCATAGGCCTCATAGATTTTCTTTTCCTCATCATAATTCTCCTCGCCTTCGGTGGGAGGAATGGGAACGGCTGCCCTTAAGGTATAGTGAAGGTCCAAAACATCAAGGACAACATGAATTCATTTTTTTATGGCGGCAACGTTTGATGTATTAAGTGCTAAATTTCAAAATACAGGGCAAAACTTAGAAATATCATAAATATATATTGCATGTAATTAACCATACGTTGGTCTGATTAATAACATGCAAAATACAGTTCCAATTCATATCACCGTTGGGCAGAAAATGAAAAGGAACTCAATAATTTTATATGGCGACACATGATTACAAACAACGTTGGTCAGAATGTAATCATATGCATACATAATGCCAAAAACATAAAAAAATCTCCAATTAAAATATCTCGTTGGTTCAATTTTAATTAGAGACAAAACATAATAATATGGCGACATATGATTATAAACAACATTGGTCAGAATATAACCATATGTATTCATAATGCCAAAATTAATCATAAAATCTCAAAATTAAAATATCCCGTTGGTTCAATCTTAATCAGAGATTATACATAAGGTAAAGATACATGAAATTTGGGCCACTGAAAGATAATTAATAACAGTGCATAAAAAATGGAGACTTAAAGCATAAGAAATGCACTGTAAAAAAAACATCACTACAGCTGGCCCAACAAACTATTCATTTAGCCCATAAAATTGCGCAGCCCAACAAAAAAAATTACATGGCCCAAGAACATGCTTACGGCCCAAAAAATCCGCAAGGCTCAACAGAGCACACGCGCAGCCCACAAAATGGCGCGGCCCAAAAACTCATGCATTCGGCCTGCCAAAAACTTCATGGCCCAAAGCTCCCGCACGGGCCCAGAAAACGCCCGCACGGCCTAAAACCGTTAGGGGGCCAAAACTCGTAGCGCTCGGCCCATAAAAAATTCCCGCGCACGGGCCACCTCATGCGCGCGCAGTAGCCGGCCGAAACAATGCGCACGGGCGGCCCAAAATCCACACGCGCAAGCTTACATTATCCATCTGCCATCGGATCTTGATCCTATGGCCAGAAAACTAAACTGGCCCAGAAAAAATTCGGCCCGCAAAAACTTGACCATCCGATTCGATCAGACGGCCGAAATGCATGCGCGGCGGGAAAAACACCCCGAAACCCTAAACCTAGCCCCATTTCTTTTCTTCTCCTCCCGGAAAAACCGGATCTGAGCAGCTGCATGAGGCGGCGGGGCGGGGCGCAAGGCGCGGCTGCGCGGTGGCGAGAGGCGGAATCGGCGGAGGCCCCGAGTGGAGCGCGGCACGGCGTCGGCCTCACGTCCGTGGACCAGCGGCGCGGCGATGGCGCGCGCTCGTGAAGAGCGGTGGCGCGCATCGGCGGCGCCCGGCGGCGTCGCCACGGCAGCTCCAGCGGCGGCGGCGGCGGCGGCGGCGCGCTCGCAAAGCAGCGGCGCTCGGGTGGCACCGGCGACGGTCCAGCGCGAGCAAGCGGCGGCGGCCCCGAAAGCCGTAATTTCCAATCCAATTTTTTTTCTTCTTCCCACCCCGATCCGAAATTTGTTTGATTGATTTGGGGATTTTAGGGTTCGGGTGGGCTTGACATTTGGGGATTTTCATTAGAGTTTGCAAAAGAAAATCAAATCACCTCCTTCTAATTGCTAACCGAGCCTTAATCATTAGATCCGAAATTTTAATTAGCAAATCCGAGTTCGGTTAGAGTAGATTAGGGTTCATGAAAAGTTCTAGAGTTGCTCTGATACCAAATGTAGACTAAATCTAACTCTAAGTGTCAACCATAAACATTAATCCCTAGATCAAATCAAGAACACCTAGCTAAAACATTAGAGCGGAAGCGTCACATACCCGAAGTCGGAGAAGCTATGAGGGGTGTTCGGTTGATGCAGCGAAAGAAGGTGGCCGGGGATGCGGTCGTTGATGCCGATGGGGACGAAGAGGGCTTCGGCCTTTGTTCACCATAGCGCTCCATTATAGATCGGGTTTTGTGTGGGATTTTGTGGCCCTTAGAACCAACACCGGAAGAACCTGCCGAATCCCCTTTATATCTAGCGCTATGGTGACCAGGACCGAAACCAAGATAGGTTAGTGGCGCTTCCGATCATGACGCGAGTGGTGGAGTTCCCTCCCTGAAATCTCGGGGTTAGTTAGCTGAGATCAACCCAACAAAGCGCTCTCTCTCTCTCAGACTCTCGGGTTCCCAGCGCGGCCATCGCCCATCAGCCAAGCTGCAGTCGGCGGCAACCGACTACCGGACTACGACCGCCGGTTGGGCGAGTCGTGGATAAAATACTGATGACCCGGTCGGCGACGACCGTCACATCTGATGGGAACAGTACCCCTGGACCCCCTACGATTACATCCATGTAGCCGTGGTACGCGGCATTTATCTCACTTTTTCTTGCAAATTTTACATCAGTGGTGTATCATGTAACACGAATCTTACTCGGGTCGATGAATTCATACGCAGTATGCAGGGGGTTATGTCTACCTCCTTCGATTGATACAACGACAATAGTCTTGCAATACTTGCCAACAAACGGACAGGTACTACTGGTACATACATAGAGGGTTAAAACTAACAATGTTCTTACTGGATTAAATTAACTCTCATTGATCCATCGATGTTTGTTGAGCTAGACATCTGACCCACCTCTTAACCCTAAACCAAGTACAATGGTTACTGGGACTCTGCAGTTGTTACTTTTGGTTTCAGTAATTGAAGCCGGGGGCATATGACCCATTCATATATGTACTGAACCAGCCAACCCCTTATGTCCATATATCAACGGCAACATTGTAGTTTTTCTTTTGTTTGAGGGCAATACTGTAACTCCAGGGGTGCATGTATCACCGTTTACTCTAAATATAATGCAGAGGAGACCCATTAGGGTATTTTATCCTTAAAAAATCAGGGTTAGGGAACCACTGTTGCTATCTGTATTAATTATCAACACCCTTTATTCTAAGGAAATCAACACCATTAATTAATTTCCTCGTGCTCGTGCAAGTACACTGTGAATGAACTTAAGCTAGGTGGCACTTACGTACATGTACTCACTATAGTCGTAAAGCTATGTCATTTTGAATATTGATACGGTCTCTAAAATACAACTTTAGTCACTAATTTATATTGTAATATGTTTATAAAACTGAATAAAATACATAATATTATGAAAGTACTTTTTAAGATAAATCTACATATATAATTTTTTTATGTGTCTAATTTAACTATTTAAAAAGATATTGATAGTCAAAATTTTAAAAGTTTGAATATAGCTATATCCAAAATTGATATGTATTTTGTGACGGAAGAGAGTAACAACTAAGCAAAATATCCGATCAAACCCTTGTTAATTTCAGAGGGCACATGCTGGCAGTACTGTTGACATGGTCCGTCAATGCATGGGTCTTCTTCCATGGTTCCATTCCACCCGTAAATAGCTTCCTACTCAGCTATATATTCTCCATCGACCACTTCTATTCTTACTCAAGCTTGAGTGCAAGAAACAAGTACAAGCTAGCATAGACATGGCTACTAAGCTTCCCGTTCTTGCGGCTTGTGCCTTGCTGCTCCTAGCTGTGGCGTGCGAGGAATACCCTTACTGGCCTCTGGAGATGGGGTTCTACAATGACAAGTGCCCGCAGGCAGAGGCCATCGTCAAGGACGTCGTCAAGAAGGCCATCGACCAGAACCCCAGCAATGGCGCCGCTCTCATCCGCATGCTCTTTCATGACTGCTTCGTGGAGGTATTGGTCTTTTTTATTGAAGACTATGTATCGCATAATTGAGCATCAATCAGCCCCGGGCCAATTGCCACCTTGTACCAAACACGTCATGTCTCTGTTCTACTGGTTTTTGTTTCTAGTTTCTTCTTAGAAAAGCAAAAAATCAATACGAATACCCGATTTTTCGAAGTGGCTTCCTCATTCCTCTCGCTCCGGAGATAAGACAGGAAGTCATAGGTGCATTACGCATTCTACTCCTTCCGCTCCTGTCACACACACATATCTATCCCTCACTTTTTCCACTATTCGTCCTCTCCTTTTAAAAGCTACTCTTTCAATTATTACTATTTATCTTTAATTAAAAACCATTACCAAAATCTAATAGGAACGCCCCCCTATATACATGCATGCATGATGCGTGAGTTGAGCATATAAAATTAAGGTGCACATTGCATGGCGGCATGCAGGCAGGCTTTGCTTGCTGCCTTGCTTCCTTACAAGTGCACGTATGTAGCTTTCTTTAGAGATTGGGCTTTACCTTAAGTTAGTGCAAGGAATGAATTCGAAGCACATACTTCGGTAATCGATTAGCTGGACTTACTGGTTGGGGTGTTCATTAGGGTTGTGACGCTTCCATCCTACTGAACCCGGGCCCGTTGAGCCCCCAACCAGAGAAGGTAAGCAAGCCCGTGCGCGGCTTCGAGCTGATCGACACGATCAAGGACGCCGTCGAGGAGGCCTGCCCCGTCGTCGTCTCCTGCGCCGACATCATCGCCTTCGCGGCCCGCGATGCGTCCAACTTCCTCAGCAGCGGCAAGGTCAACTTCGACATGCCGGCAGGCCGCCGCGACGGCACCTTCTCCAACGCCTCCGAGCCTCCCAAGTTCCTGGTCCCGCCGACGTCCAACCTCAGCGTTCTCGTCTCCGCCTTCGCATACAAGGGGCTCTCCATGGAGGACATGGTCGTCCTTGTCGGCGCGCACACTGTCGGGCGGTCACAATGCTCGTCCTTCGTCCACGACCGCCTCAACGCCCCCTCCGACATCGACGGCGGCTACGCCGGGTTCCTGAGGAGCCAGTGCCCGGCGAGCCCGAGCCCGAGCAACGACCCTACGGTGGTGCAGGACGTAGTGACGCCCAACGCGCTGGACAACCAGTACTACAAGAACGTCCTGGCGCACAGGGTGCTCTTCAACGCGGACGCGTCGCTCCTGACGTCGCCAGAGACGGTGAAGATGGTGCTGGACAACGCCAACATCCCCGGGTGGTGGGAGGACAGGTTCAAGGCGGCCATGGTGAAATTGGCCAGCATCGGGGTGAAGACCGGAAGCAACGGTGAGGTCAGGAAGAATTGCCGGGCTATCAACTAGTATTAAGTGGAGATGCATATTCATGCGTGCTCATGCATGGTGAAGGATTGATATCTCGGTTGTTTGTTTCATCCATGCCCCACTTTTGTGTTTTGGTTATTCGCTTTGTTTTGATTTCTCCAGCCCCAAGCTATGGTGTTCGCCACACGGAATCCTTCGTATGAGTTGTGTGAAAGTTCTATGTATTTGGTGTTGTAAATAATGCGGTGTGAGCATATATTCAGTTTGAATTCCAACTAAATAAAGCATAAATTCAGAATATTTTCAGCAGTATATAAATGACATAAATTTCATGTACTCATATAATTTCATTGTGTTATTTATACAAGTGCATATAATCAATGTATATAAGCAAAAACCTACTGAAAAGAACATGACTTGCAGTTCTGCAAATAGGGAAGCAATTAAATATAGCATAAAACAAAATAATTGCTTTAAAATTGCTCTCAGAACAGAGTTGCTCAAGGTTTTTGATCTTGGCCTTCTCATGCTAATGTCGAAACTCTTCACAAAAGATCTAATGACTAGAGATTAAGATTTGAGCTCCAAATTATGTTTTCACTGTCACAAATTTGCATCTACAGAGTAGCAAACTCTGAACTTCAGTTTTAAATGTTCAAATGCAATGGAATAGCAGGCAGTATTCTGACAGAGTTTCAGAAGATTAAACAACAATCATAAGATGAACAAAGTATAGAAATGATATGATCTAAACAGAACTGGACAAAAGAGACTACTGCACACTCAATAATTTCAATTGCATGTTAACAAATCTGCTTAACCGAAATACAACTAGGTACGGTACAAATAGTAGAAAACAATTCAAATGAGCTCAAATCTAATCCAGTTATCTAGACTAATTTCAGTATTCGATAGATTCATCACAGAGCACAAGTTATGAGCCCACAAGCATGCACACTACTACAGACAATGCTATCACAGACGGTTCACAACCATCATCACAGACGGTTCCTGAACCGTCTGCGTTTGTGTGTCAGTGATAATAGGTGGTTATTACAAACGGCTTCTACACCGTCTGTGATAGTTTACAATACAGACGGTTTTCAACAAAACCGTCTGTGATACTCGACTATCACAGACGGGTTTTTTATAATAACTGTCTGTGATATTCGACTATCATAGACAATTTTTTATTAACCGTCTGTGATATACACCATATCATAGACGGTTAATAACAAAAATCGTCTGTGATATCATTCATATCACAGACGGTTCGGTGTTTGAAACCGGCTGGGATATATATCACAGACGGTTTGGAATGCTGAACCATCTATGATAACTATTTCAACAACGATTTTATTTGCTCTTTTTCTGCTAGCTTTAGGATATGCTAGCCATTCCCTCTGATAACAAGCAAGATCACGTATATAGCACAGGACAATCATTACATAAATCACCCATATGAATGAAACAATACCAACATATCACACACACACACATATATATAGCATGACAATCGTTACACAGATCTCACAAATGAATTAAATTGAATGAATTATTTGATTAAGCACAATTGAGTGATTACAATTGAATCCAATATTTCAACATCTAATTATCACCATTGCCGGGGTGGAACTCTCCAGTCTTATTTATGACCTCTGCTAACAAGAATTGGGAGAGGTTTCCACGAATTTCGACGAGTTTGTCAAGATCATATGTACTTTTGTCAAAGTCTACCTGCTGTCGTTAGGAGCAATGTTAAGTTATTAATTAGCATGTGTGTGTATGTATATACATATATATAGTTAGACACAATAATATTAAGCTAGAATATATTGAAATGAATTACGAGTACTTACCCATTCTGAAATTAACACAAAGTAACATTATCTTTCTAAACCTAGCTAGCTAGATCTAAATAAAAACATATCTATCATCTTTTTCAATTACAAAGCATATAAGTTATTAGAAGCAATTGAGTACTAACCTCTAATCACTAAGAAGACATATATAGATCTACAAGCGATATGTTTTCACCAAACTCCCCAAAGCCGACCGCCTTGCTCCACCGATGCAGCGCAATGAAGACATATCTGTGTCGAGACCACGCACGCCCAATATTTAATAGCGCGGATTATCCCAGATGGTTCCAACCACAAACGGTCTATGATACCAATATATCACAGACCATTCATATTAATAACCGTCTATGATAATTCACAGACGATTATTCATACAAACCATCTGTGATGTCCGCAATATCACAGACGGTTTGTTACAAGAACCGTCTGTCATGTCCAGAATATTAGAGACGGTTTTTATATGAACCGTCTGTGATGTCCGTGAGAGACCATGTGGAGGTGACCCCTTGTTTGTGATAAATAATTGACACTTGTTTTAGAAAGATTGAGTTTGGTTTGTGCTGTTTCTGCCAAGTCGTAAGCCTTTGCGAGTGGTCGGAAGCTCTTACGACCACATTGCCCATGGTCGGAGGTCGCCAGATGAATTTACGACCACGTTGTCCACGGTCAGAAGTCGAAAGCTTTTACGACCACATTGGTCATGGTTGGAAGCTCTTACGACCACGTTGCTCTGGTTCTGCAAAGTCGCAAGCTCTTTCGAGTGGTCGGAGGCCAGCAGATGGATTTACGACCACATTGTCGGAAGTCAGACACTTTCTTTGGCCGTGGTCGAAAATCGGGAGCATCAGCTGGCTGTGGTCAGAAGTCGGCAGTTTAGGCTGTTGATAATGTTGTGAAGTTGGTGGACTTCGACCATAGTGTACGCAATTGGTAGTCGAAAGTCGGCAGACTTCGACCGCACTCGGTACGAAGTTAGCAGACTTCGACCACGGCAAAACATGCTATACGTGGTTGGAAAGGGTCTCGACCACGGTAAATCTAACTGTATGTGGTTGGTGGACGTTTCGACCACAACAAAACTCGGTGTACATGGTCTGAACGAAGTTTGACCACGGTGGAAAGCGATGAACGTGGTCGGAAGGTACTTTGGCCATGCAGTAAGCGGTCGAACGCAGTCGGACGTGCTCGGACGACGTTGGAGTGTGGTCGGTTGTGGTTGGACGCAGTTGAACGAGGTCGGATGTGGTCGGAAGTGGTTGCAATCAGCTTGGAGAGGTCGTAGCTTGAGCTAGCGATGGTCGTAGCCTCTGGTAATCGATCGTATGGACTACTGGGGTGGTCGTAACGATCTGAGATGTGGTTGTAGGCTACGAGTGGTGCTTATCTTGTGAATTCAACCGGTCATAGGTGGGATACGATCGGCTGGGGATGTTTTACGAGTACATTCTTCTGATGGAGATTAATGTTCACAATGTTTTGTGCGGTGCTATGTGATGGTTTGTTTGTCTGTGTGGTTGCAGGACTTCGGAGTTAGGTCATGGTGAGGTGTAGGAGGACTGGGACTAGACACAAGTTGTGTTGAGGTCCAAACGGTCAGGAGACACCGAAGATGATCGAGGCTAGTGAGGTGGTTGCAAGTCAGGAGACGAGGAACCAGAGCTGGAGCTGCCGGAGGTGAGCACGACGGGCAACGACAAGGAGGACCAGGACTAGGCTCAGGGAGGAGCCGTGGTCCAGACGGTCAGGATGTCGGGTACGGTCGTGTGCAACATGGTGGACCGGGATTAGGCTCAGGAGGAGTCGAGGTCCAGTCGGTCGGAAGTAGATGCGGTCGTGTGACAACAGAAAATTTCCGGGAAGGTGCAGGAGGGGCATTTTGGAGAAATGCACAAAGCCTACAAAGGAAAACTACTCTCTGTAAAAGCACTAGAGTTTCTTGGTGTTAACGGGTAAAGCACTGGAGTCTGTTGGTGCTAATGGGTAAAGCACGTGTAAAACCCGGTGTTAGTTGGGGGTTAACGGGTTCTCCCATGGTATCTGAAGGATATAAATAGAGAAGGTAGAGCATGAGTACTTGGTGAGGTAGTTCCCGAGAAGCTCTGGTTTTTCCTTTCTATTTTGTGTGAGTTGTTCTTTAGGTGGAGCGTGTGTGCTCTTGTACCTCCTGGATGGATTAGCTGCAGAACCTCCATATATGAAATCATTCATCTCTGTGCCTCTATTGAATTTTTCTTGTCTGTGATGCTTGGTTGATTTTTTTGCGTTTTCTCTGTTCTATCTTCCATCTCCTCTCTTCTGTCTGAAGGTTGTCTTGTTTCTGGTTGCTTTGGATTTGACTTGCTTTGAACTGGGAATCATTCTTAAAGCCATCTTGGCTAAGTCCTATCCTGAAAGCAAGGTTTGGTTGAAAGTCCTTTAAATTCTTGGCCTGGTAGTCGTGCGCCTCTCTGATTCCTCTGTTTCATCTTTCCTGGTGGAAAGGTCTCGACCACTCTGGATTTTTCTAGGCCAGAGGACGTGGTCTTGCTATGGTAGAAGTCTCATGACCAATTGAACCGTGAATCAAAAGTTATTCGGAAATTGGTTCTTGTAGTTGAGCGCTTCCACTTCCTCTGTTCTGCTTTCGACCTCGTAGTAAACACTGTGTGCTCTATTTTCGGTAGCGACTGTTTCCTTTCTGTTGTCAGCCTGTTCACACGGTTCCAGTGAGCATTCCACCTCTTACTTCATAGCTCTGTAGCTATTGGAGAAGAAGGATTGGTTGAATACTTGGGGAGGTTTTAAGGCACCATTCACCCCCCTCTATTGCTTGTTCGGTCCTACAAGTGGTATCAGAGCCGGTTAGCTCTTTACTATAGATCTTAACTGATCTGTTGAGCCATGGTGACAGACAAGTATTCCACCAAGCCCCCCTCTTCGTTGGGATCGACTATCCCTTCTGGAAGAGTAGGATGGAGTCTTACATCCAGGTTCAGGGCTATGCAATCTGGAGGAAGGTGGAAACTCAATTTGTTGTTCCTGCTGATGAGAACATCACAATGGCAAACATGCCAGATGTGGAGGCAAATGCTAGGGCAAGGAGCATCATTATCCAAGATCTTAGCAGAAACGAGTTTGATCGCATTTCTCATATTTCGTCGGCCTATGATATTTGGGTGATTCTCGATGGATACCATGAGGGTACTACTCAAATCAAGACCATTAAACAGGACCAATATAAGCGAGAGTACAACAAGTTTGAGATGCTCACTAGTGAGTCCTTAGATGAGTGTTTTGCTAGGTTTCACAAGATTTTGAGCAACCTCCAAGCAGTCAGTCTTACATACCCTGACTTGGACAACGCTCGACAAATGCTTTTTGCTTTAGACCTGCGAGTTTGGGAGATGAAGTGACCACCATTAAGGACACGACTGATCTCTCGACTTTGACTCTTGATACGTTGTACTCACACCTCAAGACTCACGAGATTGACATTGTCTCTCGCAAGTTGAAATCACAGTTGATGGCTCTAGTCACCGATCCCAGTTCTAACTCCGGTGCATTTGCTGATGTTGCTGCTGGTTTTTCCTTAGCTGCTCTTTGTGAGATAAATGATGATCAGATTGAGCAGCTCCCAGAGAACGAACTAACCCTCTTAGCCAGAAAATTTTCACATGCATACAAGAGGGTTAGGGACAGAAAGAGGAGTGGGCCAGTGACTTGCTTTGAGTGTGGTGGCCCCAACCACATTCGAGCGAATTGCCCCAAGCTGGAGAAGGGCAAGAATGACTACGGCGGCATGAGCAAGAACGACTACGACGGCGTGAGCAAGAACGACTACATCAATAAGAACCGCAACAAGAAGCCCCAGCTCGTGGCCAAGGCAAAGAAAAGAAGTACCGCGACCTTGGCAAAGCCAAGAAGCTCTTCCACCGCGTCCTCACCGCCTTCGATGGCATCAACTTCAGCGACATGGAGGGTTGGAGCGACGACGACGGCAAGGATGATCAAGACAAGGACACCAAGGACAGCGACGACTTCATTGGCATGTGTTTCATGGCCAATGAGACCGACATCAGCGATGACGATCTCTACTTCGACTTCGATGAGGTAGGTCCATCCTACGACATGCTCAATGATGCATTTTTCAAGCTAGGGAAATTTTATGCTAGATCTAGAGCTAGGTGTGGTGACCTAGAGAAGGAGGTAGAGAGCTTGTCAGGGGAGCTTACTTCACTTAAATTTGCTCCCTCCTATGACGATTGCGACATTTGCACTTCTTTGCTAGATGACATGGAGAAGCTAATGACCTCTCATGATAGGGTGCTTGCTAAACATGACTTGCTTAAGGTGAAGAATATTAGTCTGCTTGCTGAGATAGAGATGACTAGAGTAGCATCTATTTCATCTAGTTCTGTTGAGACTACCTTCTGCACCTCATGTGAGGATAAGGACAATGCTTTTAGAAGTCTTTACACCATGCTTCTGGATCTGCCTAAAACTTGTGAAAGTTGCAACAATTATAAGATTAACTTAAAGAAGGCAGATCACAAAATTGCTGAAATGAAAGCTGCTTTACTTGAGCCTATTGCTTCTTGTATCAATTGCCCTAAATTAACTGCTGAACTTGAATCTGTTTCTAAATAATTTCAAGAAATAGTTGACCACAACAAGAAAATGGCTCAATATGCTTCTAAGGACCCTGTTAGCTCACCATGTAATAGCTGTGAAAAACTAAAATCTGAATTGGTTGCATTGAATGATAAATGTGTGAAGCTAACTAAGGACTTACTAGAGAAACAACAATCTGATTGTTCTGTATGTGCTGAGGTAGGGGAGAAGTCTAAGGACATGGTAGAGACTCTTGGGAAGAGCTACGAGGACCAAATGGTTAAGATTAGAACTGCCCCTGTGTATCATGGAAGCCCTCAAAGTTGAGGCGGCCGTGCACAAGGAAAGGAATGCACGTGCTATTCGTTCTTCAGCTGATGGTTCTTCTTTCTCTTCTCCTAATATCTCTTCTTCATCTTCTCCCTGCCCTTCTTGTGCCTCTCTCCTTCAGGGGTGTCAGTATCTTATGAACACTCTTGAAAGGTTTGTTGGAGGTAAGAAAAAGCTAAATCTTATTCTAGACAAATCCATGATTTGCAAGTTCAATCAAGGTCTAGGATATGATTTCTTAGAAAATGTGAGGAAGCATCCACCTGTTGTTGTCAGACCCATAGCAGCAAGTGTGATCGAGATCAAGCCCAGAACCAATAACGTTGAGTTCAAATTTGCGGGCTTTGTCCAAAGGATCTCTGACAGTAAGGTGGTAACACCGGTTGCTTCAACCTATCAGAAGGTGAAGCCTCATCATGCTACTTTGACCTCCCAGAAGGCGAAGTATCATTGTACCTTCTGTCAAAAGGATGGACATCGTACTGAGAGATGCTTCGAGCGCCCCAGGATCGCACAGAGAGACCGTGTTTATGCGCCTAGGTGTATTCAGAGTCAGCCCTAGACTCGGAGTACACCTAGGACCAACACGAGGTCTAGAGTTGTAGAAAACTCTTTTGAGGTGTTTAGGCAGCATCGAGGACTTGGCTTTTCTGCTTCTATTTTTGGTCCTCGAGTTGCTTCTGGTCAGGATGTCCGCCGTCCTCAGGATAGATCTCGTTTCCCCCGTCGAGATAGCTATCCACGGCGTGACCAGCATGTTGCGTTGGTCAGACTCGCTCTTCTATAGCAGTCGGACTTAGCAACAGCTTCAGGTCTGTTTGTAGACCTTCTAGTTTTCTGAGAGATGAAGAGCGTAGGATAGTTAGAGGTCAGTCGGGTGCTACTACTTCCTCTGCTCATCGTGTGACTCAGTACTGGGTTCCCAAGTCAGTTCTCATTTACCCTAGTACTGAGCCACTGATGTCGCTCTTTTGTTGACTCAGGTCTGCCGGGCATGGAAGGGAGAGGTTTGGCTTGTCAACTCTAGCTATTCTAGACACATGACCGGGTACTCCCTTTGGTTCTCTTCCCTTGTCCGAGCTCCAAGAGATGAGACGATCACCTTCGGAGACGCCTCGTCTAGTCGAGTCATCGCAAAAGGTAGTGTGCGCATTAATGACTCTTTCATTCTTAAATATGTTGCCTTAGTGAGTAAGCTGCAGTATAATTTGCTTTCCGTTTCTCAGCTTACCGATGCCAATTTTGAGGTAAGTTTCAAGAAAAATGCTTGCAAAATTCTTGATTCTTCGGGGAGTCTTGTTTGCGGGATTTCTAGATTTGGGAGGGTCTTTCGTGCTGATTTTGTTGAGTCTTCTAGCGATCCTCTGAAGTGTTTAGTTGCATCAGAGTCCCGTGATCTCTCTTTTTGGCATAGGAGACTTGGTCACATTGACTTTGATCATTTAACTCGAGTTAGTAGCCACGATCTCATACGTGGTTTGCCCAAACTCAAGATGGTCAAAGACTTAGTTTGTGCTCCTTGCCGACATGGCAAGATGATTGCTGCTTCTCATTCCCCAGTCACTATGACTATGACCGATACACTGGGATAGCTTCTTCACATGGACACAGTTGGTCCAGCTAGAGTGCAGTCGGCGGGAGGGAAGTGGTATGTTCTTGTCGTTGTCGACAACTTCTCGAGGTTTTCTTGGGTGTTTTTCTTAGCCTCAAAGGATGAGATGTTCAGTTATTTTTGGGGTTTGTTTGGTAGGCTTTCTGTTGAACTCCCTGGTGCCCTACGAGCTATTCGCAGTGACAATGGGACGGAGTTCAAGAATTCCTACTTTGAGAAGTTATGTGATGAGACAGGTGTAGAGCATCAGTTCTCTTCTCTGCACGTCTCCACAACAAAATGGCGTCGTGGAGAGGAAGAACCTACGTTGGTCGAGATGGCCAGGACAATGCTTGATGAGTACTCTACACCGAGGAAGTTTTGGGCTGAGGTTATAGCCACCGCGTGCCATGTTTCAAATAGAGTTTTCTTGGGGGCACACTTGCATCACACTTCTTATGAGTTGAGATACGGGCGAAAGCCTAGTGTTTCTCATTTTTTGAGTGTTTGGTTGCAAGTGTTTTATCTTGAAGTCTGGGAACCTAGATAAGTTCGAGCCATGATCTTGTGATGGTATCTTTCTGGGTTACTTGACTTCTTCGCGTGCTTATAGGGTCTGGAACTGCGAGACTAGCAGAACGGTAGAGACCTGTGAGGTGACCTTTGACGAGGCCAGTCCTGGCACTAGGCCTAACATCTCAGGTTCTGTAGAGCAGTCCGAGGCCATCTTTGTAGATGATGAGGAGGATGGAGTTGAGGGTTGCCTACCTGATTCAGTCCATCCTTCCCCTAAGGAACCTGCTTCTACCACTGTACCTTAGGGAGATTAGCCCATTCCTTCTAGATTTTCTAGAGCTAGTGGCTCTGTTCCTATCTTGACAGCTCATGAGGTAGAGGCCACTTCCTCTTCTCTTCCAGGACCTCCCCGTCACATCCAAAATCATCATCCTTCAAAGCAGATCATTGGAGATCTCTTCAAGTGCGTCACACGCTCAAAATCTGACTTGTCTCATTTCTATCTCCATTCTACCTTCCTCCGGCCGTACACACGGCCGCTTAGCCGGGGCAGGCAGCAACGACACCGCCCCAGCAGTTGCTGCCGGAGAGGCCCCTGCGGCTGCAGCACCCGGGGGCGAAGGTTCCGCTGTGGCAGTTTCTGCAGCGGGCACCTCGGCTTCTGCTGCTGCTGTCGATGAAGGCAGCACGGCTCCGTGCGCCCCCACGGAGGGTGTCTCCGGCACCACAGCGGCCACGGTCGAAGGCTCCACCTCAACATCGCCGGTCCGCACGGATTCTGTCTCGGCGACCGTGGTGGGTGGCGAGACTTCCCCTCTCCGGCTGCTCGCGGCAAGCTCGCCGTCCAGGGCACTCGCCGAAGAGCCTTCGCCTCCGGCGTCCGCGCCATCAAGCTCGAATCGGCGCCGCCGCGAATCCGACTCCGCGTCTGCCGCGCCCTCGGGAGCGCTAGCAGCAGTAGTAGCGGCGGCCGCACCAAGCGCGGCAGACGCCCCACTTCGGCCCCTCTTCCGAGATGGCGCCTTCTTCCTCGTTGCACCGTCGTCCGGAGCAGCATGGTCCGGCACGACAAGGCCCAGGGCCTCGCATACGCGATTTATTCGCCCCAGCCCCGCCTCGGCGGTGGCGGACACGCGCTGCTCATGCTCCCTGCCGGTATACGGCCCCAGGAACATGTGCGCGGCCTGCTCCGCCTCCTCCAAGCAAATCCCTGAAGCAAAGGGGATAACATTAGCATATAACGCATTTCGCGTGAATAGAGAGACACGGTCGAGGCTTACGAAGACCGGAGGGCGCCGGCAGCAAGCAGATTGACGGCGAAACGTTGTCGATAGACTTCGACCATGTTGTACGTGGTTGGAAGGGCTTCGACCATGGCAAAATGTGCTGTACGTGGTCGGAAGGGGTCTCGACCACAATAAATCTCGCTGTATGTGGTTGGTGGACGTTTCGACCATGGTGAAACTCGGTGTACGTGGTCTGAACAGGGTTCAACCATGGTGGAAAGCGATGAACGTGGTAGGAAGGTACTTCACCACGCAGTAAGCAGTCGAATGCGGTCGGACGTGCTCGGACGACGTTGGAGTGCGGTCGGTTGTGGTCAGACGTGGTCGAACGAGGTCGAACGTGGTCGGAAGTGGTTATGATCAGCTTGGAGAGCTCATAGCTTGAGCTAGCGATGGTCGTAACCTCTGGTAATCGATCGTATGGACTACTAGGTGGTCGTAACGATCTGAGATGTGGTCATAGGCTATGAGTGGTGCTTATCTTGTGAATTCGACCGGTCGTAGGTGAGATACGATCGACTGGGGATGTTTTACGAGTACATTCTTCTGATGGAGATTTATGTTCACAATGTTTTGTGCGGTGCTATGTGATGGTTTGCTTGTCTGTGTGGTTGTAGGACTTTGGAGCTAGGTCATGGTGAGGCATAGGAGGACTGGGACTAGACACAGGAGGTGTTGAGGTCCAGACGGTCAGGATGTCGGGTGCGGTTGTGTGTAGCAAGGTGGACCGGGACTAGGTTCAGGAGGAGTCCAGGTCTAGTCGGTCGGAAGTAGATGTGGTCGTGCGACAACAGGAAGATTTTGGGAAGGTGCAGGAGAGGCATTTTGGGGAAATGCACAAAGCCTGCAAAGGGAAACTACTCTCTGTAAAAGCACTGGAGTTTGTTGGTGTTAACGGGTAAAGAACTGGAGTCTGTTGGTGCTAATGGGTAAAGCACGTGTAAAACCAGGTGTTAGTTGGGGGTTAACGGGTTCTCCCCCAGTATCTGAAGGATATAAATAGAGAAGGTGGAGCATGAGTACTTGGTGAGGTAGTTCCCGAGAAGCTCTAGTTTTTCCTTTCTATTTTGTGTGAGTTGTTCTTTGGGTGGAGCGTGTGTGCTCTTGTACCTCCTGGATGGAGTGGCTATAGAAACCTCCATACATGAAATCATTCATCTCTGTGCCCCTATTCAAGTTTTTCTTGTCTGTGATGTTTGGTTGATTTGATTGCGTTTTCTCTGTTCTATCTTCCATCTCCTCTCTTCCATCTGAGAGGTTGTCTTATTTCTGGTTGCTTTGGATTTGACTTGCTTTGAACTGGGAATCATTCTTAAAGCCATCTTGGCTAAGTCCTATCCCGAAAGCAAGGTCTGGTCGAAAGTCCTTTATGTTCTTGGCCTGGTAGTCGTGCACCTCTCTGATTCCTCTGTTTCATCTTCGACTACCCTATTCTTTTCGACCCCGGTGGAAAGGTCTCGACCACTCTGGATTTTTCTCGGCCAGAGGATGTGGTCTTGCTGTGGTAGAAGTCTCATGACCAATTGAACTGTTAATCAAAAGTTATTCGAAAATTGGTTCTTGCAGTGAGCGCTTCCGCTTCCTTTGTTCTGCTTTCGACCACGTAGTAAACACTGTGCACTCTGTTTTCGGTCACGATTGTTTCCTTTCTGTTGTCAGCCTGTTCTCACGGTTCCAGTGAGCATTCCACCTCTTACTTCATAGCTCTGTAGCTATTGGAGAAGAAGGATTGGTTGAATACTTGGGGAGGTTTTAAGGCACCATTCACCCCCTCTGTTACTTGTTCGGTCCTACAGTTCGCAACTTTCACGGACGGTTCTTAACACGAACCATCTGTGATAATATCACAGACGGTTGCTATTATAAACCGTCTATGATAGTTTAAGCACAGATGGTTCCATATGAACCGTTTGTGATATAGCCATTCAGTATAGCCTCTTTTGTAGTAGTGATGCATAGCAACTCCCAGTACTTGAACTTAAAATAGAAATTGAGGGACAAGTATAGCCACCAAAATATGCAGAAGAATCAATATACTCACGGTGCAAACGACACTCAAGGCCGTCCAGAGCAACTCAAGTCGGTGAAGAACAAGAAGAATAGGGCAAGGCACACCAGAAAACCTAGCACCCCTCTGTGCCGATGTAGAAGAAGAGTGTGGTTGACGGAGATACAATGCCCTCTCCAACCTCGGGTAGTTGACGCTGGAGTCGAAGGTCAAGGTGATGCTGACAAGACCACCAGAATGCACTGGCCGGATGCACTCAAATGCAACGGAGGATCGTCATAGCCCTATTCCTACCTCAGGTCAACTTTTACCCACAGATTTCCCCTTACACCTCACCAAACGATAGGGTTCACATGGGAATCCGAAGGTAAAAGCTTCAATCGGAGAAGGCGCAAAAGCACCAACCCTCCACACAACCCAAAGACCAGAGAGGAAGAAAACCAAAGAGGAGCAAGTCGGGATCGGAAGAGATACCGCACGGAGGAGGAAATGGGACCTTAAGAAGAGGAGGGGGGTTGCAGCGTGGTGACACGAGCGGCCGGCTCCTAGGAACCCAGGCCAGCCCGCGCCTCCGTCGCCTCTCCAGTCGTCGTCTCCCCACTTGCCACCGAAATCACCTTCCAGTGCGCCAGATCCGGGCAGAGCGGACGCGCCCGCACGCACACGCGCAGGGGGAGGAGACTGCTTCTCCTCCCCCTTATCTCTTCGCTTGGCCCACTGATAGGTAGGCCCCACCTCAATTTCTTTTTTATTTTCTCAATTGAAAAATTATCGAAATGTCCTCGCAAAACCAACAGTTGAAGCAGTAATTACAGTTCAGCTTAATTTACGTATGCAACGTGCCATATATTTTGAGCAGAGAAAGATCTTGGATGCATGGTTCGAGAAACGTAATACTTCGGTTGGTTACGTTGCTATCATCGGATGACTAGAAAGGAACTGACTTTACTTTTACCAATTCGATCTTCCATAGAACAAAGATTTTTCGTTGGGAGTATCCCTTGGAGGATGTCCTCCACAGCCGTCGGTCCGATAGCTTAGCGAGGATCACCATAAGATCATTGCTGTGGAATTATGTCCTCACCTCACGGGAGGACACAGACATACCCACATAAGTTTTTTTCCCGAGCGAGAATACCTAAAAAAAATCCACCAATTCGCTTGACTCACACTTCGGTCATGCAATTAAACTTATGTGAGCAGGTTTCCCAACTTATAAGTACAACCAATTAACATTAGTACGTGTAAGCTTAGTTTTCTTAGAGAGAGTACATGGACGACACACACCACACATTAGCCATATTATATTGTAAAGACACTCTTTGTGGCACTTTATAATGTGCGTTAAATGTAGAGACACTATTTGAGATATTTTGGATAAAGAACGTCGGATTTGGACTGTAGAGGCTGTTGTATTTCTAAGGGTATTTTGGTAATTTCTCAATTGAGAAAAGAAATGAAATGGAAAAGAAAAGGAAATGGAACCCACTTGTCGTGGACCGGAGCGAAGAGATAAGGGGAGGAGACCTAGTGGTCTCCCGTGTGGGTGTCACTCGGCAGATTGGGGTGGCGGCGGCTTCGGAGAGATGCGATGGCACTGGCGGAACTTGCGGCCCAGGGGCTTTGGCCCCAGCCGTTGGTGGCCACCACGCCGAGCCCCTCTCCCTCCTCCTCCATACGGCTATCTAAGGAGGTCACCCCTCCGGTGAGAAGTATCAGAAAATAGTGAGCTCTATCTCTTTAATTCCCTCTTTTCCTTCCCGATTTGGCTTTGGATTTTGGTCCTTGGGGCCTCTTCTTCAGTGATTAACCGCTGGTCTCTGCGGTGATTCGCAGCCCCTAGTGCTTAGTGGCGAGGCACACTGGGCCGATGCTCCTCGGTGTTCTTGTGTGGCGTCTCCGTCACCTCAGCTTTGTCAATTTGGTGTGTCTTGAACAGCAAAGGTAGGCACTGTATCTTCAACGACCTCGTCCTCTCTCCGTGACACAGCGGGGCGCAAGGTTTTCTGGGTCAACACTTTTGGGTGTGCCTTGCTTGTTCTTCTTGGTGGCTTCGAGTGCCATCCACCAAGTGAGGTTCTTGACTACTCTTTGCGCATTGCTTGTTTTGTGAGCCATACTAGTTAATTAATTGCAAATCTATGAATTTACTAGTACAGGGAGACATTACATGTGATGCTTGTTGGATATGGGCTTATTGCTCTGTGATGAAGTTTGACTAATGCTGAAATTGGTCTGTACAACTAGTTAGATTTGAGCTCTGGCTGTGGTGCTTACTTATGTTCCATTGCACTTTGAGTTATATTTTCAGTTTGTTAGAAGTGGCATCTAGATCCATGTTTATAATTTGTGTAGTGGTCTACTTTCAGATTTCAGATTAGTACTTTGATGATCTGTTCCTTTTATTGCTTCAAGTATCTGTGGTAGTATTACCTATTCATCTTCTTTTGTTGAACAAAGTACTGTCTTATAATCAATTTCTTGGATTCTTCTGTTATACCGAAAATTTGGAGTTGTTGTCTTAGCATATGCAAATTTGTATGGAAGTTAAAGTAATGCACTAGAGCTCAAATCTTAACCATTAGTTGTCTTATCAAGTGGTGAAGAGTTTAGACAACGTATTGAGAAGGCCAAGATCAAAGTCTTCTGCAACTCTACTCTGAGAGCAATAATCAACTTAAATTTAAGCTTTATGCTAGTTTTAGTTATTTCCTGGTTCATGAGAATGCTTTTCATGCTCTTTTTGGTAGTGATCATGTTTCATGCTTTAAGTTTATGCTCTTGTATAAATGTCATGGTAGAATTACATGTTTATATGCAATTTCTGTCATTTATATACTGCTGGAAATATGCTTTAATTATGTTTATTTATGCTGAAATTAAATCTAAATATATGCTTATACCGCATTATTTACAACAGAGGCATTTTGTAAATTGTCAAAACAAAAATCACATAGAGACATTTTTTGAAACACTGCTTAAATCGACCTTATCTTGTAGAGACATTATTTGAGGCACTTTTCATTCTTAGAGACATTTTTTCAGATATTTGAGACATGTTATGTTCTACTCATAACAATTATAATATGGGTATAAGCAAGTTGTGATTTTGTTTTTCCACAGGGTCTTGAGTTCGAGGATTGTTCCAATATATTTTTAGAATATATTTTCGTGGTGTTAGAGAGTATAGAGATGAAATATAGTGCCTTTACAAAATGTCTTATTGAATGTAAAGACATTTTAATAAGAGCGCACCATTGTGATATTTTGAAAGATGTTCATAAAATCATTATAGACAAAAAGTATGTCTACTGTACAATAATGATGGTCTTCAATGCACACCATTGACCATTATTATGTCCAATTATATGGTAATAAAAATTAGAAAAATATAGTGATACGGAAGTAATTTTTATAATAAATCTACTAATATCATTTTCAAATGATAAATCTAAATATTAGTGATTGAAATTTTATAAGGTTAACTACATGCATTTTGAGAGGGCTTTTATTTTGGACTGAAAATAGTGTATCGGATCCATTGGCAGGGAAACTTTATTTCAGTAATCAACTAGCAGAATTTTGCGAGTATTTCGACCCCAGCGGCCGTCGAGACAACCTGCGTAGCTGCATTTGGGTGCCGTGATTCTGTCCAGCCGAGCTACATCCTACAGTACCGTAGTAATGCACTATGTATAATAGCTATTGCGTGGTGAACTAAGGTCAAGCTTCGCAAGTTACGGAATCAACTACCAATTTAGTAAGCTAGTTAATTGTCTTTAGGGAAACCAGTGTTGATCAGTGATACATTCAAGATTTCACATTGCATAGAACCTTCTCTAAAATTAAACGGATTCATCGATCGGTCAACTCGATTTTTGTTCTGATTTGTAGAAGATAGAATATTCTGACTGACTTGGCCTCGCTAGCTAGCTCAATTAGTTTTGGATTAAGCGCTCGGTTCTTAATTTCGGTGATGTACCTTTGCACCCATCCTGCATGAATGCAACAAAACGTCAGAAGCTAACGAATCTCAGTGGAACGCTTCTGCACTAAATGTTTCAAAAACAGGTCAGGCTTCAAAAAAATAGTTCTGATATTTTTTTATTCTGATATCAATGTGAAGACAACATACGTACACGTATATCAAGCGGGCCGATCACCATTATTGAACTGAATCTATATGAAAATTAACCAATCAAACTAAAACTGTCTCATTTCAAAAAAAAAACCCTAAAACATTATCTTTGTTATGCACCGCGTTGCCACCTAATTTTTGGCAAATTTAGTGTGACAGATGGACCCTAAAATAAGGCCAATAAAAGAGCAGATGATCGACGTATGGCAGTGGCGGACCCGGGCAAGGTCGGGCAGTCGCCTGAGCTCCGTCGCCAGCCGAACCCCCTCCCCCCTCCAAAGCCAGCACCACCATGGTTGTGCATCCAGCGTCCTGGAGTGCGTCATGCGGTCCTGGCACCCATGGCGGCTGGCGAGTTTCGAGTATTGATGACATGGTGTGGCCCAGGAACCAGGAGTGGAGGCCTTTGGCCTAATGGCAGGAGTGAGCGGGCCATGCAATATGTAGCCAGCGACTTGTTACTTGTCTTAGTTAGTAAGCAGCCAGTGAAGGTGAAGCTTGAGCCCCAACCCAAGCCCTGACCTAGGAGGCAACTGGGAAGAGCAGCCGACTAACCCTAACCCTAGGCCCTAGCCTTGCAAGGCGGTGTGGCACGGCGGCCGATGGGCACAGGGTTCGGAGGTTGGTGGCTAGACCTAGATGCCTAGGCAATATTTTCAATCTTCAACCATTATACTGCATGTCAGTATTTTAATACCGATCTTATTTATGATTTCTTGGATTCAGGGGAACTCTTGAAGACCTGGCTATGATCACACAAGAAAAGACACAGGGATTTTTATACAGGTTCAAGCCTTCTCCTAGGAGAATAATAATCATATTCCTATGTGGCTATTGCTCAATGAACTGATTACAAGTGAGAAAGTAATGCAGAATATCTTGCTTTACTTCTGTTCTCCCTTGGGTCAGTCCTCTCTTTTCCTTGACGTCAACCTTTATATAGCCTGTGAAGTAGTGGCAGTTGTTCTACACAAAGAGATGCCTTAACACTTCGAATGATAACCATCTGACCAAAGTTATTGTTAGAGAGATGTGGTATCTCACTTTTCATGCAGCGGTTATTATCAGAGAGAAGATATGCACAGTTATTTCAGAGAATAAGTGCATGTGCTAACCACCTTGTCTGACAAACACACAATGTGGTAGGTAGTCATAGACAAGCTAGTTGAAGCTAGGATAGTCGCAGAAAAGTTTACAACCACAAGGTGGTTGCAGGACAACTTACGACTACATCAGAACTTACGACCATGGAGTGATCATAGAAGAGCTTACGACTAAGAATTTGTTGTAGAAGAGCTTACGACTATGGAGTGATCTAGAAAAGCTTATGACTAAGGAGTGATCGTAGAAGAGTTGACGACTACCCGTGAAACCTCTCCCTTATAAATAAGGGGTATACTCAAGTAGTATAATGAGACAAAATTGGCCATGGGGGGAGATCGGACAAATCCCGGTATTCCAGGCTTACTTTGAGTGCGGACTTTGACTTCCAGCTCACCCCTTTCTCATAGTTGTGCTCGAGCACTTCGAGGGTGGAATTGGTGAAGCTAGTTACCAATTCGATCACCATGTTAAGTGTGTTTGTTTATGTGTGCAAAGTTTATCTGGGGATTCCTCTGGATCTTGAGCTCTTTCAGTACTCCTACAAAATGAGCAGACAAACCAGAATTGCCGAGAGCTATGGTATGAAGCTCCACGATGGCAAATCAGAACAATACATCTAGATGTTTACTCGGTCCTTATGGCTGAATTGGAAGAAAAAGTGGTTCTATTGGGAGATGACTAGCGAAGATAACCTTTGTTTTGTGGGGAAAGCTATTTAGAAAAACTCTTCCTGTAATTCGATCCCCAAGGACGTCACTCGGATAGCCCCCTACATCTAATCCATCAAAGAGCTAAGGGAAAAGGGGCTTACCAGTTGGCACGTGGTGAAAGATTTCATCACTTGTCGTATCAGCCCTCTATGTTGGTTAAATTCCAAGTTTTGATTATTAATAGCTTTATTTGCCTACACATATCTTACATTGGGGGAGATTGACACCCGAGTCAAACTCATCTATGAGAAGGCTCCAATGCTCGATGTGGAGGTCCCTCATATCCTGACAGATATATCCATTGAGGAGAGGGATGAATGCCTAAAGGTAATCGAAAATCGATCTCATCTTTAAGATCACGTAATTGTAGGGAACAACTAAGTAGTGTTCTTCTTTCTTGTAGAAAGTTGGCATGGAAAACCGTCAGGACGACCAAGGGGTCAAACTGATGGTTATTGGAAAAGAGGCAGAGGAGGCCAAAGCTCCTCCGGCTAAGAGGTGTCGACTAATGAAAACTGTCAACAAGCGAAGTGGGAGCTCAAGTGCTTCTCTTCCTCCTGCTGCACTAACTAGCCCCCTTGAGAAGTTCATTGTAGATATGACTATTGCAGAGGAAATAGGGGTACTCGTACTAGAGCAATAAACTCCTATGATCAAGGTACACTTCTATTATGATGACAAAATTTTCTCAGTTGGCGCTTCTCATGGCTTTATTAAACAACTCAAAAAGGAAGAATGGAAGAGTTTTGTATCTTTTGTAAAGCAGATTGTTGCACTAGCAGAACCTATGATTGAAAAGGAGGCCATCCTTCAGGTGGTTGGAATTGGTCTCAACCACTGGGAGGGGCAAGAAGAACAAAGAGCTACAACGTCTGCTCAGGATCTATGACCAGATGTGGTCATAGATGACCCCATTCCTCAATGACTAGATGTAGTCATGGAGAAGAGGTTGAAGAAACCTTCCTTATGAAAGGTTTATTCTAAATTCAAGATTAAAGCTACGAAAGCAAGGTATGAAAATAAAAGCATAAGGTTAGCATCTTACCCATTCGTCTTCTTAAATGCTGTTCACTTCTTTTCTTATGATTTTCAGTTCGGCTCCTGCATCTTCGGAGGATGTCCCTATCAAGAATCCCCCGCCACTCTTCCTACAGTCGAAGGGACGATGGAGAAAATGGTCGAAAGATCGACCACCTTCTCGGCGACAGAGGTTGCTACCAAAACCGAAACAACTACAACCACCAAAATGGTCAAAGAATTAGAAGCGAAGGCGGTTGAAGATAGGGCAAATGTACCTGATCGAGAGGCTGAAAATACCTCTGACTGCTGAGCCGAGGAGGAAAACACCGAGGAGGCTCCTCTTCGTCTCCATGGAAGTACAACCGAAGAACAATAACAACAACCTAACTTCTTCTCTGAATTTTTAAACTTAGCTTTTGTAGTGGAATCTTCTACATGTTGATCTCCCAACTGAGTCCCTCACCCCAAAGATATTTCCAATAAGGTAATTGTTTTTAATGATGAGCGCCTTGAGAAGGTGTGGTGGAACAAGGTTGATGAACTTAATCAACTCAAAGATTCCCAATGGGTACTTGCCAAGTTTGCTCGTATGAGCATGAATGTAAGTATTGAGTACTTAAACATTCTTAATTGGTTTTTCTAGTCTCTCACTGTCTTTGTTTATTCAAAGAGCCTTGCAGCACATGGCTACTATGGCTGAATATCACAGACAGCTCATGCTCATACGACAGCATAATGTTGAACTCTGCAAGAAGGTGGAGGAATGTTAAGTTACTGACACATGTAGTCTTATTCTATTTTGACCACTTGTCCAGTTTTTCATGTCTGTCTTTAACCTTCATAGGTTTAAGAGCGATAAGAAGTCCTTAGCTAACGCACTCTACAATGAGAAGGTCGAGGCACAAAAGCTAAAGAAGGACAACGTCGACTGAGAAGCCAAGTCTGCAACTATCACGTTGCAACAAAAAAATAAACAGTAAGTTTTGAACTTAAGACTATTTATTTAGATGTCTTCTTTGTCTTCCTCTAACTCTTCTCTTTTAACAGATAAAGAAGTCGAAATGAGTAAGCTCGAGTATGCTCCGTACTAAGGTCGAAGAGAAAACCAAAGTGATAAGAGAACTTACCTGTATAAGTAGAGAAAAAGATAAGAGAATAAAGTTGCTAGAGAAGCAGCATAAAAATGAAATAGAGAAACTAGATTTTTGACTAGCAGGTAAGAAAACCTACACCTTCGATCAGTTCTATTAACTAGTCATTTGATGAGTATTTTTCTAACCACTTTCACTCTATTTGTAGAGGCTATAGTTGAAATAAAGCGACTTGTAGAAGCTTTGACTCATAGTTAGGAGGAAACGAAGTCAATGAAGATCATTCTTTAGCACAACATTTCACTTCTAAACAATCTACTCGGTGGGCTTGGTGCTGACAAGATATATCCTTCTGAGGATACCATGATGTCCATATGAGTGTAATTGGACTACAAGTTAGAGCTTGGAGAAGCTCATAAGTACTCTAAAGACCAACCAGGCTGACTCCTTTTGAGAGGCGGTTAAAGGTGCCGTAAGCTATGCCTCGGCAAAACTCAAGGCATGCGACCAAAGCCTTAGTCTTCAACCAATCGAGCACAACTTCATCTGCTCTGAAGCAGAGGCAGCCCGCCTAATCGAAGAAATGGAGCCAGTTGGTCAGAAGATTGTGGAGGAGATGCAAATCAGCTCTCCTTCGTCACAGTAACTTGTAATCGGAAATTTGTAAAGAACAAACCTTTTGTTAATAAAAATTATCTTTCTTTTCCATCGATTCATCTTGTTGAGTAGTTAGTACTCATAAGACAAAAATGAAAGAAAGAAAGTGAAATTGTGACTAATAATTGAAGTTATATTGATAACTCTATCCTAGCCCCTGACTATTTATCTAGTTTATGTGGATAAACAAAGCAAATAGTACAGAAGAAGGTATATAGAGAGCAGAGTAGTTTATCTGACTCTCATTGTCTACTTCAATTGTTATGTTCTGGCAACAAAGTTAGGAACGAGTCGATGCTAGGAAGTTCCTTCTAGTGGGCAAGACCACATGCAGAAAGGAAAGGCTTTGATT
Source organism: Dendrocalamus sinicus (assembly GCA_036346575.1). Classification (NCBI taxonomy): domain Eukaryota; kingdom Viridiplantae; phylum Streptophyta; class Magnoliopsida; order Poales; family Poaceae; genus Dendrocalamus; species Dendrocalamus sinicus. Next base: position 33,107,266 of record CM070648.1, on the reverse strand, counting down.
AAGTGACGTTACCTATCTTCGACCTGGTTAATCAAATCGAATGTATAAACGATAACATGACAAACACTTAGAGTTCCTTTATATTCATTCAATTTTTTCACAGACAACTCAATTGTTTTGTACTGATAGCAAGAGTTAGAAACAATATGACACTAGGAAGCTTCTTCTAGTGGGCAGGACCACGTGTAGAGAGAGAGACTTCAGCTAGGGATGTTTTCTTCTCCGATCAGTTTAAATAAATTGCATCTACTAGAAGTGGTCGAACAAATATAGAGAAACTCTTCTCAACATATGATAATAAAGATGTGAACAAACTGAAAACTTTATTATAAGAGCAGATATGTTACACATAGAATTTACGTAGTTGGTCGATGTTCCAAGAGTTTGAGAGAATTTGGCCGTCTTCCATAGTAAGTTATACCGAGCCTGGTCATGTGACTTCGATCACTGTGTAAGGACCTTCCCACTTAGGGGAAAGCTTGTTTCGATTAAATTGAGGTTGAATTTTTTCAATACCAAGTCATCTATAGCAAGGCAGTGAGGTTGGACCTTACGATCGTAGTATTTACACATAGCTTGTTGATAGACTGCTGAACGGATTAAGGCTTCATTCCTCTGCTTGAAGTTATGTCATTTGCTCGAAGTTGCTCTTGGTTGGAGTCATAGAAGTTCTCGACCCTTGTCGATCGAATCTTTAGTTCTAGAGGTAGCATGACTTCAGCCCCAAAAACTAGGAAAAATAGAGTTTCACCTATTGCCCAACTGGGAGTCGTGTGAATTGCCAATAATATCAAATGTAATTCTTGTACCTAAGCCCCCGAGTGTTTTACAAGCTGGTTGAAGATTTGTGTTTTAATCCCTTTCATTATTTGGCTATTCGTTTGTTCGACTACCCCATTGTTTTGGGGATGGGCGACTAAGGCATAACACAATTTGGTACCCAATTCATCACAAAATTCTTCAAATTTTACACTAGAAAATTACTTACCATTGTCTGTAATTATTCGACTTGGGACTCCAAATCGAGTAATTATGCTTCTCATCATGAACCTTTTAGTGGCTTCCATTATTATCCGAGTCACAGGATCGGCCTCAATCTATTCCGTGAATGTGTCAATATCTACAAAAAGGAATTCAAAGCCCCCCTGGCGCTCTTGGGAACGGTCCCAGGATGTCAAGACCCTAGGTCGCAAAAGGCCAACATAGAGGAAAATCGTTTGAGGAGGTTGAGCCAGTTGGTGTATCTACCTACTATGAAAGTGGCATTGTACACATTTTTAACCAGCTCTTTAGCATCATTCATGGTTATTAGCCAATAAAAACCTTGTTGAAAGGCTTTTTTGACAAGCATTCTGTAAGAAGCATGTGCTCCATAGATGCCCCCCATGTATGTCGTGAAGGAGTTGTAATCCTTCTTTCTGCGATATACATCGCATGAGAACCCCTTGAGTACTTTGTTTATAGAGTACCCCATGGGCAAAAGTATACCTTTTGGCCTTACGGGATAAACAATCTGCTTTGAGATCGTTGTTATGATCGGGAAGAAGCTATAAAATTATCCTTTTGTGGGATATATTGTATCTCAAAAATGAAAAATGCTTCTTAAGCTTTCTGACTTTCGATAAGTACTGAGACATGGTCGAACTAGAACATTGGTACTCTTTTTCGACATAATTCATGACTAGTTGAGAATCTCCTCTCATGAGTAGTTGATGAATCCTAAGCGCTTTCGTGGTTCGTATGCCAACCAACAAACCTTCGTATTCGGCTACATTATTTGTAGCTGAAAAGTTTAATTGAATGACATACATTAAGGTCTCTACCGCAGGAGATTACAGGACCATGCCAGCCCCTGAGCCACTAAGCGTAAGTGATTTGTCAAAGTACATTGTCCACTGTTCATGGGAGTTGTACTGGGGATCCTGAATAGGTTCATAATTGGTCGATTTGGTGACAAAGTTTGTCAAGATTTGAGATTTAGTGGCCATTGAGGACACAAAATGGAGGTTGAACTCACCAAGTTCTATTGACCATTTTTCCATGCATCCCGCTATTTTCGTATTCTGGAGGACTTCTCCTAACGGAAACTCAGATGGCACAACAATGTTGTGCACGTAAAATAATGCCTCAGTTTCCTCAAAGATATAAGGAGGGTGTATAAGAGTTTTTGAACATGAGGAGGGCATATAAGTGCTCCTTAGGCCCATGTAAGACTTCGCTTACATAGTATACTAGTCATTGGACGTTCTCACACTCTATGACCAGTACTGCACTTACTGCTTGTGCCATGGTAGATAGATATATTAAGAGCATCTCTTTTGGTTTTGGAGAAACCAAAACAAAAGCACTCGTGAGATACCTCTTGACATCCTCGAAGACATCGTTAGCCTTCTTTGACCACTTGAAACTCTCATGCTTCCTTAGAAGTTTAAAGAAAAGAAGTCCTTTTGCTCCTAGTCATGCGATGAAATGGCTTAAAGCCGCCATACACCCGGTGAGTTTGTAAACTTCTTTCTTAGTGGCCGGAGGGTGCATTTGCTCAATGGCATTTATCTTTTCAGGATTTGCCACGATACCTCTTACCGAAATAAGGAATCTGAGCAACTTTCCTGTAGAAACTCTGAACACACACTTCTCAGGATTGAGTTTCAAGCGGTGCTTTCTGAGGTTGTCAAATGTTTCCTTCAGATATGAAATATGATTAAGTCATTTGATGCTCTTTACGACTAGGTCATCAACATATGCTTCCAAATTTTGTCCTAGTTGAAATGAAAAAGTCAATTGCGTCAAATGTTGAAAAGTTGGATCAACATTTTTCAAACCAAATGGCATTTTGACATAGCAAAATACTCCAAATGGTGTAAAAAATGTGGTCTTCTCTTCATCTTCTAGAGACATAGTAATCTGATGATAAACAGAGTATGCATCTAGAAAACTTAATACTTCACAATTACCAGTAGAGTCAACCAATTGATCGATATGAGAAAGAGGGAAATCATTTTTTGGACAAGCTTTATTTAGATCAGTATAGTCTATACACATACACTACTTACCATTAGACTCCTTAATCAATATAGGATTAGCCAACCACTCTGAGTGATTAACTTCTCTTATAAAACCTACTTTTAGTAGGTTGTCTAATTCTGACCTAACAGCTTCGCGTTGATCAGGTGCAGATCTCCATAATTTTTGTTTTACGGACTTCTTGTCTAGCCATAGAGCTAGCCTATGCTTGATCACCTCCTTGGGGACTCTGGGCATGTTGGATGTTTTCCACACGAAGACATCTGCGTTTGCCCAGAGGAAGGTGATGAGGGTATCTTCCTATGTAGGGTTGAAAGCAACTCCGATGTGAACGGTCTTCTAAGAGGAACCTCTTTGACTTACTCATTCATATTTGGTGCAGCTTTAGGCTTCGAGTGCTTGGTCGAAGGCTACGTCTTAGTAGGTTCTTGAGTTGGTAACTGGCCAACCATCTTGAGGTATTTGTGGTCACATGTAAGCACCATTTTTTTTATCACAGTGGACTGTGATTACTGCTTTGGGACTTAGCATCTTAAGACATTGATATGCATAATGAGCAACGATAAAACAACATGCAAGAGTTGGTCGTCCAAGTATGGCATAATATGCCATGTCGAAATCGACCACATCAAAAGAGATTTTGTCTATCCTAAAGTTGCCTGAAGAACCAAATATAACAGGAAGAGAAACTTGGCTAATTGACTTGGCCAAAAATCCTAGTACGACCCCATGGAATGAGTATTGTATGTGATTTATTCTGGTTTGAGGAACTTGCATCTCATCCAGAGCACTTACAAACAAGATATTTAAAGAACTACCACCATCAATCAACACGTGATTCACTTGATAGTTGTTGATGGTGGGCTCGATCACGATCGAAAGCTGACCCAGTCGAGTTGAAGGGATCAAACAGTCACTTTTCTCAAAGGAAATAGTGACTTTCATCCACTTAGAAAGATTATTGATAAGGGGAGGATCAATAGAGTTTACCTTTTGTTCGACATCTTTATACTATCATTTTGACTCGTATGCTCAAGATTCTCCATAGATGTGCTCGATGGTGTGCTTCGAATCCTATAATAGCATCTCCTCTTCATTATCTGACTACTTCCGATCGCTCGTTTGTCCTAACTCTTCGAGTATAGGGAGTGGTCCTTTACGGGAGTAATAGTTCTCGAGTTTTCATTGGAATACTCACCAATTGTGAAGGTTGTGTCCTTCCTTTTTATGGAGAGGGAACCGTACGAGGACTTTACCTTTGCCCCAATCGGAGTACTGCTTGGGATTTCGTGGCTTCTTATTGCCAATGGCCAAGACCTCCTTGGAACTTTCGCCTTGAGGCTTCTAACCTTTTGCCTTGTTCTTAGATTTCTTGGCCTTCTCCTTCCTTTTGCTATCCTTGCCTACCTCTTTGGTACTTCGATTGGCTTGGCCGATGGTTTTGCTCCACTCAACTACTTCAGTAGAAGTCGCATAATGATCGGCCATCTCAAAGAGCTCGGCGATAGTAGTCGAAGGATTCAAGGCGATTATTGACACCGATTTTGTCATCAAACATAAAGCATGAATAAATAATAATAATAATCATCATCATAATTAAATTAATAAATTATGCTGACAGCTAAAATATGTTGCGACTGGTTTAAAGAAACAACACATGGAGGGATAAGGAAGGAAGAGACACAAAAAGATACGTGTGATCAGTGGCAATGACCATGGTAGGATGACCCTATGACCAGCTCAGTGTACATACTACTGGTTCACTGTAGCTTTGACCGGCCGATAGTCGTATGCAGATATCTAACAAAAAAGTATAAATCGACCGTAGTATACATGTGTCGTGACCACGTTGGTTTTGGCCATGAGGTTTTTTGTCAACGTCAGTGTTGGATTTGCTTCACACGGTTGTGAGCTTCGTGTACTCGGAAGACCCCTTCAAGTGCCTTGAATACTTGGAAGGCTCCAACTCTCGGAAGACGTTTTTTTGAGTGCCTTGTGCATGGAAGACTTTGATAGTACTTGAAATGAACAGTACTCAAAAAGTGAATAGTAATCGAAATGAACAGTACTTGAAGCGAACAGTTGGTCAACCATTATATTTCAACCACGTTGGTCGACCATGATATTTTGACCATGTTGGTTGACCATGATATTTCGACCACGTGGTTCGACCATGATATTTTGACCACGTTAGTCGACCATGATATTTCGACCTCGTTGGTTGACCAGGATATTTCGACCACATTAGTTGAGCATGTTATTTTCGACCATGTTGGTCAACGGTGATATTTCGACCACCTGGTTTGATCATGATATTTCGACTGTGCTGGTCGACCAATATATTTCGACCATGTTATTTTTGACCACGTGGTTTGACCATGATATTTCGACCACACTGATCGACCATCATATTTTGACCATGTTATTTTCGACCACGCTGGTCGACAGTGATATTTCGACCATGTTGGTTGACCATGATATTTTGATCACGTTGGTCGACCAGGATATTTTGACCACGTTCTATCGACCACATTGTTTTCTTCAACGTGCACTAAATGACGCACATGTCAACCAAATGCATACATGGATATTTTTTCTGTACCGATAGGAAAGTGGTGTCATAATTGCATGCATGCAAAACCATAATACACGAAAATCAAAAGAACACCTGGAAGTCCCAGATAATGCACGTTCAGCAACCGTCAATCGTGGCTGGAACACTGTGCACTCGGTCAAGTAATCGATGGACAGAGTCTAAATAGCCCATGTCCTGGACGACCGTGAGTGGAGCTGATTGCAGTGCCTGAGCTGCCCATTAGCGGAAAGATGAAGTCAAACATAGAAGTTGCCATAACTCCCTCAAAGCAACCACCCTCGCATCCTTGCTCTAAAAATAGGGGTGAAAAGTGAGACATGCGGGGAGGAGAGACGGATACAGACAGAGGAACTATAGAAAAGAGGAAAGTGCTGAGCAAGCTCCAGGAAAGGGGAGACATGCAAAGCGCACTCACGAGAGGAAAAAAGGCGAGAGCAGCCAATCTCGCCTTCTGCTCCTCGGTTCAGCCATCATGGTACAGATCAAGGTGCTTCATTTTATTTATATTCTGGCTCCTCTTGGTTCAGTCCCGTTAGTGGATACAAACCCAAAAAACGAGTGCTTGATCCCTCGTTTCTTAGGTTCGGTCCCTATAAATGGATATATATGAAGGTGAGGCATGAAGACTTCATCTCTTTGGTTCGGTCTCTTGCAAATGGATACAGCTAAATGCGAGAAGTCCAACAAACCCCATTTTCCTCAATACGGTCCTCCCAAATGGATACGAATGAATAGTGGGTATATGCGGCCCAAATAAAATATAAAACACAACCTTCGCTTGTGTTACACTACATCTGCAAGCATTATACAATGCTAGTAGCAATACCAAGTGGAGTAAAACAATAAATGATGAAAGAAAGAAAATACTTTCATTTCAGTTATGTACATGCAAGCACTCGATATTCACGAGCATTTTATAATGCTAGACATCTACATGCACACTAGCTACAACCATTTGCAAATCCGTTAAATACGACTAGCTCCAAAATACCGTAGCTATGACCATCTCAAAAATACTGTAGCTACAACTATCTCCAAAAAAATATAGCTATGACTATCCCCAAAATTCGCTACGACTATCTCCAAAACCCGATAGCTCCGATCATCTCCCGAAGGTACGATCATCTGCAAATTCGATAGCTATGACCATCTGCAAATCCGATAGCCATGACTATCTTGAAGACCCTGTAGCTATGACCATCTGCAAATCTGTCAGCTATGACTATCTCCAAAATACCATAACTACGACCATCTGCAAATCCATTAGCTACAACTATCTCCAAAACCTGATAGCTCTGACCATCTCCAAAATACCATAGCTACGACCATCTTCAAATCCGTTAGCTACGACTATCTTCAAAACCCAATAGTTCCGACCATCTCCAAAATATCATAGCTACGACCATCTACAAATCTATCAGCTATGACTATCTCCAAAATACTGATGCTACGACCATTCTACAAATCCAGAAGCTTCGACCAGCTCCAAAATACCGAAGCTATGATCATCTGTATATCCGTTAAATATGAGTAGCTCCAAAATATCGAAGCTATGATCATCTACAAATCTATTAAATATGAATAGCTCCAAAATACCATAGCTACGACCATCTCTAAAATACTGTAGCTACGACTATCTCCAAAAAAACTGTAGCTATGTCTATCCCCAAAAGTAGCTACAACTATCTCCAAAAACCCGATAGCTCCGATCATCTCCCGAAGCCATTACCATCTGCAAATTCGATAGCTATGACCATCTACAAATCTGATAGCCATGACTATCTTCAAGACCTCTTAGCCACGACCATTTACAAATCTGTCAGCTATGACTATCTCCAAAATACCGATGCTACGACTATCTCTAAAACCCGATAGCTCTGACCATCTCCAAATTACCGTAGCTACAACCATATGCAAATCCCTTAGCTATGACTACCTCTAAAACCTGATAGCTCTAACCATTTCCAAAATACCGTAGCTACAACCATTTGCAAATCTATCAGCTATGACTATCTCCAAAATGCTGATGCTACAACCATTCCGCAAATCCAGAAGCTCTGACCAGCTCCAAAATATCGAATCTACGATCATCTGTAGTTATGACCAACAAACTAATTAAACACCCATCAGTGATGACAAGATTGGAGATCATTTTCTTATATTTTGTAATTGTCATATGCTATATTTTGTTGTAATGCTTATGTTAGAATTCTTAATCAGGGGTTTTCTCGCAAAGAGATGTAATTAACATAATTTTTATGTAAATGTATTAATTCTGGAAGTAATGGACCTGCAATACTTGATTTCTTTGTCTCATACCTTCAATTAAATTTAACCAACTTGTCTCTAATGATGCTGAGATGGGTTGCCGCCCATTTTGACATCATCAGTGACATCCTCTGTGAACCTCCTATTGCGGACTCCCTGCTTGAATGCCCTGATGATAGAAGCATCAGAGACATCTGAAATGGACTTATGAACCTGACTAAAGCACCTGATGAATTATCGTAAGGTCTTGTTGCTGTTCTGCCTTATCCAGTGCAGGTCATCTTCCTTTCCAAGGCAGTTGTATGTGCTCTGGAAATTTAGCAACCACAATCGAGCAGATCCTTCGAGCACTGTCAGAAGGTAATTTGCCATGATATGCTCTCCTCCTCCTGCTATTCTACTTGTAGTCGTGTAAATATGAAGCAATTTGATGAGATCTTGGGATCCATCAAATTTTCCATATTTATCGACCGAAACCGCGGTGGCCAGCGTCTGCTTGGAGTTTAGGCATGAACACCCAACATCCAGTAATGAGATCATGATGCCTCCTTTGCGGGAAAGGATGGTTTATGTTCCCATGCGACCGTACTCGATGCTCAGTAGTTGATGGACCCGACTTGTAATAAGCCTCATCCATACGAGGGGAATACTCCTCGTATTCCATCTACTGCTGCATATTTCTTACTCGAAGTGGTGATCGATCACCTCCTTGATGAACTCACCAATTCGGGGATGTTCGAGGAACTCTTCTCTGATTGGAGTTGTTTTTAGGAGAACGACGTGACCTGTCATCATGTCAATTTTCCACGAGGTGATTTCTACAAACGACTAGACACAGTCGTAACTGATTGACTCCCAGAGTTGCATTGGTGAGGTTGCTCAAGTCTGGCCATCATACTTCGGAGTTTTTGCGCGATCTCTTCAGCAAAGTGGTCATAGCCTGGTGCTCGAGCAAACTCTTGACTTGGGTTTTCGAATAAGTCATTCATGCATTGAAGCTCTCAAGCCTCTTTAGATTAGTACTAGATGCACCCTGGTAATGGCCTTTGGGTAGCCAATTGTCTCCTTCGAATAGTCTCAAGATCCTTAATATCTGAGACAAGTTAAGGCTGCCTTAAAGGAGAGTGATAATTTTGAGGATTTGTCCCACGCTCATCAGCGTACTGACCTGGCTGATCACTGGAGGCCTCCTCGCCATCACCACGAGGGTCGCAGTGTGTGAGCGGCAAGGAGCATCGTCAGCCCTTCCTCTAGGAGAGTGATCAATATCTGCAGGGAGGGCAAAGACCTCTTGGATATTATCTCCACTTCTATTGGAGGCCCCCCTTACTTGAAGAGTCCTCCAACAAGAGCGCATCGTGACTTGGAGTAAACCCCTCCAGGAAGGGGAATTCCAAGTCATAATTATCTCTCGTTGGAGCTGTACCCTGCGAGAGTATGGGGAACTCGCAGGGAGCCCACCCATGCTCCTTGCGGGAATAACTGGAGAGTTATGACCACCAAATATCGATGGAGTCCTGGAATGTGGGATTCCAGGACCTGTTTAGCCTAGTCGGACGATCACTGAGGGACTCGAACACAATGGGGCAAGCCTCTTGTCATGTTGTGAGTCCTACACATGGTACTTTACTGACAGTACTTTTCGATGGTCACAGCTATAGTACTTTTCAATGGCTATAGCTATAGTACTTTTCGATGGCCATAGATACATTACTTTTCAATGGCTATAGCTACAACACTTTTCAATGGTCATAGCTATAGTAAATTTTCATGGTCGTAGCTATAGTACCTGGTCGATATTCGATAGTCGTGTACTTTACTGATTGCTACTCGATAGTCGTAGACTTTACTGGATGGTACTCGATAGTCGAAGAGTCATAGACATTGCAGTCTGCTGTCATTGTCTTAGGCTTTTCGATCGGTTGTCGTAGACCTCGTGATCGGTAGTTGAAGGTTTTACGATCGGTTGCCATAGGCTTTATGATCGATACTCATAGACTTCATGGTCGGTTTGAGTGCTTCAACTCTTGCTATCTTTGAGTACTTTAAGTACTCATGCTAGGCCAATGGTATGACTGACTGGTGCATGGTGGTCGGTGATCGGTCAATAGTACTTGAAGGATTCGGTAGTCGGAAGATGAAAGTACTTGGTGGTCAGTGGTCGTGGTACTCTGTAGTCGGAAGGACTTGATACTTGTTAGTCATGGTGTTTACGATCGTGGTCAGCGATCGGTAGCTGGAGACTTGTGGCATGTGATCGGTATTCATGGATGGTTGTCTGTGTAGTACTCGGTGATAAATGTGCAGCAAATGGTTGGAGATCGGTAGTCGTAGACTTAGTGATCTGGTGCTTTAGTCAAAGTGATCGGTACTCAGTAGTCGGTACTCGATGATTCTGAGGTCGGTAGCGATGCTTGTTACTCCTGAGTATTTTGAACGGAGCGATGGTAATTTTCGAGTACTTTTTGTTTTTGAGTACTCGTTGAGCTAGCGGTCGTATTGAGTGACCTAAGGATGATTTCTGGATAGTGATGAAATTGTGCTCATGGATGACCTGGTTTGTATTCGTGGATGGTTTGGTTCTTGTCTATGGATAGTCGAGGGTGTGGTTTGAGTGTGTGTGCTGATGACGATCGAATTGTGGAGAACTTGTGCCAAAAAACGTTCTTTGTTCTTTGATGTGCAGGTTGGCGTGGAGTGGTCATGGTCGGTGACGAGGAGGACCGGGACTAGAATGGGAAATCTAAGGTCCAGGTGGTTGAGGATGTCACGCGAGGTGGTCGGGCTCATATTGGAGCATGTGGAGATCAAAGGTGGTGATTCGTGGAGAAGCTACAGGCGTTATGGTCCAGGATGCTCCGACATGAGCAGTGATGTTGCGTGGAGAAGCTACATGATGTGCGGTCCTGGAGGTTTCAACATAGGAGTTGATGGTGTGTGATGGAGATACAAGAGGTGCTGTCCTAGAGGCCTCGTCACATGTTTGGTTAGGAATTATGGATGGAGTCCATAACTGAGAAGATTGAGAGTTTGAATAAAACCCATGTTCGAAAAGGTTTTGGGTCTCTTGATTTGAGGAAGAGAAAAAGTTTTGTGTTTGTGTTTGAGTTGGACACAGTTTGGACGTTAGCCTATAAAATCAGGGAGAGGCTAAGTGCTAATGTGTGGCTTTTGAAGAGTTTTAGTGTGATTTTGAGAAGGCTTTCATCGAGAAGGTTTTTAGGGGTGCTTGTGATGGCACTTTGTAAATCCATGAAATTCCAGTAATAAAGATAGTCTTCAATCAATCTGGTTCGTGATTTGCTTGAAGTGCGCTAGTGATTACTGGTGTTTTGGATCATACGACAATGAGCAAAGTGATCGAGTGAAACGGTCGAATAGATTGATCGATTGAGCAGGCAACCAAGCAGAATGGTTGATTAAGCGGTCGTATGCTAGGCATTTGATCAGGTGATTGATCTTTGAGTGGTCGAAAGCCTCACCGATTGTCTGGAGACTTTGAAAAAGCAGCGACAATCATTCACCCCAACTTCGAAAAGGCGGTGACAATCATTCACCTCCCTCTAATTGTAGTAATCGATCCTACAGGTGGTATCAGAGAAGGTAGTAATGGAATCAGAGAGGTATGTGAATTGTCCCTCATGCTAGATGGTACTGACTTTACTTTTTGGAAGTGTCGTATGCAAGCTTATATTGAGGCTCAAGGTAGTGATGTCTGGAAAAAGGTTTCTCAATCCTATGTAGTTCCTACTGATGTTACTACTAAAAATAAAACAGATGTAGATTTGAATGCACGTGTTCGTAACTTTCTCTTTCAAGGAATTTCTCACAAAGAATTTGATCGTGTAGCTCATATTGCTTCTACTCACTTAATCTGGAAGACTCTTTGCAATTATCATAAAGGAATGACTAAGATTATGAAAGTGCATAAGAATCTTTATAAAAAAGAGTACTCGAATTTTGCTATGAATCTTGGAGAATCTATTGATGATCTTTTTGCTCGTTTTGAGAAAATTTTGAGTAACCTACGCGGAGTTAGTGTTATACCTGCTGGTGGAGATAATGCAACTAAAATTTTGAGGTCTTTAGGCTCAGAGTAGTTGATGGTCATCATGACTATTAATCAAATAGTCAATCTAGATACCCTTACCATGGCTGATCTATACTCTTGTGTTTTCGTGTCTGCTTTGACTTCTTTTTCAGAGGAACAGTTCGAGCAGCTACTTAAAGAAGACCTGGTGATGATCTCCTCATAGGCATATAAGGCACTCAACAACATGAGGATGAGGAAGCAAGGTGACACTCTTGGTTCAATCAGGTGCTTCAGGTATGGCGAGCCAGGCCACATTAAGATGGAATGTCCCAAGCTCAAAAGGAAAAAGGAAGATAGAAACTATTGTCATCGACTATCCAAGAATAACACATGGTAGATCTTTTTTATCGCAAAGAAGTTTTTATCGGCAATCAAGCGCCTTAATCTAGGTGATGGTGACTTTGAGAGCTGTGACAATGATGACCATGATGAAGATGATGTCAAAGGCAAGAAAAAGAGCACCGATGACTTCACGGGTATGTGTTTCATGGCGAGCAACAACAGCGATGACGACTACAGCGATCACAACGAGGCTCGTTGCAATGGAAGAAGAACATATGATTTATTGACTCCAGTTGCACTCGCCACATGACCGAAGACTCACGATGGTTCTCCTCCCTCACTCGTGCCTCCGGTGATGAGATGATCACTTTTGGGAACAACTTTCAAGGATGAATTCTTGCTAAAGGCACCGTGCACGTCAACGACAAATTCATCCTAAAGGACATCGCTCTCGTCAGTAAGTTGAGCTATAACTTGCTTTTGTTTTCACATTTGGTAGAAGATAATCTTGAGGTGAACATTAAAAAGCATTCATGCAGTATTATGGATTCATCTGGTGATCTTGTATGCAAAATTAGTCAAGTTGGGCGCCTGTTTAAGGGTGACTTTTTGTATTTAGCATCTTCTGATCTTAGGTGCCTTATTTCATCATATTCTAAGGATTTGTTATTATGGCACCATAGATTAGGTAATATTGGTTTTGATCATCTTGTTAGGCTTAGTAATATGAATTTGGTTAGAGAATTCCTAGTTTTAAGTTTGATAAGTCAATGGATTTAATCTGTTCACACTATCGATTTTGGTAAGATGGTCTCATCATCACATCCTCCACTCACTTTTGTCATGACTGACTCCCCTGGTCAATTGTTGTATATGGACACAATAGATCCTTATAAGGTTCAGTCGATTGGAGGTAAATAGTATGTTCTTGTTATTGTCGATAATTCTCTAGATACTCTTAGGTTTATTTTATGGCATCTAAGGATGAAACTTTCGGTCATTTTAGAGAGCTAGCTCTTAGACTTATTAATAAACTTCCAGAGCACTTAGACAATTATGAGTGATAATGGAACTGAATTCAAGACCACATCTTGTGCTACTTTTTGTGCTGAAAAAGGTTTAGACCATCAGTTCTCGTTAACTCGAGTGCCTCAACAGAACGGTGTAGTCGAATGCAAGAATAGAACTTTGGTCGAAATGGCTAGAACTATATTATATGAACATTCTACTCCTAGAAAGTATTGGACAGAAACTATTTCGACTGTCTGTTACATTGCTAATGGAGTTTTCTTGCGAGCGAGACTGCATAAGACTTCCTATGAGCTTAGGTTTGGTTACTCTCCTAGTGTTTCTCATTTGAGGGTGTTTGGATGTCGATGCTTCATACTCAAACATATTGACCACAGTTGACTACAAGCGACTCTGCACATCCAAAGATAAAGAAATCATTTCCAGGTATAAGTTCTGCACAACTTGACCTACATTAACCAAGACATGTATCATGTAACTTTAATCCATTGACCCAAGTTATTCCAATACAATCCATGACTCAAATACCTAAAACCCGGTTTTTCTGGGAAGATCAGTAGTACCACACCTACAATACTGGTACTACCGCACTACAGTACTATCACTCACCAAGCCAGTGCTACCGCACTCAACAGGACTTCTTTGGAAAAAGTGTACCGCCACAAAGTCAAAACTATCGCTTTGTGGTACTACCGCATAAACACCTACGGTGCAATCACGCTTACAACTATGGTACTTTTGATATTTCTGGAATTTCCAGAATTCAGTCCAAACCAAATACAATCTTTGTAATAACTACTTGATCACTCAACAAAACTTACAATAATTTATTACAATAATATTCTAGATCTTCTCGTATAGTTCTTCAAAAAGAGCAGACGATCGACGTATGAGATAGTTGGAGACGTGACCTACAGCATGATGACGTCAGGTGATGGTTCAAATCAGGGCTTGTTTGGCTACGGCTGTGGCTTATGGCATTTGGCTGAAATTTTTTAATTTTGACTGTTTACGGTACATATTACGAAGAGAGATACTCACATGCGATTTTGGCTGGTATAGATGTTGGGCTTTTAATGTATACATCGTTTAACTTGTAGAACCCGTCTTGAGAAAATACTCTGTTTGAAAGTTAGATACTGTAGCAAAAGTCAAAAGCCGCTAGCTTCGAAGGAAAAGAACAGGCCCTCATGCATGTGGAAATAAGATCGGCTTTTTAGATAAGAAGAAAATTGTTGCCATTCTATAGAGCCCATTGTTTCTACTCAGAAGATGGTCTGGACCAGAAAAGGTCAATTCAGAACCAAGCATCGGCAAGCAAGATAATAACACAAGCCGGTCCAAGAAGTCGACATTTGCTGAATTATTCACGGAGTACGAATGGTTGGGAAAAGATCGGTCACAGAGGAACACAAATCAAAAGACCGATGAACACAATAAGCAGCAACAGTGTCAGCAACGAAGTCAATGGTCAATGCCGATGCTGCCACCACGGATGTGGTATTATCCTTGGACGATGTATGATCTGTGAAGCTTTGCAAATCCACCCCCACATCACCAAAGGAGGATTGATTCCAGGAGAGCAGGAAGTGATCGGCTGAAAAAGCCGGTTAAGTCTAAAAAGGTTGATCGGGTTATACGAAAATCACCTAAGGCCGATCGACAATCAAGTCAGCAAGTGCGATAGCTGAAGCAAAAGCAACAACGATTGCAAGACCGGAGGCAACAAGTCATTCTAGGTAATGGTGAATGTGACAAAATTCGTACAGTGATTAAAAGAAGAGTGGACTGGCAAGTTAACTCTGTGATTGGCAGATCCAGATACAGATTTGGGATCAGAACGGTCTACGACATCGCCTGCAATATTGATGGCGCAACAACCTGAAGATGGTATATTCGAGATTGTGAAAGCCAAATATTTTATTATGAAGAACTAACAATCAACACAGGAACACACAGCCGATATCATGAAGTGCGTGTTATCGCCGATGTCCTGTGATCGACTAGTTAAGGCCACTTTTAGTGGGATGGAGTGTGTAACTAGTGGTATTGGTGGGTAATTATCACCTAACTTCACGGTGGAGCACCCCTTGAGGAGCTCCATGAAATCCATGGATCTGACCCTCAGATCCAGGATTTTGGTGGATCCAGATTTCGCGGAGCTGGAGCGTTTGGGTAAAATTTCGTAGAGTGGAGCTGTTTTTCGTGGATCTGGAGCTGGTGGAGCTCTTCCAAACAGGCCCTAAATGTTAATGGATATTAAGCTTTGAGGCTTTTCGCCTTATAATGGCTATCAATCTATCACTGACAATTATTGGAGGTTTTCGAGAGTTCAAATAGCCAGGCCGAGTTAGTATTAACTCGAAGCTGTGTTTTACATTAGTTTGCAAGGATTGATGCAAGGACAACTTAATATGAGTCGCCCTTAGAATAAAAAAAGAGACTTCATATATATGTTTCGGGAGTACAACCGATCGAAGTGATTCAAGCCTAATGTTTTACATGTGGCCGAATTATTTAGATCAGGTTTGTTATAGCTAGTGTTTATACTGTTATATTTGGCCAAACAAGTGGCATCCGATCAGAATGCAAGGCCAAATATTCGTTCCTCATGAACAATAAATCGGCTATATTCCTTCATCGTTCATGTCGGATATTCTCAAGGCCGATTTGATTTATGAGCATCGTTGTGGCTTTATGTTTGCTGCATCTTTGCTTAGGGCGATTGATTAGGCTATGTCATGAAGGATACGTGCAAAAACAAAGGAAATTAAGCAAGATGCCCGCATACAACTAATTCGGTTAAGATCACCTCCTGGCGTGCATGGATCTGCCGAGGATAAAAACTGCCGTACGCGCTGCTGGATATAAATAAGACCTGGTGGCTACCGGCCGGAATCTAAGCGTTATTTGAAGTCCTTTGCGTGTGATACATGCTAAATCATGCAAAAACAAGGAAGTTGCTACGTACAAGGAAACCAGAAGCCAAACCAACAGGAATCAATACATGCACGAGCGAATCAAGATAGCAAGAGTACGTGCTTGTTCTCCGTCCAGATACATGTGAGCCTGGTACAAAGGAAGCCAACAACTAATCCAAATCAGGCCACATGCACAAGGAAATCTCTAGTTGCCTTCCTGCATGTTTGCTTAGGCCGATTGATTAGGCTATGTCATGAAGGATACGTGCAAAACAAAGGAAATTAAGCAAGATACCCGCATATATACAACTAATTCGGTTAAGATCACCTCCTGCCGCGCATGGATCTGCCGAGGATACAAACTGCCGTACGCGCTGCTGGATATAAACAAGACCTGGTGGCTACCGTATAACCTGTCCTCAACCATCCAAAATTTATCGACATTTATCTCTACTTTTCCTGTATGTAGGAGTACTCCCTAGCTAGCTTTAGCCAATAGATTTCATCTGTCCTCTGTAATTCAATTTTAATTAATATTACTTCATATCAACGTGTTGTTCTTCATCGATTTACATTTATTTTAGAGTTATTTTTGTTCGATATTGCTTCGCATCGATGCATTGTTCAGAATCAACTTTCGCATTAGTTATCTTGCTATCGACGATTCCGATCAATTTACATCTCCTTGCCGATTTCAGTCAAATCAGATGGCACGTCCTGATCCCCGGTGCTATCCATCCGGAAATCTGCTGGCAGCAACACACCGGCTAGTTGTTAGACCTGGTCACGATTTTTTTGGGGCATATCGATCTCAAGTTGCTGATTTGTTCTTTCTTTGGAAACGCGAGTTATTGACTATTTCTCTGCTAAAAAAGATGCTAATTCTTCTAGTCCCTTGTAGGCATATACCCTGTACTTTGCAAATGTATACAAATGCAAGCCAGTGTATATATATATGAACTGTCCAGTAGCAACGATCTCTGAACATTTGTTTTTATAAAAATAGCCTTTTCTCTAAAATCAAAAGGCATGACAGATGATATCTATCATCTACTCACCTGAAGAGCTTGGCAGGAGGCAGCCTACGTGGCAGGTGGCCTAAGCGCAGGAGGGCACGGCGTTGGCGCGGCAGTGCTCGGCAGGCGGCCGGGCCAGCCGAGCGCGGCAGGGGGCGAGGTAGCGCGGTGCGCGGTGCGCCGTTTAAGCTGTGCAGAGTAGTAAAGCGGAACGAGCCCCTAGCAAATGATAGATATACCAAACTGGAAAGTAGGTTGTCCCAGGGTGTGTCGTTTGTTTAAGCTGTGCAGAGTATATACAGTGGATGCCAAGCATTCTACTTCCTTCACTGTCCTCCCTGGGGGCTGGGCGTAACGCAAACGAACGGAGCTTCCCTGTGCCCACTTCCCTGTCCCCCTCCCTGTTCCTTCAATCTGGAGCGTCCAAAGTTGATCCAACGGCTAAGCTTTTATATTTTCACTATTTATCCATTTTCATCTCAAAATTAAAAATAAAAATATGTTAAACCATAATAAAAATAAAAAAATACAGAAAAAATAAATTTTATTTACAGAAAAAATAAAATTTATTTTTTCTGTATTTTTTATTATTTATTATGGTTTAACATATTTTTATTTTTATTTTTGAGATGAAAATGGACAAATAGTGAAAATATAAAAGCTTAGCCGTTGGATCAACTTTGGATGCTCCAGATTGAAGGAACAGGGAGGGGGACAGGGAAGTGGGCACAGGGAAGCTCTGCTCAACGCAAACTGCAAAGCAGCAAAAAGCTCGATAGGAGGAGAGACTTCCTGCTTGCTCCTAGACGGCTTAGCCCCGAGTAAACTTCTTGTTACAAAACTCACGGCAAAAAGTAGAAGACCAAAAGTAGATAAGACACAGATTTTACGAGAAAAATCTTTGCGGGAAAAATATAGACGTGTGAAGGTAGAATTTACTATATAAGAAGAATTATAAACACAAAAAACTTTGATGTATCTCAATCGTATGACTATAGGGTATATATATAGGCTAAGAAATAAAAGTCTCTAACGGAGAAAGGAAAAGAATTCTAGTCGGCAAAGAAACAGAGACTTACTCAAAAACTAAAACAATAACCTTCTTGGAGACAAGAATAACACCCCGCTCGGAGAGTCTCCAAAGATAACAGTGAAGAGTTGTAGTCGAAAGCGCCTTAAGTAGCCATGTTTGACTCCAGTCGGCGTAGAGGTCATCACGGACACGAAGATGATCTCAATCATGACCTTCAATCAATTCGGATGGTTTGAGCGAAACCTGATCGGACTCTTTAACGGTCAGATCCGACCAAATTCGGATGACAAGATACAATAATCTCCATCTTGAATCGAATTCCTTTTGTAGCAAAAAATAATGCAATAAACTCCTCCATGATGATTGCATAAGCGATCCAAATTGCAGCATACCCAAACAGTGAACGAAATACCAAACTCAGCTATCTCCATAACTGACATTGTTTTTTTTCTCTCTTTAAAGTCTCCTCAATCAAGTGTAGCCTAAATTATGTTAAAAGTCTACAACTCCACCTTAGTCTCTACATGTATGGATCTTATTGTAGTAATCCATAATAGATAACGGATTGTCAAAAAAATCACTAATGACTAATTTTGTATGGATATCACTAATAATAAGCACACTAGCCTGAATCTGTTGCTTTAAAATTTTAGGGACTTTTATTTCTTAGCATATATATACTCTATAGTCGCACGGTTGAGATATATCAAAGTTTTTCATGTTTATAATTCTTCTTATATAGTAAATTCTACCTTCACACGTCTATATTTTTTCCCGCAAAGATTTTTCTCGTAAAATTTGTGTCTTATCTACTTTTGGTCTTCTACTTTTTGCCGTGAGTTTTGTAACAAGAAGTTTACTCGGGGCTAAGCCGTCTAGGAGCAAGGAAATCTCTCCTATCGAGCTTTTTGCTGCTTTGCAGTTTGCCTTACGCCCAGCCCCCAGGGAGGACAGTGAAGGAAGTAGAATGCTTGGCATCCACTGTATATACTCCTGCACAGCTTAAACAAACGACACAAACCCTGGGACAACCTACTTTCCAGTTTGGTATATCTATCATATGCTAGGGGTTCGCTCCGCTTTACGTACTCCTGCACAGTTTAAACGGACGCACCGCGCTACCTCGCCCCTGCCGCGCTAGCTGCCGTTGCTCGGCAGCCGCCTCCATTTGGATGGGTTGGTTGTGTCGATTTTTCACTATATATATGATTTTTTTTATATATATAAACCCGTGACCTGGGTTGGAAGTCTAGAAAATCAAGTAAAAGTGAACGAAAAGAGTACATGTCCAATTTGACGACAGAGCTAGCAATGGTCTTGACTTGCCTCACTTTCGGATTAAAACCAACATTCGGTGAAGTATACACATCCATGCCAGCAATGACGTCCGTTGGCGAATCTCAGTGGGGTTTTGCATCTGGAAATGTTGCAAAAATAGTGCAAGCTAATTTGCAAGTCGACGTCGAGCCAATCGAGCTACTCCAGTTAATTTGTATAGACAATTAATTAGAATGTGTTGATCAAACAGAACGGAGCTAGCTAAGATAGGATTTGGCCAGTACTCTTGCATATGTAAGCACCAGCCAGTTGTTAAACCTGCTCATGCATTTGCTCTGCGTATTTCCAGTCGTTTCGTGTGAGGAAACCCAAGTCCTCCACTATAGGCGATTCTTTTGGCTTGTGGTTTATGACTATGATTTTTGAATTCTGGTCTGTTCGTGAGAGGCAGTACGTAAAGGGTAATAGTCACATGTGATTTTGGGCAGTATAGCTGAACTCGGTACAGTTTATACTATAATTTTTCTGTAGACCCTACCTTAAAAACACACTGATTTTAAATTGGTTACTGTTCATCCGTACATAAGCCAAAAGCCCAAAGTGATTTCCATCCCGCATATATCTCTGCTAAGTTGGTGGCCGTAGTCCGTTCTCCCTTTCCCTCTCCGTTGTTGTCCAATCTGACCACGAGATTGGATCTGGATTATTCATCTCACATGAGCACCGTGCTGGAAAACCTCGCGCCGATAGGTGGGTCTCTCCTCTGATCAGAAACCATCTTACATGCTCGCCATATCCCTGTTCGTGGCAACCGTCGCCACTACCTCTTGCCACTCGCACCATCAATCCCATCGTGATGTCCTCCCGATTCCAACCGCCTTCCTCTCCACGCCAACACCCCCAATCTCCTTTGTCCCCACCTCTTGCCACACTGCCACCCTCTGTCTTCTCCGTCCTTGCCCCGTCGTGCCTCCACAGTCCCCCTCCTCTGTCCCCACCCCATCGTGCCTCCTCCCCTGCTGTTCTGCTCTTCTCTACGCGCCTCGGCCCCCTCCCCCATTGTCGCTTCCATTGGTCGAATCAGGTCGGACCCATCTAGATCTAGCCAAATATGGTCATCGTCGCCATTCACCACCGTCCTAGCTTCGCGTGCCTCCACCACTGCCCCACCCTCACCGGCCACCACTCATGGCCAATGGTGCCCTTACCACCTCGACGTGCCGCCCCTCTTCCTCATAGTAGACTTTCCCATGAAAATTCCCATAGCTCGCGCAGCAGTGCCGCAATTGCGTGAGAGTGCAAGGGCACGAGTGGCGGTGCATGTGAGAAGCCCCAAGGTCATGGCACACAGAGGTGCGGTGTTGGAACAGCCTGATGGAGCCTGAGGGGCAGGCTAGTGGCGCCCAAACAGGGCTGGCGGCGCTGCAGCAGGAGGTCATGGTGCTGCCACACTAGGTGTGGTTGGGTCGAGTGGAGACGGAGTGGCTACATGTTCTCAACGTGGGGTGGGCGAGCCTGCTGTGTGGCTTCATGCGAGAGAGCAAGTTCCTCCAAGCA
Organism: Dendrocalamus sinicus; assembly: GCA_036346575.1. NCBI lineage: Eukaryota > Viridiplantae > Streptophyta > Magnoliopsida > Poales > Poaceae > Dendrocalamus > Dendrocalamus sinicus. Next base: position 33,086,169 of record CM070648.1, on the reverse strand, counting down.
CTTCATTTCAACGCCATTCATGGTGATGATGGGAAGTTGGTGTTGGATCCTTGAAGGCTATTTAGTAATTTCTTAATTGAGAAAAGAATAAAAAGAGAAAGGAAAATAGAGGAAGTGTGGCCCACCTGTTGGTGGGTGGAGATGAGGAGATAAGGTATGAGACCTTATCCCTTTGTTGCTGTCAGTTGGCTGGAGAGCTAGTCTCTCGGCTCGTGCGCATGGTGACCGTGGAGGCAGTCCCAGAGGCACGGGATGGCCTGGGTTTCATAGAGCCAGCCGTTCGCAACAACCGTGTCGTCGATTCGAGTCTGCTCTTTATAAGCCAGCCTCTTCTTCTTCCTTGAACACATCCAAAGCTAGTGAGTTTTCCCCTTTTGCTTCCTCCTTTGATCGATCTCAGCTTTGGGTTTAAGAGGGATTTGGAGTTCGTGTGCCATTGATTCCAAGTCGTCGGTGACAAGCTCTTGATCCTTTTGGAGCACTTCCTACCAGTTTCCCCGTGTGCCCTGCTCTTTGTGATTTGTGGTGGGAAACTTGCTCTAATGGGAGGTGGTGCTAGTGGTTAGCCGTGGGTTGATCTGGAGATGAAAGAGGGCTTTGGCTTCTTGAGTGCACCCGGCCAGTGCGCTTGTGTGTCTTGTGTGGCATATTCCTATCCCTCAACTTCGCTCTTCGATGTTTCAAAGTGCGAAGATCGGCATCGTATCCCCGTCAACCTCGCCTACTTGAATGACACAGTGGGGCGCTTATTTTTCGGGGGTAGCGATATGTGCGTGCCTTGCCTTGACTACATCTCAGTGGCTTTGAGTGCCATCGCATTCGTGAGTATTATTATGGTTTATCTCTGCATTATCTTTGCATATGTGTTGTGATAGTCAAAATTTCAACTGATTTGATTAATTATAGCATTGGGAAATTTTGCAAGGTGATGCTATGGCCTCAAGTTAATTGCTCGATGATGAACTAACATTAAAACTAAAATTACATATGACATTGAGTATAGATTGATCTTGAGCTATCAGTTAACTTGCTATTTGTCATATTCTGAGTATTAGTTCATCCTATGATACTTGCTGCTCACTGTGTTGTTTCATTTCTGTGTTTTGTGATTACTTTTCGATCACTGTAGTCCATGCCCGAATCTGCTATATTGTCGAATCAATGTTATTCTTGTCTATTGAATAGTAGATTGATTAATATGAACAATTCTTAGTGTTTAGCAAGTTAGACTTGATGATATGTTACAGTTCATTTCTTATAATAGCAAAATTTGTTTTAAGCTCAGATCTAATCTATAAGTTATCATATATAATCTAGATTATATGATTGTCAGTGCTATGATGACTAAGATTATATCTTGTGCAACTAGCCTTTTGAGAGAAATAAACATCATTTCAAATCTTAGCTATATGCTAATTTTAGACATACACATGTTATGTGTGTTGGGCATCATATTCTACTTAAATGACTTAAAGTATTTACATGTGTATATGTTGATTAAGTCATTTTTATGCCTCTAGAATCATGCTTTTTATTTCTGTTAATTATACTATAATTAATTCTGAATATTTGCTAAAACCGCATTATTTACAACAGTTGGTCAACTTGTTGGTGCCCATCGTGCTCGTCGTCGATGACACCCAGCGCCACACCATCGAGACCTCTAGCACCCATTGCATCACACTCATCGACGCAAGCAACCACCTCATCGCCATCCTCAGTGAGTAAGACATCTATCCCCTTCTGGTTTCTTTCTCTTATTGTTGTTGGTCTATTCGTATTGGTTTCTAAAAGCTGTTTTTCTATAGTAAATGATTTTTCTATAGTACCTAGTTTTCAAACAAAGTGTCTTTTCAAGGCGTGGTCTACTAGTCAATTGTAGTACACACTATAGTGACTTTATTTATATCAGCTAAAATCACACGCGAGTGTTTCTATCTACATGCTTCTCTACAAACTATTATTATTCATAAGTCAAAGCCAAAACCAAAAGCCAATATGAACAGGCCCGAGGTTTCCTCTTTTGTCGACTGGGCTACAATATGGAGAACCTTTGTCATACTGTTTGTATGTGCTAGTCATTATCAGCTGATTTGTAGTATGTATACTCCTATAGATATACCATAAGTCGTAATAAACTAAATCCTACATCATTTCATTTTGTTGTTCTTTTCCATATTCTCTAAATATTTTGGTTTATCCATACAGAGCTGATTTGTGATACTACATCCTTATTTATATACATCGAATGTTTGAAAAGGGAAATAAAATGTCCATGTATAGGTGTAGTTACCACAGTAGTAAAGTGACGTAATGACATCAACCGTATACGCCTCCGCATTTACATAATCACAAGTAATGAGAAGACACATGCACTTGATGCCAATGTCATATCTACGTGTTAACAGAAATGATCGTATGTTGTTGAAAATAAGCTCAACCTATAGCAATATTTTTCTTAATTATATTAAAGTTTCTTCCTACTGTAACACACTTTTCTTCTTCTTTTTTCAGCATTGAGATCTATAAGCATAATAAAGAAGAAAGAATTGCACGTACTTCGGGCACAATTGCACATGGACTACCTTATGTAGAGAAGGCAATTACAAATGCTGGTGATTGGTTGATTGGTCAAGACTTGGAGGTTATAGAAACAATCAAGTGTAATGATGGTCTCGATCAGTATCGCTTGTCTCCAGCACAGCAACTTGAAGAGTTTGCTAGGCTCAATGCTGATGTAGTATTTGCTTTTCAGCTTTGCAACCCTATGCCCAATGGGTGTGTTTTGCTCATGACTGATACACGCAGACGCCTTCTTGAGATGGGTTACAAAAACCTTGTTCTTCTGCATCCATTGGGAGGATTCACAAAAGTAGGCGATGTGCCTCTTAGTTGGAGAATGAAGCAGCATGAGAAGGTATTCAGCTATAACAATTCTACCATCCCATCCTCTCGATTTATGTTTTTTTCCAACTCCTATATGGTAACAATTGTCCTAGAATGGAGGTTAATTGAAGTCCAGGACAAGAAGAATGACGCCTTGTTGATTTGATGATATCACTATAGTGCACATTAAGATGTAAAAATGTTTGATTCTTGCACCGTTGTGACATTCTTCTTGCTATCATTCATCGTGTTAGATAAGTTTATTCACCATATTAGGTTCCCTGATATGTATCAATAGAAGTAGTTACCCTATATATATACATAGGAATAAAATTCTCTACCCATATGGAAACAATAGTGTCCTTTAGCTAACAAAAAAATAAACTACTAAATACTTGTCTGTACATATATATATTTCACTTGATATGTGTGAGAGAAATTTGATGTTTATTTTACTATTTTAGGATCATGTTTGATGATACGTATCATTCTCTTTTGGACGCCGCCCATCACACTCACCGCCAACTACCATGGCTGGCTAGATCACCACGCTCACCACCCTGCCAACACCTCCTCCCTTTGGATGTTGCCCCAATGCACTTGCCACTACTGCCCTGACAAAGGACTCCCAAGTCTCACACTTCTCTCCTCTCCTCCATATCTCTGCCTCTATCTCCCAGATGAATGGAACCCTCAATGAGCCAAATGTCTTGCCGCATTGTCGCAAGGGCTGCCGAGCTGCGGGGAGCTCCAGGGAGGAGGCTTTTGTCCAGGAATTAGTTAAGCCACCATGTCCCCGATGAGGCCCCATCTAGCTCGCCTTGGATTTGTGTTGGCACTGCCTACGTCCTTGGTGGTAGAGGAGCAACGGTTGATGTGGTCTTGCTTGTGCAGATGTGGTAGAGCGAGTGCGAGAGCGCGAGCAGCTACGGTGTGGGGAGGTGGCTGGCAGGACAACGATGGAATTCACCACTATTTGCTACTACTTCCCATGCGTTGTTGTCGACCTCATTGCTCTCGCCATGATGCACGTGCTCGCAACGCTATGCTGTCATGCCATCCACAAGCATAGATGGTGCAGGAGCCTATTGCCAAGCAGAAGGAGAAGAGTACTACATGATGGAGGAGGAGGAGCACCGCATGGTGGGGGAGCAGGAGAGGAGGAGCCATATCCTCGGCCAAGGGGATTTTCCTGATTGGAAATGAAGAACTAGAGAGAGATGAGGTGGAAGTGTGGAACTTGGAAGATGAGAATGCATTGTTGGGATTTAGAATGAGTGCACAATGGCATGAAGTTTGAACTTCCATTACAACGCACGGACACTTGGCTATGTACGGTTTGGAACAAGCTTCATACATGCCTAACATAAAATTGATGTTCATTGTCTAGTTTGGGATCATGTTCGATGATATGTATCAACCTCTTTTAAGATTTTGTTGCATCGCATGGGCACCTTAATTCAAATAAATTAGTCTACAGGTAAGAGCACATGCATGTACAGCTGCTAAAATAGATTAACTATTGGAAATTAAGCAGTTTTAGCATTATTTTTAGATTAATTCTAGACTTAGGTACAAATAGTAAAGCATATATATCCAAGAACAAGTAAATGACATGAATATTAACATATTACCTCTCGGTATGGATATAATACTCAAGTCAAATAAATAGGACAATATACTTAATTTATCAATATAGTGGGCAATTGAAATCTGCATAGTGCACAAATTAATTTGTGTGGATTTGCTCTCTACTAAGAAGTTACTCAAGTTCTAAAAACTTGGCCTTCTCAACTCTAGTCAATAGATCGATAATCAAAGTGACAATCTCTCTATGTTCGGCTAGTTCGTCAATCTGAACATTACCTCAGAGTAGTGATGGATTCTATTTCGTGTTCTAATCAACACATATAATAGAAATGAGCAACTGCAGTTTTAATCTATAGTTGGTAATATTCTAAACGAAGACAAATATATGCTACTGCCGATACAACATAATTCATACTACAACAAAAAAAAAAAGAACAACAGCGAATAAACACTAAACTAAAGTATAATTAGTAGATCAAACTAGCATAATGTTCCTAGATAGTCACTGTGATCTCATATATGACTAGCTTCCTTATTGAGCAATTTCAAGAACCCAAAATCTACTATGTAATAGTCCTCCCAGTGCTAGCACAAATCATAAATTTTAGAGATAATAACAGAAGTACTAGCACAGCTAACTAATGCAAAATAGAAATTACATAATATAAAAGCTTACTAGGCAGTGGCAGTCCAAGTCACTGAGAAGACCGACAGGGGCAAGGCTCATCGCAAAGACAAAATCTCATAAAACTAATCACCGGTGTATGCCTGGATATTACCAAAGAGGTTAACGAAGATACAATGCCCAACTTCACAAATCAGTACTCACCAAATTATGAAGCCAAGATGTAGATGTTGCCGCACAAAGCCAACGCAATCCCCAACACACAAAGCAACCAAGAGTTTCCAACCACAGCCGCTTACAACTGCATCAGATCAACAGCAATAGATCGACCACATCAGATCGACAACAGTAGATCAACCACATCAGATCGACCACAACTGATCGACCACATTATATCAACCATGGCAGAATGACCATAGCAGAACGACTATGGTAGGTCGACCACGACAGAATGACCACGGTAGAATAACTACGACAGATCAACCACCATAGAAACAATCAAGGCCGACCACACATCAGAGAATCAGCAGAGCTTTGACGGCATGAAAATCTTCGAGACCGCAGTGAGTTCGCCAGAGCAAACCGCACATGAGACTAGAGAAATCACCACACTTGCTCTCAGAGCTGACTATGTCCTCTTGATTACCGTCTTCTGAAAGCTCTCCCATCTGGATATATCGGAGTAAGAAGCCAAGAGTCGTCGGTGAGGATTCGGTAGGGTCAAGGAATGGCGGTCCTAAGCCTACCGCCTGAGAGACCAGGGAGAAGTGGAGATAACAGAAGACCCATTCCAGATCTGAACCAGCTCGGTGAGCCTTATTTCCCTTCCCACCATCTCTCACAAGCGGGACCCATGGGCAATTTCTTTTCCTTTATTTTCTTTAAACCAAAAATGAGGGAAATTACCAAAATAGCCCAACAATCCCCACCAATTTATCTCATTTTGTGACATCTCCAATAGGATTGAAGTAGCTTTGTTTGCATACAATTGTTTGACAAAGGGTACCTTTTGGGTTTGAACCCAATGCCTAGCAACAAAAGTTACAACTCTGCACAGATAAAGGAGGATTGCACTTTGATCCAGTGTCTTGGTGTGAGAGCTTTCACTTATGATGTCCTCTGTACAGGGCAGCTGAACAGCATCTCTCAAGTTGGAACATTACGGTCATGTTCCTATATCTTTTTATGAGTATTTTAGAAAGCATACCCATACTCTGTTTTGATCGTGACCCCATGATCATACTCACTTAGGTGAATTCTCTAGGGAACTCTGTAGGACAGTTCCCATTGCCATATAAGACATCGAATTCATTAAGAGCTATTGCTCAACCTGCCATATAGTTTAGAGTACTACAACTCATGGGACTCTAAGGTGTACTCTAAATCTTTCACAGTTTGTTTTCCTAGAGCCTAGTTCATGGTATCTCTACTCTTCTAGGATAGGTTACCACCGTTCAAAACAAATCAAATGGATATGAGCCCCATTCCCTTTGATGCTACCAGAATGGCCTTGTGTGCCATTCCTTTAGTGAAAGGATTAGCTAGATATATTTTGCAATGATTACACCACTCTCTTTGGCATGCCGAACTAACTTAAGTCGCCTCTTAATGTGTTTAGAGGACTTCGTGTTGTCTTTCCTACTCTTAATTTTAACCAAAACAGTTTGTTTATCACAGTAGGTTAAAATAGCTGGTATTGGCTTTTCCAATATCAATAGGTCGGAAAGAAACTCTTTGAGCCATTCCACCTCTAATACTGCTGAGTTAAGTGCTACTAGCTCAGCCTCCAGGGTAGACCGTGTAAGGATAGTCTATTTAGAAGACTTCCATGCAACAAGCCCACCTGCTAGAGTGAATATATAACCACTCATAACCTTTATATCATCCGAGTCACTAATCTGGTTAGAGACACTGAATCCTTCAAGGACTGCCAGATGGCTAGTATAATGTATCCCCAAATTCTTGGTTCCTTTTAAATACCTAAGTACCCTTTCTAGTGCTATCCAATGATCATCTCTTGGATTGGCCGTGTATCGGCTCAATATGCTTACAACATATGAGATGTCAAGCCTCATTGCACTAGTTAAATACATTAAGGACCCAATTATTTTAGAGTATTTAAGCTAGTGCTTTCCATGTCCAGTATTTTTATGTAGCTTAACAATTGGATAGCATCCATGAATCCAAAGTGACTCAGGATATTATCCACATAATGAGATTGTATTAAAGTAATCCCATTATCACCCTTTAATAGCTTGATGTTTAGAATAACATCAGCTTCACCAAGATCTTTCATATCAAAGTTCTGAGAGAGGAACGACTTGGTTTTATTGATTACATCCATGTTGGTCCTAAACAATAGTATATCATTTATGTAAAGACAGAGGATGACACCTTCATTCCCATTAAATTGATAATATACACACTTATTGGCTTCATTTACACAAAAGCCGGCCAAAGTCAACGTATTATCAAATTTTTTATGCCATTGTTTGGGAGCTTGTTTTAGACCATATAGAGATTTAATCAAGCAACATACTTTTCTCTCTTGCACTTTAGCCACAAAATCATCAGGCTGTTGCATGTAAATTAATCTCCTCATCTAACTCTCCATTTAGGAAAGCAGCCTTAACATCCATTTGATGTACATAGAGTTTATATGAAGTAGCTAGTTCTAAAAGCACTGAAATTGTGAGTAATGGAGCCACAGGAGAGTATGTATCAAAATAGCCTTCACCCTCTTCTTGCGTAAAACCCTTAGCCACTAATCTGTCCTTATATTTTTCAATAGTACCATCGAATCTTTGCTTTCTCTTGAAGATCCATTTGCAGCCCACTGGTTTATATGCATTTGGAAGATCAACAATCTCTCAAGTTCCGTTAGCAATGACGGAATCCATCTCGCTACAGACTGCATCCTTCTAGTACTCCGCATCGGGGATGTATATGCCTCTGAAAGGGTTCGTGGTTCACCATCCACAAGGTAGGTGACATAGTCATCGCCCAAAGACTTTTCAATCCTCTGTCTCTAGTCCTCATCAACTTCAATTCAGAAGCTGTGCCATCCACACCAGGAGAAATAGAGTGTTCATAAGAACCATCAGGAACAATGACTTCATTTGCGCTCATAAGAAATACATTCTCAAAGAAAGTCGCATCACGAGATTCCATAAGGTCATTATTAGCGATATCACTAACCTCGGATTTGACCACGAGAAATTTGTATGCTGTGCTGTGATGGGCGTATCCTAGAAAGACACAATCAACAATCTTGGAACCAAGTTTCCTATTCTTCAACATAACCACACACACTTTTGTAAGACAACCTCAAGTATGAAGAAAGGACATATTCGGTTTTCTCTCCTTCCATCCTTCATGTGGTGTTTCTTCTCTATTGCGAAGAGGCACCCTATTCAAAACATAATTAGCTATGAGAACTACTGCATCCCACCATGAGTCCAACATATCTGAACTCTGTAACATGGCATTCACAAAGTCACAAAGAGTCTGATTCTTATGTTCGGCTACTCCATTTGATTGGAGAGAATATAGTGGAGTAACTTTATAAATTATTCCATCTTCTTCACATAATTAGGAGAATTTCTTAGAAATATATTTACCCTCGGTTTGATCTCAACCATTTGATTTGCTTTTCTAGTTGATTTTCTGCGTCAGCCTAGCCTGTAAATTTTAAAGTGTTCTAATACTTCATCTTTTGACTTAAGTAAATATAACAATACTTAGTCGCATCATCAATGAGAGTAAATAAGTAATGCTTGCCACCTTTAGTTAAAATGCCATTTATCTCACAAAGTTCAGAATGTAGTAACTCAAGTAGAGAAGTGTCTCACCTCTCAACACTTTGGAAAGGTTTTCGAGCCTGCTTCGCTTGCACACACACACACACTTCACACTTTGAGCCATTCTCATACTTATAACATGGAATTAAACTCATTTTGCTTAACCACTCTATGGCTTGAAAATTAACATGACATAAATGATAGTGCCAAATATCATGAATTTTATTGTAATGAATAACATAAAAAATATTTGGATTGTTGAAATAAAGCATAGATAAGCGGAACATGCCTTCGCTTTCATAGTCTTTTCCCACAAAAGTATTAAATTTGGTCAACACGACCTTATTAAACTCAAAAACAAGTTTTATTCTTTGCCTATAAAGTGTGGACCCGCTAAGCAGATTGCGGGACATTGCAGGCACAAACAGTACATCTTCAAGGATGGACGTCTTGCCAAAAGTGAGCTTCAGGCAGACCTTGCCAATCTTGCATACTGTAGTAGCGGCACCATTGCCTATTATGATAGAGCCACCAACATTACCCTGAAATGAAGAGAAACACGAACGATCAACACAGATATGTCTAGTTGCACCTGTATCAATCCACCAATCAATTGATGAATTTGCCACAAAGGCCTAAGGTACATACCCATCTGAGACGAGACTGGCTATAGCCACATTGGCTTCTGCCTTACTCTTGTGCTGATCTGGAGATGGTCCCTTGCCTTTACTATCACCGCACTTCTTAGCCTTATGGCCTTCTTTGCCGCACACGTAACAAGTAAAAACCACCTTGTTCTTCTTCATTGATTTGGTCTTAGGCTTGTTCTGGAGATGATTCTTCACTTTCTTTCCATTGCTCTAAAAAGTTCATGACTTACACTTGGTGGGCTTGGACATGGGACTTCTCATCACTGTTGGCCCTGGCATGCTCCTCCATATTAATAGTGGCTAACAATTCATTGATTATCATCCGCTCCTTAATGTGTCTCTGAGCGGTCATAAAGTCTCGCCACGAAGGCAGTAACTTGGATAATATGACATTTTACTTGAAAACTCTCTGGCAAGAGACTGTCATACTGATTTAAATCATGTACATGGAGTTGTAGCTCATGAAGCTGCTTCATCACCGATCATCCCTCTACCATCTTGTAATTCAAGTAATTTGCAATATTGAAAGACTCATTCCCATCATCCCCTTCTGAATATTTTTCATTCTGTTCATCCTATAGCTTTTGGCCTCTGTGAAGTTGACATAGACATCGAAAAGCCAGTTTGACAATACGACCAATAGAAACGAGTTTTATTCTCGCCTTCCAAAGGAAGCACTAGAGGATTCGAAATGACCTAAAATAATTTTAGGTCAATCAACCACAGCTTTATGTTGGTTTGCCAACGCTTAAAATTAGCACCGCCAAATACTTCCAGTTTAATGAAGTTAGAGGATGAAGCCATTTCAACAAATTTTGGTTTTCAGGATTGTTGGAAATTAAGCGGTTTTAGCATATTTTCATATTAATCCAAATTTAAGTATAAACAGTAAAGCATATATCCAAGAACAAGTAAATTACATGAATATTAACATATTACCTCTCAGCACAGATAGAATACTCAAGTCAAATAAACAGGATAATATGCTTAACTAATCAAGATAGTGGGCAATTGAAATCTGCATAGTGCACAAATTAATTTATGTGGATTTGCTCTTTGCTGAGGAGTTACTCAAATTTTAAAAACTTGGCCTTCTCAACTCTAGTCAATAGATCAATAATCAAAGTGACAATATCTTTATATTCTGCTAATTCGTCAATCTGAACATTACCTCAGAGTAGTGGTAGATTCTATTTCATGTTATAATCAACACATATAACAGAAATTAGCAACTGCAGTTTTAATTTGTTGTTGGTAATATTTTGAACAGAGACATATATATGCTACTACTGATACAACAGAATTCAGACTATGACAAGAATAGAACAGTAGTGAATAAACACTAAACCAAAGTATAATCAGCAGATCAAACTAGTAGAATGTTCCTAGATAGTCACTGTAACCTCATATATGACTAGCTTCCTTATTGAGCAATCTCAAGAGCCCACAATCTACCATGCAATAGTCCTCCTAGTGCCAGCACAAATCACCAATTTTAGAGATAATAACAGAGGTACGGCTAACTAATGCACAATAGAAATTATAGAACGTAAAATCTTAGTAGGCAGTGGTAGTCCAAGCCACCGAGAAGGCTGATAAGGGTAAGGCTCATCGCAAAGATGATGTCCCAGAAGACCAATCATTGGCGTATGCCCCGATATCACCGGAGAGGTTTACAGAGATACAATGCCCAACTTCACAAATCAGTACTCACCAAATCATGAAGTCGAGATGCAGATGTTGCCTTACAAAGCCAACGCAATCCCCGATCGCACGAAACAACTAAGAGTTTTCGACCATGGCCGCTTATGACTACGTCAGATCAACCACGACAGATCATCCATGTTAGATTGATCACGGGTAATCAACCACGGCTGATCGACCATGTCTGATTGACCACGGCGGAATGACTATGGCAGGTCGACCACGGCAGAAACAATCAAGGCCGACCACACCTCAGAGAATCAGCAAAGCTTCACCTGCATGGAAATCACTGAGATCCCATTGAGTTTGCTAGAGCAAACCGCACAGGAGACCAGATAAATGACCACACTTGCTCTCATATTTGAGTATGTCCTCTTGATTGCCATCTTACGAAACCTCTCCCATCTGGATATATAGGAGTAAGAAGCCAATAGTCATCAGTGAGGATTCATTCGGCAGGGTCAAGGAACGGCGGTCCCGAGCCTGCCACCCGAGAGACTGGGGAGAAGTGGAGATAGCGGAAGTCCAGATCTGAATCGTCTCAGTAAGCCTTAGCTCGTCTCCCTTCGTCTCTTACAAGCAGGCCCCATGAGCAATTTCTTTTCCTTTATTTTCTTTAAACTGAAAATGAGAGAAATTATGAAAATAGCCCAACATAAACAAAACCCGGGACCAGTTAATCGCTTACGCAATTCCCTACCTAATCTCTTTAAGAATGCAGCAGCAACCAGCAAGCAACCAAGCGAACGACTTTGTCTGATCTCAAAAAAGAATGAAGAGACCTTGTTCTGTTTGACTTTGGCCCAAGAGAGACATGCTTCAATCAACAATCCAGCCAGTTTTGCAGCTCGATCGATCTAATCCTCTGATTAATTAACTTCTACGAAACTACGCGGTTTCATAATGTCAGGACAATTGGACATGCATCACTACTGGCCGAGTGTTGAGCTGTACTCAGACCCTGTTTGGCACAGCTCAGCTTCACTAGTGAAGCTGTTTTTTTAGTTTCAACTTCACGAGCAGCTTCACCGGTGAAGCTAAAGCTGTTTTAGAAAACTGTTTGGCAAAACAGCTTCACCAGCAGCTTCATGCATGGCTGAAAGAAGTCAATTATCCAAGATGTCCCTGTCTACCTGACTTGTTCTAACATTTGGAGTTGTATATTTGTATATGGTCATATGAATTAAAATATAATATATTTGAATGAGTATGAATTAAAAAATTAAAATAATAAAATAAGCAACCTGTTACACTCACCTTACACGAAACCAAGGTGTTTTTTCTACCAAGCAACAACAATGTGATCTCATTCTTTGAGATGTTCATGTCTTTGAGATGTTCATGTATTTCCCTCTACAAATGCCAACTTCCAGCAATGGCCAACGCATGCTTAACAAGTTCATCTCTACCCTTCAAGCACAGAGTCAATTGGATGGAACCAGACAAGCCACGAACCACCAATCAATCTAAATGTGTGTACGCTTGAAGGAGAGAGTGGCAAATGCGTGTAAATTTTTGTGAACTAGAGGGGTATTGGCTTCCTAGGAATATAGGCCTGAGGGAGAGAGCTGTGAAAAGCTACTTTTTTCAGCTTCACCTCTCCCTATTCCTTTGTGAGAGCACAAAAAAAGGAGCTTCATAGGTGAAGCTGTTTGCAAAAAGAGTGTTTGGCAAAAAACAGCTCACAACAGTTCATGAAGTTGTTAGTGAAGCTGTGCCAAACAGGGCATCAAACGGCCACGTTTTGCGCTGCGCCTGCCTGCTCCCCGGCCAACATGCACGTAAATAAACGTTCAGAACAGAAGCCATCCGTCCAGGAGCTAGCAGAGCACCTTTCTTACGTGCCGACCGGCCGGTGCCGTCCGTCGACTATAAATAAACGTGCTCAGGAACAGCACCTCGCCACCTCAATCTCACTACTAGTGTTTGCTGATTCACTTGTCATTCAGCCAGGTCGGTGAGATTAACTAGAAGAGCAAGCAAGAATGGCTAAGGTCGCTGTGATTCTGGTCTCTTGTGCGGCCGCGTTGCTCATGGCAGTGGCATGCCAAGCAGCTGGGTACTACGATCCTCCTAGCCCCGGTACGTGCGGGCTTAAGGTCGGGTACTACGGCGACAAGTGCCCGCACGCCGAAGCCATCGTCAAGGGCGTCGTCGGAGCCGCCGTCTACCAGAACCCCGGCATCGGCGCCGGCCTCATCCTTATTTAGATGGAGATGGAGCTCTGCCACCTCCATCTAAATCTCTGCCGCCACCAATTTCTCTAGTTCTCGCTCTTACTTTCACTAACAAAACAACACATAAAACCAGAAAAAAGGTAATACTTTCAATTTCCAAATTGGTATGACAAATGAAACCAACTCTTGACAAATTAAAGATTCAATCTAACCATGACCCAGTTAAACTTATAGGGCTATCCCCAACTCTTCGCTCTGCAATTAGAAAGTGATCACTTAAGAACCTGAATATGTGCAGCTATGTACAAGCTAGAGAAAGCTCAGTAATGAGGTTAACCATAAATTGATGATTCATATGGTCACATAAAGGCACATGTAGCCTGTTGATAGGCATGTTAGCTTTTAGTAGAAAATCAAATCAGATCATAGACTGGCCATAGGTAGTAAGAAAATAGCCACACTGAATGATAATGTTTCTAATTGATTTACATCTCGTAAATTAAATAACTTGATCCACATAGGACTGCAGAAAAATGAGGCCAATTCTTTGTCTACGGTATTTTCTTGTTAAATGCTAATTCAATGGCTTCCCTACTATGTTTATCTGCCTCATTGCAAAATCCATCCTAGCTTATTCATTTCTTAAAAAAATTCTCCTCTATATTTCAATATGCCCTTTTCCATTCAGTTAATCAACAATAAGTAATAGGAATCAAGAGACAAGACAAGTGAGAATTAATTTTGATGTTGGTTTATAAAGTAAATTGATAGGGTTCAAATTAAATTCAGGGTGGTGTATACAGTGTGTCCTTATTAGTGCTGTTAGTTCAATGAACCAAACAGCTTGTTATAGGCAATGGGTTTCTTTGCATTGCCAAAAAAAAAAGAGGAGATGGGTCTATAATATTCAAGCTATCAAAATTGTCTCAGGAGCAATGGCTTATGCTAATACATAAGGAAAGGTCAATGCTTCCCTCCATCACGAGGAAAGGGTTATATCTAGAGCACAATGCGTTCACAAGAAACCTACCTATATCCAAGTTAATTCAACCAAATCCGACTATTTCCCTAACATCAATGGCGATGCAATCACCAGATATGAAAGCCTACATGCTGCCGTTTCTCCTTGCGCCACTCGTTCCGCTTGGCCGTCTTCGTCTTGGGCTTGACATCGAGCGCCAGGTCGTACCCCGGCGGCACGTCGGGTCCTTTCTTCCTCATCTGCACCGAGCAGGAAACAAATAGAAACCTGAAGTCCCCCCAGTAAGAACAACGAATCGAACAACGATGCAGCTTTGACGCGGGGAAAGTATGGGGATGAGGACTCACGAGGGCGCCCCTTGGACTGGTAGATGGCGACCTCCTCCTGGGGGACGTAGCCAACGCGGATGCGAATGACTTTGCGGAGCGTGCCGTCAGGGCGGCGCGTTGGCGCAATGATGCGCTCGCCCTCCTTGGGGATGGAGAGGAGGCACCGCTGCTCGCCGCCACTGCCGTTGTCATCGCTGGCAGTGGCCATGGCCGAGGAGGTGTACGGGGTTTGGAGAGGAGAATGGGGGGAAGGCGGAGGAGCGGGGGAGTGGGGGGAGGAGGAGGCGGCGACGGCGCGGGGTGGGAGGGAGGGGAGGAGGCGGCAGTGCGGGATGGGGAGGAGGAGGTGGCGGCGCTGAGGAGCAGGGGAGGCAGCAGCGATGCGGGGGGAGGAGGAAGCGGGGAGACGCAGAGAACGAGGGAGACGGGGGACGGGGGGGAGAAGATTCGGCGCAGGTGGTTTCTTTTTTTGAGTCGGACTGGCACTGATTTTTTTTTTTGAGAAGGGGTGGGGAGGACGCACCAACCACTAACTCCTTTTTAAGGAGTAGAGATACTTTCTTCGTAGGGAGGTCGTGTAAAACGAAAGGAGTATGTGCGATTTAGCTAGGTCTTGGTTTCTTTTCTGTGCCATTCATTTTGTTTGTAAGAAAATATCTTAATTTTAGCCAATGTTTATTTGCAGTTAATGTTTGCTTTGAAATAGCAAACTTGAATTACAAGCTCGCGTTCTCATATTTTGGAGTAGTTTTACGCCTCACTCCAAATGGCTATAGCTTCTGGTTTTCAAAAGTCAGAAGCCACTTGTAACACATTAGCTTCTTAATTTCTTTTTTTTTTATCTTTTTTGTTTTCTTTTTTCTCTTTATTTCTTTGCATTGTCCCAAAAGATATATCGGTGTTTTTCAAGTTTTTCTCAAATTTTATTATTTTTTTCTCTTTTGTTTGACTATTTTTCTTATTTTTGGTTCAGAAAAGCTAACAGCCACTACAGTATAATTGCAACAAAAAAGGCTGGGTTTGGAATGACTTAAAGTTGGCTTATGCTCGTACTGTCTTCAGTAACTAGCTTTTAAACGGTGCGTTTTTTTAAGACGGGATCATAAGAAGATTGTAGTAAAAATGTATTGAATTCAGTTGTACTGGTCAAAATCGTATGCGGCTATTTTTCTGTGCATACTAGCTATCGTAAACAGCCAGAATTCAATATTTAAGCCATAAGTTATAAACTAGTAGTTCAAAAAACCCATCTAAAACCTACAGCAAAAATGAAAAATTATAACTTTTAAATCGTTTGGAACACTACCTTAATATGGTCCATGATGTACAAAAGTCTAGGTTTGCGTAGAAGCTGAGGGAGAATGAACTTTGATTTATGGGGCACTAAACGAGGCTTCTTTGGACTACCAGCGTAGAACTAGTGAGACGAGTCAGGTAGGCTCTCTCTCTTTTTCTTTGGCATAAGCTGTTCGAGAGTACGGAAAGGCTTTTGCTGGGTCGGTTCTCAAGTGGGGACTAGGTGTGAGAAGTGGTAAAGAATAATCTATTTTATTTGATATTTGTATATGAGAAAGTATAAATATGGTAAGTAAAATTTGTATTCAAGAATATTCATATTTGTATTGAAGAATATTCGTATTCGAAACTATTCAATTCGTATTCAATTCGTTTTTAGAACCTAGGAAAAACTCAAATGAATTTTGTGATTCGAAATTTGAATTTGAGCGGTTTGAAACCGGTAACCGGTCAAAAACTAGTAAAACTGCTAGAAATTTGTTCTACCGAGTTTTGTTATAGAAGTATGAGGATATTCGTATTCAACCAAATTAAGTACATATTCGATTCGAAATCATATCTGCTATAACATTCGATTCGTATTCATATTCGGAAATATTCAAATTTATATATATATTAATTTTAAAAATATAAATTTATATTTGTATTTGAAATTATTATCCGTTCTCGTGGGACCGCCCCAGAAACCGTCCGATCACACACTGTAGCGCGAGTGCATGGCATCTGTCCTTTATCTACTTGTATGGTATCATTTCGCCGTCCTTTCTAACAGCCAAAAAAATAAAAATGTCAAACATGCCAAGTCCCTAGTAGCTATCCTAGAAGGTGAGGAGTCAGAAGAAGGAAAGAACAAACGCCATTGGCTTAGCTTAGTAGCAGTTAGCTCCGACTGTGACGTTAACAACGTTATTACCTTAGTAGCAGTCGCGTGCGTCCTCGCTGTCAAGCAAGCACTCGAGCCCTAGCGCTGTTGTTGCGTTTCATTTTCATTCTTCCGTTGTTTTGCTTGCCTCCCAGCCCGACCGTCGCGGAGCCAGGGCCTAAGGGAAATTGCCTGTAAACATATATCATATTAGATATCCATATATTATAATAAAGTTATAAAGATAGTGAGACTGAACTTACTGTCTGACCAACTTCACACATCAAACATTGGAGAGCAAGCGACAGAGATAGAAGGATTGCTAGAATGCGTAAAGAAATGTGAAAAGTAAAGGGGTGGATGGTTTTATCCTGAGAGAGAGGAGGAGAGAGACGAATGATTCAGATCAAATCGAATGGCTGAGAAGAGAGGAGAGAGAATGGACCAACCACCAACTCGTACTTTTATGATAGTAAAGATAAAGATATAGAATTTTAGATAATACAAAGAAGAGAGAAAAAAGGGGTAGATACTATTTGATAGATGGTTTTATAAATGACTTTTTTATTATCTACATTATTATATAGATAATATTAATTATATGAAATTATTATAAATAATTATATAGGTAATATATCGTATATACCATAGTTAGTTTTATTTATAGATGATATAAAGATGTATTATATATTATTGATGTTTATGTTATTGTACGTGCTCTAGGGCTAGGCAGGCTCCACTCCCAACTAGAGATGGCAACGGGTAAATACCCATCGGGTATTGCCATTCTATACCCTACCCGTTAGCTGTAAATTTACCCGTCGGGTTACCCGTATCCGCACGCAGGTAGGAAAAATTACCCATACCCGTACCCGCGCGGGTATTACTACCCGACGGGTAACCCGTACCCGCAAGCATATCCGGTTCAACACATAAGAATATTATCAATTTAGACATTTATTAATCATACATGCCAAGCACAAAAGCGTCTAATGATCAAAATTAGTACATCACATAAACATACTTGACATGACCATATCAACATATGACAAACAAATAAACAATCAACAACAAGTAGATAATAAAATTAACATTTGAGTGGGATGTCTAGTTGTCTAATGCGGGTATTCATTACCCGCGGTATGGGTAGTATATACCCGCACCCGCCTACCCGGCGGTAGAGGATTTCGCTCAATAACGTACCCATAGGTACATAAAATTTTTTATACCCATCTATTTATCGGGTAAAACCCGTCGGGTATTCGGGTATCGGGTACCCATTGCCATCTCACTCCCAACTCCCCCACTTAGCAACTGCCGGCCTCTCTTCGCCTCTCCCAATAATCCCCAATTCGTCCTCCTCGTCTTCGTCCTCTCTGCGGCTAAGGATTCGAACCCATCCCCTCCTCTCGCCTCGATCGGAATGGTGGGGTGAGGCGGAGTGCCGGAAGGGGAGGTCGGCTAGGGTTTGGGCCTGAGTGAGAAGGGAAGGGAGCAAGGCGAGCCATGGCGAGCGACGTGCCCATGACCCCGGAGCTCGAGCAGATCGACGGCGAGATCCAGGACATCTTCCGCGCCCTCCAGTGAGGACCCCCCCCCCCCCACCCAGATCTCTCCCGCTCTTGTCTCGTTACTGCCTTGGTTACACCAAATACTTAAGAATTTACCCTGCGTGGAAGTTGATTTGGTGAAATTTTCAGTTGCCGTTAGAATTTACCCTAGTTGTGCAAGTCATCCTTAAGAAAGAAACTACTTAAACCAGATAATGGAGCAGAAACCTGAAGTTTCCTGTTTGTTTCCATTTTCACTATGGCCAACCTCATTTCTACAAACTACATACAGCAGGGTCGCAAAACAGACAGAACGCTGATATTAGACTGTGTGGTTACCTTGAACACATTAGTAGTCGAAAATGCTTACCTTTCACATGAAACATAGTTCTAGTCATGCCTGTCAACTTCCAATGTTAGGTTTGGAATTGGTCATCAGAATTCAGAACCACAATCCTTGATTCTTGGATGACAGTAGGAAGCAATTGTTTCGATTCTCTGTTCTTATTATTTAATTGAATGAATTCAGGCTGATATTATCTTTCATGCTGTCTGGCAATTTAGATATCTAACGGTAGGATAGTTTCTAAAGCATATGCCTTGCAAATTGGACTTTTGGACAACTTGAGTACCTGTCAAACATATCTTCCTGCTGTCCCAATATGATATTAGTTGTTAAAACTTGAAAGCAAAATTTTAGCATATCTGACTGGACAGGTTGTATTTTGATGCATGCATCCTTATTCTGAACAAATTTAGCTCCAATAAAACTGAAATTGGGAATTCTGTCTTTTTTAGCTCAAATGCTGAGTGGCTAGTTGCAACTACGAGTGTGCCTACCTTATTTGGATGACTAACCGTAGTACAATACAGGCTCATTCAAGGTTAATTTGACTCTCCATAATATTGGAACATAAACACTTATGTAAATTTAAAATTTCAATGTTTTAAGCTCTATTGATTTTATCCAAAACACTCAGATTATTAGCTGCCTGCCTAATTAAGTTGTTCTGATTGGAAGTTTTATTCATCTTACGTATTTTTCTGCAGAAATGGATTTCAAAAGATGGACAAGATTAAAGATTCCAACAGGCAAGCTAAACAGTTGGAGGATCTCACAGGGAAAATGAAGGAATGCAAGCGGTATGTCAGGCTGAACAGTATTCTTCAGTCTGCTATTGAAAAATCTTTCTTCAGTCTGCTATTGAAAAATCTTTGTTTTATTTTTTTGATTTCTTCATTGGTGTTACTTGCTTATTCATATATGCCTCCCTTTTAGTTGTCTTCTATTCCTAACTTCAACACTTTTTTGGGACTTGATTGCTCACTTGATGTCATATTATCTGATGTGTGTTTGTCATGACAATTTCCCCTTTGGTGGACACAATGGTACTTTATTTGATGTTTTAAAATTCAAATTTGTCCTTGACAGCTTGATCAAAGATTTTGATCGTGTTCTGAAAGATGAGGAGGCAAAGAACCCTCCTGAGGTCAGCAAGCAGCTAAATGACAGAAAGCAGTATATGGTTGGTACCTCCCTTGTCTTTTCAATAGGCTCTTTGTTTTATACCATTTTGCACACTTGTGACTCGTGTAATCATTTCTTATGCATGGTACAGATCAAAGAGTTGAATTCTTATGTCACCTTGAGGAAGACGTAAGTACACAAGTTTTTCTTGAAAAATAAATATACTCTGCAGAATTTCTAGCTATTTCTTTTTTGTGATGTATATTGAATTCCAAGTGGGTAATTTTTGGATTTTAAAGTTGAAAAATCATGATTTCTACTTTTATACCTCCCGCAATGTTCATGTGTCTCTTGGTACTTTTGCTAGTACTAATACTAAAGATCTATTGCAGATATCAAAATAGCCTTGGTAATAATAAGCGGGTTGAGCTCTTCGATATGGGCGCTGGAAGTAGTGAGCCTGCAGCCGAGGACAATGTTCAAATGGCATCAGGTGAAATTAGTTAGAAATCATTTCTGTGGTTAATCTCATATTTATAAAATCTTCCAAAGTGTAAAGATTGTCATATGGCTCGTTGAGCATATGCTGCAGAGCTTGCAATCTTGTCAACAATATTTAAGAGTTAAATAAATTGTAATGGGATCAACTTATTGACTGTTGTCACTATAATAACAACTAGACAGTACTTCTGGAAAAGTTTCAGTATGAAATGTATGACTTTATATGATAGGAATAGGATATGCTCTTTTAACAACGAAATGATGAAAGTTAAAGATCTGGGTGCGTAAAGATGGTGAATTGGTGATGTATATTTAATATCTTAGTTACCTTGGTTAAGAGGTGCCTTGGAGTTTCTACTGCACCTAAACGACAGGAGCATGTATAAGATATCAATTATGTCATGTGTGCCCTGTTCCATTTCTATCGGATAATTTTAATTAAATTTGATTCTCTTCTCCCATGGACAAAAACCCTTTTTGTGCATGTGAATGAGAATGAAACCATGTATATTTGTTGGCTCCATGGGGGGTAATGTTGTGTCATAAATACCTTTTCATTATACTATAATTAATTCAGTCGGGCTGATTGGTTGCAAGGTACATGATTCTAATAAAACTAAACAAGGCTTGAACTAAGAAAATATTTTCCAAGACTCCAATGCTTACTACAGGAATTTACATTTTCCTTTGATCATATTCCTAAATAGTGAAATGCTTTCGAAAGCTAGACATTTAGATTTGCTTCTCATGGTAGCACCTGGCTGAACTTGCAGCTATGACAAATCAACAACTCATTGATGCTGGAAGAAACCAAATGGATCAAACAGATCAAGCTATTGAGCGTTCAAAAATGGTTGCTTTCTAAACTACATTCAATTGTTTTCAATGTTATTTCATGGAAAATTTTGAAGGATATATTTTTTGGTAGGTTGTTGCGCAAACTGTTGAAGTTGGATCTCAAACTGCTGCAACATTGACACAGCAGGTAAGATTTTCCAGAATCTGGATTATAAACTAGTAAACGACCAAGTGTTTTTCTCGTCCATGCTTGTTTTCTTCTGGCATGCATGTGCGCTAGTTGGTACATAATAAAATTGTTTTGTTATACAAGGATTTGGTAATGATGTTGGATTATTACTAACTGAGTGTAGTTTTACTCGTTCCTATTTTTATTCATTGTAAGGTCCACCTTTTAATTCTTTTCTTTCCGTCTGGAATCTGGACTGAAGTGTGTACCTTTCATTATCCCTTGGAATCACTTCATAGGACAACATGTATTGTTAGTTCTCTTTGTGGTATTGAATGCTTCAACATCTAGTGCCACTGTCATGGGAAAGAGTAGATGTCTTGGATAGTCCACAGGTACTTCTACATAAGCTATCTCATATTCCCATTTACTCTTTGCATTGCCCCATCCTGTTCCATTCCATAAAAATGTAACACTATCCTAGATTTCAACTAGAATGTGATGGATTGATTTTCCAAGTAGGGCCATATCTCTTATATGCTGGGCTCCATTCCTCTATCTGGATTTTCTTGTTTTCATTTCATCGGGTAAATCCAAACAACATAAGATTGCATTTTTTCCGGGTGACCTCTTCCATTCTAAATTTGACATTTTTGGACGGATATCCTAGAAGAATAAGAAGATTATAAGACATTTCTAATGGTCAAGATTTTTGAATGTTTTTGCAGACAGAACAAATGAAGAGAATTGGCAATGAGCTCGATTCTGTTCACTTTTCGCTAAAGAAGGCTAGCCAACTGGTGAAGGAGATTGGTCGTCAGGTTCTCTCTCTCTCTCTCTCTCTCTCTCTCTGTCGTCACTCACACTTCTGCAACGGTATCTGAAATTTGAAAGCTCCTTGTTGCAGGTTGCAACTGACAAATGCATTATGGCATTTCTCTTTCTGATAGTTTGCGGCGTGATTGCGATTATTGTTGTCAAGGTATTTTCGTCAGCTATTTCTATGGCTATTTTTATACTATGCATTTGCTTCCGTTTCCAGGGGACGTGAAAGATTGCCAGTTGATTAATCAAATGCACACCTGCTACTAAATTTTTTAGTAATGATAAAGGCTTACAACATGATGCCCCAAACTTGGTATGAGACTTACTTTAGGGAGCGAAACAAGGCTCGTTGAAACTTTTGACTGTAAACCTAGTAATGATCAATATTGATGCAACTCATTTTTCAGATGATATCATCGTTGTGCGCAATTAAACATTGCAATGATTTTTTATCACACAAGGCATGCATGATGCTTTGTTTTTTTCCCTTATGAACCAAATTGTTGAAGAGAAAAACTAAAGAACGGTATACCGTTTTCTCCTCCACCGACGAGGTAGCTCGATCTCATTCCACGCTGCGACCCCTTCTCCTCCACCGGCGCTGCCACATACCCTTCCTCCTCTACTGCTGCCGCTAGCTCTGGCTCCGGATGGCGACAGGGGAACACCACTGTGACAATGTGTTCACCACGCCCCTCGGATGTAGAGGGAGGCCAGGGAGGCGGTGGTCCAGTGGTGGGCGGTGGCAGAGGGACGAAAGGGCGAGGCGGTGGCACTATGAATATTAGGTTAGGCGAGGTGGTGGCAGCGAGGGGAAGGAGAGATAGTGGCATGGTGAGGCGGTGGGGTCGCCGTCGTCCACCACTGAGGAGGGGGCGGGGGAGCTGGAGGAGGGTTGCGGAGCTGACCGTGCCGGAGAAAAGGGGAGGGGAGGGGGAGCGGCAGCGGGGAAATGACCGGGAGCGGCGGGGAGGGTACTGAACTCCAGAGGGGAGAGGGAGCGGCCATGAGGCTATCCCGTTGGATTGGGGTCTGACGGGATAACGTTGTATAGTTGCTCACATTGTTGAAACATTGTTTGCTATCCACTTCAAGTCATTCTTAGTTTAATACCTCAACGAGACTTTCCATATCATCTAATGCTTTCACTATGCAACAATTGGACTTGAATAAGATCATTCACAATGTTTTGTTCTTCCAGATTGTCAACCCGCACAACAAGAACATTCGAGACATCCCAGGACTGGCTCCGCCTGCTCAAAATTTTCAAACTGGCAACAGGAGATTGTTGTCGGCAGAACCTTTCAGAGGTCTTTGATGTTGTGCATGGAAGTTGTTTCACGCCGGTGCAGTGCGGTCCTCGCTTCGCAAAGTAGCTGTCAATGAGCCATAAGATACGCTGTAACAATTCTTTTATGCTTGTGTATTTATTTCCTGCTGTATTAACCGCTAGATGTGGATTCGTATAATACTTAGTCTGGTGTTGTATACTCCCCGGCCCTTTGGTTGTGTGTATATGCATTACGCAATAGAGAGATCTTTTACGAGTCAAATTAGGAGCACGTGAGTTCCAGTTAGCTCCTGCATCTTAAGGCATTTCAAATGGCAGAAACATAATTCGTGATTTTGGGTGGTCTTTTTTTTGCTACAGGTAATATCTTTTGGCCCCTATATGAACGCTTGTGTGAATGAGTCAAACGAATATAGATAAGTTGTTTTGGGAAGGCTATCTCGATAAACCGGTTTGAAAAGGCAATAGAGAATTATTCTGTTTGTTTTCTTAAGAGAAGCCATAAGCCAAAATAACCTACCCTTTCTTTCTTTGTGAGAATGACGAGAATACGAATACGACGTGTTCACTTGTACCACTACAAGGCCTGTTGGCTGTTGCGCTTGCTCAATGACGGTTGCACTGTGCAGCAAATGCGCGACGGTACGCTACTATAATGAAATGCAGTTATGCAAGAACTAAAGAAATTGTCTGAGGCGGGCGGCGGGTGTGCAGAGAGAGTAGGGACGAAGGAGGCGTGGTGGCTCGGGGCTTTTTGGGAACTCTACGCGTGTGATGGATGGGTTTTTAAGAAAAAGATGTACATTGATTTAGAGCGTTGGGTGAAGATTGAATGGACGACATAAGTTAAGTGTATGAGTGCACCGAGATGGCTGAGTGTATTAGATACGTTATCTACTTAAAAAAAGGTTGTTTGGGCTTTGACATACTCCAACGGGGCCTTGACTAGATGGTACTTAGACCCTGTTCATATTAACTTCCTATTTCTAGCTTCTGCATAGAAAAGCTAAAAGACAATACGAACATTTGGTTTCTCGAAACAGCTTCTCCACTCCTCTCGCTATTATCTCGCTCTGGAGATAAGGCAGAGGTCACGGGGGCATCACGCACTCCACTCCTCTCACTCCCATCTCACGTACGCATTTCTCCCTCATTTTTTCCACTGCTCACCTTCTCCTTCTAAAAGTCACTTCTTTCAGCTATTACTATTTATTTTCAGCCAAAAGCAATATAACACAATAAAACACCATCATCAAAATCTAATACGAATGCCCCTAAGAGATATAAGGTGTGGATGCGGCATGTGTTCCGGCCACTGCCGGAGTTGCTCCGCCTGCAGAAGCAAGACAGCAAGTGACCCAACTCACAGTGGAGCTAAGCCTATCGGGAAACAAAGAAAATGAACACCACACAACGCAGGAGAACAGATTTTGGTGCAGCCTCAGAACTCACCAAAATCTGTTCTCCTGCGTTGTGTGGTGTTCATTTTCTTTGTTTACCGATAGGCTTAGCTCCGCTGTGAGTTGGGTCACTTGCTGTCTTGCTTCTGCAGGCGGAGCAACTCCGGTAGTGGCCGGAACACTTGGTATCAGAGCGAGCCAGTGCTGGGAACAGATTCACTCGTTGGTGAAGGGCTGTGATGGCGCCTCCACGATCGGCTTCACCGACACGGCGACTTCGCATGGAGACGACGCCGCAGGCCGGGAGCAGCAGCAGCCGCGCTGAGCGTGGTCTGGTGATCCACCGCGTCACCAAAGAGATCAGCAGCAGCGGCGCGTTCCCGGCGCTCACGAAGACGAACTACTACGATTGGGCGGCGCTCATGCGTGTGATGCTGCAGGCACGGGGCTTGTGGGTCGCGGTGAGCCTCAGGACGGATGACTACGTCGAGGACAGGATGGCGCAACTAGTACAACTGGATGTTGCCGGCCGAGAACGACGATGGCCAAGTCGCCGAGGCTAGTTTTTCTTTTTTAAGGAATCGTGAGGCGCTATATATATGGTCACATTCTTTTCGATTTATAGCTTATGATTTTCTCTGAACAAACAGGGTCGGCTTCTTCGTCATCTTTTCAAAACGGCTTATTAAGACAGTCTTTCGAAAACGGCTTATCGGCATTCGATTTATTCGCACAAACGCTCACACTAGGATCAAAAGTTATCAACCATAGTCATAAGTCATAAGTCACAGTAAAAAAGAACATACTCTATGGGCGCTGGAGGGTGGAGCGAGCGTGCCATGTGGTTAATTAGGTATTCTTCGTTGACTGTTTGTCCAGAGTTCCATCAGATTCAGTCGGTGTTGTGTGGTTAATTAGGTAATCGAATAGCAGCATTCGGATTCTTCGTTGACTGTTTGTCCAGAGTTCCATCAGATTCAGTCGGTGTTGTGTGGTTAATTAGGTAATTGAATAGCAGCATTCCGATTCTTCGTTGGCTGTTTGTCCAGAGTTCCATCAGATTCGGTTGATCCTAGGAAATCAAGGAATTAATGAAGCGAAGAAGCAGCACATGCAAAATACTTTTAGTTGCATTCTCTCTCAAAAAAAAAGGAAAAAAGACAGATCCTAGCTAGCTAGATGCAATTTGCAAGCGAGAGCGACTATGGCACTGTATGCATCCCGACGGCATACCCCGCGAGTCGCCCCCCTTCCTCTCTTCTCTCAAAGCGCCACTGCTCCCCTCCCCCTCTCTTCTCTTGCTTCGACGCCGGCCGTCACCCTCCTCTCACTCTGTCTTCTCTGCGCCCACTGCTCTTCCCGCCTTCTTCTCCAGCGCAGGCCGTAGCTCCGCGTGCCTCCTTCGCGCCCCTGCCCCCTCCACCACCAACCACGATCAACAGCACTATTGCTGCCTCACCGCACAGCCCCCGACCCATTCCCGCCATGCCGCTCTACCCAACCTAACCATCAGTCGTCGCCGTCCTCCCCCATCGCCCTCGCCACCACCCACCACCAGGCCGCTGCCTCCCCTCAACCTTTGTCAGACCCGGATTTTTCAATCCAGAATCTACTGTGTTTAGCTGCACTATTCCCTGGATCAGTAGATAGTGCACACAGTTACAGTTCTGAATATCAAAGTACATATCACACAGAAACGTAAATATAATAGTAGACTTACTCATGGGCCGATTTGGCCGAAATCATTAAATTGCAGCAGCTGAAGAATGAAGCACACAGGTGGGACCTTCAGGACATGCCCACAGGAAGCCAACTGGAGGTTCGCGACTTAGCCCTTGACGACTTCATCATCTCCTCCATCATAACCAAAAGTGTTGCTAAAGCTAGTGATCTGATTCCTGCTTCTGGATTTGTTATGAGAGCGAGTGTGAGCACACTGACCACTGTGCTCCGCGAGCCAATATACAGGATGCAAATAAATAGTATACGTGGCTTATCAAAGGAGAGGCTCGGGTTATTTTATTTGCCAAAAATTGCTTTTGATAGCATTATTATTATTAAATCATAGTGTTATTAATTCTACCTAAACTCCACACAGCGATTGCTATAATTGACTTAATCCACCAAAGACACACTTTCCTTACTGATTGCTGTCTAAGACTCCAAACAGCGAGTGACATCATTTAACCAATCCACCAATCATACACTTTCTATAATGATTGCTGTCTAAAACTCCAAACAGCGAATATCATCAATTATACAATCCACCAATATCTTTTGTATTCCAAATTCCAACCTTTTGTTATTGATCCACAATCACAATTTGCTCTTTCAGTAATCAATCTTTTCTATTATCTATCACTAACTAATTCACTAGTACATCTCCACCAAGAATATCATCGATCAAATCTATGATTTACTAGTATATATATCCACCAAGAATACCATTGATCAAGTTTATACTCCAAGAATGGTTATCATACGTCCAAATTCCCAAAATTCAATTGACTCATCAAGTAATCGATTCTATTAATCCCAATATTGTCAACATCTTCCAAGAATTCGTATTATTATCAATGTCGTAATCCAGCAATTATCTTCACACTCCCTAATTCTCCAAAAAATCTTTTAAATCATCTATCTAACTTATATACTCATTTAGACTCCACTAATTTATTTCTCCCAGAATCCACACTATCATTTCATTTTGTAAGATCGACATGAGTCCACCAATATCTTTATGTTTTTACTACAAACATCTATCCCCTCTACTCATGATTCTATTTATTCCTCCTTATATTGTATTTTATAAGAAGGGAAAACATTTTATTTTTGAAATATGATACATAAAAATTTCCGGAGACCTAGCAGTTTTGAACAAAAACATAATGTGTAGAGTATGCAATAATAATAACGATCCAGATTCCATCCACCGTTACATGGCATCTGCACCATATAGCATCTTTCAGCGTTATAGCCGCTTAACTTACCACTGGGACGACACCCGGGACAACTCAAATCAGGGCTTTCCACTGCCCTCCACTTTTTCCATTACCACCCACAAAGTTTTTGAAATAGAACTATATCTGGTTAAGTTCTCATGTCCGCCCTTGACCGTGGGCACGGCTATTCGAATAGTTTTGACTCTGCAGAGTTTGTACACTTTCACCACAAGAGACAATCAACTCATTGCCTCACACGATTCCTTAGAAGTGTAGTTGAGCAGACCATCACAGTGACTTTTCAAAATATCTAGTCCCTTTTCTCATCTCACTTTATGGGCTTCTCCCACTTGCGATGGGTCCCATCTATGCACGGGATGTTTCCCCACAGTTACTAACACAGCTGGGCTTCTCAACTCCCCACAATGCTTAGAACAGCTGGGAAAACTTCACCCTCCACTAGTGTCCCTTAGGGCCCGCTTGCCCGTGCGTATCCACTCCCCATCCACTACCGGTGAGATGAGTCCGGAAATTTCGATAAGTTTACTTAGCCAAGTTGTATTTTACAGACTTGTGGTTGTACTGTTCTACACAGGAGGTCATGACATGATTCAGTCCTTAATGGTATCTGGGCGGTTCTACCACAAACCACACTCTCGTGCACCCCTGCACCATACCCCCAAATCATCCGCCTAGATAAATAAGCAATTTGAGGTTTGTTTGGGAATATAAAATAACCATATCCAACATACATCAGTCATTACCACCATGACTGTCCAAATCAGTTTCTCATGATTAAAAATGACAATGAGGTTTGGGGCATTTCAGCGCCCCCGAATATCTATGCAGTACTAAGCATGGTGTATAATTAGGGACTTATTTTCAAAAGGTTACTATTATAATTTTGCTAGGGCAACAAGGTTCACACTTTCAAATATTTCAAAGGAGGCGTAATATTATTCAAGGTAAATGATGGGCATATAACTAGAATCTTAAATTAATCATGTATTTGCATATAAAATAACAGCATGCAATTTGATAATTTAAACCAAAGTAATTTGCAGAAATTGTTGGTTCAACATGATCAAAGTATTGACTCGCCTGGCGCGGGTTACCGCGGTCTCGAGCTCACACGATGCTTCCTCTTGAGCCTCTATTCTTTATCTTCTCTTTGCTCTGACCACGCTTGATCCGTGGAATCGTCAGGGCTCCAGTTTCTAATGACGCGATATACTACTGAATCCAAATAATAGCAAATAACTCAAAAGATCCAATTAAATCCGAATAGACTCAATTTAAATTTATTATAAGTTATTGAGTGATTCGAGTGGTTTGAGGCAAGGCCGGTGGTAGTATACGATAACTTGATCTTTTTACTTATAATCTCTTTTATTATATTTTTTATTTATTATAATCTTTTTTATTATATTTTTATCAAGGAAGTTCCATGAGTTAGGATGGACCTATGAGTCGGTATCATTTTGTCGAGCGTTACTTTTCAGAGAAATTTGGCTTACCGAATTAACTTTAGAGTCTAAGGGTATATCAATTGATGGGGTGATATTTTATGTAGCCTCAGTTTTCATTAAACCTATTTCTTCTTGAATTAGGATTCAGTTGTATGGGCCATATCTTGTTTATGGCCTAACTTTGCAAATGGTTAATTTCTACATCATTCTCTAATGTGCAAGAGTTCATGATTTATGGTGATGATGGTCCGGGGACCTGGGATCTTCATGCATAGATAGCCGTGATGTGGTACCGCGCCGAAGGAGTTGAGGATTGGGCGCCCTAAGATGGCATTGTAGGGGTACGGAAGGTTGACCACGTCGAAGGTGGCATCTTCGGCCCGCACATTGTCACCTTGGCCGAAGGAGACTTGAAGACCTATTTGGCCCGCGCGCAGAGGTGTCCCGAAGCCCTGCAGTGGGGTTCCCGAGGCCTAGGCGGCCGAGGGATCCCCATCTGGTCGAAGGCCCCCGCAAACAATACGTTCGCGGAGCTGCCGCCGTCCACCAAGGCGCGCCCCACGTCGCATCCGCGATAGTGACCGGATGACCGGGGTCTGATGAAGTCCACGCCTTGGCGTCGTCGGGTGTGAATGTAACCGTCTGCGCCCGATCGGGGTGCTGCGGCTGGGTATGCCGCCACGTGATGTAGTCTTCGCGCATAGGCCTTCTGCTGCCGTGCTGAGGCGAATTCCAGCGCAGAACCTCCAGATATGACGTTAATGATCCCGCGGTGGGTTGCCTCCGGGGCCTGCAGCGACAGGAGGCCCTCCCGAGGCTGCTGTACGTGAGCTTGGATCCGCAAGGTGCCTTCCTGGGGTTGCATCCCTTGCGCCTGTACCTGCATGGGGGCCTCGTACGGGAATTGGACGTGGGCCACCGCGGGCGGACGTGTCTCCGGGTTCCTGTCCCTAGCGACGCTATCTCGGAGTGCCGCGATGGAGGTGCAGGTGCGGGTACCATGATTTCCGCGGCCGTGGACCACACACCACAGTCCCTGGTGCTGGTCGTCGTAATCTCCACGACCTTTATCGTCGCGGCCCCGGCCACGGCGCCCCCGACCGCCTCGGCCCGCAGGAGCGCCCTCATCGGAACCGCCTTCAATGTCGAGGACGTACCGGTTTTGCCTCGACCTCTGCTGGCCGCGCTTGGGCTGATCGGACGACTCCTTATGCGAGGCGTCCCTGCGGTCGGGCGCGTCCCTGGACGACTCCTGCTTATGCTTTCCCTTCGAAGAGCCGTTCTTCGGGGGATCTTCGGCTTTTGCCGAGGCTCCGGCCTGGTTGGTGTCGGAGTCGTCCCCTTGCCTTCGCCGCGCGTCTTCTTCCGCCCTGGCATATTCCTCCATTTTATCGAAGAGCTTCGCCACCGTCTTGATTGGCTTTCGCGCGTTGTACTCGGCCATCGGGCCCGGACGAAGGCCTGTATGGCTGCGTGCGATGGTGGTTTCGTTAACGTCTTTCACTTGGCATCGAATCTTGGCGAAGCGTTTGAAGTAGTCCCGGAGCTTTTCCGAGGGTTTTTGCTTGACAGCAAAGAGTTGGTCCGCGTCGACTCGGTCGACGTAGTTTCCTTGGAAGTTGTTGTGGAGGCGGACGCGAAGCTGCTCCCACGCGTAGATAGAGCCCGGCTCTATGGTAAAGAACAAGAGAGCGCCACGCCTTGCAGCGCGAGGAGTCCTCGCCGCCGTGGTGTCGTCTCGCGCCGCGGCCGATCGCGATTTCGTACACGCGCACGAACTCGCGGGGGTCCGTGTCGCCTTTGTACGAGTCGATGGCGCTAGGAAACTTGAAGTCTTCGGGCCATGCCACTTGCTGCAGCCCCGCCCAAAGCGGGGATTCCGGATCTACGCGCCGCAGCGGCACGCGGCTAGACGTGGGGGCTTCGCGACTATCCGCCCTCTCCGGCGTGGGCTCGGGCGCGATTACTGGCGCGGCCTGCTGGCTCCGAGGCTCTTGCATATCTCGGGCGGCTCCGCGAAGGCCCTCTAGCTCCCGCTTGAACGCGTTGAGGGCCGCCAGCAGGGCGCTTTCTGCCGCCTGTGCAAGCGGGGTCATCGGTACTCCCAACGGGCGGATCGGTGCGGGCACGACCGCGTCGCGAGGTCTCGAGCTGCCGGTCGCTCCGTCGTGGCTACCTCGAACCGCCCGGTCCGCGCTGCCGGCGAGGGTTGCGGCGAAGCGGCGAGGTCGTTGTCGTTGCGTCGGCGGTCGGTGTCGTTGCGTCGGCGGGTCGGTGTCGTTGCGTCGGCGGGCGGTGTCGCCGCACCAGCGTCAACGTCTTCGGCCGCGGGTCCGTCCCGCGACGCCGTGACGGGTGGGTCGACGCGTGTGCGGTGGCGAGGTTGGTCGTCGCGGTGCCGGTGACGAGATTGGTTGTCGCGGTGCCGGTGACGAGGTTGGTCGTCACCGCGCGGACGTCGGCGTCTTCGCCACCGCGCTCGCCGCTGCCGATGCGAAGCCACAGTACTCATCGACGCTCGGCCCGCCGCCTTCTTTCCTTCGCCGCGGCGCGAAGCTTTTGGTGCCATCCTTCTTCTTGGTCTTGAGCTTGTCCTTGTCCTCCCACGGACGGCGCCAAGCTGTTGTGGCTCTGACCAAGCAGAGAGATGGTAGTGGAGAGTGGTGGAAATGAGTATGATGGCCTGCCTTCTCCCCATGGCCGGTATTCTATATATATATACCCATGGGGAGTGCCTTTACAATTATGCCCTTACAGCTGATCCTCCCCTTCAGGGGTATTTGTGTTATTACACGTGGCCTATCTGGGCCTTATAACTTCCTACCAGGCCTGCTGGGTTTAGGTGGGGGCCACCCCTACGACAGGTATCATTCCATGTGAGCATTTACCCACATTTTAATCCCATTAAATTTAATTTTTTTAATATATAGGTAAAGGTTTACTCTAATTATTCAATTTATTATTATGCCTTTGGTTAATAGTTATGCTTTAGAACAATTATTCAAGCACATTAGTCACTAACATATGATAGATAATTGATCCATGATTTAATAGCTCATTTTGTATCCTAATAAATTATTTTCGGATTTTTGTTTGCCTTTTTTCCCCCACTAGATGTGCTAGCAAAAATGTTAAAAACCTACATCTAATATTGCGGCTAGAAGGATTCGAACCCAGGCCTCAGTGTCAAACTCATGCACTGCTAGCCAGATGCCCTCGGGGTGTTACCTGACTAGTGGAGGCAGAAGAATTAGTTATGACGTTCGTGCAGGCGCTGGAGCAGAGAAATCCCGGGGCAGCCATGGCCGGAGGCGTCGCCGGCGAGGGGTAGCTGGTGAGGGCCGAGTGAAGGCTAAAACGTGTTGTGCATGTCGAGGTGAAGCCGGTGGAGGCGTTGGCGGGGACCAGGGACCTCCGGAGCGGGTTGGCGGCGTGAGCCCGCGGCGGAGCAATCATGCGCACAGTGCCAGCGACGTACAAGCGGCGAGGACGTTGGCCGGCGGTCGGCAGAGCTCCGGGAAGGTGTGGAGATGCTCTCCCACGGTGGAATCGGGCCGAGGGGTCGCAGAGGGGAAATGGCGCTGGCGGCGGTGGCCGGCAATGGGGAAAAAGAAATTCCGGCGAGCTCGAGCGGTGTTTTTTTTTCAAATTGGACCGGAGGGAGGATAGAGGGGGAGTGGAGTTACGCCAGGGAGCACTTGATTTGGAGATTGAGCGACTGGCGCGGCGGGGTGACGTGGAGGCTGCTACAGCCGGCGCACGGGCTGAGGCGTGAGAAGCGGCAGGGAAGAGAGAGGGTGGCGCGGGAGCTTCTTATAGCGACGAAGAGATGACCAGGCGGCGGGGAGTCTGGCGCGGGATGGTCCCCAGGCGTGCGCGACGTGGGAGGACATGGAACAGCCGGGATTCGCGTTGGCAAGCGGCGTGCGACGTGCGGCAACAGGGCAGCGGGTCGACGCAGAGGGAGGCAGGGGCGGCGGCAGGTGCGTGTTGATGCGGGCGCGGCGGGCGCAGCTTTTGGCCGAGCGAAGAGGGGAAGGGGAGGAGCGACGTGGAAGTTGCTCTGCCATGGAAGAAAGGGAGGAGGAGGGAAAAAAGAAAGGAAGGAGGACTGCGCGCGTGGGGGTCCGGTCCGGGCTGTCGGCAGGGAAAAGGGGCCGGGCCCGCTGGCAGTGCGGAGAGATGAAAGGGGAAAGAAAGGAGGATGGATAAAGGGATGGGGTCCACTTGTAATAGAGAGTAGGGGAAAAATAAAGGAAAATAGAGATAGGATTAATCATTTTCTGATCTTAGGATTTTTGATTTTGAACTTTTAATTTGCATTAAAGTTCTACTGATTTTTGGATGACATTTATAATTTAAGCTTTAAATTTTCAGCTATTGAATGAGAGTGTTTATTATTATTATTATTATTATTATTATTATTATTATTATTATTATTATTATTATTATTATTATTATTATTATTATTATTATTATTATTATTATTATTATTATTATTATTATTATTATTTAGGTTATGTGTGTGTGTGTGATTTCATACTTTGTTATTAGCTGGCTTAATTTTGCATATATGTATATTTTTTATTATTATTTCCTATATTGCTAAACTCTTCCTTCCACAATTTGTATATGCATATATATACATGGGTGTTTGTATTTTATTCATTCACTTTTTATTGCTATTTATTTCATTATTTCCAAAATGAGATTTCATATCTTAACTCAGGTTTCTCCCTCCTTATACTGGATCACCTTTTCAGATTCATATTTGAAATTTTATCTTTCTATTATTTGCACATTTCCTTTTAGGGTATTACTAATGTTTGTTTCTTTTTAAGCTTCTTAAATTTTTGGAACCTCACAAAATTCCAGAAAAATGCCATGAAAATCCAAATTCAAATAGAGTATATTGCAAAACCATTCAAGAAATTCATATTTTAAATTTCAGATTTTTCAGGATGTTACAACCTCCTTCTATGTCCAGGGGAAGGGTAAACCCTTAGTGGTAGCAAAGAGAGAGGGAGCGGTGGCGGGAGTGAGAGGGAGGGAGCATGGCCAGGAGTGAGGAGCATGAGAGAACGGCAGTGGCCGCTCTCGGCGATGGTATACCATTCGCTAGATTTTCTTTTTGCAGGCTGACTACTCGCGTGCCATTAATTCTCAGCCATTGCAAGTGTCGTTGTTGCTTTCGCCAGCTAGCCTGTAGTGATTCTCTCTTGGGTTATGCTGCTGCTACTCCACTTCCTTGCATCGACAATTCATTCGATCCAGGACCAGAGCAGCGGAACGGTGGCGGTCGGCCGAACTGCCGAAGACAACGCCAAGTCGGCAAGCCGCCAATTGCCCAATGGGCTTCGGCCCAGCAGGAAGCACACAACCCAGCAGCCAGCAATCAACAGTCAACAGCCCAGGCCCAGTGCACTACAGTGAGATGAGTAGAACACACAGGCACGGCCCGGCGGTGCGAGCAGTGGCGCAGCGCAGCCAAGCGACGGAGCGAGCAGTCAGCAGAGAGGGCGCCGGCACTAACCCTAGACGCCAGGCGGAGGACGGCCCGGCGCCGAGCCGCGGTGGCCATGGGAGGCGCCGAGGCGAACTGGCGTAGCACGGCACGGTAGCCAGGGGCGCGGTGGCTTGGGGGCGAGGCGACGCGGCGGCCAACGAGCGCGACGGCCATGGTGGATCCGTGCCTCCTCCATGGATGAACCATGAATGCCATTGTTTTTTCGTCTTTTACTGCAACTTGAGGGTCGGTGGATAAGGATTATGTGTGGATTGTGCAAGTTTGTTGCGCATCTTCTGGATTCTGAGCTAAAAATTTGTGCTGTGCGTTGCTATTTTTATTTTTGTGTAGGATTGGATAATGAATATGACCACTGAATGATGCAGAGGAGAATGGGCTCATTATCTAGGCAAGGTGTGCCGTAAAAGGGGATCTTCATCATATACCCTCCCTTGAATTGGGGATTTCAGGATTTACCCTTCCACCTCAATGACATGTGGGGTCATTATAAGTCACTGACACGTGGGTCAGGAGGGTAAATCCTGAATTTTCATTTATGAGGAGGGTATATGATGAATAGCTTCCCCTGAGGGCGCCTGAGTTATGCTAGTGGATCCCTTTGGATTAGTCATTAATGTCTTTACCACAAATTGATGGTTTATACTGGCACGATCACATTCACATCACAGCAACTGAGCAACATGTTCTGTTGAGTCTGTTCAGCTTGTAAGCTGTTGGTGTTCTAGAGCTATGCTGCAACAAGATTGAGATGTGATCCAAAATGTTGTGGCTCCCATGGAATTAATGTAACATCACATGATCTCAACATGTTATGTTGAATCTGTCCAATTTAAGCAGTTTGATTTTATTAGAATTATGTTGCAACAACTTCTTTACTCCTAGTAGGAGGCTCTAGTGGCCTAAATGACCCATACTGAGTCATATTTGGTTATTAGGACAGTTGATCACCAAGGGCGTAGAATAATGTTCCTAGTCTTTTCTAACTTATCATACTAGTGCAAGTGTTTTGTTGTTGTTTATGACAGAAATCTTTTTATATACTTGTAGAGAAAAGAGGAGTGGATGTCTACACAACAAGACATTCTTTTGGAAGCTGCTAGGAATCCTAGGATTATCAAGTTACATGGCATTGAACTGCGAAGCACCATGCATTACTATTGATTCTGATTCATCTAAAACTTCTAAGTAGTGTAAAGTATGACTGTATGCCCACATCACATGCCGCTTTTGCTTTCCTTCCGACTCCGCCCTACTTACATTTTTTTCCGGGCCCACTCACTGATTCGATCGATTTTTGGAATCTTGGACAGGTTTCACAATTTCTTCTTTTCTCCCTAAGTATCCGTTATAGGGTCTATTCTTTACAACTTTTAAAAACCACTTTTGGCTTTTCTTATAGTAGTATCTAACTTTCAAATATAGTATTTTCTCAAGACGAGGTCTACAAGTTAATTATAGTAAATGTTAAAAGTCTAACATCTGTACCAACCAAAATCACAAGTATCTCTCTCTATAATCTCTGTCATGAACAGTCCAAAATTTAAAAATTTCAATCAAAAACCACAATCTACAGCTATAAACAAAAATAAAAACAGACCCATATATGCATGCTGGGAATGAAATTTGTCACTCATCCACTACACAAGATGCCTGCCAATATATTGTCCTATTCTTTTAGGTTGCAGATGATGACTTTTAATTATGTTTTTTGAGACGGTGGCAGACGGCAGTGATGCTGACGTGGACAGTGCATGCGGCAATGGGCTCGGGAAGCTATTTGAAGAAGTGGCTTTGAGAAGCTATTTGGAGAAATTGACTTTTTTATTTTGGATTCCAAAGAAACCGCAGCCAAAAGTCACCCTAAAAGCCCAAAAAAACTGAGCCTGTATGGTTTGGCACTTGGCAACTTGCCCTTGGATTCAGAATTTACACTTTTCTTGGATTTTTTTTGGAGTAGCTTTTTAAGCATATACACTACAACATGAAACTCATGTAGAGACGTTTTTTAAAGCGTCATATAAGCGTCTTCATATGTTCATATGTACCATCGCTATGAATGCAAAGATGTATTATAAAAACGACTCTATTTCATTTGCGACATTTTGTACATATGTTTTATTGTGTCTATAAGAGAATAGAGGTATTTCATAGCGTTGTTAAATTATGCTACTAGCATAGTGCACCGTTGAAAAAAACTAAATCCTCATGGGAATAGCACTTCTCCTATACTTGTCACACTAGCCACCTCAACCTCACTACTTCACGTATTTAGTTGTGCCATGTAATATTTATATGTATATTGTTTAACACATATCATGTACCAAAAAAACCTCTAGATAGTTAAAACGTCTAAAAAATATCTTTACACAACCAAAAAAACTTTAGACGAATTAGAGAGCATCTCAAAAACATTTGTACAAGATAAAATTTTGCATGTAGTTCTAAAACATCTCAAAACCGTCTTTATGGTACATAATTTATGAATGATTTTTAAAGCGTCTTTAGAGTAGTGATATCTCTGTGTGTGTGTGTGTATGAAGCCTCTTTTCTACTCTCGGGAGTAGTTATTCCCTATGTTGTATCTCACAATGTAGCGAGTATGACATAACACAGGGTATGTACGTATAGTATATGAGTATATAAGATTATCTAGGTGGTATGTACATTTTTTAGACATACTCCTTTTTATGTGCGTATATAAAGATATTTACAAAATACGCTAAAAATTATATACTTGTTTGCAATTTTTTCATGTGGTTCACATTGGAGTATCTTATAATTAGTATATGAGTACACCCAAAGTGATAAAAAAGTATGTATATATATGGACATAATATGCATATACATAATATATGTATATGTATATATATATATATATATATATATATATATATATATATATATATATATATATATATATATATATATATATATATATATATATATATATATAGGGCAGTGTTTCATGCACCATGGTGCCTAGGCACCAATATCAATACCCGTTGATTTGCTTGAGATTATAACGTTTGATGTGGGTATCTTCATATACCCATAAAAAGTATATTTGAGATGTCAAACTCAGAAAAAATTTAAATTCAACTTCAGTTTAATTAGTTTGAACTATTTTTATGGTATATACTCATCTGTAGTTGCATTGAACTCAAAAGTAGTTCAAACTAATTTGAACTGAGTTCAAAACTTACTTACCATAAATATATCAAGGGTATAAAACATTTTCATACCCAAACTCAAAAAAATTATCAATCATACACGTGTATCGGATGTTGGTGCCTAGGCACCATGGTGCCTTATGTAATTTTCCTATATATATATATATATATATATATATATATATATATATATATAAATAGGGAACATATCTTGTGCAAATGCTCATTTCAGTGATAACATGCTAATAGCTTTTAGGATTGTTGGATCCGAGCTGGACGGCCACGATCCAGGCGGAGGAATGCACTGTCTCACTTAAGGGTATTTGTAGATACCCCCCTCCTCGGGCGCGCATGGCTTTTAGTTCTATTAGAAGACCTCCTCGATCGCTCTTTTCCCTCGCATGCTCTTTCCATGTGGCGATGCCCGCCCCCTTCTCACCCACAACCACTTCCCTTCTTCTCGACCGCCACCAGCCGTCTCCATCTCCTCCGTGCTAGTGCTACACCATCCTCCCTTACTGTGCTAGCACTAGCTTGCTGCCTCTCCCACTCAATCCTATCCCCATAGGCGATAGGGTTAGGGTTAGTGAAAGCATCTAGGTCCCTAAAAATATTGGTTTAATGACATTATGTGATCATGGGACTAATTTATGTGATAAGTGTTCGAAAGGATTAGTCTCAACGGCAAAGAAAGAGGCTCACAAAAGTTTTCACAAGATTCAAAGAGTTCCAAGACGACAAGATAAATAGTTTAGGGCTCTTTTATTTTTACCGGTCTTAGGAGAAAGATTGGAAGACCGGATTATAGGTTAGATGATGTACTATTAAGAGGGATCATGGTTAAATGTTTGATCATATGCTTATGTGTCTTATGGATCAATTTAGGGTCATGCAAGCACTTAGAAATAAAATTGAATTAAAACTGTGCATTGTCAGAAATTTCGGAAGTACCGGCGTTCAAGGAGCGGAACTTCCGATCGGCCGGAAGTACCGGAGTTAAACTCGCGGAACTTTCGATCGGCTCCCGAGCGGAACTTTTTTCCAGAGAGCGACCGGAATTAAACTTAGTCTCTCGGAAATCGGAAGTACCGCCACTTGAACGGCGGAACTTCCGCTAGGTCGGAAGTTCCGGCCTCCTCGAGCGGAACTTTTTTTACAGAGAACCTTTTCAAAACTTCAACTCGTTGAAATCGGAAGTTCCGGGGCTATATCGGAACTTCCGAAAATCAGGAAGTACCGCACTTTCAACGGCGGAAGTACCGCATTTAATGTCAACGGATACTTCTGACTCTCTGACATAGCCGTTATGAGCCCTCTGTACAAATCCGGAAGTACCGGCCCTAACACTGCGGTACTTCCAATTTCCATGAATTTTCAGGATAATTTATTGCAATGGCTATTTGAGTTTGGTGAGGGTATAAATTCGACCCCACCAACACAAGGACATGTTGTTGAACCATTATTGAGCATCCTTAAACATAGAGCAACCTCACACACCTCATTTCATCTCTTGTGCATTCAATTGAGGTAGTTGAGTGAATTCAAGTGCATTGCATCCCTAGATTGATCCCTTTGGCACTTGAGTGTGATCGAGCCCACTGTGATTCATTACTCTTGGTGTTTGCCGACACCTAGACGGCTTGGCGGGAGAGCTCGGTGATCTTCTCAAGAAGGTTCTGAGAAGGCCCGACAAGATTGTGAAGGCTTGGAGCTCACCTACCCGGAGAGGGAAAGGGCTACCGCTAGTGATCGAGGTGATTTGGCTCAATTCGTGGAGCCGGTCCAATTTGTTCGGGCTTACCTCAACGTGGACTAGGGGAGACCGGTAAGTCTCCGAACACCACGGTAAAAAGTGATCGTGTCATTTGTGGTTTGCTCTCTTGTGCTTCATTTACATTCAAGCAATTTATTTCATTAGAACTATTTGATTGCTTGTGTGATTAGAGTAGCAAACTTTGATCTAGACTAGAATTGCACTTGCTCTTAGAATAATTCATATTGTGCTAGTGATCACTTGAGCCATTTTAACTTGTTTTAGTTGCTACATTGCTTGCTTGATTTAGGCAATCATTAAGGTTAAAATTGTTAGCTTAAATTAGAAGAAAAATTTTAAACTAGCATTGGAATTACATGTGATATCTTGAATGAAATGCCTAGTATAGAAATTTTAAAAACTAGCATATCTACATCTTGTGATGATCTACTTGCCATGCCATGCTCATCTATTATTGATTCTAAAAATGCTTTAAATATTGCAAATGATTGTGTACTTGTTAAAGAAAATAAGAACTTAAAGGAACAAGTGCAAAAATTAAACAAAAGTCTAGAAAGAGCTTACAAGGAAAATGCTACCATTGATAAATTGCTAAGTGATCAAAGATGTTCTTTTAATAAGGAAGGACTTCAGTTTATTCCTAAAAAGGGTAAGAAACCAGCATACAAGCCTCCAAGGTTTGTAAAAGAAAATGGAAAATATTGCACTAAATGCCGGAATGTAGGACATATGCAAAATGATTGTTCCAAAAATAAGATACATTCCATTGGTTTATATGATTCGTGCTATATGCTTAAGAAAACTACAAATGAAAATGTTGTTGCTCATTTTATTGGCACCTCGATTTTGGGTGCTAAAAAAATCCATTTGGGTGCCTAAAACCTTGGTCACTAACCTCCAAGGACCCAAACAAATTTGGGTACCTAAAAGAGCTTGATTTTCTTTTGTAGGTGAACAACCAAACCGGTGGAAGGCATTGGGTGTTGGATAGTGGATGTACTCAACACATGACCGGAGACTGGAAAATGTTTACCACCTTTGAGAGCGGGAGCAATGACAAAATCACCTTTGGAGACAATAGCAAAGGAAAAGTACTTGGTTTGGGTAAAATTGTTATCTCAAACGATCTTTCCATTTCTAATGTATCCTTGGTAGAAACATTAAATTTCAATTTGCTATCTGTTGCTCAATTGTGTGATTTAGGTTTAATTTGCTCTTTCTCTAAAGAAAATGTAATCATTTCAAAAGAAAATAACAATGAACTTGTTTTCAAAGGTTTTAGGTTTGGAAATCTCTATTTAGTTGATTTCACTTCAAATGAGTCTTATTTAAAAACTTGTTTAATTGTAAAAACTTCTTTGGGTTGGTTATGGCATAGAAGGTTAGGTCATGTGGGGATGGTACAACTCAAAAAGCTTTTCAAATATGATTTAGTTGTTGGCTTGAAAGATGTGAAGTTTGAGAAAATCGACTTTATAGTGCTTGTCAAGCCGGGAAACAAGTCGCTAATTCTCACCCTTCCAAAAGTATCATGTCAACCTCTAGGCCATTGAAGCTCTTACATATGGACTTGTTTGGGCCAACAACCTATAAGAGCATTGGGGGTAATACCTATTGTTTAGTCATTGTGGATGATTACTTTAGATATACATGGGTATTCTTCCTAAATGATAAAAGCGAAACCTCCGAAATTTTCAAAAGTTTTGCAAAAAGGGCCCAAAATGAATTTGATTTTAAAATAAAGAAAATTAGGAGTGACAATGGTTCCGAGGTCAAGAACACTAAAATTGAAGATTTTTGTGATGATCTCGGAATAAAGTATGAACTTTTCACAACCTACACTCCGGAGCAAAATAGAGTTGTAGAAAGGAAAAATCGTACATTAATTGAAATGGCTAGGACAATACTTGATGAATATAATACTTCCGATAAATTTTAGGCGGAAGCTATTAACACCGCTTGTCATGCCATAAATTGCATTTATTTGCATCGCCTTTTGAAAAAGACTTCCTATGAGCTTCTTATTGGAAGAAAACCGAACATTTCCTATTTTAGAGTATTTGGTTGCAAATGCTATATCTTAAGAAAGGGTGTTCGGCTCTCTAAATTTCAAAGTCGATGTGATGAAGGATTTTTATTAGGCTATTCTTCAAATAGTAAAGCTTATAGGGTGTTTAATAAAAATTCGGGTTTAGCAGAAGAGTCATGTGATGTCCAATTTGATGAGACTAACGGCTCTCAAGAAGAGCATGAGAATTTAGATGATGTAGGAGATGAGGGACTACGCAAAGCAATAGAAAATATGCAAATTGGTGACATCAAACCAAAAGAAGATCCAACTTCACCGAGTTCATCAAGACAAGTGAAGCCATCCACCTCATCTACAACAAGTGACATTCAAGTCTTAGAAGATGAAGAAAAGGATCAACAAACAAATACCTTCAAGATCCACAATGCAATAACCAAGGATCATCCAATAGATCAAATATTAGGTGACGTGAGTAAGGGTGTTCAAACTCGCTCTAGAGTAGCTTCATTTTGTGAACATTACTCTTTTGTGTCTTCTTTTGAGCCAAAACGTGTAGATGAAGCCCTAGATGACCCGGATTGGATAAATGCTATGCATGAAGAGTCGAACAAATTGCTCAAAATGAAGTTTGGACTTTGGTGGAAAGACCCAAGGAGCACAACGTAATTGGCACAAAATGGGTCTTCCGGAATAAACAAGATGAAAACGGAGTTGTGGTAAGAAATAAAGCAAGGTTAGTTACTCAATGTTATACTCAAGTCAAGGGTTTAGACTATGATAAGACATTCGCACCCGTTGCTAGACTTGAATCAATTAGGATCTTGCTTGCTTTTGCATCTAGCTTTGATATTAAACTATTTCAAATGGATGTCAAAAGTGTTTTTCTTAATGGAACAATATATGAACTAGTATATGTAGAACAACCCCCGGGATTTGAAGATGCAAAATATCCTAATCATGTTTACAAACTTTCAAAGGCGCTATATGGCTTAAAACAAGCTCCTAGAGCTTGGTATGAGCGCCTTCACAATTTTCTTGTTTCAAAATTATCAATAATGATTTCTTTGTGCGTCAAATTTATGTTGATGATATTATTTTTGGTTCTACTAATCAAGACTTTTACAAAGAATTTGGTGAGATGATGTCTAGGGAATTCCAAATGTCGATGATAGGAGAGCTAAGCTACTTCCTTGGACTTCAAATCAAACAACACAAAGATGGGACGTTTATAAGCCAAACGAAGTATGTGAAAGATCTACTCAAGAAATTCGGGATGGAAGCGGCAAAACCCATCAAGACACCCATGGCAACAAACGGACATTTAGACCTCAACGAAGGAGGTAAGTCGGTAGATTCAAAGCTTTATAGATCTATGATTGGTAGTTTACTTTATCTTACCGCATCTTGGCCCGATATTATGTTTAGTGTTTACATGTGTGCACATTTTCAAGCTTCTCCAAAAGAGTGCCATTTAATGGCCGTAAAGAGGATTTTAAAATATTTAAAATATTCCTCAAGCATAGGGCTTTGGTATCCCAAAGGTGCAAATTTTGAATTAATTGGATATTCGGATTCCGATTATGCGGGTTGCAAAGTGGATAGAAAATGCACCTCGGGTAGTTGTCAATTGCTGGTAGGTCCCTAGTATGCTGGTCCTCCAAGAAACAAAATTCCGTAGCCCTCTCAACCGCCGAAGCCGAATATGTTTCCACCGGTAGTTGTTGTGCTCAATTGCTTTGAATGAGGCAAACATTGATAGATTATACAATTAAATTTGATAAAATGCCTCTCTTGTGTGATAATGATAGTGCCATCAAAATATCTAATAATCCCGTTCAACACTCAAGAACCAAGCACATAGATATACGCCACCATTTCTTGTGGGATCATGTGAGCAAGGGAGATATTGAAATTAGCCACCATTGCTTAAGAGGTAGGGGTGGCCGGGTGCCCAAAACAGAGGAGGCGGCGCTGCGTCTCCGGCGTTGGCAGCG
This sequence comes from Dendrocalamus sinicus, assembly GCA_036346575.1. Classification (NCBI taxonomy): domain Eukaryota; kingdom Viridiplantae; phylum Streptophyta; class Magnoliopsida; order Poales; family Poaceae; genus Dendrocalamus; species Dendrocalamus sinicus. The sequence continues at coordinate 33,042,361 of CM070648.1, read as the reverse complement.
CCGGCGGGGCAGGGCTGGGGGCTCAGCCACGATAGGCAAAATGGAATGCTTGGGTGATTGACGAGCTAGGGGTGGTGGTGCGGCGTTCGGAGCGGCGGCGAGGTGGGCAGTCGGTGGAGCTATGCGGCCGGCGGCGGGGTGGGAAAGGGGGGCGGCGCCGCCGACGTGGAGGAGGCGGATTTGAGTTGCGCGAGAGGAGGAGGGGCTCACGGGGTGCTCACCGATGATTTGGTAGGGTCGGAGGAGACGGAGGATGGTGTCGGCGTGAGCTGCCGTGGCGCGGAGGAGGCCATGGCGCCGGCGGGCGAGGAGAAAACTCGAGCGGTGGTGGGAATGAGTGGTGAGGCCACGGGAAGCTCTGGGCGGTGGAATCGGATCGTAGTAGCGCCATTTGGCGGGATTCCCACCGGCCGGCGCTGAGGAGATGCTTCGCCGGCGGGCTAGAGGCGCCGAGGCCAATTCCGCTAGGGGAGAATGGGTAGAGGAGGCGGTGCGGTTGGAGGTCTCGGCGAGGTTTTTGTAGGCGGGGAGCGGGTCGGCGCGCACTGGCGGCGGCGTGCGGCGCGTGAGCACGATGGCCGGCGGCGGCATTGTGGATCGACGCAGCAGCGGGGCATGGGGCTTGGGGCGTGGCGACTGCGCGACGGGATGGAGGGCGGGAGCGGGCGTGCGGCCGGTGGGCTTGGCGAGCATGGCTGACGCCATGGTGCTGTCGTCAGGGTGGAGAGGAAACAGGGGGAAAGAGAGAACTAAAAGCAAGACTAGAGAGAAAAGAAAGAGGCTGGGAAGAAGCTGGGGCCCAGCGGAAGGAGGGAAAAAAAGGAGACAAGACAAGAGAGAGGGCCCACATGTAATAGAGAAAAAGGAGAATGTAGGAAAAAGATGAAGGGGAGAGGATTAAGCACAATCTTTAAATTTGGGTTATTAACTTAATTTTCATTTCCTGGTTAACATTATTGATTTCAATTTAATTTCGAATCTTGTTTTAATTATTTAGATACCAAAACCTAATATCTCTCTAGTCTCTATTTTATTTAATTTCCCTTCGGATTTCGATGTTTATATTATTATTTAGGTTATATGGGTATATACATATATTTCATATTGTTATTTTTGCTGGCTTAATAATTTTGCATATATATGTGTATATATATATATTTATATTGCTCAACTCTTCCTTGAACCATTCGTATATACACATATGTTTGTGTATGTGCTTGCACTTTATTCATTTACTTTTATGGCTATTTATGTCATTATTTCCAAGTCGAGATTTTATACCTTAAGTCAAACTTCTCCTTCTATTTCGGATCATCTTTTGATTCGACTTTTAAATTTCACTTCTCTACTATTGACATATTCCTTGTTATGACTTCACTAGTGTTAATTTCTTTCCGGAACCTCAAATTCTCTTAGGACCTCAACCAAATTTTTAGAAAAATTATCATAAACTCAAAATTCAATAAAATATATAGCGAAAATAATGCAAGAAATTCATATTTTCAAATCCAGACTTTTCAGGATGTTACACTACTCAATGTAGCTTGAACTCTTATTTCATTCAATTTTGCTCATTTGATGTTCTCTTGTGGCATTTCAACGAATTATATCCTTTCTCGGGCAAAAATTTGATTACTTTCATATAAATTATGTTCCAAGTCAAGCAATAGCTTTATTGATGCACAATGATCCTGAATGATTTTATTTGAGTGCAAAACTAGGGATCATTTGCATTATTTTGAGTTCTAAAGTTCAAATCCTGAGAAGTTCCAGAAAAATCGGAACTACCGTTGTTATATTAGCGGTACTTCCGGTTTTTCCAGAAAACCGGAACTACCGGCGTTGTTTTCCCGGTACTTCCGAGATTTCTGAGAAATCGGAACTTCCGGCGTGTTACAAGCAGAACTTCCATTTTCTGCGAAATTTATTGCATTGTATCCGCCAAATCATCTGCTGTTACTCTCTCTCTTTTAATTTCTCTTTTCTCTCTCTCTCCTTCTCTCCTCTCCCAAAACCGAACCCCTCCACTCTTTTCCTCTCCCTCACTTTTTCTCTCCCAAAAACCACTCCTCTCTCCCAATCTTCAAATCCGAGGAGTTTTTGATCATTTTTGGGGTTGCTCTGCACTTCTAGGGTCCATCTCCTTCAATCCCTCAAGGTAAACGAGATCATCCCCCTCTTTATCTTGCTCTAAGGACCCTAGGGTTAAAACTAGGTTAAATTGAAAATGCGATGATTTTTGCTGCAATTTCTTTGGGCAAATTAGTTTAATTGGTGTATTATGATGTTTATACATCCATGCATTGGATTCAATCCAAGTAATACCCCAGAAATTCATAGATTAAACTTGCCCTAGAAATAACTCAGAAAAATTGGAACTACCGCTCGACTAGCCGGAACTACCGGAGTCCCGGAAGTTCCGCAATTTGAATGCTGGAACTACCGGATTTCCGGAAGTTCCACTGTTTGGCCGTCGGTACTTTCGATTTTCCTGAAATAGCAGAAGTTTCAATTTTTTTCAAATTCAAACATGTTCCTCTTTTATCCTAGCTTATTCCTTGTTATCTTAATCTGTGTTTGAAGATGCTGAGGATGAAGAACACCTCCCACAAGACCTACGTTGGTGTTCGGGGTCAATCCTCCTCCGCAGCCCTTCCCGAGCCAGAACACGAGGATAGGGGCATAGGTCCCGCCTCCGACTCTGAGAGCGAGTCTGAGGCTTCTCATGAGAGCGAGGAGTATGAGGCCTCGGATGAGGAAATGCCCACCGCAGAATAATCTGAAATAGACTTAAACAAGATCACAAGTGAGGATTATGCAATTTTGCGACGTCGAAGTCAGTATGTGCTCTCGATGAATTCTCAGAATCCGAAGTTCCATACAAAATTCCAGGAGCAAGTATATGTGCAGATGTATGGTCCTTCTCGCAAGTTTGCACGGCACAAGTACGTAGACTGGGATCACTTGTCACAGATCGACAAGTATGATGGTGCTTACCGTCTCTTTCAGCGAGCGGGGATTCACCACCTCGTTGCTCTTCAGTCTAGCTACAACGAGGAGATGATCCGGCAGTTATATGCCATATGTCTCTCCCAACTATGAGCACTTATGTTGGATGACTGGACAGCAGCCCGTAGATAGCACCAAGCATGAATTTGAGCTGGCAGTCAACACAGAGTCAAGTGCCTATGAAAAAGTGTATAGCAGGCCAGCGCTGCCCATTTTAGCATACACTGCGTCTTATGATCAGACTGCTAGGTGTGTGCCAGGAAAGCTAGCAGGGTTGCTTCCCATTCCCAGCCTTGTGAACAGGATCATTAATCATACCATCTACCCAAAATTATACCTGGAACGTGGACTAGGGGAGACCGGCAAGTCTCCGAACACCACGGTAAAAAGTGATCATGTCATTTGTGGTTTGCTCTCTTGTGCTTCATTTACATTCAAGCAATTTATTTCATTAGAACTATTTGATTGCTTGTGTGATTAGAGTAGCAAACTTTGATCTAGACTAGAATTGCACTTGCTCTTAGGATAATTCATATTGTGCTAGTGATCACTTGAGCCATTTTAACTTGTTTTAGTTGCTACATTGCTTACTTGATTTAGGCAATCATTAAGGTTAAAATTGTTAGCTTAAATTAGAAGAAAATTTTTAAACCGCCTATTCACCCCCCTCTAGTTGGCCTCCTCGATCTTACAGTTAGGCATCACCGCTGCCCTCTTGCAACACTGTCGCACTAGTGAGGGAGTCTTCGACCATCTCCACTGAAGCCCAAGGTCCATGCCGCCATCGAAGATATATCGCCTCCAGATACCTCTCCCACCACACTGACACCCATTTGTGAAGCATATTTGTGAATTTCAGTGGTGTTCAACTAATTTATGTCATATTTGTGAATCAAATTCATATGATGGATGTTGCATGTATGTGTAAAAAGAATCCTATTTGTGAATCAAATTTCTGTAGTGTTCCCTGAATTGGTGATTTCAATCATATTTGTGAATCGAATTTCTGTGATGGATGTTGGTTTCCTGGAGCAATTACTGGACAATACAAAAAATGCAAGCGATGGATATGCTTACTGGACAATAGAGTAGTTACATGGCATGTGACTGATACCCTCAGTTAGTTGTGCACTTGTGCTTAGTTGCAAGCGTGAATTCGAACTAGATGCCGCAATGCAACAGATGAAAGAAGCATATGTGTGAATTGTGACGCATATCTCGCTAGTTGTGGCATCCATTCTAGCTAGCTGGCCCATTGGTGAAATGGCTAGTTGAAATGTTAGTTTGTTTCTGGACGATAGAGAATGCATTCAGCTCAAGATGATTCAGACCTAAGTTCAGCTCAGCTCAAGATGATTCAGACCTGATTTCTGGATAATAGAGAATTTCTATGATGGATACAGTTCAACTGAGAATGATTCAAGCCTGAGTTCCAATCAGAAATTCATGCACTTACTATTATCTAAAATACATTCAAAAATACAATCAAAAATGCATTCAGAAACTAAAACAACAAATGAACAGTTACATTTGGAGTTCCAATCGTTTTTGCGAGAAATTCTTGTGCTTGAGAGCTAAGGGTATATTGTCAGGTTGTCAGATTTGTTCTTCAACCGTTTTTGTGAGAAAAACACATGTTGTAACTTGAGAATGCTAGGCAAGTTTTTATCAGAAAAACACATTTTGACAATATACTCTTAGCTCTCAAGCACAAGAGTATACTGTCAATTCTGTAACTTGTTAGGTTGTGAGAATACTCTAATATTCTGCAGTCACAACTTACAGCCTAGCATATCTATACTCTTAGATCTCAGGAAGATGTTGTTAATAGTATACTCTTGTTGATGTAACTTTGAGAGTGCCAGGTAAGTTTTCTAAATTGCTACAGCATCAGATCGACACAAGATGCTTCTGCAACATTCACATATCCAACAATGATAGAGCACAAATTTCCACATTCACAAATTCACAGTAACTGCAAGCAGCAATTTTGAGAACTAAAAACATTCATAGGAGTAAACAATATGTTAGGATGCTCTTTTGAACCATTCATTACTTTATGAGAAAAGTAGAAAATGCCCTGAACATCAAATAGCACAATCTGACAATATACATTTGCATTCCACAATCTAACAATATACACAAACCATTCCACAATGTGAAAATATACATTTTCGTTCCACAGTCTGACAATATACACCAACCATTCCACAATATGACAATATACATTTGCATTCACTCAAATTTCAGATCTCAAAAATCCAAAAAGAATGACTTTGTCGGACTGTGGACCATTGTCGACGTCTGGAGGTGCCACATCTTGGATGGCACGTGGAAGCAGTAATTGCACTAGTGATCACAAAAACAAGCAGAAGAACACCAGTTACAATGTATAAAACAAGAAGCATTCTCACAAGTTACATAGAACATGGAACATCACAAAACACAGAAATTCATAAGGCTCTACACTTAACATAGAAATTCATAAGGTTTTACACTGAACATAGAAATTCATAAGGTTCTTGAGCACAATTTTTTGAAATTCTGCACTTGATACCCTTCTTGTTGCTACGCTTCGTGACATTGAAACAATCAAGAGAGTTGGTAAAAAATAAATTAAAAATTCAGAGAACAAATTTTGTTATCATAACCTTGGTCAATGTGCTATCGTCCTCAAAGGGCAATTTTGGCTGTCATGGTACATAATCTCCTTGCATGACCTACACATACGTGGTACCCTTGTTGTGTTCTCCACATTCTCGTCTTTCTTCACATTTGTCTTTACCTTCTGCACCGGCTTTATTCTCTTGCACCTACCCTTGGAGTTAACATCGTGAAGTGGTTTTATGTTGACTTCCTTAGGGATGGGATAACCTGTAAATTCTTCAGTTTCTTCAACTTTACTTACCATATTTTCAGGAATCAGAGGAGTTACTTCTTTCCCAAATATGATAAACCGATCCCATAGAAATTTCAAGCCTTCATATGTTTCTTTAGCACAGTGAATTAATTCCTCCATCTTGCTACGTATTTTTGATGCTAACTTGTCTTTAGATGTTTGTATTGCACTCAGTTTTTCTTGCAGCAAATTACCCTTTCCATCAAAGACGTCACCCTTAGTTAGCATTTTGGTTCACCTCTTTAACACAAATAGGCTTGGTAGCTCCTTAAATGATGGACTTTGCAACACACAGACGATATGGCAGCAATGAATTCCAAATGACTCAAAAAACATACAGGAGCATTTGGTATCTTTTGTTGTAAAGTTGCAGCGCACCTATCTTACCTTGTTTGAGTCATCGCTAGCTATTGAGATTTTATACTCTCCTGCGGTTTTCATGCTCTCCACATTGCAATGCTCTCAAGCAGCAAACACTTCTGAAACTCAGTGAAGACAGTGAACGTGAAGACCTCACTTCTGTGCTTCTCTATCGCCCAAGTAGTCTGGAACACATGCATTGTGTGTAATGTGGCATTATCAGCTTTCAACTTATTTTGATGTCGTTCATTCACTGCATTAATAAATCTGATCCAAAACTTCATTGAAGTATTTTTGAATCCAATGAACCAATTGAAGAAAGAGTTTGAACTCTCTAACCTTAAAGTGGTTCTAAGGATTCCCGTCAAGAATACATCTTTAAAGTAAGCAGGTACTCATGATGCATGGATTTGGTACTGAGTAGCCAACCACTCATTAGATTCCAAAGCAAAATCAGAATTAATAGAATAAAATTATTCCTCAAATTTCTCCAGAGTTTCTGAGGTCCATATGCATGAGTTAACACGTTGGTACAATAAAAGAGTTTTTCCTCAAATGTGGCAATACCTTAATTGGAAGCTTTTGCAAAAATATGTCACATACATAACCTATACGTGCTAGTAGGGAAAACAGTGCAAATTGCAGTCTTCATGCCAGTATCTTTATCAGTTATGATGAGCCTAGGTACAACTCCCATTACTTTCAAGATGTACGAAACAATCATACGTATATCTCAATCTTCTCATTGCTTAATAATGCAGCCTCTAGCAAGACACATGCCTTATGGTGATTTACTCTAGTGAATGATGTGAAGATCATATTATAATAGTTGATGTTATATGTAGAATCAAATGAGATAAGATATTCAAAATGGACATAATTCTTCTGACATATACTATCCGCCCAAAATGTATGTACTAACCTACCCTTGTCATTAACAATATAATTAAAGTAAAATAAAGGATTTGTATTATTCTTCCTACAAAGGTTGTTAACAAACATATGAGCATCCGATGACTTAATGCAACTCTCAGCTCTTTATAATAATTCTGCCAATCTCTCCTCATGCATTCTACATTTTCAAATCTACCCTCACTAATATGAAGATATCTATATGCCTCGCTTGTGCTAATGCCTTCTTTATGACATATGATTAATGCACGCTTGGTCTTCTCAGTTACTTTCCCATTTGGTGCAGCTACAGTGTCTCAGGACCTAATGGGCATTGAGGGTCGAACCTTTTTTAACGTGTATATTGATATCATTGTATCAACAGGTGAACTGCATTAGTAAGTGTTTTTTCTAGAATGTTGCATTAGTAACACAAAGTGGCATGCAAACAACCAGTGTATCATGGTATTACAACACATGTAAACAAAATGTGTTGTTTAAGTGCAAAACAACCACAACTCATCCATGATTTGAGACGGCCATATCTTAAGAAAGCAACAGGAAATGCACACCCAAAAAAAATCATTCATGAATGTATGAAGCAATGTAGCTCTGTAGATAAGGATCTGTCGGAAGGGTTTAAACATGATACTGTAAAAATGTAAAGCTCCACATCAAACTGAACTACAGAAGGAGCTACTACATATATTGTTTTTGTTATGTGTTAGATATCTCCAAATTATGCTAAGTACTGAAATTTGCTATGAGATAGTTACTGAAAATTTTGGCTAAGTGTTGAATTTTGCTATGAGATAGATGAATTGAAATTTTGGCTAAGTATTGAACTTTGCTACGAGATAGTTACTAAAACTTTGCTATGAGATAGATTAATAAGTACTGAACTTTGCTATGAGATAGTACTGAAATTTGATATGATATAGATGACTTGAAATTTTGGCTAAGTACAGAACTTTGCAATAAGATAGTTCTTGAATAATTCTTGAACTGAATTTTGCTATGAGATAAAGTCTTGAACTTTGCTATGAGATAGTTACTGAATAATTTTGGCTAAGTACTGAATTTTGCTATGAGTATGCTCAACAATCTGTCTTATAAATCGGTTACAGCCCACTTCAAAGATAATACAGATAGTGATAAACAGCTGGAGACGGAAAAGCCGACTCGTACACAACAAGGCAACAAGAAAAAAATAAAAGAAAACGACTCAGAAGGAAAATCGTATCTAACCGAAACGGACTCACAGTCGGTCAAGTAACCGAGACTTAAGCATAATGGCCGAACTAATCATGTAGCTAAACGTGCCAAAACATGGCTTGAAGTCTTCACGTCCAGATACCATGCATGACTATATAAATTTTCCATTCTTCATGAGATAGCTCCACGTTGCATGCGACTAGATAATTCTCCATGGCAAGATGGCTTCATGCATGCGACTAGATAATTCTCTGGGACTAGACTTCATGGAATGTGCACAATTTTAATAGCATCCCATCTTTCTATGGTTATGCATCCTTGAGAAAATCCAAATAGGCCACTTGAAACCTTTGTGAATTCGTTGCATGGAGATCCTAAATTCGGTATGCCACATACCACTTGATATTGCAGGGAGATGAACCCTTGCCCTCCCAATGGTTTTCTTAGTTATTTCAATAACCAATCAACTCCTGCACAACATGTGACAAAAGAAAGTCAGTCGGGTCCTATCAATGTTGACAATGACGGAGATGCCGAGAGGACTGAAAAGCGGTTGGCATGGACACAGGACGAGGACTTGAGATTGGTAAGTCCTTTTTTGCATTTTTTTCCGTTAATTGCATGCTGATACTAAATCTCCTATTGATAATAATTTAGGTGAGTGCTTGGCTGAATAACTCAAATGATCCTATCCATGGTAACTATAAGAAAAATGAGCGATATTGGGAGATGTTCTGCTGCATACAACAAGTACAACTCCGAAAAAAGGGCACGACTAGTGAAGCAAATCAAAGACCGTTTTGCAAAAATTAAAAAAAGGTTGGGTGGTTTTTTGCTCTTGGAAGGAGGCCAACTCAATATATGTTAGTGGACAAAATGAAGTCCAATTAATTGAGAAAGCATTGAAAATTTACGAGGAAGACTACAAAGATGGCAGTTTATGTTCATGTACTGTTGGAAGGTTCTTTGTAACCAACCAAAGTGGCATGCGTATTTGGAGGACCTTGATCAATCAAAGAAAAGAAAGTTTGATGATGGGGTGGAGTTGGAGAAGAACAAGCCCTCTCCTGATAATGTTGAAGACCTTGAACGGCCAATTGGGAGCAAAGCGACCAAGGCGCAACGCAAATATAAAGGGAAAGACAAAAAGACTTGTATTTCAGAGATAGAAGATGACCTGCATAGGTTTTTAGATGCTAAAACAACAACAAAAGAAGATCGAAGTGAGATGCTAGAGACCCGAGCGTGTTTCAGTGAGAAGCTTGAAGCTAAAAGGCTTGCTCACCTAGCTGCAATGAGAAAACAAGAAGGCGACTATCTTTGAAACATACCGAGCCTTCATGATGCTAGACACAAGTGCAATGCCTGATGATTTGAGATCTGAACATGTGTTAGCGCTGAAGTGTATGAGGGAAGAATTATTTGGCAAATCTGATTGAGGTAAATATTCCATCTGATCAAACATTTATTTATGTCCACTAGTAAAGCTTCCATTTTATTCTATACTGTACAAATACAAATTAATCCAAGTAGAATACATGTGAACAAACAAGTTTTAGCATATTAGAATCAAGGAACAGCTTTTGACACACAAAGCTTTTGCTGTTCGCAAACAATTAAAATGGTGCCTTCGGGTCAATGTCTCTGCTAGCTACGTTACTATTTGCTTCAGAATTCGGACCTAATGCATTTCTGTTTTTGAGAATTCCCATTCAAGTACTGTTAGTGTATTGTTGGTTTGGGCTACCAGATAATCAAGCAACACTGATAAATATGCAGTCAAGTACCAGATAATCAAGCAACACCGATAAATATGCGGTCAAGTACCGATTAATCAAGCAACGATAATAAATTTGCGATCAAGTACCAGATTATCGCATGATAATAACTCATCCTCTCTCCAATGTACAAGCTCCCTCTATATATTGCTTCTTTCTGTTCTCAACATACAGAGCTCCAACCTTCACCTTAAACTATGTCACACTCTTCTTCCTCAAATGAGTCTGATGAACTAGACCCATCCAAAATAATAGAAGAGTTCATAGCAGAGGAGGATATGCTAGACTCGTTTGCTAGGCGTATTGCAACTAAGATTAAGGTCAAGTTAGCAGCTGGGTTACTTCAGCGTCAAAGAGGTACAAGGAAGGTTATTTGGAGGGATCATGTAGGTGCTCATCAGCATCTTGTGGCAGATTACTTTTCTGAAAATCCCTCTACTCGATAGCATGTTTCAGTACTAGATTTGCATGCGAAGACCTGTCTTTCTTCGTATTGTTAGCTCCCTAGGTGAGTGGTCTCCCTATTTCACTGAAAGGGTAGATTGTTCTGGTCGTATAGGGCTATCACCATTGCAGAAATGCACTGCAGCAATACGCATGTTAGCATATGGTAGCCCTGCTGATGCTCTAGATGAGTATTTAAAGATTAGCAAGAGCACTTCTTTGCAATGCCTAGACAAGTTTGCCAAAGGGGTGATTGAGGTCTTTGGCAAGGAGTATTTGAGACGTCCCACATGTGAGGATGTCGGCGTTTATAAGATTGGTGAGTCTCGAGGTTTTCTGGCATGTTAGGTAGCATAGGCGCATGCATTGGCAATGGGAGAAGTGTCCAGTGGCATGGAGAGGGCAATTCACTCGTGGTGACTATGGAGTACCCACAATCATCCTTGAAGCAGTAGCTTCTCAGGATCTTTGGATATGGCACGCTTTCTTTGGTGTCGCTGGTTCTAACAATGACATAAACGTGTTGAATCAGTCCCCATTGTTCCTTGAGGCATCGAAAGGGCAAGCTCCTCAAGTTCAGTATACCGTTAATGGGAAGGAGTATAGCATGGGTTATTACCTTGCCGATGGTATATACCCAGAATGGGCTAGCTTTGTGAAAACAATACCACTTCCTCAAACAGAGAAGCATAAGCTGTTTGCACAGTGTCAAGAAGGGGCAAGGAAAGATGTGGAGCGTGCTTTTGGGGTATTGCAAGCTCGATTCAATATTGTGCGGCGTCCGTCACGACTATGGAAACGAAAGAGTGTTGGGAGAGTCATGCTAGCTTGTGTCATTCTCCACAACATGATAGTTGAAGATGAGAGGGAGGGAGATAACACTATTGATTTGAATGCTAATCCTGGGATAGTTCTGCCACCTGAAGTGAACAGAGGAGGTAATGTGTGTTTTGCTGAAGTACTGCGTAGAAAAGCGGCTATTCGTGCTCGTCCAATACATTCCCAGCTTAAAAATGATCTAATTGAGAATATTTGGCATCGGTTTGGAAACATGCAGCAAAACTAATCATGGTAGGTTATTAAGAATATGCATTTTTCACTTCTAGTCATTAGCATCATGATTTATCTCTTTGTCTGTTTTATTTCAGGTCGATGATATGTTCTGGATTTGGTTGCTACTGATGGCAATAGAGAGACGGCAGCTGATGTTGCAGATTTTGGTGCTTTAGTTCCAAAAATATGCCTATTGTGCCTCTGTTAGAGTTTAAGTAGATCTCAGAATTGTTAATTTCTTCATCTGGTCTAGAACTTGTTTAGTTGTACTTTTGTTTAAAGTCCTGTTGCCAACAGTAATGCCATGTATTATCATCTACTACATTATCTAGTTTGGTTTACTGTTGCACCATGAAGGGCCACAAAGATGGAGATCGGTATTGATCACAATAACTAATATACCCATGCGTGTATTAAATGCTTGAGAGCTTTTGTGGAGACAACTTATAGCTAGTTTATTGTATGAGTTGACTATATCATCATCTTTTGATGACATGGAACTGTATTGGAGGTAACAGCTATCTATACTATTAAACTTGCTCTATTAGAATGCTAGCTTTAGTGTGTACTATATAAATGATGTAGAAGTCTTATAGTTAGTTGCTAGCTATAACCATTGGAGATGCCCTTACTGACAAATTGCAAAGAGATTAGATTTAGCGATTTAAATGTTGAGCAGGCAGGTTGTGTGCTAAGCATGCCTAGAAGTAAACCATACATACGGTAAGTAGCACACAGATTAGATTTAGCGATTTGGGATTTTCTAGAACGCAAGTGTGCAATGGCACTTCTGTGGTAGTTGCACGGGCTGTCCCAGAACAAATCACACAAGTTACTTAACATGATTGGTGTACCAAACATAAGTGCAGAACTGCAGATCAAAGTTTACAATTTTTTTTGTCAAGGTAAAATTGTGGAGGGGGTGAATCGTGGTCCCCGTCAAATTTTATAATGTTTTTGTCCCTGCAGATACATTTGGTTAACCATATATTACTACTTACTACGGTGATGTGCCTTGCCATTACTAAACCCATCACTGATGCATAAAAGTATAAAACAAATTCAACCATGGCATCTCCAGGAACTGTCATTTGTGAGCATCTGAATGAACAAGGACTACCAATCACAGCACCCTAAATAACAGCTCAATTCAACAGATTTGCACTTTAATTACATATTTCATTGTAACACTAAACAGTGTGTGCCTTCATTCTGAAAATGATGAATTGAGATGATCTAGTATAAGAAATTGTAATTAAACAGGGAAATAATCAACAATTGGCCTAACCCAAGTATACAAGGCCAGTCTAAGCAAGACGGTTTGTGAAGAGGTAATATCACAAACGGTTCATGGTGAACATCGTCTGTAAAATATCACAAACGGTTATTAGCAAGAACCAACTGTGATATTACCAAATACCACAGACGGTTTTTTCTTTAAACTGTCTGTGATACTTCATAGACGGTTTGTATTAAAAATTGTCTATGATAATTACGTCATCATAGATAGTTTGTATTAAAAACTATCTGTGATAATTTCATTTATTAATTGCAGACCGGTTCCGGTCGACCCTCACAGATCTGTCTTAAATTCTATATCTGTGTTTACAAGTTACTGCTTTGAGGAGGTGAGGCTTTGAGGTAATTTGGTGAAAGGAGACCGCAGATTTGGCAAGAGTGATTGTAGATCCACTAAATTCTTGACTATATATGGTTAGTAATTTGTTCCTAATTACATTATATTTTAGATCTAGTTTTTGGTGAAAGGGAATTGAAGATGGCTAGTTTAGATCGTCTCTGATAGCACTAGAAACAACATATCCAACAGTTCATCTCTAAAATTAATTTCTCTAACTATTTTATATTATTTTCATCACATTTTCCTCGTATACTTCGTTACCATTTGCGTTGGTTTATGTGCTCAGATGATCTCTTAAATAAAAGATAGCACATTCTTTTTTCTTACCTTTTCTCTCTTCTATATAAAAAATTTACTGATGTTGTATAGTTGATCGACAGCTGAAGTGATACTACGGAAGCCGCATACACGTGGGGACTGCACCAACAGGTGCCGTGCGTGTACCTAGCTAGCTATCGGAAAATGACTCGCGGCGTGGCACGTAGTGATTCCAACTAAACTGCTCATGTACCCAATCACCCTCCTTGACTGAGGCCCACGAATTGAAAGCAAATACATGCACATCGTAGACGCAAACACCAAGTTGTTAACTTATTGTTCAAGTTTGTGCACAACTTTGCTAAGTAGACATCGATCTTACAGTGTGATCCACAAGGTGATCGATGGGCGTCGAGTCAAAATTAACCCTTGGCCTATCTTTGTTTCGTTTTTCTCCCCAAAGTTTGAGAGCAGTGATTTTGCATGGCAATACTAGCTGTTCTTTTCAGCTTCTAAAAGCTGTTTTTCGGCTTTTCTACAGTAACTAACTTTTAAACAGAGTATTGTTTTAAGATAGGGTCTACTAGTTAATTATAGTACATACTTTACTGACTTCATTTATATTGGCAAAAACCGCATATAAATTTCTGTTACTCTATAATCTCTCATACAAACAGTCCAAAAATCATAAGCCGCAACCATAAGCCGCAGCCAAAAAGAACAGACCATTATTTGGTTTGAGTGATCTTACGTTACCTTTGGTGCATGTCAACTAGCTAGTGTGATCCATAGGAAGTACTCCACGGTATATAAACTCCGGCGCCAGATATTTATGGCACTTTCATGTATAGTTGCTTGATGGCTTGTAGAATTTTAGTTTTAAGGTGAAAGTTGACTGGCAGGGGAGCGATTAATGGTTTGCTATGCATGCACACCTCGGTTGTCACCTGTCACGCATAAGAGAGGAGTGATTGATTAACTAGTTGCATGTCACCCTCACACAGAGCTTTGTGTTGTCACTTCTGTTGATTGGAATATAGGAACGCACTTCTGATGTTCAAGTTATTTTTGTTGACCCATAACGCTCATGGAAGTCAAGTGTCAATGTGTATATATTGTTGATCCAGTCGCCGTTGGCAATGGCATACACGCAGGCATATATAATCAAATCAAATATAGCAATAATGTGATCCAGCTTGGGCTAGATCTGCACCAGAACCATGCATGCATGTGCAATTAGCTCGACATTTCTTCGAGTATTTCCATGGAACAACACGTCTTGTGAGCCTCACTTTCCTTGCATTGATTCTCTGTTCATATTGATTTTTACTAAATTAAAAGCTCATATAAACATCTAAAATTTTTTAAAATCGGTTTCTCTACTTCTCTCACTTCCATCTCGTTCTAGAGATAAGACAGAGGTTACAGACGTATCACATACCCCACTCATCTCGTGAGCGTATCTCTCTTATTTTTCTCATTTCTCATGTCATCATTTTTAAAGTCACTTTTTAATTACTATTATTTATTTTTAATAAAAAAACACCTATAATAGCCAATTCGAACGTTCCTGTAGACGCTTTTCACTGCTGTGCGTCACAATGCATGCAGCTAATCGGTTCAACGAATGTTTAGCTTAGCTGTAAGAAGGACTAGCTAGCTATTGATTGCTCTGATGCTATGTGCTCTAGATTAGACAGCAAACACGCTACGATCGAATACCATGTGCACTACTCTAGAACGTCGTTGGCATAAGAGCAACTTCAGCAATAGCCCTCAAAACAGGACCCTACTTTTCATTTGAAGGCTTCCCTACTTTTGAGGGCCTAGTTTTTTTTTTTGCATCTACTCCAACAGCACCCCTCAAATCTAAGCCCTCAAATCCATTCCACTGCACACGGATACATGGGACCCACTCTTCAAATCTGTCCGTCGTGGTCATTGACCCTCTGGCCGCAAGCTTGACGCGCGAACTCCGCAAAGACGCGCCCATCCGCATGAGTACGCGCGGCGGCCGGCGCCCAAGACGAGCACCATCGCCGCCACCCGCCTCGATCGCTGGCCTTTGTCGCGCGGAAACATTCTTGGCGCCGAGGCGGGTCGGGCGGTGGCATCTCCGGCCGTCGCGCGCGCGCCATCGTCGCCGGACGACGGCCGCCATCGTCGCGATCGTGCTCGCCGCGTCGTCACCGGATCCGGCGCCTCGCTCTCGCCGCCGGATCCGGCGACCGGACCAGATCCGGCCGCTTCCGCCGGATCCATTCGCCTGCGCGCGCGGCTTCGGATCCGCCTCGCCCTCCTAGATCTCGCCGCCGCGCCGGCCGCCGCTCGCCGAGGTCGCTGGGAGTCGAGGTCGCGGAGGAGACCGGCGATGCGGAGAGAGCGAGGTCGCTGAGGAGGCGGCGTCGGCGGAGGAGATCGAGGTCGCGGCGGATGCGGCGAAATGCGCGGCCGAAGGAAGTCGCGCACGGGCGGCGCTCGCGGGCGGGCTACGGGCTTCGCGTGCGGGGAGGGGAACCGGCGGCGCGCACGGGAGGGGAAGAGGCGGGGAAGTTTCACGGAGGCGGGGGAAAAACGGAAAATGAGAGTCAGAATAGGGGCCCCTGGGAATGAGGGTTTGAAGGCCTCATTTGAGAGGCCTCCTATTTTTGAGAGCCAAATAGGGGGTCTGCTGGAGTTTAATTTTTTATTTTGGCTCTCAAATATAAGGTTTGAGAGCTCAAATAGAGGCCTGCTAGAGTTGCTCTAAGGAATTGTGAGAGCCTTCACGTTCGAAACATGCTTCGCTAGCTCGCTAATCACAAGCTTAGCTAGCCACATAAATCGGCACTAGGATTAGATAGACAACCCAATCATTGGAAAGCGACAAGATCGAGCATGCGTACCTCTCTGATGCGAAAGGATTCTCTTCGGCTCCGTGATGATTTAGGACCAATTATTTCGACTAAGTTTCTGATTGTTGAATTATTTTTTAATATTTCTAAATTTTATCTTTTTTATCTTTTTGACTTTTTAAGCTTTTTCTGCTAGTTCTTTTTTTTTATTCATTTGCATTGTCTATTGTGGGTTAACCCATTTTTTTTATTTTTAAATTTTTTAATTTAGTTACGTCAAATAAGCCATATAGTTACAATGTAATTTCAGCTAATTATAATGTAATTTCAGCCGACTACAGTATAATTTTAGCCATAAGTCAGCTTATTTCAGCCCAACCGAGTGGCATCTTATAGCTGTGTTTCTCGTATTTTTTCTAAAATGAATATTTGTGCGAATAAATTAAATGTTAATAAATTAATAAATCATTTTAAAAAACTATCTCAACATCACGCTTTAAAAAGATACTATAAAAGTCATCTATTTATTTATTTATTTATTTATAGAAGGCATAAGCTATAAGATACGTCAAAAAGTAAGGTACATGACCTCCTGTGAAAATGGCTTTCCTTTTCCAATGGGATACGCTGTGCCGTCCGTCCGCGAATAATAGATAAATAAACCGAAAACAAGCAGCCGCGTCCACCGTTTCTGATGAGGCCTACGTGCTGCTATCCATTTCCAATTTTCCATCCATCCTCGTCACTCCGCAAACGAAAGGAAGCTAGTGTGGCGGCCGGCAAGTGGAGACTATGGAGTGTGCGCATCTTGAGTTGACGAGAGGATCCTCTGCGTTAACGTAGTTACGTAGAGAGAGCTGCGGTAGAACCGTCTAACTGAAGTACCGAACCCCTGGTACATGTCTCATTAGCGAACTGAACAAGATCTTGCAGTAGTTCAGTTGTCTCTTATTTAAAAAGATAGTACTGGTTCTATGAGGGTATCTACAGTGTGTACCTCATTCTTAGTATCAGAAAAGAAATCAATTCATCGCTCTTTCTCTCGAGCTAAAGGTATCAATGGATCAAATACGGACCAAGTATGGTTTTTCCATATTTGTATTTATATTTTAAATGAATACAAGTACATAACCAAATATTCTCAAACATGAATACGAATAGAATACCTACTCAATCCAGTAGCACTCAGATATCCTCACAATTTATGCAATGACAAGATATTTATGGTACTTTATCCTCAACACACTTAATCATTCTAGTTTATCTATTGATCTTAAGGAATATGAATTCACATTAAACTGAAAACACCCATTCAACTAATTAGCCATACTGTAATAAAATATGTACATCATTTTATCAAATTGGAATATGAATACAAATAGTGCGGATAAAATAATATTTTGGATGGCAAGAATCCATACCGTATATGTATCCATTTTTATACAAATACAAATACAAATATGAATATGAGATAAATTGCTAATAAAATAGAAAAAAATCTAGAGCATATTCATATCATATCTAACTTAGAATAAATTTGAACTTGAAATTTTATACATAGGTAGAGTAAATTTAGAAGTACATGTTGAATTTCTTTTGAATTTTTTATAAGCTTTTTTAGTTAGGGTGTACCACAAGTTTAAGTGCATAGGATATGTTGTCTAATAGAATAGTCGAATAAATGATAATTCCTATCCATTTGACACCCCTATCACAAACCCATTCTCATCAAATCCCTTGATCCCCTCCCTTACACTTAGAGATACCTTCCTCCCTCGGAAATTAGAAACGTTGATGAGGAACTACTTTGGAAAGGCAATCGTGCCCAAAGGTTGAGGTGAGGCCAGGGAAAAATATATCGATTAGAAAATTTTATCCGAGGGCAGTGATACGATCGGTAACCACTGGTTACTAAAATTCTCAAAAAAAAAATCTGACGGAACTTTTGAATTAAAATTTTGATTTTTTAAATTTTTTATGTATTTGGATTAACCTGGAATATTTTGACTCACCGGTACCCACCGATAAGACTAGTAACTGTCGGTTACCGGTGAAATTTCGGCGGCATTCTTCATTTTCCACGTGTGGCATCATGAATATATTATTTTCTCCCCCTAAAAAAAGAATATTTTATTTTCTCAGTTAAGAATCGGTTTCAGTATTTTTTTTTTCCCTCGAAGCTTTCGGTTGCTCCGATGGTTAGGACAGGCTTCGAATCTGCTCTCTCGGAATTGTTCTTTCTTTTCTGAATCTAGAATCTCAGGCTAGAGATGACGTAAAGCGCCACGCTACAGTTATAGCGTTTCATGAACGCGATCTCAGCCGTTGCTCGTATATCAAACGGTTTCTTATCTGGAGCAGAAAATGCGGATCTCTTTTTTTTTCCCCAAATAGCCCACCAAGGGTGCCACCAGCCAGCTCACATTCCCTCCTTCAATAACCACAGTGCACCCACCACACACGCACGTGATTAGCCACGAATTTTTTCCCTTTTGTGACCCGGTCCTTCTTTTCTTCAAAAATAGCCTCTTTGGCATTGTTTATACGGATTTGGTCCTCTCTCTCAAGCATGCGTTCCCCAGGCACATGAAGTGTCAACCACGAGAAAATTGCTATAATGGGATTTCAAACAACGTGTTTCGCTATAATGGGACTTCTAACGTTGACATCGCTAAAATGACACACGAAACATTGGCTTCTCGTAATACATGACATTTGGCTCTTTTAATTCCAATGTTCGGGTATTTCGAAACATTAGCCAAATGTCATGTATTACGAGAAGCCAATGTTTCGGGTGTCATTTTAGCGATGTCAACGTTAGAAGTCCTATTATAGCGAAACACGTTGTTTGGAGTCCCATTATAGCAATTTTCTCGTCAACCACCTGTTTATCCGTGTTCAAGAGGGGGGCAAATTTGTAAAAGAAAATGTCAAGAAGGCTATACCTGTAAAAAAGGGGGGGCACGAGAAGGAAATAATTCATTCGCCACCTCGGACGCTGGACCCACCTGCAAGCGGCACAACCGCTTCATCCAACGTAAAAGGACCCGGTCCCACTCGACCCCACCCCCAGGAACACGCATCCGGGGCCCACCAGTCTCGCCGCCCCCACCTGCATGCGACACACCCAAAGGCACCTTTAGCCACTCGGCGCATTACGCCCCACGCGACACTGACAGGCGTGCCCCACTTTCCTCTCGCTGACACTTGGGGCCCACAGACCCGCGCGTCTCCTCCTCGGCGTGGCGTTGCGTCGCGTTGTTGCTTGGCCCCAGCCCCCCACCACCGTACATGCGCCTCCCCCTCCCGTTTTGGTACTTGTGTCCTCTTCCTTCACACCTCCTTGGCTCCTTCCCCTTCTCCCATTTATATACGGCGCCGCAGCGGTCGCCTCGCCCTCGCGCTGCCTTAGGCCGCGGACATTTCTGGCGACAGAGGCGGCGGCGCCGGAGGAGGAGTTGTGGCCGGGGAGATGGCGTCGGAGGCGGTGGCTCGGGCTGTGGCGGAGGAGGTGGGGCGGTGGGGCGGGATGAGGCAGACGGGGGTGAGCCTGCGGTACATGATGGAGTTCGGGGCGCGCCCCACGGAGCGCAACCTGCTACTCTCCGCGCAGTTCCTGCACAAGGAGCTCCCCATCCGCATCGCCCGCCGCGCGCTCGACCTCGACTCCCTCCCCTTTGGCCTCTCCAGCAAGCCCGCCGTCCTCAAGGTGAATCCTCTAGTACGCGGCATGTCGCCTTTGTTTTGTTACTGTCGTACCTGGCCAGCAGTTAAAGCCATAAGCCAGAAACTTAAAGCATCCCAGCTCGCTCTCAGGCTTCGTCCTCATCCATCTTCGCATTGTTATGACAAGGGATCAACTAGAGCTGGGACTTGGGCCGTGCTTTTTTGGGCCAGCCCGAAGCACGGCCGGCCCGGCACGGCCCAGACACGGCCCGGCCCGACACGTGGCGGGCCGTGCCGGCCCGGCACGAATGGCGGGCGTCGCGCCGCCCGCACGAATGGCGGGCGTCTGCGGGCTGGCGAAACCGCGACGGTGGCGACAAAGACGGCGACGACGATTCGTCGCGCGTTTCGCCGGCAGCGCGGCACGGCGCACGGCGGCGGCGCTCGGCCTACCTCGCCTCCGGCATCCCGATCCACCTCCCGTCGACATCCCAATCCCAATCCCGCATCCATCACGAGCGGACTAGCGAGAGAAGAAAGAGTAGAGGAAGGAGGCACACCGTCGCCGGAGCTTAGACACGCCAGCGAGGCGTGGGTGGACCGCGCATGGGAGATGAAGAAGAGCGCACGAAGCGCAACGGCGCGGCGGGCGCGACGACACCCCGTGGTGGTCGTGGTGGGAAGGGCCCTCCTCCTCGCCGTCCTCCCAGCGGCGAGCTCGGTCGATGGCGGCGTCGCCATGGACATGGAGGAGGTGCGGCCTGCAGGACCTTGGCCTCGAGCTCCTCCGATCGCACCGCCGAGCCGAGGCGGCGGAGGAGGAGGAGGCAGCGGGGGAAAGCGGGCGGCGGAGGAGGAGGGTCGGGAAGGCGGGACGGGAAGGAGAGGCGGAGGAGAGAGAGGCGGCGGGGAGGCAGGGGGGGAGAGGAGGAGAGGCGGGGAGGCGGAGGTGAGGCGCGGGGAGGCGGGGAGGGGAGGAGGAGGAGGCGGGGAGGCGGCGGGGAGGCGGGAGAGGTGGGGGCGAGGAGGAGGGTCATGAGAGAGAGGCGGCGGGAGGCGATGGAGGAGGGCGCGTGGGAGGAGAGGCTGGCGCTGGCGGGAGATTGGGGGGAGGAGGGATCGGGGGAGGAAGGAGGCGAGAATTATTGGGCGGCGGTGAAGGATTTAGCCGGTTAGGGTTTTGTATATTTTTTCAATTTAGTCCTTTAGATATTCTAAAATTTACAAATAGGTTTTTATCTATTTTGATTTGTTCTATTCTAGCCCTCATAAAGTCCGATTTCATCAGAAAGATCCTATACATCTGTTGTGACATGTACATGCATGCGGAATAGTCTTTAGAATGCCAAATTTTAATATTGAGTTAGGTTTTGAAGATGTGAATGTGTGATGTGTATATATATGAGATGAGGAGAAAGATAAAGATGGTGGATCTTAATCTAGTAGCTGAAAAAGTGACCGAGATATCTTGTGATTTAGCCGAGTTCATTTTTGCACTTGTGATATGAGGTGTCTTTTGTTGTTCTTCATTTTTGCACTTTGTGATATAAGGTGTCTTTTATTATTCTTTCTTAAGAAACATCATCATACAAGAATAATGAGTATTTTCAATATTCCTCCTCCTTAGGTTATCACTCTGAACCCTAGGTCGCATCCTCACGGCTTTCTTGCTTCTTTGTGTAAAATCGGTAGGGCTGGACTGCTGGAGAAGATCAATCAAATCAACATATTCTAACATATATTATAATTTGACAACATAGCTCACCTCCATTGTGATTTTATTTTATGTAAGCAAATTACTACTACATGCGCTTCTAATTCTAACATAGCTCCCTTCATCGACTGCCTTTTAATTCGAGCATTTGATGAGATAATAACCCAATGTGTGTTACAATTAACCATTATGTAAACAGAGATAGACTGTTATTGGTGTGTGTATTCCAAGTAGTTACTAAATGTTCGAGAAATTATTTAAAATCGATTTCTTAACTATAGTAAATTGCACTCATGACTCTCTTTGAGCTTTTCTATTTGACTAGTTGGGCAGCCCTATGCTAGATTGCCGGCCAATGAGCTAGATGTCCACATACGCCACGTCCAATTTGCACCAAGATATGTATACCATTGGACTAAATGACCAAGTTCGGAGGTGAAATGGCATAAGACAATAGTATTGAATTTAAGTAGGTTTTTAATAAGGCGGGTACAAGAGAAAGGAAAATGGCGGCCACCGCTACCATCATCACCGCCGCTTTAAGTGTGTATAGTTACTTGAAATTTGGGCTTGGGCCGCACGCACGAACACCAAACACGGTGGGCTTTGGGCCGTGCTTGGGCTGGCCGAGCGAGGCGGGCGGCACGGCACGGCACGACAAGATGATGGCCGGCGGCACGGCGCACGGCGGCCCGGCACGATGGGCTTGGGCCGTGCCGGCACGGCACGGCCCAATTCCCACCTCTAGGATCAACGCCCATCCTCTTGGCTCCTCCGTCTTCAAAATGTCTTTTTCTACAGCTTTGTTCAAGTGTCCTCCAAACTTGTCCTCAGTCATTCTTTTTTTCCTCATTTTTTCTTTTCTTTGTTTATGTGCGTGTGAATAAATGGTTTTGTTTCGCGAATACTAACTACTAGGTTATCAGTTTATCTCCTAGGATGTTTATTCGGGGGCATTTAAAGACAGTTCGTTTAGGATTCCGTGCTGTGTTCTTCGATTTTTTAATATAATAATGTCCCCGTTCCATTTCCTGTTTGTGATCAGTTCTTGGGAAGAGAAACATGGATGGCCACTGTGGAGACGGTCCCATTTCCTGGGGAATAACAAATTGTATTATACTGAATTATCTCTTTTGTTGCTTTCGTTTGAGCCTGTAGACTTTAACGAATTAAAATTGTCCTGCCAGTGCTCGGTTGACGTTATAGTTGTTATGTCATTTTCTATCTTTTCATTTTGACTATAATACATCATGAAAACCTTCTTGTTCAACCCCAGGCCGGTTTGAAAATTGCAAAAATTGTGATTCATTTGTTTGTCATTTCGGTTCTTGGAGAGAGGTGTAGCATAGTTGTATCCTATAGGATAAGGGGGAATTTTGGTAGATTCCTTCCTGCCAACTTGCTTAAACTGCTTTGATTTTTTTAATCATATTGGCTTGTTGAACTTATCGATTCAGGTATCAGAAAACACCTGAACTCATCAAATTGCACATGTTCTAAGAAGGATCTGCAGAATTGAACCAGTACATTCTTGCCCATTAGAGTATCCATTTACAGGACTAACTTTTGGTCTATTCGCCAATGTGAAGGTGAGAGACTGGTACTTGGACTCGTTCCGCGACATCCGGTACTTTCCAGAGGTGAGGAACCGGGATGATGAGCTTGCATTCACCCAGATGATCAAGATGATCAGGGTGCGGCACAACAATGTGGTGCCCACAATGGCGTTGGGTGTGCAGCAGCTGAAGAAGGACCTTGGTGGTACAAAGGCGTTCCCCCCTGGAATTGATGAGATCCACCAGTTCCTTGATCGCTTCTACATGTCAAGGATTGGCATCCGCATGCTGATAGGTTAGCAGACTCAGCACTTGCCCCTCTGTTAGGTGCTAATCTATATATATTTTTTACTGGTGTCTATTGACAAATTCAGTTATTAACATGCTGTCGAGTGTGTAACACCCATTCCTAACTCATAATGAGTGTATCTGGGTTGATGATAGAAATGCAATCTGTCTACTGGCGTACTGCCCCAACTTAGCCAACTGATACAAAAGTTCATTTTATTGGTTCCTACTTTCTGCCTCGCCAAAAGAAGAACTACCCTGAACCTGTCATTCTGGTTGACAGCTGCCTAAAAGCTTTTTCAGCACTCAAACAATTTGGAAAGTATAGCTTGGGAGCAGAAATGGATATCTTACTTACCTCATTTGGAAAGAGTAGTTCTTACATGTTCTTGATAAATAAATAAATTGCAGCATAAATCCTAAAACTGTATTGTTAGTAGTGGTCCCGTGTAGTGGGTGGTTGACCTTAACATGCTTTAAAATTTGTAATCTCCACGTTTGGGAAAGCATTTCTTAGTTGGATATAGAAGAGCAATTGTTGTAATGTTCCAGGAGGGATATCTTTTCACTCGGAGTGGGGTAGTTAGCATAGTTATCAGACCCAACCCGGCCCGGCGGTCCAACTGGAAAAACGGGACCCATGGCTTCAGCCAGGCCGGTCCAGCCCAATGGATCGTTCCTGCAATTGGCCCGGACAAATCCTGTTGGACCGTCGGTTTTCCATGTGACCCGGCCATTGAACCAACGACCCGCCCCACCGTTTGCTTAAATCCCAAAAACAATGAGAGCACTAGGCTTCAAACCCAGCACGTGCTGGTTGACCATCAGCATGCAAACCATCTGAGCTAGCGACTTCTGCGTTTGTTGTTTGTGAATGTATTGTATAAGGGCGTATCATGCACATATGACAGACAACACCATGCACATATTTATTTTTTATATTAAAATAAAGCGTGCAGTCCGATCAGTGACCCACTGGTTCGACCAGTGACCCAAGACCTTGACCGGGTCGATGACCGGTCCGGGTCTCGTGACTATTGTAGTTAGTGGTTACCCTTACCCAAACATTTTATATCTTCCTGACCGAGAACTACAGTTTGCCAACCATTTATGACAACAAGTAAAAAAAAGATAGAATTATTCTGCTGTCCCTGTCCTGATGTGAAAATATTAACACAAATAGATAAAGACAGTTGTCAATACACTGTTTTTTCTGAGTTGTTCTAACTTGCTTGATTTCAGGGCAGCATGTCGCTTTGCATGATCCTGATCCAGAGCCTGGTGTCATAGGGCTCATAAACACAAGATTGTCCCCCATGCTGGTGGCTCGACTTGCTAGTGAAGATGCCCGTGCTATTTGCATGCGGGAATATGGATCAGCTCCTGATGTCAACATTTACGGAGACCCAGATTTTACATTTCCGTAAATCCCCCGTTTTAAGTTCTTGCTACATACCTTTGTTTTTATTTGATTTAATCACACTTTAGTATTAATTCTTGTTTGCCGTTAATATATCTCTCAGGTTTCGTATGCTTCTATTGTCATTAAAATGTTCCATGTCTTTTATGCAACATTCAGCTTATTTGCTTCATTTATTAGTTCATGTACAAATTGTAAATTTGCAATTCTTTGGCCCTACCTGTGTTTATGAGAAATCATTCTAGTTCAACTCTAACCTTTATAGTGAATTTAATCAGTAATGTAGTTGAAGTGCAGAAGGTCTTAAAATGATTTTCCTGAACTGCTTTGACTTCCCAATTGCAGATATGTTACACTACATCTACATCTCATGATGTTTGAATTGGTGAAGAACTCCCTTCGTGCAGTACAGGAACGTTTTATGAACTCTGATAAACATGCACCTCCTGTTAGGATCATAGTTGCTGATGGAGCAGAGGATGTAACTATCAAGGTATGACTATCCCCAAGAATATCTATTGCCTATATTGTTGAGAACTTTCTAGGCTCAAACATGTTAGAGAACAAATTTCGCGATTACACAAGCTTCTGTGGATACAAGAGTTTCCCTTAATCTTTGCTGTTTGTTTTAATTTAATGGGCCTGTTCTTTTTGGTTTTAGCTTATGGTTTTTGTCTGTAGATTATAGCTTTTGAGCTGTTTGTGAGAGACAGTACGGAATACAGAAACTTGCATACGGTTTTGGCCGATATAAATAAAGTTGTTACAGTGTATACTATAATTAACTTGTAGACTCCGTCTTAAAAAGGCACTTCATTTGAAAACTAGTTACTGTAGAAAAATCGTAAAACAGCTTTTAGAAGCTGAAAAGAACATGCCCAACATCTATTATTACTTATGGCATATACTGCAACTGTAAATGTAGAGAATAGAGAATTAACACTCGAGTTTTTTTTAATGAAAATTGTGCTTATGCATTAGTTCTGCAGAGACATTATTTCTTTAGTGAGTGATGACATGTCCAGCTCCAGAACTTGATGGCTCCACATTGCTCTCAAAGCAGAAATATTAGCTCAGGCCATGTTTCTCTCTTGCAAGAGTGATTCATGTCTGCAAGAACAGTGTTGTAGTGGCATATTGTTCCATTCGTTCTTTTTTACTTGACTTTCTAGAATTCGTGCCGTCAAGCTTTTGAAGTTTGACCGCCATTTAAAATTATCTAGATTGGCTATACGGAAATTATATCATTAGATTTATCGTTAAAAATATTTTATAATATCATAATTTTATTAATATATCTTAGTTTAAAATTATAAATAGTAGCGGTTAAAGTCGCATCTCGAAGACCGAGGAAAAATAAAAAAACGTCAAGTAAAAAAGAACGAGAGAGTAAGTCCCACTACAATTTTTTTTATAGAGAGATCATTACTCTATGTCGCACATTAACTATGTCATAATTGTTACAGAAAATTGGCTCCATGTTAATGTGTAAAACATCCCCTGTTCCCTTTTTATGTTACAATTTGTTTCTTTCATTAGTTAGCTGCTTCTTGCATGATAGTCCTGTCCTATTGGAACGTATTACTGTAATAATTCTCTTTATGAGACCACAAACATGATAATATGTTTTTTTAGCGAGGTTTGA
Organism: Dendrocalamus sinicus; assembly: GCA_036346575.1. Lineage (NCBI taxonomy): Eukaryota > Viridiplantae > Streptophyta > Magnoliopsida > Poales > Poaceae > Dendrocalamus > Dendrocalamus sinicus. The sequence goes on along the minus strand of CM070648.1, from coordinate 33,015,692 downwards.
TAGATATAATTCTTCATAATTATGTTTGACTGTTGCAATTATAACCTTTCTAATGCAGATTAGTGATGAAGGTGGTGGAATACCAAGAAGTGGCCTCCCAAAAATTTTCACTTATCTCTACAGTACAGCAGAAAACCCACCTGATCTAGATGGCCATAATGAAGGAGTAACTATGGCTGGGTATGGTTATGGGATCCCAATTAGTCGTCTTTATGCTCGATATTTTGGTGGGGACTTGCAAATCATTTCTATGGAAGGATATGGTATGTCCATATTTCACTCTTTATGTTCTTGTAATGAGTACTGATTACTGAAGAATGTGGCCATGTTTTGCTGAACGTTCTTTCCTCTATATGTTTGCCCTTTTGATTCTCATAAATTGCTGTCGGAAAGTTGACAACAATTTTGCTCTTCTTATTTTTTGTAAAGAAAAGTGAAGGTTAAAACCCTTAGCCCTTAGGATTTGGGAGTTAAGCATCAACTATGTCTATCTTACTTAGTTTTCCTAAGTAGCTGGCCAGAACTTACCACTTTTGAAACATGCTTGATGAGAAGTTGCATTACCTCTCCTACAGTCATCTTTCAGAAATACTACATAGCTACAATATTGTCATTTGAGTGACTATAATTACTTTTCTTCGCTTTTTTACGTAGGAACTGATGCTTACCTCCACCTATCACGGTTGGGAGATTCAGAGGAACCCTTGCCCTAAGAGATTCGGACTGAACCCTTGCCTCTATGATCATACTCCTGTTCTGTTACCATTATTGTAATTAGGATATTATTGCTTTCGCGATTGCTGTGCTGGTATGCAAATATAATTACCAAGGCCAGCCACCTATATGTATGGTTCAGCTGTTCTGTTCTAGTCATTATGTCTAGGTGTCTATTGTCTTTGTGTTCATTCCTCGGCTCGCTGGAATATTGTCATAACTCGGAAGCCTCTACTTTGTACTGCCACTAGAATTCCTCTACCTCGTAGAATGGTTGTTCTAGAGCACCTGGAGTTCAGTCGTTGCCTGGATAATGTAATCTGAAATTGTTCCTTTCATTAGCTGGAGCTGATATCATCTACAACACCCACATATTCTACCCGTGTTCGATTCAGAATGGGAAGTGCTGGCTTTTGATCATACAATGCGTCTCCTCCTGCGTGTGGCATTGGTTTCTGGCGCTGTTCTTTCTTTGTTTCTTTTTGAGACGAAAGAGGACTTCCGTTAAACCTGAGACACAGCCAAATCGCTGGACACCAGACTAGATACAAAGTCTGGAACTTGGTACTGCCATGACAGTGTAGCACCGAGGTCCAAAGACACGCCAGACTTGGCTAGACGATCAGATACTTTATTACATTCACGAGGACAAACATTGACTTGAAAATCAACGAGACATGTTCTGATCAGATACTTTATTACATTCACGAGGACAAACATTGACTTGAAAATCAACGAGACATGTTTTTTTCAGCTTATAGCTTTTCTGTTACAACAGTTTTTAGAAACGGTTTTTACAAACAAACAAATAGAACGGTTTTTTTGTTACCTGTTGTAGGGGTGACCCCCACCTAAACCTAGCAGGCCTGATAGAAGACTATAAAGACCAGAGTAGAACATGTGCAATGACTCAAATACCCCTAGGAGGGATATACAGATGTAAGGGCACGATTGTAAAAGTATACCCGCATGAATATATATATCGATGATGAGGGGAAGACACGCCACATCCTCCCATTCCCACTATCTCTCTCTCTGTTTGGTCCAGAACCACAACAGCTTGGCGCCGTCCGTGGGAGGACGAGGACAAGCCCAAGACCGAAGAAGAAGATGGCACGAAAAAGCTTCATCGGCGGCTAAGGGAAAGAAGACGGTCGGGTCGAGTGGCGTGAGCACGTGGGCCTCGGCGTCGGCCGCTGCGGCGCAAGCATCGACGTCGCGCGACAACGACAACCGACCCGCCACCGCGACGACCACCACCGACCCGCCGCGCGACAACGACAACCGACCCGCCACCGCGGCGACCACAACCGACTCGCCACCACGGATCGGCGGTGGGGCGCCATGACGGAGCGGTCGGCACTGGGACCTCGGAGGCGATAGTCACCATACCGACTTCGCCGCCGAGCGGGCGGTGGCCCCGCCTCAGCTGCGGAAAGCGCTCTGTGGCGGCCCTCAACGCGCGTTCGGCGGAGCTCGGAGATCTTCGCGAGCTGTCCGAGACATGCAGAGGCCCGAGCCGCGAGCCGCACCGATGGTCGCGCCGAGCCTACGCCGAGAGGGGCGACGACCACGACGCCCCACATCTAGTCGCGCCCGCCACGACGCGCCGATCGAGTCCCCGCCTCGGCGGGATTGCGCAAGCGGAATGGCCGAAGACTTCAAGTTCCCAGCGTCATCGAGCCGCTCAAAGCGTCACGGATCCTCGCGAGTTAAATGCGCGTGTATGAAAGCGCCATCGAGGCGGCGGGGAGACGATACCACAAAGGCGAAGGGCTCCCCTCGCGTTAGGAGTGGCGCTCTCCGGTTCTTTACCATAGAGCCGAACTCCATCTACGCTGGGAGCAGCCCGCAACCGCCTCCACAACAACTTCCGGAAACTACGCCGAGCGGTCGATGCGGATCAACTCTTCGCCGAGTGGCGAAACCCTGAGAAGCTCGGGACTACTTCAAGCGCGCCAAGATACGTTGCCAAGTCAAGGACGCCAACGAGACCACCGCCGTCAACGCGGCCAAACAAGGCCTCCGCCGGTCCGATGGCCGAGTACAATGCGCGAAGCCAATCAAGACGGTGGCAAAGCTCTTCGACAAGATGGAGCGAGACGCCGAGCGGAAGAGGACGCCCGGCGGAGGCGGGGTGATGACCCCGATACTAACCAAGCTGATGGATCGACAAGGGTCGAGGAAGATCCGTCCAAGGATGGCTCTTCAAAGGGCAAGCGCAAGCCGGAGTCGCCCAAGGATGCGACCGATCGCAGCCAAGCCCGCATAAGGAGCCGCCCAAGAGGTCCAAGCGCGACAGCAGGTCGCGGCGAGGCCGCTTTGTCTTCGACATCGATGGCGGTTCCGAGAGCGCCCACGTCGTGGCAACGGGGCACCGGGGCCGAGGTGGCCGCGGCCGGGGCCGCGACGACAGAGGCCAGGGAGATTACGACGACCCGCAGCATGGGCTGTGGTGTGAAGTCCACGGCCGAGGCACCCATGACACACGCCGTGCGTCTCCATTGCGGCGCCCGCGAGCGCCGCTAGGGACAGAACCCGAGGCGCGTTCGCTGTGGTGGCCCACGCCCGGCTCCCGATGAAGCCCCATGCGGATTCGGGGCAAGGGTACAGCCTCAGAAGGCCACTGCGATCGAGGCTCACGTGCGCAGCCCCGGAGGGCCTCCTGCGGTGCAGCCCGAGGCAAGACACCGCAGGTCATCAACGCCATATCCGAGGCTCTGCGGCTGGAGTTCGCCAAAGACGGCAGCAGAAGGCCTATGCGCGACGGTTGCATCACGTGGCGGCATACCCAACGCAGCACCACCGCATCGGGCACGCGAAGTCACGTTCACCCGAGGATGCCCGAGGCGACTTTCTCACCAGACCCCTAATCATCCGGTCATCATCGCGGGATGCGGCGTGGGCGTGCCCTCGTGAGACGGAGGTAGCTCCGCAAATGTATTGTTTGCGGCGGCCTTCGGCCGGATGGGGATCCTCGGCCGCCTAGGGCCTCGGGAGTTCCCCTGCAAGGCTTCGGGGGACAGCCCCTACGGGCGCTTGGCCAGATATGCCTCCAAGTCTCGTTTGGCCAAGACGACAACGTGCGGGCCGAAGACGCTACCTTCGACGTGGTTGACCTCCCGTACCCCTACAATACCATCTTGGGCGCCCAATCCTCAACTCCTTGGCGGCACGCACCACGGCTATCTATGCATGAAGATTCCAGGTCGCGAGTCGTTATCACCATCCGTGGTGACCAAGAGATGGCCCGCGCATTGAACCGGCACGAGGTATCCGTCGCGAAGCTCAACAATGCTCTTAGAGTCGACACAAAACGGGAGTCTCACGGCATCGCTCAAGGCGGTGGCGGGCCCTGCAGATAGCCTAACCACTAGAGGCTCCAACCGCGCCAGGGACAAACGGTTAGTCTATCCCTCTTTTGTAATTACTCACCCGCGCAAACGGGAAGCCAATAAAGTTCATCGTTTGTCGCTTGTCGATTGATTGTTATACATCAAAACGCGACGAAGGGCGCGCGGAGGCCTGGCCTACGCGCGTGCTCCGGGCGCTTAAACCAAAGACGCACGCTTGCGTGTGCACTCGCCGTAGCCTGGGGTACGGGACTGAGTATAAATCGAAGCCGCACGTTCGCGTGTGCACTCGCCGTAGCCAAAGGTGACGGGGCTGAGTATAAACCGAAGACGCACGCTCGCGTGTGCACTCGCCGTAGCCTGGGGTACGGGACTGAGTATAAATCGAAGTCGCACGTTCGCGTGTGCACTCGCCGTAGCCAAAGGTGACGGGGCTGAGTATAAACCAAGACGACGCTCGCGTGTGCACTCGCCGTAGCTCGAAGTACGGATCGAGTATAAATCAAAGTCGCACGTCGCGTGTGCACTCGCCAGAGCCAAAGGTGACGGGTGAGTATAAACCAAAGACGTGCGGGGACACCTTCGCACGCACTCTGCGGAGTATAAATAAGACGTGGCGCCGAGGTTCACCTCCGCACGCCGCGATCACGGACTCTAAAAAGACGTGGCGCCGAGGTTCACCTCGCGCCGCGAGTCCACAGACTATAAAAAGACGCGGATGTTCTCCTCGCGCACTCTCTGAGTCTAAACAAGACGCGAACTCGCGCACGCCAGAACCTCGCCCTCTGCGTACTCCCGGAGTATAAATAAGACGTGGATGTTAATCCCACGCACTCTACGAGTATAAAAAGACGCAGATGTTCTCCTGCGCACTCTACTGAGTCTAAACAAGACGCGAACTCACGCACGCCGGGACCTCGTCCTCCGCGTACTCCGGAGTATAAATAAGACGTGGATGTTAATCCCACGCACTCTACGGAGTATAAAAAAGACGCGGATGTTCTCCCTGCGCACTCTACGGAGTCTAAACAAGATGCGAACTTCGCGCACGCCAAGGACCTCGTCCCTGTGCGTACTCCCTGGAGTATAAATAAGACGTGGATGTTTATCCCACGCACTCTACGGAGTATAAAAAAGGCACGGATGTTTTCCCTGCGCATTCTATGGAGTGCGGATAAAATGCGGGTGCCTCTCGCGCTCGCGGAGCGCGGAGGACGCGGTATCAATCGCGCGCCCACCGAGCCGGATGGCGCATCTGGCGCACTGCAGGCTGCTCCCATGGGAAATGCATGAAGGGGACGGCGTGCGCGTCTCGCCGACCGGCGCCGGCCCGCGCCACTCGCTCGAAGGGTAGGGGCGACGCGCGAGTACATCGAGCCGCCCGCCGCGAGGGGCGGGAGCGCAACGCGCGCGCACCTTCGCCTCCGCACGCGCCAATCTGCGGCGATGGAAGGGCGAGCATCGGTCCGCCCTATACACGCCATCTCGCCAGGGCAACCAACACGCCAACCGGTGGGCGTCGAACAAGGCCCGGAGCGTCAACACGCCCACCTCGGTGGCGGGTCGAGCCCCACGCAACCGCTGCGACAACGGCGCACTTCGAGCATACAGACCTCGCCCCCGCGCAGCGTGTGGCGTATTGGTGAACCCGAAAGGGAAACTTGCAGCGCATACCCCGAAATACTGGAAAATCTTATGCATATTGCAAAAATCACAAAGCTACAAAGGCCCGACGGCGTCCCTGCTACGCTAGGCCACTACTCCGCGGGCTCGTCCTTGATACGTGCTAGAGCGGGGGCCTCGCCTGAAGAGGGTCGGCCTGCCCAAAAGTTCAAGGACTCCTCGGCCCTTCGCCACCGTTGAAGGCGCGTCGGTCGCACGACGACGCAGCGGCCGCCCCGAAGGAAGCTTCCGGGATGAAGGCACGGTCGATTCGTGAAGCAAGCATACACTTTATTCATTCAGCGAGGGGCAAATATTACAACGCACGCCCACACCTAGCTACTTTGGCGCCGCACTGTGGTATCGGCATCTTGGAGGCCCAGCGCCACCCTCGTCGCGCCGCGGGACTTCGTCAAGAAATTGGCCGAGACTCCCCTCCCCGTGAAGGGACTTCTGGAGCTCGACCCGCGCGGCGGCTATCCCGGCGTAGTCCCAGATCCGCTCGTAGAAGAATTTGAGGGGGTGGCGAACGGCGCGGACTTCATCGGACGTCACCCCGGCTCCACCGGGCATCTCCAGCTGCGGGTTCGCCAACTCGGCGATGTGTGCGCAACCGCGGTGCCGAAGAAGGGCGCACACCAAGCATGACGCCACGTAGGCGCAGTGGTCACCAAAGTTCATCGCAGCCCGCGCGCCACGCCGGCGGCATCATGGATCCGGCGAAGGGCCCGCGGCAACTCCTCGGGCCGGCGTGATCCGGCACCTCGGCCACAAGTCCTGGAGATGGACTTCAAAGCATTTGCGTGGCATCACGCAATGACCAAGCCTCGTCAGCGTGCCGGTTGCGCTCTGCTAGAATCGAGGCAAGCTCGCCCTTTTCCTTCTCAAAGCAAGGCGACTTGCTGCAAAGGCCGCCCCGCTCGCGCGAACTCTATCGCGCCGCCTCGATGGTCGACTTCGCGCGACGAGGCAGCCCTCGGCGTGCGCCTTTGCCTCGGCACACTCCGCCTCAAGTGGCGGAGTTGGACATCCTGGCGGACCGAGCCCCAACGGCCTCGTAATCGCCTCGGCGGCTGCAGCCTATCTTCCAGCGCCCGCTTTGCGCATGAGCGACGCCGTCTGCAGGCTTGCCCCAGCACCGTGGTGCAGAGGGCAGCGAGCGATTCAGCAGCGCGCAGCGGCCGGAGTTGGTCATATAATTATGTACTTACCCGCACTCCGGCGCCTCGGCCGCCCTCGACGGTCCACCCCGTAAGTGGAAGCGCGCGCCGCTGGCGGCGGCGGCCGCGTCATCCACAATCTTTGTGCCATGCCCTCGGCGCCCGGCGGGGACGAAGTCCGCGGGTTGGAACGCGGAGTGCTCGTGCCGGCAGCCGCCGACCCTCGCGTTCGGCAAAGCCTCCTTTCCGGATAAGCAGCGCTGCAGCAAAACTACGTGTGAGCATCGCGGCGCAATAAAAACCTACCAAGGTCGGCTCACCACCGTACCTTGATGAGCGGAAGGAGGGCTTGCGGGCCCGTCCCTAGTCGCGGCGGGAGTGGCGACATGGGCCCTCGCGGACGTCGTGGTCCCGCAAGGAATAGAGGTCTCGGGCTCGAGCCAACGCCGACCGCTCCGTGCGGCGGGCAATGTAGCTGAAGGCGAGAGGCCGATGCCACCGGGACTTCGCCAGGCATCCGAATCCCACAAGCTCGATGCCCGTCGCCACGACAAACCCTCGTCGTCCGATGGAGCTCGGAGCGCGAGCACGCCGCTGACCGAGCAAGCGGCGGTACCACCCAAAGCAAATGCGCGGAGGAATTCCTGCGTCCACGGCGTCCGGGGCGAAGGCCCGCCGGGTGGGTCTTGCCGCGAGGCGCCTCGCATTCGCCACCACTATCGGCGAAGGCTCATCTCCATGCGCCCTCGCGGGGGGGGGGGGGCCTCCGGCGCCAGAGCAGACACGGTAGAGGGGTCCACCTCCACATCGCCGGCCCGCGCGTTTCCTGCCTCGACGACCGCAGCGGGTGATGAGGTTTCCTCCCCCCACTGCTTGGGGTAGGCTCGGCGCCCAAGATGCTCGCCGAAGATCCTTCGCCTCCGGCATCTGCGCCTCCCAACTCCGAATTGGCGTACTTCGCCGAATCCGACTCCGCATCTGCCGCACCTTCGGGAGCGCTAGCAGTAGTAGCCGCAACTGCAACACCAAGCACGGCGGACGCTCCACCTCGGCTCCTTTTGCGAGACGACGCCTTCCTCTTTGTTGCCGCCGTCATGCGGGCGAGCAAGACGCTCCGTGCACGGCAAGGCCTAGGGCCTCGCACACGCGTTTATTCGCCTCACCCGCCTCGGCGGTAGCAGACGCGGCCGCTCGTGCTCCCTCTTGGTGTACGGCCCAGAACACGCGCGCGCGCTCCACATCCTCCAAGCGATCCACGAGGCCAAACAAGCGGCAACACTAAGGTAATGCATTGAGCACGCAAAGGGAGATGCGGTCAAGACTTACAAAGACCGGGGCGCTCAGCGAGCAGATCCGCGCGAAACATTGTCGTCCGGCGCTTCTCGGCAAGCCGCCGATCATGGGCAAGCGGGGCCACGCCGTACATAATGTACTCTTGGCGAGGTCACGCATGTTCAGCGGCGGCTATTCCTACGAGCCGTCGGGCCTTCGTTGGTCCTCATCATCTAGCGTTGGTCGGGCGAGGTCTTGAACGTGATCGGCCGCCCGTGCATTCGAGGCGCTCCGCTCTCCACGCGGTGATAGAACCACCGCTTCATCGGTTGGACTCCACTTCCGCGCGTAGAATTCGCGGGAAGAGCTTGTCGCAACTCGACCGCAGAATGAAGGTGACGCCGCCAAAGCTCGGCGGCGTCCGCCCCTGCCGCTCTTTGGGGTGGTACCGCGCCTCGTGCGGTAGGCGAACAACGGGCCCGGGCCAAGACGCTCCAGCGCAAGGCCCACTGTACACCGCAAGCCGGGCCACGCGTTCGGAGTTAGTTGCGCTAGCTCGGCCGAAAGTCCGCAAAGACGGCGCCACACCGCCGCCGCCGGATGAAGCCAGCGTCAAGAAAGGCGGCGAAGACGATCGCCTCCGACTTACGGGGCGCGGGTTCGTCTCATCGGCGGTGGCGATCGCGTGACCGCGCGCTCGGACAGCTTCCGCGTGCACGGCGCTTGGATAACCTCCATTAACGGCGAGGCCCAACTCGCCGAGAACGTACCTTCCTTCGCCGCCACCATACCTTGTTCGCCGCAGGTCGCGTTCGCCGATCGAGTACTTCACCTCGGCCGGTGGCGACCGCGGCGCCACCACAACCGCCACCGCCGACCATGTTCACCTCGGATGCCATCGCCCGCAAAGGAAGGTGGCGGCGAGAATGCGAAGGGGAACACGGAAGGCGATGCAAGCAAGAAGCGGGTGTGGAGCTGCGGGGGCACAGTTACGACGCCTATTTCAAGCCACCTCGCCTAAATACCGAAGAGTCGCGACGATCTGCGCACTGGACGCGACCACAGTTGTACAGAGGACCGTCCCGCACGATTCCCCAAACCGAAGTCGGGGCGTCGTGGCAGTACACGCAGCACGCGATCGCAGAACCAAAGACAGTCAATGCAAGCGGTTGCGGTCACGCAATCCCTGGCATACCGCGGCGCCCCCAATTATGAGCCGCCGCGTGCCCCACCCACGGGACGGCACAGTACGACGCGGTGACCCGCCTTTTGGCAGGACATGCGTCGGCACGGAGCGCGCGCACCTCTACTTCGACTTAGGCGCCAGCTCCGCTGCCACCCGTTCGAAGGGTAGGGGACGAGCGCGCGCGCTTCGCCGACGGCGTCGGCTCGCCGCCACCCGTTCGAAGGGTAGGGGACTGAGCGCGCGCGCCTCCATTTTGGCTAGGCACCAACTCACGCCAATTCGCTGCAGATCGACTTGGCACCGCCACGGCGAGCCTCTACTTTGGCGAGATACTTTGCCACCCGCCTCGACGACGCCGAGCCACGACGGCAAACCGCCATGGCTCAGCGACCGGTGGCGCTTTGGCATGATCTCGCCCCGTGGGAAGGGGCGGCGGCCGTGCCGACGCAAAACTCGCGCGACAGCCTCGGGTCCGCAAAGTTTGCCTCGGTCTTCCTTAACAGACCACCTACAGCGCACCAACGTTTTCCCAAGCGGTGCGGACGGCCTCCATCGGGAGAGCCGATCGTAGATGGTCTGTCAGAAGAACAAGGCAAACCTTGCCGTCAGATCCAAATGCGCGCGAGGCGTGGAGCGCGGTACAAAGGTCAATTTGCGGCAAGCACGCACACGCTATCATAAGCAGATATGAAGTCACCACACCAAAAGAAAATCCTCGTTCCTACAAAACCGGCGCGCGCGATGACTTCATATCTTTCTATGGGAGCGAGTTAGGCCCGCCATTTCCACACCAAGTCGTGAAGTATTCCCACAGTAGGGCATACTTTTGTTCACTGGCTTCACGACATTAGCGTCGGTCGACGCAGTCATCAAACGCAGATGAACAAAAGTTTGGCCTACATATGAGAAGTTTACTATGAACAAAGCGGACGCGCAACAAAGGATGTCCAGGAGCGCCCCAACGCCAACATATTTATACTCATCTTTACAGGAGGAGTCGCGGCGTGCGAGGACGTCAATTGGCGGCATGCCAACCGTCGGAAGCACAAACGAGGGGTGTCGGGCGGTTCACCTACGGTGGTGCGTAAACGCCGCCGCACTCCCATCGCACGCGCGCACCGGGAACCGTCGCATGCTCCACTCACGAGGAGACGCAATACACAAGGCAACGACCTGCCCCCTGGCATGCCAACCGCCATTAAAAGCACACTACCTGTCCACACGGTCACGTCAGCTTCCAAGTGGCAGGGCCAATAGTGCGTGCACCTCTACCTCGACTTAGGCGCCAGCTTCGCTGCCACCCGTTCGAAGGGTAGGGGACGGAGCGCGCGCGCCTCTACGTCGACTTGGGCGCCAGCTTCGCCGCCACCCGTTCGAGGGGTAGGGGACGGAGCGCGCGCGCCTCTGCCGGCAGGCGCGGCCAGCGCCACCCGCTCAAGGGTAGGGGACGAGCGCGCGCTTACTCTCGGCAGGCGCCGGCAGCGCCACCCGCTCAAGGGCGGGGGACGGAGCGCGCGCTCTCGCCGACAGGCGTCGGCTCGCCGCCACCCGCTCAAGGGTAGGGGACGGCGCGCGCGCGCCTCACGTCGACTTGGCGCCGGCTTCACGCCACCCGCTCGAGGGGTAGGGGCGAGCGCGCGCGCTCTGCCGGCAGGCGCCGGCCGCGCCACCCGCTCAAGGGTAGGGGACGGAGCGCGCGTGACCACCGACATCACCGCGGCTTCGCCACGGTGCTCGGCACGTTAAGATTATGCAAACCGAGAGGTTCACAGCCGCGCGACGGCGGGGGCCAAAGGACTCGGCAACATGGCCGGCCCGATGAAGCCCTTCACCATGAGAGGCTCTGTTGTAGGGGTGGCCCCACCTAAACCAGCAGAGCTCGATAGAAGACTATAAAGACAGAGTAGAACATGTGCAATGACTCAAATACCCCTAGGAGGGATATACAGATGTAAGGGCACGATTGTAAAAGTATACCCCGCATGAATATATATATCAGGATGAGGGGGAAGACACGCCACATCCTCCCATTCCCCACTACCATCTCTCTCTCTGTTTGGTCTGTAACCACAACATTACCGTTTTAAAATAGCTTATCGGGATAGTATTTTAGAAGCGGTTTATCGGCTTTCGGTTTGTTCATACGAACATTCGTATTAGGGCCAAAAGTCATAAACCATAGTTCAAAAGAACAGGCCCTGTATTCTTTATACATTCGCGACGATGGATGGGTTCATATATGTTATGTAAACTTTGTAAACAATTCAACATATCGATTCTGTTCAAAAGTGTTGTGACTTTTGGCTGATTACGAGAAATATTGAGGGAGTAAGAGACATTCATGTTAAGAAGCTACTTTGTTCAAAGCAGCTCTTGTAATGACTCCTATAAACGACATATAGAAACTATTTTAAAAAGTCACTCTGTCCAACTTCCGACTTCTAAAAGCTAAAAGCTAGAAACTGTTTGGAATAGAGCCATCATCGGTACAGACTGAACTCTAGCATTTAGATGAAAAATGTAGGATCAAAAATGGCAACAGAGGGGGGTGAATGGTGCCTTCAAAAATCACCCTCAAGTATCCACTCTATTTTCTTCTCCGATAGCTACCGAAGCTATGAAGCAAGAAAATCAAAACTAGCTGGATATGCAGAAAAGAGTAGGAAACAGCAAGATCATCCAGACAAGGGAAATGAGATAGGCAATTGAAAGCAACCCCTGAAACTGAGCTGACAGCAGAGCATGGCCGGTCAGACCGCAATTTGGACGCCGATCAGACTGCAGGCTGGCCGCCGGTCTGACCGCCCTACTTTGGCTGGTCTGACCGCCGTGTTTCTGGCGGTCGGACTGCTCTACCCATCCGACCTGACTGCCTAAGGCTCAACCGGTCTGACCGTTAGGGTTAGCGGTCAGACCACCCTTTACCAACTGGTCAGACCGCCGGTATGAAACCGGTCTGACCGGGTTTTGGTTCAGCGAACAGCCCAACCCGACAACTGAAACTGAGAAAACTTAAAATCACTGAAATGCAGTGAAATGACCAAATCTTACTGCTCTCTTCAGGACTAACAATTGAGACTAAGAACTAAATAGCAAGAAGAAAGTCATACATGGTTTGGAAGAAAAGCAAAGAGACTCAAGACCATGTAGACAAAAGGAGCAAAAACAAAAAGAGCAAGTTTTCCTCAAAAGCTCTCAGTTTTTCCCTTGTAATGGCTTTTTCTCCAATATTCTCCCCCTTTTGGCAATAAAATCATCAAGAGGCATGCAGGAAAATAAAACATGATATGGATGAAATGGCTAAATTTTATTTAACATAAGCAAATAGAGTCATGAAGATTATCCAAAATGACTTTTTGAGTATTACCCCAAGCTATAACGCATATGAATGCTAGCAAGATCATGACAACTTATGTATAGTCAAACTAAGCCAAATAAGTCACAATCTGAAATTTAGTCGAATTTCTTAGCATGTCAAGTTATCTAAGAGTATAGTCTAGCTAAAGATATCCAAAGATGAAGCAAGCCATGTCAATAATCTAAGTGGAACCAAGAAGCTAGTATTGAATCATTTTAGAGTGCTACAAGTTCAAGAATGAGAACAATTGTTCAAGTACTTTAGTCTTTTTGTAATGAAGCAAATTTAGCACAATTGACATGTTTTTCCGTTTGAAACCCATGGTTGTTCCCAACCAGGTTTTTGTTTAGTCATGTGCTAGATCTCAAGCCTTATGCGACCACTCCAAGCAATAAGCTTAAGAAGTGATCTTGGTCAACCAAAACTCCCCCTGAGTTCATGCCTAGTGCAATGGCAAGCAGTCGCATGAGAAAGAATTGATGAGATCAGTTCTTTTGCACAAAAGAGATCATTTTGCTTTTACTGAATTTAGTTCAAGAACAAGAAGTTAACAATAACTCATGCTCCATAAAGGAACTATCATACCTTAATCTAAAGCTCAATAAAGATTCAAGACTCAACTTAGCCTATTTGACATGGCATGAATCATAAGAGGATAACTAAAGACAGACTAGTCTCAAGAACTAACATGACATGATTTAATTCAAGTTGTGCAGTTTTAATCAACTTATCATGGCAAAGACTAGACAACACATATAAAGTCATGATAAAGCTAGCAAGTAAGCACAGATCATGGCAAGATGTAAAGCATCGTAAACATGTCACAAAAGGATAATAGTCAAGGCTCCAAGTAGTTATATTACAGTGCAGAATGACATGAAATGCAGGAAAATCCAACTCCCTCTCAACATGGGATGCACTTTTAGTTCAAGTTGAGTTATGTCAGCATTAAGCTCCAGAAGCTTCCAAATGAACTCCCCCTGAACCAAAGCAATAAAACGAGAAGCTGGCAAGAAAAGTAGAAAAGCCAGTCCTTAAAGCATAGACAAGATATAGATGATACTATGGCTCAGACTGACTCTCATCTACCCCATATGATACTAGGACTATCAGCTGCTCTTCTAACACACTAAGGAGCAAACACGTTCCCTGTCTACCCAAGGGTGGCCCAACCCTTGCTAGAACCTATAAGAAGTGAGTGAGCTCAGCCTAATGAGAAGAGAGACAGCTAATAAGCAGCATCCTAGAACCACAAGATGAGAGGAAGAAATCTAAGCAACTAGACAAGAGAACCACTCTAATCTATGCTAAAAGGACTAGCCCGAATGCACCCATATGCAATGCAACAAATAGAGAACTGGAGCATATAAACAAGATAAAGCATAAAGCACAAAGCTCCCCCTCACTACAGTCCATAAGGACAAATCACCCCAAGCTCTCCCCGCAAGGTTGAAAACCTAGAGCTATCCAAAGGCTTGGTAAAGATATCAGCCAACTGGTGGTCACTCTCCACAAACTGGAGCACTATGTCACCCTTCTCATATGGTCTCTAAGAAAGTGATATTTAATATCAATGTGCTTGGTCCGAGAGTGCTGCACTAGGTTCTTAGTAATGTTAATAGTAGACGTGTTATCACAAAAAAGTGGAACACTGTCTATAACTAACCCAAAGTCCTGCAGGGTCGAAGCCATCAAAAGTACCTGGCTGCAGCAACTGGCTGCAGCAACATACTAGGCCTCTGCGGTGGACTGTGCAACACCAGACTGCTTCCTAGAAGACCAAGAAACAAGAGAAGTGCCAATGAATTGGCATGTACCAGAAGTGCTCTTCTTATCTATCCTACAGTCAGCAAAGTCTGTGTCCAAGTAGGCTATAAGGGAAAGACAGGAAGAGAAAGAATACTAGATACCATAGTCAATGGTAGCTCGAAGGTACCGAAGAATGCGCTTCACCTCCTGGCGGTGAGATACGCGAGGAGAAGCCTTAAATTGAGCACATAGACACACAGAGAAATGTATGTCTGGTCTCGAGACAGTGAGGTATAAGAGTGAGCCAATCATGCTTCTGTACTCTTTTTGATCAACCGGCTTGCCATCCTCATCTGGATCGAGTGAAGCTGAGGATGCCATTGGAGTTGACACTGGCTTGCCATCACTCATGTCAAAGCATCTCAGGAGGACACGAGTGTACTTGCCCTGATGCAAGAAAGTATCCTCCCGAGTCTGCTTGATCTGGAATCCAAGGGAAAAGCTCAACTCGTCCATCATGCTCATCTCAAACTCCATACTCATGACATCGAAGAACTGTGAAATAAGAGCATGAGAAGAGCCGCCAAAGATGATATCATCCACATAAATCTAGATGAGAAGAAAGGTCATTGCCATACCTATGAATGAACAAGGTCTTGTCTACCTTACCCATCTTAAACCCATGACTCAACAGATAGGACTTAAGCCTCTCATACCAAGCTCTAGGGGCTTGCTTAAGTCCATACAAGGCTTTGGAAAGCTTGTAAACATGGTTTGGGTATTTGGGGTTCTCGAAACCTAGAGGCTGTCTAACATAGATCTCTTCCTCAATAAACCCATTGAGGAAGGCACTCTTGACATCCATCTGGTAAAGCTTGAAACCCTTAGACGCTGCAAATGCAAGCAAGATCCTAATAGCCTCTAGCCTAGCTACAGGGGCAAAGGTCTCCTCAAAATCTAGACCCTCAACCTGGGAGAAACCCTGAGTTACCAATCTAGCCTTGTTTCGAATGACTACCCCATCCTCACTCTGCTTGTTTTTGAATACCCACTTGGTACCTATGACATTATGACCTCTAGGGGGCTCAACAAGTGACCAGACCTTGTTTCTCTCGAAGTTTTCTAACTCCTCATGCATGATATTGACCCAAGACTCATCAAAAAGAGTATGACTAACATCCTTGGGCTACAAAGAGGCGACAAAAGCAGAATGAAGACAGAAGTGAGACAAGCTAGACTTTGAGCGAGTGACACGCTCAAAGAGATCTCTAATCATCTACTTTGAAGGATGGTCTTTTTGAATATGTCGGGGATGTCCTAGATGAGATGAAGAAGTGGCCTCGACCTCATGAGCTGACGAGGTAGAAACAAAGCCACTAACTCCAGAAGATGTAGAAGGCATGGGCTGATCTCCTTGAGGTGCAGTGGAAGAAGCAGGCACCTCAAGGGGAGGAACTGGATCGGGTAGACAACCCTCATCTCCATCCTCCTCATCATCCACGAAGATGGTCTCGGACTGCTCTACAGAATCTGAGATATCAGGCCTAGTCCCCGGACTGGCCTCATCGAAGGACGCCTCAAAGGTCTCTATTCCAGACCCTATACGCCCGCGAATAAGTCGAGTAACATAGAAAGATACCATCACAAGATCGTGACTCGAACTTATCTAGGTTCGCAGACTTCAGAATAAAGCACTTGCAACCAAACACGCGAAAATGAGAGACATTAGGCTTTCGCCCATATCTCAACTCATAAGAAGTGCGATGCAAGTGTGCCCTGAGAAAAACTTTGTTTGAAATATAGCATGCGGTGGCTATAGCCTCAGCCCAAAACTTCCTAGGTGTAGAGTACTCATCAAGCATCGTCCTGGCCATCTCGATCAAGGTACGGTTCTTCCTCTCCACAACGCCATTTTTCTTGGGGACGTATAGAGAAGAGAACTGGTTCTCTACACCTGTCTCATCGCAAAACCTCACAAAGTAGGAATTTTTGAACTCCGTACCATAGTCACTGCGGATCGCTCGTAAGGCACCTGGGAGTTCAACAGAAAGCCTACTAAAAAGACCCCGAAAGTGGGTAAATGTCTCATCCTTTGAGGCTAGGAAAAACACCCAAGAGTATCTCGAGAAGTCATCGACTATGACAAGAACATACCACTTTCCTCCTACTGATTGCACTCGAGCTGGGCCAACTGTGTCCATGTGGAGCAGCTGCCCTGGTACATCGGTCATAGTCACTATGACCAGAGGATGAGAAGCGGCAACCATCTTGCCATGCCAGCAAGGAGCGCAAACAAGATCTTTGACTATCTTGAGTTTAGGCAGATCACGAATGAGATCGTGGCCGCTAACTCGAGTCAAATGGTCAAATCCAATTGACCAAGTCTCCTATACCAGAAAGTGAGGTCACGGAACTCAGAAGCAACTAAACATATGAGAGAATCACCAGAAGACTCAACAAAATCAGCATGAAAGATCCTCCCATATCTAGAAATCCCGCAAACCAGACTCCCCGAAGAATCAACAATTTTGCAAGCATTTTTCTTAAAACTCACCTCAAAACCGTCATCGGTAAGCTGAGAAACAGAAAGCAAATTGTACTGCAGCTTACTCACTAAGGAAACATCTTTTAAAATGAAAGAATCATTAACGCGTACAGTACCTTTGGTGATGACGCGTCCAGATGAGGCATCTCCGAAGGTGATCATCTCATCACCTGGAGCACGGACTAGGGAAGAGAACCAATGGGAGTCTCCGGTCATGTGTCGAGAACAGTCGGAGTCTACAAGCCAAACATCTCCCTTCCCTGTCCGGCGAACCTGAGTCAACAAGAGAGAGATGGTTCAATACTGGAATAAATCAAAAGAGATTTTGGCACCCAATACTGAGTCACATGACGAGCAGAAGAAGTAGTCACACACGACTGACCTCTAGCTACCCTACGCTCTCCGTCGCTCAAAAAGCCAGAAGGTCTATGAGCAGACCTGAAACTGTTGCTGGGTCCGACTGCTATGGAAGAGCGAGTCGGAGCACTAGCAACATGCTGATCTCGCCGCGGGTAACTATCTCGATGGGGGAAACGAGATCTACCCTCAGTACAGCGGATACCACGACCAAAGGCAAATCGAGGATGAAAATCAGAAAACTCAGAAAATCCAAGTCCTCGATGCTGCCCAAACCTATCAACATGAGCAACTCTAGACCTCGTGTTGGTCTTAAGTGCACTCAAGGTCTGGGGTTAACTCTGAATACGCCTAAGAGCCTGAACACGGTCTCTCCGCGCGATCTTGGCGCGCCTGAAGCATCTTTCGATCATGTGTCCATCCTTCTGACAGAAGGTACAATGATATTTCACCTTCTGAGAGGTAGAAGTATCATGATGGGGCTTCGCCTTCTGAGAGGTCGAAGCAACAGGTGAAATCTCCTTACTGTCAAAAATCCCTTGGACAAAGCCCGTAGATTTGAACTCAACCATTTTGGTTTTGGGTTTGACCTCGATCACACCTGCTGCTAAGAGTCTTAGAACAGCAGGTGGATGCTTCCTAACACCCTCAAAAAAATCATATCCTAGACCTTAATTGAATTTGCAAATCTTAGACTGGTCTAGAATAAGATTTAGGTTCTTCTCGCCTCCAATAAATCTCTCAAGAGTGTTCATAAGACACTGACACTCCTGAAAGAGAGAGGTGCAAAAAAAGCAGGGAGAAGAAGAGACAACAGAAGGTAAGGGAAAAGAAAAAGAACCAACAGCAGAAGAACGGATGGCATGTGCACGCACAGCAGCCTCAACATTGAGGTCTTCGCCAGGAACATGAGGGACAATCCTACTGCTAGCCATTTGGTTCTCGTCGCTAAGCGTCTCTATCTTACCCTTAGACTTCTCCCCCACAACAGCACAAGTATCACAACAGGATTGTGGCTTCTCTAGTAGGTCCTTAGTTAACTTCACACATTTATCATCCAAAGCAACGAGTTCAAGTTTTAATTTTTCACAACTATTGCATGGTGAGCTAACAGGGTCCTTAGTCGCATAATGAGCCAATCTGTTGTTGTGGTTAATCATTTCTTGAAACTGTTTTGAGACAGATTCAAGCTCAGTAGTTAATTTAGGACAATTGGTGCAAGATACAATGGGCTCAAGTAAAGAAGCATGCAACTCAGCAATTTTATGATCTGCCTTCTTTAAGTTCATTTTCAAATTATTGCAATTTTTACATGTTTCAGACAGATCGAGAAGCATGGTGTAAAGACCTCTAAAAGCATTGTCCTTATCCTCACATGAGGTGTAAGAAATAGTCTCAATAGTAGTAGATGAAAGAGCAGCTACCCTACTCATCTCTAATTCAGCTAATAGACTAACATTCTGCACCTTAAGTAAATTTAGCCCAGAAGTCACATTATCATGAGAGGTTATTAGCTTCTCCGTATCACCAACAAAGAGGAGCATACATCACATTCGTCACGGGAGGGAGAAGATATAAGAGAAGTAAGCTCCCGTGATAATCTCTCTACTTCCTTCTCTAACTCACTACACCTAGCTCTAGATCTAGCATGAAATTTTCCTAGCTTAAGAAAAGCATCATTGAGCTGGTCATAAGAAGGATATACCTCATCGGAGTCAGAGTAGAGCTCGCTGTCGCTGATGTCGCCCTCAAGGGCCATGTAGCACATGCCGAGGAAGTCGTCGCCGTCCTTGGGATCTTGATTATCCTTCCCATCGTCGTCACTCCACCCCTCCACCTCGCTGAGGTCGATGTCGTCGAAGGCGGTGAGGACGCGGTGGAAGAGTTTCTTGGCTTTGCCAAGGTTGTAGAACTTCTTCTCTTTGCCCGGAGGCTTCTTGTTGTGGTTCTTGTTCATGTAGTCGTTCTTACTCGAACCGCCGTAGTCGTTCTTGTCCTTCTCCAGCTTGGGGCAGTTTGCTCGAATATGGTTGGGGCCACCACACTCAAAGCAAATCACGGGTCCTCCTCTCTTTCTCTCCCTAACCCTCTTGTATGCATGGGAGAACTTTCTGGCTAAGAGGGCTAGTTGATTTTCTAGGATCTGCTCTAGATGATCATCATCAATTCACGCAGAGCAGCAAGAGAGAAACCTGAAACAGTGTCAGCAGAAGATCCAGAGGCAGGACTGGGATCAGTGACAAATGCCATTGACTGAGACTTCGACATGCGAGAGACAATGTCAATCTCGTGAGTCTTGAGGCGTTAATACAACGCATCAAGAGTCAAAGTCGAAAGATCTGTCGTGTCCTTGATGGTGGTCACTTTCATCTTCCAAACGCGCAAATCTAAGGCCGAAAGCATTTGACGAGTGTTGTTCGAGTCGGGGTATGTGAGACCGACCGCTCGGAGGTTGCTTAAGATCTTGTGGAACCTCGCAAAGTACTCATCCAGGGACTCTTCAGCGAGCATTTCAAACTTGTTGTAATCTCGCTTGTACTGGTCCTGTCGTACTGTCTTAATTTGGGTGGTGCCCTCATGGTAAGCATCGAGGGTCACCCAAATATCGAAGGCCGACAAAAGATGAGAAATACGATCAAATTCATTTCGGCTCAGACCTTGAATGATGATGTTCCTTGCCTTAGCATTTGCCTCAACATCAGGCATGTTTACCACATTGATGTTCTCATCGGCAGGAACAACAAAATGCGTTTTAACCTTCCTCCAGATAGCATAGCCTGAGCCTGAATGTAGATCTCCATCCGACTCTTCCAGAAGGGATAGTCGATCCCATCGAAGATCGGGGGCTTGGTGGAATACTTGTCCGTTGCCATGGCTCAAGAGACCAGTTAAGATCTACGAGGAAGAGCTAACCGGCTCTGATACCAATTGTAGGATCAAAAATGGCAACAGAGGGGGTGAATGGTGCCTTCAAAAATCGCCCTCAAGTATCCACACCATTTTCTTCTCCGATAGCCACCGAAGCTATGAAGCAAGAAAATCAAAACTCACTGGATATGCAGAAAAGAGTAGGAAACAACAAGATCATCCAGACAAGGGAAATGAGATAGGCAATTGAAAGCAACCCCTGAAACTGAGCTGATAACAGAGCACGGCCGGTCAGACCGCAATCTAGACGCCGGTCAGACCGCAGGCTGGCCACCGGTCTGACCGCCCTACTGTGGCCGGTTTGATCGCCGTGTTTCTGGCGGTCTAACTACTCTACCCATCCGTCCTGATTGCCTGGGGCTCAACCGGTCTGACCGCTAAGGTTAGCGGTCATACCGCCCTTTATCAACCGGTCAGACCGTCGATATGAAACCGGTTTGACCGGGTTTTGGTTCAGCGAACAGCCCAACCCGACAACTGAAACTGAGAAAACTGAAAATCACTGAAATGCAGTGAAATGACCAAATCTTGCTGCTCTTTTCAGGGCTAACACTTGAGACTAAGAACTAAATAGCAAGAAGACCTGAAAAGAAGAAAATGCAGACTCAGATCAATGAAGAATAGGGAAAACTGATTTTGTCAGGAAGAAGTCTGCAGGAGGACCAAAAATCGAAATTATTTGTCATCCTTGCATTCATTGATCAAGAGACTTCAAAATTTAGCAGAGGATGATCTCATGACAAGGAAGAACAAGCAAATAGCAGTCCTTTTGGAGAAACATCAAGTGAGTGAGGTTACTCTGCCTCTAAACCCTAGACAACCCAAAACAGAGGAAGTGCATTATCTCATTTCTTGGGGAGAAAACAGCAACTAAGAAGTTTGCTCTCAGGAATGGCTAGCCAAATGGCTTTGAAGTATCTCCCAGTTCAGAGCAACCCATTTTTCAGCTTCTCAACAAGATTTCAGCTTAGAGTAGAAACTTCAGAAAAGAACAGGGAACTGAAACAAGACACAGAGAGAAGCACGAAACCAAAACATCTCAACACAAGATTTCTTGAAATCAATACAGAGACATGAATGATTACACAGGAGTTTCTTACATCCATCTCACTACATGATTCTCACTGAGATGAACACACACTCAAGAACTCACGCAGGAGAACACACTACTGCTACTCACCACCTGCACTGCCAACTCCCAATACATCCTCAAATAGCAAATCAAGAATTGCAGTCCAACACCCACTACATGACTCTCATCCACACATGAGGCAAAGAGTCAAAGCACAAGAAAGAGAGGGAACCAGGATTTGAGCCCTCCAAACCCTAACCTCTCTAAAGCCATCCACTAACGGGTTTCCAACCTGTTATCTTCAACCGAATCCGTTTCCATTTTGTTGCCTTGCGCATTTTATGGAAATGCCCCTACTGCACATTTCCGGAAACTTCCTGTCCTCGCACAACCGCACCCGGCATCCTAACCATCTGGACCTCAGCTCCATCCTGAGCCTAGTCTTGGTCCGCTCCGCTGCACACGATCGCACCCCGCATCCTGACCGTATGGACCTCAGCTCCTCCTTGAGCCTAATCCCGGTCCTCCTCGCCTTTGCCCGTTGTGTCCACCTCCGGTAGCTCTGACTTTAGTTCCTCGTCTCCCGACTTGCAACCACCTCAGCAGCCTCGATCATCTTCGACGTCTCCGACTGTCTGGACCTCAACACCTCCTGTGCCTAGTCCTCCCACGCCTCACCATGACCTAGCTTCGAAGTCCTGCAGTCACACAGACAAGAAAACCGTCACATAGCACCGCTCGAAACAGCATAACCAACATTAGCATCAATGAATCATACTCAAACACAAAATAGCCCAAACGACCGATCGAAAAAGAACAAGTGTTCTAAGCACGTCCGACCGCGTTTAGGGCTGTAAAAAAAGCTCGAAACTCGCGAGCTACTCGAGTTCGGCTCGTTCTAGGCTCGGTTCGAGCTTTAAACGAGCCGAACTCGAGCTTGATCTCGAGCTCGCGAGCTTCACCGAGCCGAGCTCGAATAGTTCGCGAGCCCCGATTCGAGCTCAAATAGTAATACATATTAATTCTTACCGAGCTTACTCGAGCCGAACTCGAGCTCGAGCTTTTCTTATTGTTAAAAATTAGTGTATATTTAAATTATTTTGACTGTTATCGAGCTTACTAGAGCCGAGCTCGAGCTTAAAAAATTTTTATTATTGAAAAATAATGCATAATAAATTATTTTAATTGTTACCGAGCTTCCACGAGCCGAGCTCGAGCCTACTCGAGCTTAGGCCGAGCCGAGCTCGAGCCCAAGTCTAGGCTCGGAGCTCAACTCGAGCTCGGCTCGAGCTTCTACCGAGCTCGAGCCTGAAAGGCCAAGCTCGTTCGAGTTCGGCTCGTTTACAGCCCTAACCGCGTTCGACCAAGTCCAACTGAACCAGACCGCGCTATGCACCGACTTGGCACGAACCAACCAAATCAAACTCAAATTTTTCAGAACATGAGTTAATTACTCATCACAAACATGAGGACACCTCCACATGGTCTCTCAAAAAATTTAGTGCCACGTAGGGTTCAAAAACCCAGCGTTACCGGCCCGGTTCTACCGGTAAGGACCGATAATTGAAAAAACCGGCCAAATTAAAATTTTATTTTTTGAATTTTGATTGTTTTTTGGGTTTTTCCAGTTATCAACTGGTTTCCCTGTTATCGGTTTCAAAACAGCCCAAAGTTTAAATTTTAATTTTTGAAGTTTGATCGATTTTTTAGCCGGTTTTCTGGTTATCTGGTTACCGCCACCGGCCGTCAGATGAGCTTTCTCCCGATTCTGAAGATTTGTATCCTTGGTGCCACGTCAGTTGGACCGGCCAATGTTGGCAGTTCATTACAATTATAATCCACATGGAATGTTAAAATTGCATAAACGGACGCCAGAAAGGAGAAGGTGCTGATCTGATCCATTCATTTTACATCGGGCGGTTCATATGCCCTCCCTCCAGCCCCTATAACGGGTCCCCCTCGGCCTCCGATTCCTCTTCGCCGCGGACAGCGCCGGCGCCCCAACAATATATAATAGAGTCCCACCGCCTCCACGGCGGCTTCACCAACCTCCGGCACCGGCGAAACCCTAAACCATCCCACCTATCCACCGGACAGCCCGGCTGCTGCGAAGGCGATGGGTGAACGCGCCGCGGCGGCGGCGAAGACGTCGGTGTGGTGGGACATCGACAGGTGCGCGGTGCCCCCCGGCGGCTGCGACCCCCACCGCATCGCCCACAACGTCATCACCGCGCTCGCCGTGGCGGGATACACGGGCCCCGTATCGATCGTCGCCTACGGCGACGCCTCCCGCATCGCCCCCAGCGTCCTGGAAGCGCTCTCCGCCACCGGCATCTCCCTCAACCACGTCCCCGCCGGTATAGTCGTATAGATCCCCACCCGCTCTCTCTTCATTGCCGCCTAATCAGAGAATGCAAATATACCGGTTTTGTTGCTCAGTGCGTGCTAAAGATGAAAATTACTTTTTTTAAAAAAACAAATCCTTATTAATTGGCAGGAGCTAAAGATGGAGTTGACAAGAAGATGCTGGTCGACATGTTGTTCTGGGCATTCGACAACCCTCCACCAGGCAATTACTTGCTTATTTCGGGCGATCAGGACTTCTCTGGTCTCCTCCATAGGCTTAGGATGAAGCAATACGGTATCCTGCTAGCGCAACCTCCAAATGCATCATCTCAAACACTTGCTAACGCAGCTAATACTGTTTGGCTCTGGGAAAGCTTTGTGGCTGGAGAGCCGCTGTTGGCGAAATCCCCGCATTCACGTAGCATGCCAGATAGCAACCAGAATTTGAATAATTCGGATGCATCAAAGTGCTCACAGAGTAAGGTTCATTCTGAGTATAGCAAGGGCGATGGTAATGTGAAGGCAGGCAATCAATATCAAGTGAAGCCGCTTCAAAAGTATGTACAGAAGACAAACATCGCATCTAGTCCTGCAGGCAATCAATATCAAGTGAAGCCACTTCAAAAGCATGTACAGAAGACAAACATCACATCTAGTCCTTCAGGCTATCAAGATCGAGTAGAGTTAGTTGATGGGGCTTCTGACAGTTCTATAGGAAGCACAGCAAGTGAGCTAGGCCGGTCTTCTGTTTCATCATCATCATCAAGTTCTGAATCCATGGAGGGAACAAAGGTGGATCAATCAAGTCTGCTAGGAACTCCTACCATGTCCCAGACATCAGCTCAGAAACCCGTGGTGTTTACTCATTCCCACCAAGTGGGAACATCTCACAATTTCATCATTGGTGAGAAACCTAGCACATCAACTGAATGTGCGTCAAGAAATGGCACTCTTGATTTTGGCATTAGTAATGGCCATTATCATCAGATGTATCAGCAATCACAATCTCTGGAAGCACAGATGCTTCATTCTGAACATAATATGGGTGATACTAATGGAAAGGTGGGTAATGAACGCAAGGTGAAGCCACTTCGGAAGTATGTAAAGAAGACAACCATCACATCTCGTTCTGCAAGCAATCAAGTGGATTCAGTTGGAGTTTATGACTGTTCTATTGGAAGCACTAAAAGTGGGCTAGACCTTTCTTCTGTTTTACCATCAAATTCTGAATCACTGGAGGGAGCAAAGGTGGATAGCGCAAGCTGGCTAGGAACTTCAACTTTGTCCCAGTCATCAAAACCTGTGGTGTCTACTCATTTGCATCAAGTGAGAGCACCGCGCCAATACATCATCAGTAAGAAGCCTAGTACATCAACTGAGCATGCGTCAAGAGATGGAACTCGTGATTTGGGTGTTAATATTGGCCATTATCATCCCACATATCAGCAGCAATCCCAATCTTCTGAAGCACAAAATAAGCTTCATTTTAACTGTAATATGGGTGATATTAATGAGAAGGCAGGCAATCAATATAAGGTGAAACAACATCAAGAATATGTGAAGAAGACAAATATTTCGTCTAGTTCTGCAAGCAGTGAAATAGATTTAGTTAATGGATTTCCTGATGATTCTAAAGGAAGCATTTTGAGCCATCCAAGTCAATTTATGTCATCAACATCACTGGAGGGGGCAAAGGTGAATCGGTCAAATCCGATAAAAAATCTTCCTTTCTCCTTGTCATCAGCTCAAAAACCTGTCACACCTACTCATTTGCATCAAGTGGGAGCAGAGTTCGTCTTTGGTAAGAAGCCTAGCACATCAATTGAGTGCATGCCGAAAAATGGAATCTTTAATTTTGGTGCTAGCAGTGGCCATTATAATCCGTCATATCAGCAAACCCAGTCATCTCTGCTGCCGAAACAACATAATTCAGGTCCGCCGCATCCTCATAGTGAATTCGGTCAGTCTTACTCAATAAATTCAGGTATTGGCAGCTCACACCCACCATCAGCAGGGAATAATGGTGTTCCTTCCTCACAAATACAAACATGGCCAAGTGGCTCAACCTTTCAAGGTCCACCTGATATTTGCCCTGATATCAGTAATTTGACTATTTCTGAATGCTCTCGAGGAACTGGTGAGACCAGGCCACCTTTTCAAGATGCGCCTGCTAATTATCCTGTTGTTAGTATGCCAAATATTTCTCGACATCCAAGAGGTCTTCATGAGATCAGATACTCTTTTCATCCTGGTCCTAATGTCAGCTTCCATCCGAATCACTCTAGTGCTCCTCAGAGTGTCCAACCTCCTTCCAGTGATTATACTTGCAAACCTCCTGAACCACCCAACCTATCCTGCAACATGCAAAATCCTGGAAATCATGGAGAGAAGCAAGGATCTCCACCAAATTCTTCTGAGCCTGAAGGTACCATAAGAAATATAGTACGTGCTTTGGACATACTAAAGACTGAGAAGATATTCCCAACAGAATCAAATATTGCAGACTGTATGCGCTATGGCGAGATGAATTTATTAGGTTTTGATGTTAAGAAAGCTCTTGAACTTGCCATTCGACATCAAGCGGTCATTATGAAAAAGTTACTAGATGACATGCCTTTATTTGTTGCAAAAGATGAAAGGCTCTGGAAATGTGTGGATGTAAGAAACAGCAATGCAAAGCATCCCAAAGAGACGCTAGACACAGTTCGTAAGTGCATATCGTCCACCAGTGGCCATTCAGCAATAAAGAATTCTCAGTCAAGGTGAGGTTTTGTACCTTCTGGTTTGTGCTAATCATTTCATCTTTTACTCTCAGATGTTGTAACATGTTCTGCCTTTACTTGCTGGTAGGTACCAAGCTGCAACTATCTTGAAGAATTTGTGCTTGCAGCATCATGCCCTTGGTGACGTTCTACAGATTTTGCATATTGTGATTGTCAGAAAGAAATGGCTTGTGCCTCATTCTTCAGGCTGGCAGCCGTTGTCCTTCAACACAGTAGTGGCCGATGCAACTACTGATGCTATTGGAGAAGCTAGGTCTTGATGCTATTGGAGAAGCTAGGTCTTGATTCTTTTCCTCCGCTCATGTGGGATGGATATTTTGGTGCGCTGGTACGACTACAAAATATCTTCAAGATCTACATTCATCTAAAAGGTTTTTTTGGATATCTCATGTTGGTTCATCAACATTCTACTGTAAGCAATCAGATGCCACAAGAAGTAGTTGAGACGTAGTTTTTTTTAATCATGGGGAGTTTAGTCCCAAAGGAAAGGACTGTGGATATCCTGTTGGTTCTGTTCCAAGTACTAAGGAGCTACACAGGTCACAGTTTTTCAGCTTCTTTCGAAGATGTTAGTTCGGCAATCCAGCCAGTAATTTGATTCTATTTTGTGGTCAGCAAGATAAGAGGAGTACAAGTGGACTTATCTTTCTTCCCAGCATTATAACAGTGACCGAGGTTGAAGTCTACTTGTGTATCTCGAGTTTTTAGTTTGGCTGCAGAAATCCATACCGTCTTGATATTCTCAGTGAAGTACTGTACAATGCTTAAAATAGTGAAGTGCCAGTGGCTTATTTCCTATTTCTTATAGCGTGGGAAGCTGCTGCTAGTAGACGAAGCTCGTAGCTGCTTGAAGAAGCACCTTATGTGGGTTTGTGAAGTAATTGGTGTTATCTGGCTTGAGGCACGTCTCTGAAAACGCATTCAGAACTGCTATCCTCGCTCGAATTCGCTTCAGAGCTTGCCCGATTCGTTATGCTGTTAGCTGCAGAAGTTAGCATTTAACTTTCTTCTTTTTGGCTATGCGCGTGTCGTTCGTCACCTTATGTGGTGGGCAATTAATGAGCAGTAGCAATTCTCTGATGCACTTTTGTCAGATATCTCGTATGAATCAAATTCCTTTGGGTGGGGTTCTGTTTGATGCTTTTTGATTATTGAACTGATTCTGTCGGGTTAGCTCTGCGCATCACACGACGAAGAATCACAGATGTTTCCATGTGCTGCGAACAGGATCGGGGCAGCACTACAGGCATACCAGTCACCAATCTTCTCCTAACATCTTTAGGCGCCGATTGGAACACATCAATTTTTCTCTGTTTCTATAGAAATTAGAGAAAAAGAATAATTAAGGGTTTTTCCTAATTCCTGCTTCAATTGAACTATGTCATATAAAATTTATTTGAGATTTCTGCGCTCAAACGGGGGTCCTTAATTCCGAGAAATTAGCAACAGTTCCATGAGAGTGGCTGGCGATTTGCATTAGCAGTTTAGCTCACACACAAACGTTGGAGGTTCTCTGACATCTTGGAGGCTTTGGAGAGGATAAGCTCTGCCTTACTGTCTTGCCAGCCCTGTTGCTTATTTGTTGATTTGGAAAACTCAATGTTTATTAATAATCATATATAAAATAGTACGATGAAATAGCCAGCCAATCTATCTGACAGACAACCAGAACCACGTGAGATGATGATGATAATGCCCAAAGGCGAACAAAGCTAACCAGTAAATCCTTTTTTACGGAGGGTATCTGCAGGTCACCTACAAATCTACCACTAATGAGCAAGAAAGCAGAAGCTGAGACAGGAGTGACCTCGCCGGTAACCACATCATCATGGCGCCGGCGTGGATTTGAGCTCCTCCAGCGCCGACTTCACCTGATCCTGCAGCAGATCGATCCGCCGCAGGTACACCTCCAGCTCGAGAATCCGCTGCTGCCTCCACTTCTCCCCCTCCATCGGTGTCCCGAGAATCGCAGACGGCGGCTCCGGAGCCGCCCCGGGCCCCAGCGGCGCCGGGCAGTGGCCGACGCCTAGCATCGCGCGGATCATCTCCTTGAACAGAGGCGCCAGGACGCTGCTCTCCGTGTTGGCCGCTGGCTGCGCGGCAGGTGGCCCGGCAGGGTCGGTGTGGTCCATGGCAGACTGGGGAAAGAATTGCGGGAGCGCGTCGTCCGTCTTGGCAGGCGGAGGAGGGTACGGCTGTGGCGCCTCGGCGGCTAAGTCGATCGTGCGCCTGCGGCGGCCGCGGCGCTGGCCCTTCGAGGAGGAGGGGGACTTGGCTTCTTCGTTGGCGTTGGCGCCCGCGGCGTCGGCGAAGTCGACCTCGTCGTCGGAGTCGGCGGCGGAGGGGTCGCGGGCGTGCTTGTCGGAGGAGGGGCGCCAGATGTTGCGGGCGATCTCGAAGACGGCCTGCTCGTGCGGGGAGCGGAAGGAGAAGGAGGCGCCGGAGCCGCGGAGGCGCTCGACGCAGTTGCGGTACTTGCGCTTGAGGCGGCGGAGCTTCTCGAGGAGCTGGCTCTTGGAGAAGTCCAGCTGGAGGCGACCCCGCATCTCCTCGTAGAAGGGGTCCATGTCGTACTGGTGCGACGCGAACGCCGTGCCCCGGTGCGCCGTGAACTCGGAGAAGGCCCGGAGGATCACGATCTCGTCCTCCTCCGTCCACAGCCGCTGGAACAGGGGCCGCCGCTCCCCGGTCGCCGCCACCGCCGCCGCGGCGGGGGCTGGCGCGGCCGCGGCGGCGGAGGAGAAGGCGGGGTTGGGGTCGACCGGGAAATCGATGTCTTCGGAGTCCCCGTTGCCATAGGCGTCGGCGTCGGGAAAGGAGGAGGAGGCGACGGCGCCGGCGCCGGCGGCGGAGGGGTCGTCGACCACGGGAAGCATGGGATCGGAGATGGGGCTCGGCTCGAGTCGGTATTAGGGTTGGGGTTTTTTCGCTGGATAGGGCTCGACCGCAGCGGATCTCATCTGGCGGCGTTAGCGGGCCGGGCTAGGTTCCTTCCCGTGAGTTGACTGCCTTGCACCGGGACTGCAGGTGGGCCCATCGTCAAGGGAGTTCTTTCTTTTTTGAAAAAAAAAACCTCGGAGCACGCACGCTTCTGCTTCATAGTTTTTTTTATTATAGTTTATACTATACTAACTAATTTTTAAATAAAATATCTTTTCTTATATGAGGGTTATATGTTAATTATAATAGATATTATACTGATTTTAACTATATTGACTAAAACCGTATATGATTATTTCTCTGTATTCTCTCTTGTGAATAACCAGAATTTAAAAACTCACAGCTAAAAATAACGAGCCAACGTTTTATAGCATCTTCAGTGTAACTTCTTAGCTCCCGCGTAGCATAAGAGGGACTTTTTTTTGGAGTCGACGTCATAATTGGAGCAAAAAGTGAGAATGTATATCGTCGTGGATGCCGAATGAAGCTAGTTGCCTAAATAATAGAATAGAGGGGAAAAGGAGTTAACGTGCTAGGGTTGAGCGACAAATGAACCTTCACCACCGTCGCCTTGTGCATTGTTGCGGGGACTCTGCCGGTTTAAACGATAAAACCGGACAAGAACAAAGACAAAAGCAAAATAGAGAAATTATGATTCAAATATTTGGATACAGAACAATTTTTCAGTGCTTTAAAACTAGCCTATCCAGTATGTCGCTGCCCTGCTCATTTGGCCTTTTTGTGACTTATAGTTTATTTTTCACTGTTTAGTATTATACTTGGCTTAGTTTGCACTGTACCTGCTGGTTACTTTTTGACGTAATTAAATTTAAAAAATTTAAAAATAAAAATATAGAATCATATGGCACAATCAGGGGGTGAATGATTGTTACCACCTGAAACCAAAACACAATGCAGAGAAACAAAGGAAAAGCAATCTGAATTACCGACCACAGCTACTTCTCGTACGTGGTCGTAAGCATCTGTCGCCCGACTGCTTGTTACAACCACTCGTTATGACTGCACTGTCGCCCGACTGCTTGTTACGACCACTCGTTACAACTGCTCTGTCGCCCGCTCGTCCCAAACACTTGCTCCGATCGCTCGCTTACGACTGCTCGTTACGATCTCTCATCCCAAATGCTCGCTTACGACCACTTGCTTACGACCGCTTGTTTACGACCGCTTGGATCGATTGCCTGCTCATTCTGATCACTCGGTACGATAATGCTGCACGAAGTCATGACCCCCTTCTGCCTGAAATCCCCAGCCGTTCGACCACCGCCCGAACGAGACGCGCTGATGACAAAAACAGAGCATGGAAAATAGAGAGGAAGGAGCGATGCTCTGGAAGTCACCAGAGATGAAAGAATCTGATTTATTATTTTCTCATCAAGTTCCTGGCTACAAAGCGCCTCATGACACCTCTAAAAACATTCTCCACGAAAGCCCTAAAACCCTGCATGCTAGCCTACAGCTTCCCTTACTTTTATATGCCAGCGCGCAAAGTGTGTCCAACACGAATACCTCAAAACTGTGTCCTTAACCATATAGACACGTGTGTTAGATGTGTATTATATAACTGTGTATTTACCCCATTGTATAAGGGGTTTCTTGCATATACGCCACCTGTACATGTATATATATTGGCCCTTTGGCCACATGATGAATACATGCGCTATTCACAACATGGTATCAGAGCCTAGGGTTTCGTGATACCTAGGATCTGCACCTGTCTCTCACGGCTCCGGTTGTTAAGGCGCTGCTGGTTCTTTTTCCAGCCGTCGCCGAACTTTGCTGGTGCCCGCCACCCCCTGCCGACCGGTGCTTGGAGAATGCTCGGGTCTCTTTTTGATGAACCATGTGGAGGTGACCACATGTGTTTGATGAGTAATTGACCATGGTTTAGGTGAGTCGAGTTTGGTTTGAGTTGTTTGGACCATGTCGTTGCGTGGTGTGACGGACTTGGTCGGGTTTTGGTCAAACTTGGTCGTATGGGATTAGGACGCTGATTCTTTGATTCGACTGGTTTGGACCTCATCTGTGGTAAGTATGAGGTTATTTACGCTTTCATGTATCGAGCGGTGCTATTTGATGTGTTTCTTGTCTGTGTGGCTGCGGGGCGTCGAGACGGAGTCGTGGCGAGACACGGAGGATCGGACTAGGCGCAGTGGCGCCGAGGTCGAAACGATCGGGAGGTGTCGAAGACGGCGTGGACTCGAGGTGGTTGCGGCGTGCGAGACAAGGAGCGCGAAGCTTCGGAAGGTGCGGGGAGAGGCGAACGGGAATTTCGCAAGGTGCACAAGCGGGAGCGGGCTCCGTTGGAAATAGCAGCGTAGCAGGCGAGACACGTAGCCATGGGCTATAAAAGGAGTGGAGGGGTTGCATGTCCACTTGAACACTTGGAGAGAAAATTAGGGTTTGCTAGAGTCAAAAGAGGCTTTGATGGCTTGCTTTAGCTTTAGGCTTTAGTGGGTGAGAGTGGTTAGAGGAGGCAGAGTGTGTTCGCTCTGTGCTCTCTGGTTGTCTGTTCGTAGCTTTGCCAGTGTGGTGTTCCCCTTCTCCAAGCATGTAGTGTGTGATTCTTGAGAGGGAGAGTTTGGTATGAGAGGCTTAAGTCCTACCTGTTGAGTCATGGTTTTGAGATGGGTAAAGTTGACAAGACCTTGTTCATCCGCCGGCATGGCACTGATCTGTTGCTCGTTCAGATTTATGTGGATGGCATCATCTTTGGCGGCTCCTCGCATGCTCTCGTTTCCCAGTTTTCCGATGTCATGAGCTCGGAGTTTGAAATGAGCATGATGGGCGAGTTAAGCTTCTTCCTTGGCTTCCAAATTAAGCAGACTCGGGAGGGTACCTTCTTACATCAGGGCAAGTACACTCGAGACCTCTTGAAGCGCTTCGATATGAGTGATGGTAAGTCGGTGTCCACTCCGATGGCTACCTTAGCTTCACTCAACCCAGATGAGGATGACGAGCCAGTCGATCAGAAGGAGTATAGGAGTATGATCGGCTCCCTCTTGTATCTCACTGCCTTGAGACCGGACATACACTTTGCTGTGTGTCTTTGTGCCCGATTTCAGGCTTCTCCTCGCGTATCTCACCGTCAGGCGGTGAAGCGCATTCTTCGGTACCTTCGAGCTACCATTGACTATGGTATCTGGTACTCTTCCTCCTCCTGTCTTTCCTTGAGAGCCTTCTCGGATGCGACTTTCTTGGTTGTAGGATAGATAGGAAGAGCACATCCGCACTTGCCAATTTATTGGCACTTCTCTCATTTCACGGTCTTGAGGAAGCGATCCGGTGTTGCTGATCCACCGCAGAGGCGAGTGCGTTGTCTGCAGCCGATTCTTTGTAGCAGTGCTGGATGGTCTCGACCCTGCGGGACTTTGGGTTGACTATAGATAGTGTTCCACTCTTTTGTGATAACACTTCTGCGATTAACATTGCTAAGAACCCAGTGCAGCACTCCCGGACCAAGCATATTGATATTCGCTATCACTTCCTTAGAGACTATGTAGAGAAGGATGACATTGTGTTTCAGTTTGTGGAGAGTGACCACCAGTTGGCTGATATCTTTACCAAGCCATTGGATACCTCGAGATTTTCAGCTCTGCGGGGAGAGCTTGGGGTGGTTTGTCCTTATGGACTGTTGTGAGGGGGAGTTTGTGCTTTACTGCTTTGTTATATTGATTATGCTTTTACTCCTTACTATTGCATTACATTCGGGGTGCATTGGGTTTAGTCCTTCTAGCATAGGTTAGAGTGGTCTTCCTGTTTAGCTGTTTAGACTCTTTGCTCTTATCTTATGACCTAGGATTCTGCTCTATTAGCCGCTTCTCTTCTCGCACTAGGTTGAGCCCACTCCCTACTTTTAGGTTCTAGCAAGGGTCGGACCACCCTTGGGTAGACAAGGTACGTGTTTGCTCCCTAGTAAGGTAGATTACCGGTCTAATAGTCCTAGTGTCATATGGGGTCGATGAGAGTCAGTCTAAGCCATAGTTGCCTCTATATCTTTTCTATGCTTTAAGGACTGCCTGTTTGCTGTTTTCTTACCAGCTTCTCGATTTTATCGCTTTGGTTCAGGGGAGTTCATTTGGGAGCTTCTGGAGCTTAAAATTGACATAACTCAACTTGAACTAAAAGTTGCATCTCATGTTGAGGGGGGTTGGATTTTCTGCTTTTTCTGCATTTTCGCATTGTAACATAACTACATTGAGCCTTGATTATTATCCTGTTATGACATGCTTACAATGCTTTACACTTTGCCATGACTTATGCCTCATGTGCTAGATTTATCATGACTTCATATGTGTAGACTAGCTTTTGCCATGATAAGTTAATTAAAATTGCTCAACTTGAATTAAAACTTGTCATGCTCGCATTTGAGTCTAGTTTTGCTCTAGCTATCCTTTTATGATTCATGTCATGTCAAATAGGCTGAGTTGAACGTTGAATCTCTATTGAGCCTTAGATTGAGCTATTGTAGTCGCTTGATGATGCATAAGTTAGTACTACATGTTAAAATGCAAAAAGATCTCTTTTGTGCAAAAAAAACTAATCTCACCAATTCTCTCCTATGAGACGGCTTGCCATTGCACTTGGCATGAACTTAGGGAGAGTTTTGGATGACCTAGACTATCTTCTTAAGCTTATCGCTTGGAGTAGTCGCATAAGGCTTGAGGTCTAGCACATGACAAAACAAAAATCTGGTTGTCAACAACCTTCAGTTTCAAAAGAAAATATGTCATTTGTGCTCAATTTGCTTAAGCTACAATAAAAATCAAGTACTTTAACAAATGTTTCATTCTCGGGCTTGTAGCACTCTAGTTGGACACAATTTGAGACTCTTGGTTACGCTTAGCTTATTGACATGGCCTGCATCATTCTTGGATATCTCTAGCTGGACTTTGCTCATTGATGACTTGACTTGCTCACATAATGCACTTCATTTTCAGATTGTCATCTATGTGTTCTAGCTAGCCTATATATGTTGTCATGATCTAGATCGCATTTTATTGAGTTATGGCTTGGTGTAGTTTTTGTTGGTCATATTGGATAATTCTCATAGCTCTAAATGCTTAGAATAAACAAACTTTAGCCATATTCATCCATTGACATGTCGTATTCTCTCTTTTGCATTCTTGATGCGTTTATTGCCAAAAGGGGGAGAATAGAGAAGAAAAAGCTAGTTGGGATCTTTCTAGAGCTTTGGAGAACAATTTGCTCTTTCAGTTGTTGCTCTAAGAGTTCTTTCTGTCGACATGGTCATTAGCCTCACTTCTTTCTTTGGACCATATTGGATTCTTCAAACTCAAACTCAACTTTGCGCTTTTTCGGGGTTTGTCAATATACTCATCAAGGGGGAGATTGATGAACCATGTGGAGGTGACCACATGTGTTTGATGAGTAATTGACCATGGTTTAGGTGAGTCGAGTTTGGTTTGAGTGGTTTGGACCATGTCGTTGCGTGGTGTGACGGACTTGCTCGGGTTTTGGTCAAACTTGGTCGTATGGGATTAGGATGCTGATTCTTTGATTCGACTGGTTTGGACCTCATCTGTGGTAAGTATGAGGTTATTTACGCTTTCATGTATCGAGCGGTGCTATTTGATGTGTTTCTTGTCTGTGTGACTGCAGGACGTCGAGACGGAGTCGTGGCGAGACACGGAGGACTGGACTAGGCGCAGGTGGCGCTGAGGTCGAAGCGATCGGGAGGTGTCGAAGACGACGTGGACTCGAGGTGGTTGCGGCGTGCGAGACAAGGAGCGCGAAGCTTCCGGAAGGTGCAGGAGGGGCGAAACGGGAATTTCGCAAGGCTGCACAAGCGGGAGCGGGCTCCGTTGGAAATAGCAGGCGTAACGGGGCGGAGACCCGTTAGCCATGGGTTATAAAAGGAGTGGAGGGGCTGCATGTCCACTTGAACACTTGAAGAGAAAATTAGGGTTTGCTAGAGTTAAAAGAGGCTTTGATGGCTTGCTTTGGCTTTAGGCTTTAGTGGGTGAGAGTGGTTAGAGGAGGCAGAGTGTGCTCCCTCTGTGCTCTCTGGTTGTCTGTTCGTAGCTTTGCCAGTGTGGTGTTCCCCTTCTCCAAGCATGTAGTGTGTGATTCTTGAGAGGGAGAGGGAGATGAGGGATTGAGAGACTTGTAATCAAACTTCTTGTTCTAATGTCCAGGCGTATGGGGACTCCTCTGTATTTCTTTTGATCTAATGAATGAAATCTGAAGTTTGCATTCCCTATTTCTTATTTTTCCTTTGATGCTCTATTCTGGTGATTTGTGAGTTTTTGAGTTTCTTGTTGTTTGATGCTGGAAAGTGCCAAAATGGGTTGCTCTAGGTTGGGATATGGCCTCAAGATCATTTGATCGAATTCCCAAGAGCATACTTCGCTTAATCTCAGATTTCTCATTTTGATCCTCCCTTGTTCATGTGTTGTCTTCTAGGGTTTTGGTCCAAATCTTGATTCCCTTTGCAAGATGACTTGAAACTTGGTATCCAGAGTCTTAAGGCTATCTATTAGATATCTGGAAAGTCTCATTAGCAAAGGATTTGAGACCATGGAGAAATTTGAGTTTTTGAGTGCTCCTCTCTGAAGATTTTCAGATTTCAGTCCTTTCGACAATTTGGGGCTGTTCTTAATTCCCTTCTCGAAAAATGACGAAACTTGGCATGCAGATTCTTATGGCTATTAAGTAGCTATCCTCAAAGTTTCGTGGCCAAAGATTCAAGGATTGAGTGGGAATTTAAGTTTTTGTAGCTGCTGCCAGTAACTTTCAGTTTCTTGTGCAAATCTGAAATTCCTCTTGTTGAGTTGGATTTTTGTGGTCTCATAGGTTCCTTGGGCTGGTATAATCATTTCCTTGTTATACTGGACCAAGAGAACCAATGGAAGTCTCAATTCCTTTGGTTTTGTAAAGCTTCAAGCCTTATCTTCTGAAAAATCAGGTTTCTGGATTTTTTGCCCGAGGGACGGTCTGACTTGTGCTTGTCAGGGGTTGAGTTTTTCGATAGTGTCGAGCGTCATTCACCCCCCCTCTATCGCTATTTCGGTCCAACACTTTTCATCAGCCACTGCCGATCTGGATCTACGTTCGCGTGAGGTCGCTCCGGCCGTGGTGAGGTCGGCTTCTGCCGCCGGTTTTCAACGACCGAGACCGCCGGCCGCCGTCCTGCCCGAGATCGCCGTCGCTGACTCCGCCGTCTCCGTCGCCGTCTCCGCTGTCGCTGGCGCTCGGATCTGCAGCCGGCGCCGGACCGGCCGCCGCTCCACCGCTCGCCGCCCGCTCCTTGCTTCCCGCTAGTCGCCGGCCCACCGCCCGCTCCTTGCTTCGGCTGGTGCGGAGGAGTTGTAGTCGCCGTCGGTGACCCCGCCGTCATCCTCGCCGATCCCGCTGTCGCGCGCGCTGGGTGGGTCGGCGCCCCTTCTTCGCCTTCTTCTGTGCCGCCTCCTTCTCCTTTTTGGTCTTTGACCGAGTCGGCCATCTCCTGGAATTGGTCTTTTGACCGAACAGAGGAGGTGAAGTTGGTCTTTTGACCGAACAGAGGAGGTATCCACAAAAAAAAAGAAGAAGAAAGAAAGAAAGAAAAAAACAGAGAAAAAATGTCTTCTTTACAGGCACCATTTCAGTTCCTCGTTGCCCGGTGATCTTCGATGGTCTCAATTTTCGGGATTGGTTTCAGCACATGCGCATCCACATGCGTGGTCAGCGCCTTTGGGACTTTCTTACTGGCGAGTTGCCTTGCCCGTCTCGTCCTACTCCACCTGTTGAGCCTGTACTCCCGAGGGATGCTTCCGAAGATGCTCGTACAAAGGCTTCTGAGGCTTTTGAGGATGCATGGAGATTTTTTAGACTCAGTATGCAGCTTATAAGACATGGATTGATGAAGATGCTTGTGCCTCCGCTATTTTGGTTGCTAGCATGGAGGTGCATCTCACTGGTGATGTTGGTGGATTGGCTTCCGCACATGCGATGTGGACACATCTACGCAGCCGCTACGAGCCATCTGGTGATTCCTTATACCTTGCTGTTGTGCGACAGGAGCAGTCGCTGCAGCAGGGAGATGCCACTATGGATGAGTTCTATGCTCAGTTGTCTGCGATATGACGCCAGATCGACTCTTTGGGCCCAGATGTTTGCCGTACCTATCAGCGTCAGCAGTCTCACATGGAGCTTCGCTGCATCTACAATTTTTTGACACGTCTCCGGTCTGAATTTGAGCAGACTCATGCTCAGTTGCTGGCTCGTCATCCTCGTGTGACTTTGTTGGAGGTCCTTGCAGCTGTTCGTACTGAGGAGATTCGACTTCGTGGAGCGGGTCTGCTATCGTCATCATCATCACTTCTTTCGATTTTGGTGGCTTCTCCGGCTTCTACACCCGCTGTGCCTTTGCCTCCACCAGCTGTGCCTCCACCATGACAACTGCTGTTGGTAAGAGTCTTCACTGCACCTATTGCAACAAGGATGGACATGTGGAACAGTTTTGCTACAACAAGAAGAAGGATCTTCGTCGTGGTGCTCGTCCTCCGAGGGGCACTGGAGGTTCCTCCTCACAGCAGAGTTCTGGTACCCCTGACACTCAGCAGCTTCTCACATTGCTAGGCCGCATGGTTGCTTCTGCCTCGTCTGGTTCTGCTGGTTCTGCTGCTCAGTCTTCCGATGAGAGACCACCTTCTACTTCTCCTTCCTCAGGTACTTCACCTTGGATTCTTGATTCTGGTGCTTCCTTTCATATGACATCTGATTCCACCTGTCTTACTTTCATTAGTTCTTTAGCTGCTCCTATCACTGTCCACACAGCAGATGGTACCTCTCTTTCTGTCACAGGGCGAGGCACACTTTCCAATTCCTCTTTTCATGTTCCTGCTGTTTCTCATGTTCCAAAACTAACCATGCAGCTCACTGCTCTTGCCGAACCGACTTCTTATCGTGATGCTGTTGTTCATCAGGAGTGGTAGCATGCGATGGCGGAGGAGATCGCTGCCCTTGAGCGTACTGGCACGTGGGATCTTATTCCTCTTCCTGCGCGTGTTACTCCTATCACGTGCAAGTGGGTCTATAAGGTTAAGACTCGCTCTGATGTTTCTCTTGAGCGTTACAAGGCTCGTCTTGTAGCGCGTGGTTTTCAGCAGGAGCATGGCCGTGACTATGATGAGGCTTTTGCTCCTGTCGCTCACATGACCACCGTTCGCACTCTTCTTGCTATGGCCTCTGTTCGACAGTGGTCTATCTCTCAGTTGGACGTCAAGAATGCCTTTCTCAATGGCGAGTTGCGTGAGGAGGTCTACATGCAGCCACCCCTGGGTATTCTATTCCTGAGGGTATGGTTTGTCGTCTTCGCCGATCTCTCTATGGCCTCAAGCAATCTCCTCGTGCCTGGTTTGATCGTTTCTCCTCTGTTGTCACTGCAGCTGGTTTTTCGGTGAGTGCTCATGATCCTGCTCTTTTTATCCACACTTCATCTCGTGGTCGGACGCT
This sequence comes from Dendrocalamus sinicus, assembly GCA_036346575.1. Taxonomy (NCBI): domain Eukaryota; kingdom Viridiplantae; phylum Streptophyta; class Magnoliopsida; order Poales; family Poaceae; genus Dendrocalamus; species Dendrocalamus sinicus. The sequence goes on along the minus strand of CM070648.1, from coordinate 32,976,790 downwards.
TCTCCTTTTGTATGTTGATGATATGATCATTACTGGAGATGATCCTCAGTATATCACTTTTGTCAAGGAGCGGCTTCATGAGCAGTTTCTTATGTCTGATCTAGGTCCTCTTCGCTACTTTCTTGGGATTGAGGTTATTTCTACTCCTGAGGGTTTCTATCTGTCCCAAGAAAAGTATATTCAGGATCTTCTTGATCGTGCCTCTCTTACTGATCAGCGGACAGCTGAGACTCCCATGCAGCTTAATGTTCATCTTCGTCCCACGCATGGTGAGCCTCTTACTGATCCTACTCGCTATCGTCATCTTGTTGGGAGCCTTGTTTATCTTGGTGTCACTCGCCCTGACATTTCGTACCCTGTGCATATCTTGAGTCAGTTTGTTTCTGCTCCCACTCAGCTCCACTATAGTCATCTTCCGCGTGTTCTACGATATCTTCGTGGAACTATCTCTCGTCGTCTCTTTCCCTCGCTCTAGCTCTTTCTGACTCGGGCATATTCGATGCCACGGGCTAGTGATCCCTCGATCGCGGTCTCTCTCTGCTTATTGCGTTTTTCTTGGTGGTTCTCTCATTGCTTGGAAGACTAAGAAGCAGACAGTAGTTTCTCGTTCGAGTGCTGAGGCTGAGTTGCGAGCTATGGCTTTGTTGACTGCGGAGGTTATTTGGCTACGGTGGTTACTTCAGGACTTTGGTGTTTCTATTTCTGCACCGACTCCTCTTTTGTCTGACAGTACAGGTGCTATTAGCATTGCTAAAGATCCGGTGAAGCATGAGCTTACAAAGCATATTGGTGTTAATGCTTCCTACATGCGGACACAGGTGCAAGACCAGATTGTTGCTCTTCAGTATGTGCCTTCTGAGTTTCAGTTGGTAGATTTCTTCACAAAGGCACAAACCAGGGCTCAACACAGTTTTCATCTCTCCAAACTTCATGTTGTTGATCCACCATAAGTTTGAGGGGGGGTGTTAGATGTGTATTATATAACTGTGTATTTACCCCATTGTATAAGGGGTTTCTTGCATATACGCCACCTGTACATGTATATGTATTGGCCCTTTGGCCACATGATGAATACACGCGCTATTCACAACAACGTGATCTTATATTTTCCTCAAATCAAGGGACCTGAAACCTTTCCTAACATAGGTTTTAACCACCTCGTACAAGTCATGGACTCTATCCATAACTCTATACGTCACACACGATGAAGCCTCCAGGATATCCCCTCCTGTATCTCCATCGTGCACCATCACAACGTGCTCTTGCATAAGACCAATCACCTCACGTGACCACCTGACCACCTAGACCTCATATTACCCCCTCCTAGTCTCGGTCCTCCTCGTCACTGACCGTGATCGTCTCTACGCCTCCACGCAGCATCCACCTTTGACCTCCATGTGCTCCAGCATGAGCTCAATCACCTCACGTGATATCCCGACCGCATGGACCTCAGATTACCCCCTCCTAGTCTCGGTCCTCCTTGTCACCGACCATGGCCGCTTCTATGCCCAGCTGCACATGCAAAGACCAAAGAAACCATCTCCCGGTACAACACATTAGCAAAACATACCCTTGTCTACCACCAGACAAGAACCACACCATCTACGACCATGCCCCAGATCGTTTACGACTAGTAAAGTCTATCGCTAACTGGAACAAACCCACTGACCACTTAATACGACCGCTAACTAAAAGTACTCGTAACCCACAAGTACTCGGAAACCACTCGCACCACTACTGACTGACTATCGAGTACCGACTATCGAGTATCGATCAGAAATCCTAGTTGCAAAATGTACTCAAAGCCTACGAGTACAGACAACATTCCGACACCCAATCACTTATCGTGATCATGAAACCACTTCTATCGAGTACCGAGTCGTCCAACTACGAGTACCTCAAGCAACAACATTCATCATTAACCACCACATATCGACCAATCAACCACTGGCTTAACACAAGTACTTAATGTACTCGAAGATCTCAAGAGTGGAGTACTCGTATCGACCATGAAAGTCTACGAGTACCGACCGTCAAACCTACGGCAACCGATCGTTAAGCCTCTGACTACCGAAGACAGAACAACAGACTGTGAAGTCTACGAGTATCGACAAGACTGCAAAATTTACGACCATGAAAATAGTCTGCAAAACCTATGACCATCGACCGCACAGCCCTTGACTATCGGCCAGTAAAACCCTCGACTATCGAGTACGACCAGTAAGGTTTACGACTATCGAGGACTGTAGCTACGACCATGAATACAGTTTGCAAAACCTACGACCATCGAGTACTGTAGGTATGACCATAAAAGCAGTCTGCAAAACCTACGACCATTGAGTACTGTAGCTACGATCATGAAGGCTGTCCGTAAAACTTATGACCATCGATCGCAAAGCCCTCGACTATTGACCAGTAAAACCTTCGTCTATCGAGTACGACTAGTAAAGTCTATGACTATCAAGTACTGTAGCTACAAGTACCTGCCATGGTTGTAAAATCGAAGTCACATTGCCGTGGTCGAAAGGTCGAAGTCGTACTGCCGTGGTCGAAAGGTCGAATTTGTACTACCGTGGTCAAAGCCAGACGTAGTCGACAGCTGCCGTGGTCGAAAGTTGCCGTGGCAGCTGCCGTGGCCGTAAGCCAGACGTGGTTGACAGCTGTTGTGGTCAAAGATTGTATGTGGTTGTAAGCCAGATGTGGTCATGCTGTGGTCGAAGTATGCCGTGGTCGAAGTCTGAAATTTGTGGTCGTTTGGCCATACCGTGGTCGTAATTTGCATGCCATGGTCGTAATATGACGCAGGAGCCGACTAAGGGCACTCGAAGCAGTACACAGACCAAGTCTTTCACAAACGCAAAATTCAAACCAAACCAAATGTCAATTATTTATCATATCTTTATTTACGACAATCCACATGGTCTAACAAAAAAATGTTAGCTCATCACGGACAATACAAAGTAATATGAGAAAAAAAGAAAAGACAAAAAAACCTAAAAGACCAGAAAAGACGAAGTTAAGAAACTAGAAGCTAAAAGCCCAACGGAGAAGCCAAAATGAGCAATGGAGAAGCTTGAAATGCAAATTAGCTAGGTCTGCTTGTGACCTGGCCAAAAGCATGATGGCAAACTGCCTTGCTATTTGTTTATCACTCAGATGTGATGAGTTTTGTTCCATTGCTGTCTTCAGTCTTCTGATTTAACATGCGCTGCTAAATTGTTGTTTATGATATTGTCGGCCTTGGTGACTGATACTCATCTTGATGTTTAGTTGCTTTACCAATCTAGTTTTGTTGCTTGGGTTTCGGCATGCTACTCTCTTATCTGATGGGAGTGCTGGCCTGCTTGTTTTCTGCATTGCTGCAAGTGCTTTTTAAGATTAACTTGAAGGTGATAGTTTTGTGTGCTGCATTTTTTTTCTTTTGAGAAGGGTGTACCGCATTGTTAAGAGAGGCATTAGCTATTATTTATTGTTCTAAAACATAGGAGATGTTTATGCCTTTATAGTGTAAATCTGCTTTATATATGTCTTCCATGGTCTTCTGCAAAATTCACAAATATCCTGATTCTTTAGTTTTGCATAACTATTTTTGTGAATTCCATTAGTTGACTTACCACTACCCTGTTTACACAACTTCTGATGTTTTGTTGTATAGCAGTTTAAGGGCTGATATTCTCCAAAATCCATATAGGCGGTATGCATGTCTTGAGTACATTCATCATAAGATTGTAGCTTGTGTATGTGGAATACATTCCCATTCTAACCGAATTTCTGTGCTCATTTTTGTGATAACTGAGAGGTAATAAAATGTGTTTGCCATTTTTGTTGAGCATGTGCCCATAATCTCTCTTACATTGCAAATGCAAATGTGGTCAATAAGCGTACAAGTCACAGCACAATCAGGTTAGCACAAACAAGTTACACCTGCTCTGCTGTTCACATGTACTTTGTTACTAGTTAAAGCTGAACTTTTTCTAGCGACTGGCTATTTCAGACAGAAACAAACTAGCCTAGAACTGCGGCGAGCAACTCCTTCAATAGCGACCATTTTTTTTGCCCCCTTTCTCCAAGAAATGTTCTTGCAGATGCGAAACATTTCCTCCTCAGGGAGCTTGAAAAGAAAATTCAATCTTTGTCGTAATGCACAACGCCTTTAAGTGATCTAATCAAAGCTACTCCTTTATGATCGCCCAGACGGCGTAGACGATTCCTGGCAGGTACCCGAAGAAGGACAGGATCAGACAGATCCAGAACTCAATCTGCGCCCAACCGCGACACAAGGACCAGTTAGATGACGAATTCCGGAAGAAATGCCATTCCAATGCGTAAATGCGCATGTAAAGGCCAACTCATATCGATCGCGCGCCGGTGTGTGGAAGTGCGTACCTCACAGCCGAACTTGAGGAAGACGCCGAGAGGAGGGAGGATGATGGCGAGGATGAGGTCGAGGAAGGTCGCCGTGTTGTCCGCCATCGAGCAGAGCCTGCTTGTGGAGGTCAGGCAACGGCCAGACGCATACGAGGGAGGCAAATGTACATGCAACGGGGATGGATCGATCGATCACCGGTGAGCCCGGGGCTTTCTTACGGTTGCGGACGCGTGAAGCCAAGCCACGGGGATGCATGCATGCGCGGATGGCAAGGCTGTGCCAGGCTCGGCGGGTTGGCTATGGCGGACGAGGGCCAGGGACCAAATGAACGGCGGCTTTCTGCAATTTACGAGTGGTTAGAATAACGTTGAGAAGAGAAGCATTGGGGAATGGACGCTGGCTAGCACCATTGCAGAACCGAGCGGTTACCTGGTTTCCTGTTGAAATTCATGCATGGCAGAGAGCTTCCTCTCGCGCTCTCTCCGTGCGCGCGCGCGTCTGCGTGTGCTTGAGTTGTGCGGTAGCAAAAGCCTGATCATATATCAGATCAAGGTAAGCATAGATCTCAAATATCCCAGACCCTGTACCTTGTTGCCAGGCAGGCTCACGAGGGATGGCTTCTTTTGATTCAAACCATAATTGGATTGGAGTGTGGAGGAATCGTCGCTGGCGATCAGCCCAATCGATTTCTCTGCTATGCAAAACCAGATCAATTACAGAAGATAGAAATAGTAGGTTGAAAACACAAAGAGATAGAGAGAACTCCTGGTCTTTCTTTATTGCTTTCTTTCTGATTCCATATACAAAACAGCCAATAGTACTATCTATTTATAGCCTAATTGTGATGTGCCTATCATGGCCAAAGTTTCAAACCCAGACTCAGGTTTCTTGATACCCCCCTTGGGTACTCATCCGACATGTTCATGTCTCATCAAAACTCCATAAAAAACTAGTGGGAAAAATTTGGAGAAACAGTATATGATACATGTTATGCTGTGTTGCATGAATTGCTTCATTAAAAACCTTGGTCGAGAAACTTCAGGAAAACTCGTTAAGGGAAAAAGAGTACAATCCATCCAATTTCATTTAATCTTCATGATTTATTCTTTGGGTACTCGATCTTAATAATCAAGTTTTAATAACAAGCTTGAGAAAAATACCTCTCTAAATTCTGCACTTCTCTAAATCTCATCATTCCAATTTCTCGTACGCATATTTCAAAACTAGATGCTGAGAGTGACTTAGTGAATAAATCTGCAAGATTTTCATATGACTTAGTATGCAGTACCTTAATTTCGTCCATCTTTTGCAAGTCATGAGCATAGAAGAACTTGGGGTTGATATACTGAGATTATACAAAATCCATTATGGGATCATCGTATAAATACACTAGGACAATTTTCATTATTCGTGTAGCCTTTTTGTGCATAGAAAGTCGTTTAAGCGATTATATCACATCCTGCCTGATTGCTTGAGTCCATACATGATTTCCCGAGTTTCACACTGTACAGATTTCGATTTGGTTTGTCTTAGTTTGAGACAGGGATACCTTTAGGTACCTTCATATAAATTTTCAAATCCAACTTTCCATAAAGGTATGTAGTTACCACATCCATCAATTTCATTTCTAAATTTAGGTTTACTGCCATTGAGATTAAGTATCTAAAGGTGATTCCAGTCATTACTGGGGAGTAGGTTTCTTCATAATCAACTCCTAGACGTGGAGTGAAACCTTGTGCAACAAGCCTTGTTTTATATCTTACAACTTCATTTCTTTCATTTCTCTTTCGAACAAATACCCATTTATGCCCTACAGGGTGCACATGGAGAGGTGTGTGGCTTACGGGCTCAAACACCTCTCTTTTGTTCAGAGATAATAATTCAGTTTCATTGCCTTCTTCCAATCTTCTCAATCTGATATTTTCTTACATTCAGCGAGCGATGCAGGCTCTAGATTAAGATCGATGATTGTGGCAATTTTCTTTGTAAAGTAGATATCAATATTGGCTATTGCCCTATCATGGACTCTCCCGTATGCACATAGTTTATAGCTATTTCATTATGAGTTGCTTCTTTTTGTGCTTCTCCTTGCTCATCGCTTCTTCTAGTTGCAGTGACAAGTCCATTTAGTTTTTCAGCTCCGATGTGTGCGCATACATTCATGCTGATTTCTCCTTCCATGGGACTATCGGACTAAGGTCTTTGGGGACCGAATTCTAGGAAGTATTCTTCTCCGTAGCCTTCCCCACGAAAGAAAGGCTGTCTTTGCTAGTTGTCTCCCAGTACAACCACTTTTTCTAGTACGACCATGAAGACTGAGTGAACATTTGTATGTACTTCTCCATCTTGCCATCATGGAGCTTCAAACCATAGCTCCCGGTAATTGTGGTCTTCCTGCTCATTTCGTAGTAATACCGAAAGAGATTGAGGTTCATAGGAATCCCCAGATAAGCCTCACATAGGTACACGAATACACTCAACATGATAATAGAATTAGGAACTAAGTTCACCAATTTGACCCTAAGTGTTCGAGTATGATTGTAAGAAAAGGATGAGTTGAAAGATGAAGGCCACACTCACAGTATGCCTGGAACACTGGGATTTGTTTGACCTGCTTGATGGCCAGTTTTGTCCGACAACTTCAATCCACTTCATGAATTTCCACGGAGGAATTTTCTCAGTATCCTTCAATGCCCTCAATTTCGCACCATCCATCTCTGACATCGGCCAATTGGATAATGGCTTTGTCATTTTCTCGAGTGATTGGTTTGGATTTGGAAGAGATTGGAGGAAGAAGATGACTTGGTCAGTGGCGGAAAGCTCGAAACAGATTGGAGCGCAAGGGGAAAGTAAGGAGACCCAAAAGTTACCCCGAGGTAAGCTTTTATAACAGTATGAGTAATCTATCTCGGTAACTGATCTAGCGCACAGATCGGTGGAAATTGATTGGAATTTATTAGTTCCTCTATTTGAAGTCCGTCTATCTTTATAACTCAAGCAAAACTAGCTTATTGACCAAAATTGTTTCTGGTCGATGAGAGTCGAAAAGGCTTTGCTTTCAACCGTCCTTCATCTATGACATCACTTTATCAAGTAAGTTACTTTTACTTGAAGTTAGGAGCTAGATGACAAGGATATAATAATTCTCTAATTATTACATCATTATATTCTTCGAGTATACCCCTTATCGATAAGGGAGAAGTTTAACAGAGTAGTCGTAAGTTCTTCTACGACTATATGGTCGTAAGTTCTTCTACGACCACATGGTCATAAGTCTTTGTACGACCATGCCTTAATCGTAAGTTCTTCTATGACTTAATAGTCGTAAGTCCTTCTACGAGTACATGGTCGTAAGTCCTCCTATGACTACAAGGTCATATATTCTTCTACGACCACTCCTTAGTCGTAAGTTCTTCTACAACCAGATAGTCATAAGTTGTCCTGCAACCATCTCGTGGCTGTGGATCTTTCTATGACCAATCTATCTCCGATTGGTTTGTCTACGATGACCTACACATCATGGGTTCGTTTGACAAGGCGGTTAGAACGTGCGCTTATTCCTAATAACCGCGCATGATCTCTCTCTGACAACAATCGTCACACAATGAATGGGCCACCACGTCTTTCTGACAATAACTTCCACCAGACGGTTATCTCCCGAAGCGTTGAGACATTTTTTGGCGTAGGGCAATGACCGTCGCTTCGTCAACTATATAAAGATTAATGCCAGAGAGAGATCCGATCCAATGGAAGTTAGACTTAGTGTAAGACAATTCACGTTACTTTCTCCGTTATAGTCAGCCTCCTGAGTAATAGCTACACAGGACGTAGAGTTATTATTCTCCGAGGAGAAAGACCGGACCTGTATAAAAATTCTCATATCTCTGCACTACATGATCATAAATCCAGTCTTCTAGGGTTCCCCGAATCCAAACAAATCATATGTAAGATCGATATTAAAATATCAACAGATACAAATACAGTTTTCCCAGATACGAATACAAATACGAATAATATCGAACACAAATACGAAGTGAATATGAATCAAATCGAATACATGCATGAATATTTCTCAGAACATAAAAATCCTTTAAATTGCACACACAAAATGAACAAAAAAATATAACTAGTTTATTTGATCTAAACATTTATGAAGAACATTAATGAATTTTCATATAGGCTAAGGTTTCTTCTCTAACTCTGTGTATTGATGTATATGTTAATATATGATGGGCTATGAAAGTATCATGTAAATGAACTGGGCTAAAATAGCGGGTATAGGATGCGGATATCTAGCCCCTGAATATCCGGATAATTCGAATCCATATTCGACGGATAATGAGCTACCGAATCCATATTCGTGTCCGAAAGAGAAAATCCATATTCGTTTTCGATCAGATACTATCCGATAAATATTTGAGCTGACAGAATCCACATTCGAAAATTATCTAGATCGGTCGAAAACTATCCGATCCGTTTTCACCCCTACTTCTCATAGTGAAAGACTGAGAACAAGCTAATGCATGAGCTCAACACTGCGTGGAGAATCCGGAGTTGAAACACACGTTCAAGAATCGCTATTTAGACAATACCTACGCTTCCTAGAGCATGGATGTATTCATTGTACCTTTTCTGATGGTTTACATGTACTACTGAGTTATAGGCTGTACTTTTTTCTTTGCTAATATTTTCTCAAGTTGAGTTTTTACTTGGCAAAATTTTTAACGAGGCAGCAATTTAAACATTAATAAAGCTCATTATTACATTTCTATAATTTATTTTATGTTTTTTGAATTCTACACAATTTTTTTGGAATTATTATTGTTGTGGCTACAGGCCAAACAGTAAAGAGGGGGACTCGTAGGAGAGGAAGAGGAGAGCCAGATCCATGGGAGAGTTGGTGAGAATGAGAGGATATCCCCCTTTGCCCCTCCTAGGGGTTTATATATATGAGTGGGGTAGAATGGGAAATTCCCATTCTACCCCTTAGTACTTACAAAGGATGAGGGTACATTGGTATATTTACACTGGTATATTCCTCTACACTATTGGGCCTATTACATGCTGAACTAGTTGCACGGCCCAGTCGCGGGGGTTACGCTACCCCACAACAGTACTCCTCGGCGGAAGCGGCGAGGTCCCGATGGGCAAGCTGACGTGATCAACTATCCCAGCCCCCCGTTCCCCGACAGCAAGCGTAAGGGTGCCGACTAGTGAGCCGATGCAACTGGTAGTTTGTAGACCCCAGAGGCAATGCCTACGAAGAAATCAGTGAACTCCTGCGCTGAATTCGACGCCGTCCCGCTAAGGCGATGCCTACGAGGCGGACAGCGCAGTCACGCGCCGAGGACGTGCCGTCCCGCCGAGGCCATGCCTACAAGGCGGACGGCGCAGTCGGGCGCCGAAGACGCGCCATCCAGCCGAGGCGATGCCTACGAGGCGGATGGAGCAGTGGAGCGCTGGCGCCGTGCCGTCCCGCCGAGGCGATGCCCACAAGGCAGACGGCGAAGTCGAGCGCCAGAGCCGTGCCGTCCCGCCGAGGCAGTGCCTACAAGGCAGACGGCGAAGTCCTGCGCCAGGGCCGTGCCGTCCCGCCGAGGCAATGCCTCCAAGGCGGACGGCGGAGTCGAGCGCCGAAGATGGGCCATCCCGCCGAGGCAGTGCCTACAAGGTGGACGGCGGAGTCGAGCGCCGAGGTCGTGCCGTCCCGCCGAGGCGATGTCTACAAGGCGGACGGCGGAGGCGAGCGCCAAAGGTGTGCCGTCCCGCCGAGGCGATGCCTACGAGGCGGACGGCGCAGTGGAGCACCGGCGCCGTGCCGTCCCGCTGAGGCGATGCCTACGAGGCAGACGGCGAAGTCGAGCGCCAAAGCCGTGCTGTCCCGCCGAGGCAGTACCTACAAGGCGGACGGCGGAGTCGAGCGCCGAAGACGTGCCGTCCCGCCGAGGCGATGCCTACAAGGCGGACGGCGGAGTCAAGCGCCAAAGACGTGCCGTCCCGCCGAGGCAGTGCCAACAAGGCGGACGGCGGAGTCGAGCGCCGAGGTCGTGCCGTCCCGCCGAGGCGATGCCTACAAGGCGGACGACGGAGTCGAGCGCTGAAGACGTACCGTCCCGCAGAGGCGATGCCTTCAAAAACAGTGCCCGCGGAGCGCGGGCGCTTGTGGTGTAGGCCGAGGGCCCTACGCACCGAGGCAGGAAGGCGACACCGCCGTTCCCCTACCTTCAAAAAGAGTGCCCGCGGAGAGCGGGCGCTTGCGGCGTAGGCCGAGGGCGCTACGTACCAAGGCAGGGAGGCGACACCGCCGTTCCCCTACCTTCAAAAAGAGTGCCCGCGGAGAACGGGCGCTTGCGGTGTAGGCCGAGGGCGCTACGCACACAGAGGCAGGGGGCGATACCGCCGTTCCCCTACCTTCAAAAAGAGTGCCCGCGGAGAGCGGGCGCTTGCGACGTAGGCCGAGGGCGCTACGCACCGAGGCAGTGAGGCGACACCGTCGTTCCCTACCTTCAAAAGAGTGCCCGCGAGAGCGGCGCGCGGCGTAGGCCGAGGCGCCACGCACACGAGGCAGGGGCGTACCGCGTGCCCCTACCTTGAAAAAGAGTGCGCGCGGAGAGCGGGCGCTTGCGGCGTAGGCCGAGGGCGCTACGCACCGAGGCAGGGAGGTGACATCGTCGTTCCCCTATCTTCAAAAAGAGTGCCCGCGGAGAGCGGGCGCTTGCAGCGTAGGCCGAGGGCGCTACGCACATAGAGGCAGGGGCGATACCGCCGTTCCCCTACCTTCAAAAAGAGTGCGCGCGGAGAGCGGGCGCTTGCGGCGTAGGCCGAGGGCGCTACGCACGAGGCAGGGAGGTGACATCGCCGTTCCCCTACCTTCAAAAAGAGTGCCCGCGGAGAGCGGGCGCTTGCGGCGTAGGCCGAGGGCGCTACACACCGAGGCAGGGAGGCGACACCGCCGTTGCCCTACCTTCAAAAAGAGTGCCCACGGAGAGCGGGCGCTTGCGGCGTAGGCCGAGGGTGCTACGCACACAGAGGCAGGGGGCGATACCGTCGTTCCCCTACCTTCAAAAACAGTGCCCGCGGAGAGCGGGCGCTTGCGGCGTAGGCCGAGGGCGCTACGCACAGAGGCAGGAAGGCGGAGCCGCCGTTCCCCTACCTTCAAAACGAGTGTGCACTCTCTGGTGCAGCACGCGTGAAGGCACGATATCCTGGTGGTGCATTGCTAATGCGATGCACTCCCTGGTGTGTCGGCCATCGTGCAGTTTTTATACTCCGTAGAGTGCGTGGGATAAACATCCACGTCTTATTTATACTCCGGAGAGTACGCATGAGGACAATGTCCATGCGTGCATGGCATGCGCGTCTTGTTTATGCTCCGTAGAGTGCGCAGGGACAACATCCGCGTCTTGTTTATACTCCGTAGAGTGCGTGGGATCAACATCCACGTCTTATTTATACTCCGGAGAGTACGCATAGGGACAATGTCCATGCGTGCGCGGCATCCGCGTCTTGTTTATACTCCGTAGAGTGTGTGCGGAGGCGGACCTCGACGCTACGTCTTATTTAGAGTCCGTAGACTGCGTGCGGAGGCAAGCCTCCGTGCGTTGCGGGCGGTGAGGGTGCGTGCGGAGGCGGATCTCGACGCTACGTCTTATTTAGACTCCGTAGAGTGCGCGCGGGGGCGTCCCCCCGTTGCGTCTTATTTATACTCCGTAGAGTGCGTGCGAAGGCGGACCTCGACGCTACGTCTTATTTAGAGTCCGTAGACTGCGCGCGGAGGCAAGCCTCCGCGTGTTGCGGGCGGTGAGGGTGCGTGCGGAGGCGGACCTCGACGCTACGTCTTATTTATACTCCGTAGACTACGCCAAGGCGCAAGGCCGTCGTGCGATTTAAATCAAAAAAGAGAGCCAGAACAGAGGCATCAAAGAAATGGCCGAAGACTTGCGACGACAAAATGCTCCAGAACGCGACACTGGGAAAAAGCATTAGATGCCATGGTAACCCAGAGCAGGCAAAAACTGGAGAAGTGAGCACGGCCAAATCAAATGCTTTTAGAATGGAACTGTGGTCGCAACAAGTAACATGACGCACAACTATTTTCTTGAAGCCACGCACGCAAGAAAATGCAGTGGGGATTATTAGAGCCGTGCACGTACTCACATGCGGTGCGTGCCGGGCGGGGCGGTGGCGACGTGAAGTAGACTCAGCTGGTGCGGAGATGTGGACTACCTCGGAGACTTCGTGGGGACTTCGCGCCTGCATGCAATGTACATTCAGATGTGACTTCGCGACGCCAGGCCGGATCCTCATGCCATGAAGCCCAGAATCTGTCATCTCGGCGTGGGGTAGACTTCGCCGCGTGGTTCGCCGAAGCGCAGGTCGACGCGGGGCGTCGAGGAGCAGCAAGGCGCCCACCGCTTGCGGAGGTGACGCGCAACGCGAAGGCATGGAGGCTTACGCGGGGGCCAGGCGGAGCGCACATGCAAAGCTAACCAGCGCTTGCAGCACTCAAGCAGAGTGAACTGACTCCCTGCATACATCCATCCACGTCGAGCTCGGGCCGGAGACTTCGGGCAGGAGACTTCGCGAACGCATGCCAGAGACTTCGCGCACGTGCGCCGGCGACCTCGAGTCGGAGACTTCGGGCTGGGGCTTTGCGCATGCGTGGAGTCGCGGGAGGCTTCGCGAACGCACGCCGGAGACCTCGTGTACGTGCGCCGGCGACCTCGAGTCGGAGACTTGAGGCTGGGGCTTCGCGCATGCGTGGAGTTGCGGGAGGCTTCGCGAACGCACGTTGGAGACCTCGCGTACGTGCGCGGGCGACCTCGAGTCGGAGACTTCGGGCTGGGGCTTCGCGCATGCGTGGAGTCGCGGGAGGCTTCGCAAACGCATGCCGGAGACCTCGCGTACGTGCGCCGGCGACCTCGAGTCGGAGACTTCGGGCTGGGGCTTCACGCGGCGAGGAGTCGCGGGAGGCTTCGCGAATGCACGCCGGAGACCTCGCGTACGTGCGCCGCGACCTCGAGCCGGAGACTTCGGGTTGGGGCTTCACGCGGCTAGGCGAAGGCCGGCGTAGCAGCTTTGGAGGCGACCTCGGTGGGGCGAGGGGTCCCACTTCGTGCAGAGCCACTCCCTGGACGGCGGTCAGTGCCGCCGATGCGAAGACCATGCAGAGCGGAGGGCCGCGCTACTTCGGCCGAGGGCGCAGAGGCGGATGCATTTCGTGCCAGGCTTGCCTGTTGTAAGGTCTTACGACCTCCCAGGATCTTTTACGATCGGTTAGAGTCGTTTACGACCTGTGAGAATCAAATACGATCGGTTCAGAGTACTAACGACCAATTCCGAACGCTTCAATCTCCTCCGATCGCCTTTTCAACGTGGTCGTAAATTTCTCAGCAATTTACGATCGCTCCGCGATATCGCTGCCTTCCTTCAGCCGCTCAAGATACCGTGATCGAAGCCTTCTACGATCACGCGGTGATCTTGGCGATCATCGCATTCACCGTGGTCGAACACCCGCACGACCACGTTCACTTCCTTCAGCGTGGTGGAGTCGCCCGACCACGTTCGCCTTTCCGGTGTAGTCGTAGCTCGTTACGACCACCTTCGACTCCTTACGACCACATTCACCGTGGTCGTAGCCTTCCTGCGTAGTCAATCCCCACGACCACGTTGTTGGCTCCTTAGCGTGTCGTAAAATCACCGCCTTTGCCGTGGTCGTAGCGCCTCCCGACTACGCCTGCTGGAACTTTGTCGTGGTCGTAACTCCTCCTGATCACGCTTGCGGTGATCGTGAGTCCTTCTGACCACGTCTAATGCAAACACACGACAAAACAATGCTCTGTGTTTCTCCCTCTTTTTGGTCTTTTCTCAATTGCTTGGTACATCTTGGTTACATGACTACGTCTCCTTTTATACCCGGTTCTACGATTTTAACACGGGTTCGACTACAATTACAATTCCGACTCTGACTCCTTTTCGACTACGACTTCTACTGTCTTACCGGTCTGACCGGGACTCCAACCCGACTTCGTCTAGAACTCGGTCTCAACTTCGACTTCTGATTTCTCCTCTGTCTTGACTTCGATTACTTCCAAACTTTGTATGCGTCTTCTAAAACAAGATTATTTCCAACATTCTCTCCCTAATCTTGTTTTAGTAACTTCCATCATGTCGATCTTCTTCCTTGATCACTTTGACGTTCTCCTGCTTCTGCTTCTTCCTTGACCAGGGCTTGGGGTGGGCATTGCTCTCACAGCCTTTGCTCTGGTCGTTTCCTTCCTGCTCACATTTTCTCCACCAGCAACTCGTTTCACTGCTGTGTGGTTTCGACCATCGTCCTTCACGCCATGCTTTCTCCCGCCACCTCGGGATCCAAACTCCACGCTTTTGACTGCCTTCTTTTGGTCTTGTGGGAGCTCCTCCTAAGCTTCTGATTTCCACAACCTTGCTTACTTCATGTGATCTACGCTGACCACTCAAGCTCTTGTTGCTTCGACCTTCCTTTGCGCCAGTTGCACCTGGTACAACTTGACCTTGCTTCCCTCCATCTGCATGCGAGTAAGCACCTCCTGTGTCGTTTGCTATGACTTCGCCTGCTGTGTGTGGTCGATGTCGACCCCCTTGGCCACCCCTTCTCTTCTCGGCTGCGGTTGCAACATGTGGCCCGTGTCGACCACTGTTTACTTCATGCGACCAGTGTCGTCCACTCGGGCCGATGCTTCAACCGCTTAGGCTGATCCTGGGACCTGTTCGTGCAGGTAGTCGTTCGAAATCGACTACTCGCGCACCCCTGGTTTGATGTGGTTGTAATGTGTTTCGACCACGTTCAATCTTGTTTGCCATAGTCGATTGTCCTCTCGACCACGTCCAATCACTTCAGCCGACTTGTTCGTTACGACTTCAGGCTTTTTTCTGCCGTCTGCCACGACTTGTTTTTCTCCCGACTTGCTTGTTATGACTTCAGGCTGGCCTTCGACTACCAGTAGATGAAGTCGTTCATATTCTGGTTCCTCCAGAACCCTTTGCATGCCATCTGGTTTCCAGATTTTCAATGGTAGCTTGTACAACCGATTTGCTGACTTTTGCACCTTCATTAGCAGCCGCTCTCTGTTGTCGAAAACTCTCAGGTGATTACCTTTTAGCTCGATCCGGCAACCTCCTTTGGTCAGTTGTCCAAGACTTATGACATTGCTGTAAAGACTTGGTATGTAATATACATCTGACAATGGTCTTCGACTTCCATCCTTGCACTTCAACAGAATTGTCCCCTTTCCTCTGATCTGCACGGTTGAGCCGTCTCCAAACTTCACTTTGCCGAGCACTTTCTCATCTAGCTTATGAAACATTGAATATGTTCCTGTCATATGATTGCTAGCTCCATTGTCGAGGTACCAATCTGACTGTTCCTGAGACTCCTCTCCCTTCTCCATCAAACTAGGAAACACCTTCCCTTCATTCAGTAACACCATTGTCGGTTCTTCAATAGTGCAGTGCGACAACAACAGCGTTGGTTCTGTGAGTTCAGAGGTTTGAGCTATGTTGACTTCTTCGACTTTCTTCTTGCTCCTGCATTTTGCAGCATAGTGCCCATACTTCTTGCGGTTATGGCATTGAATGTGGCCGACATTCCACAAAGATAGTGACCATACTTCTTGCAGGCATGGCACTGGATGTGGCTTTTGCATTCAGCAGCGTCATGCCCGAATTTTTCACATTCGGAGCATTGAATATGAGATTTATCTTGAGATCTTCTACCTCGACCAGTTCCACGACCTTGCTGGCCATATGAATCATGCGGTCCGGCTTGTATTGGTTCCTCATGTCTTCTCTCACGAGCAAGGCTTGTTGATTGTAAGATCCTTGTCCTTCGTTGTCGGCTTGGTAACTCTTGAGAGCTGCTCGTGTGCTTTGAGCGCTCGGTTACCTCCTCAATCTTCATCTTGAGAGGTCTTGCGAGTACATAAGTGTGGTTACGACCGGGAGAAACTTCTGCGCGTGCGCAGATACTTCTTCACCGCCACCTCGTCTTTCAGGTCGTCGCCGAGAGATTTGATCTCATTTACGACTTCGTTGAATCGACCAGAGAACTCTTCTACTGTTTGATTCTTTCCCATCTTCATGGCTTCAAATTCACTCCTCAATGTTTGGAGTCGAACTTCCTTCACTCGGTCTACTCCTTCATGCATGGTTTTCAGAGTAGTCCAGACATCTCGAGCAGTCTCCTTCCCAATCAATTGTCGCATCATTGAATCGGGAACGGCTTGATAGATCGCCGCCATCGCCATCTTGTCTAGTCGTTCATCAACGACCTTGTCTTTCTCTTTCGGTTCAACTGGCCCCAGACACCCTGCGCGATCATGTTGACCTTCACCTTCATCGCCCAGATCGGGTAATTGTCCGAATCGAGGATCGCATCGCAGCGACACGCTTTCCTTCATTTTTGAAGCCTCCGCCATGGTTCACCGAGGCTCTGATACCAACTGTTGTAGAGTCTTACGACCTCCCAGGATCTTTTACGACCGGTTAGAGTCGTTTACGACCGGTGAGAATCAAATACGATCGGTTCAGAGTACTAACGACCAATTCCGAACGCTTCAATCTCCTCCGATCGCCTTTTCAACGTGGTCGTAAATTTCATCGTAGCAATTTACGATCGCTCCGCGATATCGCTGCCGCGCCTTCCTTCACCGCTCAAGATACCGTGATCGAAGCCTTCACGATCACGCAGTTGATCTTGGCGATCATCGCTCACCGTGGTCGAACACCCGCACGACCACGTTCACTTCCTTCAACGTGATCGAGTCGCCCACCACGTTCGCCTTCCGGTGTAGTCGTGAGCTCGTTACGACCACCTTCGACTCTTACGACCACATTCACCGTGGCCGTAGCCTTCCCTGCGTAGTCGATCCCCTTACGACCACGTTGTTCGCTCCTTAGCCGTAGTCGTAAAATCACTGTTCCTTTGCCGTGGTCGTAGCGCCTCCCGACTACGCCTGCTGGAACTTTGCCATGGTCGTAACTCCTCCTGATCACGCTTGCGGTGATCGTGAGTCCTTCCGACCACGTCTTACGCAAACACACGATAAAACAATGCTCTGTGTTTCTCCCTCTTTTTGGTCTTTTCTCAATTGCTTGGTACATCTTGGTTACATGACTACGTCTCCTTTTATACCCGGTTCTACGACTTTAACATGGGTTCGACTACGATTACAATTCCGATTCCGACTCCTTTTCGACTACGACTTCTACTGTCTTACCGGTCTGACCGGGACTCCAACCCGACTTCGTCTAGAACTCGGTCTCAACTTCGACTTCTGATTTCTCCTCCGTCTTGACTTCGATTACTTCCAAACTTTGTATGCGTCTTCTAAAACAAGATTATTTCCAACATTGCCTTCGGTGGAAGAGTTGGTATTTCATGCATATCATAGGAGATGCATACTTCGCGCACGCGTACGTAGAAGTACACTCCCTGCATGCACACGCTGATGTATACTCTCGCCGTCCCGCGTATACCATGTGTCTTCGGGGAAGCGAAGGCGCGGCTCGGTGTGGAGGCTTCGACGCGGAGTCCGTATGAAGCTCGGAGAAGGAGCGCAAAGACTTGCAACGCGGAGGGCCTACGCCGTGCGCGGAGACTCGGCGACCGGAGACCAGACGGGCGGAGCTTGAGGTAGATCCGAGCGGCGCGGAGACTGCAGAGCGGACACTTGACGCTAGCTCGACGTCGGCGCCTGGAATCCCGCATTGCGCGTGAGAAGTCCAAGCACTGCGGCCTCAGCCGGAGGCGAAGCTAGGCGTGGCCAGTCGCTGTCGAAGCCCTCGTCCTCAGCATCTGGCGGCGTCCAGTACGGGTCCACTCCTTCGCCCGCGTGCTCGAGGCGGCGAACGACAAGGACGACCCGCACGGCGGGCGGTACGTCTGCATGCAGGAGCGAGCTGCCAGGATGCCGCCGCCTTCGGGCGAAAACTGGCAGGCTGCTCCGCGAGCGCCAGGAGCGTCGGCGACGTGCTCGGCGCTGGTGCGAGGACCCGGGTAGCTTCTTTCCTTGGCGGGGACTCCGGTAGACCTTCTCCGTGGGAGCCGCCCCCTCAGGTAGTGCCCCATCCCCAGTAGTCACGGCAGCATCAGACGAGCACCCAACGTGGCGCTGGGGCGCGCGGAAGCCGGGGCGTGAGCACGGAGGTGGAGGCGCGGAGTCGGAGTTGCATTCGTCGATGCGGATCAGCGTCCTATGCACGCGCGGCCGGAGCACGGAAGGTTGACGGCAGCAAAACACGGAGGCGGAGCCTGATGTACCTGCAAGCAGGCGCACATGTTCGCCAACACGACATTCTTGCCGCCGTTCCCTGGCCGCCGCCGGAAGAAGCGTCGCGCGGCGAGCTCGACGAACACCCAGTCGCCGTGCTTTCTGCAGGCGCCCAGCAGCAAGACGCGGAGGCAGAGCCTGGCAGTACACGGAGGCGGAGCCTGAGCGCTTACATGAGTCATGCAAGCCTCATAAAGTAGTGAAGAAGGTCCTCCGAGTAGTCCAGGCTCTCCGAGTAGTCCCTCTATGCATGCATGGATGGAATAAATACGTGAGTATGCATGCACGGGTGGACATGTGCCACGTATGTAGCAATGCATGCAGCCTCATCTCGCCATATTTCCATGGTTGCCATCGTGAACACATGCATTGAAAGTTGCAAATGGTTGAAGCCCGAGGTGGACGCCGCAAGCGAGGAGGCCGTGGCCGCGCCGCTCGAAGTCGTAGAATCCGGAGCGAAGTCAGCGGCGAAGGCTTACGCCCCGAGGTCTGGAGCTGCCGAAGTCGTGACGTAGTCGTAGGCGCTTCGCTTCCGGACTCCGCGCGAGTACTGCCCCGCGCTTCATCATCTCCGCCGCGCAGCCCACGCTCTCCCGCATCTCGTAGTGCAGGCACGGCATCACTTCCTCGAGCAGCCTCATTCGGCCAACGCTGTCGCTGGCGGACACCAGCGGCCTCAGCCGCGAACGCCACTGCCGGGATAAGGCTGCAGTTTTCGGCTGGAGAAGGAAACCTGCGATGCGTGCGGCGGGAGAGAGAGAAAAAAATCGTGCATGCATGGACAGCTACACTGGCTATAATCACCTAACGCGTGCATGCAGGTACGTACGGGGAGGAGCTGAAGCACACGCGTTTCTCTTCTTTTTTTTTTTTTTGCCTGTACACATGCATGAGTGGACGACGAGCGGAGACGGAGCTGGTCGTCGGCCACGCGGAGACGAGCGAAGTCAGAGCTGGTCGTCAGCCGCGCGGAGACGAGCGGAGCCGGGGCTGGTGCGGAGCGCGAAGACTTGCAGCGCGGAGACCATGCAACACGCGGAGATAGACGCTTCGCACCTATGTTTGCTTTTTCCTGCATGAAGGCGAGCAGGAGTGGACGTACGGGCCATGCATGCATGCATGGGATGGATGGGCATAAAGTTTTGTATTTGTTCATAACGTGGATGGAAAGATATACATGAAGGGATATTCTATGCATGCACTAATCGGATGGATACTTGCGCATGGGTGGATAGGCATCCCAGCGAGACATGCATACGTGGTATTATGTGAATGGATGCATGCATGGATGGGAGATGGATGTATATTCCGGAAACATGCATACGTGAAGCTTGACGTTCCTTGATGTTTGCAGCGCGGGGGTCGGAGCCCCTGCTTCGGCGGTGCGGAGTCCGCCAGGCGGAGGCCAGGGCGACGGACTGCTGCGCGGAGGTCGGAGCCCCTGCTTCGGCGGCGCGGAGTCCACCGGGCGGAGGCCGAGAGTGCGGAGATTCAGCATGGAGGCTCGATGCGGAAGCCCTACGCTGCCTGCGTGAAGTACCCGCATCATCCCACCCTGGCCAGAAGGATCATGCCACCAGGCCATCCAAGGATGATTCGATTAGATCTATTCAATATACCATCCATGAACAGGCGACTTGACTAGATCTACTCAACATTCCACCTACGAGCGGGCGATTCGAGTAGATCTACTCAAAACACCCTCTACAAAACATGGCGAAATATACTTGAATTTTTAGTGAGCAAGCTACTTATCTGTCGCTGATGGCCCGAAGCAGCATGCTCTCAGGAGCAAAAAGATCCACATAGCCGCTACTTTTGTTGGATACCGGAGAAATCTCTTCTATACGTAACTTCTAGTCGTCCCCACGAATGGCGCCATCTGTTGTGGCTACAGGCCAAACAGTAAAGAGGGGGACTCGTAGGAGAGGAAGAGGAGAGCCAAATCCATGGGAGAGTTGGTGAGAATGAGAGGATGTCCCCCCTTTGCCCCTCCTGGGGGTTTATATATATGAGTGGGGTAGAATAGGAAATTCCCATTCTACCCCTTAGTACTTACAAAGGATGATGGTACATTGGTATATTTACACTGGTATATTCCTCTACACTATTGGGCCTATTACATGCTGAACTAGTTGCACGACTCAATCGCGGGGGGTTGGGCTACCCCCACAACAATTACTTTTTTTAAAAAAATTTGGACCGCAACAAGCTGGCCGTGCATGCTTGGCCGGTAGGGCTAAACTGACACGTACCGGTTTGGCCCGACACGACAGCTCGCTAGACTGTGTCTGGGTCGTCGCCTTGGCCCATGGGCTGGCATGACACGACTGTTTAGACTGACACGCTAAGTGGACCATGCCTAACGTGCCCTGCCGGGCCATGCCACCCATTTGGACACCACTAGATGCAGCATTTTGTTATACCTGGCAGCCCTTTTTTTGGGAGTTTTGATCATTTGCCTTATGTTGGATATTGATCTCAGGCGAGATGTGGAGAAACCCACGTTCGCGTTTTTTCAGCGCCCTGATCGGGGGTGCCTAACCAACTCGTGGTTACGGTCCCCCGTTGCACAGCGCCATATAAAAATTATTTGGGTTCCGGCCTCTCACAAGTGACGACGTTCCCGTGAGAGCCACAAACCCCGCACAAACCCTAAAGACCCGATCTCCTAAGCGTTGCTAGCAACGGGAAGGCCGCCGCCGCCGCTGCAGGACCTAGAAGGCATCGACCCTCTGCACCTTGCCGGCGACACCCCGACCTTCACCGACCACCGCCTCACGCCTGCATCATGCAGGCACGGGTCTTCGCTCATGGCGTTCATCGGCAACAGTAAGTCAAACCCCAACTCCCTTAAGCCTAGGTGTTCTAGTACTGGACTAGTAGTCTAAGTGATGCTCATGACGATTAAGAAATCTAATATTTGGTATCAGAGCCAAACTAGTCTTTCCTAGAACCCTAGTGCTCGGATTAGGGTTTTCGCTTAATGCTAATCTCATTCTTTGGCTCGGGTAGAATGTTAGAAGGAGGGGAATCGAAGATCGTATGCGAACCTTAATGCTTTTCCCCCAAAAATCTGAAGAAATTCCGAACCCTAGAAACCCCGAATCATGATGAATCTAAAGAAACTTTTTCCCCAAATCAAGTCGGCGGCAAAGGGAATCAAAAACAATTATCGGGCGGCGGCGGGGTACTTATGCTTTTAGATCCGGCCGGCCTCGGGCCGCCTCGCTCTGGTGCTCCATGCGGTGCGCCGCGTCGCCGGCGCGCCATCGCTCCGCCCGGGGCCACCTCGGCCGAGCGCCACGGAGCCGCCGCTCGCCTCCTCATGGGCGTCGCCGCCGGAGCTGCCGCTCGCGCCGCCTCGCTATTGCCGCCGTCGTACCGCCGCCGGGAGCGCGCCGCTGCTGTGCCGCTTCCGCTCCACCTCTCGGGCGCGCGCCGTCCCGCCGCCGCCGCTCCATGCAGGCCGTCGCCATTTCGCTTTGGGCGCCGCTACTGCCGCTCGCCCGCCCGTCTTTTTCGGGAGGAGACGGAGTAATGAGGGTAGGGTTTTGGGGGGGGCGGCGGTTTTGTTTCGGGTGCAAGCCGCTCCGAGCCGTTCGATCTGATGAACGGCTCTGATGAGGCCGGGGGACTGTTGGGCCGGTGGAGGCCGCGGGCCAGGCCTGCGGGAGTCGCAGACGGCTTCACGGGCCAGGTGGGCCCCATGCGGGATTTTTTGCTGCGCGCGATTTTTGGGCCCCGAGCGTTTATGGGCTAAATGCTGTATTTTGGGCCAAAAAAGGGGGGGGTGTTGCTCAATTTTGGCTGTTGGGTTTCAGCCCAGCAGCGCATGACCCCTTGTTAATTTTGTTTTCCAGTATGTATTTTATGTATTTATGGTATATCTCATGCATAATTGATGATTAATGGTGTTGCTCACGTGAATATTACTGGATAATGTTGTTGAGCTGCTGAAAAATTATGCTCTTTTCCGCTGCGTGATGTTCTGCCTCAAATTGAATGGAACCAACGAGAAATTCAATTGGAAAGTTATGTATAAATTTTACATGCTATTACTTTTAGACCAACGTTAATTGTAATTGCATGTTATCAATTATGTTTGTTATTATGTCCAATTTTTCATGCTATTACTCTTTGACCAATGTTAATTGTAATTGCATGCTTAAATTATGTTAAATTTTTCGTTTCTGCCCAACGGTGATGCGAAAAATTCTTATGAGCATTTTGTTAATCATACCAATGTAAGGTTAACATTCATGCAAATTAATTATGCGTTTTCCTAATGTAAATTTTAAATTTTTTTAGCTGCTTCTGTTTCCGCACAAGTTAATGCAATTGAGCCACTTAATGGTAGTAACTTTCAGAAATGGAAGTTTACGCTTATGACGACTTTCCAGCTCTTGGATCTGGACTACGCATTCAGGTTCGATGAGCCTGTCGCTCCCATTGAAGGGGAGGACAAATTTGATGACAAAATGAAGGAGTATAAAACTAATGCTGAAAAGTGGGAGCAGTCTAACCGCGTTTCACTTGCTGTAATGAAGAACTCCATCAGTGAAGCCATAAGGGGAGCAATCCCTGAAAAGGAAAGGGTGAAGGACTATTTGTCCTCCATCGAGGATCACTTTAAGGGGTCCTCTAAGGTTTATGCTACCACACTGATGCACAGGCTCATGAACACTAAATACAATGGTACTGGAAATGTCCGTGAGCACATTATGACCATAATCAATATTGCTGCCAAACTTAAGACAATGGACATGACAATTTCTGATGGTTTCGTTGTCCATTACATTATGATGTCTCTTCCTAAGCAATTTGAAGCTTTCAAGGTGAACTATAACACCATTAAAGACAAGTGGACCATGAGCGAGTTGATCGCTAATGTTTCTCAGGAGGAAGAGAGGCTCAAAGCTGAGGGGGCTACTGATTTTGTGAATCAAGTCGACTCCTCAAATAAAGCTGGTCCCTCTAGAAATAGAGGTGGCTATAAAGGAAAGGGAAAGAAGGAGCAAGCCTATTCCCCTTATCAGAAGCCACAGAAGCCATAGCACCCACAACATCCTAAGGCCCCTAAAAACGCTTCAGGCCTTGGGAGCTCAAATGGACAGAAGAAAAGTGATGAGTGCTATTTTTGTCAGTCGAAGGACCACTTCAAAGATGATTATCCTGGATGGCTGAAATGGCTCGCCAAGAAAGGTACTTATGAAATTACTTTTGTTGATGAAGCATTTTATGCTGATTTTCCTATAAATTCTTGGTGGATTGATTCTGGTGCCACTATGCACGTTACGAATTCCTTGCAGGGATTCCATATGTTGAGAAGTCTCAGAGGGAAAAGAAAATTCAAGCTATTGGATCGGTTTCTTTAGTTTTGAATAATGGTTTTGTAATGAAACTTAATGATGTTCTTTATGTTCCCTCGATGAGAAGAAACTTAATTTCCATTTCATTGTTAGATAATGATGGATATTCTTGTAATTTTGGACATGGAATGTGTTTGATTTATTTTAATAATGATAATGTTGGTCGTGCCATCCGACACGACAAGCTTTACATGTTATCCCTGCAAGATTCTCCTATATCCATGAATGTATGTGATGTGAATAAAAAGCGCAAGCGAATTGATGAGACTTCATCGAAATTGTAGCACTGTCGTTTAGGCCACATTTCGAGGGGGAGAATTGAACGTGTCATTAAAGATGAAATTCTCCACCCGTTAGACTTTAATGATTCGGATGATCATTGCCTTGATTGTATCAAAGGCAAGTATGTAAAGCAAATAAAGAAAGGTGTTTCATTACATTCACTGATGATTACTCACGTTATGGCTATATCTATCCTATTAAACAAAGATCGGAAGCACTTGATAAATTTAAGATATTTAAGGCTGAAGTCAAAAATCAGCACAATCTAAACATTAAAGTAGTGCGCTTGGATCATGGGGGAGAGTATTATGGGCGACACGCAACTTATGGGCAGATTCCTGGTCCTTTTGCCAGGTTCCTACAAGAAAATGGTATAGTCACCCAGTACTCAATGCCTGGTGATCCCCGACAAAATGGAGTAGCGGAAAGAAGAAACCGCACACTTATGGACATGGCTCGAAGTATGTTGAGTTACTCCACTTTACCAGTAAAGTTATGGATGGAAGCATTAAAGACCGCTGCACATATACTCAATCGGGTTCCCAGCAAATCAGTGCCTAAAACACCTTATGAATTATGGACTGGGAGAAAACCAAGTTTGAACTACCTCCATGTGTGGGGTTGTGCAGCTGAAGCTAAAGTATTTAACCCACAAATTGGGAAATTAGATCCCAAGACTGTGAGTTGCCATTTTATTGGCTACCCTGATAGGTCTAAAGGGTACCGATTGTATTGTCCAGATCGTACCACAAAATTTGTAGAGACAAGGCACGCTGTGTTCTTGGAAAATGATGGCATCAGTGGCGACTTGGAGCCTAGGAAAATTGATCTTGAGGAGAAGCGGATTTATGTTGCTTCACCGCTAATCCGATAGACTGATTTTCCTATGCCCCAACTGGTTGTGCCCACAGTTGATCCTGTAGTTGCAACTCCTGTTGCGTCTCCAGTTAATACTGTGGCTACTCCTTCTGTTGAGGGCTCTGAAAGTACAAGTGCGGCACCTAATGATGAGCCTTCACAGCCCTCTGTGACAATTAATGAACAGCCTAATGAACCTGCTAATGAACCTGTCAGGAGATCAGAACGAGTGAGGAGATCTGCTATCCCAAGTGATTATGAGGTTTACTTGAATGAGGATGATCTTGGGAAGGTGGATGATCCTAGCTCTTATAAGGAAGCTATAAAGAGTAAGGATTCATCCAAGTGGCTAGATGCTATGAAAGATGAAATTAAGTCTATGGGCGATAATGGTGTATGGGACTTAGTGGAAATTCCTAATGGAGCCAAAACAGTAGGCTGCAAATGGGTCTACAAAACAAAACGTGACTCCAAAGGGAATGTCGAAAGGTTTAAGGCGAGACTTGTAGCAAAAGGGTTTACACAGAGAGAAGGCGTTGACTATAATGAAACCTTTTTGCCTGTCTCAACCAAAGATTCATTTAGAATCATAATGACGCTCACAACACATTTTGATTTAGAGTTGCACCAAATGGACGTTAAGACTGCATTCCTGAATGGAGACTTGTATGAGGACGTTTACATGACACAACCGGAAGGTTTGTTGTGGAAGGCGAGGAACATTTGGGATGCAAGCTAAGGAAATCCATATATGGCCTGAAGCAAGCTTATAGGCAATGGTACCTTAAGTTTGATGAAGTCATAAGGAAATTTGGATTTAAGGAGAATGATGTTGATAATTGTACATATGTTAAGTTCAAGGGGAGTAATTACACCTTCTTAATTCTTTATGTGGACGATATATTATTGGCCAGCAGTAGTGTGGACATGCTGCGGGAAACTAAAAGATTTCTCTCGTCCAATTTTGATATGAAGGATCTTGGTGAAGCATCTTATGTTCTTGGTATTGAAATTCACCGAGATAGGTCCAAACGAACATTAGGTTTATCACAAAAAGCATACATTGACAGAGTACTAAAGAGATACAATATGCATAAATGCTCTGCCTCGCCTGCTCCTATTGTTAAGGGCAATAAGTTTGGGAAATTTCAATGCCCAAAGAATGACTATGAATCTGATCAGATGAAGGCTATACCTTACGCTTCTGCTGTCGGAAGTATTATGTATGCTCAAGTATGTACACGCCCTGATTTAACTTTTGTTACCGGGATGCTTGGCAGATATTAGTCAAATCTAGGACCGGACCACTGGAAAGCCGTTAAGAAAGTCCTGCGCTATATGCAAGGCACTAAAGGTCACATGCTCACATATAGAAAATGCGATAACCTTGAGGTTGTCGGTTATTCTGATGCTGATTTTGCGGAGTGTAAAGACACTAAGAAGTCCACATCAGGTTATATTTTCACCCTCACAGGAGCAGCAATATCATGGAAAAGTGTAAAGCAAACACTTACTGCATCGTCGACAATGCAGGCTGAATTTGTGGAATGTTATGAGGCTACCGGGCAGGCTGTATGGCTTAAGAACTTTATCCCGAGATTGAGAGTGGTAGACAGCATTTCTAGACCACTCATTTTGTACTGTGATAATCAACCCGTAGTTTTCTATTCGAGTAACAACAAGTCGAGTGCAGATGCCAAGCACATTGACATAAAGTATCATGTTGTGAAAGATAGTGTCCAGGATCAAACAATTAAGGTTGAGCATATTGGAACTAAATTTATGCTCGTGGATCCGCTCACAAAAGGCTTACCACCCAATATTTTTCGTGATCATGTTGCTGGCATGGGTTTATTGGAGAGCCTGTGATCCTGGAATAAGAGGACCATATAAAGTAACTAACTCCCATAAAGTATTATATTATCCGATCGATATAGAATGGAGCACTATAAGTACTGATGTCCAGCGGTACTTAATTGACTGTTGTGACGCATTACTTTGGTGTGAACTTTTATTGAGAGAGGGCTTATGATGTTTAGCCTTACGATCAAGGGGAGAATGTTGGATATTGATCTCAGGCCAAACGGCCGAGACGTGGAGAAACCCACGTTCGCGTTTTTTCAGCGCCCTGATCGGGGGGTGCCTAACCAACTCGTGGTTACGGTCCCCCGTTGCACAGCGCCATATAAAAAGTTTTTGGGTTCCGGCCTCTCACAAGTGACGACGTTCCCGTGAGAGCCACAAACCCCGCACAAACCCTAAGGACCCGATCTCCTAAGTGCTGCTAGCAACGGGAAGGCCGACGCCGCCGCTGCAGGACCTAGAAGGCATCGACCCTCTGCACCTCGCCGGCGACACCCCGACCTTCACCGACCACCGCCTCACGCCTGCATCACGCAGGCACGGGTCTTCACTCATAGCGTTCATCGGCGACAGTAAGTCAAACCCCAACTCCCTTAAGCCTAGGTGTTCTAGTACTGGACTAGTAGTCTAAGTGATGCTCATGACGATTAAGAAATCTAATACCCTATACATAAACTTGGAAATTGATGATTTGCCCTATATGTTTCATTGACATGTGGGTATCATAGGATAAATCATCAATTGCAATGAAAGATATGGCACATGCTCAGTTATTTCTTTTCTTTTCTTTTTTTCCCTTTCCTTTCCTTTGCTTTCCTTTCTTTCTTTCTTTTTTTTTTTAGAAGGGCTTCTACCTTGCAGTCCGGCACTAACTTCTGCACTCCTAGACCTATGTGTGGAACTGTGGCAGTGGGTTGGACTCGGGGAATGGAAACCCCGAAAGACCAGCAAAATTCCTAATGTTAATATCTTCTTCTTCTTTTTCCTACTAACCCGGAGTACATTTTGTTATTCGCACGAAGTTCTCTCTGGACACACTCCACATTGTGGGCTCATACCCACCTTTAAGTGAGACAGCTAGTGGCAAAAACAAAAATTGTCCCTTAAATTTAAGGCCGTGTTGGTACAAGCAGTACTGTAGCATAGTCGTGGCTTGATCATAATAATTTGCTTAACTATTATTCTTAAAGAACAATATCCTACATTAAATCAACCTGGGGGCACTATACTCAAAGCCACAAAAATTTACCATGCTATTATATGGGCCAGACTTGGCCATATCTCAAGTTCTCAACCAGGCGGGTGTCTATTAGCTCATGCAGAGTTCTATAGCTGTGAGCCAGATAACATTGTGCCAGATTCATGGTTTCTTGATGAATTACGGCGAAGAATGGTATATATCAGTAACTCTTACTCTAATATAAGGCCCAGCCCGTTTCGGCTTGGGTTTCTGATTTATTTTTCACTATTCAACAATTTCGTCTTTTCCTGATTTTTTTAGCTTTTTTTGAGTTTTTTTGTCGGTTCTATTTTTTCTTGTATTCATTTGTACTGTCCGTGATGAGCTAACATGTTTTTTCTATTTTTAAATTTAATTACGCCAAATAAGCTATCGTTAGCTACAGTATTTCTTCAGCTAACTACAGTGATTTTTCAGCCAAAAGCCCCTCAAAGTAAATCCAACTTAGAGATCAGTGGAACCAGATCACACCCACAGATCAACCACAAAGTTCACTCAAGTATGGGACCAAAATTCGCAGTAATGGATAGACCAAGAAACGACGAAATGCGTAAGGGACCCCAAAGTAAAGTCAAATATTAATCAACGCTGAGATCCATATTAATCAATTATTAATCCACTCTTTATTTAACCATGCATGGCCCGTCCTTCTCTGTAGTCTGTACCACCATTGCCTGTACTTTACATGTGTGGCAAAACAATTATAATTTTTAATTGTCACACAATTAAATCTGCTCAACAAAAAAAAATTAAAGAGAGAAAAAAAGCAACGCCGAGTGAAACACCACTAGTAGTAATGTAGTGTAATGTTGCAATACTTGTAGTAGTAGTATCTTGGCAGTCATGCTCAGCATCCATCCTTATCTTGCCGGGTGATTAACTGTTGCTGCTTCCGTTGGTTTGTTGATTGATTGATGTATTAGCACCAGTTGCTTAGGCCATGGACGTCGAATTGCACCGCGTCGTCGTCGATCTCCTTGCCGCCGCCGTAGACGCACTGTCCCTGAAGGGCGCCTTGGGTCGCGGCTGCGGCTTGGAAGGCGCCGTCGAAGTAGTCCGACCACCTGAGCTCGTCCAGCGCGCCGGCGTAGTGGTCGACGACGTGTCCGGCGACGGCGTCGACGGTGTGGTTCGGCCCGAGCTCCAGCCACGGAAGGTTGCCGCCGGCGATGTTGTTGCACTGCTCAACGTCGGCCGTGGCGGGGCTCAGGCCGGCCATGGAGGTCAGCGTGCTGGAGCTCGACGCCGACGGGACGACCGGTACCGGGATGGCACCGCAGTGCTCCAGCGCGTCCAAGTCGAAGGCGCAGCCCGCCTGCAGGCTCGGTGCCTGGTAGCCTGACAGCGACGCCGGCATCCCGTTGCCGGCAAAGGCGACGGACCAGTCCGGCGGCATCTTCAAGCCGTCCAGCATTGGCTCCCCCTCCACGAGCGGCGCCTGGACGGGCGTCGTCGTCGGGATGAGCTCGGCATCGCTGAACACCGCGCGGCACGTTGCTGACGTCGTGGCCGCGGCGCCGGCGGCCTTGTCGAGCGGCTTGTGGGTGGCGGGGTCGATGCCGCGCTCCCTGAGCTTCTTCTTGATGTACGAGTTCCAGAAGTTCTTGACCTCATTGTCCGTCCGGCCGGGCAGCTGCGCCGCAATCTGAGACCACCTGATGAGCAAGAAATTCTTCTCCATTAGTCCATTGTCATGTACTATACTAATCAACTAGAACCGGAGAGCATATATCTGCATTTGGAATCGATAGAAAGACGAAGCACCTGGGGAGGGGGCAGAGAGAGAGAGAGAGAGAGAGAGAGAGAGAGAGAGGTGGCAATTAACGTACTTGTTTCCTAGCATGGAATGGAGGTGTATGATGAGGCCTTCCTCCTCCTGCGAGAATGTGCCCCTCTTGAGGTCTGGCCTCAGGTAGTTTATCCACCTCAACCTGCAGCTCTTGCCGCACCTCTCAAGGCCTGATTCAACCAACCAGCAATACACCGATTTGCATTAGCCAAGATCGACTAGCCCACTGAATTAATAAACTGCACAATTGCTCGTAATCTCTTGGTCCTCAAGCGCTTAAGCAGAAGGAACTACAATATGCATGTCATGTATACCTGCAAGCTTGGGGACGGAGCTCCAGCATCCGTGGCCGTGCTTGGCAATGTGGTTCATGAGCTTCTCGTCCTCCTCGGGGGACCAGAGCCCTCTCCTCAGCTTCTTCTTGTGGCTGCACGACTGCTGCCTCGCCATGCCGGCTACTTGGACGTACGGCAGCCTCGCCTTGCGCTGCCGTCGACCCAAAGCCGCCGCAAGGCTGGAGACAATCGACAAGGTGTATGTGCACACGACGGTGGCAGGGAGCGAGGAGAGGGAGGGGTTGAGGTATAAAAGGGTGAGAGAGGAGCTAGGCTAGGGGGGGAAGAGGGAGGTCGATCGCTCTCAGGTAGGTGCCGGTCCAGTGCAGCGCGGGAGTGCCCTCCACGGAGGCCGGTCCTCCTCTTCTCTCCCCTCTCCTCTTTAGCAGAGAAGCAATAGCCAGTCTTTGCCGTTCTTTTCGTTTTTTAGCTAACTTTTAGTTTCAGCTTGTTTCAGCAACCACTAATTATTAAACCATAAAACGCAGCCTAACTTTGCTATTGCACGGTTGCACAGCTTTGCGGTAGTACTGCTGGCTGGCTAAGCCCCGGGAAATAAAGCTGGTCGTGAATCATGATAAGGGCAATCTTCACCGGCGCCTGCTCATAGGCCTCCTGTAATTGTCCACACAGCTATGGTGGGGGCACTTGGCCTCTCTTTTTATTTCCCCCATGTCCTCTTTTCTTTCCTTGCTTTTCTTTTGTTTAGTTTCAATTGCCTAGTTACTATACATTGACATTTTGCACTGATGACATGTTTCACAGCTTAATGATATCTTTTCTCCTTGGACTTCTCAAGCATTATATTTAACCTTCTAGAATTTTTTTGATATCATCTGATTTTTTTAATTACGTATCATCTTATACATTATATATAGTCACTGAATGTCAGTGACATGTATGGCCCAGAACCACCGTGCCATGCATGCATCCTTGGTTCGTTGCAACGAGGGATTATACACTTGTTCAGTAACATATAAGAAATTCTGTCTTCTAATTTTGCCGTGAGTGTGGTACCATAAACTATTTTCTTTTATGTACTTTGCAAATACCTTTTCCACCTTCCATCATTCATTGATTTATTTTTGCAGGAATACTTGGTAGTACTGTATTGTTTATGGTGTTGTTTTCGATCTTTTTCCAAGCGAAGTTACTTGCCTCCTCTGGAGAAAAGGATTGATAGGAAAAGGTATCATAAACCCTTCATGCCCCAGTAGTTCTGAGCCGACAGACATTCACTTTGCTTTAACATTACTCTTCTTTTCGGAGAAAATGATTTAACATTAGGACGTCCTCCACAGAGCTGGCATCAGCTGTGTCACGCAAACAATTTTATATGCATTTGATTTCTATAATAAGTTTCATAAAACTACGCTATCTTTGACAAAACTATCATAATACTACACTTTTAAGCACACTTATTTCTGCATTACATTTAACAAAATCACACTTTTGAGCAATAGTGTCACATGCAACATGTTTGACATCCCAGGCCCACTTGTCAGACTAACAAGACCATCTTGTTTTTATAGGCTGACATGAGATAATTGCCACGATGGATAACAGCTGACCCGTTAGCTAGCATAATTGTGTGTCATGGTACGGCTGACCAAACAGTTGGGCACCTCCTAGAAGACATAAATCGAGTCTCGGAGGTGCGCGCAGGGAGAGAGGCAGGAGGTTGCGAGTGGGGGCAAAGTGGGATGCAACGAGCAGAAGTGCTACGCAACGGGATGACCTTGTTAGTATGACTGGTGGGCTTGGGATGTTAGGCCCATTGTATATGATGATCACTACTACAAAAATGATCATCATATATGGTTCGGAATTGCCATCACAGACTGATTTCTGAATTGTCTAAATTTATGGGTCAGTGATAATCGAAGGTTATCACAGACGGTTTGTGAGCCGTTTATGATAAATACAACACAGACGGTTTGTAACTAGAACCATACATAAAGAATACTATCACAGATGGCTCGAACCAAAAACCGTCTGTGATACTTAAACATCATAGATGGTTCTATCTACCAACCGTCTGTGATGGAAAAGTATCATAGAAGAACCGTTTGTGATACTTTTCCATTACGGACAGTTAGTAGATAGAACCGTCTGTGATGTGTGAGAATCACAGACAATTTTTTGTTCGAGCCGTCTGTGATAGTCCTTCATAGACGGTTTATACCACAACTGACTGTGATAGTTTATTCTATACCAAAATTTTTTTCTATTTTTTTGGCTAGCTAGCCTGAAAAAATATTAGCTATGCTATTTGAAAATAAGCAAATACAGTAGCTAACATAATAATACATTCCATATCCATTACAATTAAAATCTACCATTACAACATAACAAGATAATGAGTAGGTTACCCGTCTAACACAATAAGAACATAGCAAGAACACATATCATAATCCTACGAATCCAACTCATGGCAAGAACATAAAAGAAGTAGAGATCCTAGCAGACAGTAGAAGCTGAACTGCGCTAACGAGTTGATGCCTAGGCCCTCTCGCCCCTGATGCAGCGCGTGAGCTAGATGTCCTTGATGCCCGCTGTCATCAGCGCCGACTTGAGCGCCGTCTTGGTAGCCATCAGCGTCTACTTCGTAAGGGCCATCGGGGTCAGGGTCAAGGAGGAGGACAGTGAGGAAGAGTCTGGAGAGATTTTTGAGCAACGGTAGGTAGGGGATGGGTTTGGATGAGTATTTATAGAGGGAGAGATGGAGCTACAATCCGTGGGGTGGGGTTTGGTGGATTTCTATTGGCTAGGAATGAGTTAGGGATGATCGATGGGCCCAGCGGTCATTTTATCACATACGGTTCTATATACAAACCGTCTGTGATACTCTCCTAGTACAGACGGTTCTATATACCAACCGTCTGTGAATTAGAGCACAAAGATTTATATATATATATATATATATATATATATATATATATATATATATATATATATATATATATATATATATATATATATATATATATATATTAGTGCAATGTAAACAGTTAGCCTCAAAAGATAAAATAACAAAGTTTTATATGGTTTATATATACTCATTTAAAAGGTTTCAACGAGATCTCCAACTTTGCAGTTGAGGCAAACCCCAAATTCCGAATGGAAGATCAAAAATTTTGGCAAAAACAGAGACCGAAAACTTGTGACGCAAATTTGAGGCTAAAGATGGCCGATTTTGGGGGTCTCAGAGGGAAACTAGCACAAGCTGGTCATTTGTTTTGGATCGGGCTTGTCATTAGCTTTACAACAAGTATAAGAACGTCGAAAACGGACACCGTATGTAAAAGTTATGCCTGTTTTACTAAAGGTGTCTTGGAACGTAACTCTACTCAGATTTAGACGGGAGATTATGAAATTTTAGAGCATTGCAGGGCAGAAAATATATCACAGATGATTTAAATAAAAAATCGTCTGTGATATTTCGCAATATCACAGACGGTTCTCACCATAAACCGTCTATGATATTATCTCTTCATAGACGGTTTTTAGCGCTAATAGCAACACAGACGATTTTTAAATCTAAACTGTCTGTGATTGAATTTAACACAGGCGGTTTAGGTTAACTGTCTGTGATGAGACGTATAATATAAGTTTTTTTTTGTAGTAGTGGATATTGCTTAATTAAAAGTGTGATTTTGTGAAACAGTATGTAGAAGTAAGTGTGGTTATATGAAAGTGATGCTTAAAAATATGATTTTGTGGTAATTTTATCAAAAGTATTTTGGTTTTACCATTTTTTTTGTGATGGAAGATTCTCCAAAACTAATAAAATCATCACCCAGGTGCCGCAAAAATCTCATGCATGCATGGGAAGGACACAAAAAGGCCTTGGACAGTTCTTTGATGGAACAGGGCTGAGCTGGTACTGTGCATATGTTAGTAGAGAGACTAGCTGGGCATAACATCATCACCGTGAGTCAAGAGTGAACGGCTCTCGCGGATCTAGAAGTCTAGATTTTAGACAGAGATATAAGATTTTTACCAATGCAAAATTTATGTAAGCTCAGGGCACAACTTTTTCTCCAGTCTAGATAATAGTGATCTCTAGCCCTCTACAACCTAGGGCGTGACAACATCCTGGATTCACCATAGCCTCTACTTAGAAGCAACCACGGTACAATGCAACCAAATTAAGGTGTTTGAATTGGCTTCTGCTGATGGCTTTTAGTTATAACTGATGATTTTTTGCTGAAAATAAATAGTGACGTCTGAAAGAAATGGCTTTTAGAAGGAGGAACGAGTGATGCAAAAAGTAAGAAAGAGATACGTGCATGAGATGGAAGCAATAGGAATATAGTACATGATGCCCCCCGTAACCCCTGCCTTATCCTTAGAGCTAGACAGGAGCAAGAAATATAGAGAAACCTCTTTAAGAAACCACACGTTCATATTAACTTTTAGTTTCTCTAAATGGAAACCAGAAGCAGGTACTAATATGAACCCCTATAAATAGCATCTTGCTTCTTTTTTTTCTTGCTATGGGTAGATAGCTAATTAGTGATCCTTGGTGTGCACTAATTATGCGTGTACATACATATATCATCCCTTTAATTTGAGCTTTGCCTCACAAAAAAACCAGTTTTTTTACTCACAAACTGAGTTGTTGGCACTTTTTTAGCTATGGTTAATAGTTTTTTTTTATGTTTTTTGAGATTACAATGGACGGCGCATACGGACATACGGTTTTGAGTTCAGAAAATTACTTGAAAAATTTACTATAAGAAACTGTCGTGTTTATTTTAACTTTCGAAAAAAAATTAAAAATCAAAACCAAAAAAACCTAAAAACAGGCCCGTTACCTCGTGACGGAGAAAGAACCTTAGCTGAGGCGAAAGGGGGGCCGAACGCCCATGTCATTCTGATGTGAAATATCAAAGGGTCGGATAGCTAGACCTGTACGTGGAACTCACAGCTGGGGATATTCTTGCATAGGCCGGTATTGTCACACACAACACACACATCACGTAAAACCGTAAACACGGCAACATGCATGGTACCTAAATACAGTTGTTTATGCATGTCTTCATAAATACTACTCCGTCCCATGAGAAATATATGTAGTTAGACACACTCCCCAAAAATGCTACTTTAGCTACTACTTTTTATTGTAATATATTTTAAAACCAAACAAAATTATAATATTATAAAAGTATTTCTCGCGACATATATATATATATATATATATATATATGATTTTTATGTATTTAATATAAATATTTAAAAATATATCGATAATCAAAATTTCAAAAGTTTGATTACATGTATCATAAAACGGCATATATTTCTGACTAGAGGGGTACGTACATACCTGCTACTATACCCACGTGGCCCAGTAATTAATCTATGTGATGTATATGTGTTACGCACTGTCTTTGGCTGGGTTTCTTTTGGCTTTGACTTATCACTTTTTGCTACAGTAACTAGTTTTTAAATGGTGTGTCTTTTGCAAAATATGGTCTATAGGTACATTATACACTACAAGGCAAATCGGTTTTGTGGTGTAAATTTTCATCACATAATACCTATTTGTCATCATAAATGAGTGCTAGTGGCCATTTTTCGTTCGTCATTGGTCGTCACTAATACTCAAGTCACAACAAAGTGACGAATTTTCGTTCCCTATAAATTACCATGTTCACTAGTAATGGAAAACGTACCACAGATAATAAGTACATTAGAGGCAATATACATCATCACAAATATGTTAAATTTATAACAAATGTTTCATCACTAATTATGACTATGGCGATGGTTATTTTTCCCACTTTTCATATACACTTGTGAAAACTAAACCGCCACAATTATATTGTGTAAAAGTGACGACTTATATGGTCACAAATTAATTTAAATTGGTGAAAATAGTTTCATCACTGGTGATGCTTTCTTTTTCACTATTTCATTTATATTTGTGCAACTGAAACACCACGATTATAATTTGTGAACATGACAACTTTCTCGTCACAATGCACATCTCTATTAATGACAACATCATCAGGAGTGAATTTTTTGCAACAGAAACTTTTATACCGCAGTGACAAGGTGTTATCACAACTACTCACTGCCATCTTTATTTCAAAGAAGCACACTGCTACAATTTTGTTTCTACATTGATCATAAGACAATACATTCTACCATGTATGGAGATATGTGTACAACTCTATAACATAGATAATTACAAGTAAACGAATATGACTGCAGCCTCCCAAATATGATGTTCTCCAAATGAACCAGAAGCGAGGAACTAATGTGCGCTTTGTTCTCCCAGTGAAAAGGTCATAGTGGCCTCCTTCAGCATGTCGTCCATCCTCGTTAATTTTTTTTTTTTGCCACTGATCCAGTTCCTACAGATCAAAGAACAAGTTAATGTCCAAATCAAAATTCTTTAGAGAAAATAATGAAAGGAAAAACGTCATGCTAAGATTTTGGATAGCTTTATGTAGTGGGAATCTATTAGTGTATGCCACAAGCCCACAAATACCTCAAACCACTCCCTGTATGCTGATGAATTTCTTGATGATCACTCTATCTGAATATTAGCAACGGCGATCTGTGTCAGAAAGACAAGGATTGTCAGAAAGACAAGGATTTCTATCAGCTTGCAGTTCTTAGACTACTATATAGTGACCAATTGAAGTGTACGTGCGAGCCACACAGGGACGATGGTTGAAGGCGGCAAGATACGGAGGAGCAGATGTCATCGGTGCTGTTCCGTGGCGCTGGCGGTGATTCTAGAGGCACACTCGGTGTCTGCATCGGCGTCCATCAAGACTGCATGCCAGCAGGGGAAGCAGTGGATGAGATGCATCAATCAAGGCACCCAAAGTCGCCTCCAAAGAAGTACAGATCAAAGCATTGTTCCTATCTATTCTCCCTTGTTCAGGGATGTGTTGACCGCTGACACTTGACCTGTTTGATATAGCTGTGATTTATGGTTTTTAGTTAAAAAATTTGAATTTTAACTGTTTGTACCAGAGATTACGGAGAAAGATGTACTTGTTTGTAATTTTGGATGATACAGATGTTAGGCTTTTAATACATACTACAATTAACTTATAGACTCTGTTTTAAAAAATACTCCATTTAAAAATTAGGTATTTTAGTAAAAACCAAAATCCGGTTTTAAATGCCGAAAAGAGACCCGGACGACAGGTTCTTCTGCAAAAGAGTATGCACAGGAAAGGTTTAGACGAAACACTACATTTTTTTTCTCACGATATGCAATAGGTTCTTCTTGTAGCTTACGCAGTACTTTGTAACTACCCAATCACATTGAAATGCCAAGTAGATATCCATCGGTCCAAGCCGTTGCATCCCTTCCGCAGACTCGATCAGACTCGACTAGCCTCTGAATGACATGTGGGTCCAGGCCAACATGGGCTCGAACGATTTCTCGCGTCCAGGAATTTCACCCACTGTTGCTCCTAGTTAGCTGCCTTGTATATATGAATATGTCTGTTTGTTTTCCACAACAACAGTGCAACGATTTGATGTTGTTCGCTAGCACATGAATAACTAATCAGGATTCATGCTGGTTCCAAGTGTGACTTGCATGATATATTATTTTATCGCTAATCATAAATGTAGCCGTAACAACAACAAAATTCATCGCTACAAAACAACAACAAAATTCATCACTACAAAGGTATCCTGTGGAGTCATAATATTTCGTGATAGATAAATAAAATAGGCAGTTGGTTACAGTAAAATTGTCACTACTAAGATGTCTTGTGACGACCTATCGTGTTATCACTATTTGTTAACAAAGTAGTGGCAACGTTATATTTTGTCACTATAAATTTATCACAAATAAAGCAAACTGTGAT
This sequence comes from Dendrocalamus sinicus, assembly GCA_036346575.1. Classification (NCBI taxonomy): domain Eukaryota; kingdom Viridiplantae; phylum Streptophyta; class Magnoliopsida; order Poales; family Poaceae; genus Dendrocalamus; species Dendrocalamus sinicus. Next base: position 32,938,529 of record CM070648.1, on the reverse strand, counting down.
GTTATATAACATGTGGCCACTGTTGCAAATGAAGTAGTAACAACTTGATAACTCGTCACAGTATAGAATCGTCGTTACTACAATATCTTGTGACGATGTAATATTTTGTCACTAATAATTGATAAAGCAGCGAGGAAAATTTTTAGTCACTCCAAATCTGGTTATTAGTGACAAAACAGATTTTCATCACGATATTTGGTCACTAATAATGTGATTTCTTGTAGTTGTAGTAAACACTGTACCGTTTTCAGCTATACCAGCCAAAATCATATGTGACTGCTTTTCTTTATATAACGTCTCTCACGAATAGTCAGAATTTAAAAACTAAAAGCTAAAAGCTAAAGCCACAAAAAAAAAAGATCCACACCAAATATATGGTGTGCATATATTTGGCCGTACATATGTCCTATTTTAATGCTGCTTAAGTAGTTGCGTATATATACATGCAAGCCCTTAATTGCTTTGGCCTTTGGATCGTACATGATGGTTGTGCATTAACCCGCAAGCCATGCGTACGTCTAACAACTCAAGCTACGTACGTGTACCGGCCTAGAACAGTAAACGCAAAGTGCACTTTTCCGATTTTCCTGTTGATTATTCTCGACATGCATGCTTCATGTGTACGTAGTTCTTTTGTATACCTTTTCTTAGAGGATTTCATATAGACTAATAACAGTTCTTCAGTCCTCTCTAAAAGTTGAATCTTACAAGCAAATTGGAGGTTTGGTTTGCAAGCTTTCCATTACTACCTGTATTAATTGTTTTAAGATTTAGACAATTTGCTCCTTCCGTTTAAAAATATATGGTGTGCTTCTTGAAGGCATGCAGCCAAAATTATCTTCTTTTTTTTAACTTTCACTACCAGTTCATGTCTAATTAACTAAGGATACTATGGTGCCTGTGTACCATGATCTAAAATAAGTATTTTTTGTAGGTATTGTGTCAGAAATTTTTGGATGAGTTTAACTTATTTATTAACTAGTTCAAACAAATTTGAACTGAAATCTAAACTAGAGCTGCCATTTTATGACAAGTTTGATTATTGTAGGTATGTGCTTATTTTATAAAAAAAATCAGCAAAGCACGTGATCAAAATTTATTCAAAATTTTTAAATTTGAGTGTTTTTCAAAGTTATGTGTTTTATTTGAATTTTTTATAGATAGATATATACCTTAAAACTAAAATTTTCAAAAAAAACAATATACCTAGATTTGGATTGAATTTTCGCATTTTAAACCATGGTGCCCTAACACCATAGTGTCCTATTTCGGCGTCCATATTTATATATATGCAAACAATTTACATATATTGATACTGTGACATTCATAATGAAAATTATTATATTTTTTCTAATATATCACTATAAAATTTTAATTGTGGCTAGAACTACAATTAGAGACTGTTTTAAGCCCAAAACGATGTATAATATTTTTTAATAGACCGTGAGTGGTTTTTTACTGTATAAATTTAATTGTGGCTAGAGCTATAATTAGAGGTTGTTTCAAGTCCAAAACGACGTACAATATTTCTGATAGATCGTGAGTTGTGTATTTAAAGAACATATAAGCACGGCTCCACTTACAAACTAAATGTGTACCTAAACGATTGTGACTTGCATTCATTGGACAGTCTTTGTTTTTTTGACGGGAAATTAATTTGACAGTTGATGATTTAATGTACTTCCCTACAAAACTCCTGTTGTAACAGAAATACGTGGAAAAACTGTATGCTATAGGGCATATATATAACCAAATCACTCAAATTGCTTAATGTACCCATGTAATCTAGTTGTGAGTACTATAGCATTTAATTTTGCGCTAACATGCTTTTATACATTTTATCATGTACATTTATTTGATACCAAATTCGTTGGGTGCATGTTTTCACTACCAGAAATTGCGATTTTCTTGAGTGCCTATTTTTTTTTTACTGAGTGTATGGTACGAAACACTTGGGAAACTCCTGAGTGTTTAATTGGACACTCGGGACGTAAATTTAGCACTCGAGAAATAGAGCTACCGAGTGTTTTATATTACACTCGGTAGATGCAGACATGAGCCAGCAGTCATGCACATGGAAATGGGATATCAATGAGTCTGAACAAGGTGAAATATATTCTTGAGTGCCATAGTCTTTTGTACATTTCGGAGAGAAATAGCAGCATTTTTTCACTACCGTGCCCTTTTTCGCTGCGCAAGTGCTAACCCTACTCTCGATCCCCAATCCTCCACAGCAGCCTCACCCTCGTCCTCGTCCTTCTCCCCATCCTCCACAGCAGCCTCCCAATCCTCCACTGTTGCGCGCAGATCCACCGGCACCGGCACCACCTCCCCATCCTCCTCCCCGTTCCTTGATCCCAGCGCCTCCCCCTTGTTTCCCGCCTCCACACCCGACCCTAACGGCCCCTCCTCTACTGCTGCAGATACACTGCCATCGGTGCCACCTCCCCGTCCTCCCCTCCTTCTTCCTCGCCGATCCACCACCTATGCCGTCTCCCCATCCCCCTCGTCTCCTGCTGCCACACTTGACCCCGCTGCCCCCTCCCTCCACTGCTACAGATCCATCTTGACCGTCACCGGCTCCGACATCTCCGCCTCCCCCCATTGCCTCTGCTGTCTCCCCCTCCCCGACCGCCTTCGCAGCCGTCTCATCCACTCTAGTCAATGCCTCCTCCTCGTCCCCTATAGCCACACCTGACCCCATCGTCCCCCTCCTCCGCTGCTGTAGATCCACCACCATCGGCACCACCTCCCCATTCTCCTCCTCCTCCCTCGCTGATCCACCGCCTCCGCCGCCGTTGTCTCCTCCTCCATACCTGAGGTTTGTCTGTCCATATATCTTTTGAAATAAATTTGTTATCCTAAACATGTACCCAGTACACATGCTAGTATGGTAGCTTTTGTATTGCATATTGTTCAGTAAACTCATAAAGTACTTTATTTAGCACAAATGGGGTTTTTATTGAAAAATTAATGCCTTTATAGATTATGTTATATGTTAGATTATTGTGAACATGTGAAATTACCCTATTTCCAGTTTTGGGAATGAATAGATGTGTGTGTCCATGCTTGCTTTCTTGAATTTTGGAAACTTTGGCCTTTGTTAGAATCGCACTGGGTATATATGCTCTATCATACTCTATGTACTATTTTACTATACCCCTTGTATTTGTTTTTGTTTGGTGTTTTCTTACATAATCTTATAATTTAATGCATTGCAAATTTCTTTTTCCTCTATGCATCCAAAACAAATATTTTCTACATCCTGCTGACATATGGCAAGCCCCTGCTACTGGCCAATCCATTACAACCTTTAATTTACTTTGCAATGGCAAGCCCCTGCTACTGCTGCTTGCTTCAATTCGCTTGGCCATTTTAATTGGACTTCATACTATGACTGTGCATTCAATTGTTGCATTTCTTTTATTTGTTTTTTGAGACATGGACTGTCGTATTTTTTACTCTTTTTTGAGCTCCTTTTCTCCATCTTTGCTCAGACAATGGACTATTGGGTACTTGTGTTCAGTTGCGTAGACCATGAACTTGTACCATTCACTTGAATATTTTCCCCTCTCTGCATTCGAGTTGCTATATACTATGAGAGAATTACCCTGCATATTGATTCCTATTGCACATTGAGCTCCATCTTCTAGCTGGATTTATGCTAAACTCCTGCACATTGATTTCTATTTTGATTTCTATTCACATTTTTTATGCCCGCTAAGCTATATACTATGAGTATTATGAGAGAAATCAGGAATGTGATTTCTTATAATGCAATTTTTTTTATGAAAATGTAGGCAACAACTTGGTCAATGGCAGATCCAACTGCTTCTGAAGTTGATGCTGGAGATGATACACATGTTAGATGCTCAAACCAAGATCATGTGGATGAGTCCATTATCGAGAGGCCACTCAAAGATAATGCAAACAAGTGCACTCACAAGTGAGCTATTTAGTATGTCACCCAAATAAGTTAGTCATTGGTACTCTCTCTACATAAAACATAAATTTACTAGATGGATTTGTCTTCGCAATATAGTTTTCCTACTTGTTTTTACTCTCTCTACTTATTTTTATAGTACAATGAATGCATGACTTTTATAAATGTGCATTTATTTGATATTGGTCCTGCTCTCGTGTGGACCATCTAAGTGCAAAAGCAATTGGCCCCGCTAATCTGAAAAGGGAAATGCCTCAGTTGATTAAGGCAATGTTTGAATACCTTTGCATTTTTTGACCATTTTTATCTGCTTAGCTTTCTGGTTTCTGTCATCCTTCGGATTATTGAAACTTTTGAAAATATTCAATAGGCATAATTGCAGTCTTGCAGATAGTGAAATTTGATCACATGAGTATATTCAACAAACATTTATACAAAATCACTGAATACAAAACCCTTTGCTTACACTTATACAAATCATACCCCGTACCCTCAATGAGGGGACCTAACATACTAAAACTATTGTACAAGCTCAATATCCTACTAGACTAAGATTGAATGGTTCAAAAACTTCATTTATGTTCCTATGACTTTCTGTCCATGCCAAAAATTACTGATCCTGTATAATCAAATTAACAATAAAAGAATGTAAGAAAAAGTAACAAAACAGTAATAAGGTGCCAGCTCTTGTCTCTCTCAAAGTGCCCAACACTATGACCTCCGCTTTTTTCTCTTTCATGACTATTTGTTGCTGTGATTTTGGATCAAACTTGGCACTTTAAGAGAGAGATAGAGATAGAGAAGAAATTTTGGCTTCTTTGGTTTGCACATTGTTGACCAAATAATCAGAGGAATCGGCGGTTTATAGTCTTGGTAATTAGTTGGGCCTCAATTCTTGAGCAGTGATTAACATGACCTACTTGACAATATTTGCCAAAACTATTTATGTTCTAATGATGAGTTATGGTAATCTCTCACTATGAGTTCAACCTACTACTTTGCAACCATGGTAAATGAAGTATCACTTAGAATGGCATGAATAGACAAACTCAAAATAATGCAAAGACTTTACACAATTTTGGTAGGTCAACTAAGACTGACACCAATATTTGGTATTGCAGAAGTTCCAACTGAACCGTAGCGTGATGCTGAAATATCTCTTGCCGAAGCTGACCAAGAGAAGCTTGAAATTCTAAAGATCTTCACATCCAAGATTGAGGCTAATATAGCTGCTATGGCCAATGTATTGAACATCTATTTGGAATTGTTATATGTATCATGCCTTATCCCTAACTTTTCAAATTTGAACTCAAATGTTATGGATGTTCAATTTATATATATGTGAATGTTGTATCATGATCTTGGGAATTATGTCAATGTTGTTGAATCTATATATGTAATGATTTGTGGATGATTGGTGTAATTTTTCTTGCTTTGGAATGTATGGTATGTTTGATTGCCGAGTTTCCTATTAGCTTAGTTCAAAATGGAATGCAAAATTGTACATACGAAATCAAAATCGGTGCATACGCTGTTCCGTAACTCCCGAGTGTCTTTGTTTGACATATACTCGGGATACAAAAGCGATTCTCGAGTGTCCTAGGTTGGAATACACTCGGGCCAATTTTCGGGACCCACCAGTAAAGGATTGGCATGCGGCTATATTTCCCGAGTGTTTACACTCAATAAACAAAAACAATTCCCGAGTGTCCTAGGTTGATATACACTCGGGCCAATTTTCGGGACCCGTCGGGAAAGGATCTCCATGTAGCTATATTTCCTGAGTGTTTACACTCAGGGCAATAAATGTTCTTGAGTGACAATTTCCCTACTTTCCCGAGTGTCAACACTCGGTAAAGTATCCCGTTACAGTGGCTAAACCCGTTGTATCAACTATTCTCCTAAGTGTACATCTGAACACACGACGAATTAATGTCTTCTGTGTGTTACACTCGGGAAACCTGTTTTTACCCAACGAAAGGGTCCCGAGTGGTTTTCTCCAACGGCCGACCTTCGGAAAATATAATCTTGAGTGTTTGGTATTTTTTCCCCGAGTGTTTTGGGCACTCGAGAATTTGTCTGTTTTCTGGTAGCGTTCACTACTACAGAAAGGCTAATAGTAGACGGCAAATCACAGACGGTTTTGTGAAACCGTCTGTAATGGAAACTATTACAGACGGTTTTAATTTGAAGGCCGTCTGTCGTATTTGTGGCGGGAAAAAGGAGTATCACAGACGGTTCTTACCTCTGAACCGTGCGTGATATCGAATATCACTGACGGTTTTTATTAAAACCGTGCGTGATAATCTAGATTATCACGACGATTTTTATTAAAACCGTCGTGTTGTGTCGACTATCACAGCGGTTGTTATTAAGAACCGTCGGGAAGTTTCCTGACGGTTTTTCACAAGAACCTTTGTGATGTCCCTTCTCTGTCATATTCTAGATCGAGAGGTTAATATATAAGTACACATTGCTTCTAATAACTTAACTACGTAACTCACGAGACAAGAGATCACAAATTAAAGGCAAATTTATTAATTTCACTTAGAGGCAAATTTATTACAAAAGTCGCACAGTGCAGTGAGTTTCCCAGATTGTATTCTTTTGGGCTTCGTACGCTTCTTCTTCGACTTTGGGACTTGGAGGATCAGCCGCTGAATTCTCGAACGCTGTTAAGATTGCCCTTGTCCTCTGCACTTCCTCGTGCAGCCTGGGCAAATGATCAGCAGCATCCATCATTTCGTATAGGATAGCATTAAAACATTCCTCACAATCTGCCGTTTCTGCATGAGCGGCAAGGCTATCCATCAGTCTGTGCAATGCGAGTAGAGCTTCTTCCGCATTGCGCACATTGTGGAGAAGAACCAGGGTGAGGGCCGTTTCCCTTTCTTGAGCGGCAGCGAGACGCCTCCGTCGACGGCGGAGGATCAGGTCAAGCTGACGGATGCAAGAAAGTCGGGAAGGAGAGCAGGCGGTGCGGAGAAGTCTGCTCAGATGCAAATTGCTGGCCGCTGTGTAAGGTTCGGCGAACAATTCGTGATGAGCAGATGAGAGGAAGGAGATGATCACAAGAACAGAGTAGAAGCCATGTTGTATTGTATATTGTATTGTACGACGTAGAAGAGACCATGGATTAGGAGCGCATATTTAACCTTTAGCACAAACGGTTCGTATACCCAAACATTAATGATATAGACGCCAGATAACGATCGAGAGGCGTAAGACGATCGAAACACGGCGTTCGCATCGAAACACGCGAAACAATTCTGGTATGAAGCTTATGATGACGGTTTTCATTAAAAACCGTCGTGATAATTTCATAGACCGTTAATAACATGAACCGTCTGTGATAATTGAGACATCACAGACGGTTCTTAATACGAACCGTCTATACCAATCGAGATAACACAGACGGTTCCGTTTAAGAACCGTCTGTAATAATCCCATGTCACTGATAATTGGTGTGTAATAATCACATGTCACCAATAATTGGCGTATACACAGGATTTCGATCTCACCGTCTATTCTCTCCACATCGAATGGCTGGCACCAGTTCCTCCCACGGCCAGGCCCTTATTAATATCTCCCCATCAACCTTTCCACCGGTACTAGTCACGCGTGAGTTCATCCACACTAGCTAGCTTCCTGCATGCATCTCCCCTCCGCTGTGAGCTAGCACCTCCATCGCGGCACGTCCGGTTCATACTAAACAACACACTCTTGCCGTAAGTGTGTCTAGTTTAGTGTGAACCGTCGTGCCACGAAGGGTTTGTTAGCTTGTTATCCTGTAATAGATCGATCTGAATGTGTTGTTGAGTTTTTGTGCTTGCCTCTGTATTTGCATGTTCTTCGACCAGCTCAACCAAGAATCTGGTAATGTCTTTTCTTTGCACTATTGTAATAAGATTGCCTTGAATTTTGTCGGGAAAGATGAACTGTTTCGTCAGGTCATGACTGCGAACTCGAAGCATATATAGCATAGCATTCGAGGCACATCCGAGGCCTGCAGCTGTGTCTTGAGGAATGCCAAGAGCTGGTCTTCAGATGTGGCAGCCACATCGGTCTTCGGATGTGGCGGCCACATCCAAGACCAGCTCTGGCATTCCTCAAGACACGCAGAAGAGCCTCGATGTGCCTCGAATGCTATGCTATATATGCTTCGAGTTGGCGTCATGCGCTGACGAAACGATTCATCCGTGTAACTATCACGAGCGGTTTGTAATGTAAACTGTCAGGAAGGACTATCACGACGGTTCTATACACAAACCGTGCGTGATACGCATAAATCACGAGCGGTTTATATTTAGAACCGCTCGCGATATTATATACATCACGCACGGTTCGTGTTACGAACCGTGCGTGATAACGAGACTATCTCGCAGGCGGTTATTAATAACCGTCGGTGATAATCGCAGACGGGTATTAAGACGAACCGCTCGTGATATTAATTTTCGCGCACCGTTTGTAGTTGGAACCGCTCGTGATATTCTCGCAGTATTAATTACTTGGCGTACTTGCTTGAAGGATGTCGACACCGATCCGTCTTCATTGCGCTGCATCGGTGGAGCAAGGCGGCGGCTTTAGGGAGTTGGGGTGAAAAATATCACCGTCTTCTTATTGATCCGATCGAGGTTAGCATACTCAATTACTTAACATTCTTAGTGATCGATCGAGATTAGTATTCAATTACTTAACATTCTTAGTGATCTGATCGAGGTTAGTAGTAGAGGTAATAATCATTTTTGACACCCATTTTTCACTTGTGTAGCATAGATGGACCAAGCTGGATGTATATTGAGAACCGTGTGCGTGAAGAGTACATTATGGCGTGTCCGCTTTAGAAGGGCGGCGAGCTGGATATGTTGAAGAAGGGGATGAAATATATGTATTGCCCATGTATTGATTGTGATAATCTCAAGATGTTTAGCAACTCGGTAGATTGAAGCTCACTTGATTCGAAGGGGTTTTAAAAGGGTACAAATGTTGGACCGATCCACGGTGAAGAGAAGAGTACACAAGAAGGTAGTTATGACATAGTCGAGGAGGCAACGATATGCCGCTTGTGGACTGTTCTTTCGATCATGAGGAAAGGTCGCAGGATGACAACGGATCATGAGGATAGGTCGCAGGATGACAACTGGATCATGAGGATAGGTCGCAGGATGACAACTGGATCAGATGTTACGTGATGCGAAGGAACTATAGTGAGAGAGAGTTTGGTAAATTCGAGGGCTTGATGGAGGACTCGGAGAAACCTTTGTTCCCGGCTGCAAGCCGCAATACACGAGGTTGTCATCGGTTCTAGAACTATTAAAATTGAAGGCAAGCAATGGTTGGTCCGACAAGAGTTTCACGGCATTATTAGGTCTCCTAGTGGACATGCTTCCAACGGAAATGTGTTGCCGAGAACCACCTACCAAGCCAAGAAGATTCTTTGTCCATTAGGAATGGAAGTAGAAAGAATACATGCATGTCGGAATGATTGTATCCTGTGACAGTAAAGAGTATGCTAGCTTACATGTTTGTCCGGTGTGCAAAGCATCCCGATACAAACGTAAAATGACTCGATGATGGGAAGGGCATCGAGGTGAAGCAAGGACCTCTGCAAAGGTGATGTGGTATCTTCCTGTAATCCCCGCTTGAAGCGTTTATTTGCAAACCGCAAGGATGCAAGATTGATGCGTTGGCACCGCGAGCAGCGTAAGAAAGACGGAATGATAAGACATGTTGCTGATTTCGCCGGTGGAGGAACATCGATAGGATGTTTGTAGATTTCGTGTGGAACCGAGAAATATAAGGTTTGGGTTGAGTACAGATGGAATGAATCCTTTTGGTAACATGAGCGATCGACATAGCACTGCCCGTGACTCTGTGCATGTACAACCTTCCTCCTTGGTGTGTATGAAGCGGAAATATATTTTGATGTCACTACTTATCCAAGGGCCAAGCAACTCGCAACGATATTGATGTGTTCCTAGCCCCATTGGTGGAAGATCTTGCAACACTGTGGAATGAAGGGGTACATGTATGGGATGCGGACAAACGAGAGAACTTCACTCTACGGGCCATGTTGTTCTCGCACCATTAATGATTTTCCTGCCCTTGGTAACTGTCGTGGTTTAGTATAAAGGAGCCAAAGCGTGTCCGCACCGCTTAGATTATACGGAGAGTGTGTGGTTGAACAACTCCGAAAAATCGTGTACATGCGTCACCGTAGGTTCCTTCCAAAGTATCACCCATACCGCAAGATGAAGAAACAATTTGACGGAAAAAAGAGGATGACTCGATACCAAGACCTTTTAGCGGAAAGAGGCGTATGATATGGTTAAGGATATAAATGTTGTGTTTGGAAAGGGACGTAAATTGAGGAAGAACATGTGGAAAAAGAGGTCAATATTTTGGGACTTGCCTTATTGGGAGCACTTAGAAGTTTGCAATTGCATCGATGTCATGCACGTAGAGAAGAATGTATGTGACGATTTGATTGGTCTCTTACTGAACATTCCGACAAAACAAAGGATGGTGTTAACGCAAGGCGTGACTTGGTCGCTATGAACATCGGGACCGAGTTAGCACCGATAGAGACCGATAAAGGCGGACGTACCTTCCCAAACATGTTACACTGTCTAAGTCCGAGAGAACTGAATTGTGCGGTCCTTAAATGGTGTGAAAGTTCCATCCGGTCACTCGACAAGCATGAAGAAACTTGTTTCCATGGAACATTTGAAATTAATTGGCATGAAGTCTCACGATTGTCATGTGCTAATGACTCAAATGCTACTGTTGCAATTAGAAGTATTTTGCCGAACAAGGTTCGAGTGACAATCATAAGGCTATGTTATTTCTTCAACGCAATTGCTCGTAAGGTCATTGATCCGGATGGACTAGATGCTCGCAAACCGAGGTGGTGACAACTCTATGTCATCTAGAGATGTATTTCCTCCATCATTTTTGATATCATGGTCCATCTCATTGTCCACCTTGTGAAAGAGATAAAAATATGTGGCCCCGTATTTCTACGTCATATGTACCCTTTCGAGAGGTACATGGGAATTGAAGTCCTATGTACGCAATCGATCTCGACCGGAGGGTAGCATCATCGAAGGTTATACAACGAAGAGGTCATTGAATTCTGCATCGGCTACATGGCTCGAGTAGAGCCGATAGGTGTACCTCTATCTCGTCACGAGGAGGTTAGAGGGTATAGGGACTATCGGGAGGAAAGCAATAACCCGGATCAAAATACGTATGCTCAAGCCCATTTCATGGTTTTACAACACATGACTGAAGTGACCCCATATATTGAAGAGCACAAGGACATGCTACGTCGGGAGAATGCAGGCGGTCGAAGTTTGGATCACGAGACAACACAACCGCAGTTCAACGAATGGTTGAAGGCGCAATTGACTAGGAGGTCGTCAAATGAAACACTACAATGGTTGGCAAAGGGCCAAAATTTACAATTGTGACATGGCAAGGATACGACATTAATGGCTACACATTTTATACAACAGATCAAGATAGAAAGAGCACGGTCGTAACTCGGTGTCCGCATAGATGCCTATGATTCGCACGCAGAACCGCCGCCCAAGCTCGTACTACGGGCTTGTAGAGGAGATTTGGGAGCTTGACTACGTAATTTTCAAAATTCCTCTATTTCGGTGCCGTTGGGTCCAACTCCCACGGGTGTAAAGGTTGACAAGCACGGTGTCACTACCGTGGACCTCGAATGTGTAGGATACAAAGACGAACCATTCGTACTCGCGAGGCAAGTTGTTCAAGTATTTTATGTAACCGACCGGCAAATAAGAAGCGCCATGTAGTTCTTCAGGGAAAAGAAGGATTGTCGGGGTTGAGAATGTTGTGGATGAGGAAGAGTACAATCAATTTGATGATTTGCCTCCATTCGAGACGGCATCGCTCGATGAAGAACAAGGCGATGAAGCAAGCTATATGCGTATCGATCATCATGAAGGGCTTTATTTAAAATGATATAGCCAAAGTGTAATAAATGATATAGGTTATGCTTGTGTTTTTCATAAATGTATGTATGTTCCATTGTAATTGTAAAATGACTAAGGAACCCATGCATTGTAATTGTAAAATGACTAAGGAATTAAGAAATAGTTATATTTATGGTTATGCTTATGTTTTCATAAATGACATAGGAACCTAGCTAGTCATGGTATTTATAGTGAACTATCACAAAGCGGTTTATCAAAAGAAACCGTCGTGATAACACATCACAAACCTGTTCTATCGATATAACCGTCTGTGATAATATGGGTAGAGGTGGGAGGAGCAAAACCTAGCTAGCGAGGCGCTGCAGTGGAGACAAGAGAGCTGCGGCGGAGCGGACTCGCATGAGACCTAGCGCGGGTATTTAAAGATGATCTATCACGAGCGGTTCTATAAATATAACCGTTTGTGATATGCATTATCACGACGGTTCTATCTATAGAACCGTTTGTGATAGAATTATCACGCACGGTTCTATAGATATAACCGTCGTGATAATTCTATCACAAACGGTTCTATAGATAGAACCGTCTGTGATAATGCATATCACAAACGGTTATATTTATAGAACCGTCTGTGATAGATCATCTTTAAATACCCGCGCTAGGTCTGCGGAGTCCGCTCTGCCGCAGTCTCTTGTCTCCACTCTGCAGCGCCCCTGCTAGCTAGGTTTTGCCCTCCCACCGCCGCTCCTCCCGACGCGCCGCCGGTCCTCCCGGCCGCCGGTCCTCCCGACGCCGCCTCTCCGGCCGCCGGTCCCTCCTGACGCCGGTCCCTCCTGACGCCGGTCCCTCCCTCCCGAAGCCGGCGGTCCCCCCCCGACGCCGGTCCCTCCCTCCCGACGCCGCCGCTCCCTCCCGACGCCGGTCCCTCCCGTAGCCGGCGGTCCCGCCCGACGCCGGTCCCTCCCTCCCGACGCCGCCGCTCCCGACGCCGCCGCTCCCGCCCGACGCCGGTCCCTCCCTCCCTGTGCTTCACATGTATATGCTTCACATGATATATATATGCTTCACATGTATATGCTTCACATGATATATATATGCTTCACATGTATATGCTTCACATGTATATGCTTCACATGTATATGCTTCACATGATATATATATGCTTCACATGTATATGCTTCACATGTATATGCTTCACATGATATATATATGCTTCACATGTATATGCTTCACATGTATATGCTTCACATGATATATATATGCTTCACATGTATATGCTTCACATGTATATGCTTCACATTATATATATATGCTTCACATGTATATGCTTCACATGATATATATATATATGCTTCACATGATATATATATGCTTCACATGATATATATATGCTTCACATGTATATATATGCTTCACATGATATATATATGCTTCACATGTATATGCTTCACATGTATATATATGCTTCACATGTTATATGCTTCGCACGGTCTATTTGGAAGGCCCATAGCTCACTGCAATTAGCTAATCGTTAGAACTTTGTCAAAGGGCATAAAGCAAGTGACACACTCCGGTGCTCACTTCGTTAGTTTTTCTTAGAAGAGAGATGGCGCCCACACGTCTTCGTCGTCGTCATCCGGGTCTCACGCTCCCAAGATCGCGAAATCTAAACGTGGCCGAGGAGTATCGAAAAGGCCGAGGGCCAAGGACCATCACGGTGGTCTCTCGGATGGGGTCCTCTGGAACCGCCGAAAGCAGCGTCATCATTTCGGACTACTGCGGGATAATTGGAAGGCAACGGGTCCCCATCACCATAGCAAGCTGGAAAGATTTGACAAAGGATCACAAAAATCAGCTATGGGAGGAACTTACAAATTCGCTCGAGTTCCCAAGAGGCACGAGGACTCGTGCAACGGCAAGCGCTCCTCGCGATGGGAAAAGCATGGAAGAATTTTAAGAGCACTCTTGTGACGGCACGTGGTCGAGGATGTCACGCCTTCACGGTATCCTTTCGTGTCGCGGAAACATGGGAGGCCTTTGTGCAGATGAAGACGACGCCCGAATTTGTACAACAAAGTGCGGCGCACAAGGATCTCCAATCACAAAACACGCACCCTCACGCACTTCAAGCTCGCTGGTACGCGGGTAAAATCCCGCAATGGAGGATGCAGGATGAGGTTGCAATCCGATCGGAGGCCTCTCCGCCATTTGCCGGATCGCAAACGAGCGCGCCAAATCGTTAAGAGCGAGGTCATCAACCACATCTTCGGTGTCTCTTTCAAAACCCCGCAGATGAGGAAGTGTCCCAACGCATGGTAAAATATGTTAAACAACATAGTTGTTAACACCTCTTGAACTTCATGGGTTCAAAATAACATGATTAATTGCCTCTTGCAGCAATCATTGACTACCGAATCTTCTCGTGGCTCCTTTGAAGAAGATAGGAGATAGATTTACTATCACAGCCTTGGGAAACAAGGAGCACCAGGTCGCACACGAGGCATGGGGTTTATGTACCTTGGAGGAACGGATTTCCAGATTACTCGAGACATATAGGAGTAGGAAGAGATCCAAGGCGCACTGCGGCGAACAAATAAAACAGAGCTTCGTGCTCAACTTGAGGAACAACTATCCGCCTCACTTCAAGAGCAGATCGCCTCACTTCGAGGAGAGATAGATTCGTTGCGGGAAGAAGCGAGACAAGTCCGCAACCAATCGCAACCCACTCCTAGTATCGCGGTACCGGTCCCCCTCAACGTCGCAAAGAGCTGCGCGCCCACACCAATTTCTGAACATAGCGACGACCACTTACGTATTGATGACATTCTGTAATGTACCTCTTTAGAATGGTACATAGATCTCTCCGTGGACGCCTTAACTCATCTCTTGTATCGTTATGTAGGGCCCATGCCTTGCAGCCTCAAAGTCGCTTGTTGGCTCTATTCCCGTTGACGCGGGCGCGGCATGGTGTATCCATTGCTGCCGGGGACGCAGTGCACGGTGTACAAGTAGACACCGGTTTCATAAAGGTCCGTGGACATGATTAATGATATTTTTAAGCCTGCCCTCTTGAGAAGCCCCCAAACGAAGAGATTAAGACATTAGGGATGCCGCCCACACATTCGCTCGGTGGCCCAAGAGGACATCGCCTCGACATGTCCGTGCCACAATCTTCACATCCGGTGGCCCAAGAGGGACGCCGCTCGACTGGCACATCGGCCCGGTGGCTCCACCTCCACCTCCAAATCTAGTAAAGTCATTGCATCGGCTCCGCCGAGATGCCACCGAGAACATATCATAAGCGAGGCTCCAAGGCCTCCAAGGCTCATGCGAAGAAAATTAAGCCGGGTCCCGTGCCATGGAAGTTTATTCTAGGAATGTCGTTGGTGCCCGATTCACAATTACGCCAGCTTGGTATGATTTGCAATACATTGCATGCCTGGTACATGGAGAAGTCCAACATGAAGCCAAACCGGCAGAGTGCATTCACTGTGAAATATAAAGAGACGCATTTCCTCCATGACTTGGGCTACATCGTCGTGACATTCGAAGATTTATTCTTACTATTCAATCTCGACGAACTCGACGCCTCACTTCTACGATGTCGACAATCGTAAGTGTACTGCACAATGAAGTTCTACATTCACGTTATACGATAAATGTCATTACTCTTTCTTTATGTATAGATACATGATCCAACAAGCCCGAAATCGCGACGACGGTGGGTTTCTCGACCCTCACTTGGTCTCCGAGCAATGTATCAACGCAGATGCATCCTTCGTGGAAGGTTACATAACGAGGGGATTGATTGCTCACACCGACAAGGAGTACGTCATGGTACCCTTCAACCAAGGGTAAGTGCTTCACTAGTTGCCACACATATGTTTCATTTGTACTTTACATGCAGCATGAACTTAGGATTAATCACTATGGCGACACATATGACTAGGAATCACTGGATTTTGATTGTGATTGTACCAAAGTGGAGCAAGGTAATATACCTTGATTCCCTCCTTAGGAGCAACCACGACTTCAGTCGTGTGCAAGAAGTACTTAACATGTAAACTCATTTCCTCCATACATAACTCTATTGTAATATTTCTTTTGTTTGCCACGGCCGAGGCTAAGTTTTTTGAATCACGTAGGGCGTTTGCCGAATATGTTGCCCAAGGAGGAACACACGACAAATCCAGTGACACGCTACGACACAACACGCGATTTCCGGTACCCGCTACAACACAATAATCCTATATCATACTTTGTAATTAATAATGCCTCTAGAATTGACAATACCGATGTATGTAATTCTATTTTTGCAGTGCCACCAGCAGCTACAGGGGCAACGTATGTGGATTCTACGTTTGCCGCATTTGAAGGAAATCATGGGTACTAAGATCAATGATCCAGAGGTTTGTCAGGTCCTTCCAATAATTATTATTTTCTGATTATATTACACACATGCTAATTAATGACTTAACATTGCTCCTAGCGACAGTGGGTGAACTTCGACGGAAGTGCATATGATCTTGACAATCTCGTCGATATTCGTGCAATCATCTCCCAATTCTTGCTAGCAGAGGTCATAAATAAGAGGAGAGTTCCACGCCGCGATGATGATAATTAGATGTTGAAACATTGATTCAATGTACAAATCAAACAATTCCTTCAATTGAATACATTTGTCGATTTTGTGTAACAATTTTCATTCTATATATGTGATATTGTTACATTCATCGTGTATCGAATTTTGTTGTAATTTAGTATGAGTTGCAATTAACTTATATCTGTCATTTATCTGTAATCGCTTGCTTTTGAGGGCATGACTAGCATATCTCGAGGCTAGCCAAGAAACAAAGATATAAAGCAGATGATGCACTTGGTATCACGACGGTTCATTGTTAAAAACCGTCAGTGATACCATATCATGACGGTTTCAAAGAGTGCCGTATGTGTGGTGTGACCGCTATCACGACGCTTTTACTGCGGCGATACCGTGATATACACAATATCACGACGGTTAGTAATACCGTCAGGATAGGCGAGTATCACGACGGTTTTTATAAGCAACCGCCGGTGATACTCTCTATCACTGACGGTTAGTAATCAAGACCGTCGTGATATCACAATATCACAGACGGTTTGTAATACAAACCGTCTGTGATATTGTGGATATCACAGACGGTCTTGATTACTAACCGTCTGTGATAGACGAGTATCACCGACGGTTGCTTATAAAAGCGATGCGTGATACTCGCCTATCGCGCACGGTTAGTAATCAAGACCGTCAGTAATGTTTTATCACGACGGCTCGGGAACCGCTCGTGATAACCACCAACTATCATTGACACATAAACACTGACGGTTCAGGAACCGTCTGTGATGACGGTTCCGAACCGTCTGTGATAGGGCTGTCTGTAGCAGTGGTTTGAAGTAAGAAAAGTTGCATGGTGAAGGATTGCATGCAAAAAACACACCATGCGAACATTGTGAAAACAAGAACATGCATGCAAGGACTTAGCCATATCTAGACATGCTACGTAGGATTTGAGGTGACGTGGAGAGGAATTAAGGAGGAGAGAGGAAAATCATATCTTGCGTGAGATATAGCTCTTTGATGCAGACCAAGATTGTACCTCCTCCATTTCAAAATATGTCTTATTTTGAGTGGGAAAATAAAGTTAAAAGATCAAGAGAATGACAAGGGAATAATATGTAAAATTGGTGCAATATGCTGGGCAAAATAATTAAAGTACAGTTTATTATGGATGACATGCTTAATTAAAGTAGAGTTTATTATCCACTTAATCTCCGTTCAAGTACGTAGATATTATTATGTTACCCTTACATTATCATGGAATAATGCTCTTGGGTCCCTGATCCAAATGGAGCTGGCAGCAAAACGACGTACATATGCAGTGCACTTTAGCTACCGCATTTATGCACACATTATTGAGGTTGCAAAGCGCAGCAGCTATTATATGTAATGATCATGGAGAAATTAAGTTCTTGCTCGATCGACCACGGCATTTCTCGTGAGTGTTAAGGCATATATACAGACGCATACGTACACGTGCACGTAAAACGGCTTTGCATGCACTTAATTCGTACGCGGCTAAGCGTATTTATGAGTACACCCAACTCTTCTTTTCCTTGCGTCTTTCACATGCCCTAAACGGAGGGGAAAAGCTTGGACCCAACCTTTGCATGCATGCAACTTAGTTTCACATGATTAACGGGAGGCGACATGGCCACACTGTACGACGCCTAGCGTATGTGTCGCTGGACCAGGCCAAGCATGACGTTCTTCATTGCATGGCTCCATTTTATTTGGTGGAGCGAGATACGGTGATCTCATGAACGATCGATCCGATCACTTTGCATTGATTAATTAGGACCTTTAACTATATTGAACAATGTTTTATAACACGGTATCATGCAAGGTGACAAAAGCAAAAAAAAAAAAAAAACTATCTCAAAGAGCGGAGGGGATACCCATACATTATGGTTGTACTTAAAATGTTAATTCTGCCGATTTCAGTAATATATAAAACACGGCTTGTTCTATCTACAATCTAGCTAGATATACAAAGTATCTACCAAAAGTTTTTGAAATATTGTAATTTGAAAAAAATGAAGCTAAATGTTGAGGTTTAAATGTCTACTTAAAATGAAGCTAGATATACAAAGTATCTACCAAAATGAAGCTAAAAGTTGAGGCTAATTAGCTGGCTTAATCACCTACCATCCCCTCACCAGACGGCAGGCTTGCTTGTCGTCTGTCCACTAGGTGGCAGGCTGCCTGCCGTCTGGTGAGGGGGCGGCAGGTGCCTGCCGCTGGTGGCAGCGCCGCGTGTCACTTTGCGGGCCCTGCCGCCCACCCATCGGACGACATAAATGATTTTTTTTTCAATACGGTCTGCATACAGCTATTTTTGTATATACGATGCGAAACAGTGCCAAAAATGGCTTTAACTCAAACAAACGGGGGGCACGCGCGTGTATACATACATACATATACACTCCTAGGCGTAATTACATCGTATGTCTATCTCACAACGTAGTAAATATTTCACGTAATGGAGGGTATGCACGTGTAGTATACGAGCATTTAAGACCATTTAGGTGGCATGATCAATTTTTCAGAGGTGGTATGCATATTTTTTCGACATACTCTTTTTTATGTGCGTATATGAAGGTATTTATAAAATACGCTAAAAACTATGGACTCCCTTGCATTTTTCGTATGATTCACATTAGAGTATCTTATAATTAGTATACGAGTATACCCAAAGTGATAAAGGAGTATTTCAAGTTTGTTTAGGTGGTATATTAGAGGTGAGTGTAATTACATCTAAGAGTAAAAGGTATTTTTCCCACACACACACACGGTAGCACTATTCTACGCGCACGTGCATTCTGCGTGTAGTTTTGCTCCCCGGCAAGTTATCACAGGTTGTACAAAAAGTTATCATCAGCTGTGAAGAAAGTTACCACTAGTTGTATTGTTAGCTTTCGGTAGTAATTTCACTTCATGCAAAAACCAATGATAACTTTCCAGCACTATGAAGGTTTGGCAATAACTTCATTCAGAATCATAGTAACTTCATTAAAAAATAGCAGTAACTTTCTCACGTATTTTATACTGCGTGCTGGTTAGTAATTATATACATACATACATACATACATATAGGACGTTGAAATAGGTCACCATGGTGTCTGGGCACTAAGTCTCTCTGTCTTTATATTGATTTTAGATACGTGCAAGTGTAATGATATATAATATATCAGGCAAATCCGTTAACATTCATTAATTCAAAAAAGTATTAATTTGGAAAGGAAGTTATTGATTTAGCATGCTAAATTAATTATGGATGAAAAGTCTTAATTATAGATAAAAATCTTAATTATAAAACCTAGGCACCATTTTAGTCCTTCATTTCAGTGTCCCAAAGGACGCGCCAACTCTGCTAGTGGTTTAATTAATTAGGCCGAACGCTGAAAATAACAGAGAAGGAAACATGTATCCTGCATGCATACATTAATCCATAAAAAATGCATGGGAGCTATCGGGCCTTTTTTTGTTGTGGCTTTTAGCTTTTGGCTGTGGTTTGTGGTTTTTGGGCTGTTTGTGCAAGAGATTACATAGTAACAGAAACTCACGTGCGGTTTTTAGCGATATAAATGAAGTCAATAAAGTATGTACTACAATTAACTAATAGACCTTATCTTGAAAAGATATTTTATTTAAAAGTTAGTTATTATAGAAAAGTTGAAAAAGTAGTTTTTAGGAATTGGAAAGAACGTGGCCGATCGACGCACGTTGATCTCGAAAGTAAAGTAATTAGCTTGCGTCGGCGACCGTCCGGACGCAATCGCGAGATCGTCTCGGCGCCGGTGACGACGATGTACATTGCGTGTATATATATATATATATATATATATATATATATATATATATATATATATATATATATATATATATATATATATATATATATATATATATATATATATATATATATATATATATATATATATATATATGACGAGTGTTTCATGCACCATGGTGCCTAGGCACCAATATCAATATCCGTTGATTTGCTTTGAGATTCGCAACGCGTTTGATGTAGGTATCTTCATATACCCATAAAAAGTATATTTGAGATGTCAAACTCCGAAAAAAATTAAATTCAACTTCAGTTTAATTAGTTTGAACTATTTTTATGGTATATACTCACTGTAGTCGCATTAAACTCAAAAGTAGTTTAAACTAGTTTGAACTGAGTTCAAAACTTACTTACCAGAAATATATCAAGGGTATAAAACATTTTCATACTAAAACTCAAAAAAAATATCAATAATACACGTGTATCGGATGTGGGTGCCTAGACACCATGGTGTCTTACGTAATTTTCCTATATATATATATATATATATATATATATATATATATATATATATATATATATACACACACACACACGACGTCCGTACTTCGGTAGCTCAATCCGATCGATCGATGGAGCAGATCGTGAAGCACGCACGCACATACGCGAACGCTAGGCCTGCGGAGCGCGGCCGGCAGACAGGGACCACTGACCGGCCTAGTCCTAACCGGCCGGGGCGTGGACGTCCGGTCACCGTCAGGCGTACGGTGCAACGATCAGCCCGCCCCATGCACATGCCCAAGTTTTGGACGGTGCTGTAGGCTGGAGCGCGAGAGATGGGTAAGCTAATGTAAGGTGAGCTAGCTAGCTTGTGTACGTACGCATGTGGCGCGTGTGCATAGTGTCATGCATACGTGCTGCACGGTTGGCCGGCCGGGCCGGGGAGTGCACGTCCACCCCGCCCCGCAGACGCGCCCGTCGCCCCTGCCGCCGCCTAATAAACGCCAATATGTCTGTTTGCCTGGTCCAGCTCGATCTATCGATCGAGGCTAAGCTTAATCTTCTCATTAATAAGCCATCTCGACCTTTGGCCTTTAATTTATTCGCATAAATCTTGATATATATCACTCGAAATAATGGTGTAGCCTAGAATAACACTTCGAGGAATAACTTTCACGACTTTCACCACGTACCTGTTAGTGATATGCCGTAGAGGCAATCATGAAAATGATTGTATCATTTATATGTTTATGATCTTTTGAATAATATGCTATTTTGTCCTTGACTAAGTGTCTTTTGTATTGATCAACAAATATATGACTTGTTCGTAGAACTCTTTATTCTTGTTTTGATATTATTCTAAATTATCTCTGATCTTATATCATTATATGTGACCATTATGATTTATAGATCATCACATATATTGATTGATGATCATGTTTCATGAATCACAGATATGGAGATATCAAATTAATAACGTGGGCATATGTTAAAGAACATGGTGTTGAATTCATTTACCATGAGATACTGCGAGAATTGTTATATTCTGAGGTGTCATCAGTTGGTGTCACACATAATGTATGTAGGATCCTTAGACTTAAGATCGTCATAGTTTTCTAGATGTATAATAGTTTACTTAAGAGTTACCAAACACTACTTTGTAACTAGGTGATTATAAATGTAACTTTCAAGTTTACTAGGTGAATATGAGCGATTAAGATGAAATTTTCATTTCCTATATAATAGAAGAAATATCTCTAAGCCTCTTGATGTTGTTGGATTAAAAATGTGTACGATCATGCTGAATGTGATTGAAGAGTCAATTACAACTGAGTAATCTACTACAGGTTCGAGTGAAGAATCGAGCTATCATAGGATAGCATACTTCTCGCCTTGAGTTCAATCTGGTGTCGTGAGGTAAAGAGATGTCGATATGTCCTGCTATATAGATTCGTCCGATATGATCTTTATGTATATTTGGGAGTCGATATGTCCTACTAGGAATCGCTATTGATTTGTAGACCCAAAAGCAGTTTTCGGGCTACAGCCGAATATACATAAACCTACGGGGTAACACATTTAATGGGTTGGAACATATCAGTTGGGATTAAATCCATTACTAATGAGCGAAGTGGCTTCTCACCTTGTTAGCCCTCTAATGTAGGGCTTCACGAGGAAAAATATTAAGAGAGGAATGTGACTAAGAGATGGATCTTGTACACACCCACTGAAATCCTAGCTATCAACTCACAGGCTCTGTCATGCATGCTGGTGCTAGCATACCGGTGCATGATGTTCCTCTCTAGATGTGTGGACTTTAGTATATACGCTGCTACGATTGCGGCGCTGATCAAAACGATCATAAGGAGGAGACGGTTGGCTCATGAAGATCAACTACTTCCATTGCACCGATTTGCGCTATGTTGAACTAGGTTGTTTCAACTCTTCTCCTGCACTACGCATTTAGTGGTGATGATCCATGACCTCTTACTCGCTTGGCTTCCTGATTTATATGGTAGAAATTATAAATTATGCTAGTGTAGCCTATTCCATATCCCAACAATACCACTTCAAAGAAACTTAGATTCAACATATGCTATTTCCTCTATTTTATTATAAATTAAAGCCTTTTTACACTTTTGACCATGGTAAAGGACTATTGTGTTTATGTATGCCACGTTTTCATGATTTCAAGAAATAGCACTCAAGGCATACGACCGAACTAGCTTTTTTTGTTATGGTATCAAGTCCCTCCACATCCAATCGGTGCCAGCTCTATTAGCTTTTTGTGGACAGAGCATTATAATGCAATCTGGGTCAGAATCTATATATGTAATTATATTTTGCGATGAGGAAAGGCGTATTTTAATTGTTTTTTATGAAAAACTAGGAGAACGGCTAATTCATTTATTGAGAATGGCATATTTTTTGTTTTAAAAGGCAATACTTCGGTTGGTGAGTTCATGTCGATCTCTTGTCATGTTCAAAAAGGCAAAACTCTGACATGCCTTTAGTTCGACCCCTTGGCATGGTCTCCATGGACCTGAAGTAAGGCTGGCTGGCTGGCATCGACTAGGCCAACATGGCTACACATGAACAACAGATAGATAAAAGTGACATAGTCTCGGTCGCACAAGGGTCGAAATGGCTTGAATGGTATTCATTGAAATCATGAAAACATGGTATGCACAAGAAAAATAGTCATTTTCCATGGCCAAAAAGGGTGAAAAGGCTTTAATTTATAAAAATAGAGCAGATGATATATGTTGAATCTAAACTTTTTTTAGGTGGTATGTAGTTGAAGTCGTTTTTCGAAGTGACATTTTGAGCTATGTTATTCTTTCAGGGTATATCATGAATTATCCCTAATTAGTTTCACTTTACTAGTTCACTAAGCTGCTAAGCTCAACTAAGGCAATGCATGCATGTATATATCAGTGTACTAGCTGCACCTACAGTTCTAGTTTCCGATCCATATAATCTTCAAAGTATTTCCGAGCCTTGTGAATGTATCCATCTATCGATATATGTACGTGTGGTACCTAGCGCAATGCAGTTGGCGTCGTACGTAATTGATCGCGACGCATGCCTTTATTAATCGTGTGATTTTGGCGATGTAGTGGAGTTAATCAGCATGCGATTAAGCATGCATACATCTGGATCGTAACTGTGCAACTTGTACGCACGTCTACGTCGTATGTAGACGTCCGCATGCTGTCCGGGGGATCTCTGCTAGAGCCTAGCTACTCCGTTTCCTAATGCTTGCCCAGTTGCTCTGTACGTATATGAGTATAGACCAGCATACACAAAATCTAAGAAATAATTAATTAGATTAGATCATATGTACCTACCTAAGTAGCGTATATATTACAACCACTTAGCTGGTTAGGCCTCAACAAAAAATATATAGAGTACAGTAGGTGTAGGTGCAACTGCAAATACTGCAAAAACTACATGTACTCTTGATTTCCTTTTTGACGAATACTTTCAATTTTTATAATGGAATTACAATGTGAAACGACATTTCTCACGAAAATATACATATATTGCCAAACAGAGAGTAGCTAGTTAGGCCGTACGTCGCTGCATGTCGCTGTTGCATGTTGGACACTTGGAAATTATTGGAACAGGATTGCCAGCCCATGCGCAGTACGTCGTCGTCCTTGTAGGGGAAAAAAATCATATAAGTCAATGATCACGAAAAGGTTGCTGGTGAGTGGTCACGTATTACTAACGAAAACTGTACTGGATCCAGTCTCCGGTCCAGGAGGAAGCTCAATGATTCTCACTCTCAGACCGTTGTAACGAGACTATGTAAGTTCAGGAGAAATTTCGATATTTGACACTGAATACATGCGCCTCTCAACTTTTAACCCCCAATTCGCACGCCTTTGAAAATTTAACCCTGTCACTGCGAATTCTTTTGATTCAAGGGATTCTCCTCATTTTCTCTCCTTTTATATTTTGACACTTGTCACTGCGAAAACGAAGAGAATCCCTTGAATCAAAAGAATTCGCAGTGACAGGGTTAAATTTCCAAAGGCGTGCGAATTGGGGGTTAAAAGTTGATAGGCGCACGTATTCAGTGTCAAATATCGAAATTTCTCGTAAGTTCAGGGGATTAAAAGATAAAGCCTGCCTCCTACCAGGTGGGGTTTTTTTTTCAGCTACAGTAGATAGCTATGGTTGATAAGTTCTTGTTTTAGTGTAAGTATTTATACGAATAAATTAAATATAAGTATGGTGATATGCTGTTATAAAAGATTATCCTAGTAAATTATTTAAAAAGTAATAAAAAATTTATTTATTTGTACAAGAAACCATGAAGACAACGAGACAAAGATGAATGCTACTTTTCTTCTCGCAATCTGGCTCTGGCATCTTGTCAACGTTCTAACACTTCACTGCAGATAGCAGTATAGTACAACTGAACACAGATGGACGTGTGTATATGCAAGAGCTGCATATAGTATTGTAACAGAAATGAATTAAATACCATGTATGACCCCGTGGAAAGCATGACGCAGACTGGACGGGCGATGAAAGCACAATTCCATGGCACTTTTTTGACCGGAGAGGTGCCTGAACAGTGTCCCTTGGTGCGCCACCACCCAGCATGCACAACGCCACTTCGCTCCACAGTGCACTGCATCCTTTTCACCCTTATCTCCGGTCGCAACTCGCAACAAACACACTGCAACAGGATACTGATAACGGAAGGAGCAAGGCTATAGGTACTTGCGCAGCTCCTCGCGTGAGCAATAGGGCAGCGCCTCCACTTTGCTTGCTATTCCTGCGGTTGTTCTGGCAGCATGCAGCTTCTTCCTGTAGCATATCAGCTTCAACCACCGTCACTTTCTCCTCTCTTCCATGTGAAGACCTGTCCAAAATTTCAGAAAAGTGCATACTTAGCAAATGATCTCAGTTGGAGATCTAATCAGTTTTTCTAAAGCACAAGCCATAATTTTCAGCATCCACAGTGCCCAACACGCAGCAGACAAGCCGACAATGTGTAACTTTGGTTTTCCAGTTAAGAAACGCTTAGCCCACCATAAATACTGATCAAAAGATCCTGGTCTATAAGTGGTTCACAAAGTCAAACCAATAACCCTCTCTACGTAGTACAAGTTCTTCATAATTTGACTCACATTAATTTAAACATGCTTCATGTACCATAAATATAATAATCTAGAACTCTAAAACTTAACCCATGATCATTTCTCACAAATTCCCAAAGCCCTCTTGGCCAATTTCAGAGACAACCGGTCTGCTCACCATTGACCAACCGGTAACATGGAAGCTGGTCAAACCGCGGCACCCATGCCTGTCTAACCGCTCTACCACCCCCAGTCGGACCACCACCCGTTGGCTGGTTGGGCCGCCTCTGTACAGTAGTTAGACCACCTCTGTAGGCCAGTTAGACTGCTGTCACCTAATAGCAAATCTGAAAACTAGCAAACTTTTGTAAATCCAAACCTCAACTCGACATGATTGTCAATTGTTCAACACAAGTGAACCATTGATATTCTCAACATGGTTCCACAATCTCCTTCTTAATGAACACATTGGCAAGACTACCAACAAAATAAATGAGAGCACAATCGAGTTAATTTTTGAAAAATAAGATCAATTTGCGAAAGAGAGTTCCACTTGGTGCATAAGATGAAAACAAGACTAAAAATACCAAGTGAGCAAAAATGAAGTGAAGCGACTAGAAAGAGCATTTTTTTTACAAAAATCTTTAACTTCACCAAGAGAGGGAAATATTACTCTAGATCCATATAAAAGATTAATTGTTCTATGTGACCTTAGTCATGGTGAGAAGAAATCAATAAGATCAAGAAAAGCTCAACAAAGCCACAAAAGCTAAAAAAAACCACATTTAGCTTCAACCTATTTATGCCAATGCTCAATTTTACCATTTTAGGATTAATTTATCTTCTTTGAAGAACAATGAGAATTTTACTTTTTTAAAAGAACAATGAGCACTTTAGGACATAATTTCTCCCCCTTAGACAATAGATTCATCAAGGTTCAAATTCTTTTAGATTTAGTTAGTGCAATTGTGTAACAGCCTGAAAAATATAAATATTAAATTATGAAGTTTTGGATTATTTTATTTGCTTTTTATTTAAATTTGGAGTTTATTGGCTTTTTGTAAATGTAAAGGAAATTCGAAAGTAAAAAGAGGGAAGAAGTCCACACATAAAATAATAAACACATGAGCACCCAATAAAGAATCTGAAAAGATGATCCATAAACTACCAAGTTAAGAAATGAAAGTAAGTATAAAATAATATCCCTAAAAATGTTGGCAAGCAAATTTTAGGAGGCTAGCATTTACACATATGTGCAAACACATATATACATATATATTAGGTGAAAGAGTAAATAAATAAACTAATATGTTAATACACAAAAATCAGAGAATATGTATACATGTGCATACCCCAGAAAATATGTGTAAATGTATATACATACAATTTCAAATGCAAAAGCAAAATAAAATAAAAAGAAAAAGGAAATTTAAATAAAAAGTCATAACCGGCCGCCATCACCCCGCCCAGCCCCTCTCCCCAAGACGCGCCGAGCCTTGTGCCAGCGCCGCGCCCGCTCATGCTGCTCGCCCTCTCGCCGCTGGGCTCGCGACTCGCGCCTCGCTGCCACCCGCCCCCACAGACACTTCCCCGACCGGTGGCCCGCCTCGCCCCCGCGCCTCTTTCCCTGGCTGGTGGACCCCCGCCCGCTCTCTTTCTTCCTCCTCCCTCTTCTTCTCCACGCGGCCGCGACGCAGCCCTCTCGCTCGCGCTCCCTCCCTCTGCGCAACAAATCCTCCTCCTTCTCCCTCTCACCTCCAGGGCAAGGTTCAAAGAATCAACAGGAGGGGGGACACACCTCCCCGCCACCTCTCTCCTACAAAATCCCGGCGGGATTTGGTTCGCCTCCCCTCGTCGGCGTGAGCAGGGCGGAGCCAAGTGTCGACCTCGCCGTATGCGCCTTCTCCGGCTATAAAAGCCCCTCCCGTGAGCCGCATTGGCACCCCAAAACCTTCCTCCTCCCTCCCCTGGCCGCAATTGCGTCATAGAACCTCCAATTCACCGCCACCCCCTTCTTCTTCCCCAGCTCCGGCGAGCGCCGATCAGCTGAGCCGAGCCACCAGAGCTCAATCCTCCGCTCTGGAACCATCTCCGAAGCGTCGCCAGCACATCCCCGGTCTCCCCCGCGCCTCCCGTGGTCTCCACCTCGCCGTCACCGAAGCTCCTTCCCGAGCCTCCGCCGTCGCACGCCGCCGGCCCGCCACCGTGCTCCTCCACCCTGGCTGCCTACCCCAGAAGATTCGCCTCCACGCAAGGATTATATTCCACGAACGACCTGGATCCCTCCGGCCACCACTCGCCGCCGGCGCCGCCGTCTTCTTCCTCCTCTGCCCGGCCGCCTCCGCGAGCTGCCTCAAAAGGGTAAGCCACCCTTATGGGGTAGGCAAAGCCTCCCCGCTCACTTAGTTATCACCGCTCGTCTCTTCTCCTTCTCGCTCCCGCGGTGCGCGTTCGAGCCTCCGGCTCCGCGCGTAGCGGTCGAGCATTTCTTTTCGTTTTTCCCACTGATAGCTGGGCCCCGCTAGTCAGCGACCGCCCGCCACAGGCCGGCTGACCTCTGGGTCCCGCCTGTCAGTGCTGCCGCTGACATATGGGACCCACGTGTCAGAATTTTTCATTTTCTGGCATTTCACAGAACTGAGAACTTTAACTAATCATAACTTTTTCATTTTAACTCCAATTGGATGAGACAAATTTCTAAATTCATCTAAATTCAAGATCTATTCAATGAAACTGAGATCATAAATTTTAGAGTTCATTTGAAATTCTGGTGATATTTTGTTGATTTGATATTTTCTTTTTATCTCAATTTAATAGAGTTTATCCGTAATCAAAATTTAGATTTATGTCTAACATTTAAAAAGTTACCATTAAATGAACTCTAGTGGTAGATTTTGCTAACTAGCACATACTGAAATATACCCTTGTTAGATAAATTATAACTAAGGCTAGGAACAATTAAAATGTAGAGACTGTCTAAGTAAATGAATATATAAGCATCTGTATATATAAATATGTGGTTAGAGAACGCGAATAGCTTGCATGTAGCCGCTAGTAATTGTATTCGCCGTAGACCCTAACTAAAATACATACATGTAACCCTATCATTAGAATACTGCCAATCATGAAATCTTAAATGGTAGTCTTAAATAATAATGGTACTATTAATTAAATCTTAATACTAGGTTTAGTAAATGATAATGATGAGCATGAAATGACAATGTATGGCCCATACAGCTAAATCCTAATTCAAGTTGAAATAGGTTTAGTGAAAGTTGGGGCTACATAAAAAGTCACCCCATAAATGATATAAACCTAGACTCTAAAATTTATTCGAGTGGCCAGAAATGCCCTGAATAATAACGCTCGACACAATAATACCTACTTGTAGGTCCGTTCTAACTCATGGAACTTCCTTGATAAATATAAAAATAATGAAAGAAACTATTAATAAAAGGTCCAGACATCATTCTCTGCCACCATCCTTGCCTCAAATTACTCAAATCACCAAATAACTCATAATAATACAAAAATTGAATTTATTTGGATTTATTTGGATCTTTTGAGTTATTTGCTTTCATTTTGGATTCAGTCGTTTGTCGCGTAATTAGAAACTGAAGTTCGAAGATTCCACGGATCAAGCGAGATCAAGAGTGAAGTGAAGAAAAGATCCGAAGCTCAAGAGAAAGCATTGTGTGAGCTCAAGACCGCGGTAAACTGCGCCAGGCGAGTCAATACTTTGATCATGTTGATCCTATGTTTTCCGCAAATTACTTTGTTTTAAACTATCAAATTGCATGCTGTTAATTTATATGCAAATACATGCTTAATTTAATATTCTAGTTATGTGCCCCTTTGTTTACCTTGGATAATATTACACCTCTTTTGGAATACTTGAATATGTGAACCTTGTCGCCCTAGCAAAAACTATAATGATAACTTTTCAAAAGTAAGTCCGTAATTTATATATGCCGTGCTTAGCATTGTTTAGGTAATCATGGGCGCGAGAACGCCCAAACATCACTTTAATTATGAGAAAAATTTGGTTGGGACAGTCATGGTGGTAATGACTGATAAAGGTTGGGAATGATTATTTTATGTCTCCAAAAACCCCAACTTGCTTAAATATCTGGGCGGCTTGGGTTGATGGTGTGAGTGTGGTGCAGTGGATGCACAAAATGGGTTAGTGATAGACCGCCCAGATGCCAATAAGGACTGAATCTTGTCTTGACCTCCCGTGTAAAACAGTACAACCGCAAGTCTGTAAAATACAACTTGGCTTAGTAGATTTACCGGACCCTGAAAGTCATCCTTCCAGGAGGAGGTGTGGGGTAGTGCAAGCGTCTGTCTATGAAATGGCTTGAATGGGACACCCGGGGAGGGTGAAGTTCTGCTGTGGCGGGCTAGCAGGGGAGTAGCCAGCTGCTAGACGTTCAGAAGGAGAACATCCCGCACAACGTATGGGACCCACCGCAAGTGGGAGCGACCCATAGGGTGAAATGATGGAAAGGGCGAGGTACTTTGAAAAGTCACTGTGATGGTCTGTTCAACCACATGACTAAGGAATCGTGTGGGGCAACGAGTTGATTGTCTCTTGTGGTGAAAGTGTACAAACTCTGCAGAGTCAAAACTATTCAAATAGCCGTGCCCACGGTTAAGGGCGGACATGGGAACTTAACCAGATATAGTTCTATTTCAAAAATCTTGTGGGTGGGAATGGAAAAGTGGAAGGGCAGTGGAAAGCCCTGGTTTGGAATTGTCCTGGGTGTCGTCCCAGTGGTAAGTTAAGCGGCTATAACGCTGAAAGAAGTGATATGGTGCAGAAGCCATGAAATGGTGGATGGGTTCTGTAACACTGATATACATGAGTATTTCTTTAAAAATTCAGTCATTTCTAAAAATGCTAAGTCTTAGGAAATTTTTATATAATTGTATTCAAAAGCACTCCTGCAAATAAAAGAACCCGAGCCATCCTTTGATTAGCCATACATGTTAAATATTGCATTTTGTGTGTTGGCTCGCGGAGCACGGGGTCGGAGTGCTCACGCTCGCTTTTGCGACAAAATTCAGAATCAAGAATCACATCACCGCGCCTCAGCAACAAGATTGGACAAGATGGCAGATAAGATGAAGATATCAAGGGCTAGGTCGCGAACCTCCAGTTGGCTGCCTGTAGGCATGTCCTGAAGGTCCCACTTGTGTGCTTCGTTCTTCCGCTGCTGCAATTTATTGATTTCGGCCTAATTGGCCCATGAAGTAAGTCTACTATTATATTTACGCTTCCGCATGATATGTATTTTGATATTCATTGCCGTAACTGTGAGCAGTATCTACTGATCCAGGGAATAGTGCAGGTAAACACAGTAGATTCCGGATTGAAAAATCTGGGTCTGACAAATTGATTCAAGGGACAAATTCTCCCATTTTGAAAAAAAATGAGGGTCAAAGAAGAAGCATAAGAAAGAGCATGACGCAAATGGAATGACTGCAATTTATTCATTCTGTCTTACCAAGGAGCTACGAGGATTATCCATATTGATTCAAACATGAAATACTACTAGCCATAAAATAAGTAGAAACTATCTAGATCATGATAGTTCATACATAACCAAGTATGGCCAAATGTAACATCCCATTTTTGGAAGCCTCATAAAGTGCTTCAATAAAAGTTGCCAATTTGAATTCAAATCAAAAGTTCAAAATCAAATTCAATTCTAATTTCAAAAATCCAAACCTAAGCCTCAGTTGGGCCAAGCCTAACCCATCCTTCCCTCCCTTCCAGTCCACCAGGCATCTGGCCTAGCCTAGCCAACCCACGCCGCCCTCCCTGCCCTGGCTCACGTGCCAAACACGTGTTGTGTGCACCCAGCCCGCACTGCGTCACTGGTGTTCCTTCTCGGCATTGTGCTGCCACAATGCTCCGCCTCCCCTCCTGTGCGCATCCCTGTGCTCACTAGTGCTACGCTGACCTCGCCCATGCCCTACCACCTCACCCTCTTCTTCCCTGTTGCGCATGTCGCCGTGCCTGTGCCCACCACTTTCGCACCATGTCCGCGTCGTGACCTGGTCTTCGTGTGCTCGATAGTAGTCCTTGCGCTGTCCCATTACCATAACTCCCTTCGTGCATGCCCACACCTTGCGCCAGCCTTGCCCTCCTTGTTCTATGCCAGGCTAAGCATTGTCGCCCTCGGCTTCCGCCTGCATTGATGCCGCCCTAATGTCCATCTCCTCCCTTTCAGCTATAAAACCTTTTCCCGTGGCCCCAATGGACTTCCAACGGCCTTCCTCACCACCGAGAGCCCTCCTCCCCCTTTCTTCCTCAGCTCTGGCCATCTTCCCCGCCACCAACATTGTCGTCGATCCGTGGTACCTCCGATCAATTCATCATGCTAGGAGCATCGCATAGAAGTCCCAAAGCCATCCCGAGCGATGCCAACTTCCCTGACCCCCTCTGGCGAGCTGCCCTCATCACCATCCTCACCGCCGGCCTGGTCCATGCCACTAGCACACTCCACACCCCCTCGAGATCTTCCTTCACCACTAGTGAGACCCCCTAGCCCCGTGATGCTCCCTTAGCATGCAATCATGTTCTAGTGCTGTAGCTCATCGTATTGCCATGGTGTTGTGCATGCTGCTTGGCTTGCTATCGGTCGCCCCGTGCGCCGAATTAGGTCATGCCACCTTGCCTCTAGGTGTGGTTGGATGCAGGCAATCCATTTTGCCCTCCCCACCAATTGCCGTGGCCCCTCTCACCGACGACGAGCCACGTGTTCTTTGGCAGGAAGAGGAAGCATTGTTTACCCATCATTAGGGTTAACGTGCATAATTAATTAAGCTAATGACCATAGTTAGTGTTAGTTAATCCCTCACTCATGTGTGGGCTCCTCTCATTAAGTTAAGCCATTAACTCTATGACATATGAGCTCCCATCCATTTAAAATATGGTTTAAACCGGTTAAGTAACTAAGAGCCACTGACAAGTGTGCCCCATTTCACTGTGTGCTAAAGTGTTGGTTCCACCTGTTAGCTCCTATGCCCTTTTCCTTTAAGAAATTAATTCAAAATTAAATTAAAACCCATGGGTCCCATCTGTCAGCCTCTGTGATCTTTTTTAGTCAAGAAATAATTCAAAAATCAATTTAGTTTTGGTGGACATCACCTATCAGTGAGAGAGTGCTCTCTCTTCTCTATTTATTTTTGGATTTAATCTTAATTAAACTTTGGAGAGCCCATTCTCACTTATTTTAACTCTAAATTTAATGAAACTTGTTTTTAAATTCATCTAAATTCAAGATCTATCTAATGGTAGAAGAATCATCCAATTGGAGTCCATTTGAATTTTCAATTGAATTTATTTGTTTATTTATGTATTTATTTGCTTTTCGTTGTGATCGACCGAGTAGAGTACAAGGATATAGAAGAGCCGCAATTTGAGCCAAGTCAAGACTTTCAAGGCCAACCTACTTGTGAGCTAGACGACTCGATGCTTTGATCATATTGAACCTATATTTTTATGTTAATTTATATTTTTATATTATCAAATTGCATGCTTTATTTGTTATACAAATGTATGTTCATGTAAGAGGGGGTCTTGGTGTGGTAGATGTATGGGTGTAATTTACACTAGGTGATGCATTGTAAAGGCCTTGTGATGATCTTCTTGATTCACACGCCCAAGAAAATGTGTGAAACATAATAAGGTGATTATCTCTTGTGGGTAAAGTGTACAATCTCTATAGAGTGTAAACTATTCGAACAACCATGTCCACGGTCAAGGGTAGGCATGGGAACTTACTCGAGTTAGTGTCTATTTTCAAAACTTTATGGGTAGGATGAAAACTTATCAGGTAGATGTAACCCTGATTTTGTTCTTCCTCGGGTGGATGTAGCACAGTGATATTAATGGGTGGATGTAACTATGTGTACTACGACACCCTAGGAGTTGATAGAGAAGATGATGGAGGAAATTAGGATTGTCTCTAGTAGTCTAGGCTCTTACCCTAGTCAGTCTCTTGCCTGTGGTGAGATGTGCTCTCCCCTTTTGCTTTCACTTTTGCTTTATGTAATGTATCCATTTGGCCTAAATGGCTCTATTGTAAACTTGACCCGATGCATTGTAAAATTGACCCAATGCAGTCTATTTAAACTTTGATATGTAATATTAATGAATGGTATGGTTCACGTTATGTATGAAATGATTCAGTGATATATCTACGAGCACTATCTACTAATCATGGGAATAGTTCAGTGGTTTCACAGAGGATTCTAGATTGACTAAATCCAGGTCTGACAGAGCTGGTATGAGAGCCAGGTTGACTATAGGGTTAAATCCTTATTAGAATGGTCGTATCTAAGGGCTTGAGTCTTATTTTCAAAAGTTACGAAAAACCATGACAAAAATATAGCGTATTACTATTTTTACTCATCACTCTTAGTTCCTGACTTATCTTTACTTTCCTTATGTTTTTACTCTTTATTGACTCTTTCTTATTCAAAATTGTAAATGGTTGGATCATGTGACCAGGGTTCGTAGGACTTTTCGCCCCATACCGAGGATGATGGGGAGTTTATGAATATCCTCAGCAAACTTATGTAGTACTAGGCTATCATCACTGACCCATATTTAGGGACCGAAAGACTCAGATCCTAGACCGCGAGTCTTGGATGATGGAGGTTTTCCTCTATGAGAGGAAAGGCAAGTTTGAGCCTTGCACCTTCAAGACTAAGCACCCCATGAGCTCCTCTTCAGATGCTCTCCAAGATGAAGCTTGCATGGCTTTCACTTGCTTATGTGAGATTCATGAGACCATTCTCTATAATTCTCCGTTCTGCTTCTACCCGTCAGTCTGGGAAGGTGAGCGCTACTGTGAGACTTACATTGCTATGGAGGACAACCCACTGTTGACGCACCAGGTCCAGTCACCAGAGCTATGGGGCCATATACACTGATGCCTTGGAGGAGATTACCCAGCTTTGCATGCTTCTCACTGTCAGTTACGCTTACTGCGATGCTCTTTATGCCCAGCTCAACAAGTGTGAGAGAACCCTGACTATTATGGAGGGTGAAAGGATAGCAACAGTCGCTAAGCTTGAGTGCACAGTGGAGGCAACAACTATCTACTCTCTAGCACCTCCTGGACCCCCTGTCATCCCCAGCAACCCAGTACCGACTCGATCTTTGGGATCCAACCTGAGAGTCACTGTGCAAGAGCATGCGATGCCCTAGTCCATCAATCATCAATGACGTAGATCGGTGACTCCAGTAGAGGATGCAACCTCTCTCGTTGACATCGGTGACTCCAGCAGAGTCCGCAGCCTCTCCTATTCTCGCTCTTGCTCCTAATTGCCTACTTGTAGTCAATCTTGTTCCCGCTCTTTGGGTGACTGCACTGCTTGTTGTGACCATACCCTCGTGGAGGAGTAGGCTGAATTAGGTTCAGGTTATCTAGCAGTGCTTGCTAGGGCAGTCTTTTGGGTTGCAAGCACTTTTCCTTTCCCCTTTGTACCAGTCGAGTAGACATTATGATTTGTATCCTAGTGGGGTGTCATGGCTGAGTATGGCCTATATGCTATGTACTAGAAGTCATGTAACACTTAACCCTAATTGTTAACATTATGCGGCCGCCTTATGCCTTGTATTGCATCTCATTGTTTCTCTTATTTGGTTGGTTCTTTTGTTATGCTCTTAGAGGGCTAGTGAACCCCTCATATATATATATATATATATATAGGAAAAAAATACTAATTACTCCTAGGTGTAGTTACACCCACTAAATCAACCGTTCGCTTGTGCCTAGCTCCGTGCATCCTTAATGGTTATTTCCAGTGCATACTAGTTGGATGATATTGAATGCCCGACCCATCTTGAGTATTAGTTGCCACATTCTCGGGATTCCGTTCTGAATTTGTAAGTGAGTTTGCTAACCTCCTTTCCATCTCACACAGCTGATGATGACCTTTACGGTGACATATTTGGGCACCCCACCGTAGACTATAAATAGGGACCTAGACCCCTCATTATGTACACCCCGATGCAATCTAAAGCAATAAAGAAAGACCAGGAGTTCTCTCTACCTCTCTATGTTCAATCTATTGTTCTATGATTCTGTGATTGATTCGTTCTTATTCTAAGCAGAGGAATCGATCGGACTGGTCGCCAGTGACGGTTCCTCAACACGTTATCAGCACGACTTCGCTCTGGTGAATGAGGTAATCATCGAAGCACAGATTGAATTTTCTAGATCGCTTTTGAATCTGTATTCTCTTTTTGCGTTCTAGATTGAATCTCTACTGTGCAAATCCGCCCCAATCTACCGCGAGCAGACTTGAAGTCGCCGGCACAATGCCGATCGGTAGATTGTGAAACGGGGTAGATGTTGATTGCACTGTAGAGCGATGCAAATCCACCCCAATCTACTGCGAGCAGATCTGAAATCGTCGGCACAATGTCGATCGGTAGATTGCGAAACGGGGTAGATGTCGATTGCATCGTAGATTGGAAATGAAATTTTTGCATTAATTTGTTTGATTCTGCATGATCAATATACGAAGAAAATTGGCATCGCTCCTTCTATTTTGCTCTGCACGGCATCACACACAAAAAAGGGGGGAATGGGTGCCGTTGCCGCGCCCGTACGCACGACGCTGGTCGCCGGCTAGTCACCGGCCATGGAACACGAGTCGCCGCTGACAGTATGGCCCTGCATGGCCGATGGATGCCGTCCGCTCCACGATTGACCGTGCTGTCGCCCCGTAGCGCAGCACCGTATGGCCGCCTTCGCTCGCCTCATGCGCTGTGCCCAAAGTACACCGCCGCCCGAAGCAAGGCGCCGCTGGCCTTGAGCGCCCTACCCCTCAAAGCATTGCGGCCATCGCCGCCCTCGTCGGCTGGCAGCCGACATCCCCCCACTTCACCAACCGGTAGTCACAGGCCTTCGGCCCGCATGCCGACCAATGTGACCGCCAAGCGCGCCACGCCTTGTACGGACCACCGCCGGCTGCGGCTTCACCGTGTGTAGCCAACCGCGCCCGAACAGTGCATGCGCCACCCCGGCCTAGCCGCCGCCCCGGCCTCGCCGTACCGCACCGGCACGAAGCCGGCGCCTCCACCGCGCACGCCGCCGCCTCGCATGGAGCACCGGCCGACCGCGCCAACCGCTCGCGCCACTCCTCGCCGACTGCAGCCGTGCCGCGCGCCGCCGCATGCCTCGGTCCCGCCGCGCGCTTGGGCCGCCGCCACCGCCTGGCCGCTCGCCCCGAGCCGTAGCGCCCGCACTTCCCCACACCGGCACCACCCGCCGAGCCACCCACGGTCCGCGCTCACCCGCCACCGTGCCTGAAGTCACCCGAGCCGGATGGCTTAAGCCGCCGCTGCCACAGTCGTATGGCGGTAGGGAAACCCTACTCCCACGCATTAACTCAGCCGGGTGGGCCGACTGGACCGAGGGAGGTTGGAAAAGAATGGGCCAACCGGGGGAGGGAGGAAAAACATGGGCCGGTCGGGGGGGAGGAAAAGGATGGGCCGAATCAAGGCCGAAAGCGGTGGGCCAGTCGGGAAAGAAAAATGAGGGAAAGCGGCCCGGCCGGGGAGTGTGAGGAATTTTTGCAGAAAAACCCCCAGCTTTATGAATTTAGTAATTGGCCCTTAATTATTTAATTTTAGTCCTGAATTTTGCATAATAGGCCTTGTAGTTCCAAAAATTACGAATAAGCCCTTAAATTTACGAGCGGGTCCAGAATTTTGCAGAAAACCCCTCTGTAAATCAGAAAATTGCGTGAATTTTTTCTCTGAACTGAAATTTTGCGTAAAAACCCTCTGGAATTGCAGAATTTGATGAAATTTCATATTCTTGCATAAAAGGGCCTCGGGAATTCGATTTTTGCATTATTTTTAGCATTTGAAGCTTATTTATTTATGCCATTATTATTCTCTGTATTTTCTGTATTTATTTACTGTTTTTGGTTAATTGTAATTGCTGAAAATTGCTTTTAATCACTGAGATTAGCAGTAAAATTTATAGAAAATGCATAGAAAATTCTGGAATATTACGAGAACTTTTTGCACCATTTATTTACCCGTAGTGAATTATTCCGTGCATGTCTACCAGCAGTAGACTTATACACATTTAGATGACTAGCATCACGAACTGGGAGTTCGAGGGTCGCCCAATCTGCCAAAACTATCTAACGTAGGCATCGATGTCGAGATAGTGCTTGGAGCCAAGAAGCTCCGCGCGCTATTGGGATTGGCGGACTGAATGACGCTCAACCCAAACCTGAGGGGAATGACCAGGCACTTCATTTTCTCAGACACCACCTCTACCTCACTCTCAAGAATGAGTATATGGCGGAGAAAAGCGCGCTAGCACTCTGGACCGCACTCAAGAAGCGGTTTGAGAGGCTGAAGTACACCATTCTTTCTCAATCAAAGCAGGAGTGGATCAGACTGAGGTTTGTCGACTTTAAGACGGTCGGGGAGTACAATTCTGCCTTGCACAGGATTTGTACTAATCTTCAACTCTATGGCAAGCAGATCACAGATGAGCAGAAGATCGAAAAAACCCTATCCACCTTCCACCCCAATGCAGTACGATCCGAATGCAATTATCGTCATGACGGCTATAAGGAATATGCCGAATTGATTGATATGATGCAGGTCGCGGAGACTCGGGACGAAGTTCTCCGTAAGAACTATGTCACTTAGCCACCTAGGAGCTTCGCTGGCCGTGAAGCCAACACTGAGAGCTACAAGGTGTGAAAACCCTTGATTAAGAGAAGGGGAAGGAAGCGTAAGACCGCAGCCCAGAAAGGCAAATCAGATGCTCCACATGAGAATAAGGCTATCAAGCCAAAGCGGGATGGCAAAGGGCAGCCTGAAGCCCACTTTGCAGTAGTTGAGGGGGAGCATGTTGAGCAGCTGCCTGAGTTGATAGAGGTTGAACCCATCACAGCAGTAGCACCCCCTCTCGACCTAGAAACAGCCACCGCCATGATTTCTCTTGAAGAGAATGTCACCCTCAAGAGAATAGCAGAAGAAGTCTAGTGCACAGAATGCATTTAGACTTTAATTGTCATTTATTTTGTGTGGAAGAATATGTTAGAATTTGCATGGATGGTACTTAAGAATTGTTATTTTCTCGTGATGGTTGGATGATTTTTGGAAGAATTCATTCATTTATTCAGTTTATGATGGCATGACATGTTCTGATATTGGAGTATTTTATTTATGTGTTGATTGCCCTCTCATGCATGTTAATAAAATATCCTATATTAGAACGCGTGTAGCGCCCTGTGAAGGAAGTGTGCTTAGCTAGCAGCAGCACAACGCATATCATCTTAAGAGAGATTGAGTATTTTCAGTCGATTCGTAAGAGCACTGGTAGCCTTACGACAATCGCTGAAGCGATGCATGCATAATTGGTCCGGGAAGAGCCACAATGGGCACAACTTTGGTCATTGAAGAAACCTTATTGTACTCAGAATCGACTAAAACTCTCCTAAGTTTTAAGAATATTTGCGCCAACGGTTTCCACGTTGAGACTGACGAAGAGTACGGTAAGGAATACCTGCTCATCACGAAGCACGAAGAGAATGGCAAAATAATATTAGAAAAACTTCCTTCACTTGAAACTGGGCTATATTATACCAACATTAAAGCGCCTGCAGCGTACGCTGTTCTGAAGATAGTGTTTAGAAACTCTGAAGTCTTCTGTCTCTGGCATGACAGATTAGGCCACCCAGGTCTTAAGATGATGAGAAACATAATCAATAATCCAAGGGCATAATATTAATGTGAAGAATTTCCCGAATAATGAAGATTTTGTGTGCCCTGTATGTGCCACCGGGAAACTAATTACTAGACCCTCCACTATGAAAGTGAAGGATGGAGTCCCTGCATTCCTAGAACGCATCCAGAGAGACATTGCGGTCCCATTCAGCCCATCTCAGGGCCATTCAAGTATTTTACGGTGCTCATTGACGCTTCATCGAAGTGGTCATATGTGGGTTTGTTGTCCACAAGAAACCACGCCTTTGCAAAATTGATCTCGCAGATCATTCGCATCAGAAATGTGTTTCCAGACCATCATATCAAGTCCATCAGAATGGACAACGCCGGAGAATTTAATTTAAAGGCATTTGATGATTATTGCGTGGCGATGGTAATTGTAGTTGAGCATTCGGTACCGCATGTCCATACCCAGAATGGTTTAGCAGAAGCTTTAATCAAGAGAATTAAATTTATTGCCCGACCCCTTTTGCGTAATTGTAATTTGCCAGTTACATGTTGGGGACACGCAGTCTTGCATGCAACGAATCTTATCAACCTTAGACCTTCGGCCTACAACATCCATTCAATATGCAACTAGCGCAAGGGTCAACACCGAAAATTTCTCAACATTAGGGGGAGGAAATCAACCCCTTGATGAAGAATGTCGGGAAATTACGTGGCAAGCCATGGTAATCCACAAAGATGACCCGCGCATTAGTGAAGCAAATAGAGAAGTCCAGAAGACAGGAGAAGTCCAGAAGACAATCGATTTGCAAGAACTAGCAAATCAACTGCCTGATCACTTTAGTGATTTGAAGAGCGTGACTAAGTCGCATGTGCTGCACGCCTTCGCACCGGAGAGGTTGAAATACCAAATAAAAAGAAGGTATCCTAATCTCGCCCAGAGGCCTCGAAAAATAATAAAGGACGAGAACTCCGGTTCCTCGAATCCTTAGTAACCGGGGACGCCTGGTGAAGAAGGATAAGAAGGACTTATCACAGCCGATCATTGAAGTCCCCCAGAATGCGAAGGGGAGCCAGTTGAGACCTGGCACAAGTATGACACCTTCAGAAAAGGGCATACCGGATCTGAATATCCCCATCGGCATGGATGTGTGCGTACACATCGGAGCCGAAAAACTAAAGGGACTTGCCACCGCAATTGAAAGAAGCGATGCGCAAGGTAAAGCTCCAGCAGAAGCAATCGCTCCAAAAGAAGCAACTCATGAAGAAATAGCTATAAATTATATGCACACGGGAGAGTCCCTGAATAGGACAACAGCCAATATCGATATCTACTTCGCAAAGAAAATTGCCAAAATCATCGATCTTAATCCCGAGCCTGCATCGCTCGCTGAATGTAAGAAAAGATCAGATTGGGAAGATTGGAAGAAGGCAATAGCAACTGAATTGCTATCTCTGAACAAAAGAGAGGTGTTTGGGCCCGTATGCCGCATGCCTCCCCACATACACCCCGAAGTGGGTATTTGTTTGAAAGAGAAATGAAAGAAATGAAGTAGTGAGATACAAAGCAAGGCTAGTAGCACAAAGTGAACTAGTAGCACAAGGTTTCACTCAACGTCCTAGAGTTGATTATGAAGAAACCTACTCCCCGGTCATGATTGGAATTACCTTTAGATATTTGATCTCAATGGCAGTGAACTTGAACATGGAAATGAAATTGATGGATGTTGTGACTGCATACCTTTACGGTAACTTGGATTCGGAGATTTACATGAAAGTCCTCAAGGAATCCTCTCCGAACCAAGACAGAGCAAATAGAAATCATGCGGTGTAAAACTCGAGAAAGTCTTTGTATGGACTGAAACAACTGGAAGAATGTGGTATAATCGCTAAGCGACTTTCTCTGCAAGAAAGGCTACACGAACAATGAAGACTGTCCTTGTGTATTTATACGGCGATCCTGAATGGATTCGTATAATCTCTGTGTATGTAGATGATCTGAATATCATCGGGACAGCCGAAGACATAAAAGAAGCAAGCTCCTACTTGGAGTCAGAATTTGAAATGAAAGATTTGGGCAAGACCAAGTTTTGCTTAGGCCTGCAGCTTGAGCATGTCCCTGAAGGAGTCTTGGTACATCAGTCGACCTACACCCAGAAGGTGCTTGAAAGGTTTGGCTTCAAGAAGGCACTTCCCTCGAAAGTACCGATGCTCGGTAGGTCTTTACAGCAAGAAAAAGATCCTTTCCGACCTAGGGAAGAGGGGGACAAAGTCCTGGGACTGGAATTCCCATACTTGAGTGCAGTGGGAGCACTCATGTACTTAGCAAACTGCACTAGACCGGACATTACATTTGCCGTGAACCTGTTAGCAAGGAACAGTGCAGAGCCCACCAAAAGGCATTGGCAGGGCATAAAGGATATTTTCCGATACCTCCAAGGAAGCAAGGATCTTGGATTGTTCTACAGAAAGAATCAAGATCTAAACTTGATTGGCTATGCAGATGCTGGGTACCTGTCGGATCCGCATACCACAAAGTCACAAACAGGCTATGTATTCCTGTGTGATGGAACTGCAATTTCATGGAAATCGTCTAAGCAAAGTCTGGTAGCTACTTCGACGAACCACTCAGA
The DNA here is from genome assembly GCA_036346575.1 of Dendrocalamus sinicus. Classification (NCBI taxonomy): domain Eukaryota; kingdom Viridiplantae; phylum Streptophyta; class Magnoliopsida; order Poales; family Poaceae; genus Dendrocalamus; species Dendrocalamus sinicus. The sequence continues at coordinate 32,896,270 of CM070648.1, read as the reverse complement.
AATCATAGCACTATATGAAGCTGCACGAGAGTGCACTTGGCTCCGCCAAATGGTTCACCACATCCAGCAGTTATGTGGGATGAACATTGTGCAAACCCCCACAATTATCTATGAAGATAATGCAGCTTGCGTTGCACAAGTGCAAACGGGCTGTGTGAAGAGTCATCTCACAAAGCATATCAACCCCAAGTTCTTCTATGCACATGAATTGCAAAAGATGGACGAGATTAAAGTACCGCATACTAAGTCATGTGAAAATCTCGCAGATTTATTCACTAAGTCACTCCCCGCATCTAGCTTTGAACGGTGTGTACGTGGAATTGGAATGATGAGACTTAGAGAAGTGCAGAATTCAGGGGAGAATTCTCACAAGCCCACTAATAAATCTTGATCATGAAGATTAAGTACCCAAAAAATAAAGTCCTGCAGACCAAATAAATTTGGGTGAATTGTACTCTTTTTCCCTTGACGAGTTTTCCACGAAGTTTCTTGACCAAGGTTTTTAATGAGGCAATTCGTGCATCGCAGCATCACATGTATCATGTACTCTTTCTCCAAATTTTTCCCACTGGGTTTTTATGGAGTTTTGACGAGGCATGAGCATGTTGGGTGAGTGCCCAAGGGGGGTGTTAGGAAACTGGGCCCACGGCCAGAGTCCTGACATATTTGGGCACCCCACCGTAGACTATAAATAGGGACCTAGACCCCTCATTATGTACACCCCGATGCAATCTAAAGCAATAAAGAAAGACCAGGAGTTCTCTCTACCTCTCTGTGTTTAATCTATTGTTCTGTGATTCTGTGATTGATTCGTTCTTATTCTAAGCAGAGGAATCGATCGGACTGGTCGCCAGTGACGGTTCCTCAAGAACCTTTACGGTGAGACGCCGATGGCATCAGTACAGCTGCCAGGCGAGGACTGCATGGGAGCATCATCGCCGCATGCAATGGAGAGAAGCCGGAGGTACATTGGAAATACTCCATACTTATCCACTGAGCACGTGAAATTTTACATACTCCCTAAGTACATGTATGTACACGTGATATACTATGTACATACTCTCCAAAAACATGTACCAAATGGTCTGTGATATACTCCCTCAAGTGTATATACTAGCATGGCCAATGAAAATTTGATTCATTACTATAAGGATAATGGAAATTAGGATCAACACATCCTCCTAGAAATCCAATCTAATTTTGGAGAGGTGCATAAATATCTCAAGCGGAAATGAGTCATATACTCCCATGCACAGGTGCCATGCTTATAAAAATACTCCCATGTAGAGGTGTCATGCTTACACAAAAGGAGTATGCACGCTTACAAAAAGGAGCTAGTATACGCGTTCACATATAAAAAGGGAGTATTTATACGTAAAGAAAACAAGTATGTACATACACATATAGTAAAGTAGTACGTACCATCTTCAATAAAAAAAAGTAGTATCTATACATATGAAAAAGGAGTATGCATACGTACGGAGTAGTATCCATACATATGAAAAAGGAGTATGTATACATATGAAAAAGTAGTATATATAGATATGAAAAAGGAGTATGTATACGTATGTATATATATACTCATACTCCAAATACAAGTACATCTATACTCCATACCCCCACTAGAAGTGGTATCTATACATATGAAAAAGGAGGAGTATCTATACATACGAAAAAGGAGTATGTATACATATGAAAAAGTAGTATCTATACATATGAAAAAGGAGTATGTATACGTATTTATATATACTCCATACTCCAAATACAAGTACATCTATACTCCATACCCCCACTAGAAGTACATATGAGCTCCATACTCCATTGTAAAGAGATGCGTCTAGTTCCCAAAGAAAAAAAAGAGAGAACGTACGTAAGTTACATGCATATGTATCGCAAGGGAAGTCCCGAGTATCTAGCCGGTTTAGTTGCACTAATTTATAAATTTTAAATTAGAATAATTAAACCACTCAACCGGTGATTCTCCTAATGGATGTCCCCACACCCACAAACCCGATCAGCAAGAGGGATCACAAGGCTGCTGGACGGTGGATGCTATGGGAGTAATTACACCTGAGAGTAAAAAAAGCCTTCATATATATATATATATATAGGAAAAATATCTTTTACACCCGGGTGTAATTACACCCACCTCTAATATACCACCTAAACGAACTTAAAATACTCCTTTATCACTTTAGATATATTCGTATACTAATTATAAGATACTCCAATGTGAACCACACGAAAAATTGCAAGGGAGACCATAGTTTTTAGTATATTTTGTAAATACCTTCATATACACACATAAAAAGGAGTATGTCTAAAAAATATACATACCACTTCTGAAAAATTGTTCATATATATATATATATACATATATATATACATATATATATATATACATATATATATATACATATATATATATATATACATATATATATACATACATATATATATATATATATGTATATATATATATGTATGTATGTATGTATGTATGTATGTATGTATGTATGTATATATATATGTATGTATATGTATGTATACATAGCCATTAGTTCTAAGTCAGATTGTTCTCTCAGATGGCCCCTAAGAGAGCCATTGCTCGAGGACATGGTGTCACTACCCGCCAAGCCAGAAACACCGTAGGCCAAAGAAGAGGCTGTGGACGTGGACCAAATCTCCAGCTTCCCCACCACTAGTTCACCCAACCATGGCTCAAGTAAAGGTTCGGCAGACCTAGATCCTTCAAACCATGCTCGCAAGTCAATAGGCAGGAGCAGCTAGTCACAACTCTAAGCTAGCAAATTTCTTGAGAACTCAACCTTTGACCTTCTCTTCGCTAATGAACCCTTAGAGGCAGAAGACTGGCTCCATGACACAAAGAAGAAACTCTGACTTGCACAATGTGTAGAGGAAGACAAAGTAGACTTTGCTACTAACTAACTTAAGGGAACCACAGCTGCATGGTAGGAGAACCACCTAGCAACTTGAGAAGGAGAAAGTTCAATAGCCGATGAGGATTCTGAAGAAGAAGAAGCAGTAGAAGCTAAAGGATAGCAAGGAAAAGTAGGAGAAGCTAAAGGATAGCAAGGGAAAGTAGAAGAAGAAAATGTTGAGGAAGAAACAAAAGAGGCTGTTGAACCAACAAGGCATGTTACCCCTTGGACTGAGTTCAACTCTGCTTTCAGGACAAAGTTTGTACCTGCTAGCAATATGCGCATGAAGAAAAATGAGTTCATAACACTGAAGCAGGACAACATGTACATCAACAAATACCTCACCAGGTTCAATCAATTGACTCACTACGCTTCAGGAGACATAGCAGATAAAGAAGATGTCGAGACCCGAATATGCAAATATGGACATTTTGTGTATTCTGCACTAGTATAGAATCACGCTAGTGCATACAGTGAAAATATAGATAGAACATCAACCATATTCATGATTAACCAAGAAAAATACTCAAGTATTATTAATTATCAGAGTTATCAGAGTTGTGACTTTATGACCAAGTTTACACTTTAACAGCCGGAAGGGCTTAACAAACTATTAGGGGAAACACAACGAGAATGAAGTGGTCATTCGACATGCCCGCAGGCAATCAACTGGGAAGCGAGACCCTAATCCGAGAAGTCGTTGAAGTATCCTCCTTCAGGTACCTCTGGTTAATATGGTTCCTCTTCTTCAACTAAACAAATGTGGATATAGCCATGAGTACAAATTGTACTCAACAAGTCATTTGTAGCAAGAATGAAATATAGTATGCAAGGATTACCAAACGATGGCTGAGTGGTTATTTTGTAGAAAGTAGTAATTTAAAGTAAATATAGTAAATACATTGAAAATGAATAGTGGAAAATATGATTAATAGGTAAATAATCAAAAGAATTGAATAAACCACAAGTGAACTGACCAGTCACCCAGTGAACTGCCTGTGAACTAACTATTCATGTAATGAACCATCAGTGAACTAACCATTCACTTCCCATACAATCCCCAACCAAGTGTTATGAAACTCTATTCCTCGTGTGAAATCACTGAGCATTGTTCATAGCCAAGGGCATGGCTATTCGAACAGTTTACACTCTACAGAGCTTGCACAACTTTACCCATATGATATGATCATCTCATAGTGACACTACAAGACATGACTTGCCTTGGCCTTGCTTAGTTAATAGCTCTTGGTCTTCAGATCCTGCTTTAGTTCCTTCGAAGATGTTATCTAACGAGAGAGAGAAAGCGAATGAGGCACAAATAAAATTAAATAAAATCCAAAAACCTCAAAACTAGAATCAAAAGATAGAGCTCAATTTTAGATGAGTTTAGAAAAGGAACTGGGTCAATCAGAGTTAGGACGGAGAAGAATGGGCTCTTGGAAGATTTAAATCTAAAGAAAAAGGAAAATTGGTTTTACTGCAATTACTTTTCCAAAGGAAAATCTTAATTATGATGTTAGCATCTAATGTAATTTTAGTCGAATTATTTTTTTAAGAAAAATTGGAATTACGATGTCATTGTTGCTGTGGCAGTTGATTGGGCTACTAGGGTTGATGTGGCATGACACGTGTCTTGACAAGTGGCACCTAGGGCTGAGGTGGCAGGGTGATGTGGATTGCTTGCATGGCTGGCTAACTCAGCCGGTCTACCGGTGCATGGATTAGTGTGGCTGTCAAGTGGGCCTGGGGTGTCAGCGGCTTGGTGTACTGTGGACTAGGTTTACGGAGAATTTGAAGCGATGATCGGTGTGGTTGCGGGGTGTGATGTCAATGGTGCAAAAATCAAGGCGGCTTTTTGGGTGCTGAAGGGGTGCAGCACAGGCAAATCGAAGCGGTGGGCACGTAGCCTGAGGCAACAGATGGCTAGCTGATGACGAGGGTGGAATGATGGTGTAAACCAAAGAACAGATGGCTAGACGGGGCTCATCAGCGATGAGGTCAATGGCATCGGCTAACGAGACAGAGAAGATGGCGTCAATGAGGAAGCCGACGACGATGGAGCATGGAACATCGATAACGGCGGACAGGACGGAGATGAGGTGGGTCAGGATGGCTCGAAATGTGAGGGGGTGACTGGCTTTATACCGAACGTTGAGGAAGCTGGGGTGAGCATGGCATGGTGTCCGGAGGTGGCACGAACGCCGAGTCCGTGGCAAATACGATGAGCATGGTCTCTGAGGTGATCGTGATGGTAAGAGTCTCGATCGAGAACAAAGAACAGCACGGGGCCCAGATGTGTGACATGTGGCAGAATGGGCGGTTAAGAATGGATCGAGTGATGACCATTAGATTAGCTGGCACAGACGACTTGGATTGGTGACACGTGGCCACCATCCTGCGGATGAGGCGACGGCGGATGCACGACAAATGGCAGGCATGGGACAGGGCGAGGTGGACCGAGCTAGTGGAAAGAAGTGGGTTGGGGCTAAGGGTTTCAGCCCACCAGGCTTTCAAGAATTTTAGATGTTTTCTTAATTTTAGAAAATGAATTAAATTCAATTAAGCTCTAGAAAATAGCAAATAAATCTAGAAAAATTCTAAAAATTTTAGATAAATTCCTTGAAGCACAAGGAACCTAAATAAAAATATTTTCAATAGTAATTGAAGTTTAATTTTGTCACATTGAATTCTTGTAATTAACAAAAACTTAGTTTCAGCTTTAATTAATTCTAGAAAAATACAAATTGTGAATTTTGTTTGAAAAGCTTTAAGAAAACTCTGAAAAACAGGATGTTACAAATCTCCCCCTTAAATAAAATCTCAACCCCAAGATTCGGGCTCACTCGGAGAATAGGTTTGAAAACTCCGCTCTGAGATCTTCCTCGCGCTCCTAGATGGCTTCCTCTTCAGAATGACTGCTCCACTGAACTATGCAAAAACAAATGACCTTATTCCTAGTCACATGCTCTTACACTTCCAAGATCCTAACAAGATACTCCTTGTAAGTCAGATCCTCCTGAAGATCAACGGCTTCCACTGGCACTACCTGTTCTAGCACTCGTAAACACTTCTTCAATTGAGACACATGGAAGATATCATGTATCCCACTGAAAGTCGCAGGTAGCTCTGACTGATAAGCAACTTCTCCTCTACACTTCAAGACCTTGAACGGCCCTACATACCTTGGTATGAACTTTCCTTTCATTTGAAACCTCCTGACTCCTTTGAACGACATAATCCTAAGATACACATAATTATCTGGCTCAAAACTCAATTCCTGATGACGAGTATCTGCATGACTTTTCTGTCTAGCCTGAGCAGTCCTTAATCTTTCTTGGATTAATCAAACTTTCTCCTCGGCTTCCTTTAAACACTCCAAACCAAAAACTTGACATTCCCTAGTCTCTTTCCAATTGAGAGGGGTTCTACACTTCCTACAATACAAACCTTCAAACGGTGACATTTGTAGACTAGTCTGATAACTGTTGTTGTAAGAAAACTCCACAAAAGGCAAACAACTGACCCACTTAGCTCCATGACCTAACATGCAAGCTCTCAGCATATTCTTAAGAATTTGATTCACTTGCTCAATCTGACCATCAGTTTGAGGGTGAAATGCGGTGCTAAAATTCAGATGAGTTCCCATAGCTTCATGGAAACTTCCCAAAAATCATGAAGTAAACTGCGATCCACGATCTAACATTGTTTCCTTAAGCACTCCATGGATACTCACAATTCTTGACATGTGTAACTCTACCAACTTATCACCTACATAGGTGGTCTTGACCAGAATGAAATGGGCACCTTTTATCAAATGATCCACAATTACCTAAATTGAATCAAATCCATCTTTTGTCTTAGGTAATCTCGTAATAAAGTTCATATCAACTTCTTCCCACTTCCACTCGGGAATTTTTAGTGCTTGTAACAAGCTTGCTAGCCTTTGGTGCTCAGCTATAACTCTCTGACACACGTCACAAAGTGCAACATGCTCTGCTATCTCACACGTCATACTTGGCTACTAGTATTTGTCCTTGATATCTTGGTACATCTTCGTACTGCTTGGATGAATCGAGTACAAAGTCTCATGAGCTTTCTTGAGTAACAACTTCTTTAACTCTTTTTGATTTGGTACACACAAGCGCTCCTTCAACCACAAGGTACCTTTATCGTCCTCAGCAAAACTTGAGGCTTTACCTTTACTCACATTAGTCTTGATTCGATGAATTCCTTCATCACTAGCTTGAGCTTGGTGAATATGACCATCCAAAGTTAGTTGCAACTTCATTGTGGCTAGGAAGCCTTCCTCAACCAATTCTAGACTAAGCTTCTGAAACTCCTCATACAACGCTAGCCGACTTTCCTTAATTATCGTAGTACTGCAATAGGTCATCCTGCTCAAGGCATTAGCTGCCACATTGGCCTTTCTTGGGTGATAATGGATTGCGACATTATAATCCTTTATCAACTCCAACCACCTTCTTTGCCTGAGAATAAGATTGGCCTGTGTGAAGATATAGATCTCGCAACGATTACCCATGAGATAATGATACCAATTTTTTAGAGCATACACAACCGCGGCTAACTCTAAATCATGTGTAGGATAATTCTCCTCATGTGGCCTCAACTGACACAAAGCATAAGCTAGCACTTTTTTTTTGTCTTACATCAATACACATCCCAAACCTTTGCACGAAGTATTGCAATAAATCTCAAAATCCTTGTTGATGTCTGGCAACACTAGCACTGGTGTGGTAGTTAAACGTTCCTTTGATTTCTAAAAACTTTTATCATATTCTGGCATCCAAGCAAACTTCTTTTCCTTCTTTAGTAGCTACATAAGTGGCCTTGCTACACTAAAAAAATTCTTCAATGAAACAGTGATAATAACCCGCAATTCCAAGAAACTCTTGACTTGCAGCACTGAAGTCGATGACTTCCAATTGAGCACATCCTTAACTTTTCTGGGTCAACTACAACTCCTCTTGCTAACATAACATGGCCTAGAAAAGCAACTTCCTTCATCCAGAACTTACAATTACTGAACTTAGCATATAGCTTATGCTCCTTGAGCTTCTGTAATACTAACCTCAAATGCTCCTCACGCTCTTTCTCATCCTTGAAGTAAATCAGAATGTTGTCAATGAACACAATGACAAACTTGTCCTGGGACTCCATGAATGTATTGTTCATCAGATATATGAAGTAGGCTGGGGTATTGGTTAAACCAAAAGACATCACTGTGAACTCATATAGACCACAACAGGTTGAGAACGTTGTCTTGGGTATGTCTTCTTGATGAATTTTTAACTGATGATACCCTGATCTCAAATTAATCTTGGTATGTCTCCATTAAGCTGATCGAACAAATCATTGATCCTAAAAAAAGGATATTTATTCTTGATGGTAACCTCATTGAGTGCATGGTAATCCACACACATACGCTTACTACCATCCTTCTTGATGGACAACACTAGCGCTCCCCATAGGGATGAACTAGGCCTGACATAACCTTTGTCTAGCAACTCCTGAATTTCCTTATTCAATTTTTCCAACTCATTAGCAGGCATCTGATACAGTCTCTTAGTTATGGGTGTCAACCATCTTTTCACTACGCTGAAGGGTGACAACTACTGAAAGACTGGCTCCATGGGTCTAAAAGAAGAGAGAGAGAAAAGCATATATAAGTGGTAAACTCGTTTAAGGGGGATACTAATGGTAAATCTAAACTAAGCAAGCACCTAGCTAGAAGGCTAACAAAAGAAGCATTAAATTACTCAAATGAAGATCTTGACATGACTACAACAGAATGCTTAAAAGCAAAACTGCAACTTAGATCACAAGCAATTGCAAATAAAAACCAAAATGTTCTATTATGCATTAAGGCTATACAAGAGTCTAATCTAATGGCTCCCACTCAGGTCTTACCAATTAGGGCCCATTGGGCTCTACCTCTGAGTCACTCACTACTACAGAAAAGGTCATCACAGACGGTTCGAAAACATCATCACAGACGGTTTTGTGAGCCGTCTGTATTTATGGGTCAGTGATAATCGAAGGTCATCACAGATGGTTTTCGAACCGTCTGTGATTATGGGCTATCACAGACGGTTTTTACTCAAAAATCGTCTGTGATAGCTGATAATCACAGACGGTTTTTAGTTAAAAATCGTGCGGATATCGATTATCACGAGCGGTTGTTACTCAAAACCGTCTCGATAATCAGTATCACGAGCGGTTTTGAGTAAAAAGTCTGTGATTATCAGCTATCACGCATGGTTTTGAGTAAAACCGCTCGTGATATTCCCTTCAACCCCTACATATATTTCTGTTATTGGCTAGCCTCAGGAAATGCTAGTCATGCCCTTTGAAACAAGCAGATAATCACAGACAAAAACATACAATTCACACATCTCATTTGCTTTGAGATACATTTCACGGACATAAAACATCCAATTGACATCGCACTTCATTTCACAAACATAAAGCATGCATCCATTTCGCAAATCGATTAATTGAATTGAAATGAAATATCAATTAACAAATGCACATTATAAAAGATCTACACTGCATTTACACTTAGTGATAAGACCAATAAAAATCATGGTGCGCAGTGGAACCGTCCTCGGCTTTATGACTTGAGTCACCAAAAGTACGCCAACTCTCCTTGAATCCTCCAAAATCGATCGTTTCAATGCGATTGACGGATGGACGCAGATATCGATAGGAATATCAATGTGCATATATATGTAACGTGATAAGTATGAAGTAATTATGGGAAGAGTGACAAACCTTGCGATTGGTGAGCCTCGAGGAATCGAGGAGTAGTTCCATATGTTGGCAAACGTAGTATCCACATGTGTTGCCATTCTTCTTTGGTGGCACCGCAAAAATGGAATGTGTTAGTTCAAGAGGCATTAGTACCAATCTGTTGCATAGGATTAATTAATGTGAAATAGCGAATACCTTAAAATCTCGAACATGTGTCGCAGCACCTTTGGCCCCACGCCGAGTCACCTCCTTTTCAATGTACATCGCGAACGCCCTACGTAATTTGAAAAAGTTAACCTTAGTCATTCGGAAGGAAAGAAAGAGTACAATGTAGATATGTATGGGGAATATGTGCTTACCTATCGATTACTTGGCTGACAACTGTGAAGTCCATTTTATTCTTACTTAGGGAATCAAGGTAATATACCTTGTTCCATTTTGGTACAATTACTATTAAAATCCAATGAAAGTTCTGATTGAAGGGCATAAGTACATAGTCCTTATTGCGGCAACCCCAAGAGTCCTGGATGCAATGTACCTCTCGACGAGGGGTGTCTCCTAGTCGATGGTATCCTTGGCGACCAATTGTGGGTCCAAGAAACCAGCTGATGAGTTGGATAATCTAGCTTTAATCAGCATGTGTCTATATATACACACACGAAAGCAAAAAAAATTAGATATGACATTTATCGGTATGACATTAACGGAGACTGTGATTGTACACACTTACAGCGTCCAGCATCGAATGATTGAGACGTCAAGAGCGTTGAGCGTGAACAGATCGAATAAATCCTCAAAGGTGACAACGAACATACACTCTTGAAGATTGTGGTGTAAATCTTCCTCGGTGAATTTGATAGTGATACTTGAAGTCCGTTCTCCCTCTAGCTTATTGGACTGCTGCATATACCACATGTGCAATTGCATGCAACTATGTGGTAGCTTTTGGAGGTGTTTTTGCTCGAGCAACGGCTCGCCAAGCACGAATTTGCGGGCCAAAGGGTGGTACAGAATATCATCATTGGTCTTCTTTGCTTTGCCCTTGCTGGCCTTGCTGCCTCGGCTATAGGTCGACTTTGAAGGTAGCAGCGGTGCAAGTTGCTCTGGCGAGAATAGGGCCTGTGGAGATAGCACCGGTGTAGTATCCGGTGGTGGAACCGACTGGTCTTGTAATGGAGATGGCACCAGTGCAAGTTGCTCGGTCCCGCCACCGTGAAGAAGCCTCGAGGAGATGTCGCTTTTGGGCCACCGGATGAATGTTCCAATGGCCTGTCCTAGAGTCACGATCTCGTCGTTGGGGGCTTGAGCGGGACCACCTCAAAATTGACATACACACCATCCACATTAACTTTTGCGAAGCCTGGCGCAAAAGCTTGACCGTGCACCATGGCTCCGTTAGCAGACGAATATGCCTGGCCCCAAGCAGCGTACAAGGGAATGGAGCCATATCTCACTTGGAGCTTGCACCGTGAGGCTCCTACATAACGATACAAAATTAGCTACTCGAATGGGCCTACCAATGGAGCAAGCATTCAAGAGGTAATAATTATTACCGGATGTCGTCCACGGGAAATTTGGCACGGGATTGCGTCGGATTCGACGCGCGACTACTCGGACGGTTGGGCGGTGGCTAGCACGGGGGCGGCGGCGCTGTTGACTTTCTCGTCTGCTTTTCGCATCTCATCTCTCGATTACATCAGCCGGCGAATCCAGTATCTCCTCTCTAAGAGATGCCTTGATCTCTTCTCGTAGCTGCATGCGTCATGCTCGGCTTTGTTTCTCTTCTGCGATACATGTCTGAGTCATCTTGAAACCCATGTTTCCAAGGAACGTAAAGCCCAAGGCCTCGTGACGCCCGGGTGCTCCTTGTTTCCCAGGGCCACGGAGAGCATATCATTCTCCTTGTTCCTGGAATGATCGGGGTAGATTAAAACTCAGCTCTTCCCGCAAGAGCACGACATGTCATTTCAATTAAATGCGAAGTTGTGGAGTAATTACAAGCTACGTAGTTCGATCGATATCTTACGTGCACTCGGTCACTTGCTGGTGCAGGTATCAAACGTGGCGTCCCTAATGTCGTTGTAGATGACCTTGCTCTAATTCAATTTGAGCGCGGTCATCCGGGATATTGGAAAACGGCGGGCGATGTCTGTGCGGTGCCACTCATTCCCCTTCCTCCATCTGCGGGATTTTACCCGCATACCCAGTGTGCTAAGTCTGTGAGGGTGTGTATTTTTTGCCTGGAGGGCCTTGTGCGCCACACTTGTACTTTTGAAATCTTCGGTCGTTTTCATCGCCTTGAACTCTTCCCATTGTGGTTCCAGGAATGGGTATTTATGAAAAGGCGTTTCGTTCGTCTCCACGTATTTCCTGACAAGCGTGCTCTTGAAGTTCTTCTTTTTCCCGCAAAATTCAAGGCAATTGTATTACAAAAGTGCAAAAAAGACATTCAGATTCTTGGTGAGCGGCGACATAGCCGACTTCTTGGTGGCGACTATCCATCTGCTTCTTCCCCTCCTTCTCTTCATCTCGGTGATTTGGATCACGCACGCCGCGAGCGATGATTCATCTAATGAATCATCGCCATCGCGCACGTGATCCAATGACGTGAGATGAAGAGAAGGAGTGGGAAGAAGCAGATGGATAGTCGCTCACCAAAGAAGTCGGCTATGTCGGCTGCTCACCGAAGAATCTGAGAATTTCTTTTTTTTTGAACTTTTATACTAAAATTGCCTTGCATTTTGTAATACTATTACTACAAGGTCTCTAAACAAAGTTCTATGAAGAATGCGCGGGTGGCATGTTGCCTATCCTAGCACCTACTTTAGTTGCCTATCCTAGAACTACATGGCGTTTCTTATTTGCCGGGTCGGTTACATAGAAAACTTGAAAAACTTGATTGGCGAGTACGAATGGTTCGTCTTTGTACCCGACACGTTGGAGGTCCACGGTCGTGACACCGTACTTGTCAACCTTCACCTGTGGGAGATGCACCCAACGGCAGCGAAATAAGGGGATCTTGAAAACCACATAGTCGAGCTCCCAAATCTCTTCTATGAAGCCATAGTACGAGTTTCTCGACCCATCGGTACTGAATGCATCTATGCGGACACCGCTGTTCTGGTTTGTGCTCTTGACATCCTGAGACTGCGTATAGAATGTGTACCCATTTATGTCATATCCTTGCCATGTCACAACTGTAAATGTCGGCCCTTTTGCCAACCATGTCGTCTCACTCGGCGAGCTCCTAGCGATTTGCTCCTTCAACCATTGGTTGAACCGACGGTTGTGTTGCTTCATGATCCAAACATCCGACCGCTCGGATTTCATTGCGAAGCACACCCTTGTCTTTGGTCCACATAAGGCGCCACTTCATCATGTGTTGCAACACCGTGAAATGGGCTTGAGTATACGTGTCCATATCTGGAGTGATTGCTTTCCTTCCGATAGTTCCGAGACCCTTCAACCTCCCCTCATGACGAGATTGAGGGGCACCTATCGGTTGAATCTGAGCCATATAATCGACACAAAACTCAATGACCTCTTCGCTTGCATAACCTTCGACAATGCTGCCCTCCCACGAGAACGATTCCGTACGTAGGACTTGAGAATTCCCATGAACCTCTCAAATGGGTACATGCTACGTAGGAATACGGGCCCGCACATTTTTATCTCCCACACAACGTCAACAATGAGATGGACCATGATATCGAAAAACGAAGGAGGGAAATACATTTCAAGGTGACATAGAGTCATCACCACCTCGTCTGCAGAGCATCTAGTCCTTCGGGATCGATGACCTTACGAGCAATTGTGTTAAAGAAATAACATAGCCTCATGATTGTCTCTCGGACTTTGATCGGCAAAATATTTCTAATTGCAATAGGGAGCATCTGTGTCATCAGCACATGACAATCATGAGACTTCATGCCATTTAACTTCAAATCTTGCATGAAACAAGTTTCTTCACGTTCTTTGGAGTAACGAGACGGAACTTTGACACCATGCAAGCACGCGCACGATTCTGTTTTTCGATCTTGGACAGAGTGTAACATGCGGGGAAGGTACGTTCTTCCATTATCGGTGCTTGTCGGTGCTAACTCCGGCCGATGTCCATGTCGGCCAAGTCAAGCGTGCGTTGACACGATCCTTTGTTTTATCACGGATGTTCAAGAAGAGACCAATCAAGCTGCCGCACACATTCTTTTCTACGTGCATGGCGTCGATGCGATGCCAAACATCTAGGTACTCCCAATAAGGTAAGTCCCAAAATATTGATCTCTTCTTCCGTGTGTTCTTCTCATGAGCCCTCAATTTATGTCCCTTTCCGAGGACAACATCTAAATCCTTAACCATATCATAAACCTCGTGTCCCTTAAATGCCTTGGAGCTGAACCGTCTTCCTTCTCTCCGTCAAATTGTTTCTTCATCTTGCGGTATGGGTGAGCCCTCCGAAGGAACCGGCGGTGACGCATGTAGACGGTTTTGCGTGAGTGTCTCAAACCACACACTCTCGGTACCATCTAAGCAGTGAGTACAAGCTTTGGCACCTTTTGTACCATGGCCCGATAGGTTACCAAGGCGGGATAATCATTTATGGTGCAGAACAATAAGGAGCGCAGAGTGAAGTTCTCGTTTGTATGCATCCCATACTGCACCCTTCGTTCCATAGTACTTTTAGATCTTCCACCAACGGTGCTAGGAACACATCGATATCATTCCTGTGTTGTTTTGGCCCTTGGATAAGTATCGACGACAAAATGTACTTTCGCTTCATACACAACCAAGGAGGAAGGTTATAGATGCAGAGTCACGGGCCATGTGCTATGTCGGTGCTCATGCTACTGAAAGGATTCATTCCATCCGCACTCACCCAAACCTTATATTCTTGGTTCGCACCGAACTCGCAAACCTCCTATCGATGTTTCTCCACTGCGCGGAATCAGCAAGGTGTCTTATCATTCCATCCTTCTTGCACTCCTCCGAGTGCCAACGCAGCGATTTGCCTCCTTTGGATTTGCAAAAACCTTTTCAAGCGGGAATTATAGGAAAATACCATGCCACCTTAGCAGGAGGTCCTTTCTTCGCCTCTGTTCCCTCGCCATCATCTGATTGATTGTTACGTTTGTATCGGGATGCGTTGCACACCGGACAAACATGCATGTTTGCATACTATTTACGGTAGAGGATACAGTCGTTCGGGCATGCATGTATTCTTTCTACTTCTATTCCCAACGGACAAAGAACCTTCTTGGCTTTATACGTGGTTTTAAGCAACTCATTTCCCACCGGAAGCATGTCCGCTAAAAGACCTAGGAGCGCCGTGAAACTCTTGTCGGACCAACCGTTGCTTGCCTTCAATTTCAACAGTTCAAGCACAGCCGACAACCTCGTGTACTTGCAGCCCGTGTACAAAGGTTTCTCTGAGTCCTCCATCAAGCCACGGAATTTAACATACTCTCTCATCATAGTTCTCTTCTACATCGCAGCAGCATCGATCCAGTTATCATCGTGCAACCTATCCGAATCCGAGCCACAATCGACATCACCGCGGCATGTCATTCACTTCACTGCGATGTCATCCGGGGCATATCATTCACTTCACCGGCGATGTCATCCGCATATGATCATTCACTTCGCCATGACTGGTCCAACACGTATAATCCTTTTTGAAACCCTCCGAATCAAGTGCGCTTCAATTTGCCCTCGGTTCTTAAACATCTTCAAATTCGCGATCGGTGCATGGACAGACATATATTCCACCCCTTATTCAACATATCCTCCTCGGCGGCTCTTATAAAAGCAAAAACGCCATTAATGTACTCTTCACTCACACGGCTCGCGGCATACATCCAGCTTCGGTCCTACGTTACGTACATATATAACAACTTAGTATTAAAATCTAGACTACATATATACCGGCCACATTTATTATATTGAGACTTAATTTGCTAGCTCAATTCATATTACAAACACAACAGCTATTATATAACCAATAATTTTGCAAATTAACTATCTTCAATAACCACTCATGGATTACTTAGACCTAAATTGTAATGCAATTAAAGAAAAAATAAATTGCATTACTAACCATATCTACAAAGAACCAGGAAAGTCTGAATCTTAATTCAAAACTCAATCTCGCCTCTTCCCACCAAATTAAGCGGCCGAAATCGCCTAGCTTCCTCCCGAGTGAAAAAGTGCGCAGAGAGCCTAGATACGGATCGAAATGAAGACAGATGCGATGCGGCGATGCAATAAATGCCTTAGTCATTATCACGCAGCGGTTTTAACTAAAACCGTCAGGAATATCCTGACGGTTTTGATTAAAAACCGTCAGTGATAATTCGGCTTATGATGACGGTTTTTATTAAAACCGTCGTGATAAATATTATCACGACGGTTTTTATTAAAAATAAATCGTAAAGCTTCACACCGAACGCCGCGCGTGTTTCAATGCGAGCGCCGTGTTTCGATCGTCTAATTAACGTCTCGATCTTTATACGGCGTCTATATCATTAATGTTTGGGTGTACGAACCAAATGCGTGCTAAAGGTTAAATATGCGCGCTAATCCAGTCTCTTCTACGACGTACAATACAATATACAATACAACATGGCTTCTACTACTGTTCTTGTGATCATCTCCTTCCTCTCATCATTCATCACGAATTGTTCGGCGGAACCTTACAGCAGCCAGCAATTTGCATCAGTGCGGCTTCTCACACCGCCGCGCTCTCCTTCCCGACTTTCTTGCATCCGTCGGCTTGACTGATCCTCCGCCGTCGACGGGCGTCGCTACCGCTCAAGAAAGGGAAACAGCCCTCACCCCGGTTCTTCTCCACAATGTGCGCAATGAGGAAGAAGCTCTACACGCATTGCGAGACGATGGATAGCCTTGCCGATCAGCGAAATGGCGGTCGAGAATCTTTTCATGCTATCCTCTACGACATTATGAATCTGCGATCATTTGCAGGATGCGGGAGGAAGTGCTGAGGACAAGGGCAATCTTAGCGGCGTTCGAGAATTTAGCGGCCGATCCTCCAAGTCCCCAAGTCGAAGAAGAAGCGTCTGAAGCCCAAAAGATTACAATGGGAAACTCTTTACAATGCGAATTTTGTAATAAATTTGCCTCTAATTGAAATTAATAAATTTGCCTTTAATTTGTGATCTCTTGTCTCGATAGTTCGTAGTTAAGTTATTATAAGCAATGTGTACTTATATATTAACCTCTCGATCTAGAATATGACAGACAAAGGGACATCATGCATCGTTCTTGTTAAAAGCGTCAGGAACATTCCTGACGGTTCTTAACAACAACCGTGCGTGATAGTCCACACAACACGATGGTTTTAATAAAAACCGTCGTGATAATCGAGAGTATCACGAGCGGTTTTAATAAAACCGTCGTGATATTCGATATCTGCAGCGGTTCAGCGTTAATAACCGCTCGTGATACTCCTTTTTCCGCCACAAATACCACAGATGGCCTTCAAATTAAAATCGTCTGTAATAGTGTACATTACAGACGGTTTCACAAAACCGTCTGTGATTTGGCGTCTACTATTAGCCTTTCTGTAGTAGTGACTGTAGAACACCCACGAGTTATGAACTGGCGATGATGGCTCTCTTGCTTCGGCTGGAATGAAGCGCTGGAGATACTCCTGATGATTGCCTGTTATACGTCGTCTCTCCTCCGGACTGGGTGGCGTGGGTGAAGGCAGAGGAACTGGCGACTACAGTAGTGGTTCCTCCATAGCTTCCTCCTACTCTGCTACACTGGGAGTAGTTGCGTATTTGTTGAGACCCGAATTTGCAAATCCGGACTCTCCTGTGTAACCCGCACTAGTCCAGGATCACGCTAGTGCACGTAGTATAAACAAAGATGAAATACCAACCATATCACGATTTACTAAGTAAGACTCAAATATTATTAATAATTATCAGAGTACGACCTTATGGCCAAACTTACAATTAATAGCCTAAAGGGCTTGAGAAACTTGTAGCGGAAGACAAAAATAAGCATAGTAGCCACTCGACATGCCTACAGGCAATCGACTGGGGAGCGAAGTCCTAATCCGTGAAGTCGTCGAAGTATCCTTCTTCTGATACCACCTGCAGAGTTGGTCCTTCTTCCTCAACTAAGCAAATATGGGTATAGCCGTGAATACATAGAGTACTCAGCAAGTCATTTGTAACAAAGAATGCAATATAGTATGCAAAGCATACCAATGGATGGTTGAAAGGTTAATTTGCGTAAAGCAACAATTTAAAGTAAATACCATAGATAGATTAAAAAGGAAACTTTGAAAACAATAATAAATAAGTAATCAAAGGAATTGAGACGAACCACAAGTGAACTGACCATTCACTCTAAGGAATCACCCATGAACCAAGATTCACGTAATGAACCTTTAGTGAACTAACCAATCACTTCCCAACTTAACCCATCCAGGTTTTTATGAAAACTCTACCCCTCGTGTGAAATCACCGAGCATTGTCCATGACCGAGGACATGGCTATTTGAATAGTTTTACACTCTGCAGAGATTACATAACTGTACCCACATGATGTGATAATCTTCACGTTAAAGAAAATCACAACAAAGCTTTTACAATGCTCCATCTCAATCCGATCTTACTTGCTAAGATTTCGCCGTCAAGTAAGCTGCCACCTAGTCGATAATTGCCCCCCTCTTGCACCAAAACAACATCAGTAGCGAAATCAAAGTTGAGACTTCACAAATTATTATACTAGGTCTATCCCATACTAGACATGTGGTTTGTGCGGTAAGGCTTAGATCAATGGCGTATAAAGTTAAGTCCTTGAATTTACTCAGGCAAAGCATCCACTTCCCATTGTGCAAATTGCACCCCCTTGACTGCACGATCATTTGCCCGAGTGAAAACCAATTTTTTATAACTAACACCAATGACACTACCCATGTCATGGTACTCAAATTTTATAACTGTGGCTGACCACCACGTTCCAATATATCATTAAGTCAAAATTAATTAATTAATCACATATGATGATAAACCCGACGTTACTATAAGCATGACTAAGCTATTTAAACGTACAACCCATGTGACAACTAATATTGCATCACTAGATAACTTCCCATCCTATATGACAATAGAATCATGACATTCAAATTATCAATGAGGAATTAATCAAATAGGTCATTAACTACCAATACAAAGGTTTGTAATAAAATAACGATGCTTGATAATTTAAAACAAAATAATACATAATAGATTTGAAAACTAGATTCAACATGGTCAAAGAACACGACTTGCCTTGGCCTTGCTCAGTTAATGGCTTTTGATCTTCAAATTTTGCTTCAGATCCTTCAAAGGCGTGATCTAATGAGAGAGAAAATAAAATAAAACATAAAATAAATTCAAATAAGAATTCAAACGAACTCTAAAAACTACAAAACTATAACCAAAAGATAGAGCTCAATTTTAGATGAATTTAGGAAAAAGAATCAGGTCAATCGGAGTTAGGACGAAGGAGAACGGGCTCTCGGATAATCTAATATAAAGAAAAAGGCTGAAAATCATAAAAGCTATTCTGCTGTGGACTTGGCTCATGGAATAGGCAGTCCATGATGAACCCGGTGCATGAAACAGTGCATGGTGACGTGGTAGGTGGAGCTAACGTGGTAGACACGTGGCCTACACGTTGGAGTAGGGCTGATGTGGTGTGCTGACTCGGCTTGGTTGGCGCATGGGTCTACGGCACTGGTGAATGATAGGTGGGCCCACTGGGTCAGACGCACAGCTCATGGTGGACTCGGTGCACAGAAAGACGAACCGGCGTGGGCGCGTGGACCGAGGCGACTACGCGCGGGCGGTGCTTTGGGCGAAGTGGCGGGGCGAGCAGGCAAAGGTGATGGAACGGCTCGATGGTGGCAACCGACCGGGGGGACTCACTGGCGAAGAACGATGGCGAAGCAGATCGGTGGAGCGAGGCGAGATTGGCAGTGAAGACCGAGGACGGAAATGGACACGACGGCGGCGGCTTACGAACTCCGACGAACTCAATGGCGAAGGCGGCTCAGCGAGACGCGGAAACAGGGTGGTGGCCAGCTTTTATACATGGTCCTCGAGGAGGTGGGGGTGACCACAACATGGAGGCCGAGTCAAAGACAGCGAGCGGCGGTGGCGGACCTCAAGACGGTTATGGTGGTGAGACCGAAACGAAGACGATGAACAGTGCACTCGTGCACAAATGCGCAATATGTAGCATCGCGGGAGATCGGACAGCTAGCAGAGATGGCGACTCGGACGACTGGATGTGGGAAGGTGTACCGCTGATGGCCGACACGTGGCGATGTGCAGGATGGGCTAGGCCGGCAGGTAGAACGGGTTGGAGGGAGAGACGGCTGGGTGAACTGGGCCGAACTAATGGGTTTCGGCCCATAGGCCTTAGGGGATTTTTTTGCAGATTTTCTATTTTCAAAAATATATTTTAATTCATCTGAGCTCTAGAAAATAGCAAATTCAGAAAAATCCTAGAAAATTCCTTAAGACTCAAGGAATCCAAAAAAATACTTTCAGCAAATGTTAAAGTTTAACTTAGTCAAATTAAATACTTTTAATTAATAAAAATTCATTTTAAGCTTTAATTAATTCTAAAAATCCAACTGGTGAATTTTATTTTAAAAACTTCAAAAAGGCTCTGAAAATTAGGATGTTATAAACCTCCCCCTAAAACGAAATCTTGACCCCCAAGATTCTGGCTCACTAAAGGAATAGGTTTGGAAACTCCGCTCTGAGGTTCTCCTCGCTCTCCCAGGTATCTTCCTCCTTGGAATGATTGCTCCACTGAACTTTCCAAAAACGAACCACCTTACTTTTGGTCACACGCTCTATCACTTCCAAAATTTTGAGGGGACGCTCCTTGCAAGACAAATCCTCCTGAAGATCCACGGCTTCCACTAACACTACCTCATCTGGCACTCTCAAACACTTCTTCAGCTGAGATACATGAAAAACATCATGTATCCCACTTAAGGTCTCAGGTAGCTCCACTGATAAGCAACTTCTCCCCTACGCTTTAATATCTTGAATGGCCCCACATACCTTAGTGCAAGCTTTCCTTTCATTTGAAACCTCTTAACACCATTGAATGGCGTAATCCTAAGATACACATAATCATCTGGCTCAAAGCTTAACTCTCGACGACGAGTATCAGCATAACTTTTCTATCTAGCCTGAGCAATTCTTAACCTTTCTCGAATCAACTGCACCTTTTCCTCTGCTTCCTTTAGACATTCTGGCCCAAAGACTAGATTTTCCCCGTCTCTTTTCCAATTGAGAGGGGTTCTGCACTTTCTGTCATACAGAGCTTCAAACGGTGACATTGTAAACTGGACTGGTAACTGTTATTGTACGAGAACTCTGCAAAAGGCAAACAACTGTCCCACTTAGCTCCGTGGTCCAATACACAAGCTCTTAACATATCCTCAAGGATCTGATTCACACGCTCAAGGAAACCGTCTGTGATTAGACATCCAGTATAATCTTTTTTGTAGTAGTGTGGGGTCATATTCCTAGGGTGATTAATTTCGATGATAACTGACCATTGCATGACTAAGGTGATCCTGGATGTTGGTTCTACGAGAGTAGTCATCCTCACGCTCTAGCTGTTAATGCAAATCTCTTGATGGGAGATGTAATTTCCCACTCCTCCGAGGAGAGCGTGGATCATCAACCGCGGAAGGTGTACATTGCTCTTTTTTTGCCACCCCACCTGATTGTCATTTAGGTTGGGTTGCAGACATGGTCGGGAATGATGCTAATCCCTTCTCTGATGTCTAGAGGGGTGAGATTGACTTGACTCAGAGGGAGTAGTTTAGTATGGCTACCAGAATGTTCGCGTCGGTAACGCTTGACACGCTGCATGAAACAAATTAGACAATAACTACAAGGTATAATGGTTTGTATTAAAATAGCAATGCATGACAATTTAAAACAAAATAATAAGTAAATAGATTTAAAAACTAGATTCAACATGATCAAAAGACATGACTTGTCTTGGTGTTACTCGGTTATCAACTCTTGCTCTTCTAGTCCTGCTTCTACTCCTTCGAAAATGTTATCTAACAAGATAGAAAGAGAACAAAACATAAATAAAATCAAATCAAATCCAAAAAAACTCCAAAAAAATTACAACACTAGAACCAAAAGGTAAAGCTCAATTTTAGATAAATTTAGGAAAAGATCAATCAGAGCTAGGACAAGGAAGAATAGATTCTTGAAAGATTTAAATCTAAAGAAAAAAATAGGATTTACTGAAATAAGTTCTCTAAAGGAAAATCCTAATTATGATGTCAGCATCTAATTTAAATTTGGGCTGAATTGTTTTTCTGAAGGAAAATAGCAATTGTGATGTCATTACTGATATGGTAGGCTGACTAGCATCTATGTTGGCGTAGCATGACACATGGCAACTAGGTCTGAGGTGGCATCCCATGTGGCACGGTGACATGTGTGCTGACTAGGCATGGTCTGCGGGTTCACAGAATAGTGTACCTGAGTGCATGCTCAGCTTGCTGGAGGGTAGGTCTATCGGGTGCAGTCCACGGGAATTTGATGGGACACGACCGGCGCCGGTGCGTGCTAGCGTGGGCAGGCACGAGGTTCAAGGTAGCAGCTCGGTGTGCAAGGCATCGGGAACAGGAGGAGGGCATTGGTGGTCAATTGGCCGGAACTACGATGTCCGATAGTGAGGCTAGCCGGAGAAGAAGGACAGGCGGTGAGGAGACTCATCGGTGGCGGGACGAGGTGGAGACGGGACAGTGGCGAAGGGAACAGCACCGAAGAAGATGATGGCGACAATGGCAACTCGGGCACAACGACTTAGCATGGACGACGAGGGCGACGGAGGCTTGGGAGATGCAAATACCGAGGGGTGCCTGGGGTATTTATACCCAGATGTCGAGGCATCCGTGGAGGCCACACTCGGACACCAATTCTGGAACTGAGATGGGATGGCGGCGCTAGGCAGCGAGGACGTGGACACGTGAGGCGGCGATGGTGCGAGAGTCTGAGTCAGGGAAGATGAATAGTACGCACCCACCTGGATGCTCAACACATAGCTCAACAACGCAATCCAACCGTCGAACAGGTGATGGCTTAGTGGACACAAGCGACAGCAGATGGCTGACACGTGGCGGGTGCGGGGCAATAGGCCGGACCAAGGGAATGGGCTGATAGTAGAATTGGCTGGACCAACATAAAGAAATGGGTTATGGTTTGGCCTATTAAGCCTTGTAGGATTTTTAGGGGATTTTATAATTTTTAGAAATTAGATTTAATCCAATTGAGCACTAGAAAATAGCAAATGAACCCAAAAAAATTTAGAAAATTAGAAAAAAAATCATTAAAATACAAGGGACCTAAATATACCTGGTTTTCACTTGATTGATGTTTAATTAATTCAAATTAAATCCTTATAATTTTTTAAAATTCCACTTAAGCTTCAATTAATTCAAGAAAATACAAATTGTTATTTTATTTTAAAACCTCAAAAATTGCACTAAAATTAGGATGTTACACCTACGCAAAAGCATCACATCACCCTTGCAACCTCCAGGTTTGGGTTATCAAGCAAGTCATTTATGTGCTGCAAGTCTCGGGCTGTTATCAATTGGTATTGTACCCGACTAGGTAATCTGCCATAAGCCTTGATCCTTCTTCTTGCAGTTTCAGAACCATTTACATCCATATCTGATGGTGTGTCCCTAGGTGGAGTAAGATCAACTCTAGAACGTCAGGTATGCTCATCAACATTGAGATGTCCTTTGTGGTTGGAGGCATCCTGGCCATCTAAGCCCTCGAAGAGGGTGGAGTGCGGGCAGCATCCTAAGAGCCTCCACGCGGAGTGTTATTGAGATCATCATAGATGACAAAGACCCCTGGGACTACTCATGGTCGAGTTCTTGGAACTCAAGGAGTAGTCGAAAGACGGAGTCTTACCACTTGGAGCAACCCCTAGCAAGAAGGGGAATTCTAGATTTTAACCGTTTCTGACCACTCCATTGGCAGATGGATGCAGATCCTCTTCATGTAGGGTTGAATGTGGAGCACTATAGACCAAGCATGTAGCGCTAGTGTTCATAACCACAGGGTTGCAGTCACCAGGTGACGACGAAGATCCAAAGAAATGTGTTCCAAGACTTTGCACAGAAGGTTTGCTGTCGGCTAGCGAACCTGAGTGCTTGAAGGAGGTGTCTCGGAGCGGGTGCAGCCCTCGGGGGATGAATGTTGGTTATGGCTGCTTGGGCCCTTGGCCTCTAGGGTTCTGGTTCCCGTCTAGACATAGCCATGCTAGCAGTGGCGTAATCACCTTAGTCTAGCTGGAGAAATGACTTCCAAGGCCTAGCGATGCATCTTAGGAATAGGTGTTCCCTTCCGATGAGAAGACGTTCTACTCCAGTTCATCAAAGCAGGCATCCATGTCGATCGCTATGTAATCCATGAGGTCAAACCAATTCTCCTTGTTCTACTCATTTGCCATAAACGCATGAGGACCAATGGGAACTAGAATTTCGTCGTTGTGTCCCCACGGTCGACACAAGCTATTGATGAATTACCACTGATCTTACAAATTAAATATGAGGAACACAACACTCGAGATCACGCAGGAAGAAATATAACATTTTAGATAGGTTCAGGCCTTCTTCGGAGAGAATAATAATCATACTTCATGTGTTCTTGTATTGCTAGATATTACAATAGGGTGCAAAAGGTTATGGCTACAAAAAGTGTGTGGCTATGTTTCATGCCGTCGGTTTTTTGTGTGTTCTCCTTCTCTAGCTCCACTCCTTATAAGGCATCGAAGGGTGGCAGTTGCAGGCCACAGGGAGGCGCCTTGTTGGTTCATGAATCTCACATGTGATCGTCAATTATTGTCAACGAGACATCCTCTAGGCACAATCGTCAGACGGTTATTGTTAGAGATAGAGATTAGATTCATGCGGTTATGTCAAAGAGTACTACCGCATATGGTCGATTGCGGTGGATTTAATATCCAGTCAAAGGATAGGGTCAACATGCCTGATTACAAACCCTTCTGACCAAAGGGTGGTCGATACTTCGCTTGGCCCGAGCACATTCTTCCGAACCAAGGGTACTAAAAGGAACTATTGGAGCGATTTTCTATTGAGAGTTATTGCGGACATTAAGTCTATTTATAAGGGTTATTTAATCCTCGTCCAAATTCCGTTTTCACTTATCCCGTAGCGATGGACGTGGTGGTGTAGGTGGAAGGAGGGGTGAAGTAGGAGGGCCAGCAAGCAGTGGCATAGCAGCGCCTACTGGGTACGCGAAGCATTTCCCATGAGAATGCGTGATGGTCATGCCGTCACAGACTCAGGATCAGAATAAGTCAAAAGCCAGAAGTTCAAGCTGAAATAAACAGGGCTTTGGGAGAGTCGGTGGAATCGTACACGTGTAAGCTATCAGTGGGTGAGTATGGATCCGATGACCCAAACTTTGACTTTTTTTCTAGAAAACAATTATAATTAAATGGACAATCCAACGTGATAGCTAGTCGTGGTTAAATATTGCCGGATTAACACTGCATTAACAGCACGGCAGCGCTCGTCGATATTGTTTCTTGCAACTTTCTTCGTCTTGCAGCAAAGTTAAAGCGCTAGCACGTGCTGAATTTGCCCAATTATCTTCTGAGCAAAACGACAGGAGGACAGTGCAGCACGATAATTAACATTGCAGCTTACAGTAATTTGCTGCATTGTACGTACGAATGATATGTGTAGTGATAATGACCGGATTAGGAGGTAAATAGTGTCGATCAAATTTTTTTCTAATCAAATAAATGTAAAGCTACTGGGATTATAAATGGAAGTCAAAACTAAAGTTAGCAAAACACAAAACCAAAATTTTGAGAAAACAGTGCCAACGGTCAAACCTCTCCCTGATAAACAGTGAATCAGGTGTATATGAACAGTAAACCCAGTCTGACCTCCCTCCAAATCCGATATGACTAGATAAATAGAGAAATCAGGCATATAAACAGTAAAACCGGTCTACCCGCTCCCCAATCCTAGTCTTGACTGGATGAACAGTGAAAATATGCGTATGAATAATAATTTCAACATTTTTCAAATCCAAAAATCCTTATAACTTTTGATCCGATGATCCAAATGACCTAAAATTTGGCATGCACCTTCTCTAACATGTCACGAACCTATTACAATCAACGATCTAGAAAATCATTGACAAAGTTGGGACCTTCTTCCATTTGAGTAAAGTGTGCACCAAAACTGAGCAAAAACCTAAAATGGTGAATATGACTTGTTCGTGGGTGGATGATGGCCAAATGACTCTAGATGTGTTCCCACATATCACAGCAAGCAAGAACACTAAAGAAATCAAGGTAGAAATAGCTGGATTGAGAAATCACACAGAGAGGCCAAAGAGAGTAAAACCCGGGCAACTTCAATAACTTGCCAACCGCCAACCAGATACCTATATGGATGGAGATTAATTTCCAGGAGTCATCTCCATCTCTTACACGTCATTGGTATAGTTAGATCAAAAAGAGGAGAGAGAAGCACTAAAAACCAAGCCAAATCAAGATTTCATTACTTGAGCACAAGGGAGAAATACTTGAATGAATTTTGATCTCTATTGATACTTGGAGATGAATGTTTATGAATTACAGCCACTCCCTAGCCATACACAAATCCTAAGGATGACAAAAAGCTCAGCCACAAGAGCCTCTCATATCTCCCACAAGGTTCTCTCCATGAACCCTAACTCTACTCTCAAAAGCCTGGTCTAAACTCTCCAAAAGCTTAACCTAGCCACATATCTCCCTCCTTATATACAAAGGCTTACAAAAAAACCCTAATCAGCACCTCTAGTTGAATTTCATCTACTTACATGGACTAACCTATTAACCCAACACCATATCAGGTTTTATACTTACACATGCATGCTTCTCAAAGTGATCGCACCTATTAGCCTATTAGTGAATCAACACTTGAACAACTGCATATTTTCAGTACATATAAGACCTAAATCACATAAGCCAATACTGTGGTTTCGCACACTACCACTTTCCTGGTATTGAGCTACATTTCACAAAGTTTCCTGCTTCCTTTTGCCACGAAGCATTGCCCATGCTTCGTCATCTTTCATGTGGCCCTAATGACTTTTCATCAAGCTCTCACGCATCTAGATCCCACCAAACCATCATCGCTTGCAAACGACCCGAGTCACTTGGCATACCACATGCTTCTCATCGCACATGACGGCACCTGACGTCCTTGATCTCTCTGAACCTTAGCTCCTCCCTGAGCTTAGTCTTATCCAACTTGTCATTGCCCATCATGTTCACCACTAGGAACTCCCGCTGTAGTTCCTCGTCATCTAGGCTTGTAACTACCCCACAAGCCTTGATTATCTTCGATGGCTCCTTGATCGTCTCAACCTCGACTCATCCTGAGCATAGTCCTGATCCCTTGACCACTTTGGACTAAATCTCTCCTAGCTTAGTCTCAATCTCGTCAGTCTCACCATGAGGCAGCTCCAGAGTGCTACAACCAATACAAACAAGCAAACCTTCACGTAGCGTAGTATAATACACAAGGTTATCAATTGACATAATTAATCCATACAATGCACCATACAAATGTATGCAACCAAACCACTAATCGTAAACCTAGGACCAAACAATAAACCCATGTGCACACAAGCAATGATCTAGGTCAAACCAAACTCATCTCGCGACTCAAAATCCTCAAAAACCAAAACCTGGCCAAAGCAACCAACTCAGTCGGTCTGACCGGCTGCCCGCACTGGTCAGACCGTTGACATGGACTGGTCTGACCAGTATGACCCACCAGTCAGACCGGTGATGAACTCCGGTCTGATCGCCTCCTCTTCGGTCAGTCTGGCCAGCCGATCTAGAAATCGTCTGAAAAATCTAACAAGTTGCAAACTTTGATTTCCAACCTTCTCAAATACCAAACTCAAACTCCATAAACTCTTTGAACCAAAAGTCAATTACTCATCATAACTATGAGGTAACCTCTACATGGTCTTACAATTTCTCCCTCGATGAGTATATTGACAAACACCAAAAAAAAAGCAAGAAATAAAGTTTATTTTCAAAAATAAAAGCAAGAAGTTGCAAAAGCCACGGTAGTTCCATTTGAAAGAGAAAATGAAATCATGACCATGTTAGCTAAGTGTGGAATAAAGCAACACTAAGAAATAACAAGTTTTTTGTGAGACCATGTGGAGGTCACCCCATGGGTGTGATGAGTAATTGACCTTTGGATTAGAGTTTATGTAAAAGCTGAGTTTGGCTTTTGAGGTTAGTTCGGAAGTCTGCTGGCGCTACGACCTTTGTGTACGACTTTGTGGTCGGCAGTCAATTCTACGACTTTGCGATCAGTAGTCGATTTTACCACTTTGCGGTCAGCAGTCGATGCTATGACTTTGTGGTTGGCAGTCGATTCTTTGACTTTGTGGTCGATAGTCGGTTCTACGACTTGGTGGTCGACAGGTGCTCCTATGACTTTGTGGTCGTAGCTTCTGCTGGTCGATAATCGTAGGTCTGTCTAGTTGTGATCGATAGTCGTAGCGCTGCCTTGTCATGATCGATGATCATAGCTTCTGCTGGATGTAAATTCTTCTAAGCATGGTCGTAAGTCGTAGCGACCAAGTTGATAAAGTCATAGCCACCATGAGCGATGGTCGTAGCGACTGCTGCATGGTCGTAGTAGATGTTTCATGGTCGTAGTGACCTATATGATGGTCGTAACATCTCTCTGAGTGGTCGTATACTTCTGGTAGGACTTCATGAGCTATGAGTACTTTTGTCTTGTGCATCAGAGTAGTCGCAATTTGCAGTAGACTAGTTGGTTTGCTAAATTCATGAACTTTGTTTATAGTGTGGTGCTATGTGATTCTTTACTTGTTGGTGATAGTTGTAGGACTTTGGAGCTAGGTCATGGTGAGGTATGGAGGGATCGGGACTAGACACAGGGAGGTGTTGAGGTCCAGAACGGTCAGGGAGATGCCAAAGGTGACTGAGGCTTGCAAGGTGGTTGTAAGCGTAGACAGCAAGAAAACAGGAAGCTTCTAGGAAGGTGGTAGATGGGCATTTGGTAAATTGCTCAAGACCAGAAAAGGAGGTGGTTATGTTGAAGGGTTTTTGTCCTGTATGTGCTAACGGGTTGATGTAAGCTTTGAGAAGCGTGCGTAAGAAAACCCAGCGGTAGGTAGGGGTTAACGAGTAATCCCCAGACTGGAGAGCCTATAAAAGGAGATAGGGGGCTACCCATCTGTGCGTAGTTTTTTGGTATCTCTCTAGTCTCTCTTGTGTGAGTTCTTTCTAGGGTTAGGGTTTTGTGTCGAGTGCCCGTGCTCTTGGTCCTCCAAGTTGGAGTGGCTGTAGACTCATTCCTTAGAGAAATACATTGTTTATTGATCTACTAATTGAGTATTGTTATCTGAATGGCCTTGAGTTGGTTTGGTTCTGTTCCTCCATTTTCTTGGTTCTTCTTTGTTCTTTGATTGTATTCTGTCTATCTTGTTCCAAGAAAACATTCTTGCTTCTGATCTGATTTGTTGTATGTCGGGAATCATGCTTAAAGCCATCTTGGCTATTCTGTTCCCATGAGCAAGGTCTATTTGCCTTTTTATTCTCTCGGATTCTGTTTTGGGCATTCTCGGTGAAATCTTGTGAAGCTCACCTTTCGGTTTTTATGTTTTCAATTAAAGATCAGAGCAACCTCTTAAGATCCTCACCTTGAGTGTGCAAAGTTTCATAGTCGTTTGATCTCTTAATCAAAAGTTTTGCATAGTTTGGATCTTGCGGTCGTGCACTCTCTATTCATCCTCTGTTCTTTCAAGAAGTTTATGACCTCGTTTAATTCTTCGACCTTGGTCAAGTTTCTCACCGCAGCGTTCATCTTTTCGATCACGTACGGATCTATTAGTTTCTTGCTTTCTTTTGTTGAATCTGAATAGAGGCAGTCGTAGTTGGTGCAGTCTAAGTATGGAATGTCGATCGGCTTTATGACTACGTTGGTTTTGACTAAGATCAAGTTCCAGTCTACATCACACTGATCCCAACCACGTTGATCTTTTGAGTTGCAGTCTGGTTCCGACCACTCGTTGGCTTACGACCACGTTGGTTTTGACCACAGTGCCAACTGATTATGACAACGTTGATTGTTCGACCACTGGTTGGCATTCGATCATGTTGTCTGCGACTACATCAGTTTTGACTGCAACCATTTTGGATCACGTTGGTTTTGGTCTCGGTGGTTATCGACTAGGATGATTTTTGACTACGTTGTCGGCTATCGAACACATAGCCGAGTTTACGACCACGTTGTCTGCTTCTGACCACGTTGTCGAGTTTGCGACCACCCTGTCTGCTCTCGACCACGTTGGTAAGAGTTCGATTGCGTTGCTATATTCAGACCACGTTGTTGGTCTCTAACCATGACCAGGACTATGATGTGTTTTCTCTGTTACTTCAGTTTTTCTTGTGAGCTTTCAACCCGAGTCTTCATAGCTCAGTAGCTATCGGAGAAAAGGGTTGTGTGAATACTTGGAGAGAATTTGAAGGCACCATTCACCCCCTCCCCTCTGTTGCCTATCCGGTCCTACATTTTTACAAAAGCTCCAAATCACACCAAAACCTCACAAAAGCTCAATCTTGCACATGGTCCAAAGAAAAAAGCAACTGCTCACCATGACAATTTTCATAGCAAGAAAAAGAACAAAAAAATCAAAAGAGATAGAGAGAGAGTGCAAATAATATGCAATGAAGCTCCCCGTAATACCCTAGCCCAAAAAGAGCCTAGAATGCTTCTAAAACAACAGAACATAAAATTATATTATAAGTTTTTCTCTAAATCTTAGCAGCATTTCCCTTGAAATAATAACTGGTGAAGAGTTTGAAATGATCTAACAAATATAAGAGCATGTTAACCATGTATTAAAATTTAAATCATAACCATAACAGCACACACAAAGTAATCGCACATCTCTTCTATAAAGGAAATAATTCCACCTCGAAGGGTGAACACAACCATAAACAAAATCACTACCAAAGTTCTTCCAATTAAAGATTAAACTACTTGTTATTAGGCATGA
Organism: Dendrocalamus sinicus; assembly: GCA_036346575.1. Classification (NCBI taxonomy): domain Eukaryota; kingdom Viridiplantae; phylum Streptophyta; class Magnoliopsida; order Poales; family Poaceae; genus Dendrocalamus; species Dendrocalamus sinicus. Next base: position 32,865,403 of record CM070648.1, on the reverse strand, counting down.
TGAGTGTCAAGATGTAGTGCACAAAGGCTGAGTTCTTTTCCACTTATAGCTTATGGCTTGTAACTTATGCTACAGTAGCTGGCTTTCAAATGATGCATTTTTTAAGGCAAGGTCAATAGGAAAATTATAGTAAAAAGTGTACTGAGTTTAACTGTATTGGCCAAAATTGCATGTGACTATTTTTCTCTACGTACTGCCTCTCGTGAATAGTTAGAATTCAAAAATCTAAGCCATAAGCTACAGCCCAAAAGAACCCACCCAAAGTTTTATCCCATCCACATGCATGCCGCCTTCACATGAAGTACCCAAAAAAACATAAGCATCAACGATGGGTCCACGACTTCGCAAAGTACAGGCAAGACGATACACATAACCTCATAATGGATATTAAACACAATTATTGCTCATAAATAGCCATCCACTTGAATTTCATATATTTACAACTTTTACTTTCATGCGATGCAAATACCACAAATGCACATCTCTTTTCTCTTTGTAGTTACCAGTAATACGGAGTATGCACCCGTCGATGCATACTCAAGCCTGTGCCTTCATGCATAGGGACCTCAAGCCCACACTCTACAAGTGTGGGAACCTCGTGCCGGTCTAAAACATGATAGGGACCTCAAAATAATCATTACTTGGCTACCACGTAGACCAAGTCTCAAGGATCAATGAAATGATGCAAATGATTGTTGTCACCATTAATCTTTATTTCTTTACTTTATCAATATGTACATGTATCATAACCAATAGTAAGAACATGAATAAATATTTATATGTGTAAGACATTAACAAGGCACCAATATTTTCCACATTTGTTACCGATTACTTGCACTTGCCTCAACCGTGTGACAAAGGATGAGGAGTAGAGGGTCCTGTCCCCTGATTCACACCACCACCTGAGCATTCATAGAATACACTAAAAAATAATCCAAGAATAGTACAACATTACAAAATAAATAAATAAATAAATAAATAAACAACACTCCTAATCGCAACCCAAAATAATCCACCCAAACTGCAACCTTTACCCACAACACTGTTGTTCAAACAACCATAACTCTAGGCTTAGGACTCCAACAATAATAAAAGATATATTTTCTAGAATCTTTACAAAATTTTCAACCTTTTCTTCAACATCCATGTTTTGAAATTCTGGCAACTACTCCCCCATTTTCCTTCATGAACTATGTTTTGTCCACAACAGAATAGTCACTTTTGAAAAATCATAACTCCCAATCTACAACTCCAAAACCGGTGAATCTTGCCACTGCAAGCACGTACAAAAAATTATCTACAACTTTGTAGTTATAAGAAGTAACATATTCTTGCAATAAGAAATCCTAAATACCCAATGTCGTTGATTGCTGCAGGAATCAGCATAAAACCACACAACAGATATCTAACAACCCTAACTTTTCAACCATTTATCCAAATTATATGTATGAGCACTCAACAGAAAGATAAAACAAAGATCTATAACTTTGTTTCTAATAGAACTTGAGAATCTAGAAGGTAAATATTATAATATATCTCTCAAACATCAGCCCCAAAAACCTCCCTGGATCTAAAAATGAAGTGATCCTAAATCAATTCCAAACTAGCCCTTACCTCACCTGAGATGCCTTAATTAATCCACCAAGAACCTAGCCATCACGGCAAGGAGAGGGAGGGGAGGGGAGGAGAGGAGGCACCTAGATGCGGAAGGTGTGGGGTAGCTGCTGGAAGGGAGGACAAGGGGGCGGCTGGAGGAAGGAAAGGGGGTTCTGCTGGATGGGAAGGAGGGGAAGGGGTAGGATGGGGTTTTTTCCTTTTTTTTCTTTTTTCCAGCTAAAGAAAGACTCCCCACGCGTCACTAGAAGGAAATTTTCAAATATCTCATTTTGGTATTTTTAGGAACCAATTAGCAAGTTTTGCAACTAATACCACTTATATCACTAAAAATGCATATACTACCATTTATATCACAAAAATGCATATACTCCCCCTTTATGCAATTTTCACCCCCTTAATACCTTTTTCTCAATCATTCTTCCTCTTTTGGCTATAAAGACATCAAGGGTTAAAGCTCCCCTTCAAAATATGCATGACACTATTATGAGCACAAGAAGCATAAGAGAGAGCATGTATACAAGCATAAAAATGCAAAAACTAAAGAGCATCAAAAATTATTCAAAGTGAGGTTCAAGTTAAAAGGATACCACATAAATCCATAAAATGCATACACATCTATCTATATCATGATGAGCCATATATAACCAATATAGGCAAAATAGCATAATTTAAAGTATTCAAATAAATTTAAAGATAAGCAAGGTTTCAAAACTGACAAGTTTATATAAATGTATCCAAATATAAACTAAGCCATCTCAAGAAGGCTAAATAGAACCAAGAAACTCAAATTAAATTAATTAGAATGTTACAATTTCAATATTGAATCATTTTATTCAAACACACGGAATTGAGCATAATTAGCCTATTTTGCAATTATGAAAACAGATTTTGGTCTTCGCGAGGATAGAATAATCCTCAAATTATTCTGTCATTATATTTCTTGAATATACCCCTTATCGATAAGAGTGACAGGATGGTTGTAAGCTCTTCTACAATCGTATAGTCGTAAAACTTACTATAACTATATGTCAGTCATAAATCCTTCTATGACCATGTAGTCGTAAGTCTTACTACGACTACTCCGTATGGTCGTAAGTCCTTCTACGACCACATAGTCGTAAATCTTACTGCAACTACTTTATATAGTCGTAAGTCCTTCTACGATCACGTAGTCGTAAGTTATCTTTTGACCACCATATGGTCGTGGACCTTCCGACGACCAACCTATCTCCAACTAACTTGTCTATGATGAACAACTACATCATAGGTTCATTTGATAAGGTAGTTTGAATGTGTATTTATCCAATAACCGCACACGATCTCTCTCTGACAACAACCGCTACACGACGAATGGCCTTTTATGTCTCTCTGACAGTAACTTCCATCAGGTGGATATCATTCGAAGCATTGAGATGTCTTCTGGCACGGGACAACTGTCATTGCTTCACTGGCTATATAAAGGTTAATGTCAAAGAGAAGGGGGGAGGCATTCAGATCGAAGGAGGAGATAGTGCTAGGCATTCACATTACTCTCAATTGCAATCCTTTTCTGGTGATTGGTGTTCACACAGGACATAGGGTTATTATTCTCTTAGGAGAAGGCCCGAACCTGTATAAAAATTCCCCTGTCCCTACTCTGAATGTGCATACACCGGGTCTTCTAAGAGTTTCCCTAAATCCAAACAAATCATATATATAAGATCGATATTAAAATGTCCAACAGTTAGCGCCGTCCGTGGGGATCCTTCTTCCAAGACTCCGCTAATCTTCTCATTAGGAAGTTTCTCTTTTTTCGCTTGATGTCCTCATGGCAGATGAATGGAATGAGGAGAACTGGTTCGACTTGGCCGACAACACGGATATCGACGTGGAGGCCTGTTACGACTACGAGTAGACGATGCTTGCTTCCGACGGTGAGGCCGTCTCGGGAGATCCATCCTGGTATCTCAGAGGCTACACTACAGAAAAGGTTGAAGGAGGATCCTCATTCCCCACAGTAATACGCCAAACGGTGGAACCAGTTTCCCAGATGGCAAGGGTCAATCCGACCACAAATAGGACTCACAACATGACAATGGGCCTATCCCCAAGTGTTCAAGTCCCCTGCGATTGCTCGAGTGATTTCAACGAGCTCTAGAATCTGTAATTCTAGGAATTCATCATCGATTGATGGTCGTAACTCTCCGGTGCAACCTGCAAAGAAAGTGGCTGGGCTCCCTACGAGTTCGCTTGTCTCTTCATAGAGCACTCATCCAACTGAAGACAGTTATAACCCAGAATACCCCTTCTTGGGATTCGATAGGTTCACACCTAAATTCCAAGCGGTGTGCTAGCCACCGCAGTTTCAACCAGAAAACCTGGAGAGATTTGATGGGTCCCAAACTCCCATTGAGTTCCTACAGATCTACAAACACGACCGCAGTTTGAGGAGCAGGAGGTGAAGAGCACGCTATGGCAAACTATCTACCAACTGTACTCGAGGGATCCACTCGATTGTGGTTACTCAATCAACCATTCAAGTCAATCCATTTATGGTAGCATCTTTGCGATCTTCTGTTGGCCAACTTCTAGGGCACCTACCATCGCCTTAGGAAAGAGGACAACCTGCACCAGATGCAGCAGAATAGCAACGAGACCCTACAACAATTCATCAGGCACTTTAGTTAGGTTCATAATTCAATTATGGAGGTCTCTGGCATTTCTGTCATCAGGGCATTCAGAGAAGATGTCACCTTGAATCCTCTAACTACTATCATCGAGCTCTTTAAGATGGCCGATCGCTGCATGACTGCTACTGAGGCGGTCAAAGGGACTAAAACTATCAATTGGGCCAACCGAAGTTCTGAAGAGGAAGGTGAAGGCAGTAGGAGAAAGAGGAAGGCCAGGAAGTCCAAGAGCAAGACCAAAGGTCAGCAGCCTCGGGTCAAGACCTTGAAGGAAGTCTTGGCCGCAAGTGATGAAAAGCCTTGGAACCTTAAATAATGCTCCGATTGTAAGGACAACAAGCCTAGGTGGTGCCCTTTCCACAAAAGGGAAGGGCACGACCTTCGCAATTGCTGAGTTTTTCAACACAAACTCGATGATTATTACTCCAGAAAAGGGCCATTCACTATACTCCATGAGTTAGGGCAAACGAGTGGTTGGAAGCACTTTAAAGATGACAAGGAGATGTCATTCTAGGATCTGCAACATACCGTCAAGCACATCTATAGAGTATCTTTGACATACGAGTCAAAATGACAATATAAAATTGTTGAGCGTGAGGTAAACTCCAAAGTGAGATAAAGTTCATTGACCCTTCCCTTGTCAATTATCTTCTTAAGTGATCAAATATTACTACCTCTTTTGAGAAAGTCAACTGTCCAACCCCTTCAACTCGACCTAGCCAGTTTTTTATCGTGGTCGAACCCACCATCAACAATTGTTGAGTAAATCAAGTGTTGATCGTGGGTTGTAGTTCTTTAAATATCTTATTTGCAAGTGCTCTGGACGAGATGCAAGTTCATCGGACTAGAATAAAACTAGTACGATATTCATTTCATGGGATCATACCAGGATCTTCGCCCAAGCCCTTGGCCAAGTTTTTCTGCCTGATACGTTTGGTCTAATGATCTGTCTAATATGTAAGCAAAGTCTTACATGCACCTATGGAGCACTTCCCTCAGGTCCAAAAACATTCATATGCCCTCCTCATGTCTTCGAGGAGCCTAAGGCATTGTTCTTTGGTGCACAAAATTGTTGTGCCACCTGAGTTTCCCTTAGGAGAGGTCCTCCAGTACAGGGAAACAATGGGGTGCATGGCCTAAATGGATGGTTGAACTTGGAGCATTCGACCTCCATTTTGTGCCCGAACAGCCATTAAATTCCAGATCTTGGCAGACTTTGTCACCAAAAGGACAAATTTTGAACCTATTCAGAATCCCTAATAGTACTCTACCAACGATGTGTGAACGATGTACTTCAACGGGTCACTTACACTAAGTGACTCGGGGGGTAGGGTGACGGGTCACTTACACTAAGTGACTCGGGGACCAGGGTGGTCCTAGAATCTCCCACAGGAGAGACCTTAAAGTATGTCATCCAATTGCTCTTTCTAGCCACTAATAATGTGGTTGAGTATGAAGGTTTGTTGGCTGGCATACGAGCCGCTAAAGTGTTCGGGATTTGCTGACTACTCGTGATAGGAGACTCTCAACTAGTCGCAAATCAGGTTGGAAAAAAGTATCGATGTTCGAGTATGACCATGTCTCAGTACTTGTCAGAAGTCCAGTAGCTAGAAAAGTATTTTTTTGGTTTCGAGTTATAATATATCCCTCGAAAGGATAACTTTCTTGCAGACCAGTTGGCTTGGATAGCTTCCTCCCGATTGCATGTACCATTGCGAGTCTTTTTGGAGCAACTCCATAAGCCATAGTCGAAGCACCAAAAACAACTCCTAATGAGACATCATTTTTTGAGTACAAAGAGACGCCGATGGCTCCCATCTATGACTACCTTCAGAAAGGTTCAATACCTAAGGATGATCTAGAAGCAGATCATCTTGCTCGCAAGAATAGGATGTATACCTTGGTCGATTGAGTACTCTATAAATGGAGTACTCAAGGATTTCTCATACGATGTATATTGCAGAAAGAAGAGTTAAAACTCCTTAATGACATATACGGGGCATCTATGGAGCACATGCTTCCTACAGAATGCTGGTCAGTAAGGCCTTATGACAAGGTTTCTACTAGCCAATAGCCCTCAATGATGCCAAATATCTGGGTAAGAAATGAGTACAATGCTAGTTTCATGGTCAGCAAATACACCAACCAATTCAGGCTCTTCAAACAATTCCTTTGTCTTGGCCTTTTGCAACCTGAGGTTTTGATATCCTGGGGTCATTCCCAAGAGCATCGAGAGGCTTTGAGTTCCTTTTTGTAGCTATTTGATACGTTCACGAAGTAGATCGAAGCCAAACCAGCAAGCAGGGGCGGAGCTACAGGGTGGTCCCTGTGGGCCGTGGACCACCCTGCGCTCGTCCAGCCAAAGCCCAGGCCCCAGAGACGAGAATCCTGAGTCCGCACGGCACTGGACGTCTGGACGAGTTCGTGTGCGACCGAATCATCGAGAGTTCACGTGGCCGCTCGCTCAGACTGCGCCCGACGCCGACCCGGCGCCGACGCCCGTTCGTATTCTATTTCTTCTCCGTGCGCCCGACGGCCCGAGTCCAAACGGTGACGCTGCGAGCCTGCGACGGCGTCACGGCGAGCGACGCGTACTGTTTTATCGGCGAGATCGGCGCGGCAATCGACTCCTTTGGTCTAATCCCCTGGCGTATAATTCTATCCAGGCTAATCGAGAGCTCCTCCTACTTCCGCGCTCTCCTCGGCGGCAGCTTCAGGTCTGCAAAAACCCAAGCCCTCTCTACTTCTTAATCCCAAGCAATTGGGCTAAATTTCTCTGGCTGCAGTGAATCGGGTAGAGGGTATGTGCGGATCAGCTGCAACCTGGAAGCAGCTGTACAAGTCCTGCGGCATCTGTTTGAGCCTTCCACGAGTTTCGCGATCACGCACAACTTTCTCCCTCTATTGGAGGTATCCAGTCCCGCATACAAATACGTTTCTGCCGTCTAATATTTGTTCTTATCAGTAGCCTTCGAGATGATGTTGCTAGTGCCTAGTGCGGCCATTGGTTTTGTGGCATTTCTGTACTTACAAGCTGTGGTTGCTGATACAAGACAGTTATTTGGCCAGTTTGCTTACTTTTAGTAAATCTACCATGTTTCGGAAATTTTGTGTAATGTGAATAAAACTCCCATTGCAGTACTAGTGTCTGGTGCTGCTACGTCCATGAACTGTCCCATTAAAGGGTGCCTAGCTGAAACCTTGAGCTAGGTGGCCATTTAGATCATGCACTTTTCTTAATTTGAGGCTACTATTAAAGGACTTGTACTGATCAAAATCCTAAGATAAGACTCAATTGCTAAGCCTAAGCCAAAGACTCAATTATATGTTTTTTTGCAGTATTAGATTATTGGTTTGGTAAATTGAAACTTTATATAATTCTCTTGCAGATTTGTTAAAACATGAAGAGGAGTGGTGATATTGCCTCTCTTTTTCAGAAATATACATCAAAGAAGGCGCAGGCCTGACAAGAAGAAGAAGTAGTGACGTACTGTTCTTCAACTACTATGGGTATGTAATATTTCAATTCTATGTTAAGAAAGCTATATTCGTCTATTTTATGAAGTTCGTATGTCCTTTTTACCTTAATTGCATTTCGTAATTCATATATTTATGTACCGACATGTTAAATGTATAGCGGTTAAATAAATTTTAGACAATGGACCACCATAGCTACAAATCCTGGCTACGCCACTGCCAGCAAGCTGGGATAACAATGGAAGCCACAAAAAGGTTCATGATGAGAAGTGTAATTACTCAATTTGGAGTCCCATATCGGATAATTACAGACAACGGTAAGCAATTTTCAACCGTGAAATTCCAAGAATATTGTGACAAATTCAGTACCAAACTATGCTTTGCTTCGGTTGCCCATCCTCAGAGTAATGGGGCAGTCGAGCGTATGAACAGCCAAATAAAGGAATTAAAACCCGAGTCTTTGACTAACTTGTAAAGAGCTCGGGGGCTTGGGTTTAAAAATTACCTTCAATATTATGGGCAATTCGCACGACTCCTAGTGGGGCGACAGGAGAAACTCCTTTTTTCCTAGTTTTTGGGACCAAGGCCATCCTTCCTCTAGAACCAAAGATCCAATCGATAAGGGTCGAGCACTTCGACAACTCCAACCAAGAGCATCTTCGAGCAGACAACATCAACCTGCTCGAAGAGAAGAGGAATCAAGCCTTAATCTGATTAGAAGTCTATCAACAGGCCATGCATAAGTGCTACGATCATAAGGTCCAGTCTCGCAACTATGCTATAGGTGACTTGCTATTGAGGAAAATCCAATCCCAGTCTAATCGGAACAAGCTTTCCGCCAAGTGGGAAGTCCTTACATTGTGGTCGAAGTCACACGCCCCGACTATATATGACTCGCTATGGAAAATGGCTAGATTCTCTCAAACTCTTGGAATATTGGCCAACTACGCTAATTCTATGAGTAAACATCTCTAAGTTTTTCAATAAATCTTTCAGTTTATGCAAATCATTATTATCGTATATTCAGTAGAGCTTCTTGTTTGTTTGTTCGACCAATTCAAGCATATCCAATTTGTTTAACTAGTCGGAGAAGGGAATACCACTAGCCGAATCTCTCCTCACTGCATGTGGTCCTACCCACTAGAAGGAGCTTCCTAGTGCCGGTTGATTCCTAACTCTTGCTATCAGCACTCAACAATTGAGTTGTCTACGAAAACATTGAATGAATGTTCAAGAAGGAATTCTGAGTATTTATCTTCTTATCGTTCATCTTCAATTTTATTCACCTGATCGAAGGGAAGTACCGACTCCTAGTCAAAGTCTTTCCAATCTGTATGTGGTCCTACCCACTAGAAAGAACTTCCTAGCGCCGACTCATTCTTCTTCTTTGCTGCCAGAACATGTAATCGAACTCAACAATGATCAGATGAATCACTATGCTCTCTGCATACTTCACTCTGTACTATTTGCTTAGTTTATTCATATAAACTAAGTAAATAGTCAGGGGCCAGGATAGAGTTATTCATATAGCTTTATATCTTAGTTGTAAATCCGTTCTCTTTCATTTCATTTTTTATCTTACGGGTACTAAAAGCTCAACAAGATAAATTGAAGGAAAAAAGAAAATTCATTCATCTCCCGAAGGTAAGTCTTTACAAAGTTGTTTTTATTTACAAACTACTCTACTTTGGAGGAGATGAAGAGCCAATTTCCATTTCTTCAAGCACTTTTCATCCAAATGGCTCTACTTCTTCGATTAGACAAGACGCCTCCTCCAAAGAGCAGGTGAAGTCGTGCTCGATGGGATGTGAGTTCAGGTTCCTATCGCATGCCTTGAGTTTTGCCAACGCATAGCTCACAGCGCCCCTGACTGCATCCATGATCGACTTCGTCTTATCAATCTTCAGAGTATTAAAGTGCTTTTTCAAAGTTTTGGCTTATAGTGTAATCATATTCGTGTGAACGGATGTAGTATCCTCAGAGGGAATCATCTTTTCCGCACCAAACTCATCGAGTAGATTGTTTAGAAGAATACCGCAGTCTTGAAGGTTCACCTTCATCGACTTCATTTCTTCCTCACTACAAGTCATTGCTTCAGAAAGATGCTTCATTTCGACCATGGACTCTGCAAAAGAGTTAAAGTTGGTCAGGATAATACTTGTTATGATTGTAAGCTCTTTTACGACCATATAGTCGTAAGTCTTACTATAACTATTCTTTGGTCGTAAGTCCTTCTACAACTACATAATCGTAAGTTTTTCTACGACCACGTAGTTGTGAGTCCTACAAGACTAGTTTCAAAAAATGGTCGAAGATAAAAATTTTCTTACCTGATAGCTGAGTATCAAGTAGCTTTATCCTCTCACCTTTTCCTTTGCTAACACGAGTAAGCTCTCCGGTCACTTTTGTTTTCTCTTCGACCTCAGTGACCAGCATACTCAATTCAATCTCTCTTTCTATTAAAAAGAGAAAGATAAAAGAAAGGCTAGAAAGATGCATAGATAAATGAACTTAAGTTTCAGGGCTTACTATTTATTTTTTTTTCCAAGGCTTTGACAGCAGAGTTGGCTTTTATGAGGCTTATCGATAAATTAGCATTTTCTTCCTTTAGCCTCCGTGCATTAGCCTTCTCGTTCTTGAGTGCAACAGCCAAGACCTCTGTGTCTAGCCAAGACCTATGAAGGTTAAATATAGACATGAAATTATAGTTGTGTGGTCAAGATAGAATATGACTACATAAGTTAAGATACTTACGATGTTGCTACTTTCTTGGAGAGTTTGACGTTCTCTTGTTATAAGAGCGTTAGCTGTCTGTGGTATTTAGCCATAGTTGCCATGTCTTCTAATGCTCTCTAGATAAGGAAAGTCAGTGAGAAATAAGAAGAGGCAAAGTATGAATATTTGAGTTGTCAATACTCACATTCATACTCCTACGAGCAAAATTTCTGAGCACCCACCCAGAATCTCTGAGTTGGTTGAGCTCTTCAACCCTGCTCCACCACACCTTCTCAAGACGTTCATCATCGAAGATGTACTCCTTATTTGGAACATCTTTGGGGTGTAGAACTTGGTTTTGAGCTTGACTAGAAGAAGATCCTACCACAAAGGGAGGATTAAAAACGAGGAGAAGAGGTTAGGTTGTTCTTCCTATTTTTCTTCTTCTCCAGCACCTTCTTTTGCTACGACCACTTCAGTGGTCATAGTCGTTGTAGTTTCGGCCACAACTTTTGTTGTTGCAATGGTCGTTTCTCTGACCACCTTCTCCACCGTCCTTTTGATGGCGGGCAGAGCCGCAAGAGGTTTCTCAGTAGAGGCATCCTTAAGTGATGGAGAGGCCAAACTATAATTGCAAGAAATGAATCGGCAGTTGAAAAGAAAAAGGTAAAATACAATATACGTACTTGCATTTTTATACCATTGAGTCATTACTTTCAGTGCAAATTTAGAAGAAATCCTCCCAGAGAGTGGTTTCTTCGATTTCTTCTCCACAACCACGTCTGGTTGTGGGAGAATGAGGACCTTCTCGACCACCTCCGAGTCTTGAGCCCCTTCAAACACGTCTGGTTGAAGGTTTACAGGAAGGGTTGCTATTCTTTCCTTTTCTTGTCCCTCCTGATGGTCAGAACCAGTTTCAATCATCAGAACGATCTCCTTCTCGATCACAAGTTCTGCCAACATGGTAGTTTCCTTCACAAAAGACATAAAACTCTTCCAGTTTACTTTTTCAAGATGCTTGATAAAGCCTTTAGAAAGGCCAACTGAGCCAATTTTGAGGTTATAATAGAAGGTACCTTAATCGTAGGAGTCGATTGCTTCAATATGGCTGCCCCTATTTCACTTGCTGCACCTATATCCACAATAAATTGCTGAATAGGAGCACTCGAGGCAGCCAGAGGAAGAATTTTAAGGGGGACAGCAGCAACTATGCTCCCCTTTTTTCTTATTGACTGACTTAACCAGTCAACGTCTTTTGGCCGGAGGAGCCTTTATTTTTCCACTTCTCCATTGACCAACATCAATTCGACCCCTTGGCCGTCTTGATGGAAATTCATACCTACACTCTGCAAAAGAGGAAGACACCACTTGGTCATGCTCTACGACTAAGAAGTCTTAAAGATGAAGTCGATTTTTTTATTACCTTTAAGCGTTCTTCCCTCTCTTTGGCAGAAACATCCACCAGAATATGAGGAGCCTCCACCTCAAACGATGGAGCTTTCTCACAAATGGCCTTGACTCGAGAATTGATTTCCTCTAAATCAAGGTATAAACAAATAAACATGGTAGTTGATAAAGAGTAATTATAAAATGTAACCTAGTTACGAATACGTGTACTAGTATCACTTACCATTCTCGTAGTCCTAGGTCGGATCCGAGACTCCTGAGTACATCCACATAGGATATGCTCGATGCTTCAAGGGACTAATATAGCGTGTGATGAAGTCCTTCACCATATGCCAGCTCATAAGCCCCTTGTCCCTCAGCTCCTTAATGGTTGAGATGTAGGTGGCTATTCTTGTGACATCTTTGGGGGCTGAGTTCCAAAGACTATTCTTCTTAGCTGCCTTCCCAACAAAGGAGAAGCTATCTTCACTGGTCGTCTCCCAATAGAACCACCTCCTTTTCCATCATAGCCATGAAGATCGGGTAAACATGGGGATGTAAAGCTCCGTTTTGCCATCATGGAGCTTCAATCCACAACTTCTAGCAATCCCCACTTGTCGACTCATCTCGTAGTAGAATCGGAAGAGCTCGAGATTTGCTGGGATACCCAAATATGCCTTGCATAGGTATATAAAGACACTGAGCATTGTGATTGAATTGGGAACTAAGTTCACCAATTCAACCCCAAAATACTCGAGAACAGTCGTCAAGAAGCGATGAGTAGGGAGACGGAGGCCACACTCATAGTACGTCTGGAACATCAGAATCTCTCCGATTGTCTAGTTGGCCAGTGTTGCCCGATGGCTTCGATCCATCTGACAAATCGCCGTGGTGGGATCTTCTCCGCAGTCTCTAATGCCTTCATCTTGGCATGATCCATCTCTGATTCAGCCCAGGTTGATGAAGGCTTCATCATTCTTGTGGGTGATTAGAAGGGATTTGTGCAAGATTGAGGAAGATTATGGAGATTGATTGGAGGTGGAGAACTTAAACAAATCGGAGCAAATGGAGAAAGTGAAAAACCAAAGGTTACCCTGATAAGTTTTTATAACCAATGCATCGGTTACTTCTCTTAGGAACCGAACGTTCTCTTTGGGAACCGGTTCAACGGACAGGGCGAGGGAAATCGATTACCCTTCCTCTATCTGACGTCTATCTGTTTTCACAACTCAAGCGAAATTGCCAAATCGACCAAACCAATTCCTAGTCAATAAGAGTGAAGAAAGGCTTTACTTTTGACTACTTTTTATCTACGACCATACTTAGTTGAATAAGTTATCTTCACCTGAGGTTGGGGGCTAGATGACAAGGATAGAATAATCCTCAAATTATTACGTCATTATATTCCTTGAATATACCCCTTATCGATAAGAGGTAAATATGACAGGATGGTCGTAAGCTCTTCTATGACCATATAGTCGTAAGCTCTTTTATGACCATATAGTTGTAAAACTTACTGCGACTATTCCTTAGTTGTAAATTCTTCTACGACCACGTAGTCGTAAGTCTTACTATGAGTACTCCATATGGTCGTAAGTCCTTCTACGACCACATAGTTATAGATCTTACTATGACTACTCTATATAATCGTAAGTCCTTCTACAACCACATAGTCGTAATTTGTCTTCTGACCACCTTATGGTCGTGGGCCTTCCTGCGACCAACCTATCTCTGACTAACTTGTCTACGATGAACAACTGCATCATGGGTTCATCTGATAAGGTAGTTAGAACGTGTGTTTATCCAATAATCGCACATAATCTCTCTAACAACAACCACTACACGGCGAACTGCCTTTTATGTCTCTCTGATAGTAACTTCTGTCAGGCAGTTATCATCTGAAGCGTGGGACAACTACCGTCACCTCACTGGCTATATAAAGGTTAACGTCAAAGAGAAGGAGGGGAGGCATTCAGATCGAAGGAGGAGATAGTGCCAGGCATTCGCATTACTCTCAATTGTAATCCTTTTCTAGTGATTAGTGATCATGCAGGGCATAGGGTTATTATTCTCTCAGGAGAAGGCCCAAACCTGTATAAAAATTCTCGTATCTCTACTCTGCATGTGCTACACCAGGTCTTCTAAGAGTTTTTCCGAATCCAAACAAATCATACGTAAGATCGATATTGAAACATCGACAAGTCTTATCTTAGCAAAGTAAGTCCTGGACTAGGATTAATCTATAACTGTCTCCTAAGCTTCAACTATTTTTCGTATTTTTACTTTATTAGCTAAGTGCTAAATCTCAAGTCTTACTACGGCCACCTCAAGCAAGAAATTTAAAAGAGTGATCTTGGTCATCCAAAACTTCCCCTCGGCTCATGCCTTATTATAAGACCCAGATTTTATAATCCGGAATCTACTGTGTTTAACTGCACTATTCCCTAAATCAGTAGATAGTGCACACAGTTACAGTTATGGACATCAAAATACATATCATGCGAAAGCGTAAATATAATAATAAACTTACTCATGGGCCGATGAGGCCGAAATCATTAAATTGCAGCAGCGGAAGAACGAAGCACACAGGTGGGACCTTCAGGACATGCCCACAGGCAGCCAACTGGAGGTACGCGACCTAGCTCTTGACATCTTCATCTTTCCTGCCAGCTTGTCCAACCTTGTTGCTGAGGTGAGGTGATTTGATTCCTGATGCTGAATTTTATCGCAAAAGCGAGCGTGAGCACTCCAACCCCGTGCTCCGCGAGCCAATACACAGAATGCAAATAAATAGTATGCATGGCTTAACAAATGAGAGGCTCGGGTTATTTTATTTTGCGTAGAGTACTTTTGAATACAATTAATTAAAAAGCCCTATGACTTAGCAATTTTGGAACAAATCATATTGTACAAGGAAATGCATTATTAATATCGATTCAGATTCCATCCACCGTTACATGGCATCTACACCATATAGCAATTTCTTCAGCGTTATAGCCGCTTAACTTACCACTGGGATGACACCCAGGACAACTCAAATCAGGGCCTTTCACTGCCCTCCACTTTTCCATCCCACCCACAAAACATTTTGAAATAGAACTATATCTAGTTAAGTTCCCATGTCTGCCCTTGACCGTGGGCACGGCTATTCGAATAGTTTTGACTCTGCAGAGTTTGCACACTTTACCCACAAGAGATAGTTCACTCGTTGCTCCACACGATTCCTTAGCCGTGCGGTTGAGCAAACCATCACAGTAACCGTTCAATGTACCTCGCCCCTTCCATCATCTCAACCCTATGAGCTTGTCCCGCTTGCGGCAAGTCTCATAGGTTGTGCGGGGGTTCCCCTCCTATGCGTCTAACAGCTGGCTACCCACACTGCTAACCCGCCGCAGAAGAACTTCACCCTCCACGGGTGCCCCATTCAAGCCGTCACCTAGACCGCCACTTGCACTACCTCACCTCCTCCACCGATGACGATGACTTTCAGGGTTCAGTAAATCTACTAGGCCAAGTTGTACTTTACAGACTTGTGGTTGTACTTGTTTTACACAGGAGGTCATGACAAGGTTCGGTCCTTAGGGTTATCTGGGCGGTTCTACCACAAACCACACTCTCGTGCACACCTGCACCATACCCCCGAACCATCCGCCCAAATAAATAAGCAATTCGAGGTTTTTGGGAATATAAAATAACCATATCCAACATACACCAGTCATTACCACCATGACTGCCCAACCAATTTTTCTCAGGATTAAAAGTGATGCTTGGGCGCTCTCGCGCCCATGAGTACCTAAACAATACTAAGCATGGCATATAATTACGAACTTACTTTTGAAAGGTTACTATTATAATTTTTGCTAGGGCAACAAGGTTCACACATTCAAATATTCCAAAGGAGGGGTATTATTATTCAAGGTAAACAATTGGCACATAACTAGAATATTAAATTAAACATGTATTTACATATAAAGTAACAACATGCAATTTGATAATTTAAACCAAAGTAATTTGCAGAAAATGTAGGTTCAACATGATCAAAGTATTGACTCGCCTGGCATGGTTTACTGCGGTCTTGAGCTCACACAATGCTTTATCTTGATCTTTTGGTCTCTATCTTCACTTTGAGCTTGATCTCGCTTGATCCGTTGAATCTTCACGACTTCCAATTTCTAATTATGCTACGAACGACTGAATCCAAATGAAAGCAAATAACTCAAGAGATCCAAATAAATCCAAATAACTCAATTTAGTTTTACTTTGAGCTGAGGGGTGATTCGGGTGATTTGAGGCAAGATCAATGGTATAATACGATACTTGATCTTTTTATTTAATAACTTCTTTTTATTATTTTTATATTTATCAAGGAAGTTCCATGAGTTAGGTAGACCTACGTATCGATGTACAAGTCTGGCTGGGTATGTATTCCTTGCAACTTAGGTTATGGTGGAGGCAAACTGGACGGATGGATGAGATCTGTACTTATTCTATAAACATTTTAATCAAAAGTATTCTAACACTTGTCCAAAAAGCTAGGTCTAGGAATTTCTTATATTAGAACTTAAGTCCTTTTAAATCATAATTTCCGACGAATCAATATAACCCACTTTATTTCCTTAACTTTAACTTGGATATCTTTATTAAGTTTTGAAATAATCTCTTATATATGCCTTTTCTTATTAATTAGATTAAGATAAATAGTACAGGCTCATTATTTATTCATATATGGTAATTTAATTAAAATTTCAAGCTTTAATAATCCCATTATCATATCTTACGCATTTTCATTTATCGCTAGCCTAAGTTTTAATTGAATTAGGATCCATTGTACGGGTCCCACTTGCTCTATATACAATTGTGCTTACTTTTATTATGCACTAAAGCTAGTGTTAGGAATAAGATTTAATTAATGACACTATTATTAGCTTGCTCATACTTTAGCTATTATTAGGCTTATCTTTATCCCTAATTTTAGCTTAAACTTAGTTATCTGGCAAAACTTGGTATGTAGCATTTTATGCGACCCTGTTTACTCGTGTCATTGGTTACACGTTCAATTTAGAGTATTTATATGTCCGTGTTATGATTTTGAATCATGATGACCTAGGGCTATTATATTAGGGTATGGCACTGGGGTTTGTTTAATGGTGGCACGACAATTATTGGGCCTCTATGTTTACATGTTAATTAAGGGCCACCATTATTAGGTATAGACATTTATCCAAAGCCTTTATTAAATAATTAGATTTACAATTTGAATGTTTAAGTCATACTAATTATTTATCATTGCAACTATTCAATTTAAATCACACATAAACTCCTAATGCCTTATTTAAATTTTATTAGCTTCACCCGATTTTTCTCAAGTTCTCCCTTTAATTTTGGGAAAATATATGCTATTGGCTTACTAATCATACAGATATGATAATAATAACTAATCCATGATTAAACATTTATTAAGTTCATGTATATATACTAATAAATTTTGTACCTCCTATGGATGTATTTTTAATTAGAATTCTTATTACTTTTGGACTATACACTAAACCACATTTTATTAATACCTCTAATCAACAACTAAACCTCATCTAAATATCTAGACTATATCAGTGGCTCATATAGTAAATAATCACATATTAAAATGTTAAGTAACCTTAGTTTATATACTAATTAAATTTATTACACTCCCTAGATTATTCCCTAAATTTTCTGGATTTTTCCTAAGTTTCCTTCTTCATTGTAGCCACTGGCAAAATCAAAAAAGAAACCTAACTCTATATTGCGGCCGGGGATTCGAACACGGGCGGGGGCAATGAGAGCACACGCTGCTAGCCGGGTGGGTCGCTGGTGTTACCTGATTAGGGAACAAAACACTTAAGCCATGCGGCAGCAGAGGCCCGAAGCAGAGCAAGCCGAGGGCGACGGAAGACGGCGAGGTTGCCGGCGAGGGGTGGCTGATGAGGGCCGGGTGAGGGCCAAAACACGTCGTGCGCGCCGAGGTGAGGCCAGTGGAGGTAGTTGTGGGGGCCGGGGAGCGTCGAGGCGAGCCGGCGTCGTGCGGTGGCGGAGGTTCGGGAGGAGTTGTCGGCGCCGGCGGTGCAGGGCCTTCGGGAGGTCCGGGAAAGGCCGGATTTGGGTCGGCGACGCTCCGGAGGTGGTGTAGGTGGAGGGAATCGGGTTCTAGTGGCGGAAATCGGCGGGGAGGCCTACGGCGGAGCCGAGAAGAAGCTGGGCCGGCGGCGATCTAGGGAACTAGGCCGATTGGTTTTCTGATGAGCGAGTGGGCGGAGTGGGAGCTTATAGAGGTGCTCGGGGTTCTTAAAGGGCGCGAGTAGGGCTGCCCCGAGAGCTTGCTCGGGTGGTCATGTCGACGAGCGGCCGCAGCGGCGAGGCGAGGTGAGGATCTTGCGCAAGGATACGGTATGAGTCTTTGTGTCGCTCGAGGTATGGCGAGCTTGGTGCGCGCGTGATGAGATGGATCGAGCAGCGCGGGAAGAAAAAGAGGCGGTGGCAGAGCAAAGAAATCGGAGGGGGCGACGTGGAGATTGCTCCACCACGGGAGAAGAAAGGAGCAAGAGACAGAGAAGGAGCAGGCGCTCGGGTGAGGAAAAGAGGAAAGGAGGGGAGGCTCTGGGGAGTGAGGCCCGGCGGAGGAAGGAAGAGAGAGGGAAAAGAGATATAGGGTTGGGCCCACCTGTAAATGAGAGAAAATAGAGAAGGGAAAAATGAGAAGCTTTTGCTGTTGCTAAAATTTTAATCCTTGAATTTAGATTATCTATTTTCTGACTTAAGTTTTTGTTGAGTATTTACGTTTACCAATTTTTGTATGACCTTCGGAATTTAAACTTCAAACATATATATTCTCACATGTTGTTATGGTTACTAACTTATTTCAATTTGCATATATGTATATGTATATGTATATGTATATGTATATATATATTATTTCTTATATTGTCAAACTCTTACTTGTGCTACTTGTATATACATATATATACCTATATGTGTATGTATTGTGTTTGCATTTCGTTCATTCACTTTCATTGTTAGTCATGCCATTATTTTGAAAAGAAGATTTTATATTTTCAAACTCAGGTTTCTCTCCTTATGCTGGATCATCTTTTCAGATTCGTATTTCAAAATTTTAGTTTTTTTATTATTATTATTTGTTTAGTTCCTTTTTGGCATTACTAATGTTTGTCTTTACCTTGATGAATTTATTCAACTTTTGGAATCTCAACCAAATTCAGGAAAACACCATAAAATCCAAATTCCAATAGAATATACTGTGAAAATAATTTAAGAAATTCATATTTTTAAATTTAAATTTTTCAGGATGTTACACTTATACAATGACAAGCCGCCACATAAGAAAGAATTATTGAAATCAGTTTTTTTGCACCCATAGAGATTATTTTTTCACTTTGGTTTCTAGTTCAAGAACAATGAGTTACTCTTGAGTCCATAAGCAATACCCAACCATAGCCACAAAATCTTAGGAGAACTAAACTCATGCTTCAACAAAGAACTAGTATAGTTCAATCTAAAGCTCAATCTAGATTCTAGATTTAAAAGAGTATTTTTGACATGGCATATATCATAAAAGGATCACTAAAGAGAAAACCAGTCAAAAAATCCAACCTTGCGCATTTAAAAGATACCTATTGCAATAATTGATACCACTTATTAATTTTAGTTTAAGTTTACAAATTAAGCTAGCATGTCAAAGATTTATATATACATATAAGAGCATGACAAAACTAGCTAAGTAGGCATAACATGGCAATGAGCAATATCAAATAAGAATTACATCATAATTGAGTAATAGTCATGCGTACAAATAGTAAAAACCAGTCTAACTGCTCCCCAATCCTAGTCTAACCAGATGAATAGTGAAAACATGAGTATGAATGGTGATTTCAGCACTGCTTCAAATCCAAAAATCTTGTAACTTTTGATCTGATTATCCAAATAACTTGAAACTTGGTATACACCTTCCCTAGGATGTCATAAACCTATTTCAATCAAAAATCGGAAGAATAGTTGCCAAAGTTGTGACCTTTTTCTATTTGAGAAAAGCGTACACTAAAACCAGGCAAAAGACTAAAACGGTGAATATGAGTTACTCATGGGTGAATGATAGCCAAGATGGCTCTACATGTGTTCCCACATATCACACTATGCAAGAACACTAAAGAAATAGAGGTAGAAACAACTAGATTAAGATACCGTTTGGAGAGGCCAAAAAGAGTAAAAAATGGACAACTTCAAGAACTTGCCAACCAGGTATACTTAGATGGATGGAATTGATTTTTGAGGGTCATTTTTATCTCTTACATGTTCTTAGCACAACAAGATCAAGAAGGGAAAGAGGCGCACCAAAAAAGCCAAATCAAGATTTTATCACTTGAGCACAAAGGGGAAATACTTGGCGAATTTTGACTCTATTGATACTTGAAGATGAATATTTATGAATTATAGCACCTCTCTAACCATACACAAAACCAAAGGGTGACAAAAAGCTCAGCCATAAGAGCCTCTCACATCTTCTATATGGTTCTCTGCATAAACCCTAACTCTCCTCTCAAAGGCTTAGACTAAACATTCCAAGCAATACAAATAAGCAAACTATCACGTAACACCACACAATACACATAGTTATCAATTAACACAATTAATCCATACAATGCACTATGCAAAATATATGCAACCAAACCACTAATCATAAACCTATGACCAAATAATAAACCCATGTGCACACAAGCAACAACCTAGGTCAAACTAAACTTATCTCGCGACTGAAAAACGTCAAAACCAAAACCTAGCCGAAGAACCAACTCAGTTGGTCTAACCGGCTGCCCACACCGGTCAAATCGCTGACATGGGCCAGTCTGACTGGTATGGCCCACCGGTCAAACCAGTGATGAAATCCGGTCTGACTGCCTCCTCTTCGGTCGGTCTGAAAACCATTCGAAAAATTCAATAAATTGCAAATTTTGATTTTTCAACCTTCTCAAATTCCAAAATCAAACTCTACATACTCTCTGAACCAAAAGTCAATTAGTCGTTAGAACACAGGGTGACCTTCACCTGATCTTACGCAGAAAATGAGAGGAAACCAAAAGAATTACTTTTATAATAAATATTTTTGTTAGTATATTATGATAATAAATTATGGTCAAAGTTTTATATTAGAGATTATAAAAATTTAAAAATAACCTATATTTTAGGATGGAGAAAGTACTTGATTAGCTACGAGTAATAGAAAACTTGTTGATAACACTCATATCACTGTCACATCGCTCGCAAAGGGGCCGGGCGCATTCATCGCGTCCAGACAGGCCGTGGTTTTCTCCCTCGAATCTGTAGCTAGGTTTTGGGGGTGTTCGGCAGGGCACAAGCCAAGGTGCTTTTGGCAGCCGCTACAGTACCTAACTTTTAAACGGAGTATTTTCTCAAGACGGTGTCTACAAGTTAAACGTAGTACACGTTAAAACCCCAACATCTGTACCAGCCAAAATCGCAAGTGAGTATCGATCTCTCCGTAATCTGTACCTTAAATAGCCAAAATTCAAAAATTTCAGTCAAAAACCATAAGCCGCAGCTAAAAAGAACAGACCCTTTAGCTTGGTCCAAATCCTACATGCATGCTTTAGGTCTCATCTTGTCAAAATTAAATGACGCTTGTCTCCTGCATGCATGATGCATGCAGTACACGTTTGAGCCATTGCTAACACCAGTCAAGTAGGTTCCATTTTAAGAGCAAGGCTAATAATACAGCTTTCAGCTGGCTGTATGGACACTTACAGTCCACTTATTAGCTCATTCGTATAGTAGTTTACAGCCAGCTGAAGGCTGTATGACCCACCCCTTTCTCTCACAAAGTTTCTTGGTTCTTGTGCTTCAGCTGGCTGTAAACTTACAGCCCACCTCTCTTCTCTCTCCTCATCTCTCTCCTCCACCTCAGCATACAGTCTACTAACAGCCTTTTATTATACTTGCTCTTAGCTTTGACTTCGTAATTTAGTCCTGTCGGCTCCTATAGATAAATTATTAGTATTTCTTTACATTTCATTCCCTACTTTGTCGCTATCAAGGGACACTATATGTTATTATTTATTCGAAGAAGTGCAAAAAGGTTTTCCCACCTAAATCATGATTCGTGAACAGAAGCTACTGAGATGAACAAATTTTATATGTGCAAGATTTTTTTTAAAAAAAAATAAAAGGCAAGCTCTCTGTCCATAACTCAACCAATAACCATCGATCCCCTCATGCCATTACCACCAAAATCAAACATTCACCAAAGACCCCAAAACCAGCAAATATCCCACGAATGTTCTAGGCACCCAAGTCCATCGCATGAATCAGAAGTAGCAACAGCAGATCTCAGTAAGAAGGAAAGGAAGAAATCGTTACATGTACATAGACATCCATGTACAATCATCACCATTAAATGTGTCTCAAGATTAATATAAACTTTCAGGATTCGAACCAAAATCCCATCTTGTAATAGTTCCAATGCTCTTGCACAACTCTCGGAGCATTTTGGATGGATAGGATAGTACATGGATCTTATTGGGCTCCTGTTGCTGTTACTGGGCTAAGCAGACACGGCCGGAAGCAGCAGCTGCGACGTTAGAAGAGAACAGGCCACCGGGCTGGCTTAACCTCCTTTTGGGCCTGGCGTAACACAGCCGTGTGGGCCGTGCCTCTCAAGGACCAGTATGGCCGATACAACTTCAAGAATTAAACTATGCATCACACCACTGATCACAAATCTAAGAAGACCATGTAGGCTAAAGTATGGACAAAAGGAACATATCGCAGCAGTGCACACAAAGGTAGCCAAAACAGATGCTACTCACTCAGCTACTGGCTGACTGGCTCCCTCCAAAGAGAATACCATGTACACAGATAGATACACCAACAGCTTCCTGGCCAACGCCTGACGACAGCGTCAGTAGGTCACGTCAGTTCCTTGTTTGCGTTGGAAACTCTATCTTGTATCGTTGCTCCTCTTTTTCCAAGATTCCCTGCTACAATATATAATACTAGCCTCAAAGGCGCGGCGACACGCCGCGCCAGCCACTGTATATACCAAAATAAAAGAGGCGATAATGCGTGAGGAGTTTTTAAAAAAAATCGAGGACAAATGTGTAATTTCGGAAAAATCAAAGGGTGTTTTTGAAAAAAACCGAGGACCTGTAAGGACCTGTACGTAAGTAAATAAGGACCTATACGTAATTTTGGAAACCCGCGGGGCGCTATCAGAAAATTTTTTAGGGAAAAAACTTGCAGGGACCTTTTCGCGAGGAAAAAGGACCTTTACGTAATTTCCGGAAAACTGAAGGTAATCACCTCTCCCGGCCGTACCAAAAACGCCCCGCCACGCGCCGGCCGGGGAACGCGGGCGGGGCGACGTGGATCGCTGGGGGGGCCGGAATCCCCCCAGCTTTGTAGAGCGGAGCTATTCTGAGCGTAAAATAATGTCCTTTTTTTCAGTCGCTTTTGATTTTTTTTTCTCTTGGCAATTACTATTTATTAAACTAATAAACAACAACTAAAAGGCATAAGCCACAGTCCAAAAAAATAGATCCTAAGTTATTCCACGCTCAGCTAGTTCCCCTGCCTCAGCCGAGCATGTCCCCCACCGAGCCGCATGAGTCACAGCTAGGTGAGACACTGACATCATATAGCCAGTATGTGTCACAGCTAGGTGAGACAGTAAACTCTAATGATGCATCTAGTAAATTCGTGAGTACAATAAAAGCAGTTTTATCTTGCCCTAAATGTGAATGTATCTGGACATAAATGCGATATCCATTTTATTACCATCATCACACAGCGGTTCTATTTTTCATCTAGTCATAAATTAAAATGTATCTACATGTAAATGTGGCATCTATTTTTACTACCACCATCACACAGTGGTTCTATTTTTTTCATCGGATTGTAAATTAGAATGTATCTTTTTGTTGCCACGATCATAGAAAGGTTCCATTTTTCATCTGGCCGTAAATATGAATGTATTTGGGTGTAAATGTGGTGTTCATTTTTACTATTGTCATCACAACGGTTCTATTTTTTCATCTAGCTGTAAATTGGAATGTATCTAGATGTAAATATGGTATCTATTTTTACTGTGCCATCACATGGCCATTATGTGCCACGGCTAGGTATGGCGGTAAATTCTAACAATGCATCCAGTAAATTGGTCAGTATAGTAAAAGCGCATTCATCTAGTTGTAAATGTGTTTTTTATTTTTACTGCCACCATAATACAACGGTGGCGTTGGCACGGGAGATGGTGGACGTGACGCATCGACAAAACTCCATGACACGGGCAATGGTGATTGATTATTGCCGATGGGGGGCTCCCGCACCTTCATGTAGTCGATCTCGTGCCATTTTACCATCGATTTCATGCGGCGAAGTCGAAGACAGCGGGTAGGGTGGTGACGTGGTGGAAGATGGGGGTATGGGGATGTTGAAGGCTAGGGTCGTGCCATTTTACTGATGATTGCCCAAGGGCGCCTGGGCGCGATGGGTCATGGTCAGGCACATGTGACATGGTCGGGTCACATGGCTCCCATCATCGTCAGAGTGTAGAGTAGCTCAGGCACAAAATAGCGCCACCGTATGTGTGTATGAAGTCTTTTCTGTACTCCCGAGAGTACATACTCTCACTTCAAATATACCATTTAAACGTACATGTTATACTTATTTAT
Source organism: Dendrocalamus sinicus (assembly GCA_036346575.1). Taxonomy (NCBI): domain Eukaryota; kingdom Viridiplantae; phylum Streptophyta; class Magnoliopsida; order Poales; family Poaceae; genus Dendrocalamus; species Dendrocalamus sinicus. Next base: position 32,840,811 of record CM070648.1, on the reverse strand, counting down.
GACTTTGGTATACTTAAATACTAATATACTCCAATGCGATTTAGCTGAAAATTTTATCAGAGTCCTTTATTTTTGCTATATATATTTTTCCATATATAAAAGAATTATATACACAAATTATGCTACAAAACGTGAACTTTGTTGAAATTTTTCTGGGAACTCACTTTAGAGTATCTTATAATCGTTATTAAAGTATACTCAAAAGGAAAAAAGAGGCATAATGACATTATTTAATCGGTATATAAGAAATGGGAATACGTACTCCATATATATACATACTAACTCTAAGATACTTCAATACGACATGACTGAAAATTTTTTATCTGAACCCTTTTTTTTACTATATACCTTTTCTATATGTAAAAGGAACGCATAAATCATGCTATAAAAGTGAACTTTCAAGAAATTTTTCATAGAACTCACTTTGGATATATATATATATATATATATATATATATATATATATATATATATATATATATATATATATATATATATATATATATATATATATATATATATATATATATATATATATATATATATATATATATATATATATATATATATATATATATATATATATAAAGCCTTTTCGTACTCCCAAAAGTACATACTCTTACTTTCAATATACCACTTAAATGAACATATTATACCTCTTTATCACTTTTGGTATACTTAAATACTAATCTAAGATACTCCCACTACTACAAAAACAAGTTATACTAAATGCCTCATCACGGACGGTTAACCAAAACTGTCAGTATTAAGTACAATCACAGACGGTTTTAATATAAACCATCTGTGAAGAGAAATATCACAGATAGTTTATAGTAAAAACCGTCTGTGAAGTATCATAAACTGTTCTTACCAAACCGTCTGTGATACTTTACAGGTGATTTGTATTAAAAACCTTCTGTAATATTATCTCATCACAAATGGTTTGTATTAAAAACCGTTTGTAATATTTTGCCGCCCCCTCTATTCCAACTTTCAAACTGAAGCATCGAGACCTCTCGGTTCCACTACCCAAATGCCCTTATATATGCCTCCCCCAAACACACTTCAAATCAATCCGCCTGCTAGCTCCCCCAAGCCGCCAATCGAAGCGCTGGCCGCCTCTCCTGAGCTCCTCCACGTCCGATTGTGATGCCATGGTTCACCGCAGAAGGTACTCTTGTTATAAGAGTGTCTTCTACACCGTCGTGGCACAATGATGATGATGTCGCCTCTTCTCCTTCATCGGCGCTAGTACTTTGTTCATACCCCCATCCAATCCCCTCCCCTCTCTTCCTTGATACTTGGATGGATATGATGCATATGAAAACTATTTGTTGATGCCTTAGTTTTTGCATGTGATGCTTGGCTGGATATGGCTAGAATGATTTTGTTCTCATAAATAGGCCTACTTTGGTTCATCTGCATTCTCTGATTGCGCTGTTTTATAATATAGTTAGCACAATAGCACAATCATAGAATGTTAATGAACTGAAGGAGGCATATTTTTGAGTTCAGCCGAAACTTATCACAGACGATTCCTAATAATATATTATCACAGACGGGCCGTAGTAAGAACCGTCTGTGATAGAAATAATATACTATTACAGATGATTTGTAATAAAAATCATTTGTAATAATCGTTATCACAGACGGTTCAAAACTCGTCTGTAATGCACTTAGGTTATTACAGACCTATAAGCACAGATGGTTCAAAAACCGTCTGTGATGATATTTCCGAACCGTTTATGACTAGGTTAAGATTTTTGTCGGAACCCTTTATTTTTTTTCTATATACCCTTTTACATATGTACAAGGAGTATATACACAAATTATGCTATAAAAAGTGGATTTTGATGAAATTTTTCATGGAACTTACTTTAGAGTATCTAATATTATTAGATCATGTTCAAAAGGATAAAGAGGTATAACCCGGATGTTTTCTTTCTAACTATTATCCAGTTTTGAGATCGTTGGATTAGAGATCCAACGGCCCTTTTTTAGGGGGAGATTTTTTTTGGAGGGGGTGGGGGAGAATTTATAGCCGTTGGATCTCTAATCCAATGGTCACAAATTGGATGATAGTTAGGAAGAAAACATCCGGATGATGTTTATCACACCCATAATAATATCATTTAAATAATATATGAGAAATAGGAGTACATACTCCAGAAGTATAAAATCATATATATATATATATATATATATATATATATATATATATATATATATATATATATATATATATATATATATATATATATATATATATATATATATATATATATATATATATATATATATATATATATATATATATATATATATATATATATATATATATATTCCATGTATCGACAAAAGATAACGAGCTAAGCATGCATGTACAGTGAGATGAGGCATCCCTATCGTCTTACACTCATGGTTTGGAGTCGATGTTAAGGCCAGGTAGCATACTATACTAGCATGGAAGATTTATCAAGTACTGATGTGATTTGATACGAGTCCACTTGTCTAGTAGCTCCATGTGATTTGTTAATTGCTTTGATGGAGAAGTAAACATATGTTTTTTTTCTTAAGATAAGCCCATTGGTCGGCTAGTCACGCTTCAAAAAAAAAGATTATTGAGTATGCACACCGGTTCATATGATCTTCATTCTTCAACGTACGTGTAGCGATGTTATCATGGAGAGACTAGAAACATTCTAAGGCAAAACTCAACTGAAGCGATAATTAATTTGCTGAAACCCTAACAGAGTAGTACCATTAAACATAGCCTTATAGTGTAGTCTTTTCTTTCTTTTCTAAGAATTTCAAACTAGACAATTAGAGCTAGCTAGCCCTTTGGAACATCAGAGAATCAACCCAGCTGAGCTAAGTCCTAAGAAAAAAAAAACCGAGTTAGGTGGACGTGGAATATGGAACAGGTAACATCTCTCGTGGGGTCGTGGCAATAGACCAGCAACAGCAACTGGTTTTAACCCGTTTGGAACGTGAATTTTTCCAGTTAACTGTGGGAATTATTATACTGTTTGCATTCTCAACAGGCCCGGACCATCACATAATTCCACTGCTCCAAGTCCTGCAACTACTTGAACCATGAGTGTAGCGACCTGTTCACATATGTAGCATTGTAGTCAATTTTTTTTTCAAATTTAGCCTCTATGCATCTGTTTTTTTTTTCTAAAATCTAGTTCTCTCCTTGAGCTCGATAGGCGTGACAGATGACATGTATCGTTTGCCATGCTACAGTAAAGCTCGGTAGGCCTTTGACCTATGAGCTGCCGAGTAGCAAATTGGCAGCATGATTAGTACTAATTAAGCATTATATTGAATGATTATCATTAATTAAGCATAATTGATGCTAATTAACCCCTGAGAGCCGGCCTCCTGCTGAGCTAGGGGGCTTAGCTACCTATTCAGCTCCCCTAACTCGGTAGGTATCTGCCGAGCTCAAGGAAGGGCTGGATTTACAAAAACGAGTGTGTGGGGCCAAATTACAAAAATGGCTACAATACCATATGTGTAAATAGTTTGAGTGTAGCATCCCATTAGAGCATGTACAATAGTTTGTTCTTTATGTTATATCAATCATATAAGAGACAACTACTCCAATAGTTTGTCTTTTAGCACAAGAAACGATATCATTTTATAATATGCTCCAACACCACCCATTAGTCATTCTTGTTTCCATCCTTTTCTCCCCCCCCCCCTCTCATCAAAACCACGCCTGATGGAGAGAGCAAGCCAACATCATGGTAGATCTCTCCTCATCGCCATCAGCCCCATCCTCTCTTGACTCCCTACACCTCCCCTCTCCTACCCACACCTTCATTCTCTTGCTACGTTCCTCTGGCTGTTGATGCCTTCCTCTCTTATTGTCGTCGACCGCCAACTCCCTCCTCCCTTACTGCCCCCGATTGCCATGTCCGACCTCGTCATCGCCCACTGTCAAACCCAGATTTTTCAATCCGGAATCTACTGTGTTTCATGGCACTAATCCCTGGATCAGTAGTTAGTGCACACAGGTACATTGCTGAATCATGACATACATCGCATAATAATATTACAGAGTCTGAAATACACCACATCGGATGAATGTTTACAAAAGGGCCGCTTTGGCCAAATGTCTTCATTACATAAATGCAGCGGAAATAGTAGCAAAAATAAACCCAAAATTCACAGGCAAGCGACCAGTAGGGTAATGTGTACAGTATATGTCACCGGAGAACTGGTAACATATATGTACACAAAGCCAGGAGTTCCGCTTGTCTATGCCTAACCATCGTGGCCTACGCCTTAATTATCGCCTTTGCTTCCGCCAACGTTGGTAGGGGCCTCCTCATAGGCGTAATGTCCTTGAATTCCTGTTTCTGGATTTTTGTCGCAAAAGCGAGTGTGAGCACTCCAACCCCGTGCTCCGCGAGCCAACACACAGAATGCAATATGTAACATGTATGGCTTGTCAAAGGATGGCTCGGGCTTATTTTATTTTGCGAAGAGTGCTTTTGAATACAATTACTTAAAAATTTCTTAAGACCTAGCAATTTTAAACTCAAGACTATATTGGTAAAGTAAGTTGATCTTATAACTGACACAGATTCCATCCACCATTACATGGCATCTGTATCATATAACATATTTCAGCGTTATAGCCGCTTATCTTACCACTGGGACGACACCCAGGACAATTTCAAACCAGGACCATCAGCAGTCCTACACATTTCCATTATCACCCTCCAACATTTTCGAAATAGAACTATATTTAGTTAAGTTCCCATGTCCGCCCTTGACCGTGGGCACGGCTATTCGAATAGTTTTGACTCTGCAGAGTGTGTACACTTTCACCACAAGAGACAGTCAACTTGTTGCCCCACATGATGCCTTAGACATGTGGTTGAGCAGACCATCACAGTGACTTTTTAAAGTACCTCGCCCCTTCCATCATTTCACCCTATGGGTCGCTCCCACTTACGGTGGGTCCCATACATTGTGCGAGATGTTCTCCTTCTGAACGTCTAGCAACTGGCTACGTCCCCTGCTAGCCCGCCACAGCAGAACTTCACCCTCTGCGAGTGTCCCATTCAAACCGTCACACAGACTGCCGCTTGCACTATCCCACACCTCCTCCTAGAAGGATGACTTTCAGGGTCCGATAAATCTACTAAGTCAAGTTGTATTTTACAGACTTGTGGTTGTACTGTTTTACACGGGTTGACATGACAAGATTCAGTCCTTAGTGGTATCTGGGCGGTTCTACCACAAACCACACTCTCGTGCACCACTGCACCATACCCCCGAACCATCCGCCCAGATATTTAAGCAAGTTGGAGTTTTTGAAAACATAAAATAATCATATCCAACATGTATCAGTCATTACCACCATGACTGCCCAACCAAATTTTCTCATGATTAAAGTGATGTTTGGGCGTTCTCGCACCCATGATTACCTAAACAATGCTAAGCATGGCATATAAATTACGGACTTATTTTCGAAAGGTTAATATCGTAATTTTGCTAGGGCGACAAAGTTCACATAATCAAGCATTTCAACGGATCATTATTAGCAAGTATTATATTAGGTGTATAACTACCATTTCTGGAAATGAACATATTTTACCTCATAAAATAACAGCATGCATGTTGGTAATTTAAAAGAAATTAACTTTGCAAAATCATAGGTTCAAAATGGTCAAAGTGTTAACTCGCCTGGTTCACGGGGTTCTTGGTCTTGGTCTTCTGAAGCTTCTAAGCTGGCTGCCTCAACCTCCTCTTCTTGAGCCTCGTATGCTATTTAATCATGCGCGAAAATTTGGATAAAAGAAAATAAGCAAATCAACAAAATATCACCAAAAATTCAAATGAACTCCAAAAATCATGGTTCTAGTTCCATTGGATAGATCTTGAATTTAGATGAATTTAGAAATTTGTCTCAATTGATTTGGAATTAAAATGAATAAGTTATGTTCATTCGAAGTTCTCAGTCCACTGAATTTCCAGAAAATAAAAATTATCTGGCAGGTGGGTCCCACTGGGTATTTTTAATTCTTTCACATTATGTAATGCATCTATGACAGGTGGGACCCTCTTATTTTTATTTTATTTCTATTCCGGGGTGCCACTGACATGTGGAGCCATTTTCTGTGCTCTCTGAAAGGTGGGGTCCACATGTCGGGGGTGTTATTAGATGTTTAACAGGTGGTATTATTTATGGCAGTCCTTAGGCATTTAATTAGCATGTCTAATCTTCGGATATGAACAGTGATTGCATCTGTATACCCCTCATTATCTACTGGCTAAACAGTGTTTTCCCTTCCTTAATTACTTGTTAACCAGCTACTAATCCCTGTCATTAGTTAGCAAAAAGGGTGGAAAAACTCTACAGTGCCTTGCGGCCCTGAGATTCGAACGCGGGTGCGCGGGGTGAAATCGGGCGGTGCTAGTCACTCGGCTCACGGGTATTACCTGACCGAGAGGGGCGAAGCTGCTCTGATGAATAAGGCGTGGGGAGGGGCTGAGGCGGAGGAACTCGGGCAGTGGACGGCGGCGGTGTTGGCGGCGAAGGGTGGCCGGAGAGAGCCAGGTGACACCCAAAATGCGTCCCCGGGATCACGTTTGTGTCGGTGGTGCGGTCGGCGAGGGCCAAGGGGGCGCGGTGGCGGCCGGCGGTGTGCGGTGGCGGCGGTTCGGGGATAGGTCTCGCCGCCGGTGATGTGCGGCCTTCGGGAGGTCCGAGGAAGACCAGATCTAGGTCGGCGACGCTCTGGAGATGGTGTAGACGAAGGGAATCAGATTTCTACGGCGGGAGTCGGTGGGGAGGGTGACGCCGGAGCTGGGGAAGAAAGATGGGGCTGGCGACGTTCTAGGGGCTTTTAGCTAAATCGAGCACGGTAAGAGGGAGAGCTTGATGTGAGGAGCTTGAGGGAAACCGCATTGGCCTTTATAGGCGAGCGGGGAGGGCCGGCATCAGGAGGCCACCCGTTCGGTCATGTCCGTGCGCGGCGGAGCAGGCGGCGGTGTGACCGGGCGACAGCGGCGGCAGAGCAGGTGATGATGGCTCCGCGCGTGCAGAGTGGCAGCAGGGCCTAGAGCCGCGCGCACGCGAAGGGACCGGTCGGGAGTGGGGCGAGGAAAGGGGCAATGGCGGCAACCATTGGTCCGAGCGGGGAGGAAGAAAAACAGGGCAAGCGCCCGGGTCCACCAGCCAGAGAGGGAGGGCGCGGGTGAAGGCGGGGCCACGCGCGAGGAGACGCGCGCGCGCGCGCTCGATCGGGGCGCGGCCACTCGCGCAGGCGGGAGAGGGCTGGGCGGGCGGCCGGCTCTAATCCTCCCTCTTTTCATTTTTGCTTTTTATTATCAATTTCTTTTGCTATTATCTCTATTTGTACATATATATTCCTACTCCCTTTTTCTGGTTTATTCTCCTGCTTGCCTTATTCTTATTTTGTATGGTCATGCACGCACACATGCACACACACGCGCGCACACACACGCACACACACACACACGCACACACACACACACGCGCACACACACACACACACACACACACACACACATTGCTTGCCACCTTGCTATTTATACCATTATTTTCATGGATGAGATTTTATGCTTAATTACATCCCCCAATTTCTGGATCATCTTTTCATATTCGCATTTAAATTTTTTTTATCTAATCATGTTTACTTATCTTTTGACCTTTTTAACTTTTGGAACCTCAACCAAATTTTCAGAAGAGTACCATAAACTTCAAATTCAAATGAAACATCTTGTAAAAACAATTCCAAAAACTTTATATTTTTAAATTCAAATTTTCAAGATGTTACACCCACTTGAAGATTACCATTGAACGTGCGGATCTAGCGAGATCCAGTCAGCCGATGGCTGAATCGATGGGAACAAAGCCATGGCCGCCGTATCTAGCCCGCCGGTGCTCGGATCCAGTGAGTACACGGGCCCAATGATGTCATCTTGGTCGTCTACGTATATCTTCGATGCTCTGCACCACCGAACGAGTCATCATCTTCGTTGTGCATCTAGGCTGCACCATCTTCTGGTTCTACACTCCGTGTGGGGAATGGTCGATGTCACTCCAATAGCACATTCGTTTGCTGTTTCGATCTTGGCTCATGTGAAACAATTGTAGCATGAGAGATAGGACAGCTTTTCTCCTCGTTCTCTCTTCTTCACCTAGAACTTTACTGATGTGAAAAGGCTGACCGACGGCTAACATGGTGCTATTAGAGATACCCTTAGACCCAGTAAAGTATGTACGAAGAAATCTGATGGATATTTGCTAGCATATACGCCCTCGCTCATTTCGGCTTGAACTTCTGGCTTATTTTTCACTATTTATAAATTTCGTCTTTTTCTGAACTTTTGACTTTTTAAAGCTTTTTTACCAGTTCTTTTTTTCGTATTCGTTTGTATTATCCGTGATGAGCTAATATATTTTTAAATTTTTTAAATTTAATTACGCCAAATAAGCCACCTTCAGCTACAGTGTAATTTCAGTCAACTATAATGTAATTTCAGTCATAAACTACTATTTTTCAGTCCAATCAAGCGAGACCATAGATCACCGTCTGCGACATGAAACCTCTAGGTGAGAAGTTGTAGGTACTATTGCGTCCTCCATGCTATTCATGCATCAAAGGAAACAATGCTACATCGGACCAGCTACAGAAAATGTCAGCAAGGAGCTTTTAATTGACAATAAAACAGAGGAATGGTCCCCAGTTGACATGACATGCCACATGGAACATGATCCTTAATATTTGGTCCAATGTCGATGGCGTTACCGGAAAACATCCTGCTTCTCAAAATTTAGGGCTGTTTATATAGGTTTTTAATTTTGGCCTTCAGTTTTGACTTATAAATAGTAACATTTTATAGAGATGCTTGTAAAGAGAGACACTCGCGTACGATTTTGATCGATATAAATAAAGTCGCTGAAGTATACTACAATCGACTAGTAGACTCCGGATTAAAAAAAACACTCCATTTGAAAGATAGGTATTTTAGAAAAGTCATTTATTATAGAAAAATATATCTTAAAACCTAATATGAATAGGGCTTAAGGTTTGATTGAACAAAATTCCTTTAGTATAAGCCTCCGATCACAGTGGAGTGTCGTTTTGGACATTGGTCTTCAAAATTCAACTTGAACAATTAATTTCTATTATAATATTTTATAAAATCTAAGTAAATTATAATTAGAAAGTACTTTTTGAGATAAATTTACACGGATATTTTTCGTATATCCAATCTACATATTTATAGAAAATACGATAGTCAAAATTTGTGAAGTTTGACCGCGCACAATCCAAAATATTATCCTTTCGTAGCTGGAGGAAGGAGTATGGAGTATTACTTGATGCAGGGCGGAGTATGGAGTATTACTTGATGTTTGCTGCTAGTGTACATTAAATGAAAAAAAAAGAGTCTGGCTTGTGGCTTGTTTTTCACTATTTATAAATTTCGTCTTTTTCTGAACTTTTGGTTTTTATTGAGCTTTTTTGCCGGTTCTTTTTTTCCCGTATTCGTTTGTATTATACATATTGGGGTAACATATTTTTTATATTTTTTAATTTTTTTTAAATTTAATTATACTAAATAGGCCTCTGTCAGCTACAGTGCTTTTTTTCAGCCAGCTACAGTGTATTCAGCCATAAGTCATGAGCTTTTAAGCCCAACCGATCACCGCCTGGTCTCCGGACCACATATTGCTAGTCCTTTCCAAAAAAAAAATCAAAAAGCTTTACGAACTGGAATTTCACGAAAGTTGCTAACAAGTTCACGAAAGTCTACAAAAGGGGTTCGAGGTACACGCTAATTTTCTTGCCGTTGTCATCGGGAAAAGTAGTCGCTAAAACTTATCAATTCATAGGTAACCAATTTGACGATCAAATTTTGGCAGCATTTGGCGGTACAATCTTAGGCCACCTATCAAAACGCACCAATATTTGCAGCAAAAATAGCATTTTTACTACTAAACCATAAATTTCAAATCGACGTCCAACTAAAAGCTCCAGATTCCAGAAACACGGCCACATGCATGGTTCTTCAATAGTGCATTTCACACACGAGACGGGCCCACAATTTAGTAGCAACTTAGAGCAAGTATAATGGTGCTAACTAGGTTGCCTCTATTGAAATCCACATCAGCACAATCCTAAGTGGAAGAGAGAGAAAAGAAGAGAGAGAAGCAAGCTGCCCCTCATGCAAGAGGTGACCTCTAGCACATTATACGAGGAGAGAGAAATAAACTACCCCTTATACAAGAGGTGACCCCTGATATATTTATGTAAGTATTAAATGTTTGAGTGCTTTAGTAGAGATAACCTCTACTCTACTCATTGTATTAGCTACCTCCACATGAGCCACATATAATCTTTTTGCTTATATGGCTAGTCCTAGAGGTAGCAGTCACCTCTTCTATTGTACTTGCCCTTACCATGTGTTAACCAAAGTCGATCTGTACGGATAAGACCCCTCATTTAAGAGTCCATGGTGTTAATGCATCTGTGCCGGCCACCTAATTGTCCCTGCCAACAATTCATAACTAGCAGTACTAGCTACAGCTAAAATTCAAAAACAATAACTATCAATACATTTTTAAATATTTAATTCGAATACATAAAAAGTTATATAGATATATTTATCTAAAAATACTTTCATAGTATTATAATTTTATTAAGTTTTACAAATATATTATAATAAAAATCAATGATTAAAGTTGTATATTAGAGATCATACTGATACCTAAAATAATATGTTTTTATGATCGAGGGAGTACCACTGATGCTGATGCACGGAGATACGGAACTGCGCGGCAGCTGCTGATGCACGACGCGTGCAGCACAGCACATTCAGCAGCAGCAGCAGACCAGCGGGACGGGTCATTTTCTAGGGCCCGAACATTCTGCATCTCTCTTGTGGTGGAGCATGCATGTTTCTGACCCGGAATTGAATGGCGGGGGCGTGGACGTGTCCCCTGGACTGGACCGATATCGATTTGGTTGGGCAAGCGGGCGCCATTAATGCCTGGTCCAAGCACCAAGCGTAGCGGTTGGTGGCGGTAGGACTGTACTTTGGCCATCCGGAGGACAATCTAGCAAAAGGCTGTGCCTGCCAGTAGCATTAGAGCAAGGTTAATACTTAATAATACTTGCTCTTAGGAGCAGGGGCGGAACTAGAACGAAAATGACCAAGGTTCACTATTTCACCATACATATACTATCATATATAATTTTGAAGCAATATTACACTAAATAGTTATCTGTTCGATAATTTTTAGCATCAATAAGTTAACATAACCAATGGCATTGTAGCAATGTACAATAATAAAGAAGTTGCGATCAGAATGCTTACCAAAATAAATAAAATCATTAATATTAATGGTTAATTGCAGTGAAGTGAAGAACATAGGAGTGAAATCACGGACAAAAGATGGTCAACAATGACAAAATACGTCATCCGACTTCAATGGACTATAAAAAGAGAATAAATTGAATTAAAATTTTTGAGAAAAATAGTAAAACGATCAAATAAAGGTAAATGTGTTACCTTTTAGAATTTACGTTCTTTCAAGTTCATGAAGCGATGAACCACTGCATCATTGGTAACTTTCTTCATTTCTTCTTTCTCCACATAGCAAATTAGACTATCACTCATGAAATTATCACCGATGCGATTGCGTAAATATGTTTTCACAATTTTCATAGCTGAAAAGCATCTCTCAAGCTATGCTTGATGGCAACAGGCAATACTAATACTAGTTTCAAAAGTCGATAAACCAAAGGATAGGTAAGATGTTTCCTTGTCTCTACCATTTTTTGAGAAAGCTGACCAAGAGTCTGTATGTTGGAGAATCTATCGTCTACTCACACATCAGCAATGTAGAGGCAAAGATGATGATTAAGATCTCTCAATTCCCCATAATCAAAATCATTGGGATAAAGTTTAGCTAAATTCATCAAATTTGGAACCCTAATTGTAAGTCGTTAAGTCGTTAAAGTCATAACTTAATAATATATTTAATCTCTTTGCCTAAAAACAGAAAAATTATTATTACCAGAAAATAAAAATCAGGAATCCGAATCCCGATCCTCCAACGAATCGCAAAAATGAAATCCTAATCATCCAACGAATGCGAAAATAGAAATTATTAGTACCGCGGCGGCAGAATCGCGAATCGCTATGAATATGCGAATCGCGCGAAGTGTCTATCGATAAAATAAAAATTATTACCGTACCAACCGGTCCACGATCGCGATCGCGCCATTGCCTTGGAGTAGCAGAGGCGCGCGCGCGCGCGGCGCAGCGCAGCGCGCGCGAAGCAAGGCGCGTTCGCAAGCGGAGATGGGTAGATGGCAAGCGGACGAGCAGGCGGAACTCGAATTCTCGAAGCGGAGTTGATGGGAATGGATGGCATTGGCACTTTGGCCCCTGCAGACGCGAACGGACATGGATGGCAGACGCGAGCGATTGACGGCCGCGATGGGATGGCGACTGCCGTCGCGTGAGCCCGTGATTAGTGCGTCATTAAGGAGGAGGTGGGCGGTCTCGGTTGCTTTTGCAGTGCGATCTGCTCCGCACGTCACGCACGCAAGTCCCAAGTCCCAACGCGAACGCGGAACGCCTGCTTGGCTGCTTTGATGGGCCTTTTTATTTGTTTGTGGGGTACTTGGGCTGGCACCGGGTGCATAAATTTTTAGGCTGGGGGTGCACATATGATATATATAGGATAATTAGCACTAAAATTTTTTTTGGACCCGGTGTCCTGTGACCCCAGGTGGGCCTATTGGGCTCCGCCCCTGCTTAGGAGGATCCATCTCGACTGGTTGTTTGGTTGGCCTTCTATTCGGCTGCCGTCGATAGATTATGGTCGTTTATGGCATATAGTTTTTAGTTTTAATATAAATATTTAGTTGATAGGTTATAATTATAGTTTATAGTTTTCGTTTTAATATAAATATTTATACAAACAAATCTAATAAGCTAATAAGTTATTTCTAAAAAACTATTCTGATAAATACTTTAAAAAGGTGATAAAGAAATCGTCTCCAAATAAGTTGAAAAGAATAGGCATTTGTAATGCAAGGATGGTACCAGTGCTACTAAGTTTGGTAAAAAAAACAGAGAGAGGTGCCGTTTTGATTTTGTTTCACAGTTTCGATTCAACCCTGACAAGTACTAGTAGCAGTTCTTTTTTCTATATTTATGAAAATATTTAAATACGATGTTATAAAGTAGCAAAGCTATTCGTATTTAAATACGATACCAGTCAGTGTGCGCACGTAGAACTCGCGCTTATCCAATAAAATCAAGAAGGCGCGTGTATAGATGCCTAGATGGTGGTAACGCAACATTGTCCGTGCACGTTTTTGAACTTTTGTGTTTTTGTTGGGAGTGAACCAGCAGCTTTAAAGTGTAATCCTCCGGTCCGACGGATCGATGGTCAAGATGCACCATGCACCCAAAACATTTCCATATGTTGATACGGCAGTGTTCTTAGTGACACCAATTAACTGAACTGTAGTGCACTGACCCTCCTGTCACGCTCCAATTAACCGGAGTTGCATGCACTGCTACCCATAAGGCAGGCAGGCAGAGGCAGCCGCAGAGGGCAGAGGCGACCAAGCTATCCTTTCCATGCAGCAAGAGTAGAGCGGCGCTTGGGGCCGGTCAAAATCCGAGTCGGTTCTTGCGAAGCCCCCTGACAGGTCAATTCTCCAGAGATGTCTTTCGCAGCATCCCATGGAGAAAGGAAAAGGCCAGAGGCCAAAGAAGATCGGAACACGGGAAAAAGGCAGGGAGGAAGCAAGGCCGGCATCATGGCGTGGCGGCCATGGAATTACACCGTCACTACTACAGAAATCATCATCACAGACGGTTGAAAAACGTCATCACAGACGGTTATATGAACCGTCTGAATTTATGGGTCAGTGATAGTCGAAGGTTATCACAGACGGTTTTTGAACCGTCTGTGGTGTACATATCACGACGGTTTGGAATCAAAACCGTCTGCGATGTATCGATATCACGACGGTTTTAATAAAAACCGTCGTGATATTAATATATCACGAGCGGTTTTATTCCAAACCGTCGTGATATTGATACATCGCAGACGGTTTTGATTTCAAACCGTCTGTGATATTGATATATCGAAGACGGTTTTACTTAAAACCGCTCGTGATATTGATTTCTACCCTAAATCTATTTCATTTAAATGGCTAGCCTCAGAAATGCTAGCCATGCCCTCTGAAACAAGCAGATATATACATACAATTCACATGGGAAATCATTTCACATACATAAAACATCCAATTCACATCTCAATTCATTTCACAAACATAAAACATGCACTTCACATCTCACTCATTTGACAAACATAAAACATCCATTTCACAAAGCAAATAATTGAAATAAAATATCCATTTAGAAATATACAATTACAAATCCGGAGTGATAAGAGCAATAAAAACTCATGGTGCGCAGTGGAACCGTCCTTCTGGCTTTATAACTTGAGTCAGCAAAAAGTACGCTAACTCTGATCGAATTCGGCCAAGGTCAGGCTGTTTCAATGCAGATGACGGGATAAATGCAGCCTGTCGATAGGAATATCAATGTGCGTATATATAACATGATAAGTATGAAGTAATTATGGGAAGATTGACAAACCTTGGGATTGGTAATCCTCGAGGAATCGAGGAGTAGTTCCATATGGTGGCAAACGTAGTAGCCACATGTGTTGCCCGCATTCTTGGTGGCACTTCAAAAAATAGAATGTGTCAATTCAAGAGGCATTAATTACTACAAACTGTTGCATAGGATTAATTAATGTGTAATAGCGAATACTTTAAAATCTCGAGCATGTGTCAGGCCTTTGGCCCCTGGCTTGGAGTCACCTCCCTTTGCAACGTACATCTCGAGCGCCCTACGTGATTGAAAAGATTAACCTTAGTCATTCGGAAGGAAAGAAAGAGTACAATATAGGTATGTATGGAGAAAATGTACTTACGCATCGATTACTTGGTGATAAGTGTGAAGTCCATTTTATTCTTACTTAGGAATCAAGGTAATATACCATGTTCCATTTTGGTACAATCACTATTAAAATCCAATGATAGCTCTGGTTGTAGGGCATAAATGCGTATTCATCGGTGCGGTAATCCAAAGATCAGTGCAATGTACCTCTGGGCGAAGGGTCTATCCTCGTCGATGGTATACTTGGCGACCATGTGTGGGTCCAATAAACCAACCGATGCTTTGGATGCCCTAGCTTTACTCGGCATGTGGCTACATATATACACAAGAAATCAACAAATTATACGAAATTTATCGGTATGACATGAATCGAGGCGTGATTGTACACACTTACGGCGTCAAAGATCGCATGAGAGACGCGTCCAGTGTTGAGCGTGTAAAGATCGAATAAATCATCAAAGGTGACTACGAAGACACCGTTTTGCATATTGTGATGTAAATCACTCGGCAAGAATTTGATAGAGATACTTGAGATCCGCTCTTGCTCGTTTATTGGATCGTTGCATGTACCACATGTGCAATTGCACGCAACTATATGCTAGGCGTTGGAGGGCCTTTTCCTCGAGCAACGGCTCGCCAAGCACGCAATTTGCGAGCTAATGGCTTGTACGAGATTTCATCATTGGTCTTTGCTTTGCTTTTGCCCTTGCTGCCCTTGCGCCCGGATCGTTGGTCGACTTTACGTAGCACCGGTGGTGGAGGTTGCACTTGTTCGTGTAGCGGGTCGGTTCGGTTGCCCTTGTGGAGAAGGCACCGGTGCACATTGCTGATCCGCCACCGGTGAATAAGCCTCGAGCAGATATCACTTTTGGGCCACCGGATGAAGGATCCAATGGCTTGCCCTAAAGTCACGAGCTCGTCGTTGGTGGGCTTCGGTAGTGGGACGACCTCAAAATTGGTGTTTACCCCATCTATCGACACTTTGCGAAGCTGTTGCTAAAGGTTGATTGTGCACCCGGCCTCGATACGAGACGGATATGCCATGCCCCACGCAGCGCTCAACGCAACGGAGGCATATCTTACTTGGGCGTGCGCCGTGAGGCTCCTACATAACGATACAAAATTAGCTACTCAATTAATAGGCATATCAATGGAGCAAGCATTCGAGAGATAATAATTATTACCAGGATGTCGTCCACCGGAAATCGCCTCGCTGCGCGGATTGGGCGCACAACTACTCGGATGGTTGCGCGGGCTAGCTAGACCGATGGCGGCGGCGGCTCGCTGATTTTCGTAATTCTCCGCACCTCATCTCTAACATAATCAGCAAGCTCCTCTCTAAGAGATGCCTTGATCTCTTCTCATAGCTGTGCCTCGCGATCGACTTTGCTTCTCTTCCTACGCCGATACTGGTCAGAGTCATCTTGGAAACCATGTTTCCAAGGAACATAAAGCCCAAGGCCTCTCGTACGGCCTGGGTGCTCCTTGTTTCCCAGGGCAGCGGAGAGCATATCATTCTCCCTTCGTCCCTGGAATGATCCCAGCGTAGATTCAAAACTCAGCTCTTCCTGCAAGAACACGACATGTCATTTTACTTCGTAGGAGGTTGTGGAGTAATTACAAGCTACGTAGTTCGCTCTATTAGGACAGGATGAGGAAACATGATGCTCAATGATATGAAGAGAGGAGAGGAGTAGAGGGGAGGGGAGAAGGGAGGGGGAGAAGGGAGGGGGTGATGTGGACAGAGAGAGGAGGTAATGTGCCTATCTTAGTTCCATATTTAATTCCAACTAAATTCAATTTATATTTCCAACATAACATGAATGACATAAATTGCATGTAAACATATAATTCTATCTTGCCATTCATAACCATGTAAATATTCAATGAATATAAACACCAACATGCTGAAATAACATGACAATCTGTCTTCTAAGCAAATAAACAATTAAATCCAGCATTACACAAATTAATTGTTTTAGATTTGCTCTCGATCTGAGTTGCGCAAGATTGAAAATCTTGGCCATCTCATGCTAATATCGACACTCATCATCAATAATCTGATTATTAAAGATTTGAGCTCACAAAAATACATGTCTAGACAAGATTAATCTGCATCACAAATAGATCAATTGAATAAAAGGATCTGTTCTACACAAGATTAATCTTGCATCACAAGATTAATATAATCTTGCATCACAAACAGATCTCAAAAGATGTAAACTTATATGCCCAATTAAATAAGGTCTAACAGTATAGCCGAAATACCAAGGAGCTCAAATCTAACTCAACAGATTATTTCTTTTCGATATTATCATCACGAGGAGGAGGAGGCGGACGGAGGATTGAATGCACTCACGGTAGGAGGCGGAGGAGGAGGAGGCGCAACGGAGGAGGAGGAGGCTGCGGCGGCGTCTTCGTCCGAGGAGGCGGCGACGGAGGAGGAGAGGAGGCGGCGGCGGGCTCGGGGCTCGGGGATGGCGGCGCGCGGAGGAGGAGGCCTACACGGCGACGGAGGAGGAGGAGCGGGAGAGCGCGAGTTTAATTAGATGTATATCACTGCAGCGGAAAACCCTAGCGAGAGGAATATATAGCGGGATTAGCACGACGGTTCCACATTTAGAACCGTCGTGAAATTATTATCACGACGGTTCTAAATGTGGAACCGTGCGTGATATAATATCACGACGGTTCTAAAGTGTGGAACCGTCTGTGATAATCATTACACCCGCACCTACCGGCTGCATTACAACACCAACCAGCTTAAATGCCAACATACAACACAATATATTTCTTCACACATTTGCCACATACATCACACACATGCATTGTTGTATACAAATATGCCAATTCACATATACATAACACATATACATCATTCTACTTGCTTATTTCCTTGGCAACATATAACACAATGTATTTCTTGACACATTTGCCACATACATCACACACATGCATTATTGTATACAAATATGCCAATTCACATATACATAAGACATATACATCATTCTACTTGCTTATTTCCTTTAAAAATTAGCCCTTCATGATGATCAATGCGTACGTAACTAGTTTCGTCACGTTGTTCGTCGTCGACCCTTATGCCTTTTCCAAAAGGAGGTAACTCATCAAATTGATTGTATTCTTCCTCATCCACTACATTCTCTACTCCGACAATTCTCCTTTTTCCATGAAGAACTACATGACGTCTCTTATTTGCCGGGTCGGTTACATAGAAAACTTGAACAACTTGGTTGGCGAGTGCGAATGGTTCGTCTTTGTACCCGACACGTTGCAGGTCCACGGTGCTAGGTACACATCGATATCATTCCCAGGTTGCTTCGGCCCTTGGATAAGTATCGACAACAAGATATACTTTCGCTTCATACACAACCAAGGAGGAAGGTTATACATGCAGAGAGTCACGGGCCATGTGCTATGTCTGCTGCTCATGCTACTGAAAGGATTCATTCCATCGTACTCGGTCCAAACCTAATATTCCTTGGTTCTGCATCAAGTCTGCAAAACTCCTATCGATGTTTCTCCATTGGCGAATCCGCAAGGTGTCTTAGCATTCCATCCTTCTTCCGCTCCTCCGAGTGCCAACGCAGAGTTTTGCCTCCTTTGGATTTGCAAAAACCTTTTCAAACGGGAATTATAGGAAAATACCATGCCACCTTAGCAGCGGTCCTTTCTTCGCCTCTGTTCCTCATTTGTCATCGATTGATTGTTACGTTTGTATCGGGATGTGTTGCACACGGACATACATGCATGTCTGCATACTCTTTACGGTAGAGGATCGATCGTTCGGACATGCATGCATTCTTTCTATTTCCATTCCCAATGGACAAAGAACCTTCTTGGCTTTATACGTGGTTTTAGGCAACTCATTTCCCTCCGGAAGCATGTCGGCTAAAAGACCTAGCGATCTTTGTGAAACTCTTGTCGGACCAACCGTTGCTTACCTTCAATTTCAACGGTTCAAGCACGGCCGACAACCGCGTGTACTTTGACTGCGCAAAGACGTGAACAAAGGTTTCTCGAGTCCTCCATCAAGCCCGGAATTTAACATACTCTCTCTCATCATAGTTCTCTTCTACATCGCGAAGCATCCGATCCAGTTGTCGTCGTGCAACCTATCTGAATCGCACAACAATCGACATCATCCGTGACATATCATTCACTTCACCGGCGATGTCGTTCGCGGCATTTCATTCACTTCACCGGCGATGTCATCCGCGGCATTTCATTAACTTCACCGCAATATCATCCGTGGCATATGATCGTTGACTTCGCCATGGTGGTCCAACACGTATAACCCTTTTGAAACCCTCCGAATCAAGTGCGCTTCAATTTGCCTCGGTTCTTAAACATCTTTAAATTCTCGATCGATGCATGGACGGTACATATATTCCACCCCTTATTCAACATATCCTCCTCGCGGCTCTTGTAAATCGGACACGCCATTAATGTACTCTTCACTCACACGGCTAGCGGCATACATCCGGCTTCGGTCCTACGTTACGTACATATATAACAACTTAGTATTACAAATTAAATTAACTAATTATTACTACATATATATCGGCCACATGTATTATATTGAGGCTTATTAATTTGCTAGCTCAATTCATATTATAAACACAACAACTATTATTGCAAACTATCTTCAATTAATAACACTCACCAATTACTTATATCTAGAGCATGAAATTCATTACTAACCAAATCTAGAGCAAATTTGTAATGCATGCAAAGAAAAATGAAATTCATTACTAACCATATCTAGAGCAACCGGAAAATATAAGTAGCTTCAAAGCTCAATATCGCCTCCTCCCACCAAATTAAGTGGCACGAAATCGCCAAGCTTGCCTCCAGAGCGAAAGAGTAAAGCAACCACTAGATTGTGGATCGAAATGAAGACAGATGCGATGCGAGCAGCGCAATAAATGCCTTAGCCATTATCACGAGCGGTTTTAACTAAAAACGTCATGAATTATCCTGACGGTTTTAATAATAAACCGTGCGTGATAACTAACTTATCACGACGGTTTTATTAAAACCGTGCGTGATATCTGGGATTATCACGAGCGGTTTTAATACGGACCGTGCTGTGATACTTAGGTAATAACCACTGTGATAATCCATTTTCCGCCACAAATACCACAGACGGCCTCCTAATTACAAATGCTCGTAATAGTGTTCATCAGAGACGGTTTCACAAAACCGTCTGTGATGAGGCGTCTCCTATGAGGCTTTCTGTAGTAGTGCGTCGTGCTAGCTTCTTCAGCCATATGACCTCATGCATGTAGGCATGATGAAAGAACCTCAGTCGCCTACACCGTCATGCTAGCTAGTTAATCATGCATGTAGCCAGGATTAAAGAACCTAAGTGCCTGGTGGCTGTGCTACTAACTCCATTGATCAAATGTTTTAAAAAAATCCATTGATCAAAGGCAAAGCTAGCTCCTCATGCTTGTGACTTTACATATGCATATATATCCTACTGAAGCCGAAGAGATTGCCGCAAGGAGAGTGCTGCCACGTCAGTGTTTTTGGGAGGGCTCCTAGGGTTTTCTACAACTGTGTTGGCCTCCTTCGCTTAGCATAAGTAAATATAAGGTTCATTCATACTAATTTTGCTGATGGCTTTATCTTTAGTTTATAAACAGTAACAGCTTGCAGAGAGTTATGTGGAGAAAAAGAAACTAGTGTATGATTTTGGCTGAAACAAATGAAGTTACTACAGTGTGTACTACAGTCAATTAGTAGATCTCGTCTTTAAAAGACTCTCTATTTGAAAGCTAGGCACTGTAAAAAAGACATTTACTATATAAAAAAAGTAGCTTTGAAAAGCCAATATGAGCATGGCTAAATATAAGCGTAAATCCGAATCACATGAGATGATATAATAATCTTTTTTATCACGGTGATTAGAGATTTGCCCTCGTATATTCGAAGAGGACATTGCTATGACACCTATTAGGGAGCACTTGTTTCCTATGAAAAGACCCTAGGACACTACCCTACTACCTTCCATGCATGGCATCTGGCTCAGTATTATGTGAATAAGGTTGTTGTGTTGGAGAATAAGGTTTGCGCTATTCCTACAACTATCATTTGCCACAATGTATTTCCTTCAAGATATATACATTTCCATATCTTTATGCCTTTGCCCTTAGAAAAGTCAGAACACAAGGTCGTTGTATTGTGCACAAGTGTAGTTGTATGAATGCATTATATATGAAGCTTACTATAAAATATGTATGCCTTGCACGCTCTGGTTTATTTTCTTATGTTGAATAAACTGGCAGTTAGCAACATAAATGGGTGCTCTGCTCTTTGTAGAAAAACATGCATGAAAAAAAACATATGACATTATAAAAAGACTTATATTAGATACCTTATCACATACGGTTGACCAAAACCGTCAGTGTTAAACACAATCACACATGATTTAGGTTTAGAGACCGTCTGTGTTGTTGCCATCGCTAAAAACCGTCTGTGAAGAGATAATATCATAGATGGTTCATGGTGAGACCCGTCTGTGAAGGGTTTTTTTTCTAAACCCGTTTGTGAAGAGATAATATCACAGACAGTTCACAGTGAGAACCGTCTGTGAAGTATCACAAACAGTTCATAACATTTCATAAGCAGTTTTTTATTTAAACCATCTGTGATACTTTACAGATGATTGACCAAAACCGTCAGTGTTAAATGTAATAACAGATGGTTTAGGTTTAGAGACCATCTGTATTACTGCCAGCGCTAAAAATTGTATGTAAAGAGATAATATCACAGGTGGTTTATGGTGAGAATTGTCTGTGAAGTTTTTTCTCTAAAAACCGTCTTTGAAGAGATAATATCACAGACGGTTCATGGCGAGAACCGTCTGCGATATTGCGAAATATCACAGACGTTTTTTATTTAAACTGTCTGTGATACTTCACAAACAGTTTGTATTAAAAATTATCTGTGATATGTTTCCCGCCTCGCAATTCCCTAAAATTTTATAATCTCCCGCCTAAGTCTGAGTAGGATTCTATTCCAAGACACCTTTAGTAAAACGGGTATAACTTTTATATACGATGTTCATTTTCGATGTTCTTATACTCATTGGAAAGCTGACAATGAGCTTGATCCAAAAAATAGTTGGCTCATGCCAATTTCCCTCTATGACCCCTAAAATTAGCCATCTTTATCCTTAAATTTGTGTCACAAGTTTTCAGTTTCTGTTTTTGCAAAAAAATTTGATCTTCCATTTGGAATTTGGGGTTCTCCTCAACTGCAAAGTTGTAGATCTTGTCAAAACCTTTCAAACGAGTATATATAAGCCATATAAAACTTTGTTATTTTATCTTTTGAGATTATCTATTTACATTGCACCGGTATATACATATATTGACTTTGATAATTATATATCACAAACAGTTTGTGGTTCAAACCGTCTGTGATAATTACGTATCACAAATGGTTTGTGGTTCAAACTGTCTGTGATAATTACATATTACAGATGGTTTGAACCATAAATCATCTGTGATAATTATATATCCCTGATCGTTGGGCTCATCGATCCTCCCCAACCAATCCTAGCCAATAGAAACCCATAAATCCCTACCCTACAGATTGTAGCACCCATTCCGCCAAAAAAAATTCCACTCCTGCCTCTCCCTCCCCTATACATACTCACCCATGACCTCGCTGCTCCCTCACCCCCTCCTCTTCACATCTCCTAGTGCCACAACTACCACCTTCATAAAGTGCAATGGATCTGCGAGCTTGTTGTCTCGCTCTCACTACCATCGCCACTTTTTGTTGAGGTCTCCAAATTTGGATGAGATTGTGGTGGATCAGCGTTCAAAAATTCGACAAAATCTCTCCACACCTTGCTTCTCCTTAACGCCGACCCTAGTGACCCTTACAAAGTAGACGACACACAAGTCTATGGGCAGCAAGGTGCCATGGAAGTAGCTAGCTACCAAGATGGCACTCAAGTTGGCATCGGCGACGTTGGGCATCAAATACAGCTCGCGCGCTACTTCTTCTATGTTCTTGCATGCCATGTTTAAGAGTTGGATTTGTAGGATAAGGATATATGTTCTTACCATATTCTTGCTGTGTTAAATAGGTAACCTGCTCGTTATCTTGTTATACTGTAATAGTGGATTCTAATGGAAATAGAATGAGCTGTTGTGTTTACTATTGTATTTGCTTATTTTCAAAGAGCATTGCTAATATTTATTGAGACTAGCCAAAAAAACAAAAAAAAAAGGTATAGAATGAGCTATCACAGATGATTTTATGGTATAAACTGTCTATGAAGAACTATCATAGATAGCTCAAACCAAGAACTATCTGTGATATTAGTATATCACAGACGATTCTATCTACTAACTATGTGTGATGGAAAACTATCACAGACGGTTTTATATACTAACTGTCTGTGATACTTGCCCAACACAGACAGTTCTATATACTAACTGTCTGTGATACTTGCCCATCATAGACGATTGGTAGCTAGAACCATCTGTGATATGTGAGTATTACAGATAGTTTTTGGTTTAAACCGTCTGTGATAGTGTTCTTCAAAGACGGTTCTAGTTATAAACCGTCTGTGTTGTATTTATCACAGATTACTTATAAACTGTCTGTGATAACCTCCGATTATCACTGACACATAAATTCAGATGGTTCAGAAAACCATCTATGATAATAGTTCCGAACAATCTGTGATGATCTTTTTGTAGTAGTATGATTGCTACAGTTGCTTATTAAGCTTTGATACAAGAAGCGTGATGCTTTTCTCCATTGGTGTTGTGAGAATTTGTTATTTATATTTTCCATTTCTCATAGTTTTCAACTTTCTTTTACATGAGATGCTCATATGTAGCTACTGGTAGCTTAAACTAGCGTGAATCTTCAATTCACTTTCTGCTCGTGCTGGTATTTACATGGAGGTACAACGCTTATGTTCATCTTCCTATTTGGCTAGAGCAACAATGAAAGAGATGAGAAATATTGTTTGGTTCTTCCTGCCTGCGGGTTTGACAAGAAGCAATGTTGTGTACTGCCTTTCTTTCAGCGAAGGTTTTGGTTACAGAAAGTAAAGCAAAAAATATAAGGATGTATATGATATGGTCTATAAAAGCTTTTTTTACAGAAAGATCTTTTCAGGTTCTGTATCCAAAAGAACTGGGAAGTTGTAACATGATTGAATTTTTGGTAGTTCAAAAGCGATAATGTTATTGACATACATGGCTTTCCTGTGGCATGCAAGTCAGTTCTTTTTACCTGTTTCTCTGCATAGATGTAATTGTACATTAGACAAACAAATTATATATAGAAATTCTTAGGTATTATAATATTTGTCTCTACTCAAATTAGGGTTCTTATTTTAGGATTACGATTTACAACAGACACATGTAGGGGCGAGAAAAAAGCTTGGCCCCCCTAACGAGCCGAGCTGAGCCAGCGTTTCAGCTCTACCCCGTAATGAGCTGAGCCCGAGCTGGCTCACAAGCCACTTGCTAGCTTGGCCCACCCAATAACACTCCGGCCCAGAGGTACCCTCCCTCGTCTTCTCGAGTACCCACGAGCCGGCTGTGAAGTGCAACTCTCAATTTCCAACCTCTTTTTATCCCATCGCCGCCTCCCGCGCAGCCCCCCTAATCTTTTGGAAACCTCCTGCGGCCATGAGCGACAGCAAGGACTCTCTCAACCTCTCCGGCCTTGGCGTCTCGCTCCCCATCTCCATCTCCAGTCCAGTTTGGTTGCCATCGTCGTCGTGACCCTTCCTCTCAAGGACCACAAGAGTAGCCTTTTTGGTCATTTGATGCCAAAGGAAGAGAAGACATAAAAGGCAACACACAAAAAAAGGAAGAGAAGAAGCCTAAGGGGAAGCACAAGAAAGGAAGAGAAGAAGCTAAGTCTATCTATCTATATATTTGAATATATAATGTAATAATTTTATGATGATGCAATGATATCTCAATGTTTTGTCTATGATGAATTTGAAAGTGTATGCATCTTATGCTCAATTGTTACATTTCTCCCTCAGGGTCAACAAACAAGTGAAACTCTACCAAATATTTTCAAAAACCATTACATGTGCTTACAAAATTTTCTCTCATTTGTATGCATATGTTTAGGGGAGCTTTCCTTGCATTGACTTTAAAAGCAACTAATTCTCTAAAATTCATGTGAGATCATTGCAAGAATTAATTATTTTCAAAGTCACAAAAGGATATACAACTAGTTTTCAAACAAGTGGTATATTCAAAACTTTATTCACCTCACATAGTATTTGTATTGTCATCAATTACCAAAAAGGGGAGATTGAAAGCATCTAGGCCCTTAAAAATAGTTTTGGTAATTAATAAATTTATGTGAATATGGGACTAACATGTTTATTGAGTGTTTAAAAAGTTTAGTCCCTAAAATGATAATAATCGCATGCTAAAGGACAACATAAAGATCAAAGTGGCAATTAATTTGACAACAGAGATCTGCTGACTGCCACACGGAACTCTACATAGAATTGTCGCTATTTCAAATAACGACAGAGACTTATCACCATTTAGGTTATTTATGTAATTTTTAGCGATGATATATTTTATGTAATATTAATAAAAATGTATTATTAAAAAACTCTCATAAGCATATGTACAATAGTTTATCTCTTAAGATTATCTCTAAAGCTTCCACCTCACCTTAAGACAGTACTAAAAATAACTTTTTTAATAATAAATCATTTCTCTATCTATTTTATATTATTTTCACCATAACTTCTTTTCTCACACTCTCTTACTATTTACGTTGGTTTGTAGGCTCTAGTTGTCTCTTACACAAGAGACATCATATTATCTCTCCTCACCTTTTTCTCTACTCTGCATAGAATTTTACTTATTTAATATAGATAAAACAATACTATTGGAGATGCCCTAAGAGCAACCCCAATGGTATTAGATAGCATGCTCTCTATAGTATTATCTACGTAGGATACAGAGAGCAGTATAGCACACTAGTCTAACAATCTATTTATAGCATAAATTTCTAAATCAATATAGGGTCCACATGTCAGTATTTTTTTGTGTTGAAGAACGAAGAAAGTGCATGCATGGGGCCCGTTTTGTGTTGAAGAACGTGCTAACGATAGTCGCTACCTGTAGCGACAGTTTTGTTCTCTCTCCTGTTCCTCCTACCTACGTGGAAGCCTGTAGAGAGCGCTAACAACACCATTAAAGTTGCTCTAAGTACAGGTAACCGGCCGTGGACTATGATGATTCCTCCCATGCAGGTGCATGTGGCATCTCACGTGCTTTTGCGCCAAAGTTCCCGAGCTAATGGAGAGCGGTTGGAAGGTGGAAGACCAAACCAAATAACTGTATTGTACTGCCGCACGATGGAGCCGGGGAGACAGATCATACGCATCCGCATCTTGATTCCCTGCCGGCTCCGATCCGGGGCATCTTTCCTAGACTCATAATAGGTGTGGGTGATCCTTTCCCTCTCTTGTTTCTATCCACACACGGATGTGTTTGGCAACATGCTCCATGCGATCGGATCTGAAACTCATCAATCTAGCGATCGATCGAAGTTAGAACATGGAACTCACATGTTTTTGTTACTACTATATGCATGAGCATTCCCTTGTGAGTCGTGAGTGTTTTTGGCTTGGGTTTAACTGTTCAGGTTACCTAAAAAACAGAGTTTCATTTTGGGATAGCCCTACCTTGGGTTAGGAGAAATTAGGAGCATATTTTGTAAGTGTGAGAGAAAACCAAGTGTCTACTGTTACAAGACAAAACAGAAACACACAGACAAAAGCAAGAATCTTTTGTTTTGAGAGTAAAACCAACTAATCGATCCTCCATTTCAGGTTACAAGGCAAAACAGAAACACAGAGACAGTACAAAATAGCTATTGTGAGCTACACACTCTGCGAGGAGAGTTTATCCTTAAAAAAATGTTTTCATGTAATCATCAAGAGCTAATGTAAAGTACTCCAACCACCAAGCGGCAGTAAATAATAATCTAATGCTTGGACTTTGGGGGCAGGAGATCGATGGCAACCTCCAACCACTTTGAGGTTTGTTTTTGTCCACACCCACTTGAAAAAACTTAATTTGCTCATCGATCGAGGGTTCAGAACAAGACGACGGCGACTACTAGCAGTACTACTCCCAGATTAAACAATGATCACTAACCACTAATGGCCCATTTAATTAATCGAGATTGGGGATGGGCCACGGGGGATTCTAGAGGGGTAGCTTAATTAATTGCCACTTAGTCAATGAGGGCGATGGATTTGTTGGTGGTGATCGTGGAGCTGGTCTTCCTGTGGGCCAGGCCCCATGACTAGCTGCCAAGCATATGCATGCATGCAGTAGCATTTGTATGCATGCATGGCAAGTTGCCAACATGCCATGCCATAATCTTCAATTTGACATTTTGACATGCATTTGCCAATATGCCATGTCATAATATTCAGGTCTGTTCTTTTTTACTGTAGCTTTTGGCTACGGTTTGTAACTTTTAGGCTGTTTGTACGAGAGATTACAGAGTAACAGAAACTCACGTGCGTTTTTTGCCAATATAAATGAAGTCAATAAAGTATGTACTACAACTAACTAGTAGACCATATCTTGAAAAAAAGTACTCCGTTTAAAAGTTAGTTACTGTAGAAAATCCGAAAAACAACTTTTAAAAGCTGAAAAGAACAGGGCGTCAATTTGACAGTTTGACGTGCATCATGCGTTGTCACCTTGCCGATAGCTGCACTTTGAATCTTGAATGCAGAGTTCGGACCTTTGAAGTCTTATGTTTAAACTGCAGGGTTCATATTTTCTCTGATGCCTGAGAACCGTTGTGCAACGTACTCTATTCCCACCAGCTCAGGAAAAAAACATCTCGTTTTGCGATACATGCAAAAATTTTGATTATCAATTTTTTTTAAATATTTAGATTAGATACATGACTCAGTGGACTTGGAAAAAAAAAACTAAGCGACATTGATGCCAACAATAGTGGGATGCCTTTGGGTAAATTGACGTTAAAAAATTGGACATCAACTATCTATTTTCAACAAAGCAAGTACAAGATAGTATACATGGTATGTTCTTTTTAGCTTTTAAAAACTGCTTTTTAACTTCTCTACAATAATTAGCTTTCAAATATAGTATCTTTTTAAGATGGGTCTATAAATTGATTGTAGTACACACTTTAGTGACTTCATTTTTATCGACCAAAACTGCACGTGCGTTTCTGTTATTCCGTATTCTCTCATATGAATAGCTCAAAAATCATAAACTGCAGCCATAAACGAAGCCAAAAAAAAAGACCCACAATCTTAAAATTCATAGACGTTATGAAAGTCAGTTTTTTTTCTTGTAATAGCTATTGGAATTTGAAGGTGAAAGTAGCAATGGTCATATGTCTCCCACTAGGGGGCATTCGAATTGGCTATGACAGATAGCTTTTAACTGAAAATGAATAGTAATAGCTGAAAGAAATAATTTTTAGAAGAAGGATACGAGCGGTGGAGAAAGTTAGGAAGAGATGTATACGCGAGACGGGAGCGAGATGAATGAGCTATATGATACGTACTCTAGTGGCTCCTTGTCTTATCTTCGAAGCGAGAGAAGTAAAAAAGCTGCTTTAAAAAGCTACATGTTCATATTAACTTTTAATTTTTTCAATCAAAAGTCAGAAATAGACATCAATATGAATGAGTCTTAGGCCCGGCTACAAGTGAACAATGCATTCGACTGGATGATGACAAAAAGGGCTTCACGATAAGTGACAGGTTATATGACGAAGCTTATTTGCGAATGAATCTTAGGAGTTTTGCAAGAAAGGCTCATGTCATGCATGCAGCATCCTTCTTTAGGAATGTTTTTCCAGGGTTTGGTGAGCAAAACCTCGAAAACTCCACGTCTGCATCCATCCACCCATCCCATACTATGGTAGTGACCATGATGATAAGTCCCATGGGGGCATCCGGCCTGCCCTTTTCTTTATTTTGACTCTCATAGCGCCACCAAATCCAATCGTGCAACAAACACAACGAAAGGGGGGCGGAGAGGCCAACTTGTCAATTGCCATAGAGAGAAAACTGGTACTCTCGTCCCACGGTATAAGTTTGATACGCATATCTAGAAAGCGTATTAGCTAAATAATATTTAATAAGATTATATTATAATTGTTTCTATTAGATAGAGATAATACCATTCTTTCTCTTAAAAATAAATACAATATAATTTTATTAAATATTCTTTAAATAATGTATCTTCTAAGTATATGTGACCAACTTATATGACAATATATTCTGCGCACTTAAACTTGTGGCACACTCACCGTACACCCCAACTAAAAAAGTTATGAAAAATTCTGAAAGTATCTACATATACTTCTAAACTTACTTTAACTATGTATTAAATTTTAAGCTCAGATCTATTATATGTTAGTGTTAACAAAAAAGGAAAAATCTGATAACGGTTAAGACTTCAAATTTGTTGAAATTTTCTCTTTTTTGCTGCTATTAATATATAATGAATTTGAACTTAAAATTTTACACACAAGTGGAGTAAGACATGAAATATATGTAGAAATGTTTTCGAAATTTTTTATACTTTTTTTAGTTTAGGTGTACAGTAAATACAACCTAACTTAAGTACATAGGATATAATATGTTACCAACTTATATCGCTGAATGGATGTAGTAGCAGTAAGAAAAAGAGCACAGGGAAGAAAGAACTGACCAAAGCAAAAGCACAAGAGCTGTGCCCGGCCGGCGTGCAAGCGAGCAGAACTCTCACTTATCAAAAAAAGAAAAAAGAAAAAAAGAGCAGAACTCTCACTCCCAACACGTACTTTCTCTCGCAGCTCCAAAAATTCCCATATCCCAAAGAAACCAAACCGTAAATTCAACAAAATGCATGCCAACCACAGAGAAACAGGAAATAAGTAGCAGAACGAAGAAGAAAAAGAAAAACACATATTCCAAATATTTAAAAGGAAGGTTCGCTCAACGAAAGAAAAAAAGAAAATCATAAAAAAATGCTAGTTAAAAAACAGAAGCAGAGGTGTAAGCAAAGCATCCGGATTTAGCAGAAAAATTACCACCCCCATTAAAGAAGAACCCTTGACTGATAAATAATGGGCGCTAATAAAAGCAGAAAAAAAGCAGGGGAAAAAAAAAAAGGCATGGGGGAGAGGAGACCAGTGTGCTCTGCCATGAAATGCCACCACATACAAACAAGGGCAGGCTCACTCCCAAAGCTTCCAACAATTCCATTCCCATCTCCACCTTTTCTCCTCCTACTCCTATACCATTGCCCGTACTACTCCCCGAGCTATCCAACCCTTCCTCCGAGCTCCACTCCACCCTCCCAAACCATTTGAAATCAGCGCAGCGAGAGCGAGGGAGGGAGAGAGAGAGAGCTCTCCGTCCGCTCCCCACTCTAGTCTCCCCTCCCCAAAATCCACGCCTCGCCCCGCCCCGCGCGCGTAGGGTAGATCCCTCCATTTTCTTGATCCTTTCTTGCTGCGGGCAGGTCTTGCTTTCTTGGGCGCCGCCTGCAGGTTTGGGGGGGTTTTTTTGATTACGAAGGGAGGCGTGCGCGCTCGCTCTTGAATCTTGATCGGTTCTTGGTTGGGTGCTGGGTGGTGGTGGTGGTGGCGGCGGCGGGTTTGTAGGATGGGGTTGCTCCGGGGCATTTCGTCGAGCAGGCGGCGGGCGGCGGCCTAAGATGCAAGGGCTGCCTCGGGGGAGGGGGCACCGGGTGGGGGAGCGCTTCTTGGCGTGCGGCGTCTGTCTGCTCATGCTGCCGGGCGGCCGGAGCCCTCGGCGACGGGCATTGGGCTGCGGGGTGGAGGGCGCTCGTGGTGTCCTGTTCAGGTAGGGTCGTGAGGCGGGTCGCTGCTAGGAGCCATGGGCAACAGCACGTCAAGGGTCGTCGGCTGCTTCGCGCCGGCCGAGAAGGCCGGCGTCAACTTGGAGTTCCTCGAGCCGCTGGATGAGGGGCTCGGCCACTCCTTCTGCTATGTCCGGCCGGGGGCGATTGCCGATTCCCCGGCGATCACGCCGTCAAACTCCGAGAGGTACACGCTGGATTCTAGCGTGCTGGACTCAGAGACCCGGAGCGGGTCCTTCCGGCAGGAGGCCGTCGAGGACTTGTCAGCGGCCGGGCTGCAGCGGCCGAGCAAGAGCTTCTCGGAGACCACCTTCCGGACGATATCAGGGGCTTCAGTCAGTGCTAATGCATCCTCTGCCCGTACAGGCAACCCCTTTGTGTCCCTTGCTGGTGAGATGCAGGAGCCTGCTGCCACATTTGAGAGCACCGCCTCATTTGCTGCTGTACCCTTGCAGCCGGTGCCGCGGGGATCAGGGCCACTGAATACCTTCTTGTCGGGGCCGCTGGAGAGAGGATTCGTGTCTGGGCCGCTGGACAAAGGTGCTGGTTTCATGTCGGGGCCATTGGATAAGGGAGTCTTCATGTCAGGACCAATAGACAGTGGCAGCAGAAGCAACTTCTCGGCACCTCTTTCGTATGGTCGGAGGAAGGCTGGTCTCGGACAGCTTGTACGTAGCATTAGCAGACCAATGAAAAGTGCATTGTCAAGAACATTTAGCAGGAACTCGCAAGGTCCTGGTTGGGTCCAAAAGTTTCTGTTGCATCCTATGGCTCAACTGGCTTGGTCGAGGGACGCAAAGTGCAGGTCAGAAGGTTCACAAAATGGGTTGGAAGCTGGGCTACCTGAGCCTGAGTATAGTGTGACAAGGAACCTGCAGTGGGCCCATGGCAAGGCAGGCGAAGATAGGGTTCATGTTGTTCTATCAGAAGAGCAGGGTTGGCTGTTTATTGGAATTTATGATGGTTTCAGTGGCCCTGATGCACCAGACTTTCTAATGAGCAACCTATACAAGGCCATTGATAAAGAACTGGAAGGACTACTCTGGGTTTATGAAGACAACCCTGAAAGGAGTGCTCATGTATCTACTCTTGGAGAGGGTGAGTCAATTGCGGCTACTCTGGAGCCTCCTGATGGTGGCAGCATTCAGTTCCAGATTGACAATGGGAAACCAGAACAACTTGCTAATTCAGATAAACAAAATTTATCTAGTGGGAAGAAATGTGATGAGGATGCTTTGCAAGATCAGCCAACCGGTGGGCAGAAAGATTTAGCATCAGAGGTTTCAAGTAATCAGAAGTTGGACGCTGATGAAATAGTAGAGGAAAAAGCAGGAGCTGATATGGGAAGTAATCTCCAAAGTATAGAGTCTCATAACTCTAGCAGAGGCCTTTCAAATACAGATGTGAACACTAACTGTAGCTGTACATCGGAAAGTAGTACCTATTGTAATCAGGATGTCAAATCATTGAAAGAAAGCAGAAAGAGCAAGCGCCTTTTCGAGCTACTTGAGATGGAGTTACTGGAAGAATATAATAGAAGTATATCTAAGTTGTCACCAGAGGGAAGGAAAAGGAGAAGCTTGTTCAATATGCAGGCAGGCACTGCAGAAGAAAGCTCGAGGGATGTAGCCGAGCTCTCCAGGTGTTCGTTGGCAGCAACTGGAGATTGTTTTGATGATTTTCAGAATCTTGAAAGTTCAAGGCAAGGTGATAGTGTGTTTGGCATAGACCCAAAAGGATGTAATGAGTGTTCTGTTTCTTCATCTTCGTCAGGGCACAAGCAAATTATGAGAAGATATCTGTTTGGGTCAAAGTTGAGGAAGATGTACAAGAAGCAAAAATTGTTGCAGAAGAAGTCTTTCCCTTGGAACTACGATTGGCATAGAGATCAACCTCATGTAGATGAAAGTGTTATTAAGCCTTTGGAAGTGACTAGGAGATGCAAGTCAGGACCAGTAGACCATGATGCTGTATTGAGGGCAATGTCCCGGGCACTTGAAACCACAGAGGAAGCATACATGGAAATAGTGGAAAAGGAGCTTGATAAGAACCCAGAGCTTGCATTGATGGGTTCATGTGTTCTCGTGATGTTGATGAAGGACGAGGATGTATATGTTATGAATCTTGGAGATAGCCGAGTTATCTTGGCACAGGATAACGATCAGTACAATAATGCAAGCATCTCGAAAGGTGATTTAAGATATCGAAACAGGTCAAGGGAGTCACTTGTCCGTGTCGAACTTGATAGGATATCGGAGGAATCGCCAATGCATAATCCGAACAGTCACCTAAGCAGCAATACAAAAACTAAGGAGCTGTCTATTTGTAAATTAAAGATGAGAGCAGTACAACTGTCAACTGATCATAGCACAAGTGTTGAGGAGGTACACATTCTGATAAACAATTGTTACTCTTCTTTCACTCCTTATTAGCATCTGTTGCCCTGCACAATTTTGACATATTGATTTGAGTTCAGCTATCAATTATGCAGATTTTTGCAGGTCGTTTATTATCTTTTTTTTCCTCCTGAGAGAATCTTAGTAGGATGTACTTATTAGTTAATATGGTTTGTATGACAGTGATACTATAAGATGTGCTCTCTTGATGTGACGATTTGCTATAAATCTGACGGTATCAATTATCTTAGAGTCTGCATCGCATCACAAATACTTTAGATTTTGCTTAATAACTAGTCAATGGGCATGTGGAATCCACGTTGCATCAGTATCAAATCGTGCAAACACAATAATTTTTTAGCGTCAAATTTAAGATAACTCAAGTACTCGATCAAGATTTTGAGGCAATTAAGGGCTAGAGTGAGATCAGCATTGGAAGGCTAATGAGGACCACATGATCAAACAAACGGATAGCTGAGATGAAATGTGTCAAGTTTAGGTGTGAACACGGGCTTTTTGAAACTCGTGCTTTTTTTTTAATATTATAGTATTGTATAGGTGTAACTTCATGATAATAAATAGTTTAAAAGTTAGTGGCAGGTACTTCAGCTAACAGGAAGTCAACAATTAAGGAAAATCTTTTGGAAAACAAAATAGGATGCCTTGGACTTTACATACTATTCTTTAGGCTAGTCAAGAAGATCAAAGCTTTCCAGCAACATCACATGTCAAAAATGACTTGACAACAAACTCATTTTCTTATTCCAGACTTGTTTATATATGTATATACATGGAAATGCAATGCACCTATATCTTGGTGTTAATCTTAAGTCAAGCTGCATCCATGCGAACTTTTCTGAGTTATACATACTTGTTGAAAGTCGAGTCCATTAGAGCTGTCCTAGGCTGGTCGGTTGAGCTTGGCATGAATTGAGCTATGCTGGGAGCACCCAATAAGTTCTTTGAGACTTGTATTGTGGCTATCAAATTCATTAATATTTGCATTTTTCCAATATACCTAATTCAATTTTAGATTGACTGAACCAAACTCTGATACATAGAATATCGAAAGATGTTTGAAAAATTAGTATACCTTACAATTATTCTGTAACTGAACACATGCACAGAATAGAAGGTCTGTAGCTTGATTTGCTTGCATAGAATCTCTTAGTATACCATACAATTATTTGTATGTACTTCTTAAACACACTAGAGAAAATCTACAGACTGATTTATTTGCAGAGAATCTCTTGGAAAGCTATGCCAAATTTGCAAGCATGTTGGTTCTGAACACCCTTTGTTGGTTGTAAAAAATTAGGGAATGTAAATTCTGGTTTATTTTTTTTTCTGAAATTAATATTAAGTTATTCGTAACAAAAAATTAGGGAGTGTAATGTTAATTCTGGTTTATTTTTTTCTGAAATTAATATT
This sequence comes from Dendrocalamus sinicus, assembly GCA_036346575.1. NCBI lineage: Eukaryota > Viridiplantae > Streptophyta > Magnoliopsida > Poales > Poaceae > Dendrocalamus > Dendrocalamus sinicus. Next base: position 32,806,085 of record CM070648.1, on the reverse strand, counting down.
AAGTTATTCGTAACTCACAAGGATCGTCAACTATTTATGATCTAATGGTTAGGATTTTGCATGGTGACATATTACCTTCAGAGATGTAATAGGTCACCTATTATTACTAATTAGGTAATAATCTCTTTTCATCTTATCATTTAATGCAAAAGGAAATGAAAAAATTGTAATGAACAAAATGTTTTTATGGGGAAAGCTATTATGCATCAATTAGTACCATTGAGCATGGGTGTAGCAAACAAACTAACATGTGTCATGGCATATAGCGTGTGTACCACCAGAATTAACATGATCCATGATCGTGATAGATAAATATGCAAAGCACATGTAGCAGCACAATGTGCAAACTTTGGCACTATTTGGTGTATGATGTATGGAACCTACGGCGCACACTTGTTATATACGAAAGGATATGCATCAAAATGGAGCACATCATTCACAAATAATATACCGGTCAAAATGGAATGCTGAGTAGTTTCACACCCAACATCTGCATATGATTGTGTTGCCCCTCTTGTGTATTAAGGAAACCAGTCAATGTCATTTAAAACATTCCTTATGTGCCCATGACGTGTTAACCGAAGGTAGCAGGCTAAACCTTTCTGTACCCGAATTAATACTTAACAATGAACGGTCTATCGATAGCAGTTAAGAGGTGTAATCTAAAAGAGTTCTATTTATAAACTAACACTTCTACACAAGGTAATAAATCATGTTTCATTTTTCAACGGCACGCAAGCAATAAGTATTGCTATCTGATTTAACTGCACCTCTGCCCGGATCCACATTATTATCATTTCAGCATCTAGAGAACTTATTTCTCACTATTCTGCTGGCTTCACCCTGCTATATGTCAAATCATTAAATTAAATAAGTGCCACCTTAATAATACTTTGGTCCTCTGTTTTCCATCTGCAGTACCCTAGTGCGTTTCTCTCTTGATAATTAGTTTGCTTAATAATGAAAAATAATAGCTCGATTTACAGTTACACCTTCTGAAAGAGATATTACATGAAATTTTATTTGTTTAAGACAACAGTTGAATTAATAGTTGGATTGTTTTTCCAAACCGGACATTTTATTTGGAAACTTGTCCTGATGTACTGTTGATTTCATCTTGATATAGATGAAATAAGGCATCTTTTCATCATCTTTCATCCACTAGAAATTCCTTGGAATGGAATCAACTTTTATTTTGCTTTATCTTTTCTCACTGGTGGGCTTAATTTGCTTCTTGAATTTTGCATTGATGTTGTCTACTACACTGATGGCGATGATTATTCTTTTGTCAGTCTCACAGTTCATTTGATGATTGTGCTCTGCAGGAAGTCTTGAGGATTAGGGCAGAACATCCTGATGACCCTCAAGCTGTATTTAATGATAGGGTGAAAGGACAGTTGAAGGTTACTAGAGCATTTGGTGCAGGCTTTCTAAAGAAGGTAGCTTCATAGAACTTTTTATACCCATTGATAGTAATTTGTCCAACTTGTTTATCTCAAACAATGATGTGCCTAGCCTCCCTATTTTTATTTAGTACTGCAATTACCTTTGCAACATAGACTTATGGGTAGTGATGTGCCTATCATGTCAAGTACCGTATCTGTGAATTGGTGGGGATTGGAAGATCTATTTATATATGGTTTAATTGAGTCTACAGTAAGAACTGTAGGGGCTCCATTTTCCTTGGTGTATGCACCAGGAAAAGCCCAAAGATTGGTGAAATTTGTATAAGAGTGTGCATATAAATTTAACAAATAGATGACCTAACATCATAACCTCCTATCTTCTTTCATTGTGCATTGAAACTAAACAGAGGAAATCTATCATGATTTTACATACTTCCAGGGCACTATATAGGAAAACATAAATACATAACTTTTTAGTTTCAGTACATTCATTGAAGGGCAATAATAGGAGGGTAACACTGATAGTCAAACAATTAAAGATGAATGCAAATTTTATTTCTTTTATGGGATTAATTCTTTTAAAAAACTCCCAAGTATAAATTTTATATATCTTTTTGGTCTTTAACACTAATCATAGTACGTGATTACACATTTATAATCTCAATATTTTCCAGTGACATGTTTATATGTGTGGGAAGATTCTGTTGAATTGAATAGTCTGTTGTGCAATTGGCTGAGATATCTTCTTTGCCTATTGCAGTCAAAATTTAACGATGCGCTGCTTGAGATGTTTCGCATTGACTATGTTGGAACTTCAGCATATATCAGCTGCAACCCTGCTGTCCTTCACCATCGTCTCTGCTCAAATGATCGGTTTCTTGTCCTGTCCTCAGATGGACTGTATCAATATTTCAGCAATGACGAGGTAGTTTCGCATGTAGCATGGTTTATGGAAAATATGCCAGAGGGAGACCCTGCTCAACACCTTGTAGCTGAGCTTCTTTGTCGTGCAGCAAAAAAGAACGGTAAGTTCTGCCTTCATGCATTATAAACTGTACCGTAGGCATTTATCTATGTAACCAGACGAAGGTAGATGTGGAGTTTTTATGATCCTGGATATCTAATAACGCCTTGTCTGTGAAGCATGTTGATGGTATACTTGATTCCTCTGTTGCAGTTAGATAATGTGTAGTTATTACTGCCTACTTTCATCTTGATATTATTATGGTTACTTTTGTCATGGCATTATTCATAACATATCTTTTCAGTCTCTTTGCTGTATGAAATACATTTGATTTTCTATAACCTTTCAGTGTCTGGCCTTGTGTCCTTTGACCCCTTCCTGGTCTTGGTACTGGATTACTAATAAAGACGATGTGCATGCCTTAGCGCTGTTGAAATTCTGGAAACAATTTGTAGGGTTTTTTGGGACTCCCAAAGTACTGATAATGTATGGGTCTTTCAGGGATCTCCCAAAGTTTCTCTAAATACCATGTACTCTGACATGACCCTGTGTTAATGTTATTTTTTAACTAGTGTATCCTATTGGTAGAGGTGTTCATATCTCATTGAATTATGAACCTTGGATGTGACCACCTTATGTAGTGGTCTTCCATAGAGTTCAATTGTAAGCTTCCATGGATCCCCATATCCTTGAAGTACGCTGCACCGTGCACATATTGCACGTGTTAGTTCTCACAAATGGTCTCACATGACTGATTTCCCGTAATGCTATCTTAGTAGCTTCCAAGACAGGTCTAAACCTTTTTCCACTTTTGATATAGAATATGTATGTTAGGATTGACACGTATGCAACTATGCAGCTATTCTTTTAATCTTTGAATTATTGCCTAAAAAAGAGTCGTGTTTATGGGAGATCTATTTCGATAACTAACCATTTTTCTTGTGTGTTGAATAATGCATGCAGGGATGGATTTTCATGAGTTGTTGGATATCCCCCAGGGTGATCGCCGAAAATACCATGATGATGTTTCTGTTATGGTAATTTCCCTTGAAGGCCGAATATGGCGATCTTCTGGTTGAATGTCAAGAACTCGAGACGCGACTTGGTCTGTTACTTGCAGCCTCGCTTAGCATAGTGAATTCTCAAATCAGGAAAGGCATCATTTGTTTTGCTCATTGTCTTTAGTTTTTCAACACTTGCTCAAATTTTCATCAGGCAATCCATGTGCCTTTTCTGTCTTAACATTTTGGATTTGCGGTGCATGCTTGGCCAGTCCAACGTTGAGTTATACAGGTTTTTTTTCTTATCAGGAGAAAAGTTTCTTTTTTTTTTTTGGCGGGGATTCCTTTTCCCTGTGTCCATAAGTTTTTTTTTGTGTATATTTGTTGGTGCTGCTTTATTTCGTTGTTTCCTTTGCAGATGGGATTTCGGGCATACGGGGCTCATGCAATAGAACTGGTAGCAGATGGGTGGGTTTTACAACATAATTCCTTCTGTAATAGACCCTTTTGGGAGTATGGGTTGGAGACCTTTTTTAAGGCTTGGGTTGGAGACTTGGAATTGTATTATATAGCAGCCTTAATTTGCCACAGCCAGTCATTAAAGCTCTCTTTCATGTCCGACTTCTGCTATTTAATCTGTAGCCTTGTTTGTACCAAATAAGGTTTGATCACAGTCAGTGTTGCATCAGGGAAATTGTGAGAATTGCACTTTCATTTCTTGGAGGGGAGTAAGCAAACTTCAATCATAATTTGTGGGCACCCAGAAGATTGTTCAGTTGAGCATAACCTTGCGTTTTATGTTCAGATTTCCTTTTCTCTTTTTTGTAAAACTCCTGGTGGGCAACCTTTTTGGCATCATAGTGTTGTTACAATCAGAGGCCCTAACTGGAGCTCAGATTTAAGAGGAATCTGGTGCCAAATAACCCTGATGAATCTGGCATCAAGTATCAACCTCAACTGGGTATGGTAATGATATAATGATCTGGAATATATGCTGTCACTAAACTTCCTCCAGGCATCACGCTTCTGGAGCCTCTCGTCATATTGGATTACCCACGGAAAGATGCTACTGAGATGCTGAGAGTAACCATGCCCCAAGTTTATTTGTCAAATTTCTTATATTCAATGTTTGGGTTTAGTATTATTACGCGGAAAATCCCGGAGCTAGTCCGATTTGGGTTCTGGACTTCAAGTTGGTGCGCGCAACAGGGATGACAGCGATGTTGCTTGACGCTGGCCGGGGTTGATGTAGGAAAAATGTAATACCATTAGAAAAAAAGAAGAGAAAAGCGAAGAACAAAAACAATCCAAGGGAGAATAAAAGAAAATAAAAGGTTTTGCCATTATAATCTTTTGGCTTTAGAATACCAAATTAATTAGTGCTCGAGATACCTGGATTGGTTGGAGTTGGTCAGCGCCTCTCACTTAAGTAGGTTTCATAGAAAACTTAGCCTAACACCTATTTTAGTTTTTACCGATTTATTTTCTGCAGTTGAAAAAAAACTGAAGATTAGTGTCAAAATCATTCTATGGGCCAATAGTCCCAAGGTTTTACATATAAGCACAATCAACCGTGAGTGCCATGGGGATAAGACAAGGGCAATCAAGACTTTGCTTAAGCTAAGAGAGAAGCCAATCAAATTCTTATCCCTTATAAGCTAAGCCAACACCAGCATCCACACATAACCATCACTCTCATTTCCTTCTCTAAACCGAGAGCTTCACAGCAAGGCAAAGCACCATCTCCCTATTGCCTTGCTCGGCCAAGGACAGGGATAAGCTGAATACCACTCCAACACCATCTAAGTCTAGGACCACACAAAGAGACCGAGGAAAAGAGAGTTCGGAGCAGCGGAGCCTATAGGGAGTTGGAGAAGATCGACGGTGTGAAGACGGAGGCCACGACAACCACAAGCTGCTAAGGACCACCGTGACCGTGCCAAATCGGACCGGGACAAGGATGAGGCGAGAAAGACTGACAGAAACGTGTGGAGAGTATTACCACCACCACGGCCATCGTCATCGCTTTCTTGTCCCCACAATCATCCCACAACACATTCATGACAGAATAGCACAAACACACCACAACAAGCTAAACCAGTCGGGCAGGACGGCATGAGAAGGGTAGCGTCCTGTACCTCAACTGGTAAGCCAGCTATCCCACCGACAGCGAGCCCATAGGACCGTTGTGCACCCTTGGACGGAGGAGCATACCCCCGGCACATGCCCCCCACCAAGTCCTGTCGCATCGGCATCATAGGCATTCCCAGTCGTACGTATTGAGGAAGTAGAGCAAGACGAAAAGAGTAACTAAAAGTAAAATGCTTAAGGTAGGGGAAGAGTAGACCGTCCCGGATAGGAGGAAGAGATGAAGTGGTGGAGCCGGCGTCGATGCTAGCCGGAAGGAGTCGTGGAGGCGGTAGGACCCATGGAGCCATAGGGAAGCCTAGGAGTCGCAAGAGTCGAGGCCATGGCGGTCGGCCATGTCTGAGCCGAGTTTGGGTGAGCGGAGTAAATCGGTGATCACCGGAGTCTGAAGTAAGGGAAAACTGCAGGAGAGCCGCAGATAGAGAATGGAGGACTGGCGAAGAGGGCCCATCGGTGACGAATCGACGAGTGGCCGCAACCGAGACCAGGAGAGAGAGGCCAGGGGCCCGACGGGGGAAACTGGGGGGCAGAGCGTGGATCCGGTAGAGGGAGGCGAGGCGCCAAGCTCCTGGCCAGCGCCGAGCCGTGGCTAGTGAGCCTGAGAAGGCAGCGACGTTGCATAGAGGAGAGAAGGTAAGGTGAGGGTAGAGGAGAGGATAAGAATTGGGGATAGAACCAAGTAAATGAGGATGGCTTCGTCTGGGTGAAAAAAGAAGGGAAAGAAAAAAGAAAAGGGGAAAGGAAAGAAAAGAAAATGAAAAGGGGAAGGGAAAGAAAAGAAGAAAAAGAAAAGAAAAAAAAGGAAGAAAGAGAATAAGCGTGCGTGATAAAATTCTTCGTAAATCTTTAAAATTTAGTCGTTTGAGCACCAAGACAGCGGGAATGTATCCTGTGAGAGGGTATTGTTTGTGTCTAGTTTGCGCGTAGGAACAATGTCGTTCGTTTGTGTGAATGTATCACTATGGTATATTCAGACTAGATAATGCTTGTAAAGATATAGGTTTTGATTTGGTGTTGTTCATGCATCGTCCTCGAGGTTAAACAGACAAGTGCATAGTAGAATAGTAGATTATGATAGATACTTGATAATTGTTCCTTCACGCTTTATTTTACAGCGTTTTAGAGATGATATTCACGATTACATGTTAATCATACCTTGATAAGTAATGCATATGGTTGAATGGCAACATTGGAAGAATGTTGCATCATACAAAATGCATACGAGCCAGGGCGGTGAGTAAGTCATATAGCTAGTTCAGAGCGCATGAGCCAGGTCAATCAGAAAGTTATATGACTAATCCGGAGTGCTCTTGAGTAAGACCTATAAATGTAGGCACCTCCACAGGATGGAGAAAAAGACCTACTTGGTAGGCATTCCACAGGAGTGGAGTTTGAGACCTCATATAAAAAATGATGGGGCAAGAGTGGTTCATCGATGGGTGAACACTTCGCTACACTGGTAGAAGCTACAATTACAGACGCATAGTATTGAATTGCATGAAAATAATAGGAGACAATGATACAGTTACAGGGATTATGGCTTATAGTTCACATATATGGAATGTACTGGATTGCTGTGTTGACGACACTATTTTATTGTATGTTTGCTGAGTTTTTGTACTCACCCTTGTTTATTTGTTGGTTTTTAGGTGAACATTGAAGATGACTTGCACAGTGAGAGTAGCACATTTATTCTAGTGCAAACAGTAATTCGCACATCACCTTCAGCGGATGTATTTACTTTAATGATATGCTTAGGTAGTTAGTGTTAAAACAATATGTTGTTTATCATGCCATTGAGATTTAAATAGAGGAGTTGCTGCCAAAATCTAGCAGTGACAGTTGAAAATGGTAGTGTTATAGGGTAGTGGTAGCATTCCGGGCTCAAAGTCTCGGTTGGGGTGTTACAGTTGGTATCAGAGCAGGCGTTAGATTCATGGTAAAGAAAATTGACAACTTGATTATTCAACTAAAACTTGACTTAGGCCAAGAAACTAAATAAAGCTTGACACACTCTAGTGCATAATAGGATAGGGTTTGGATTGAGCATTGCATTTACAATTCTGTTAGCCATATCCTTGATTGGTTATGGTATGTGATGGATGTTTAGGAACTAACTGTGCTATTGTTTATTTGGGATAAAAAGTATGTCAAGAAGTAGAGGTCGTGGTCGTGGTGCTGGACGAGGCCATGGCCAAGCAGGGCCACCACTTGAGGTTCAGTAGGAAGCACCTGACGCGGAGGTTGTTTCTGCTGAGTAGTCTGTAGCTGGGAATCCATCAAAGTCCTGGGCCTTGCTGTGAGAGTTTATAGAAGAGGTCTGTGCACTTCGCTGACAAGCACTGGTAGCCGATGTTGTGGCCGTACCTATTGCTGCACCTGCTATTGATCCGGCTGCTCTTGAGGCAAGAATAAGCCTTCATGAGTGGATGGCGTTGCAGTTGAACACTTTCGATGTTTTAGGCACACCGGTCCAAGCTGAGGATTGGTTGCACTATATGGAGAGGCAGTTCAAGGCTTTAGAGATGATCTCACATCTTAGGGCTCGCTTTGTGGCTTTTTAGTTGAATGGTCAGGCTGACATCTGGTGGAAAGGAGTCCTTTCAGCCAGGACCCCTACGCAGGGTCTAGCTACTTGGGAGATCTTCGTTGAGTAGTTCAAGGCAAAGTATTACCTAGAATCTTTTGTGGAGAGTATGGAGGTTAGTTTGTCGACCTTCGTGTAAGGAAAGATGACCGTGGCTGTGTACGAAGTGAGGTTCAACAACCTGATACGTTTCGTACCATCGGCCATGAGTAATGATCTTGAGAAGGCCAAAAGGTTCCATCGAGTGCTCAACTCTGAGTTCTATCATGTTATGGGAGATACCACGCCACGCGACTTTAGTCCTGTGGTAGAACAGGCTAGAGGGATGGAGATGGAGATGCAACTTACTAAGGGTTGCAACCCTTTGGTGGTCCAAGTGCTTCTAGTGGTGACTAGAAGAGGCGTTTTAGTGAGGGGGTGGGTCATCTCAGCGGTCCACTCCTAAGAAGTCCAAGTAGAGCCAACATCCTAGGCAGTCATCCAAGTCTAATTCTTTGAGGCTGCCTTTTTTTAGCACCTCATTCTTCTTCTGCACCATCGACATTACGACCTGTCCTAGGCTAGGGAATGATCTGTTTCAAGTGTGATGGTGGGCACTATGCTGTTGAATGTTCTTGGACAGGAGAGTGTTGACATTGTGGCCGGTCAGGCCACATGGAGATGGTTTGTCATCAAAATCCCTTTAGCATCATCACGTGGGAACCAGTATCTGTGCCATCATTAAACACTTCACCTCGGGGATCAGTCCAGATGTTGGCAGTTGCTCTTGCACCACAGCCTCCTCTTCCCTGGGTGCCACCTACCAGGTATTACTGGAACCCTGCACCGATCGCTCTATTTTAGCATGCTGCATTGTCTATTTCTAATGCCACCACAATAGAGTGCAGGGGCTCTTGCTGCCCCGACGCCACCTAGAGTCTACGCGTTGCCTATCACTGAGTCCGTGGGTCAACCTGACATGGTGACAGGTACCATGTTAGTGGATTTGTATAATTCTCTTGTTCTTTTTTACTTTGGTGCTACTTATTCTTTTGTGTCTTGCAAGTTCACTAAAAAGGCAAAGTTGAGCGTTCAACAGATTTCTCAGTCGGTTATAGTCAGTTCTCTGGGGTATCATTGCTATAGCTCCACGGGGTGTCTTGGTTGCATGGTTTCAATAGACGGTGAGGATTATATTGCCAACCTAATGGCTACCAGGCCATGGTTTCCTGCTTCTGAAGGATAGTCACTTTGCAAGCTCCTTTCGGGGAGGAGATAATTTTTCAAGGGAATGCACCTTTGTGTTCTCTCTTTATGTTGGCCAGCCTATTCTCGGGCCAATGAATGTTGAAGTCCAGGTTTCTTCTAGCAATTGTAGAAAAGCCGAGCGCGCCTTTGCGCATTGAGAATATTCTAGTGGTGCGTGTGTATCCCAATGTATTGCCCGAAGAGCTTCCAGGAATGCCACCCAAAAGGGATGTGGAGTTTAGGATTGATTTTGTTCCTGGCACGCAACCTATCTCTGTATCCTCATATCGTTTGGCATGACCTTTCCAAGAGGAATTGAAGAAGCAATTAGATGAGTTGTTGTCTAAGGGGTTAATTCATTGTAGTGTGTCACTTTGGGGAGTCTCTATCCTATTCACAGAGAAGAAAGATGGGAGCTGGCGCATTTGCATACACTATTGTGCTCTTAATTAGGCAACCATCAAGAATAAATACCCTTTGCCTTGCATTGAGGACTTGTTTGATCAATTGATGGGAGCCAAGGTGTTCTCCAAGATTGATCTATAATTTGGGTATAATCAGATCCATGTGCAGGAGCAATATATTGAAAAGACCGCTTTCTCCACAAGATATGGGCACTATGAGTATAAAGTTATATCATTTGAACTAATGAATGCCCCTGCTGTCTTTATGGAGAATATGAATAGCATGCTATATAAGTATCTTAATAACTTTGTGGTTGTGTTCATCGTTGATATCCTGATTTATTCTAAGACGGAGGAAGAACATAAGCAACATTTGAGGCTTGTGCTTGAGACTCTGAGAGAAAATTAGTTCTTTGCCAAGTTAAAGAAGTGTGGGTTTTGGATTTTTGAAGTGGGCTTCCTGGGTGATGTGATTAACCAGGAAGTTATTTCAGTAGATCTAGGCAAGATTTCTATTGTCGTGGATTGGAAGAGGCCCTCTATTGTTAAGAAAGTGAGAAGTTTTCTTAGTTTAGCTGGTTATTACCGGTGTTTCACGAAAGACTTCTCTATTATTACCAAGACAATGTCTTAGCTCACACAGAAGGCATAAAATTCCAGTGGACTGATGAATGTGGGAGCAGTTTTAGTACTTTGAAAGAGAAGTTAGTGACTGTATGTAACATCCTGAAATCTTGGATTTGAAAGTTGTGTAAGATTTGAACACCTTGCTGAGTATATTGGGTCTTGGTGTTGGTTTCCAATAAGTTTTTCCCTGAGTTTGGTTTGAGGTCTTCCGAAGAAAGGCAAAAGAAAACCCTTAATAAATAAAGTAATAAAAATTGGGCATAAGTGAAATGGGTATATATATATATATTCAAACAAATTTCATCCTAAAATGGTAGTGACAAAGCCTTACATGAAATCAAGGGTAATACAAAGGTAATCACATGCAGGTATGTGTATATGTGTAAAGGTGCAATTACGTATATGGATGCATAGTTGGGAACCCCATCAAAATGTGCAGATGTATAAACACAGCAGGAAGAGGATAAAAAAAATATAGAGAAAAGGGGGGGATTCAGACCAGGCCAGACACCCAGCCAACCCCCGCGCCCCTGCCCTAAGCCGTCGCAGCCCGCCTCCTCGCGCGTTCGGACCGACGATCGCCCACCTCGGAACGCTGGGCAACGTCGCCTCTGCTCATTGGTTCGCCGCGCCGTGACTCTGCCCCGCTCTCTTTTTCTTCCCCGCACTGCCACCGCCTCTTTTTCTTGCACACCATGCCTGGATTCCATCGCACTACCGCCAGCTCTCTTTTTCTCCCCGCACTGCCGACCCGTCCCTCCATGCGCGTGGCTCGAGTCTTCTGGCACTCAGCAGGTGCAGCACAGTGTCATGATGCCAATTTTTCCCCGCGAGATTTCCCTGCCCTGTCCACCATTGGCTCGCCGCTCTCCGATGCAACCGCGCGGGCAAGCTCCCGAGGGCAGCCCTCCTCGCGCGTCTATAAGCGTCACTGAGGGCCTCTACGGACTTCCCACCTCACCCTCTCCCTCCCGTAGAAAGGAATTGAGATTTCGCCTCCCAAATCGCCGCCGCATCCCCCTTCTTCCCAAACTCCGGCGACCGGACGCGTCGCCGCATCCAGCCACCTCCGTCCAATTACTCCCTCCCACACCTTCCTAGGCCCTCGGCTGAGCCTCTCCGGCCCTGTAGCTCGCCGGCGTCGACCTCCTTCCTGGACCGTCACCACCGCACGCCACCGGCCCTACTCCGGTGACCCCCGCCCGCCGCCGACCCCACCATCGGGATCCCCGGCGTCAGGACATTCCATTTCGGCCGTCACCCTCAACCCTCCGGTAGCCCGCCGCCGACCGCACCGCCGCCCATCCTTGGTCCCAAACTCCTCTGCCCCGGCCTCTGCTACTGCATACCTTAAGAGGTAATGGCCCCCTGTATAAGTAGGCATCATCTGAGGAGTCCTCCTGGCTAGCAGCGTCGGTGCTAAGACGCACCCAGGCAGCGCGTGTTCGAGTTCGCTCCGCCGCACCGGGTGGGTTTTGGGTAATTTAATTTTTGCCGATTTTACTGTGCATCAGTGCCCCAGCCGACAGTGCAAGGAAGTAGGAGATGGTGCGGTAGGGGTGTATACTAAATCCTTTAGCATGAACAGCTAGCTTGGGCCATGAAATGTTGTGTATATATACATATATATACACATATCCATGTGTGCACATATGAGCATATATAATAAATACCTCTGTTCAAATCTGTAGCAAATAAAAAGAATGAATGCTTGAATGTAAAATAAAATGGCACATGTAATAGCAAGCATCTTGTACATTAACCTTGTGTATTAATCCCTACAAATTACAACTAAGGGTATAGAAATCAACCACTAGCAAGATAGACTACAAGATATTGTCAATAATCTATGTAATGACATCCAAATATAATTATAGAATGCAGTATATTAAAATGAGTATGATTAAACTCAGCTACTCAAAATGGGATTACTATAACACCCAAAACTAATGAAACTAGAAATTTGGTATTGAAGTTATTTGGGTCTTTTGGTAAATGTTTACTGGTTTGTTGATTGCCTTTTCCTTTTATCCAAATTTTAGCGCGTTAAAAATAGCTTACGAGGCACAAGAGGAGGAGGCGTAAAGCAAAGACACTAGAAGCTTGAGACAACCAGAAAACACCCCGTGACCAAGCGAGTCAATACTTTGATCATGTTGAACCTACATTTTCTGCAAATTATTTTGGTTCAAATTATCAAATTGCATGCTGTTATGTTATATGCAAATACATGTTAACTTAATATTCTAGTTACATGCCTATTGTTTACCTTGAATAATATTACACCTCCTTTGGAATATTTGAATGTGTGAACCTTGTCGCCTTAGCAAAATTTTAATAGTAACCTTTCGAAAATAAGTCTCTAAATATATGCCATGCTTAGTATTGTTTAGATACTCATGGACGCGAGAGCACCCAAGCATCACTTTTAATCCTGAGAAAAATTGGTTGGGCAGTCATGGTGGTAATGACTGGTGTATGTTGAATACGGCTATTTTATATTCCCAAAAACCTCGAATTGCTTATTTATCTGGGTGGATGGTTCGGGGGTATGGTGCAAGGGTGCACGAGAGTGTGGTTTGTGGTAGAACCGCCCAGATAACCCTAAGGACTGAATCTTGTCATGACCTTTGGTGTAAAACAAGTACAACCACAAGTCTGTAAAGTACAACTTGGCCTAGTAAATTTACCGGACCCTGAAAATCACCGTCATCGGTGGAGGTGAGGTAGTGCAAGTGGCAGTCTAGGAGACGGCTTGAATGGGGCACCCGCAGAGGGTGAAGTTCTTCTGCGGTGGGCTAGTAGTGTGGGTAGTCAGCTACTAGACGCATAGGAGGGGAACCCCCGCACAACTTATGAGACCTGCCGCAAGCGGGACAAGCTCATAGGGTTGAGATGATGGAAGGGGCAAGGTACTTTGAACGGTTACTGTGATGGTTTGCTCAACTGCACGGCTAAGGAATCGTGTGGGGCAACGAGTGAACTATCTCTTGTGGGTAAAGTGTGCAAACTTTGCAGAGTCAAAACTATTCGAATAGCCGTGCCCACGGTTAAGGGCGGACATGGGAACTTAACTAGATATAGTTCTATTTCAAAAATCTTGGCAAATGAAATGGTAAAAGGGAGGGCAGTGAGAAGCCCTAAAAGGTGTTGTTGTCCTGGGTGTCGTCCCAATGGTAATGTAAGCGGCTATAACGCTGAAGATATAGCATACGGTTTGGAGGCCATGTAAAGGTGGATGGTCTCTAGATCACTAGTAATAAAGCATTTTGATACACACTTATACTTTGGTTCCAAAAATGCTAGGTCTTAGAGATTTTTAAGTAATTGTATTCAAAACCACTCTACGCAAAACAAAATAACCCCAGCCTTCTCTTGATTAGCCCTGCATACACTTAATTGCATTCTGTGTATTGGCTCGCGGAGCACGGGGTCGGAGTAGTCACGCTCGCATTATCAAACCAGATTCTGGAGCCCCGGATCACTATGCTTATGAAGACGCCCCCGCTGCAGAGGAAGGGAACAACGAGGAGAATTAGGGCGTCTCTTGCGCTTTCTTGAGTCCTAGGTAGTAAGACTAAGGTATAGTGTGCCTATAATTATTGCCTTAGCTTAGGTAATAATCATATGGCACACATTTTTACCCCAGTCGCTGCTTGTGGATTATTGGTTCTACCTAACCTTTGCTTCCGCTGGCATACTTTTGTATTGTAAACATTTGGCCTGGTCGGCCCTTATGTAAACTCATTGCCCGACGTGGCATAATTCAAACCTCTGTTATGTAATATTGGCTGAGTCGTGAATGTCCATGCGATGTATGAAATGATGCAGCAATGTACCTGTGGGCACTATCTACTGATCCAGGGAATAGTGCAGTGGTTTCACAGGAGATTCTGGATTGAAAAATCCGGGTCTGACAGCGCTGGTATCAGAGCATACGACTGTAGGGTAAAAGCCTTAGAATGGTCGTTAGAAGGGTCTTATGGATTTAATTTTAAACCTCTACAAAAAGAACTTCTACAAATATAAAGTATTATTGCTATTCGTATCCTTCTTAGATCTGTTCTAGTCTACTTTTCAGTTGATTATTTTTAAAAGTTACTAACGTTAAGTATTGTAAATTGCAGATGGTAGGAGCCGCCGCCGAGGGGCACTGGGACTTTTTAGCCCATGGCGTGAGGGAGGGAGAGTTTGCGAGCTTGCTTCGCAGACTACTCCACTACTTGGGCTATAAGAAGCCGCCCATTTACAGGGGCAAGAGGACCAGAGTTGGAGCAGACGAGTCTTGGCTGGTGGAGGTTTACATCGACGCCAAGGACGAGAGGGACCCTCCTCACGTTTTCCCGGCCATCCACAGGAGGGGCACCGTGACCGCAGCGCTTCAGGAAGCAGCCCGTTTGGTGGTGGCCCGACTCTGTGACCTTCACGGGTCCACGCTTCGACGGACTCCCTTCTGCTACTACTTGCTGCGCCGACAGGGCGACCGCTACGACGAGACCCTCACCCCCGACATGGAGGACGACCCGATGCTGACGCATCAGGTGGACCTCACCCGGGCTCTGGGGACGAGCCATGTTACAGCACAGGAGGAGATCACGGCGCTGCGTGAGCGCCTGCACGCCACCCACAGTGAGGCGGAGTCCCACGTGGCGGCTCGCCTCGTGCGGCGGCCTTGGCGAGGCCAAGCGCAGGCGGCCGCTGCACGTACCAGCCCAGCCAGCCCTCGCACCGATTTTGGCCCAGCACCACCTCCGCCAGGCTCAGGGGGACTACGCACCCGACTCACCGCTCGCAAGAGCGTACGGCCCCCGGGGCCGCAGTCCGCTCTGCGCCGTGGAGAGACCCGCCGCAGCCGTAGCCGTTCCCGCTCCCGCTCCGACACTGACCCTTCCGAGTTCAGTGGTAGGCGTTCTCGCTCCCAGTCACCGGGCTACAGCCCCTCCAGCCCCGATGTTGGACCTATGGAGGAGTAGGACGCTTGCAATTGGTCGACTAGCAGCAGTGGGTGTAGGTTCCCTGGTTATGGTAGTATCAGCTTTTGTATTTTCCTAAGTCCTGTGATGTATAATTATGAACTCTAAGTGTGTTATGTGATGTGTTTGTAAGTCCAGCTTGGTCTAGGACTTTAAAAATGCTGGCTATGTAATGTATGTGTTATGCTTTATGAACTGGCCTTGTGTTTAACATTTCCTTGTTGTTACCTTATTTGGTCTTATGTTTGAAAGCTCTATGTGGTTGTCTTGGGTTGAGGTTCCCTTATATGGCTAGAGCTAGAGTCTAAAATGTATTGCAATACCTGCAGATGGCCAGTCACCGTGTCACTCGTGCCCAAGCCAGTGCCGACCCGGATGTGCATGCCGAGGTTGAGGCTAATCAAGAGGAGCAAGCTACTGGAAGGGGAAGAGGCCCAAACCCAAGGGTAAATCTCCCACCTACACTGGCCAACCCGTCAATGGCACAAGTAATGGCCCAACAGACGCAGCTCCTGCAGGCCATTTATGCAGGCCAGCAGCCTAATGCCCACGCCCACAGCTCAGACCTTGGGGATTTTATAAGAACCCGCCCCCTCACATTTGCGGGTGCAGATGAGCCCTTGGAGGCTGAAGATTGGCTGAGAGACACTGAAAGAAAGCTACGCTTGGCCAAGATTGCAGATAATGATCAAGTCATCTTCGCTACCCACCACCGCAAGGAGCTGCGGTGCATGGTGGGAGAATTATCTGGCAGCTAAGGGTAATGAGGACACCCCCGCCGGAGCAAACCCAGAAGTTATTCCATGGGCTGAGTTTAAGGCGGCTTTCAAGGCCAATTTCGTTCCAGCAGGAGTTATGCGGATGAAGAAGAATGAGTTTCGTACTTTGAAGCAAGTAAACATGTCAGTCGACGAGTACCTCACCAAGTTCAATCAGCTAGCCCGCTACACCCCAAAAGACGTGGCGGATGAAGAAGAGAAGATTGACCCCTTCTTTGCGGGGATGAACGAGGAGCTGCGAGTGCAGCTAATTACACAAGACTTCACCAACTTCCATCAGCTGGTTAATAAGACTTTGATCCTGGAAAGTGAGAAGAGGGCCCTAGAAGCAAGCCGCAAGCGCAAGCTGGTGGCTCAGCGGCCCCAGGGGAGGTTTGTGCAAAGACTCTTCAACAATTCCTCCTTTTCAGGATCCACTCAGTTTAAGAGTTCTGCCCCTGCACCCCGCCCAAGTGGCAGTTCGTTCCAAACTCCGCGTCCCTCAGGCTAGCCTACAAAACCGAACCCAGCCACGGGCAGAAGCTGTTATGGATGTGGAGAAATGGGGCATTTTATCATCGGCTGCCACGTGCGAATTCTCGGTGAAGTTCAATCTAGGTTCCACTCCAGCCCGAGGCCAAGCGTCGGCACCCAACAAGGGACATCAAACCCCTCAAGCTAACAAATCGGCCTCAACCCCCAACCGCGGTCGAGTCAATCATATTACCGTGGAAGAAGCAAAGGAGGCTGTTGGAGTTCTGATGGGTACATTTTCTGTTAAGACCATACTTGCACAAGTGCTTTTTGATTCTGGGGCTTCACACTCTTTAATATCAAAGAAATTTGTGGATAAGCTAGTGCTACCTACTTACCCTTTAAAGAAAATATTGGCCCTTAGCTCCCCTGCGGGAATTATCCATGCCACCTTTGTATGCCCTGGGGTAGTGATTACCATGGAAAGATGTGACTTCCCAGCAGACTTAATAGTTTTGCACTCCCAAACCCTGGACATTATACTAGGGATGGACTGGCTTGAGAGATATCAAGGGATTATAAGCTGTGCCACTAGGATAGTCAAGCTCACCAAGTGTCCTGGGTTAACAGTAGAAGTAAAGGTGGACCGCCCATACAGATGGGGTCAGGCAATTAATTATTGTGAGGATGTACCGTTAGAAGGGATGATGGTGGTACAAGATTACCCTGAGGTATTTCCTGAAGAACTACCAGGTATGCCACCCGTCAGAGAATTGGAGTTTGTCATTAACCTAAAGCCCGGTGCTGCCCCCATCTCTAAAAGGCCCTACAGAATGACTGTGGATGAGTTAGAAGAGTTAAAGAAACAACTATATGAGCTGCAAGACAAAGGATTTATTAGGCCGAGTTCCTCACCTTGGGGATCTCCGGTAATCTTTGTGAAAAAGAAGGATGGTACAGCCCGCATGTGTGTAGATTATCGGGCCTTAAATGAGGTGACCATCAAAAACAAGTACCCTTTGCCTAGAATTGATGATCTATTTGACCAGCTTGGAGGAGCCACTGTATTCTCCAAAATTGACTTGAGGTCGGGTTACATCAGTTGAAGATCTGGCCTGAGGATATTCCAAAGACTGCTTTCACCACTAGATATGGGCTGTATGAATTTACAGTCATGTCTTTTGGATTGACAAATGCCCCAGCCTACTTCATGAATCTTATGAATAAGGTCTTCATGGAATATGTAGATAAGTTTGTGGTGGTATTCATTGACGATATTCTCATCTACTCCAAGACCGCAGAAGAGCATGCTGAGCATTTGCGCTTAGTATTAGAGAAGTTGAAGGAGCACCAGCTTTATGCCAAGTTTAGCAAGTGCGAGTTTTGGTTGTCAGATATCAGCTTTCTAGGCCATATAGTGTCTGCTGGGGGAGTATCAGTGGACCCATCTAAGATTGCAGCTGTAATGGAATGGCAACCGCCCACCAGTGTCACGGAAGTGCACAGTTTCCTCGGGTTGGCTGGATACTACCGAAGATTCATAGAGGGATTCTCTTGAGTTGCCAGGCCCTTGACCCAGCTACTCAAGAAAGAGCAAAAATTTGAGTGGACCAAGGCTTGTGAGGAAAGTTTTCAAGAACTAAAGAAGAGGTTAACCTCCACCCCTGTGTTAGTCCTGCCAGATGTACGCAAGGACTTTGAGATATATTGTGATGCTTCACATCAAGGCCTTGGATGTGTGCTTATGCAAGGAGGCAAGTGGTAGCTTATGCGTCAAGGCAGCTTCGCCCTCATGAAGTCAATTACCCAACCCATGATTTGGAACTGGCTTCCGTGGTACATGCATTGAAAATTTGGAGACACTATCTGATCGGAAATCATTGTGACATATACACTGATCACAAGAGCCTCAAGTACTTCTTCACGCAGTCTCACCTAAACCTGAGGCAGAGAAGATGGCTGGAGCTAATCAAGGATTACGACTTAAGTGTTCACTACCACCCAGGCAAGGCTAATGTGGTAGCTGACGCCTTGAGTCGTAAGGCATATTGCAACAACCTTATGGTTATGGAGCAGCAACCAGAGTTGTACAAAGAGATATTGGCGCTCAATTTGGAGATCGTGGATCAAGGCACTTTGGCGGCCATGGAAATCAAATCAAGCATAGAAGAGATGATTATGGCTACGCAAAAGAGGATCCAACCATTTTGAGAATAAAAAGATTGATGGAAGCAGGGAAGGCTCCCAAAATGACAATTGATGATGAAGGTGCTCTGCGGTACGGGCATCGTGGTGCCCCATCAAAAGGATCTTAAGGACCTGATACTGAGAGAAGCTCATAGCTCTGCGTACTCCCTCCACCCCGGGAGTACCAAGATGTACCACGGCATGAAACAATTCTGCTGGTGGCCTCGCATGAAGCGAGACATAGCTGAGCATGTAGCCTGTTGTGATGTATGTCAGAGAGTGAAGGCAGAACATCAGAGACCCGCAGGGTTGTTACAACCATTGCAAGTACCCCAATGGAAATGGGAAGAAGTCGGAATGGATTTTATTACTGGACTTCCCCGAACAAAATTAGGGTATGATTCCATATGGGTGGTAATAGACAAATTGACCAAGGTTGCACATTTCATCCCTGTTAAAACCACCTACAAGGGAGACAAGCTGGCAGAATTATATATGTGTCGCATCGTGAGTTTGCACGGTGTACCCAAAAGGATAGTCTCAAACCGAGGATCTCAGTTCACCTCGCACTTTTGGGCTAGTCTTCATGAAGCTCTTGGCACCCACCTTGATTTCAGCACTGCTTATCATCCACAAACAGATGGTCAAACAGAAAGGGTGAACCAAATACTAGAAGATATGCTTCGAGCCTGTGCCTTGGATTTCTCCAAAGACTGGGATAAGAGTTTGCCATATGCTGAATTCGCATATAACAACAGTTACCAAGCCAGCCTGCAAATGTCTTCGTTTGAAGCTCTATATGGAAGGAAATGTCGGACCCCTCTCCACTGGTCAGAGGTAGGAGAAGGCTATGTCTTTGGGCCAGATACTCTTAAACAAGCTGAAGAAAAAGTCCGACTCATTAGAGACAGATTACAAGCAGCTCAGTCAAGACAGAAGAGTTACGCTGACAAGAGGCGTAGGCCATTAAGTTTTGAAGTTGGGGATTATGTCTACCTGAAGGTGTCACCACTGCGGGGAGTTAGAAGGTTTAAAGTCAAAGGCAAGCTCGCACCACGCTATGTTGGGCCATTCCCAATCAGAGCCAAGAAAGGAGAAGTAGCCTACCAGCTAGAACTACCCGCAAGTTTAGCAGATGTACACGACGTCTTTCATGTATCCCAACTAAAGAAATGCCTTAGGGTACCAGAAGATCAAACTTCGTTGGAAGCAGTCGAGCTTGAAAGTGATTTGACTTATAAAGAGCGACCTATCAAGATCTTGGACACAGTAGAGAAGAAGACCCGAAATCAAACTATCCGCTTATGTCGAGTTCAATGGAGCCATCACACAAAAAAAGAGTCCACCTGGGAACGTGAAGACCAGCTGAAGAGAGATTACTCGCACTTGTTCACGGCGGCCTAGGCCGAGTCTTGGGGTCGAGATTCTTTTTAAGGGGGGTAGGTTTGTAACATCCTGAAATCTTGGATTTGAAAGTTGTGTAAGATTTGAACACCTTGCTGAGTATATTGGGTCTTGGTGTTGGTTTCCAATAAGTTTTTCCCTGAGTTTGGTTTGAGGTCTTCTGGAGAAAGGCAAAAGAAAACCCTTAATAAATAAAGTAATAAAAATTGGGCACAAGTGAAATGGGTATATATATATATATATTCAAACAAATTTCATCCTAAAATGGTAGTGACAAAGCCTTACATGAAATCAAGGGTAATACAAAGGTAATCACATGTAGGTATGTGTATATATGTAAAGGTGCAATTACGTATATGGATGCATAGTTGGGAACCCCATCAAAATGTGCAGATGTATAAACACAGCAGGAAGAGGATAAAAAAATATAGAGAGGGGGGGGGGGATTCAGACCAGGCCAGACGCCCAGCCAACCCCCGCGCCCCTGCCCTAAGCCGTCGCAGCCCGCCTCCTCGCGCGTTCGGACCGACGATCGCCCACCTCGGAACGCTGGGCAACGTCGCCTCTGCTCATTGGTTCGCCGCGCCGTGACTTTGCCCCGCTCTCTTTTTCTTCCCCGCACTGCCACCGCCTCTTTTTCTTGCACACCATGCCTGGATTCCATCGCACTACCGCCAGCTCTCCTTTTCTCCCCGCGCTGCCGACCCGTCCCTCCATGCGCGTGGCTTGAGTCTTCTGGCACTCAGCAGGTGCAGCACAGTGTCATGATGCCAATTTTTCCCGCGAGATTTCCCTGCCCTGTCCACCATTGGCTCGCCGCTCTCCGATGCAACCGCGCGGGCAAGCTCCCGAGGGCAGCCCTCCTCGCGCGTCTATAAGCGTCACTGAGGGCCTCTACGGACTTCCCACCTCACCCTCTCCCTCCCGTAGAAAGGAATTGAAATTTCGCCTCCCAAATCGCCGCCGCATCCCCCTTCTTCCCAAACTCCGGCGACCGGACGCGTCGCCGCATCCAGCCACCTCCGTCCAATTACTCCCTCCCACACCTTCCTAGGCCCTCGGCTGAGCCTCTCCGGCCCTGTAGCTCGCCGGCGTCGACCTCCTTCCTGGACCGCCGCCACCGCACACCGCCGGCCCTACTCCGGTGCCCCCGCCCGCCGCCGACCCCACCATCGGGATCCCCGGCATCAGGACATTCCATTTCGGCCGTCACCCTCAACCCTCCGGTAGCCCGCCGCCGACCGCACCGCCGCCCATCCTCGGTCCCAAACTCCTGCGCCCGGCCTGCACTCACGCATACCTTAAGAGGTAATGGCCCCTGTATAAGTAGGCATCATCGAGAGTCCTCCAGCTAGCGTCGGTGCTAAGACGCACCCAGGCCGCGCGTGTTCGAGTTCGCTCCGCCGCGCCGGGTGGGTTTTGGGTAATTTAATTTTTGCCGATTTTACTGTGCATCAGTGCCCCAGCCGACAGTGCAAGGAAGTAGGAGATGGTGCGGTAGGGGTGTATACTAAATCCTTTAGCATGAACAGCTAGCTTGGGCCATGAAATGTTGTGTATATATACATATATATACACATATCCATGTGTGCACATATGAGCATATATAATAAATACCTCTGTTCAAATCTGTAGCAAATAAGTAGAATGAATGCTTGAATGTAAAATAAAATGGCACATGTAATAGCAAGCATCTTGTACATTAACCTTGTGTATTAATCCCTACAAATTACAACTAAGGGTATAGAAATCAACCACTAGCAAGATAGACTACAAGATATTGTCAATAATCTATGTAATGACATCCAAATATAATTATAGAATGCAGTATATTAAAATGAGTATGATTAAACTCAGCTACTCAAAATGGGATTACTATAACACCCAAAACTAATGAAACTAGAAATTTGGTATTGAAGTTATTTGGGTCTTTTGGTAAATGTTTACTGGTTTGTTGATTGCCTTTTCCTTTTTATCCAAATTATCACGCGCGTTAAAAATAGCTTACGAGGCACAAGAGGAGGAGGCAGAAGCAGCAGCGCTAGAAGCTTCAGACAACCCAGAAAACACCCCCTGTGACCAAGGCGAGTCAATACTTTGATCATGTTGAACCTACATTTTCTGCAAATTATTTTGGTTTAAATTATCAAATTGCATGCTGTTATGTTATATGCAAATACATGTTAACTTAAGATTCTAGTTACATGCCTATTGTTTACCTTGAATAATATTACACCTCCTTTGGAATATTTGAATGTGTGAACCTTGTCGCCTTAGCAAAATTTTAATAGTAACCTTTCGAAAATAAGTCTCTAAATATATGCCATGCTTAGTATTGTTTAGATACTCATGGGCGCGAGAGCGCCCAAGCATCACTTTTACTCCTGAGAAAAATTGGTTGGGCAGTCATGGTGGTAATGACTGGTGTATGTTGAATACGACTATTTTATATTCCCAAAAACCTCGAATTGCTTATTTATCTGGGCGGATGGTTCGGGGGTATGGTGCAAGGGTGCATGAGAGTGTGGTTTGTGGTAGAACCGCCCAGATAACCCTAAGGACTGAATCTTGTCATGACCTTTGGTGTAAAACAAGTACAACCACAAGTCTGTAAAGTACAACTTGGCCTAGTAAATTTACCGGACCCTGAAAATCACCGTCATCGGTGGAGGAGGTGAGGTAGTGCAAGTGGCAGTCTAGGAGACGGCTTGAATGGGGCACCCGCAGAGGGTGAAGTTCTTCTGCGGTGGGCTAGTAGTGTGGGTAGTCAGCTACTAGACGCATAGGAGGGGAACCCCCGCACAACTTATGAGACCTGCCGCAAGCGGGACAAGCTCATAGGGTTGAGATGATGCAAGGGGCGAGGTACTTTGAACGGTTACTGTGATGGTTTGCTCAACTGCACGGCTAAGGAATCGTGTGGGGCAACGAGTGAACTATCTCTTGTGGGTAAAGTGTGCAAACTCTGCAGAGTCAAAACTATTCAAATAGCCGTGCCCACGGTCAAGGGCGGACATGGGAACTTAACTAGATATAGTTCTATTTCAAAAATCTTGGCAAATGAAATGGTAAAAGGGAGGGCAGTGAGAAGCCATAAAAGGTGTTGTTGTCCTGGGCGTCGTCCCAGTGGTAATGTAAGCGGCTATAACGCTGAAGATATAGCATACGGTTTGGAGGCCATGTAAAGGTGGATGGTCTCTAGATCACTAGTAATAAAGCATTTTGATACACACTTATACTTTGGTTCCAAAAATGCTAGGTCTTAGAGATTTTTAAGTAATTGTATTCAAAACCACTCTACGCAAAACAAAATAACTCCAGCCTTCTCTTGATTAGCCCTGCATACTACTTAATTGCATTCTGTGTATTGGCTCGCGGAGCACGGGGTCGGAATGCTCACGCTCGCATTATCAAACCAGATTCTGGAGCCCCGGATCACTATGCTTATGAAGACGCCCCCGCTGCAGAGGAAGGGAACAACGAGGAGAATTAGGGCGTCTCTTGCGCTTTCTTGAGTCCTAGGTAGTAAGACTAAGGTATAGTGTGCCTATAATTATTGCCTTAGCTTAGGTAATAATCATACGGCACACATTTTACCCCAGTCGCTGCTTGTGGATTATTGGTTCTACCTAACCTTTGCTTCCGCTGGCATACTTTTGTATTGTAAACATTTGGCCTGGTCGGCCCTTATGTAAACTGATTGCCCGACATGGCATAATTCAAACCTCTGTTATGTAATATTGGCTGAGTCGTGAATGTCCATGCGATGTATGAAATGATGCAGCAACGTACCTGTGGGCACTATCTACTGATCCTGGGAATAGTGCAGTGGTTTCACAGGAGATTCTGGTTTGAAAAATCCGGGTCTGACACTGTACCTGTTCTCACCCTTCCTGAGCCAGAAAGCGCTTCTACTCTAACCCTTCTCGAGTGGGTTTGGGTTGTGTGCTCATGCATGATAGCAAAGTGATTGCGTATGCATCACAAAAGTTGAAGAAACATGAGCATAATTACCCTCCTCAGGATTTAGAGCTAGTCGTAGTCGTTTTTTCTCTAAAGATCTAAAGGCATTACTTGTATGGAGAGTTTCGTGATATTTTCACTAACCGTAAGAGTCTCAAGTACATCTTCACTCAAAAAGAGTTGAATTGAGGTAAAGAAGGTGGCTGGAACTAATAGAGCCGTTTACCCATGGGTAAATACCCTAATGGAGCCGGGTATGGGATATTTTCTTTGCCCACAGGTACGGAAATGGGGGGAACACTCTACCCGTCGGGTAAATGGGCACAGGTATGGGTAAGCTCCACCCGTACCCGCCCTGCCTGTATACTCACGATATAGATTGACAGGTGGTGCAGCCATAGCAATATCTCTAATTGCTATTGATTGTTATAAATTTTTGTATATCTCTAATTGTTATTGATTGTTATAAACTTTTGTATATCTCTAATTGCTATTGATTGTTATAAATTTTTTGATAGGTATTATATTTTCTAGCAACAGCTGCTGCTTATATGTACCTATCATTAGTTCAATTCTCAGACGGCGACTCCTAGTTCGCGGGTCAACAGGCATGCCCACGGGTGACGTGTATGGGTGAGGTTCTTCACCCGTTGTCCTTCGCGGGTATGCCTGTGGGCGTAAATCGGGGTCACGGGTACGGATATGGGCGAGCACTACCCATACCCGTTGCGCCCGATTGCCATCGCTAATCCTTACCCCTCATTTTTCACAAATACATTAAATTTAAAATAAGTTGTAATTGAAAAATAAATCCTTAATCTGATGGCCATTCTATCTTAGGCCTTAGCCTACAGTAAGTATGACTTTGATACCAACGTTGTGGGGACCTCGAGCGTGGAATACCCAAAATCACCGTATGTGTTTTGTAGTAGTTCCATGATTAGTGGTTAGTACATATATTTACAACATTGAGATCATATCCATACACATCGCATACAATTAATTTACAACATAATGGTGGTATATAAGCAATGTATAGTAAAGTTTACAACATAGGGCCAACTGACCAATTAAATATAAGTATCAAGAGTAAAGTGCAGTGAAAGACATGTAAATGAGCAAAAGCGTCCAACGGTATGCCACCATAGCCCACAAGAAACCAACTAGAGTTAGGCCCTAGCAAGACCTATCGTCAAATTCCCAGGGTCCAGGGGCAAAGTACGCATCATCTGGCATGTATCCTTCCACATTCTTTGAACAACAATAATTTAGGAAAAGTTGAATACATTGTGTATTCAACAAGACTTATAGTGTATCGCAACATTACATACATACATACATACATACATACATACATACATACATACACACAAACACATAGACGCACGCACATACACATACACATACACATACACATACACATACACATACCTACGTACGTACATACATACACACACACATACATACATATACATACACACACATACATATATACATATACATTGTTACATATAAACACATACATACACGCACATACATGCATGCATACATACATACACGTATATATGTATATGTATATGTATATGTATATGTATATGTATATGTATATGTATATGTATATGTATATGTATATGTATATGTATATGTATATGTATATGTATATGTATATGTATATGTATATGTATATGCAAGGGTAACAAAGAATGAGGCTCTATGCTAAGTTATTTTCAGCATGAAGCATGTTTCATTTGCAATATCGATAAGTAGTAATTTGCCATGGAATTGTAAACAGTATTTGACATGTAATGAAATAACATTAATATAACATTAATAACAGTAAATCACATCCATTCACAGCCCTCCTTGGCTGTGATCATCGAACAATCCCCGCCCATGGTCATGGCACACAGAAGTCGCGTACATACCATCCCATTGTTTAGTGAAACAGTTTTGAAAAGGAAAACTATACCCAATGTGGCTGCTTCCAAGCACGCTCATGACTACGAGCACGGCTATATAAATAGTTTTTAACACTCTCAAGAGGTTGTACAACTTTACCCACATGAGATAGTCAGATACATTGTTAGTAACTCCACGCTTCCTTTAGCGTGCGACGCAATTGATTATCATATAGCCTTTACATTACCTAGATCTAACCTTGCACTAGCCCGATGAATGTTAAATCTCCTTTAGGTCCATCCCCCAAGTGAAGACCCTCACTTATGTCTGTCCCCCAAGTGAAGACCCCTACTTATGTCCGTCCCCTAAGTAGGCATTCACCATTGTATTAGCAAGCTTTGGTCTTAACACCTTGGTAAAGGGAGCCCCCAAGAGCATCCTACTTGGTATGCCCTTACTACGTCGGCCTACAAAAATACAAGGCTAGTCCAAGATAACTTAGTCAGCTAAAGTCAGAACCCATATAGCACATGCGGTTGTACAGTGTGACTTAGATGTGCGGCAACAATGTTCAGTCCTTAATTGACCCAGGCGATAATCTCCCCGACCTACATGCGAGATATTCTCTCATATTTTACACTTTATCATATAATTCACCCATGTTTAAAAACTAGGTTTTTTATTTTATTTTATACCAAACTAACAGAGGTTTCTCCTCTGGTCCAATATTTCAAAATCATCCATGTCCATACATAAAATTTTCTAAATGATCAAACTTAGGAGAAACTATTGCGTGGCTAAGCATCTAGACCATATACTCAATGTAATATACCCTAACGAGGATGTAACAATCCCCAAATAGTTATTTATCTATAAATGATATTGTTATATCATTATACTCCTTGAGTACATGCCTTATCTATAAAGAAGAGATTTCGCAAGGTGGTTGTAAGCTCTTCTAGACAATTCCTTAGTCATAAGCTCTTCTACGACCACTCCTTGGTCATAAGCCTTTTTTATAATTACCTCATAGTCGTAAGTTCTCCTATGTCTATAACATAGTCATAAGTTATCCTACGACCACCAGGTGGTCGTAGATATCCCTACGACTAAGACAAACTTTACTGATTTGTCTACGACAATCCATTGCATCGTGGGCCTGTCTAACGAGACGGTTACCATGTGCATTTGTTCTCTGGAATAAATGTGCATAACTTTTCTCTGACAGAAACCACCGCACGATGAGTGAGATATCATGTCTCTAGTAACTCTCATCAAACGATTATCATTCGAAACATTAAGGCATCTCTTGGCAAGGAAAAACGACTGCCGCCTTGCAAGCTATATGAAGGTGGACATCAGGGAGAAGAGGAGGACGCAGTCGGGGAGAGACCTGAGGGAGAATAGAAGTAGAGTAAAACATTTTGCATTACTTTCTCCATGGTAATCAGTTCATTGAGCAATAGCCACACAGGAGTAGAGTTGTTATTCTCCCAAGAGAAGGCCCCAACCTATATAAAAATCCATGTATCTTTTCTCTGTGTGATCGTAGCCAGGTCTTCAAGAGTTCCCCCAAACCCAAATAAATCATACATAAGATCGATACTGAAATAACAACATACCCAATCTGACATTAGTTATTGTCTAAACCAAATCCTAAAGGCTACAAAGTGAGGATATCAAATTTACAAGGAGGTTCAATACATACGAGCGGTTATAATTATCGTTACCCACAGTATAGCAATATGAATAGAACATACACACATGTATAATAGATTTTACAAACAAATACAATAATTGAAATAGTAGGAGAAATGTAGTCAAAGGGGTTACTTGCCTTGCTCTTGTTGCTCAGAGAATGGTTCGAACGTGTTCTCAAAATTGTCTGGCGCGATGGCGTCTATTCGATAAAATTTAGATAAATGTGAATAAGAGACAAATGAATTTAAATAGAGACAAAGCTTCAATATTTTTTCCATATTTAGATAGAGCATAATTTTATAAAAATTTAGAGACAAAAATCACTAAATTGGAGTTTGTATACAAAAGTTATAAGTGTTTGAATTTAGCTTGGTTTGAAAAACCCTGAAAAAGGAAAGTATACTATTTGGCCGAGGGCCCATTATCATATTTTCTTTGCATTTTACAAATTTCCAATAACCTTGCTTACAGATGGGCCCTTCGTGTCATATACACACATTGAAATATGTCATGACTTAACCTTACAAGTAGGGTCCACTTGTCATCCAAAGGAACTGGACAACTGCCATTAGAGGCTCTGGTGAGCTTGGCCAATGACAGGAGAAGGCCGGCGAGGCAGTGGGAACTAAAAATGGGTTGCTTGGTAGACTACGGTTCCAATGGTGGTGATGGCACGCTTGGCAATGGCTTGTGGCAAGCTCACGATGGTGGAGGATGAAGGCCGAATGGGACAAACGTGGCATGGCTCGCTGGAGGAGAAAGGGAGGAAAAGGAGGGGTATGGGAGCATCCATAGGCCAATGGGAACTAGAACTCATCGCACCAGTCCATGGTGGCAGAGGTGGCTAGAGTGGGTTGTCCATGGAGCTCTAGTGGCGGTAATGGTGGGCGCAAGTGGAGGGAACTCCTTGGTGGATAAAGCTTCAAGCCAATCCTTGGTGAATGTATGAGTCCATGGTGTAGCTCTAGCAACAAGGAATCAAGGAGAGATGCACTGTGTGAAGGATGGCAATGGCAACAATGTTCTTGGCCAGTTTTGGCTGGAGTCGGGGAAGAAGTCGCGTTCCCAGGGACACGCTGCACGAAATCCAAAAACATAGGACTTTTGATCCTTAAGGCTAAGAACACAATATGACTCAAACGTCTCGACCAAAAACTCATCGACAGAGCAGAACGATGATGTCTTCGCAGTGGCTGCAGCAGGCGTGCTCATCAGCGTCAGGAAAGATATGCGCGTTTCAACCAAGATAGTGGAGCTCTTGAGCTAAAATTTGAGCTGAATGTAGAGGGGAGGATAGCACACAAAGTGATGTGGTTATTTGCTTAAATAGGGTATGGAAACCTGGGGAACGAAGGGCAAAAAATGGGGGTGGGTAGCAAGAAAACTGCGGGTATCGGTGTCGGCTTTGCTGGCCTTGGACACGATGGGATGTGCTGGGTGACAGAGGGGATGGTGGAGGGGTTTAGAGCCTCAGTAGGGCACTTGAGGAGGGGTCAGAGTTCAGCTTTTGCAGGAGCTACTGTTGCTTGGCATTGCTTGTTGTCAACTACCATGGAGAATCTGGAGGTGGAAGAATCGCCTGCGACTAAGCCCCACACGACAGTGAGAGGAAGAAAGGGGTAAGGTGGCTGAGAGTTTAGGAAATTTTTAGACACGTCAAATGAGCTCTAAAAATTATTAATTTTTTTAATGCTCTTGACATAGTGTAAATTATTAAGTAAATTTGTTAGAATTTTATCTGCTCGAGATTGTTCTAAAAAAATCTTGGAATGTTTCTATTTTAGTTAAACAACACTGTTTTGATTTGAATAAATTCAAGAACATGCTCAAAATATTCAAATCTTTATTTCCAGTACCAAGAATATATTTATGAGTTTTTTTAGATGATTTCTACTATGAATTCTCCTAGGTCATTTTAGGATCATCTTTTCAGGTTTGATTTTGAATTCAATTTGAATTACATCCAATGCACACTTCTTTTTCCAAAAGTCTTATGTTTGCAAATTATTTTTCAAAGAAACTCCAATACAGGACAACGAAATTAAATGCATGCAATTTTTTTTAAAATTTCCCTCATTTTTTCATTCCCTGGAATTTTGGGATGTTACAATCAGTTGACACTCGAAGAGTTTGCCTTCAACAACAGCTACCATTTCGGTGTTCAGGCAGCGCCATTTGATGTTTTGTATGGGCGGAAGTGTAGATCACCACTTTGTTGGGATGTCATGGGCGAGAAGGAAGTTCTTGGTTCGGATTAGGTCTAGTGGATAGTGGAATGAGTGATAGAGATTAGACAGAATCTACTAGCTGTCCAGAGTAGACAGAAAAGCTATGCGGATGTGAGAATGCGAGAATTTGAATTTGAAGTGGGTGATGAGGTGCTCCTAAGAGTGTTTTCCACTAAAGGTATCGTGCGATTTGGTACCAACAGAAGCTTAGGCCGAGGTACATTAGGCCATTTCTGATTCTAGCATGAATTGGAAAGTTGAAATATCGCTTAGACATTCCTAAATCTATGCGAGGAGTACACATGTGTTCTATGTTTCTATGTTGAGAAAGTACTTGAGGCATCTGGAGCATGAGATTGTACTAAAACTGTTGACCATTAAGCAAGATCTCACCTTTGAGTCCTGTCCAGTTCGGATTTTGGAGTAATCGAATAGTATGGTGAGGCACAAAACGATAAAGTATGTCAAAGTGCTTTGGTCGCATCAGTCCGAGTGAGAAGTGACTTGGGAATTGGAATCTCGCATGCATGAGAAGTACCAGGAGTTGTTCTCTATAGGTATGAGTTAGAGTTATTTTTCATTCAGCTCATTTCATTTTATTTTTCCGTATAGATTGTCAAGCGTCAAAATTCGGGTTTGGATTCTGTTAAGGGGGCAGAGTGTAATACCAGTAGAAAAAAAGAGAAAAGCGAAGAACAAAACAACCCAAGGGAGAATAAAAGAAAACAAAAGGTTTGACCATCAGAACCCTTCGGCTTTAGAATGTCGAATTAATTAGTTCTCGTCGAGATACCTGGACCATATGGGGCCGGTCAGTGCCTTTCACTTAAGTGGGTCTCATCATTAGGCAGAAAATTTAGCCTAACACCCACGTTTCGTTTTACTGACTTACCTTCCTATGGACCAATAGTCCCAAGGTTTTATCCACAAGCACAGTTAACCAAGAGTGCCATGGGGATAAGACAAGGTCAGCCAAGACTTTGCTCAAGCCAAGAGAGAGAAGCCAACCAAATTCTTATCCCTTATAAGCCAGCCAACACCAGCATCCACACACAGCCATCACTCACATTTCCTTTCCCAAACTGAGAACCACTCCATAGTAAGCCAAAGCACCATCTCCCCATTGCCTTGCTCGGCCAAGGATAGGGATAAGCTGATCACCACTCCAACACCACCTAAGTCCATGACCACACAAAGAGACAGTGAAGAAGAGAGATCCTGGAAGAGAGGAGCCCACAGGGAGTTGGGGAAGACCGATGGTGTGTAGACGAAGGCTGTGACAACCACAAGCTGCCAAGAATCGCCGCGACCATGCTGAACCAGACTAAAACAAGGCAGAGGTGAGAAAGACTAATGAAAATGCATGGAGAGCATCAGTAGTACCACCGCCATCATCATCGCCTTCTCATCCCTACCCAACTTGAACCAAGTAAGGTCCCCACAACCATCCCATGGCACATTCACAGTAGCATAGCACAAACACACCACAACAAGCCAAACTAACCAAGTAGGACGACATGAAGAGAAGGACAATGTCCTGTACCTCAGCCAGCAAGGCCGCTACACCACCGACGGTGACCCCCATAGGTCCATCGTGTGCCCTTGGACGGAGGAGCATACTCCCTGGCGCATGCTCCCACCAACAACACCGTACGTATTCCCAGTCGTATGTATTGAGTAGAGCAAGACGAAAAGAGTAACTAAAAGTAAAATGCTTAAGGTAGGGGAAGAGTAGACCGTCTCCGATAGGAGGAGGAAGAGACAAAGCGGCGGAGCCAGCGCCGATGCTTGCCAGAAGGAGTCGTGGAGGTAGTAGGACCCATAGAGCCATATGGAAGCCTAGGAGCTATAAGAGTTGAGGTCATCGCGGTCGGCCATGTCCGAGATGAGTCTGGGTGGGGGGAGTAAATCGGTGGCCATCGGAGTCTGAAGTAAGGGGGAAACTGTGAGAGCCACGAACGAAGAATGGAGGATTGGTGGAGAGGGACCACTGAATCAATGGCCGGCATGCAACCGAGACATGGAGAGGCCGGTGGCCCGACAAGGAAACCAGGGGACGACGCGGATCCGACAGAGGGAGGTGAGGCATTGAGCTCCTGGCCGGTGAGCCCGAGAAGGCAACGGTAGCATCACGTAGAGGAGAGAAGGAGGTAAGGTGAGGGCAGAGGAGAGGATAAGAGTTGGGGATAGAACCAAGCAAATGAGGACGGCTTCGTTCGAGTGAAAAAAAGAAAGGAAAGAAAAGGAAAAGAAAAGAGGAAGGGAAAGAAAAGAAGAAAAAGGGTAGAAAGAGAATAACCATGCGCGATAAAATTCTTACTTTGTAAATCTTTAAATTATGGTCATTTGAGCACCAGGACAACGGGAAGGTGTCTGGTGAGAGGGGGATTATTTGTGTTAGGTTTGCGCTTAGGAACGATGTCATTCGTTTGTGTGCATGTGTCACTACGGTATATTGAGACTGGATAATGCTTATATAGATGGAGGTTATAGTTTGGTGCCATCCACTCATCATCCTCAAGGTTAAACTGGCAAGTGCATGGTAGAATAATGGATGTGATGGATACTTGATACTTGTTCCTTCATGCATTATTTTACAGTGTTTTATGAGATAATATCCATGATTACATGTCAATTATACCTTGATAAGTAATGCATACAGTTGAATGGAAACATTGAAATAATATTGCATCATGCAAAATGCATATGAGCTAGGGCGGTGAGTAAGTCATATAGCTAGTCCAGAACACATAAGCTAGGCAGTGAGAAAGTTATATGACTAATCAAGAGTACTTTCAAGTAAGACCTATAGAGGTAGACACCTCCACGGCTCCACAGGATGGAAGAAAAGATCTACTTGGTATGCCCTCTACAGGAATGGAGTTTGAGACCCTGTATGAAAGAGAACATGGCAAGAGTGCTTCATCGATAGGTGAACACTCCGTTATACCGGTATAAACTACAGTTATAGATGCATCGCATTGCATTGCATGAAAGTAACAGGAGACAACGATATAGTTACAGAGACTATGACTTACAGTTCACAGATATGGAATGTATTGGATTGCTGTGTTGACGCCACTATTTTATTGTGTGCTTACTGAGTCTTCAGATTTACTCTTGTTTATTTGTTGGTTTTTAGGTGAACATTGAAGGCGACATGCACGGGCGGGAGTAGTACTGTTATTCCACATACAAACAGTAATTCGCACATCACCTTCAGTGGATGTATTTAATTTAATGACATGCTTAGTTAGTTAATGTTAAAACAATATGTTGTTTATCGTTGAGGAGATGCTGCTGAAATCTAGCAGCGACGGTTGAACATGGTAGTGTTATAGGATAGTTATAGCATTCCAAGCTCAGAGGGTGGGCCAAGGTGTTACAAAAGGGTGGCAAGGCATTGATGGGAAAGGCAGAGGTGATGAAGCGAGATGGTGGAGGAGCTCTCCGCGTCATGAAGGGGAGATTTCAAGCTTAGTGCATTCTCTTAGTGTCCATTGTTTGGCACCTTAATGGGTGTGTTATTTTCGTTTGTAGTTGATGGCTTATGGTTACAGCCGATGTTTTTTGGCCCTAACACTAGCGTTTGTGCGAATGAATCGAATGTCGATAAGTCACTTTGAAAAGGCAATCTAGATAAACCGCTTCGAAAAGACTGCGGAGAAGTTGCTCTATTTATTTGTTCAGGGGAATGCACAAATCATAAGCTGAAAATAACAGGGACAACAGACTTTTCAATGCGGCTTACCGGCATTCGGTTCGGTCGTACAAGTGCTCGTTCTAGAGCCAAAAGGTATCAGCTACAGTCACAAGCCATCAATCGCAGCCAAAAAGAACTTGCCCATTAATATTTCCTCTTATGTCCCTCTCCTAATTCTCTAGCAGGTTTGGGTATATTTTAAGCGTCTGACGTGACGCTCCGACATTAGCGGGACAAGAACTTCGGCTCTAAGTTTTGATGTAGATGTTGCCTAGATTCAGCCGGTTCACACTTAGCGTCCAACTGTCCACAAATCTGTCCTCTCGTTTTCCAGTTTCTGCTGCCAACCCCAGAACCTGCGGTGTTAGATGTATATGTAATCAAAACTGAGTTGGAATTTGTCTCCGCTGTGGTCTAGTTGGGTCTCTGCTATTGTTATTGCGGTATCATCCTACTGGCAACTCCGTGTTCTGAACCACCATTGTCGATGATGTCACATGCTAACAGCAGCATAAGGCGAGGCAGAAATCAGAAATGAATATCTCTTTAATTGGAAAGTATTATTTTTTGTTTGAAGCCTTTGCTAAGAAAACAATTCGAGTTTAATGTATTAGGATTAAGAAGAACTAAGACTTTTCCAGGATTAAAAAAATTGTAAATTAGCTAGCAAACTCGCGCAAGAAATTGCTAGATGTTGATCTAGTTAGGTCCATAGTTGTCCACTGCTAGATGGAACACGCGTGTCCATTGCGATTTGAGTGGGATTGGGGTAGGATTCGTCTACATTTGAGCTAGTATGACACAACTGTGCCTATGCTGAAAGGTTGCAAAGCAAACCACAGCAGCTAGCATACCAGTTCACCTCTGTCACGTTTACTTGTTTGTCTGTACATAAACATTCCAAACCAACAAAGACCAGATAAATTAAAACGCCCTATTGCTTTGACGTATGGTTCGGCCAGTGAAGGAAAGGGATCCACTGCCTACACGAAGGTTGAAGAAAAAAACAAGGATGATTCATGTAAATGCTTTCCAATTTAGGCCCGTTTGGAATACATGATTTTCACAAGAATTTTGTTCGAATCAGTTTAATTCCCGCAGAAAATGGAAATAAACTCCAGCATTCTAAACGGGGAGATTGGATCATATACCCTCCCTTTAGTTGGGAAATTGAGGATTTACCCTTCACATCTCAATGACATGTGGGGTCATCATAAGTCACTGACACGTGGGTCAGGACGGTAAATCCTCAATTTTCATCTAAATGGAGGGTATATGATCAATTTTTTCTTCTAAACAGGCCTAATTTGTACTAGTTGATAATACACATGTTCTTAAATCCTGAACATAAAATTTAATTCGCTGCAATTTGTATTGGCTACGGTGGTTTAGCCCCGATCGGTGGGCCCAGTTTTATACGACAGCCTTGTCATTAGGACATCTTAGTATAGTAGTACTATCAACCGGCAATTTCGGGATCGTAGTGCACTCTGTAGGAAAATAACTGGCAAACAATATGATAATCACTGCAGAAGGTCCAACCAATGGGCAGAATCAAGCTTTGCTGCTTTCTTAATCAGAAGGCTTGATTTGTTAGTTGCCTTCGTGCCCATGTTAATGGAGATCTTGGATCCTTGGCTAACTTTGCCAGCAAGTACAGTTCGAGTATTATGCTCTTGCTTCGTTGCTCACATGAATTGTATTCTGAACTAACTCACCAATCATCACGTTTATGCTTGCCCTTCTTCTGAACATATTTTTGCGCAGTGTGGATATGAAACTACTAAAAAGTTCCAACAAAACATGTTACCTTAGTCAAAGATATATATGAGGATATTATGACTAACGTTAAAACATATGGTAGTGATACTAATGACTTCCCTATTAAGATAAAATTACAATAAGAATCATCATTGAGCTTATACATTTTTGCCCTAGTGGTGGTTGAGGTCACGCGGGCATACAAGAAGATATCCCTTGGTGTATGCTTTTCGCTGATGATGTTGTGCTGGTTAATGAGAGTAGGATAGATGTTGATAAGAATATAGAGTTGTGAAGTAAGACATTAGAATCGAAGGGTTTTAGATTTAGTAGGACAAAACTGAGTATATGAGGTGTGATTTTGTTAAACCATGTGGATGGTCGTAAATAAAGAGGTGATGAATAATTGATATTTGGTTTGCTTTGGATTTTGCGTTTGTGAAAGATTTGGTCGTTTGCAGTCGAAGACTTCGCCTTTGAGTGGTTTTGCTCAGTTACGAGAGCTTTCACATTGCACTCGAGTGTTTGTACTCTGCTTCGAGTGCTCTCAGTCGGCTCCAACTGATTGTGGTCTTTCCTGAGTACCATACTACAACCATGATTTCGACTGCAACAGATTATGACCATAGCATGGCCAAACGACCACAGACTTTAGACTTTGACCACGGCATGCTCCGATCACAGCACTTCGACCACGGCAGCTTTCGACCATGTCTGGCTTATGACCATGGCAGCTTTCGACCACGTCTGACTTAGACCACGGTAGCTTTCGACCACATCTGGTTTACGACCACGGCAGCTTTCGACCACGTCTTGTTTACGACCACGACAGCTTTTGACCACATCTGGCTTACATCCATTGCAGCTTTTGACCACATCTGGCTTACATCCATGGCAGCTTTCGATCACGTCTAGCTTCGACCTAGGCAATACGACTTCGACCTTATGACCACGGTAGGTAATCGTAGTTATAGTATTTTTTTCATGGTCATAGCTTCAGTACTCGATACTCATAGACTTTACTGATCGTACTCGATAGTCGAAGGTTTTACTGGTCGATAGTCAAGGGCTTTGCGGTTGTTAGTCGTAGGTTTTGCGGACTGCTTTCATGGTCATAGATTTGGTAGTCTTGTCGATTCTCGTAGACTTTATAGTCTGTTGTTATGTCTTTGGTAGTTGGAGGCTTAGAAATCAGTTGCCGTAGGCTTCACGGTCGATACTCGTAGACTTCATGGTCGGTACGACTGCTTCACTCTTGTAATCTTCGAGTACTCATGTTAGGCCAGTGGTTGTCTGGTCGGTGTGTGGTGGTCGATGATGAATGGTTGTTGCTGCAGTACTAGGTGGGTACTCGAGGATTGAGGTACTCGTAGTCGGAGGACTCGATACTCGATAGAAGTGGTTTCACGATCGTGGTAAGTAGTCAGGTGTCGAAGTGTTGTCTATACTCGTAGGCTTCAAGTACGTGTTGCAGCTGTGATTTCTAATCGATACTCGGTAATCGGTACTTGATAGTTGGTCAGTAGTGGTGCGTGTGGTTTTCGAGTACTTGTGGGTTATGAGTATTCTGAGTTAGCGGTCGTGTTGAGTGGTCAGAAGGTATGTTTCGGTTAGTGATAGTTTGTGTGGTCATGGACGATCTGGGGGATGGTTGTAGATGGTTTGATTGTTGTTTGGGGATAGACAAGGGTGTGTTTGGCTAATGTGTGTTGATTATGGTCAAGTTTGGGAAAAGTTGTACTGGGAGAGGGTTTCTTTGATCTTTGCATGTGCAGGTGGGCATGGAGGCGGCCATGGTCGGTGACAAGAAAGACCAAGACTAGGAGGGGGTAATCTGAGGTCCAGGTGGTCGGAATGTCATGCGAGCTGGTCAAGCTCATGCTGGAGCACGTGGAGGTCAAAGGTGGATGATACATGGAGGCGTGGGGATGGTTATAGTCGGTGACAAGGACGACCGGGACTAGGAGGGGTAATATGAGGTCCAGACAGTAAGGATGTCACACGAGGTGATCGGGCTCACGCTAGAGCAAACGGTGATGGTGCACAATAGAGATACAGGAGGGGATATCCTGGAGGCTTCGTTGCATCTGAAGTATGGAGTTATGGATGGAGTCCATGACTTGTTTGAGGTGGTTAAAACCCATGTTAGAAAGGGTTTTGGGTCCCTTGATTTCAGGAAGAGATAGACTTCATGTCCAGTGGATATAAATGTGGTTTGAGGTTTGAGGAAGAGATAGGATTGTGTGTCTCGGTAGATAAGGATACGGTTTGAGGTGTTTGAGTTGAACACAGTTTGTGTGTTGGCCTATATAAGCAGGGGATGTTGTAGGTTAGCGGGACAAGTTTTAGGGCCTTTGTGGAGAAGCTTTTTAGGAGTGCCGTGAGGGTGCTTTGTGGCCAAGAACTTGATGAAGAAATAATAGATCAGATTCTTTCTAGAAAAAGTTCTTTGTTGACTTGTTTTTCCAGATCATCATTCTTTTTCTCTATTTTACGTGCTCTGAGTTGTTTTCGGCTTGTACTCGTTCGGTCGGTACTCGAACGGCTGGGGACTTTGGGTGGAAGGAGGTTACAACTACATGTGTCGTTGTCGTGCCGAACGATCAGAATGAGTGGGCGATCGATCCGAGCACTCGTAAGCGAGTGGTCAAAGTGAGCGGTCGTAAGCGAGCAGTCTGAGCGAGCATTCGGGATGAGCGGTCGTAATGAGCGGTCGAAACGAGTAGTCAAGCAACAAAGGCTCTTTGAGCACGTACGAGCAAGTAGTCTGCGGTCGTTATCTTCATCCGGTAATTCAGATTGCTTTTCTTTTTGTTCCTTTGCGTTGTGTTTTGATTTCAGGTGGTAAAAGCGGAGACTATCATTCACCCCCTCTGATTGTGCCATACGATCCTACCGATTTTAACAGTGTCAGTGCAGATGATGGAGATGTTAGCCTAGACACATAAGTAGGGCCTAGGAAGGACATTTTTTAATATTTGGGATCAATACTATAGTGGGATGGTGAGATTAATGAAGACATGAGCCACAAGATAAGAGCGGGGTAGGTGAAATGGCACCAAGCACCGGGTGTCATGTGTGATAAAAAAATTCCTCAAAAGTTAAATGATAAGTTCTATTGGAAAACGATCAGACCTGTGATACTATATGGAACGGGTTGAACGACTAAAAGACAACATATACAGAAGACGGATGTAGCAGAGATGAGAATGCTGTGGTGGATCTATGGTCACATACGGTGGGGATTGAACCTGCAATGATGATATATGTGATAGGGTGGGGTAGCACCAATTGAAGAGAAGCTTGTCTAACATTGCTTGAGATGGTTTGGATATCTCCAACGGATGTCTTCTTAGGCACCGATACATAGTGGAATTTTAAGACATACCGAAAACACATAAAGAGACAGAAGTCAACAAAGACTAACATAGGAGGAAGCAATTAAAAGAGACTTGAGAGATTAGAATGCATACAAAAAATTAGCTTTGGATAGGAGCGTATGAAAATTAGCGATCCACATACCGGAATTATGGCATAAGAATAAGGTTTAGAGACTGTGTTTTAGACTCTTTGCTCAGATGGCAGAATGCACGCTTAGGGTTTTGCCTTGTATGTTTTATTATATGACTCTTGTTTCTTTAATCTTGATGAGGTTTTATTCTTAATCTATTCTAATTTATTTAAGATAATGACTTTATTATTGTTGCTGAATTTATTTAGGATAAAAGGTTTTGTTATTGTTGCTGCTACGGCGGATATGACGGTACTATGTGCGGGTACGTAGTGGTGTCAGGCAGCAGGCAACGACATTGGTGATTGATGCATGAAACGAATGCATATACGGGTGAAGTTAGCAGGCACTTAAAAAAAGTTAAAGATCAACACATGTGACGTGAACATAAACTTGCATAATTACCTTCACTTAATCCTGAATTCTCACATTTTCTTTGGAGTAATCAAAGTTTTTGTCAAGTCTACAATGAAAGAGGCGTTACATGTATATTCGTGTGTATAAGAGCATGTTTAGAACGCGAGAATTTTAGACGAAACAGTATAATTTCCGCATTCCAAACTGGGTCCGCATTTCAATTTATGACATGGTATGCTCTCACGGCCGCCGATGTCAGGGGCGGACCCACCAGGGTCAGGTGGGGCTGGTGCCCCCTCTACTGCTGGCCGCAGCAGCTCATCGCCGAGTACGTATTTGGCTCAAGCTGGTGTTACTGAGCATGATTATCCCAAGTGGTCAGCCATCCTTGATTATAAATTTTCTTCTTTGGATCACTCGATCGCATGCCTAACTAGCAGCTCTGCATAAATATCTTGCATATATCTAAACAAGCTGCCTCTTAGTCAAGTGGACAAAGTACCAAAGGCCAAGCGAGTAGATCAAACTTAAAGGCACACACCTGCTAATTCACAAACGGCTTAGTATGTTGCTTAGAGCAAGCACCGACCTCTTGTGGGAAAAGAGCTCGTCTGGCCAAGAAAAGAATCCTCAAGTTCTCCCAAACTAAGTTTCTATATATGCGTGCTATATGGTTTTCAGAGTAATTATGCTATGCTTTGCTAGCTCCAGAATCCAGAATCGATCTGGTGTAATCAAGGAAACTTCTAATCATTTCCTCACGGCAGGGTAGCCGGCATGGACAAGAATTTCTTCTCCTCCAGATCGACCTTGCTCCCAACTTGCAGCAAAAGGGTAGATTCGATCTAGCTTGTTGGTTGCTTAAAAGCTAAGAGAATGGGATCAGGAATATGCCATGTAGCTCTTCACAAGAAAATTAGTATAACTAATTAATCCGTTTACACATAAAGTTACTGATGACAGGTGCTAACTTTCTTCCATTAGCCCCTCCTAAATTTTCGTTCTGGGTCCGCCACTGACCGATGTAAATAAGAAGAAACTCAAAGCGGTGAGAAGAACAAACGCAAATGGAAGTGAAGTAACTAAGCTTAGAAATCAAAGAATGACGCATCCATGGTCGTCGGGCTGCTCCTCGTAGTAGATGACTTTGCCGGCGAAGGGCGGCATCGGCCCGAGACGGCATGAGTAGCAGCCGGCGGCGCAGCAGGGCAGCGGCGGCTTGGGCGGGTCGGGCTTCTTGGGCGGGTCGGGCTTCTTCTCCTCCTTCTCCGGCCCGACGCTGACGATCTCCGCCGTGAACTTGGCCTTGCGCAGCGCGTTCGCCACGCACACCGCGTCCACCTCCCCCACCACCGTCAGCGTCTCCTTCTCCCCGTCCACCGCCATCGACTTGATCCCTAGTTCGTACGACCATTATTGCACTCGCTACTTACAGAGCTCGCATTGCAACTAATCAAGCGCAGATTTACATGTGTATCTGTGCACATAACGTACCGGGGAGCTTCGCGACGGTGTTCATGGCGCCGGCCTTGCACCGTTCGCCGGTGATGTCCACCTTCAGCACAATCTTCTGCAAAGACCGAACCGGAAGGATTGGTGTACGTGAGGTCGACGCGATACAGGATTACAGGAGAAATGCAGAATCAATTACAGTTAGCAAGTAAAAGATGGTTTCAGTTTGGACCTAATGCAATGGATGGATAGGGCAGAGGAGCCAGTTACCTTGGACATGGTGAGGAAGGACACGAAGAAAGAGAAAGGCAGAGGCTTGTGGTCTTTACAATTGAGCTCCTGAATTGTGTTTGTATCATGACAGCTCAGTTATATCACCATGAATCGACATGGCAAGCTGCGGATTATCTCTCTCGATCCTCTAGTTGTCTGGTTGAGCATATAATAGTGCGAAGGTCTAACAACTTAACGAACACATTCAAGTATTCTGTGCCCAATAGAATACACATTTGGCTAACCCTACAGTTTGATTAGCAGGAGAAATCTTAAGAAGTTTGATTAAAGAAGTACCGTGTTACAATTAAGAAAAATTATGTACTGTTGTTTGGACTGGTAATTACTTGTCTCAATCAGTCTCCTGACATTTTGATCTTTCTTCCAATCTTCAGTTTTGAGTAAAACTTTCCAGTTTGTTGAAAATGTCATGTAAAGAGGATGGCAGCTTCCGTCATTGTAAAGATATCAGAAGATACATCATGTATGTGCATTATCCTTTAATTTCTCTTTCGAAGAATTCAAATGCACGCCTGACTATTTGTTTCAACTTGCAAGAATGTGGATGCATGTACGTCCTCCGAGCTCATCAAAGGTGCATCCTTTCTAGAATGTTAACAAAAGGCTTTTGCTGACATGAACCATGTAGTGATATGGATCAATAAGCTCTTTTTTATGAGGATAGTATTTTCCAAAACTAGATTATTAACAAGGATCAGTTTTTTTCCTCTTAACTAATTAAAGAACCATTTCGTAGGTGCATCGTGTTGGGTTGAAGAGTTGAAAAGAGGAGCCTTGACTACGGCATATACTTAGATTTTGGTGGCACAACGGACTTTTTAAAGCGGCTTATCGGCATTTGGTTTGATCGTACAAGCGCTCATGCAAAGCCAAAAGCCATCAGTTGCAGCCTTGAGCCATCAACTGTAGCCAAAAAGTGAAGGCTCATAAAAATAAAGTGAAGCCATGAACCATCAGCCATGATTCTTCCTTTGTTCTTCTTTTTCTTCTATTCTACAGTTGTTTCTTTCCTGTCTTGATCTGAGAGGAAGCTCTTGCCCGTCTTGTTGATGATATGATTTGCTAGGTGTTGTGGAATCATACTCAAAACCATCTTGGCTATTCTATTTCCACGGGCATGGTCTAGTTGTCTTTTTGATCTCACGGTTTCAGTTCTTGTGCGCGCTCAGTGAAATCTCATAAAGCTCTCAATTTGCTTGCTAAGTTTTCAATCAAACATTAGAGCAACCTCTTGAGACCTTAACAATGTTGTGTATAAAGTTTTATGGCCAATGGAACTTTTAATCAAAAGTTATAAGGAGTTTGAATCATGCGGTCGTGCGCTCTCTATTCTTCCTCTGTTCTTCTGAATCTGTTACGACCGCTTGTAGTTTTGACCACGGTCAAGTTTCCGATCACATCGCAGCGTTTTCGACCATGTTCAATCTTCCGATCACTGTGCGTTCTTCTGTGTCATTTTGAATATGAACTGAAACTGTCGGTGCAGTCTTTGTCTGGAACGTCGATCAATTTTACGATCAAGTTAGTTATGACTACGGTCGAGTTCCATATTATATCATGTTGCTTTTGATCATGTTCAGCATTCTGAGTGCCTCATGTTTTTCCTGTCTTCGCTTGAGTCCGAACTGAAACAGTCGCGCTGTTCACTGTCTGAAATCTCGATCACCTTTACGATCACGTTGGTTTCGACCGTGGTCGAGTTTTAGATCGCATCGCGCTATCTTTGATCACATTCAGATATTTCGATTACTTTGTGTTCTTCTGTTGAATCTGAACTGAAGCAGTCAATTGTCGGTGCACTGTCTGGAACATCGATAAACTTTACGACTACATTGATTTCGACTATGATCAAGTTCCAGACTGCATCGCACCGGTTTTGATCACATTCATTTTTTGCAACCGCTTCATTTTTTTTCCTATCGCATGGGGTTTCCAACTACTCATAGATCCTCTTTTTCTCTGATTGGTTTTTGAGCTGAATTGATCACACTGGTCGTGGATCATTCATTAGCCTTCGATCTCGTTGGTTGTTCGACTTCCTGTTGGTTTACGACCACGTTGATCTTTTGGTTGTAGTCTGGTTTCGACCACATCAGTTGTTCGACCACCTATTGGTTTACGACCACGTTGATCATTTTGATTGCCAACTGGTTCCGACTATGTTGATTGCTCGACCACTCGTTGATATTCGACTACGATGTTTACAACCACATTAATTTCAACTGCACTCATTTTCGATCACGTTGATTTTGGTCTCGGTAGTTATTGACTACAGTGATTTTCATTTGGTAGTCGATTTCCGACCACGTTAAACTTCTGACACACTGGCTTCCAATGTATAGTCAATTTTTGACTACAGTGATGTCCGTTCGATAGTCGATTTCCGACCACGTTGTTCTTCCGTCCGGTAGTCGGATTCACGACCACTCTGTTAGCTCTCGACCACGTTGTTGAACTTACGACCATGATGTAAGTTTTTGACCATGTTGCCAGTCTCCAACCACAGTGTGTTTTCCTGATGTATTCTCTCTATTGCTGTGGTTTTTTAGTGAGTTTTAACCCTAATCTTTATAGCTCTGTAGATATTATCAGAGAAAAAAGGTTACCTAAATACTTGATGAGAATTTAAAGACATCATTTATCTCCGGTCCTACAAGTTTTAAGCCTCTGATGTGACGCTCCGACATTAGCGGGACAAGAACTTCAGCTCTAAGTTTTGAGGTAGACGTTGCCTAGATTCAGCCGGTTCACACTTAGCGTCCAACTGTCCACAAATCTGTCCTCTAGTTTTCCAGTTTCAGCTGCCAACCCCAGAAACTGCGGTGTTAGATACTTGGATGTATATGTAATCAAAACTGAATTGGAATTTGTCTCCGCTGTGGTCTAGTAGGGTCTCTGCTATTGTTATTGCGGTATCATCCTACTAGCAACCCGTGTTCTGAACCACCACTGGCGATGATTGCACATGCTAACAGCATCATAAGGCGAG
Organism: Dendrocalamus sinicus; assembly: GCA_036346575.1. Lineage (NCBI taxonomy): Eukaryota > Viridiplantae > Streptophyta > Magnoliopsida > Poales > Poaceae > Dendrocalamus > Dendrocalamus sinicus. Next base: position 32,762,067 of record CM070648.1, on the reverse strand, counting down.
GCAGAAATCAGAAATGAATATCTCTTTAATTGGAAAGTATTTTTTTTGTTTAAAGCCTTTGCTAAGAAAATAATTCGAGTTTAACGTACTCGGATTAGGAAGAACTAAGACTTTTCCAGGATTAAAAAATTGAAAATTAGCTAGCTAACTCGTGCAGGAAATTGCTAGATGGAACACGCGCGTCCATTGCGATTTGAGGGGGATTGGGGTAGGATTCGTCTACATTTGAGCTAGTATGACATACTGTGCCTGGGACGAAAGGTTGCAAAGCAAACCGCAGCAGCTAGCATACCAGTTCACTTCTGTCACATTTACTTGTTTATCTGTATATAAACATTCCAAACCAACAATGTCCAGATAAATTAAAACGCCCTACTGCTTTGACGTATGGTTCGGCCAGTGTAGTAAAGGAATCCACTGCTTTAAGTCCTTACACGAAGGTTGAAGAAAAAACAAGAGGATGATTCATGTATATGCTTTCCAATTTAGGCCCGTTTGGTATGCAGGATTTTCACAAGAATTTCTTACGAATCAACTTAATTCCCGCAGAAAATGGGGAAAAAAACTCCGGCGTTCTAGACGGGCTAATTTGTACTAGTTGATAATACACATGTTCTTAAATCCTGAACATAAAATTTAATTCGCTACAATTTGTATCTGGTTACGGTGGTTTAGCCCCGATCGGTGGGCCCAGTTTTATACGACAGCCTTGTCATTACGACATCTTAGTAGAGTAGTACTATCAACCGGCGATTCCGGAATCGTAGTGCGCTCTGTAGGAAAATAACTGGCAAACAATGAATTGGACCAATATGATAATCAGTGCAGAAGGTCCAACCAACGGGCAGAATCAAACTTGGCTGCTTTCTTAGTCAGAATTCTTGATTTGTTAGTTGCCTTCGCGCTCATGTTAATGGAAATCTTGGATCCTTGGCTGACTTTGCCAGTTCGTGTATCATACTCTTGCTTCGTTGCCCACATGAATTGTATTCTGAACTAACTCACCAATCACCACGTTTATGATTGCCCTTCTTCTGAACATATTTTTGTGCTGTGTGGATATGATACTACTAAAAAGTCCCATAAAAAAATATTACCCTCGTCAAGGATATGTACGAAAATATTATGAAATATTATAAAATATTATGATTAATATCAGAACATGTGGTAGTGATACCGATGACTTCTCTATTAAGATAGGACTAAACCAAAGGTCAACATTAAGATCACGCTAGGGGTGCAAACGGAGTGGATACGGATGGATATTGCTCATCCCGTATCCCTTTCCATATTTTTTGTCGGAGTCGGAGTCGGACACGGATAGTGGTGGATACAAATACGAATGCGGATATTCTCGATCACGAATACGGAGCGAATACATGCCGCTCCGAATACGGTTAATTTCGGTCACGAATATTTAATCGAATAATACGCAAAAGCAAATTTCACATGGTAACAGGGACAAGTTAAGCAACTAGTAAATTCTAGCTAGCAAAGTAGCAAGTAAATGATAGCGACTAGTTAAACAAGTAGTAGCTAACTAGCTATAAGTCACATGGTTCAAAAGTACAAATTGCCCATAGCCAAGTAGTCAAGTACATCACTAGTTCATTTAACTTCATTACATTTAGCAAATGATTCCACAAGGGTCACGCATATTTTGCAAAGATCGTACATTGTCTGGACCATTTTCTGAATTTTTCAGGGAAACCGGTAGTACTGCAAGTATGGCAGTGGTCATACCGATAAGCAGTAGTACCGTGGAGGTGCAACTGTCATGCCGCAAAGCGGTAGCGCTGATTTCTAGTTGGCACTAGTTAATTTCCAGAGAGATTCAGTGCAAGGTGTCAAGGTGCGGTAGTACTAGGCTATGGGAGCGTAGTACCGGCCTTATGGAAGCGGTAGTACCGGTATGTGGTATGCGGTACTACCGGATTTCGCGGAAATTGAGGATTTTGGGAAATTGAGTCATGGGATAATTTGGGTTGACATAGGTCAATGTTTTATTATTACGTAAAGTATGTTTTGACTAACATGGGTCAAGTTATGAAGAATTTGAGCCCAAAAATAATTTCTTTATCTTTGTATATGCAAGATCGCTTTGAGTCAACCATGGTCAACAACGAGGATCGGGGCTAGCTCATAGAGGAGTCGAGGCTCAGAACGATCAAGAATGTTAGGTGAGATGGTGAACTTAAACATGGCTTGAGAAAAACAAGAAATGTGGAAGGCGGGATCGAATGGCGAGATTGCAACGTATGGCTTGAACGGGCCAAGGAAGCTGTAGTTCGGTGGAACCAGGACAGGAGAGACTTGACGACGCATGGCAAGCTAGTGGTGTACCTATACATAGTAAGCATGGTGATTGCTTGCAATAGACGGTGATGACCGGGTCAACAAAGGGTATTATCGTAGTTTGACCAAAATACTAGAAACTATCTTGGATCAAAACTGTGGCACATGAGTGGCTCTTGGGAGAGTGGTTTAGGTCAAGGTGATGCTGATTTGATGAAGATGGATCAAGACTAAGGATTTAACGGATTCGAGCTTATGTGCTTTAAAAAACGTGCATAAGTGAACATATGTGAGTAAAACCCGTGTGTGTGGGGTTACCGGGTTTTCCACATTGTGCTAAGTGGATAGTATCCACTAAGAGATGGGTGTGGCTACTTAGGCTAGAGACATGTGGTTAATCATCCAACCCTTCTGTGATGTGCTCTCTTGTTTAGGGTTAGGGTTTGAGGGTGGAGTACTTGGTATGCTTCTGTCCTTCAAGATGTAGTGGCTGTAAAACTTATCTCCTCAAGTAATCAATACATCAATCTTTGATCATCCTCACGGATCTTTCATGTTTTGATTGATTTGCTCTTGATTTAGTTGGTTTTGATCTCTTCTCTTCCCTCTTCTTGATCTTGTTGTGCCAAGAATGTGAATAAGATGGAGATAATCTCTTAAAATTAATTTTGAAAGATTTGTTGGAGGCAAGAAAAAGCTCCATCTTATCCTAGACAAATCTAAGATTTTCAAGTTTAATCAAGGTCTAGGATATGATTTTCTAGAGGTTGTAAGGAAACATTCACCTACAATTGTTAGAGTTGTAGTTGGAGGCGTGATTGAGGTTGTGTCTGAGTCTAAGACAATATTTAAGTCTGCAGGCTTTGTCCAGGGGATTTCTAATAGTAAGGTTGGCATCCTGCTGCTTCGACTTCTCAGAAGGTGAAGTATCCTTGTACCTTCTGTCAGAATGATGGACACTTGGTCAAGTTCTGCTTTAGGCATGCAAAGGACGCACATCATGGCCGTGTTCACGCTCTTAGGGGTATTCAGGGCCAGCCCTAGACTCTGAGTGCTCCTAAGACCAACATGAGATCTAGAGTTGTAGTTGGCTCTCAGGACTTTCTTGGTTTTAGGTAGCGTCGAGGACTTGGTTTCACGCTTCTTCTGATTTTGGTCCTCGAGTTACTTCTAATCAGGGTTTCCGCCGTCCTAAGGATATACCTCATTTCCCTATCGAGGCAGCTATATGTGGCGTGAATATACACTAGGCAGAGGTTTGGGTTCTGTTTCTAAACCTTCTGATTCTGCGAGAGGTGAGTTGCATAGTGTTGCTAGAGGTCAGTATTATGTTTCTTTGACTGGATCTTCTGCTCATCGTGTGACTCAATGCTGGGTTCCAAGATATATTCTTATTTACCCTAGTACTGAGCCACTGATGTTTACTTCTCACTTATTCATATTCGTCGAGCTGGGAATGGAGATGTTTGGCTTGTTGACTCTAATTGTTCTTGTCACATGATCGGAGATTCATGTTGGTTCTCTTCCCTAGTCCGAGCTCTAGGTAATGAGATGATCATCTTTGGAGACGCTTCGTCAAGTCAAGTCATCGCTAAAGGTAGTGTATGCATTAATAATTCTTTCATTCTTAAGGATGTTATCTTAGTAAATAAGCTGTGTTATAATTTGCTATCTATTTCTTAGCTTATCGATAATGATTTCGAGGTAAGCTTTAAAAAAATACTTGTAAAATTCTTGATTCTTTGAAAAGTCTAGTTTACAGGATTTCTAGGTTTGGGAGGATCTTTTGTGCTGATTTTATCGAGTCTTCTGGTGATTCTCTAAAGTGCTTAGTTGTTTTCGAGTCCATGATCTCTCTTTTTGGCATAGAAGACTTGGTCACATTGGCTTTGATCACTTGACCCAAGTTAGCGGTCACAACCTCGTTTATGGTATATCTAAGCTCAAGATGGTCAAAGACTTAGTTTGTGCTCCTTATCGGTATGGCAAGATTGTTGTTGCTTCTCATCCTCCAGTCACTGTGACTATGATCGATGCACTAGGACAGCTTTTTCATATGGACATTGTTGGTCCAGCTAGAATGCAGTCGGCTGGTGGGAAGTGGTTCGTTCTTGTTGTGGTTGATGACTTCTTGAAGTTCTCTTGAGTGTTTTTCTTAGCCTCAAAAGATGAGACATTTAGTCACTTTCGGAATTTGTTTAGTAGGTTATCTGTTGAGCTCCCTAGTGCCTTACGAGCTATTCATAGTGACAATTGCACGAAGTTCAAGAACTCCTAATTTGGGAGGTTCTGTGATGAGACAGGTGTAGAGTAACAGTTCTCTTCTCCATACGTCCCTCAGCAAATATGGCGTTGTGGAGAGGAAGAACCGTACCTTAGTTGAGATCACCAAGACAATGCTAGATGAGTATGGTACACCTAAGAAGTTTTGTGTTGAGGCTATAGCTACTTCTTGCCATGTTTCGAATAGAGTTTTTCTTAGGGCACACTTGCATCGCAGTTCTTATGAGTTGAGGCATGGGCAAAAGCCCAGTGTCTTACATTTTCGTGTTTTCGATTTCAAGTGTTTTATTTTAAAGTTAGAAATCTAGATAGATTCAAGTCTTGCTCATTTGATGGTATCTTTCTAGATTACTCGACTTTTGCACGGGGTTATAGAGTCTAGAACTACGAGACAAGTACGATGATAGAGACCTGTGAGGTTATTTTCGATGAGGCTAGTCCTGGTACTAGACCCGATATCTCAGGTCCAGTTATGCAATCTAAGATCATCTTTTTAGATGATGAGGATGATGGAGATGAAGGTTGTTTATCTGATCCAGTCCCATCTACCCCTGAGGTGCCTGTTTCTAGCACTATGCTTTAGGGTGATCAACCCTTACCTTCTACCTTTTCTGGAGCTTGTGGATCTGCTCCTACCTACATAGTTCATGAGGTAGAGGACACTTCTTTGTTGCCTTCAGGACCTCCCCAACACATTTAGCATCATCATCCTTCTGAGTAGAACATAGGAGATCTCTTTGAGTGTGTCACGTGCTTAAAATTTGGCTTTTCTCATTTCTGTCTGCACTCTACCTTTGTCACCTTATTGAGCCCAAATATGTTGGTCATGCTTTGTCTGATGAGTCTTAAGTCAATGCCATGTATGAGGAGATAGAGAATTTTGAGAGAAACAAGGTCTAGTCATTTGTTGAGCCCCCAAGTAGTCATAATGTCATAGAAACCAGTGCGTTTTTAAGAACAAATAGAGTGAGGATGGGGTAATCATTCAGAATAAAGCTAGACTGGTAGCTCAGGGTTTTCTCCAGGTTGAGAGTTTAGACTTTGATGAGACCTTTGCCCCCTGTAGCTAGGCTAGAGGTTATTAGGATTTTGCTTGCATTTGCTGCATCTAGGGGCTTCAAGCTGTACCAGATGGATGTCAAAAGTGCCTTCCTCATTATGTGTATTGCGGAAGAGATTTATGTTAGACAACATCCAAGTTTCGAAAACCCCAAATACCCAACAATGTCTTCAAGATTTCCAAAGTGTTGTATGGACTTAAGCAAGTCCCTAGAGCTTGGTATGAGAGGGTTAAGTCCTATCTTTTGAGTCATAGGTTTGAGATAGGTAAGATAGATAAGATCTTGTTCATTCGTAGGTATGGCAATGATATTCTACTCATCCAGATATATGTGGATGATATTATCTTTAGTGGCTCCTCTCATACTCTTGTTTCCCAGTTTTCTGATGTCATGAGCACAGAGTTTGAGATGAGTATGATGGACGAGTTGAGTTTCTTCCTCGGCTTCTAGATCAAATAGACTCAGAAGGGTACCTTCTTACATCAAGGCAAGTACACTCGAAATCTCGTGAGACGCTTTGACATGAGTGATGGTAAGCTGGTGTCAACTTTGATGGCAACCTCGATCATACTTGATCCTGACGAGGATAGCGAACCTGTAGATTAGAAGGAGTACTGCAGCATGATTGGTTCCCTCCTGTACCTCACTGCCTTGAGGCCAGACATACACTACTCGATTTCAGACTTCTCCTCGCATCTCTCACCGTCAGGCAGTGAAGCGCATCTTCAAGTACCTTCGAGCTACTCTAGATTATGGTATCTAGTTTTCTTCTGCTTCCTGTCTTTTCCTTAAAGTTTTCTCAGATGTAGACTTTGCTGGTTGTAGGATAGATAGGAAGAGCACTTTTGACACTTGCCAATTCATTAGCACTTCTCTTATTTCTTGGTCTGCTAGGAAACAGTCAGGTGTTGTACAGTCTACTACAGAGGCCAAGTGTGTTGCAGCCACTAGTTGCTGTAGTCAGGTGCTTTGGATGGTTTCGACCTTGCGGGACATTGGGTTAGCCATAAATAGTGTTCCATTCTTCTGTGATAACACTTTTGCCATTAACATTACCAAGAACCCAGTGCAACACTCTAGGACCAAGCACATAGATATTCAATATCATTTTCTTAGAGACCATGTGGAGAACGGTGACATGGTACTTCTATTTATGGAGAGTGACTACCAGTTAGCTGATATATTCACCAAGCATTTAGATAGCGCGATGTTCATGGCTTTGTGGGGAGAGCTTGCGGTGGTTTGTCCTTATGGCATAATCTGAAGAGGAGCATCATGTACTTTCCTTTGCATCATGAGTGCTTTTGGGTTAGTGTTTCTAGCATAGATCATAGTTATTATCATACTATGATGTTTAGATTTCTTCCTCTCATCTTATGGCCTTATGATACTACTTATTAGTTGCTTCTCTTCTCACTAGGTTGAGTTTACTCACTTCTTTTAGGTCTAATAGGGTTTGGGCCCCTTAAGTAGACAGGGAACGTCTTTACTACCTTGTGTTTAAGTGATCAGCTAATAGTCCTAGAGTCATATAGGGTAGATGAGAGTAAGTCTAAGCCATAGTGATATATCTATCTTGTCTATACTTTAAGGACTGCCATTTCTTTGTTTTCCCAAGTTTCTTCTCTCTTACTTATTGATTTGATTCAGGAGGGTTCACTTAAGATTTTCTTAAGCTTAGTGTTGACATAACTCAACTTGAACCAAAATATTTCTGAAATTGACTTACTTCCTAAGGGGGAGCTAGGATCTTTATTGCATCGTATTGCATTTTAAATTTAGCAACTTGCGTTGTAATATAAATATATGAAGCTTTCATTATTATCCATGTGTGACATGATAACTTGCTTTACATCTTACCATATCTTGTGTTATCTGCTAGATTTATCATGTCTTCCTATATATAGCTTAGCTTTTGCCATGCTAGCTTTATTAAATGTGAGAAATTTGAATTAAATCATGTCTCGTTGGATCTTGTGACTAGTTTTGCTCTAGTGATCCTTCATGATTCATGCCATGTCAAATATGCTAAATTGAATCTGAATTGAGCTTTGGATTGAGCTATGCTAGTTCTTTATTAAAGCACGAGTTAGTATTAGCTCTTGTTCTCGGCCAGAGTCTAGAGCGGTCAAACGTTCATTGTATAGTTAATCAACTCTCTGCTGTAGTCGAAACGACCGAAGACAGTTTCAGAGCAGTCAAGACTCAGCAATGAATAGCAGAGCAACAACAGAAATAAAACAGTAAGAAAACCAGACTCCGCCGAAAACAAAGAAAGCCGCACATGACCACAAGAACCAAAACTTGTGAAGCTTTTGATTCTTGCGACAATCGACCAGGAGAAATTGACCATAAACAGAAAAATGACCTCAGGTCATGAAATAACAGGACGGTCGAAGCTTCTCCACTATGGTCGTGACAGAAGGCACGGTCGAAAAGAAAACAGAGGAGATGAGGAATCGCACGACCACTTGATCCAATTGGCGAACAGATTTTGATTCACTGATCATTTGGTCATGAGATTTCAAGCCTAGCTAGAATACATCCTCTGACCGAGAAAACACCAAGAAAATATGACTTCTCTACCCAGCATGAACCAGAAGGCAAAGTCGAAATCAGAATAGAGGAGATCAAGGCCGCACACTTGGCCAAACAAGTGATCGAAAAGGTCTGCTCTCAGGAAGATCTGGCCAATATGGCCTTGAGGATTAATCCCAGTTCAGAGCAAGACAAACCCTAGGCTTCGCGAACAAGGGTGCAATTCAAAAACAGTATAAGACAGACCAAACCAGAAAGCTGATCTCGCAGATAGTAAAGAACCGAAGATGAAGCAGACAAGACATGAACACGCCAATCAAACATCAAACAGACAAGATAACTCAGATAGAAGCAGAGAGATGAATGATTGCATATGGAGATTTCTACAGCCACTCCATCCGGAGGTACACGAGCATCCTTGCTCTACCCAAAGAAGACTCACACAAAATAGAAATGAAAACAGAGAGCAACTCGGGAACAACCTCACCGAGCACCCGAGCTCTACCACTTCTATTTATAGCCTTCAGCTACCGTGGGGAACCCGTTAATCCCGACCTAACACCGGGTTTTACCACAGACATCCATGCAACAACCCGCTAAGACTGCTTGTTACACTGTGCTTTCCCAGCGACTTTAGCAGAGACCAGCTTCCCTTTGCAGCTTTCCGCATTTCTCTAAAATGTCACTCTGCTGCCTTCCTGGAAGCTTCCTCCTCATCTTGCTGTCCAAGCCTTGCAAGCACCTCGCAAGCCTCGTTGTCTTCGGCATCTCCCGACTGCTCTTCAACCTCAGCACCACCTGTGCCTAGTCTGGTCATCCATGCCTCGCCACAACTTACCTCTAAGGTCCTGCAAGCATCACAGACAAGAACACATCACATAGCACCGCTCGAAACGTGGAGAACATCAATTTGCATCAAAAGAATGTACTTGAAAATATAATCCTCAAAGACGTAAACACCCCACGACCGGTTAAACCAAAACTATTACCACGGTCAAGTGTTCCAACGTGGTCGGAGGGACTTCGGACCACGTCCGACTGTGATCCGACCACGTTCGACCGCCTCACAATGTGGTTGAAGTCCGCCGACTTCCCACGTGGTTGTGGTCGAAGTCTACCGTCTTCGCTTTGTGTTTGAAATTGAAGTTTGCCGATTTTGTAGTGTTCGAAGCCGAAGTCTGCCAACTTCGCAGTGTGATCAAAATCGATGACTGCCATCTTTGTAGTGTAGTCGGAGACCCTGCCTCCGACTTCGTCTTCTGAGCGCGGTCGAAGTCTGCCGACTTCGCAATGCAGTTGGAGACCCGACTTTGGCTATTGGCCACAGCCAATGCGATCAAAGTCTGCTGACTTCGCAACATAGTCAAGGACCCTGCCTTCGACTTCTGACCAGGCTAATGGATGCTTCCGACTTCTGACCACTCTCAAGTGCATACAACAAGGAAAAACGGCTCAAACCAAACTCCAACTTTTCAAAACAAGTGTCAATTACTCATCACAAACGTGGAGTCACCTCCACATGGTCTCTCACAATCACAATCAGAATCCAGTGACTCCTAGTCATATATGTCACAATAGTGATTAATCCTAAGTTCATGGTGTGTATAAAGTACAAGTGAAACATGTTTGGCAACTAGTGAAGCACTTACCTCTGGTTGAAGGGTGTCATGATGTAGTCCTTGTCACTTTGAGCAAGCAATTCCCTCATTATGTAATCTTGGACGAAGGATTCGTTATCGTTGATGGATTGCTCAAAGACCAAGTGTGGGTCGAGAAAACCCACCGGTTCTCGCTGTCGCCAGATTTGTTGGATCATGGATCTATACATAAGCAATGAGTTGTGATATTTATCGGTGTTACGTAAATGTAGAACTTGATTGTATAATACACTTACAGTGTCCAGCATTGTAGAAGTGAGGTGTCAAGTTTGTCAATGTCGAATAGTACGAATAAGTCTTTGAAGGTCACAATGAAGTAGCCCGAGTCATGGAGGAAAACCTCCGTGTATCTCACGGTGAATTCACTGTACCGATTTGGCTTCATGTTAGACCTCTACATGTACCAGGTATACAAAGTCCTGCAAACAAGTCCAAGGCTGGGTAATTGTGACTCAAGGACCAACGACACTCCAAGTATGAACTTTCATTCCCTGGGAGGCACCTTAATCTTATTCAATTCGGCCTCGGTGTCTCACTTGCGATACATTTTTAGCATCGCCTTCACAGGAGCCGATGCGTTGGCCTTCTGAAGAGGAGCTTGAGGTGGAGTCATAGAACGTTTTGTTTGATAGCCATGGTTGTGTGAAGATTATGGCACGAAAGGGTCCAGAGTGATGTCCCTCTTGGGCCACTAGACGAATGTGTGGATGACATTATCTAATATCATGATTTCTCTATTTGGGGGCCTCTCCAGTGGGATGGCCCTAAACACGTCATTAATCCAGTCCACTTGGACCTAAACAAACCTGGTCCCTAGCTGGGCACCATGCACCAACGTTCCTGACAAGCATGGATATGCTAACCCCCGCCCAATGTGAACAGGAATGTAGCCAACAACCCTGATTCTAAGGATGCAAGCATGGCCTCCTACATAACAATATACGATGAGCTAAGTTATCCACCAGATCTATCTATGTAGCATTCTAGAGATGTACATTACCTAGTTGTCATTGATAGGTAAGTGGGCATCACTTTGTTCAGAAAATGGCGTTGATGCGTAGCTACCCCGACGTTGAGGGGGACTGGGTATCATGATAACGGGGGTGGTTTGCAACTGGTTGTAGATTTCTCTTAGTTCATTTCTCAATGAATCTATCTCTTCTCGAAGTGAGGCTGTTATGTCCTCAAGTTTTGTATCAAAGTCCTATTTCTTACATTCCTCGCGGTCAGCCTTGGATCTCTTCCTACTCCTATATGCCTCGAAGTCGTTTGGGAATCCATACCTCTAAGATATGTAAACCCTAGGCCTCGCGTGCGATCTAGGTGCTCCTTATTTCCCAAGGTGGTGAACAGTATATCCCTCACCCTGACTGCTTGGAAGGAGCCTTCGGAAGATTCGGAAGTCAATGTTTGCTTCCAGAAGCAATCATGTTATTTTAGACCCTATGAAGTTATGGACCTATTAACATCTAGGTAGCTTAATATATCTTACTAGGCGTTGGGACACTTCCTCGTCTATGGAGTTTCTAAAGCAGTGATGCCCGAAGACGTGGTTGATGACCTCGTTCTTAACCAGTTTTGCGTGCGCTCATTTGTAATCTTGACAAATGGTGGGGAGACCCCCGATCGAATTGCGACCTCATCCTCCATCATCCATTGTGGGATTTTACCTGTGTACCAAGTGGTGCAGAGTCTGTGGGGGTGAGTGTTTCGTGCCTGGAGAGCCTTGTGCGCCGCAATTTCCTGTTGAAATTCGGTCATCATCTTCATCTGCACAAAGGCCTCCTATGTTTCTGGCAACACAAAAGGATACCTCATGAAGGGCACACGATTCTTGGTCATGTACTGTGTGACAAGCGTGCTCTTGAAGGTCTTCCATGATTTTTCCATCGTGAGGAGTGCATGCCATAACACGAGTTCTTAGACTTCTACTGAGATCTTGAACGAGTTTGAAATTTTCATCCACAACACTTTTCTCCCATCTGGGGACCCGTTGCCTTTCGATTATCCCGCAGGTAGTCTAAAATGATGTAGCTGCCTTCTTCGGTTACAGAGGGACCCCATCCGGAGAGACCTCCATGATGGTCATTCGGTCAGCTGGCCATTTAGATACTCCTATGCCATACTTAGTTACCCTAGTCTTTGGAGCGTCAGACCCATTTGGCAACATTGACGATGACATCTCTCTTACAAGAAGAAACTAATTAAAGTGAGATATGAGCGTAAACATTGGCCCATGGTTGATCTTACAAGAAATAAGAACATCCCGCGACTTATATTATTGCTACAAGGTCTCTTTGCAATACCAACATCCCAAATCACACAGCTTTGTGTCTTAAATTCTACAAAATAAGTTATGACTAAAATCTCTTCCTCCTCATCATTTTGCGTGTTGGGCGTGGTTATTGTTTTAGGCGTAAGAGAACTTTTGGGCTATCACGCCCTTCATTTACAAATGATAAATAAAGGGCGTGACAGCCCAAAGATTCTTTTATGTCTAAGACAACAACTGTGCCTAACACATAACATGATGAGGAGGAAGAAACAATAGTTATAACTTACTTTGTAGAACCTGACACACCGAAATGTGTAATTTGCCATTCCAAATAGATCTTATAGCAATAACAAAGTAAATCATAGAGGACACTAGAGTGTGTGATTTACTTCATGCCCTTCGAAGGTCTCTTTGGTATATATTATTGCTACAAGGTCTCTTTGGAACACATTAACATGTCATTCTAAATAGATCTTGTAGCAATAACATGACGCTCCAACTCACTTAGAAATAATAGCTCCAACAATTTATTTCTAAATTCATTCCCTAGCTATTCCCTACCTACAACTACTACTCTGATTCGGAGAAGGGGACATGTAAGAACATTCGACAATGTATATTATTGCTACAAGACAATAGAAACAATAGCTTAAAAAATTTATCACTAAATTTATTCCCTAGCTATTTCATTTCTCGGCATGTATTTCTAACAAAAATATGTTCTACTTAACAGAAAAACATTGTCTAGATAGATCTAACAAAAATATGTTCCACTTAATAGAAAAAATAGTCTCAAATTATTTCTACAAGGATCGCTAGTGCGACAGAAAAAGGCGATGAAGCAAATCCATACCTTCAGCTAGAGCTAAGGCGATAGGGAGGAGAGGTGGTCGAACCAGGTGGGGGCGATGACGTATCTAGCTGCAGGCTACAGCGAACTAAGGCGATAGGGATGAGAGGTGAGATGGCGAAAGGATGTGGCCGAGTAAGTGAATGAGGGTGCAAACCCTAACGGAGCACTACTTATAGGAGGAATTATCACAGATGGTTCTTAAAAAGAACTGTCTATGATAATATATCAAAGACGGTTCTCTTATAAAACCATCTGTGATATATACCACATCACAGCCGGTTCTATAATAGAACTATCTGTGATGTTATAGTATCACAGATTTTTTTATTATGGAATTGTCTGTGATAATCCTATTTCCGTCAGGAAGTGCTACCCATGCCATATGAAAAAAAACAAGCGTTGACCACTTACAAATTAACTACTACGACCATGGACACTACGACTACAATCACGACTGCAGTTTTGACCATGTCTTTGATTGTAGCTTGGACCACACCTTCGATTGCAGCTTCGACCATGCCTTTGACTGCAGCTTCGACCATGCCTCAAAACAATTAGCATAGTCAAGATTAGTTCCAACAACATATACAATCATAGATGTAATTATTTCTTAATTACTAAATCAATTACAATAGAATAATTCCTTAATTACATACCGAGTTTCTAATAATTACATTGGAATAATTTTGAAATAGGTGTTTACCGTGTGGTATCATTACACTTGGCTATTTCCTTTTAAATAAAGTCCTTCACAATGGTCGACACGCATATAGCTTGCTTCATTGCTTGGTTCTTCCTAGAGCCTGATGCTTTCTCCAAATGGAGACAACTCGTCAAATTGATTGTACTCTTTCTCATCAATGACTCAAGTTCGACAATCATTCTTTTTCCATTAAGAACAATGTGGCGCTTCTTATTTACCAGGACGGTTACATAAAAAACCTGAACAACTTGCCTCATAAGTACGAATGGTTTATCTTTGTATCCTACGTGTTCGAGGTCTATAGTAGTGATGTTGTACTTATCGACCTTTACACCCTGTGGGAGTTAGAACCAACGACACTAAAATAGATGGATCTTGAAAATCATGTAGTCAAGCTCCCAAATCTCCTCTACAAGCTCGTAGTAGGAGCTTGGGCCAGCTGTACTGAACTGTTCATCACAAAATGCATCTATGCGGACACGTGAGTTCTGGACTGTACTCTTTCTATCCTAATCTGTTGTATAAAATGTGTACTCATTAATGTCATATCATTGCCATGTCACAATTATAAATTGTGGCCCTTTTGCCAGCCATTACAGCATTTCACTTGATGATCTCCCAGTGAATTGTACCCTCAACCATTCGTTGAACTAACGATTATGTTGTCTTGTGATCTAAATCTCCGACCGGCCTGGATTCTCTTGGCGTAGCATGTCCTTGTGCTTTTCAATATACGGGGACACTTCAGTCATGTGTTGCAAGACCATGAAATGGGTTTGAGTGTACATATCTAGATCGGGAGTTATTGTTTTCCTACCGATGATCCCAATACCCTCTAGCCTCCCCTTGTGACAAGTACAGGTAAACCTATCGGTTCGACTTGAGCCATGTAATCGACATAGAACTCAATGAACTTTTTAGTTGCATAACCTTCGATGGTGCTACCCTCTGGATGAGACAAATTGCATACATAGGACTTGAGAATTCCCATGTACCTCTCGAACGAGGCATATGACGTAGAAACACGGGGCTGCATATCTTTATCTCTTTTACAAGGTGGACCAGATGGACTATGATATCAAAAAATGACAGAGGGGAATACATCTCAAGATGACATAGAGTCATCACCACCTCAGTCTACAAAGCATCTAGTCCATCAGGATTGATGACCTTCTGAACAATTGCATTAAAGAAATAACACATCCTCATGATTGTCACTCGAACTTTGTTCAGCAAAATACTTTTAATTTTAATAGGAAACAATTGTGTCATTAGCATATGACAATCATGAGACTTCATGGCAATTAGTTTTAAATCTTCCATGGCAACAAGGTTCTTCATGCTGATGGAGTGACTGGACAGAACATTCACACCATGCAAGCACTAGCACTGACACATTTCGGTTCTCTCAGACTTAGACAGAGTGTAGCAAGATGGGGGAAGGTACATCTGGATTTTATCAGTCTCTGTCGGAGCTAACTCGGTCCTAATGTTCATAGCGACCAAGTCACGCCGTACGTTGACACCATACTTTATTTTGTCACGAATGTTCAGTAAGAGACCAATCAAGCTATCACATACACTCTTCTCCACATGAATGACATCGATGCAATTGTGAAATTCTAAGTGCTCTCAGTAAGGCAAGTCCCAAAATACTGACCTCTTATTCCACATGTTCTTCTGACGGGTCCTCAACTTACGTCCATTTCCAAGCAAAAATTGATATCCTTGACCTTATCGTAGCCTCTTTCCTGCTAAAAGGCCTTGGTGCCAAGTCATCATCTTTTTTCTGTTAAATTATTTCTTCATCTTACAGTATGGGTGATACCGTAGAAGGAATCTATGGTGACGCATATACACAGTTTTGCGCAAGTTGTTCAACCACACACTCTCAATATAATTTAAGCAGTGCAAATAAGCTTTGACTCCTTTCGTACTCAACCTTGATATGTTACCAAGGGTAGAAAAATCATTGATGGTGTAGAACAACATAGCGCGTAGAGTGAAGTTCTCTCGCTTGTCCACATCTCATGCCATACACCTTCATTCTATAGTGTCACAAGATCTTCCATCAATGGTGTTAGACACATCAATATTATTCCTAGGTTGCTTCGGCCCTTAGATAAGTAGTAACATCAAAATGTACTTCCGCTTCATACATAGACAAGGAGAAAGGTTGTACATGCATACATTCACGGGCCAGGTGCTATGTCGGCTGCTTATGTTACCGAAAGGATTCATTCCATCTGTACTCAACCCAAACCTTATATTTCTTGGTTCTGCACCGAAGTCCATAAATATCTTATTGATATTTCTCCACTGGACAGAATCAACAACGTGTCTTATTATTCTATCTTTCTTACAATCCTCTGAGTGCCAACGCTACAATCTTGCATTCTTTCGGTTCGTGAATAAACGCTTCAAACGGGGAATTACAGGTAGATACAACAACATCTTAGCAGAAGGTTCTTGCTTCATCTCGATGCCCTCGCCATCATCGGGGCCATTCTTATGCTTGTATTGGGAAGCTTTGCACATCGGACAAACATGTAATTTTGCATACTCATTACGATAAAGCATACAATCAATCGGACATACATGTATTCTTTCTACTTCCATTTTCAATGGACAAAGAACCTTCTTAGCTTGGTAGGTGGTTCTTGACAACACATTTCTCTCCAGAAGGATATGCGCTAGGAGACCTAACAACGCTGTGAAAGTCTTGTTGGACCAACCATTGCTGGCCTTCAATTTCAACAGTTCAAGAATAGATAACAACCTTGTATATTGTGGCTTCCATCTAGGGAACAATGGTTTCTCCAGGTCCGCCAATAAACCCTCGAATTTAGCAAACTCTCTCTCACTATAGTTTCCTTCTGCATCGCGTAACATCTGATCCAGATTATCATCATACGATCTATCCTCATCGAAAGCACAGTCCACAACTTGCATATCATTGTCTCCCTCGACGATATTATAACTACCTTCCTATTTAATTTTCTCTCCATCATGACTGGTCTAACATGTATACCCCTTTTTGAAACCCCTTCAAATTAAGTGAGTTTCGATCTGCGCTGAGTTGGTAAATATCTTTAGATTATCGCAATCAATGCATGGACAGTATATATATTCTATCCCCTTCTTCACATATCTTGCTTGGCCACTCTTCTAAAGCAAACATGCCATTAATGTATTCTTTACTTACACGGTTCTCAACATGCATCCAACTTCAGTCTATCTACACTACGCATGTAACAAATTAGTGTCAAATTACATTATTAATGCTACTATAGCTAATTAACCAGCCTAACTACTTACACACATAATTACCATTCACCTAATAATAAATTGTCCATATCTAAATTAAGTAGCTAGACACGTATTCATGAAGCAATATGCATGTATATATGTATGTATATGTATCAAACAAGAATATATTGAAGTAAACTAGAAATACTGACCCATTCTTAAATTGGAGCAAACTACTATCTCTCTCTAAACCTAGCTATCATCTCTCTCTATTACAAGGCATATAAATTATTAGAAGCAAATACTAACCTCTAATCACTAAGAACATATCGATCTATAAGCTAGATCTACAAGCGGTATGTTTTCACCAAACTCCCAATGCTGGCTACCTCCTTCAATGCAGCCCAATGAAGACAGATATGTCGAGACCACGCTGGCTATTTAATAATGTGGCGTATTCCAAATGGTTCCAACCACAAACCGTATGTGATATAAAACGATCACAGGCGGGTTGTATTAATAACCGTCTATGAACTTTCATAGACGGTTATTAATACGAACTATCGGTGATGTCTGCTATTATCACAGATGGTTTGTATCAATAACCGTCTGTGATATTCATAGACGGTTATTGATACAAATCATCTGTGATGTTTTGCATTATCACAGACGGTTCGTATTAATAATAGTCTGTGAAAATATCACAGACGGTTATTCATATAAATTGTCTATCATAGTTTCATAGCACTGATGGTAAATGGTCACACTTGTAAAACCGTCTGTGATGTAGCCATCTAGTATAGCCTCTTTTGTAGTGTTGCTATTTACAAAGCTCGCATTGCAACTAATCAAGCACAGATTTTGTGTCTCTGTGCACATAACGTACTGGGGAGCTTCACGATGATGCTCATGTTACCAGCCTTGCACAGGTCGTCGGAAGGTTCTGCAGTACCTTCAATTTCTTCTACTATATTTAAACAATAAGCCATAACATTGGCTTCTTCAACCAATCTCTTAGGAGGTTGACTGTTCCTCCTCTCTCTATCAACTGCAATGGAACGATGTGTTGGCGGCTTAACAATAGGGGCTTCTAAAATATTTTCCTTGTCGATTTTTGGTGTAGATCCTGAATCAATAACATGCTCCACCTGCACGCTTGATTGCTTCTCAACGAGAACATCAATAGATGGCTTATAATGTAACATAGCAGACTCATCAAAAGTAACACTTCTGCTAATAACCACCTTTTTAGTTTCAGGATTCCACAATTTATATCCTTTCACACCAGTTTTATAACCAAGGAAAATGCACTTAACTGCTCTAGGCTCTAATTTACCGTTATTAATATGAGCATAAGTAGGATAGCCAAATATTCTTAAGTTTGAATAATTGCTGGAAAGACAGATCATATCTCGATTGGAGTGTTCTTATCAATAGCCAAATTTGCTGACCGATTAATTAAATAAAGGCAGTGCAAGCAGCTTCAGCCCAATAACTCTTGGATAATCTAGAGTTTCACAACATGCAATGTACCGTCTCCATGATGGTTCTATTCATGCGCTCGGCCACACTGTTTTGTTGAGGAGAGCATAGGACGATATAATATCTCATAATATCCTCTGACTTGCATAAAGCTTCAAATTCTCTAGAATAGAACTCCAAGCCATTGTCAGTATACAGCTTCTTGACATGCTTGCCCATTTGTCTTTCAATCATAATATTCTACTCCTTGAATGTTTTGAATACATCTAATTTGTGCTTGACGAAGTATGCCCAAACTTTTCTTGAGTAATCATCAATGATGGTCAAAATGTAACATGCACCTCCAAGTGACGGAATGTGAGATTCTCCCCATAAATCAGAGTGAACATAATCTAATATGACTTTTATAGAGTGAGTCGCAATACTGAATTTCACCCTCTTTTACTTACCAAAGACACAATATTCACAAAACTTCAACTTGTCAATGCTTTGACCATCAAGAAATTCTCTTTTGCATAATTCTATCATTTCAACTTCACTCATATGCCCCAGACACATATGCCAAAAATTATTAGCATCAGAATCAGATGATTTATTTGAGGCAACAGTAGCATTACTTGAAATTGTAGTGCCTCGTAGATGATATAAGTTGGCAGCCTTTATATCACCATTCATCACAACAAGAGAACCTTTGGTAACTTTCAAAACTCCACCTCTACCAGAATACTTGTACCCTTTAACATCAAGAGTACTCAACGAGGCAAGATTTTTCTTCAAATTCGAAATATGATGAACATCCGACAAAGTTCTGATGGTGCCATCAAACATCTTGATCTGGATAAAACCAATGCCTGTAATCTTGCATGGTCTATTATCACCCATCAACACTGATTCACTTGGCGTAGCTTCATAGGTAACGAACCACTAGCGGTTCGGGCTCATATGGAAAGTACAGACTGAATCAAGAATCCATTTATCACTGGTTTTGGAACCACAGCAAAGACAACGAGAACATCTCCATCAGAACCTTCTTTGGTGATAACGATGGCTTTAACTTCATCATCTTGTTGATCATTTTTGAAATTGTTATTCCTCTTCTACTTGTTCTGCAACTTCCAGCACTTGGATATGTCATGATCATTTTCTTGCAATACCTGCATGACTTTCTATTTTTGGATTTAGATGTGCCTCTGTATCTGCTTTTGCTTCTGCCTTTTGAATTATCGTTTGAGCTCTTCTCATATTGCCTGCCGCAAACAGACAAACCTTCTACATGCGTACTTGAATTTTCACTCGGAACCATAAGTTTCATATTTTCTTTAGCATATAGAGTTTCATAAACTTCACTGAGAGTAAAAGTATCTCGACTATATAGAATAGTATCTGTAAAAGTAGAGTACGAACTGGGCAGAGAGCATAACAAAATAAGACCCAAATCTTCATCATCATACGTTACCTCCATAGCTTCGAGGTCTGCAACAACTTCCTTGAAAGCTATCAGGTAGTTCAACAATGAGGCACCCTCCGCCATCTTGTGGGAATAAAGTTTCTACTTCAGATGCATCTTGCTGGTCAGATCCTTGGTCATGCAAATCTGCTCCAGCTTCAGCCATAATGCAGTGGCAGATGTCTCCTTCATTACCTCCTGTAAAATATTATTTGATAGATAAAGATGATTTGAGATAAGGCCTTACGATCCTTACATTGCTTCTCATCAGTGGACAATGTGGTTGGTATCTTGTTGATCCCTAAAAGTGCATCATCCAAATCAAGCTATTATAAAATAACTCACATCTTAACTTGCTATAGAGAAAGCCTTGTGTCGCAATCCAATAGCAGAAGATCATACTTTAGAGTCGTCGTGCGGAAGAAAACCAAATTTTGTTGGTACGAATTTGTGTGTACCTAACAAAATCTCGCAAGGGAAATCTCCTGGTACGAATCTCAGGTGTATTTAGCAATTTCTATCAGAAACCATAAGAAAAAGCTTTGCAGCCGATAGCTTCCTTGAATCTGCTCTATTTTATTTCCCTTGGCCTCGGGTTTGTGTGCGCCTTGATGCTTTGCTTGCCTGCTGTGAGCTACTGCTCCTTGCTTCGTCTTCACGTGCTACTAGGAACGATCGCACGTGCGCAAACCGAGGCTGGAGACCGGACGATGCTGGATTGATGGCTTCGCCTACTGTGGACGACATCTCAGAGGATCGCTTCACTTCGGCTTTTGGTGCGCACAGTGCGGGAGGACGCCTACTGTCGCACGTGGATCAAGGCAAAGACGTGAGACTGCGCTGCAGATGTATTCGGCGAAAGCGCCGAGACGAATTTTGAAAAACCCTTACGGTAAAAATCACAAACGTTCAAAAGCAAATCACTATAATCAGAAGATATTACAATGGAGTGCTTACTCTTCCTATAAGCTACTAGGGTACATATATAGTGTGAGGGAAAAGAGTCCTACACAGAGAGGAAACCGAATCAGAGTCGGTCACTACAGATTGACACCACGCCTGATACAACATATGCATTCACCTGCCATAATACGTCTGGCATGAGACGATGAAGTGTCCTACATAGACACGGTACAAATTCAGATCAACTTCAACACATTCTATATCATTTTTTGTATGCCAAAAATAAGTATTTGGTATAGCACATGGTACAATACAACTACAAAATTCAAATTTTGAATTAGATTGATGGTGATCATTTGGGCTTTTTTTGGTGGCTTATGGCTGAAAAGCACTATAGCTGGCTGAAAAAAAACACTGTAGCTAACAGAGGCTTATTTAGCATAATTAAATATAAAAAATATGTTAGCCCATTACGTATAATACAAACAAATACGGGAAAAAAGAATCGGCAAAAAATCTCAACAAAAAGCTAAAAGTTCAGAAAAAGACGAAATTTATGAATAGTGAAAAATAAGCCGGAAACCAGAAGCTGAAGCCGAAACGATCACACCCAAGACTTCTGTCGTTGGTCCCATGTGACGACCCGCATTATTACCATGGGGTAATAACGCTGGTCAACGGATTATTATTCGTTTTAGCCGATAGAACATCGCTCTAACGAATAATAAACCATCATAGTGTTGCAGCAGAACAATAATTAGAGACAAAACACAATATTACAATAATATCGCCACGCAGGGCTAAATTGATTACAAAGCCTCAAGGGATCAATTATTACAATCTTTAGACAGAAAATATTCTAACTACTTCCTATTCAAAAACAACCCATAGAAGTGTCCACCTTGCACCTACTGCCATCCGAGTCCATGGTCGTCCATCCAAGCAATTTCCACCTGACTTGCTATTCTCTGAACTAACATGCTCCTAAGCAAAGGAAGATTTATAGCAAAAGTGAGTACAGAAGTACTCAGCAAGCGATAATAGCAAAAACGCACAGAATGATGTTCAATTACACTTCTAGGAATAACAATTCCTCTCTTCAATCTCTTGCTCATTCGTAATACTCTTTTTCATCCTCATGTTCCTCTCCAAGACTTATATAAAATAAAGGTTGTTGGTTTTGAAAGAATTCCGATTTATTAATTTAGAAAACTACTAAACATACGCATGAACAGCAAAAACCCCCATAAGTTTCCGTAATTCTCCTTTCCCGGAGACAGGCATGAATTCATGATTTGGATAGCATTGCGCAAGCTTGTATCACTTTACCCATCATCACCCTGATCCTGGTGGCTCATGGATCTCCGCAATTCTTTAGATGCGGCGCCCAGATCAGAGTACAGAACGTTTGCATCTATCTCAGTAATTATATCTCCACCCAACTATTCTCAGCCAGCGGCCCGAGGTGGTTTCTCACCCTCGCTCGGCGCCCACGGACCTCGACATAGTTGTTGGTTGGGGCGGCCCGAGGTGGTTTCTCACCCTTGCTCGGCGCCCACGGACCTCGTCCTACCCCAACACTCCACCGGCGCTAATATATGCGCCCCGCGTCCCCACTGGCTCTCTCTATCCGGGCCTGGTTTCTGCGGTCCGCGCCCCACTCTCGGCTCTCTCCCGCCTGAGTTCCTCACTGCGCCCCCACTCCCGCCTCTTGACCGGCTCGGGTTCCTGCAGTTAGTTATATTACTTACCCATGTGGAGAATATAATGACCTCGTTAGAGCTACTAATTCTGTCCGTCCTCGGACGAAATGTTGGTTGATACTTTTAGTACGGTCCGTTCACACGGATGAAGTCTGATTAACCTTATATTTTATTCTTATGCAGAGGTCCCAAGTCTGCCCCTTTGTCACCTGCCCTGGCAACCTCTGCCCACCTTCTTAATTAACTTAGGTGGCCAACTGCTTCATCAGTTGCCATCTATCTCCTTTCTCTTATCTTTTATAGCCATTGCTCGATTTAAATACTCTATTTCTTTTCATGCAAGGTGATACTAGATTAATACAAAATACTTGTTTTACAAAATATACTCTGAAGATATGTTCAAAGGAATGCTTGCCTGGAGTTCAACCATAGATTCGGCTGCAATTAGGATTGGGTGAAGTCACTCCCGCAGATTGGGTTGTCGTCTGCAATTAAATACATTGACTACAATTTAATGAATGAAAATAAAATAGAAGTGATGAGATGTCGATGTGTTTGTGCTCCTAAGGTAGGACTTCGCTCGACTTAACCCAATCACGGTAGCCTCAGTTATCTTGTATTCCATACTCCTCCTTTGACGTTATTTTATTAGCATGAAGCTGGGTTGTTTACTTTAAAGGTTAAATCCAGTCTTTTGTTGGTTTCCTACTCTCTACCTTCGCAATACAATTAAATATATACCTGCCTAATTATTGGCGAACATCAATCCTAGTCGATGTTGCGCATGCAAGTATGCCTATTTAAGGTTTGCTTTAGTCATTTGCATGTTTTTACAGCATTACTATTTAATCACAGCGGATACTTTTAATCGCCACGTGTACTCTTAACTGACAAGTACTATTTTCACTCATCATGTGTTATTCTAGTTGTCGCCAACAGTCTTAAATCCTCTGACAGCTATGAATTTATTCTAACCATTGAGAATATTAATCAGTGTATTCCTACAGTTTATAATCGGCATACAAAAGTGAGCTGGGCTTTTAAATGCGCAATACAGCGGTCTAAATAATACTCAAAATTTTATATTCCTGCTTATTAGTTTTAATCCATTAATGGTATTACATTTATTATCATACTTGAGAAATATTTCGAGTTATTAACGTAATATGTGGCATTGAGAATATGCTGAGATGCTATGGTTTAAGTAGTTAGACGAATTCCACTAAGAGTGCTTGACGGTTTTCTAATTTCTCATTTTGCTTAAACTCAGCTCCGCATTATTTATATGCGTCCCATCCTAAGGTATTACACTGACACCGAAGATTGCATTGGTTCTCAGCTTATTTCTAACGGATGTCTATTACGTGGAAGTAGTTGATATGCATTTACACGGTCCCTAAACATTTTTAGTTAATTCAATTATTTTGGCTAATTAATAAAACCAGATTACTAGAATGCATGCGTATAAATGTTCCTAATTTAGTCATTTTATTCTTTTACATATTTACTTTACCCTCTTTATTTTTCCTATTGTTTTCTTCTTTTCCTTCCGGCCGTTCCCTATTTCTGGAGTCTTCCGCTGCCAGCACCTCTTCCTCTCCTCCCCTTTTCCCACCGATCCTCAGCGCCTCCTCCCCTTCCTCTCTTTTTCCCACTGCCGCCTCTCTCTCTCTCTCTCTCGGTCTCCCTCCACACCGACGCCGCACCGCCGCTCCGGGTCTCACGCCTCCGCCCCGGTTCGTCTCCTCGACGCCCGTTCTCGAGCGCCGCCCACTCCAGTGGCTCGGCGCTGGTGAACCACGGCCGGCCGCCCTCTGCGCCTCCTCCTCCGGCGTCGCTCTAGCCCGGCCGTTCCCGTCCAGCCGTTCAGTGCTGCCCAGCCACCTCGGCCAGATCTGGCCGATCTAAGGCTTTTCCTCCCCTTTTTCTCCCCCCATTTCTTGCTTCGATTTACATGTTTGTGACTTGCTATTTTTGGGAGGTTTTGCCTAAGGGCTAGGTTTTGGGAGGCGGGTGGCCGTGGCTAACCACCGCCGGTTAACCGTCGCCGTACGCCGGGGGAGTACCGGTGGTGGCTAACTGGCGGCTCAGCCGAAGGAACCCGCAGCTGCCGCCCTCACTGGTAACCCTCTTCTCTCCTATGCAATTTCTGGTGCCATGCTCGGATGGGTTCATGTGCTCTACTGTGAAGGCGTATGGTTTCTAGTCTATGTTGTATAAATGGGATAACTGTATGATATGGATGGTGATGGTGATGAGGTTTACCTGCACGGTTGCTGGCAAGAAAGGTTAGGGTTTGGGGCTGGTGGTGGTCGCTGGCTTGCGATTGTTGACTGGTGATTCTCCTGCTGCCGTCACGGTCACCCTGCTCCCGTCGGCTTGCCTTGCCTTCACCTCCTTGGCCTTCGAGCCCACCGCGTCCGTGGATTGGTGGGAGGTTTGGGAACGCTACCTTGCTTCCTCGCCGCTCGTGCCCTTTTCTCGGTTGGGTTGTTGGTTGTATTGGCCGTGGGATGTTTTGGCTCTGTTGCTATATTCTTGGCCGTGAGGGTTTGCTGGCTGGCAGTGCTATCTGGGCATGCTTGCTCTGGCCAGGTGTTGTCTCGGTTGCTATTGTGCTATGTGGTGAGGGCTTTGACAGGTGCCTCTCGGTTATGGTTTGGGCTTGAAAATGGGTTATGGTATTTTGGCTTTGCCTTAGCTGATCCCTATACTCAAAACAGGTTTGTATAATAATGAAAATACCGTGTGATGAGCCTATGGTTGTGAGAGGTGCCGACTGGCCCCCGGACGGTCAGGTATCTCCGTGAACGGATTGCCCCGCCCGAAGTTAATCCTTAGGGCTCTGACGGCAATGCTTATTTTATCTTGCTTTAATTTCAATTAACTCTTTTGTTCGGTCTTTTTCGGTCTTAGAGTTTAGCTATTTATTCGTAAGTAAAGTAACGGTGTATCGGCAATTTGATAGCAATTGAATTCCTGTATGAAATGCTCATGTATGTATTTTTTAGGCCTTCTCTTAATATAGACATGTTCAACTATTGTGAATATTATGTTTTAATTCGGGAATGTAATCTGTATGTATGCAATGATTTATGATTGTAATAAAATTTTCCATTTACCTTGTTTCCATTACAATTGTCATTAGCCGGAGAATGAGCCACTCAAATAAGTTAATACCAAATTTTAATTTATCCCGATAATTGCGATTATTAACGTTAATGACAACGCGTAAATTAATTAAGAAACGCGGGGCGTTACATCCCACCACTTGTCAAATCACCATCCAAATACATAATAAATAAACAGCCATCTAAAAAAACTCGCACACACAGAAATACCATATACGGCTTCAATCGTGATGCAGCCTCAACGGTGGAGATATGGGTTGTGAAAGCAATGGGCTATAAATTTTACTTACAAATTCTTTGCCCATAGGGATGAATGATTTTTTTGCAGAAAGGAAGTAGCACTGTAGTGTTAACTTGTTCTTATGCTTTTTTTTAAGGAGAAAAGTCTGTAGGTAAATCAGCATGATACCCACCCACCTGCGCATAGTTCTTATGCAGATCTCCCAAAAAAACTCTCTTGAAGCAAACTGGAGGCTAGGACGACGAAAGCATTGCTCGTTGCCATGCACTACACCAGAAATGAACATATACCACCCCTTTGCACAAGATGCCGCAGCTCGCTCACAATTGTCATGCTCAGTGCAGCAGAACCGCACATCTGAGAACAGAGAACTTTATTTCTTGTAGCGGTCTGTGGAGATGAACATGCAGGTTGGCACAACCCCGGCGGCAATTTGTAATATCTGACAGCTCAATTAGATTTTTCTAGTTAGGAGGTCCCAATTCGTAAGTCCTAACTCATCCCAAAAGGGCAGCTCTTGCAGCTTTGCAACACTAAGAATCCACTGCAAGGCCCCAGAAATGCATCAAGCCTCCAGGTTGATGCACAAAACTTTAGGAAACCACACCCCTCAAATCTATTACTTCATAGCCCAATATAACATGTTTGTTTGCTCCTTACTTCTCCAGAACAGAAGCTGCAAAAGTAGTCTCAACAACCAAGAAAGCATAACTGCTTTACTGATATGTTTTCACTAAAAAAAATCAACAAATATATGGAGGGCCATCATGTGTTCAAACTTGACACTAACATGTTGCTCTTACAAGGCAACAGCACCAAGCTAGCAGCCTACTCCATCGGCTATTGCTATCTTCGCATGACACGGAATTTTTCTCGCTTGCGGAAACGCTCAAGCAACAACTCATCAGTAGCAGCTTCTCTACGTCCTGCACGTGCACCATCTGGATTGTTAGTGTTTGTTGCTTTTCCACCAGTTTCATTAACCTGTGAACCTTGATCTTTGTACAACTCAGGATGCTCTGCATTGTAAATAAAATAATTTAGTACACTTAAATGAGAACATAACAAAGAGTACATGATATCTATGATATGACATTGTTCGTGTTTCTTGACAAAAGAGCTCAAAAATGACATCACCACCATTGCATTTCCCATACTACGTGAATTTGCTGCAGCACAGAACGTTCCGCAAGTTATTTGCAATTTATATTCTACAATGGTTAATGGATTACTTCCATGCTAATTCAACAATCAAGGCTAGTGAGGGCAATCTATCTGTATTAAAGAAAATTGAACATTGATATTCTTATTGTCGACATGAATACTCGTGCTAGAAGTCCATTGAGTATTACTTAGGCCAAGAGATTCTCACAGAAAAAGATATCTTAAGACTGAAGCTATAAGGAAATATCTTAGAACTAGAAATAACTATTGCCATTGGCTAGAAGTGTTGCTCTGCAACTGATCACCAGCTGGCAGCAGGCACTGGTGTTCAAAGTAATGGTGTTCAAAGTAATGGTTGCGCAAGAAAACAGAAGTGAAATATAATCAAATAGGAAGATAAGAACAAAGGCAGGACATTCAGGGTAGTCTGAACATAATAAGAGTTCAAAGTAATCTCTTAGGAGTTTGGAAGAATATTATCCATGGTTTAGATTTTGCTGCACAGGATCAAGTGGAATGTCAAGTTGGCATCTGATATGCTAGAATAGGAATTTCATTATATTTCCTTATATTCTTTTGTATTTTCTTATATGTTCATAGCATATTCCCTTATAATATCTCTTTGTACTCTCTATATATACTGTCTATTGGACCTCACAAATATACATATAATATTCATAACATGGTATCAGAATTATGGCAAGAACAGCCATCCCGCCGCCGTCCACTGTCTCGTCGCAGACTTCTTCAGATCAGATCGGGCCATCCTGCTGTCGTCTTCAGACAGCCGCCACCGTCATCTTCGATCTAACCTCCGCACCATCCAACGCCGCCTGTTAGACTTTGTTGCCTTAGTCATCGCACAGTCTAGTGTACGATCCATTCTCGGAAATAAAGCTCTATGGAATGAACTACAGGTTATGGTCTTCAATCATGGAGATCACGCTCCATGGTCTCCGCCTCTGAGAACATATTACCAGTGCACGACCTTGTCCGCCACCGCCGGTTCAGCCTCCTCCCAAGCAGCCTACTTATGCACCTCTTTCAGAAGATGACGCCGCCAAAGAGGTAGAGGCTGTCGTTGCTGATGAGACCTTTCAGAATATCATTGACACTTTTGGGCGCTATTGTGCTGATGAAGCTCGTGTTCGAGTTATCCTAGTGATCAGCGTCCACGACTCTATCCAGCCAGACATTGTTGGTCTACGTTCCATCGTCAGATCTGGGAATACTTGCGCGAGCGATACAAGTAGAGCAGCGATGCTCAGTTCTTTTCGCTTCAGCATGAGGTGAGACACTTCGCCAAGAGGACTCCTCCGTCGACAACTTCTTCTGAGCCCTGGCCAGTCTTTGACGCCAGCTGGATGAGCTAGAATCTCCGCTTTACCAAGAGTGTCATAAAATGCAGAAGGCGGATTGTGATCACCACGATCCTGCTCATTTCGTCATGCCTCACCTCGAGGTAGAACATGTCCATGTCTCACCTCGAGGTAGGACACTGCTTCTTCCGTATGTGGATGGCATGCTCATCACATGTGATGACTCCTTATTCATCACATATGTGAAGAAGCAACTCCGTGAGCAGTTTCTGATGATTGATCTTGATTCTGTTACGTACTTTCTTGAGATTGAGGTCACTTCCACGCTTGAGGGCTACTATCTCTCCCATCAGAAGTACATTCAGGATCTTCTTGATCATTCTGGTCTGCACTCGCACTGCTAAGACTCCTATGGAGTTACCTCTTCAGCTTTGGGCCACCGATGGTGATCTTCTCGAGGATCCTACTCGATATCATCTTGTTGGGTGTCTAGTGTATCTTGTGAGCACTCGTCCTAATGTTGCTCATGTTCATACCCTGAGTCAGTTCATGGATCATCCTACTCACCTTCATTACAGTCACCTTTGGGTTCTTCGCTACTTGTGTGGGATTATCTCCCGTCGTTTTTTTCCCTAATCTTTCGTCGTTTGTTTTTCCCTAACTCCAACTCACTACAGCTTCAGGCGTACTCCGATGCGACCTGAGCTACTGATCCTTCTAATCGTCATTCTCTTTCTACTTACTGTGTTTTTCTTGACTTCTCATTGATTGCCTAGAAAACAAAGAAGCAAACTGCAGTTTTCCGTTCGAGTGTAGAGGCTAAGATGAGAGATATGACAGTAGTGACAGCAAAGGTTACCTGGTTGAGTGGCTACTTGCAGATTTTTGAGTGCCTGTGATGGGACCTACAACTCTTATGTCTGACAGTACATGTGCTAACAGTATTGCTCGTGACCTAGTGAAGCATGAGCTCACCAAGCACATTGGTGGGGATGCTTCATACACTCGCTCACATGTGTAAGCGAGCGTACTTGTTTTATAGTTTGTATCCTCAGAGCTACAGATTGTTGACTTCTTCACGAAGCTACAAATTAGAGTACAACAATTGATACTTAGTGTATGTGATCCACCATGAGTTCGAGGGGAGGTGTTAGGATAGGAATTTCTTTGTATTTCCTTATATGTCTTTATATTTTCTTATATGCATATGGCATATTCCCTTATAATATCCCCTTGTACTCCCTATATATACTGCCTATTGGGTCTTATAAACATACACACAATATTCATAACATGATACACACATCTTGCATAGAACAATTTATATGTCACCTACAAAATAATCTATATCAGATGACTTTAACATGTAGTGAAATTTTGTACGATAGATAAGTATAAATTAAATATTACAAAATTCTCTTTTTCCAATTTTAATCCTACCACAGAATCACAACTAGCAACATTTTATACTTTTTGAAGGTGTTCCTGCAACAGTTTATGACGTCATCACAACATAAAAATTAAAGGAATAACCTTGAAAAAGTATATATACAAACCTCTTCGCAATTTTTCATCATAATCTCTACCGCGATGGAAATAATCAGCACTGTAACTTGATGGAATTTTTGGATCTGATTTTGTTTTACTAGCAAGCCTTTTCTCTTGCAGCATCTTTTTAGCTGCCTCGGTTTCTTCAATGTTTCTTAATTTGAACCTGCAACAATCAAGAAATAATGATAACATGAAACTGTATAGAGCTGTATGCCCACTTTTAAAGAAGCTCTACCACCAAAATAACAGTGCATGATAATGCACCAAAATATGTTAACAATATTAACAAAAAAGAAAGACCTTTTAGGTTGTATTAAGCCCACAATGTTGACACTTGACAGATCTTCCAAATCAATAGTCACAATTTGATCAGACCATCATAGCATAGTTTAAGTTTTGACTGAAGCAATGGTTAATGAATTTGTAACCACACTGACATAATTTCTCATATCTATCAATCACAAAAACAGGTCTTCTAAATCAATAGTCACAATTTGATCAGACCATCATAGCATAGTTTAAGTTTCGACTGAAGCAATGGTTAATGAATTTGTAACCACACTAACATAATTTCTCATATCAATCACAAAATGGCCACAAGTCTTTAACTAGAATACTATATTATTGAATAATAGAATAAGTCCATTTTACAACCCTGAACTTTGCAAGTACACTTAACACCCTCAACTACAAAACTAGGTATTTAACTCCCCCCACCAAATAAACTTACAAAATCGGGTCAATTTGCACCCTAAGGTGGTTTTGATGAGGTGGATCCAACTCAACGATGTTGACATCCACATCATCAACCACCCCCCCCCCCTCCCCTCCTTCTCTCTCTCTCCTCTTTCTTTTTCACGTCATCCTCCCTCATTTCATTTGGATGCCTGTCAGCAACAAACAATGACATGGCTGCCAATATGGCAAAAAAAACCACCCTGAGTTGGATCCCCGTCAACAAAACCGCCTTAAGAGTGTAAGTCGACCTGGCTTTGTAAGTTTATGGTGTTAAATACCGGACTTTGTAGATCAGGGTGTAAAGACTTAAGTGGACATTTTGCAAAGTTCAGGGGTGTAAAATGAACTTATTCATTATTTTCTGTTGCACACACCTTTCACTACTACTATTTGTGTCACAGCGTGAAAGGATTTCTGGCCAAATTATCTAGCACAATACAAAATGTTAATCAGATTTCTGTCAAATAAAAGGTGTGATAGACAAAAGGTTGGATCTTTGAACAATCGTGGGTTTCAGAGCATGCCTGTAGATGATGTCTGTCAAACATTGGCTACAAACAAAAATAGTATTCTGAAGAAAAAAAGGAAAGACGAGCAAATGTTGTCCTGAAAGAATATCTAGCTCCTACCTATAGGGCCTCAATTCAAGCAATGGAATATTATTTGCTACTGATGCTACTCAGAATGTTGCTGCTGCTACTGATGCTATTCACATAACAAACTTCATAGTAGTACCAAAACCAAATTTAGATAAGCAACAAACTTGATTATTTTACTAAAAATTATACGTCCACATGAAAATTTACGCAGGCCAATGCACTAACACAGACATTAATCACACACTGAGGCCTCAAAGTGCAAAAGAGATATGTCCACAGGTTGTTGCATTTGTAACAAGTTTGGTTGCCAATTAACCTGTACCCCCATTAACAAGTAAATCAGAATAGTTATTATAATGCATTGCGTTTTTTAGGTACCCTCCCCCTCTGAATTTCAACACAAAACATACTATTCAGCACAACCTTGGCAAGTTTTACTCTAAACAAGGACAAACAAAGGGGTGCAAGAACTCACTCGATTGGCAGCTGAACTTCAGCAATGCCGGTGGTCCACTGTGTTGAGCTCTCCTCGGAGTTCTTCTTCCTCACCTACAAGGAAACAATACACCGGCAACATCATTACGGTCCACAACACCACGGAGAATCTCACCTTGAGTAGTGCAACGAAGCGCTATTGAGCCACAAACCTTGAGGTGGTCTGGCACGGTGTAGAGCTCATCCACGTGGTCCTCCTCCTTCTTATCATTCACCTCAATCTTCTTGCCCCTCTTCTTTAACAGCTCGTTCTCCACATAACTCAACCTTCAAATATCAGACCCACAAACGAGTCAATTCCGGCATCAAGATGAAGCATGGCAAAAACCACATATACAAGCACAACAGTGCACATGTTGGGGTCCTCGATGGTGACGGCGGTCTCCTGCGCGAAGGTGTCCTGGAGGACGAGGTCCTCCTTCTCGGCCTCGCCGACGGCAGCCGCCCCGCCGCCGCCTCGTCCACGGGCGAAGGACCCGTCCGTGGTGGATGCTGCGGAGGCGGCGGCAGCGGGGTCGGCAGGGATGCCGCCCTTCCTCTCCCGGAGCTTCTGCATGTACTTGATCTCCTCCAGAGCGACTCTGCCAGGGGAAGGGGGGAGGCATCAGCGAGAAGGCCCACAGAAGCAAGAGGGAGGAGCAGGCTGGAGGGAGGGAAGTGTACCGGCGAGCGTCCTCGTCGTCGGAGTGGTCGGCGGCGTCCGGCTCGTAGCTCCGCTTGCGGAAGTTTTTCCGCATGGTGGTTGGGCGGTGCTGGGCTCGGACCGGTTCCGGCAGATTTGGGAAGTTGCTTGCGGGAGGAGCGGCCGGCGGCGAGGTTTGCAGATGGGGGAGGTGGGATTTTGGATTGGAGGGCTCGAAATCGTAACGGAGTGCTTCAGGCAGGGCTGGGTCGGGTCGGGTCGGTAGCGCACAGGACATGAACCGGGATCGAGCCAAGTCTGGGCCCGGTACGCGCGTCTTCCCCATGGCTGCGGGTGTTCCGGTCAGCGGGCTTAAGGGCATCTCCAATGATTATAGTTAGCAACTAACTATAAAACTTCCACATCATTTATATAGTACACACTAAAGCTAGCATTCTGCTTACATGCACACACAGAATTTATAGAGGCTACCTCGTTTGGCGTTATAGACTAGTGCTTAAGGAAGAGCTGGCTCGATTTTTTTTGCATACTCTCTTTCCTCCATATAGGATATATGCTGATGTGTACATGCATATAGCTAGCTGACTCAGACCATTGGAGATGCCCTAAAAGGTCTGATCATATTGGACTGTTTGAAGAAAATAAAATACAATGTAAACGTCTGACTTGCCTACTCATTTCACTCTCATCTCACTTCAGAGATAAAGTAAAAGTTATAAACGTATCACGCATCCAACTCTTCTTTCTTCCGCCTTGCGCACATATCTGTCCCTCACTTTCCTCACAGCTACCGTTCTCCTTTTAAAAACCACTTCTTTTCAGTCACTACTATTCATTTTTAATCAAAAGCCATTAGCTATAGGTCATAAAATAGAGTCGCTTCTTCGTGTTCGAATTTCATAGGCCCCATTTGCAACAAGGAAATCTTTATCTATTTTCAGGAGTTGAATTGTTTTCGATAATTTTTTTATAAAATTCATGCATTTCAATTAGGCCTGGACTTGAAACCCTAGGAAAAGAAGGCAATCAGGATTCGAATTCACCAAATTAGGGCGGCGCTCCATCCAGCTTCAAGCTCCGGCTTATGGTTTCTGGCTGAAATTGTATGGTAACAACTGTTAGCTTTTTCTGAGAAAAATAAGAAAAAAAATAGAAAAGGTATTGAGAAAAATTTTAAAACCGTTATATCGTTATGGACAATACAAATGAATAAATAAAAAAAGGCAAAAAAAACCAAAATAAGCTAAAATAAGTCAATTTTAGAAGTTGATACGTTTCAAATGACTTCTGACCCAAATAAACAGAAAGCTAAAAAACAGAACCTGAATCTGTTTTCGAAGCCCGTGCTAGAGGAAGGGGTGGCGTGGGATATGGAAGCTACAGTGGAGGTGGGCTAGCAAGGCGATGATGGCGGTGTGCTGGAGGAAGGTGAGTGTGACATACTACAAATTAACAGAGCGTTTGATCCCCTGGACAAAGTTTGGGACAATCTTGGGAATCTTTTGTCTTGATTTGAAGGATGTTCCACAGAAAAAAAAAATACATATCTTCGTGGATTATCATTCGCTACTGTCGAATGCTATTTGATAAAAGAGAAATGCTAATATTTGAGATGAAGACGAAAAAATTGAAAATTTGCGACGGAAGCTTATACATTTTAATTCTATCGTATCTCCCATCTTCATTCAAATAGGTTGACTAGATCAGACTGACATATGAACGGGAGGCATGATCACACGTAATACCAAACCCAGCACTCCAGTAATTTAACTCCAAGCAAGTAGACAGAAGCAATAATTTATCGATCAATTCGGTTAAAATGAAGTAGACTATTTGCATGCACCTAGTATAAGGGTGTGTTCTATTTGGCTGGTGCTTATGGTTGTGACCGATGGCTTTTAGTCCTAACGTGAGCGCTTATACAAATGAATTGAATACCGATAAATCGATAAGCCGCTTCGAAACAGTAGCGAAAAAACCGTCTAGTTTATTTGTTCGGAAAAACCTATAAGAGTATGTACAATAGTAGTCGTCTATAAGGTATCCACGTCAACAAAAGACAGCCCGATAGACATCCTTTACAATGGATTGTCTTTAGTATAGTCTATAACATCATTTTATAAATATATTTCTCTTTAGATTCGTATTAAATCCACACATCGATGTCTCTCTCCTCACTCCGAAAACACCGTCACCATCCTCCATCCCCTACCTTGCCATCGAGCCAGACTCCCCTCCCTCGTCGCCCCCTCTCCACGCCTCCCCTCCCTCGCCGCTGTGTCCTAAGCTCCCACTCGCCTTGCTCCTTCCCCACCTCACTCTCTCAACACGACCGGTCGCCACCTTCTCTTCCCCATCCCCTTACCTCACCACTCCAAGTCATCGCCGATTAGATCTGAGCAGCCGACATCCACATGTAATAGATCTAGACCAGCTACTCAGATCTAAGCCACTGGCCTCTAGATCCAAAGCTCACCATCGTGGTTGGTGGATGGGAAGGCCAAGCTCGTTGTGGTTGACGAATAGGGAAGATCAAGCTTGGCCTGCATCCAGATGTGCTTTCTTCGTCGACCGCAATGGCTTTGCGCCATGGTCGTAGTTTCCTAATATCCAGGCCCACAAACCACGTGGGGAGTAGATGAACTCCATACAACAACGTCAAAGTTGTCTGTTTGTGCCTACATTTGCATGCTGAAGTCGACTAGTACTTGGTCGATGATCTCCCCTCTCTCCTCGAGGTATGCACAAATTCTAACTAACATGGGCTATAGTCAACCTACGTGGGCTTTTGGCCCTAACACAAATGCTTATGCGAACGAACCTGTTTGACGCGAGAAATTGCTCACAGAAGTGACAGTGTACTAAAGTACACAAAAATAGATAAACACAATAAAAGATAGGGAAAACATGTATTTATTCATTCATTTGAGAAGAACAAAATTACAAGTTCTTTTTATATGTATGCACTCTGTAGCCCGCTTTGCGTAGCAGATCTGACATAGATGATGTGGTGTCCTAGTTCCCGGGGCCTCGGAAGGCTCCCAGTTAATTACATCCGCAAGGTAGACCTGCAAAATACCTCCGATTAAGCTACGCATTGGTCGTTGTCTTTAGTCCTCGCTTTTTTATGTTCTCCATGCAAGGATGAATGGTTAATGAAGATGTGGGCATTGGTATATCCACAGTTTCATTGGTCTATAGGGCCGTTGATAGCAAGGTCGTCATACTAACCGCGCCCGCCCATGCCATTCGACCTCATCGGTATCAAACTGACACAACAGAAGTGATTTGAAGTATGCATGATTAACATCTAGCATGACCATCTGACGATAATGGCAGCAAGAATCGATGTCGAGGACATATCAGTAGTCAAGGATCACATGGTCGAAATCCACCGAATGTCGCACGTGGTCATAGGTCATCACAGTCGGAACCCAGTGAGAAATGTCTATGGTCAAAATCCATCGGATGTAGCCATGGTCGATAGTCACAATGGTCGAAACCCATCAGCAGATGTTCAGGGTCGGAAGTCACTGTGGTCAAACTCATTGGAGGATGTCCGTGGTTGACATTCACTCAAAACCCATCAGCAGATGTTTAGGGTCAAAAGTCACTATGGTCGAACTCATCGAAGGATGTCCGTGGTCGATAGTCACAGTAGTCGAAACCCATCGGCAGATATCCGTGGTCGAAAGTCATCATGGTCGAAGTCCACCAGAAGATGTCCGGGGTCGAAATCCACTATGGTCAAAGCCTAGTGGAAGACGTTCGTGGTCGAAATCCACTGTGATCGAAACCCATCAGAAGGCGTCCGTGGTCAAAATCCATTTGGTCAAAACCCATCAGAAGGCGTCCGTGGTCGAAATCCACCATGGTCGAAACCCATCAAAAAATGTCTGTGGTCAAAATCCACCATAGTCGAAACCCATCGGAAGACATTCATGGTCGAAACCTACCGGAAGATGTCCGTGGTCAAAATCCACCATGGTTAAAACCCATCAAAAGATGTCTGTGGTCAAAATCCACTATGGTCGAAACCCATCAGAAGACGTCCGTGTTGACAGTCACGATAATCGTACAACGTACTCGTAAAGTACCGTGGTATATAGATCATAGGACGTACTCACTAAAGTATTGTAGCACGTGGTCGTAGAACGTACTCGTAAAGGTACTGTAGCCTAGAGGTTGATCAGCACCATATCACCGTGGTCGTAAAAGTATTGTAGCACCATGGGCGAACATCATGGTATCACCATGGTCGTAGGGCGTACTCGTAAAAGTACTGTAGCACCTTGAGTCGAACGGGGCACTTACGAAGCTTGGTCGTAAGGGAGTACTCGTCAGAGTACTGAAGCACCGTGATCGAAAATCTGTAGCCAAAGAAGTATGCGTACAATGGGCAGTCAACAGCACTTAAGCACCCAAGGTGATCGACACTGCTCGGGTATGATGAGTGGCCGAAGGCACTTGACTTCGGCAAGTGGTCGTATGCGTACGTCTTCAAGGAGCGGTCGGAGGCATTGGCTTTGATGAGTGGTCGGAGGTGTTCGGCTTCGACGAGCAGTCAGAAGCGTCTATCTTCGAAGAGTGATCAGAGGCACCCAACTTCGACAAGCGGTCGAAGTGCAGAGTGTCCGTCTTCGAAGAGCGGTCAGAGGCGAATGGCTTCAACTAGCGGTCGGATGCGTTTGGCTTCAACGAGCGGTCGAAAGCGCCTGTCTTTGAGGAGCGATCAAAGTGTCCGCCTTCGAGGGGCAATCAAAGCGGAGACATTCAACTTTGCGAGTGATCGCATACACCTATCCACAGGAATGATCGAAGGTGTTTGATGTTGCTGGCAGTCGGGGGCATGCTCAGAGTAAACGATTGGAGGCGCTTGACTTTGCGGGCAGTCAGAGGCGCCTATCCATTAGAAGCGGTCAGAGGCGTTCGATTATGACAATTAATTGGAGATGGTTGAATGTCGTAGGCGATCATAAGCGCTTGGACATCACAGGTGCTCAAAAACGCCTGAGCACAATCGGCAATCGAAAGCATCCGCGCTCCTCGCCGAGTGGATTACTGCAGTCATCAACTTGGCTGGGGCACTCGCCACGCATTGGGGCTAAGGGACTTCAAACTTGGTGCTTCAAAAAATGAACAACAATCTCGGCGTTTTTGGCACCAGGGTTATGGGTTGCAACTCGATGAGCCCCAGGGCACCTGATTGGTGGTGCTACTAGTAGCGGTCATAGTTGCTTGGTGACGTTGCCCTCGTAGCCGCTGTTCATCATCTGTAGACAAGCTAGATACAGAAGGAAGAGAGGAGAGGATGTTTTTTTTACCATTCTGAACACGGGATGCCATGGCCTTCGCTTGTATAGATCGTTTCCTCAAGCCTTTCCCTGGCTTCTCCTTCCTTCTTCTTTGGATCTTCTCCATAGATCTCTTCTTCACGTACGCATGTTAACGGTGTTGGCATATCTTCTCTTCGTTCTTCTCCTTCTTTGCCTCCATCCTCGCCTCTCTCCTTTTCTCCCTCCGTCCTCTCTTCTCCCCTTTTTTCCCTCTGGTGAGCAGATGTGCTTCCCCTTTTATAGGCGTGGGTGAGTGCCTAAGCATCATACGTGGCTCCCACACGATGCCGATCATGCCATTTGAAATTGAGATAAGATTCCTGATCGACTACGGATTAGTTACCTTCCGGAACTTTGCTTCCTATATCAAAAGATTTGTTAAGGATTACTTCCATCGGACGGGGATACGATGCGATCATCTTTCCATTGTGAAGACGATGCATTCTGAATCAATCTTTTCTTTTCATCCCTAGGCATAGGTTTTCATAAATTAGCTATGCACCTTGCAATCGGTCGAAAACATGGTCGTATGAGGCATGGCGCCACGGTACTCATGGCCGTGTGAGGCACGGCGCCACGGTTGGCACAACGTGGTCGTAATGGCCAGTCGACAAAACGTGGTCGACCCAAACGTAATTGAAAAACATACTCGACACCCCATGTAGTCGAAGACGTGGTTGACAAAACGTAGTCGTAGCAGGTGCTCGAGCAGGCATGGTCGTGGTATGTGCTCGAGTAGGCGTGGTGTAGTACGTGCTCATCTCAACATTGTCTAGTAGGTGCTCGTCTCAACATGGTCGTAGTAGGTGCTCGAGCATGCATGATCATAGCACATGCTCGTCTCAACGTGGTCGTAGCAGGTGCTCGAGCAGGCATGGTCGTAGTACATACTCGTAAAAGCACTAGGGCACAACGATTGGTGGTTGTAAGCTTAACGTGTTTGAAATAAGAAGCCGTGGTCGACACAACGTGGTCAAAATGGCCGTGGTCGAGCGGCCCTGATGATGTAAGGCGCGACACACCGACCACCTTACAGCTTTGTTTCTCATCCCGTTTTATGGCTCGATTATGCCAAAATTCTTACCCAACATATATCTCGTTGTTTGCCCCGATTTGCACAAAATCTCATCAAACAAAACTTAATAGTGATAAACCGATAAACTATTCGAAACAGCAGCGAAAAACCATTCAATTTATTTATCTAAGAGAATCTATAAGTTATAGGCTAGAAAAAAAAACGGACCTTAAGACTTGCTGGCAGCTAACCTATTCAACACAGCGAAGCCAATAGCAACGGTCAACCCTCAACCGCTCGCTTTCACCGCTCCCTAACGAAGGTGAGTAGGACAGGAAGAAACGATACTAAAGTCAAATGCAAGCAGCTAAGGAAGCGTCCAAAAACTTCTAGAAGTGAAAAAAAATCCTCACGTAGACAGAAGACTCATCGCAGGTCATCGATGGATCACGACGGCAGCAGGATTTGACTTTGACAGGACAGGTAGAGCAGAAGACAGCATGGCTGCGGAATCATAACTTTGCTTTCCGTCCGACCATTACTGCGGGGCATCTCGGTAATTCCCTCTCCGCGCACGCACCCTCTGCATCCTTCTTCGCCTTTTCCTACTCGTTTCGCGTGCGCTGCCAGTGCTCTTGTTCTTCCCCCTCCGCTGCAAGCTTCCAGAAAGGAGGCAAGGGAAAAGCGAAGGGGGGAAGAAGCCAGGCCAAACATCTCTTCTCCAAATGCTTTGCTGATCTCTCTCTCTCTCTCTCTCTCTCTCTCTCTCTCTCTCTTCCCTTCTCTTCTACATGGCACGCGCCCTCCCTCTCAGCATCGAAGCGGGGGAGATGGCCAGGTACGCACGCTGCTCTCGAGCCGCTACAGTTCCTCTTGTTCGTGCTCAAATTTCTTTTTCGTTTCGGCTGCTTTGTTCTGGGTGATAGGCTTGCGATTCTGCTGAAAAGTTTGTTTCTTTGGGAGTTAGGGCTTAGGTGGAGCCGCGGATGTAGCCGAAAATTTATTTTGGAGGTTTATTAATCTGTTGTTAGTAGCTCAATATATGTTCAGGCCTAGATTGCGGATTAGTATCGATCAGCTCTAGATCGTGCTCTAGCTAGCGGAAGTGAAATGATCTCGCGTGTGCTGTGAGCTCTCTTCTCTGGTTGTTCCTTCGATCTTTGTTACGAGGAGAAGAGAAAAAAGGCCAAGGTTTCATGAGCTTGCTCTCTCTTGTCTGGCATGTGGGCCACACCTGCTGCATTGAATATGATGTGATGTGAATGTGATAAGCACGGGTTACTTGTTCCCGGTTCCCCTCCTAATCCCATGCACAGACACAGGTCACGGGGTTCCATTTGGGAACTTTACTCAACAATGTTACAACATGGCCAACCACGTCTTCCCTCTTTTAATAGCTCTTCACCTTCGCCTTTGTACCTGTTAGAAATTACAATCCTCTTTGCAGCTTCGCACATAACTACATATAAGATCTATCTATCATTGATGATCCAGTTTCCTCATATCTCCCATTGATTACCCTTCTTTTAGATTTACCCACTGATTGGTATTCTCTATTGCTCCAGATACTTTTCATGATCACCTGTCTTTTGTAACTAACTCGCATGACTCCATCTTAAAGTGATATCTCATCATCTTCGAGTTCAAACGACCTCATATATATTAGTTTTTTCTTTAAGCCAGTAACATACTGAACATCCATCAATGTATGATGTGCTCTATCATATATCTCTAATATAACCATTCTCACCTCAATAATTGCATACTCCTTGCAATTTGCCAACTGAATAGTTCCATGTGCTAGGTGTAGAGATCCTTTATCAAACATCTCCCTCGCTGAACATACATGAAAGCAACAATCTAAATCTAATATCCATATATGAGAAGTACATGATTGACTGACAACAAGTATGTTTGAATTATCTTCCGCTACCGCCACTGAGCATGCACCCTTTATTTTCTTCAAACTCGGACAAAATTTTATCATGTGACCTTACTCGTCACATATATAGCACACACATGTACCCTTGCTCTTGCCCTTCTTCTTCCTATGATTATTGCTTTTGTCTGCAATTCTTATGGCAGCTAATGCTTGATCACCCGAGAATGAAGATTTTGATGGTTTCTTCAAGGATTCCGCCTGCAATAGGTATGCAACTGCCTCGTTAAAGTTGTGAGTGTTTTTTTCAACGAGAATATTCAGCGCCAATTGCTCTATAATGGTGGTAGAGATGATGCTAGTATAACGACCTTGTCGTTCTTAGTTTTCTCATCCACACTAGTTAGCTAAATGATAAGGTTATTGAAGACATTGAGATGGTCAACAAATCGTGTGCCTTCCTCCATGCGCAACTTATACAACTGTTGCTTCAACACCCACCGATTTATTTGTGACTTCGCCATATACAATTCTTCGAAGTCCTTCCATAATTTCTTGATAAAATTCCTTGTATACCACTGAGAGTTAACCTAATCCTGGATTTGCCACTAGAAAAAGTTCGGTTCCCTGTATGCTACTGAGTTTCTTGTGCCCCTTCATGCCACCATTGTCACTTCCGTTAGATCACATTGTCATTAACCTCTAAAATGTTGTCAAAATTTTCTTAATATGCCCAAAATACTCCTCGTCCTCAAAAATGTTGTCAATTTTCCCAATAGGCCCAAAATACTCCTGGTCCCACATGGTACCACATTGCACTTCTTCCTCTTCCTCTCTCTTCTCGCTGACACCAAGACACCTCGAACCCAACCATGGCAAGAACCCAGCCACACGTGGCGGCGTCCACCACCACGCCCTCAACATGCCCCACGTGGCCACAATGCCGGATGAACTTGCGCTCCACGAGCACCGCTCTGTGGCGGCGTTCTCCACGACGAGGATGAGGTGGTCGCCGCCCAATGCCACGAGCTCGACAAAGTGGGACCGGAAGGCCGAGAGTGGGAGAGTTGGGCAAGAAGATTGTAGAATCCCTTGGAGAGGTCGGCAAGCTTGAGCGGCCAAAATCTCCTGCCCAAATGCAAAAAAAAAAATCCTCAAATCTAAATTCCAAACCCCTTACCTCATCTCCATGGTCGCCGGCGGTATTGGCAAGATGACCACGCCACCAAACCACCGTCCTACCCACGTGTCCAGACCCTTATCCTCGTCTTCCTCCTGACGCCGCTGCGCCATATTGATTTGCTTCCGCGAGTCAGTGAGCCCACGGTGCCACGTGTGGGTCTCCCTTCAAGGCCGCCTCATCGAAGCCGAGGAGGTGAGGTCCGTTGCTGTGGCCACACCTGGCCTCCCTCTAGATGAGGTGATGGCATGGGAGCTCTTCAGCCTGCTCCACTGTGTGCTTCGGCTCAGGAGCGTGGCCGGTGGTGTAGGGGGAGAAGAGCGAAGGCGGTCGAGGGCAAGGGACGACGTGAGGAGCGCACTCTGGTGGGTAGGTGGGGTTGCGGTGGCTAGGAGAGAGAGGAGAGAGAGATAAAGGATGAAGCTGAAGAAGAGAGGAAGAAGAAATGGAAGAATCGAAGAAGGGCAAAAGTGTCATTTCACGGCCCACTTAACAACACTCTCAGAATGGACTGACGAAAATGGCACATAGAGGCACAAACAAGAAACTCAATGGCATAGAGGGAACTGAACTTTTTGTAGTGGCAAATCCAGGATCAGGTTAACTCTTAGTGGCATACAGGGAATTTTCTCTAATTCTTTAGTGAATTTTCCTTGATCACTGAGTATTTTAACTTATTGGAGAGACATAGACCGATTGTACTGTCAGCTTTCTGCTCTATCACTTTTCAGTCTTCTTCGAACATCTTTTCTGGTTTGCCCCTTCAAGAGCATTGATTAATCCTTGCTAGACAAGGATATCCTTCACCACATATTGCTGCACATTGAAATTTTCTCCGTCATCAAATTTCTCTACTTGATTTCACATTGTCATCGATCTTGATTTTGTACCACCTGACGCTTTACCGACCTGACAAATTAGATTAATTCAGCTTTGGCTCTAATACCACTCTTTACACTCTGATACCCCTTCTTATGTGCAACAGCCTCCGGATTGAATCAAAATTTGTGAGATACGGCATGAGTGTGCATGGTATCAAGAACGAAGTAGATAAATGTCGTAGAGAGAACCGAAATAACAACGTCAAAGCAATCACGATGAGAGAGAAAAGATTTGTCGAAGTCAACTGCAAATTTCTTAAGTACAACCTCAAAAGAGTACAAGGGATGTTGCTCTCACAACAAATTCCATAAGCATAACCTCGAAAAAGTATAAGGGATTGTCGCTCTCTCACAACCCTCTTGAATCTTTTAAGACCCTTAGATCCTTATCCTATACAGTAATCTAGTGCTAAAAAAATAACCTAGCCTATAAACCTCTCGTGCGCCCTCTGCTTTGGATGAGCTCCTCATGCTTGGGTTGCTTCTTGGCTTGGGTGTTAGATTGAACTTTGACCGCATGCGTAGGTCCAACTAGGTTTACTTCTCGGGTCTCAAGTCCAAACGGGCTGAATACAACTAAGCATACGGGTTGCCGCATACAAGCCCTAAAACAACAGCCTTATAAGTGGTATTGTGCCTTCTCACCCTAAAAGACTAGTCCAATGGGTGAGATCTTCCTCACACTTATAGGTTGTGTTTTTTTCTTGTCACAATCGATATGGGACTATTCCCAATATTCTCCCTCACACATCGGGTGTGCATTCCTGCCTCAACAACCATGAAGTTCAAGGAGATGTTCGAACATAGGCTCTGATACCAATTGTTAGATCGAACTCTGGTTGCATGCTTAGGTCCAATCGGGTTTACTTCCTGAGTCTCAGGTCCAAACGAGTTGCACATAACTAAGCCTACAGCCCACAGGCTGCCGCATGTAAGCCCTAAAGCAACAACTTTATAAATGGTATTAGGCCTTCTTCCTCAAAAGACTAATCCAATATGTGAGGTCTTCCTCACACTTATAAGTTGTGCTTTTTTCTTTTCATAACCGATGTGGGACTATTCCCAACGTTGGGTTTATATAGTCCCCCTAATTCTTCAAAGAGAATAGGAAATCTTACTCTGAAAGGAAGTAGGAATCCTAATCCTATTAGGATTGGATTCTAGGAATTCATGTAGTACTCCTCTCCAAGTCCTAAAGGAGTAGTATATGAGTCACCATATCTCAACATGTAGAAATGGATGCGTTTGGCAGTTCGGATAGGGATAGGTGTGTAAATCAGATGTAGTTGGAACATTGCATTGAAGAAAGAACATGGAGTTGGGAATTTGACCT
The DNA here is from genome assembly GCA_036346575.1 of Dendrocalamus sinicus. NCBI lineage: Eukaryota > Viridiplantae > Streptophyta > Magnoliopsida > Poales > Poaceae > Dendrocalamus > Dendrocalamus sinicus. Next base: position 32,718,112 of record CM070648.1, on the reverse strand, counting down.
GGGTGATTCAAATTTAAACCAACGCCTCATCACATGTTGAGCGGAAACAAATTTATGTGTTGTCTGGTTCATCCAGCATTTAATCCACATAACGTTGGGGGTCTGAGAAAGGTCATCTGTATTTGAAGAGGATGCATGTGCAGATATTGCATTAGTTTTAGAGAGTAAAATGCATTTCCATGTTTAAATAATGGAGTATCTTAATGACATTTATTAATTATGCTATAATAATGAACGCTATAGATTCATGTTCTCTTCTTTAGATGATCAAGATGTTTGAGGCTGCAATCTAGCACTTTTGGTTTTCTATGTGATCCTTTTTATGATATCTTATGTGGACATGTAAATGCCATGGCTTTTGCACAAAGTAGACGATGGGACTACATTAAAAAAAATTGCTTCTTGTGCATGAGAGGCATATCAGATTTTTCAGGTTATTGGTTGCGCATCTTGGTTAGACATTACTCCATAGCACTGGTTTCTATGATTTTTTTCCCTTATGCTTTTCTAGTACACAGAACAAGCATGTGACGACCTTGATTCATAAGTTAACAAAATTTGTTACATGCGAATTATGTATACCTTTTTGTTCTAATTTTGTCGTGGCTTGTAAACAGAAGTGGCGATATTGTTACAGACATGCCAAGCTCTTCAGCTGTGGCATCATGCAAGGGAATTGAACTTTCTGAGCAAAACACAAAGGACGATGAATATGCGAGTCTGGTCACACCAGCTCGACATGCAACAGCTGACATTAACACGGTAGTTTTACCTGTGCAACCAAGGTCAAGATCCTTCATTTGGTGGATGAAAGTTCTGCTTGGCTGCTGCCTTCTTATATTAGTGTCTTATGTCTTCGTGAAATGGGGAGTCCCCTTTGCCTTTGAGAAGGTGAACGCTGATATTTCTTGTACAATTCTTTTATACAGTCTTTTTCCTAACTAGAGTAATCTTTGTCATAAGATTACTCAGGGGATTAGAATTTGACTAGAGTTCCCTTTTTCTGGTTACTCAGATGATACTAGTACAATGCAATAAGACATGCACTATAATTTCACAGAATGGTGCCTTTGAAAACGAACTCAAATTGGCTTGTTGGCTGGCTCAATAACTTACAAATTTGATACGATGTTGCCTGATCAACCCGATCGACAGTTATTCTTTAGAATATTTGAATCAGCACCAGTACTCCATTCATCTTTATATATTTGGTTTTTGCAGAACCTTTCTGTTCTATATTGTTTTTTGTCACATCTGCAAAGGTCTCAATCATAAGTTCAGGTTTCAGCTTATGAAAAACTAAATTGCTGACGGTTAATAGTTTTGACTTCTATACCTCCCACATACATCCTATTATATTTATATCAGTTGGAACGTTATATGATTAATGGGTGCATACGTTAATTTTAAGTAAATTTCATTTGTAGTTTATGAAATTTTTGTCGTGTTTCTTAGCTATGCTGTGCCTATTGACTGTTTGATCTTATTCTTTTTCTGGAAATAATGGTTTGATTTATGTTAGAGAATTAAAATCTCCTATGATTATCTGGTATGGATGTTTGTTGTAGGTTCTCATGCCAATCATGCAATGGGAAGCAAGTGCTTTTGGGCGTCCAGTATTGGCAGTTGTCCTCATTGCGTCTTTGGCCCTCTTCCCAGTTATTTTAGTCCCTTCCGGGCCTTCTATGTGGTTAGCAGGAATGATCTTTGGTTATGGTTGGGGTTTCTTAATTATTATGGTTGGGACTACTATTGGCATGGTGGTACCATATTGGATTGGCTCATTGTTCCGTGAACGTCTACATGTAAAATTTCTCAGCTCCATGTTCTTCTGACATGTATTTTAGGTGCTACATCTTTTTTTAAAAAAAGGATATATGACCTAACTTTCCTCTTTCTGTGCTTCGTTTTTTCCCCTAAAAAATGCAGGCATGGTTAAAGAGATGGCCTCAGCAGATAGCTCTAATAAAACTTGCTGGTGAAGGGAGTTGGCTCCAGCAGTTTCGAGTTGTTGCACTATTCAGAATATCACCATTTCCGTATACCATTTTTAACTACGCTGTAACTGTGACAGAAATCAAGTTCAATCCTTATCTATGTGGTTCAATTGCTGGAATGGTACCTGAGGCATTCATATATATCTATAGGTTAGATACAGATCTCTACATTGAAGATTATAGTTTAGTCATCGTGCACGGTTTTGCCATCAAGATTCAGGCCATCTAAGTACCCCATTGATGTGCATTTATCATGTGATTAATGTCCTCAACATATAGTGCACTGTGTTATTGACCCTTAACCAATTGCTTTACTAATAGTTGTTCACCAATCGACTAGTTTTGCTATGCTAGTTTTCATAAGATGTGTCTGTGTGCGCGCGCGCGCTAAGTTTTGCCAATTTGGAGATTCTGGATCATTGAAAACTTGTGAAAGTAGATCTTTATATAGGACAAGGTATGTGTGCACAATTTACTTTTCAGAAATACTTTGTGATTTGCTTATGTTGTTACATTTTGATGCAGTGGGCGGTTAATACGCACATTAGCCGACATGAAGTATGGCAACTATAAGATGACACCAGTGGAGATAACATACAACATCATCTCCTTTGTCGTTGCTGTCGTCCTCACAATCGCCTTTACAGTGTATGCAAAGAGAGCTCTCAATGACATAAAAAAATCAGAAGGTATTTTAACAGAAGAAGTTGGCATCCATGCTGGCCCATCTGGACACAAAAATCCCCATCAAGAATGTTCCCACTCACATTCTGTAGCTTTGGATTGTGTTGCGTAATGGTGGTGTGTTCACTGGGAGAGTGGTACATACATGGCAGCTTCAGAGGTGGTGCCAAGTAGGATCACTTGGGCACTACTTTCTCTGAAAGAAAAGGTGTAGGTAGGCTACGGCAGAAGGTGGATGCACCCAACTAATGTGGTTTACTTGATCCATTTCGTCATGTACTTATCTGCACGGCCATACATTGAATCAACGGGGCGCAGTACTAACTGAGATGAGCTGCTCTCGGCGATTCTGTGTGTGATAGGCTGCTGTGATTGCTAGGACGTGTAACCGGCATATGTATATTTCGCTGTTGGCCGGGGCAGCCGCGGCTGCTGATGGAAATGGAACACTTTGATTGTCTGTTTATGTCGGTTTTCTATGGATGTGTCCAATGTGACGAGGAAGTAACAGTAGTGAGCATTTAAGTAGGGTTTTTTTTTTGTAATTTTAATCTAGGTGAATAATGTGACAAGGAGTAGTCAATTTATTTGGACCGTCGAGAACCATATAACATCAATTTGTTTAGGATTGGTAGCCGTAACATTAACATAAACGACGAGAGCCGTAACATCAATTTGTTTCGGATTGGAGCCGTAACAAAAGCACTACGGTGTTTTTATAGTTTTTGTTTGTTGTATTTAGTTTCTTTTTTTACAAATTGTCACATCATTTTTATATAATTTAATTTGTGTAAAACTAGTATAAAATTAATGTAAAAAGGCTATACAGAAAAGAATAATCTGCATTGGAGCATTCTTTGATGTATCACATCATATACTAATAACTAATTGATAAACTAGTGGACGAAAGCAGATGTGCATCTAACATGTACAAATTTGAGTACTCTAACAAAATAGTACTCGAATAGAAGAGGAAGAGGCAAAGTAATTTCAATGCATCTATTATATACAAATTTGAGTACTCAACAAAATAGTACTCGAAAAGAAGAGAAAGAGGCAAAGTAATTTCATCTATTAGATCACAGTAATATTTAGCAAGAAAGCACCATAGACACCACCCATTTTATGCTTCCTTAATTCGTTTCTAAGTGTAATCAATGTTATTTCCTTTTCTGTTTTTAATTTTGATTCTTTCCTAAACTCGCGCAGCTTTGAGGAATCCTTCGTAATTTTGTCAACCTTAGAGCATCTCCAACAATCCCCCTAAATCTCCCCCTAAATCAAATTATTGGGAAATTGTGTAAAAAGTCTTCTCCAACAACTCCCCTAAACACCCCCCTATTTCTATTCCCCCCCAAAACTCTCCCAAAACTTAGGTAGAAACAGGGAACTTTCAGGGGTCCCCTTTCCTATTAGGATATATTTAGGGGAGCTGTTGGAGGAGGGGACTAAAATAGGTTAACAAATTTTTTGGGCTGCCCCTAAAAGGTGTCTTTTGGGGTGAGTTTTTAGGGGGATTGTTGGAGATGCTCTTATACTAACTTTTCACTGCCATTGTGTTGGGACTTGGGACAGGAGGGGAACATAGGCTGAAAAAATAATCGCTGCTTTTCAAGGATGGAAAGAATGAATTCGTATATCTGTGTGCTTATCCATGTAAACAACTATAGTAGTACATCTTTCGAACAATTGTGTATATGTATATTACCTGGCATACAAGATCTACATCTACACATGCATTATGTATTTTCCTACTGTACACATCTGTACGCATTCAGTAGTATTTCAGTTGTTCAGGAAAGTTTCAGATTCAACCCTCTGCAACCGCAAGTACTCAAATCACCTTTCATCATCAATCAGCTGCAGCTGCAACTAGTCCATGTTGCAGAGGTGACCGGAATGCTCCTCTCGGTGTGGATGCTTCACAGCCCCTTGTCATGAGGCCATTGAAGCTTCGCCTCTGCAGTGAAGCGAATCGGGAAGCGGCAGCTCCGGTGGCACTCCTCGGCGACAGGTTCACTTGCTCCAGCGCCCGCAGCTGGAGCTCCGACGGGTAGTCGCGCACGCACCCGATCCGAGGACCCGCCCCGGTGGTCCACCTGAAGGAGAGTTGCTTCCCCAGCTGATAAGATTTCGTCTCTTTCTTGGAGTTGATCCTCTCAAGGATCTTTTCTCGCGGCACGGGCGCCTGCTCATCCCCTCTATCCTTTTCAGACAAGTCGCTGCTAAGGCATGAGGTTTCGGTACTTCCAGTTTCTTCTGATGAATCCAGCCTTGATACTTCTGGTTCCTCACATTTTTCGCTCTCCGTGCAAGTTGTTTCAGTAACTTGAGGCATCTTGCAATGGCTGGTTTCTTTAGGTTTAGCAGTTCTACCTTCATATTTGTCGGTTACTGTATCTTTGGTGCCGTTCTCTGAATGGATCCTTCTGAGACTACCCCAGAATTCCTCATCCTCCTCTGCTGGGCTCATCTGCAGCAATTTAGAGAGATGTAAGATCACAATATTATAGCGTAGCAACACCAAGAATTCTAATTTTTGATCATAATATGCCTACTTTAACATCGGTAAGATCAACCAAGTTGTCCTTCAGGAAGCTCTTGAACTCTTGGAAGTTCTCCTCCGTTGGGCGGTAGTGCCCACTGTGAGGCCAAATAGCCTGTCACCAAAAAAAACAAGATCTTTTCAGAATGACGTCTAATAAAACTGAACATATGACAAGTCATTTGGGATGTAAAAGTCGTTACAAGTACTGAGTATAAACAGTACATACCTTTAGAGTTCCATTTTCAACAACCAATCGCCCAGCAGCAGAGGTTGCCCCTCCAGCAAGAAAGCTAGAATGTTGAAATGTGCCCTTTTTCTTCTGCATTTGAGATTGAAGGACAATGTTACACAATGAGCTGACATTTCTAAGGCTGATTGAATTGTGCCAATATGAAGGTATGAGCGTATTTACCTGACCAACATACAAGCTCTTAGATGTGCTAAGAACAAAAATCCACTTTGCATCTCTCGGCCCACAAGATGTGTCGAGAATTTGATGGCTCTTCTTGTACAAGAACTTGCCGTCCTCAATTACAACTTCATAGTCCTCTCTTTCTTTCTGCGCAACTTACGTTTTTTTTGTTAGCCACCATAAATCTTCATCGTGTTCTTCTAACTCTAGTAGTCCCTTTGCTCCATGTCTGTAAACACTTACCGGACCAAGGTACTTGATGCACTGGCTCAGAAGCTTCGATCGGGAGCACTGGCCTTCAAGATTGATCTCTTTGCCTTCCCCAACATCAAGCCTGCATAACCAAACGGAGATCATTAGCTCACATTTCATTTAGTGGTCAAAATTACAAAGAGAGAAGAGTCATGCTGAGTGAGTTAGTATACTAACCAGTAGAAGAAAGGCTGCTTGCTTTCGCAGTGGAGCCAGCAATCATAGTAGTAGTGAAGGTTATGGCCGTAGCGGTGGCGCGGGTCAATCTTTTCATCAACAATTTCAGTATGCACATTAGCTCACTGCCTGGTAGAAGTAGTAGTAGTAGAACATCAATGAAACCTAAACATTTGCTACATGTTGTGCTGACACTCACCGCTTCGAGCCAGTGCTGCAACGCGAGCTTCTGGGCCTTCTCATCCTTCGACAATCCCTTTCCGACCTGAAACATGTACAAATTTGCCAAATCTTCAGTCCAATTCACCATTTTTCACACCATATACCTGACCAGATTATTCAGAAGTAACAACTGCAGATGCGAAATTTATACCTTGGCAGCTCGAGTTCTTGCTCTTGACCACTTGGACACTGCAGTCTCCTGCCTCTTGATGTCGAAGAACGACACCGAACTCCGCTTGAGCAATGCGAAATCCAGCAATTCCCACCTGGTCGTACCAAACAAGCACCAAAATTAGCACCACAAATGCGCAAATGCCGCCGCAAATTGAAGCATCCCAAGAAGGCAAGAACTGTAGGGTCCACGCACCAGCTCTGCTCCACGAGCACGGCGCAGTCGGCGAGCTGCCGGCGCGTCCGGAAGCTCTTGTACACCTTCTGCAGCTTCAGCGCCGCCGCCTCGTGCTTCGGGCTCTCCGCCGCCGAGCCGTCGACGAACCTCGCTCTGGCGACCTCCCTCGGCATCGGCGGAGCGGCGGCCTCCGGCGCGGCAATGTCGCCGGTCTTGATGGAGATATTGGTCTCCACCTGAAGAGAGCTGGAGTTCAGCTGCTCCCTCTTGAAGCTGAGTGACCCCTCGATGAGCAGCTTGCCGGAGCTCAAGGCCTTGAGGATCGTCGGCTCCGCGCCGCTGGAGCTCGCCGCCGGCGCAAGGATGCCTTCTTCCAACGGGTCGTAGTCATCAACCGGGCACGAGAACAGGACGCCCATTGCAATGACCTGGATCTTGACTCCCACCAACTGGAAGAAACAACACCAAACCATATGCTTTAGATGGTAATCTTGGTGAAGAACAAGAACAATTAGAGAACCAAGAACAAAGCTTAGGACTTCACCAACAAAGATAGGAGGAAAATGGCAACAAGAAGAAGAAAGAAAAAGGGGAAACAATAAAATGTTGCTAAATCATTGGGAGAAAAATAGCAAAAACAGCAAGAACAGAGCTTGCAACCTATGCCAAGAACCCAAAGGAGCAACGAAAAGAACTGACGAAAGAGCAAGAAACCACACATCATGAAACACCAAACAAGGAGGAAAAAACCACCATCCTTTGAGCTCAAATTTAGCAAACAAATCACAAAGGACACACTCTCTCACCTCTTGCCTAGTTAGTCTGCGTCTCCCCTCAACCAGTTTGCCAACAATGTGTGAGGTGTACTGTGCGTGTGCTGCTTCTTGGGTGGTGTTCGGCTGTTTTCCCCTTCTCTCTTGTAAACAAAACACTGGCTAGTACTTGCTCTTTTTTTTCCTGGCCTATCGATCTTATTATCCGATGTGCTAGACTGCTAGTGTAAGACAATGGCATTATATAGAGGACGACGAGCTGAGACTGGGGAGGATGGAGGAGTAAAATTTTTGCTTTTTAGCCTAAAATTTTAAAGTTTCTTATATATAGATCTCTGGAGAAAAGATTTGCAAAAAATGGACCCCTATCACGACGCCAACTCACATGGCGCCCAGGGTACAGGGCACGGTGCCATATGCTTTGGCGCCGTGAGTGGACACGTAAGATCCACGGTGGCACAGCATGGCGCCAAAGCACATGGCGCCGTGCCATCCATACACGGCGCTAACGGGAGTGGCGCCGTTTCCTGGGACTTAAGACCGAGCGCAGCCCCCGGCCCCCCACCACCCCCTCAGTGCTCTGTTCGAACAGACCGAGCAGAGAGCAGCCTTCGCCGCCGCCCGTCTCTCCCCTCCCCAAATCCATCCCAATCCAACGAATTTTCTTGCGATTTTGCTTCCAAACCGAGAAAGCAAGGTGAGCTCCCTCTCCTCCTTTGATTTGTTGCAGTAGATATGGATTATTTGAGGTACATTTCGTAGGGCAAAAGTTGAAACCCTAGATGAAATTAGTTGGATTTGGCTCGGTTTTAGGTTCGATTCGCAATAGATATGCGTAATGTATTAGCAATAATGTGTATAGATCCGTTTTTAGGGTTTGATTATTGTACGTAATGACTGAGGTATGTTTGTTTGTTGTGCTATAGATAGATAAGGTTGTGACTTTGCACCATGGTGGTACTGTGAAGAGAAATGACAATGGGGGTGTTGATTTGGAGGGCATGGAAGAGACCACATTGCTATTTAGTTCACGTCCATCGTATGGTGAGGTCATTTATCGCTTGAAAGAGAGGTTGGGATGGACAGATGAGCATGGTGATGTCGTTATGCAAGGATTGATTGATGTTGGGTCGTCAAAGGGGCCGCGTATAAAGAGATTGGTTTCGATTGGCAGCGACGGTGAATGGGATAACTATGTGGCCATTGTTTTGGACTCAGAGGTCAGAGCACCTGACTTGTTTGTGCAGAGGGTGGTGAGAGATCAATCACCTCCTAGGGCTGCATTGGATCCCAATGACTCACCGTTGGTTGGGTCACCAGATCATGAAGAGGTCGAGGTGCAAGTTGTATCCTCGGCTCAAGTATGTGAGGTTCCATTGACTCAGGTAGAAGCTGACTCTGAGGATGTCGATGACCGCTTTGTTGGTGGATTTGACGAGGAGACAGTGTTTGAGGAACCCATGGTTTGTGTAGCATCTAACAGGGTGGATGTACAGCTTGCAGGAGACGAGGCTGCTTATGAGGATGCGAGGACTGTGGACTCAGATGATGACAGACCAGTCACAGGTTTGACGTCTAACGAAATTGAGATGTTGAGAAGAATGTTTCCTTGCCGTGATCCACTAGTGTCCGATTATAATGACCTAAGCAACGCACATAGGGCTGTCGCGGATGGAGGGCAAATGCAGAGGGATGTACCTAGGCCTGGGGCTAGTATCATAATTCAGAAGGGTCATGTCTTTGAGGATATGTCGGCATTGAAGATGTGGTTGAAAGAGTACTCGATCGTGCACAACCGTCCATACCGGGTTAAGAACTCATACGCCAAACGTCGGTACACCATCAAATGTGAGAGCACAGGGTGTGCATGGAAAGTCTGTGCCAGGAAGGTGAACGGTACAGAGAGGTTTAAGATTACAGCTGTGGATGGACCGCACAGCTGTGGGTCTTCCGAGCCCAGCTAGAAACATCGTCAGTTGACTTCTCGGTTCATTGCAACCTGCCTGTACCCCATGATAAAGCACATGCCGACGATGCGCGTGGCAGCAGTGATAGAGGCCGTTAAACTAAAGTGGCACTACACAATCAAGTATGGGAAAGCATGGAGGGCGTAACAACGTGCTTTGAAGTTGATTTATGGTGATTGGGAGGAGGCATATGAGCGTTTGCCGGCCATGTTGAACGCAATGAAAGCGGCCAATGCAGGAGTGCAGTATGAGTCCGTGCCTAAACCCGATGTATGAGTTAATGGAAGACAGATTTTTTTCGAGCATTCTGGTGCTTTGGTCAGTGTGTCGAGGCTTTCAAACATTGTAGGCCTGTTCTGTCAATTGATGGGACGTTCCTGTTGGGCAAGTATGAGGAACGTTGTTGATTTCTATTGGCCGTGATGCGACAACTCGCTTGTGCCGTTGGCTTTGCTTTGGTGGAGAAGGAGGACAAATCTAGCTGGGCTTGGTTTCTACGGCTTGTACGGATCCATGTGGTTGGCCCGGGAGGGAGGTATGTGTGTTGTCCGACAGCACGCCTGGGATCTTGAGCGCCGTTAAGGAAGTGATACAGGACATTTACCTGACATTATCGTTGGTGCACAAGGCACCTTGCGAGAACTTGTTCAAAAGATGGGGTGAAGGCCAACTTTGCACTTTTCGAGGAGGTATGTCGCGCAGGGAGGTAAAGCTGTTCGATGAGAAGTTAGAGGAGTTGAAAACGAAAACTAATGCCGAGGGTCGTGATTGGATAAGGGGTTTAATGAGGGATGTGCACAAATGGTCAAGGGCTCATGACCCATTGGGAAGGAGGTATGGGTTCATGACTAGCAACATGGCGAATGCTTCAACGGCCGCTTAAGGGGCACGTGGATTGCGATTACCGCAATTGCGGCGTTCACTTTCTACAAGTGTGTTGCATGGTTTGTCAACCGGCACCGGGAAGCCTCAGACATGTTAAAGGCACATGCACGTTGGCCACCTCGTCCTCACGGCTTCATTACGAAAGCGAATATGCAAGCCAATGAACAGGAGTACAACTGTTTTGACCATGTGACGGGCACGTATGAGGTTGTTGAGGGTGGAGGGACAACCGAGAATGGAGAGCTCCGAGAGGCCCGAAAGCATAAGGTCGTGATTACATCCTTCACATGCACATGCGGTGTTCCCGACAAGTTCCATTTTCCATGCTCCCACATGGTGACCGCATGTAGGGCCCAGAATGTCGATGTTGAGACCAAAATCTCGAGACTATTCAGCGTGGATGCGTTGGTGAGGACATGGGCCCCACGGTTCGAGCCATATCGTGATGAAAGCGAGTGGCCACTTTACTCGGGTCCCAGGTACATAGCGGACGCGGGGTTACGTTGGCACAAGAGGGGCAGCAGGAAACGGTCAAGGTACAAGATGGACATGGATCGGATACCTGGTCGCACCAAGAGGGGTAGGGCAAATCCCTTCGTTGAGGACCCACAGGAGACACACTGCGGTATGTGTGGTCTATTGGGTCACAATTCACAGACGTGTCAACGTCGTTCCACTCAGGTTAGCAGCGTTAGGTCTAGAGAGCATAATTTTTAGATATTTTGTTATTTTTATCACTAACGTAATTTTGAATGCACAGGATGGCGAGGTACCGACTGGTGGACGAGTTCTACGACAGAGAGCACCGCGGCAAGCTCACGATGATTCCCATACTGCGTCCTCCAACCCATGATGATGAGAGTTGTGTGTATGTGTATGTGTATTTTATATGTGTGCATGACGATGTATGTGTGCATATATGTATGTGTATGTGTATTTTATATGTGTATGTGTGCATATATGTATGTATGTATGATTTGAGATATATATATATATATGTAAAATGTATGCATCTAGACTTTATTGAGAGTTATGCGTATGTGTTTTATATGTGAATGTATGTATATGTGTGCATGTGTTTTGTATATGCGAAGCAGATGACTCTTTGCTTTTTTTTCAGAGGTTTTAAAGCACGGCGCTAAACACTCTGGCGCCAAGGTATTGAACAACGGCGCCAGGAACTTTGGCGCCAGCGTGTGGCGCCAAAGTTTTGTGCGCCGTATTTTAATATCTCGACGCCAGATTGTTTGGCGCCGTTCTACTGCACTTGCTTTAAAAGTGCAAGCTCGGCCTAGTTGTTTCGTTCCATCCGCACAAACAATACTAATTGACATTCACCAAATGAATAAGCACATCCCAAAATAACATACTGAGTGCATACATCCACACACATACATAGTCCACATACATAGTTTATAAATTTTTGGAAAATACATACGTCGCATACATTAAACATTAAATATACATAGCAATAACCTACTGAGTGCATCGAGGTCACTTCCCCTTCCTCTCGAGCACTGTGCTGCTCAGGGCTGCCTTGGCACGCCGCGCTCTCTAGCTTCTTCTCGCCTTTCTCCCTTGCGCTTTGCGCGCCCTCCTACGCTCCTCCTCACGGTGTTCCTCGCGCCTCCTCCTGTTTCTTCTCCTGTCCCACCTCTCCTTTCGTTCTTCATCCCACTTCTTATTGGCATCAAGATATTTTTGTCATCTCGCGATCGCGATGTCGATCCACCGCTCAAAATCACAAAGCGGTGGAGGCTCCGCAAATGTACGATTCGTTAAACCAACAGAATTAATACCAATTCGATGAATCGACAATACAACATATCATCTTGCCGAGGACAACGGCGGCACGTGGCGGATCGAACGCCCAGTTGGCGCACATCCAGTACCTCTGCCTATATGTATCCGGATCATCCGACCTTTCCACTTTGCAAGGATCGCCGCAATAACACATTGGCACGGGAACACCGGATGGAGGTGGCAAACGAGTGAAGCCCATGACAACCTAAAATGCGAAATGAATAAGATTTATAATTTTTCTCGTTTCTAACCCTAGGTTAGCTAGTTACCCAAATCAAACCCTAATCCAACTAATTTCAACCTAAAAATGGATCTATACACATTATTACTAATACATTATGCATATCTATTGCGAATCGAACCTAAAACCGAGCCAAATCCAACAAATTTCATCTAGGGTTTCAACTTTTGCCCTACGAAATGTACCTCAAATAATCCATATCTACTGCAAAAAAATCAAACGAGGAGAGAGAGCTCACCTTGCTAGCTCGGTTTGGAAGCAAAATCGCGAAAAAATCGATGGATTGGGGTGGATTTTGAGGGGGGAGAGAGGGGCGGCGGCGGCTGTTCTCTGTGTCGGTCTGAGGAGTGGAGTGAGGGGGCCGGGGCTGCGCTCGGTCTTAAGTCCCAGGAAACGGCGCCACGACCGTTAGCGCCGCGCATGCATGGCACGGCGCCGTGTGCTTTGGCGCCGTGCTGTGCCACCGTGGATCCTACGTGTCCACACACGGCACCAAAGCACATGGCGCCGTGCCGTGTACCCTGGGCGCCATGTGAGTTGGCGCCGTGCTAGGGGTCCATTTTTGCAAATCTTTTCTCCAGGGGTCCATATGTAAAAAGCTTTAAAATTTTGGGTTAAAAAGCAAAAATTTTACGATGGAGGATGGTGGCCGTGTGGGACTTTTTTTGGATGGGCAGGGCGAGAACAGCTCAAGGGGCACTTGTGTTCACTGCCACAGATGCCTTTAAGATGTAAATAATGATTAGTAGTGGGTAAAAAAGTGCCTTTAGAAGTTATACTGGAGCGGTGAAAAAATAAGAAAAAGATAAATGTGTGAGATGAAAATGCGAGAAGTGAGCTATATGTATGATACACTTATAATTTTTTATTTTATCTCTAAAATGAAATAGAAATAAGAGAAGTAGGGAAGCTATTTAGAGATGACGTATATTCTTATTATTACTAATAGAAACGTTTATTTTTTCAATTCCACGTGTTGTCAGGGATGTCACTTGTAATTGTGCAGGCGCTACTCTGGCAATGGTCGGTGAGAAGCGTGCATCAAAACCAGCGATGCTGCTCTCTTGAGAAGCATGGGCGCATGGCTATGCTGGAGTTGGAGGCCCGTTGTATTGATTAATTAATTAGTAGTTTTAAGCAATTAATCCCTGTACATGAATGAATGATATAATGAGAGATAGTGTGTTGAGTGGCACCTAGAAACCACGTTGTTGTTTGGATGAGTAGATTTTAAGCATCAAACTATATCCGAAACTCTTGAGGCGTGTAGTGCCCAATTGAGGTTTTACAACGACCACCTCTGAGTTGTATAAAATTCTTGCACTTGGTTTTTTCTTTAAAAAAATAAACTCTTGTAATGTAGTGAAACGACAACGCTGAGAAATTTTACAGTAGTTCTCAATGAAAACAAATAAGCTCTAGCAGTGATGCGCTTTCGCATTTTCTCCAAATTTGTAGATTAATTGGTGGAATGTTTCCTTTGCTTGTGGAGTGACTGTCACTGTCACTGTCGAGTTACCCTTTGACAAGCAATTGCGATGGACTGACTTTTATCTTCGTTAACGTAGTTTAATTCGGTGCGAATGTAATCCAAACTTTACATTTCAATGTTCAAATATTGTTTAATGATGTGATAAAACAAAGGAAATTTCAAGTGCCCCCACTTTCGCTCAGATTAAGGTAATGGAGAGGTTTAGCTAACCGACGGCATATACCTTGAAATTTTCTAGCGAGCGTGGTCAAACGTTAGGAACTTGCTGAAAGTCAATTATGTTGAGAGAGAGAGAGAGAGAGAGAGAGAGAGCCAGCGAGAGGAGATACGTCTTGTCTTTTATGGACGGATTCAAGGCACAATTCTTTGATTCACTTAGTTTGTACATATAGTCAAGATGGCCTGTTTACCTGGTATGCAATTAGTACTAATTAAATTGTAGTCCTTGTTCGCTAGGCTATCTAGCAACAAGGGGGGTAGAAATGACCAAGGACTAGGCAACTATGCAAGAATGTCTCGTTGGATTGAAATCATTATTCCATCGGACTAATAGGTTACACTCCAATCTTTCTCTTCATTTTACATAGAAATTGAATTAATTCAAATCCTTGGTTCAGAAAGGAAAAGTTATGGTAGTCTCAAAGTAAAAAAAAAAACAGAGAGGAAAAGTTACGTTATAGTTCAAATCCCTGTACATGACTTGTTTACACAGCATATTTATACTATTATTAGGCGTTTGCATTAAGAGAGTCTGATCGTTGAATTATCGCATCATATGTACACGAACTTGTAAGGTGGATACATCTAGCTCACTAAAAAAATGAAATCGTGTATTTAGGTCATTAAACTTGTTAAATAATGCAAAGGAGGTCCAAAAGGGGTTTTCTAAAGATAACAAGGCATCCACATGACACAAAAGCTTATGTGGCGTTGATGTGGACGGTGACATGTGTCGGACCTAGATTTAGCCAATCTAGAATACTCTGTGAAATCACTGCATTATTTCCTGGATCAGTAGATAGTGCTCACAGAATACATCACTTAATTATTTTTATATATGACGTAAATCATATCATACAATAATATTATAATAATCAGAGTTTAAATAGATTATATCGGGTCAAGTTTACAATAGACCCGATCAAGCCAAAGGGATACATTATATAAATACGGAAGTGGAAGTGAAAGCAAAAGAAGAGAGCACATCTTGCGCACCAGCAAGTGACTAGGGTAAGTTATGGGCAAGGTTTACAAGCATGCGGACTTGACGTGGCTCAGGCACGGTGCGTGAGAAGCGGGTGCGTGGAGAGGAGAGGGAGGAGAGCTAGGTGCGGCTAGGGGCGGCGTAGCACGAGGCTAGCACAGGACAGAAGGCAGCACACTGCAGAGGAGCAATGGTACATAGGGGAGGAAGAGTCAAGCGCGGATGCGATGGAGGCAAGTCGGGGCACGAACGGCGTGGGTGTGGTCGCGCTCTGGACGTGCACGGCATGGAGGGAGCGGCATGGGTCATTCCAAGCTGAGCCAAAAGCCAATTTGGGCCAGGCCAAGGCCAGTGGGCTGAGGGGAAGGGGAAGATTGGCTAGGCCAAGCTCGAGAGGGTTTTGAACTTTTGAAAACTTGAAATTTTGGTTGAAGTTTGAATTGAACTTTGCAATTTTGAACTCAAAATTTGAATTTCTTTCAAGCAGAATTTTCTAACTCCAAAATGAGATGTTACAACATGAGAAGGTGAATGTCTCTGTCTCTACACCGTTGGCTATGTCTATCTGTGTATTCATCAATGACATTCCAAAGTGTTCAAAAGTAATTTGGCTTTGATTGAAAAGGAAAGCTACGAGCTTGTTGCAGTGATGTGATTAATTGTGAGGTGAATTCTTATTATTTTTTGGTCATATGAGATGCATATAGAGCTGATGCAGTTGTTACTAGGTGTAGATGGAGAAAAAAAGCTAACAAAGAAGAAGGCGATGGGCCCATCCACATGCTCCAGATCATGTTGACCTGACTACTTCCCGCAATCCCTATTCGAGGAACACATTGAGTCATCAAGTGTCGCCGCCCTTTATTGATGTCATCTCCTTTTACCATCATACCTCCTCAGGGATCATGTTGCTCCCACTTCTCAACAAGAGGACATGGCTCGAGACCTAAAAGCAATTGTAAATACATGGGACTAGGTTACCTACTATCGAACTTGCGAGCATAACAAAGGGAGACACTAATCACCAATAGACTTTATTGATGTGACCAAAGAGTATTTGCAAGAGTGTTATAATGATAGTGAATGATTTCGTTGTGTTGTTGGAGGCGCGCAGACCTTTCTATTTATACAAATCTAAAGGGTAGTAGTTAACGTTTGAATAGGTGCCTCTTGTCTTCAATGCGAGTCTTTTCTGTGTCTTGAAATGTTGTGCCCTTTGCTGGAAATGCTATTAACCGCTCTCGCGTATCGAATTTAACACACACATGAAAAACCGTATTGGTCCTCGCCGGTTAATACTTTGCTTCAGGAAGCAAACAATTACTGGTCATAATTGATCACAATTGGTTGCCGTTTAGGTGTTACCGATCTTTGAACAATTTTATTTATTAAAGAGGAAAATTTCACTTTTATGCGCTCGTAGGCTAGACAAGGTAGTTAGTGGATCCTCACTATGTGTACCTAGACAATAAATTTTATTTTGACTCCTATTGATCGGATATGTTGATCTGATTAAGAATCCTCGTCAACTACCAACTAGTGCTCGACGGATAGAGTGAGAAGAAAGTATACGAATGATAGAGAAAAAGTGGGTGAGATAAGAGAACGAAGGATAAGAGCAGACATATAAACACCACATAAGTGTTAGCGTAACTAGATGCCTTGTCAGCCTTGCAAAACTGATTTGGACCTCTTTTATATGGTTTTAACAAGTTTATTGACATAAATACATGGTTTTATAGCTTAGTGATATAGATACCTCTAACTCATAAGTTCGTCTATATGTGGTGCAATTTACACTATTTTTTTGAACACCTCACTGTTTATACGCTAATGGCATTCTGGCTGGTACGTCATAGCTCGATGGTTACAGTTTCTCTTGCTTCTGATGAATTTGACTTGAGCACTGATTGGTCGGTTTCGCCCATGCCGTGTCAAAACGGGACAGGAAGTCCAAATTTCTCGAGAAATTATATGGTGTATATTAAAACAGTTTTTTTAATTAGGTGAATAGTATATTCGTTAGTATATATACTATTACATGGAGTTGGACGTCTTTTCATTCACAGGAAATTAACATATGCTAACTCATATTGTTATCTTAATTGGTGTAGCGTCCACAATTAATTGATCGAGTACATTCTTGTTAGCACTAGCACATCAGATTTGCAACAACACTGTAGCAACACTTGGTCGGTGTTGTCCAATTACTCTCTGTATACAAAGTACTATTACTAGAAGAAAAGAAAGAATAAGTGCCGACTAATTGCTACAAGTGGTTTATATTGTGTATAGGTAGGTTCGATTAAGCTTATAGTTTATGTTTATACTATAGCTATAATAGATTTTTTAAAAACGGTGCGTGCGTTTTTTGAGGCAGGGTCTAAATGTTAATTGTAGTAAAAAGTGTCTGAGTTTAGCTGTACCGGCCAAAATCATATATAACTATTTTTCTATGTATATTACATCTCACGAACAGACCATAATTTAAAAACCACAGCCATTAATCATAAACCACATTCAAAAAAACCACTCATAGTTTGATATGTAGGGGTTGTCCAGCCATTAATATCACTAGAGCACCAATCTTGACGTGAATTGTACTTATGATTAAAAATTCGATTGGCTTTTCCTCTCTGGAATGAGTTGATCGATGGCTACAAGTAACAGCTCACGCAATCCTACATCTTCGCTACAAAGTACAAACTTTAAACTGTACTCTCTAAATTAAATTTTATTAAAACAAGCAGCGCTCTACAGTTATTAATGCAGGCGATCGCTGTCACTCTTAAATCATGCAAGAGATTTCTGAATTAAGATGAGCATTTATGGACAAAATTATTTGATTTGACTGACCCTGCTGGGTGAGCCTGAAAACAAAGTAAATGACCGTCAACAACCATGAGAGACTCATCCATCCCCGTGATCGATCTCCCATGTTTAATGATGTGCATATGTAAGATAAACTTAGTTTTTCACTTCTGACAGCTCTAGTATAAAAAAAAGTTTTGTTAAATATTATCTAGATATTTTCTTTTTAACTATCATTCAGATTTAGAATCATTAGATTAGAGATCCAATGATCATAAATTCTTCCCACTCCCCTTGAATTCTACCCCTTCTCTAAAAAAATCCACTTTTGCCATAGAGTTGGCTGACTGGAGCTGGATGGCCACTGAGCAAGAGCGTAAGGCAGCGCTTTCTTGGCAGAGTCTGAGGCAGCAAAAAACTTTAAAAGGTTGATGGAAGAGGGACACCAATATCAATATTAATTTTTGCCAACATATTGAAACAACTTATCTTGGAATTTCGGGATCTCATAGGACAGGAATAAGCAGCGCGAGACACAACCTTCTTATAAGTTTTTTAAGTGATGCTATATCATAATTAATCAATGTTCATTGAATTGAAACACGCACAAGACTGAAGGAACTGGAATTGACCAAAAAAAAGCTACTAGTCTGCTACGTTACCTTCCGAACGGCGTTGCTGGCCAGCGCGTTGCCACACAACCGCTAGATGATACCTTAATCTGCGACACTAATTAATTATGATATAACACTTGGCAGAATACACAGACACAAATGCATAAAGAATGCAGAAAAATGCCAAGAAACCCCAAGGAGCAGAACCGAAAGCGTCCAGATTCATGTAATTAAACGCTTTCCGTAGGAGCTTGATGATACCGTTTTCAAACCCGAAATGCCAGGGTGTTAATTTTGGCGCTGATTATGGGTTGAGACCAACTACTGATCAAATATCTAAACCTAATTAAGTGGATGGTTTAGTACTGCTCGTGGGTCATCAATGACGTGGCGGCTGCAAGCGCGGGAGGAGCGAATCCAAGGAGAGCGCTTTTCTTCCAGAAGAAACTTCCATGGAAGCTTCCTTTTTTGGGTACACACGTCGGTGCACATGAGCGACAGCAACAAGGCAAATCCGATCTATCTGGACCACGAAAAGGCAGAGCGATTTATGGGCTCCGACGTAATGTACATGTAGTTTGTCAGTACGTGCTGGAATAATTTAGACTCTAGACTACGCTAGCCAAAGCTCAGTGTTTTGCTAGAGATGAAAAATATAGTATTTATGTCAGCATGTTAAGTCAATATTGTTAGAATCAATCTATTCAGCTCATATGCTCGATAGTACCGTGCCTCCGCACGCCTCGACTTTGCCACATATCCGGTAAAGCTCTGTTATCATTTTCTTGTTAGAGAGTTTTAGGTTGATATAACTTGTATTTTTAGTATATTGCTTTTTTTTTGTTTCTGATAGAGATCTTTGGGAAGTGCAAGAGAGAGTTGGGAGGGGCATATGAGCCGTCACAACCATTAATTCTCTCTTTTAAATAGTAGAGCTATGGTGGTGGCCATTTTAGGGTTCTAACTCCGAGAGTGAGGAAAGGTACCGGGTCATTGCATGATTGTACACTGCTTGTTTTTTTTTTGGCAAACAATAGTTTTTCTTCTCCAGTTTCCTCAAGTAATGCTATCACAAGGAACATTTTTTGAAATTGGAAGGTACATACCATAGGTACACTTCAGAATCTAAGAACTGTTCACACAAGTGATTATAGCATTTTTTTCTTTAAATTTAGCCTCTCGACGCCAATTTTTATAAATCTAGCTCCTCCTTGGATCTATCAGCTCGGCAGGCACCTGTGGAGCCCCCCACAGTGGCAGCAAGTCATGCCTCATCATTGGCTCTAAGTAAAGCTCAAAATTAGTGCTAATTAAATATAATTAACACTAATTAAGTACACGCTAGTCACTCACTGTTAAATGCTGCCGTACTGGGGCTCAGCAACACACTTATCAAGCTAGGGGAGCTCGACAGGTGGCTCAACAGGCACCTGTCGAGCTCCCCTGGTTTGGTAGGTGCCTGCCGAGTTTGGTAGACCTAAGGAGGGGGCTAGATTTGCAAAAAATTAAGTGTGCATGGTTAAATTTGAAAAAAAAATAGCTACAATATTATTTATTTGAACAGTTCAGAATTCAGATACACTTCAAGTCCATTAAAAGTAGCAAAGAACTAGGTACAGCCGTACGTGCCGGTGAGTATACATGGATACATAATAATGAGGTTCAAGCCTAGAAATAGCGTCTGACTTTCGTGGCACGATAAAGGGTAGACAAGCTAAACTTACACTTTACAAATGATGATGGAATCAGGAGGAAAGCAACATGACAGGCTGGATTAGGGAGAGCGAAGATTAATTATTAAAGGTTTGAATCGACCCTACGTCGATTCGTCGGTACGGGCATTATATATAAGTAGTGTGTGTCGACGAGAGAGTTTATGGTGCAAATGATTAATATTATTATTAGATTGATGGCGATACATCGTCCACTTGGTGTTAAGATGCAACACCGATTGATCAACCACATATAATGCACGCCTTGGCAATCATTAGTTTTCGTTTTAAAGGGCAGAAGCGAAGTATATATGTTTTTGGAGGTACTTATCTATATGCTTTGTGGAAAGAAACCCATACAGATCATACAACTTTGGGATAATTAACAAACCCAGCCAATTAAACACTAATAGCATGAACGACAAATTTGGGATAATTAACATGAACCAAATAAAAAACATGTGGATCTCGCATTGGGGATAGGAAGAGTTGAACACGTCAGGAGTGGAGGCGGGGAGGAAGATGGGCAGGCGAGAAGGACTGGTGGCATCGCTGTCGCTAGGACACCATCACTCTCACCATCGGGATCTAGGGATGATCCATTGCTACCCAGCCTCTCTTCCCCAAATCTGAATGGAGGGAAGCATACCCGATAGGGGCGGCGGACGAGGTCAGCGGAGGGAGGGTCAGTGGAGGACAACAGTGGTGGAGGGAGCTGATCCACTAGGGCAAAGGTCGTGGGCAACGAGTGGAAGGGATAGAGGTGATTGGCAGTGGCATTAAGGATTGCGGCAATGGCGTTGAGGAGTGTTGGCCAGTGGTGGGCTGGAGGACGACGGTGACAGAGGAGGAGCACAACGGAGTCGAGGGATGCTAGAAGGACGGTGGCTGCAGAGGGATGAGGTTGATGGCGGCATCCACATCAACTGCACGGGAGGGGGAGAGAGCACGTCAGTGCCTTTAATACATGGCAGAGGTAGGTAATTTTACCTCAACTTCAGTGGCATAGGTTTAAAACAAACTCGCCATAAGCCAAAAAGCACATGTCCGATGGCTTTTAGCTTTCAGTTATATGGAGGCTTATGTCTTTTTAAAAAGCCTAGTTAAAAGCTACCCTTTTGTTTGGGCTTTGGTTTTTTTTGTCTTTTGAGCTTGAGAAAAAGCCTAAACAAACAAGGACTTAGTCTGATAATTGCGCACACCCCTGGCTTTGCCACACACGGGGCATGTGCAAACAGTGTATAAAGTTCCAATTTTTATGGCATTTACATAAGCATAAATTGTCTATGAAAGATAGTGTACTACATAGGAGATGCTCAGAAAATATGCAATCTTTTTGGTATTACGACATAGGCATTGCTAAGACACACCTAATTATAGGGTAATTATAGGGCCTATTTGGAACATGAGAATTTTATAGAAGTTTTATAGGAATTTAATGTAAAACAATTAAACTAGGGTTTGTGTAGAATCGTATGGCGCTATTAGAGGGAGAATGAATGATCGCCTCTCATAGCTTCATCCTGTATCATCAATTTCCTTGTCAAAGCCTCTAGGACCGCATTGCCCATAGCTTCTATACGTATCACCACCTTTGATCTCCATGTACTCCAGCGTTAGCCAGACCACCTCGTATGATATCCTCAACTATCTGGACCTTAGATCTCCCTATCATAGTCCTGGTCCTCCTCGTCATCGACCATGATCGTCTCCATGCTCATCTACACATGCAAAAACCAAATAAATATTTTCCCGGCACAAATTCTTCACAACTTGACCATCATCAGCACACACACTTAAAACACACCTTTAACCATCCATCATCATCAACCAGGTCAACCACGACTACTCACATCATCGCTCTCCAGAAATCAGTCTAAAATCACTCATTACGACTGCTAAAACCATCACTTTTGAAAACTCAGCCTCAGACAACACATTACGATCGCTAGCTCAATGAATATTCGAAAACCACAAGTACTCAGAAAATACCATCACTCCACTCAAAACACTCAGGAATAACATCATCGCTACCGACCGGAGAACAAACGAGTATCGACAACCGACTAGTGATCACATACTGCAAGTCTCAAACAACCAATCGCAACACCCACAACTACCGATCTCCGACCATTGAGTACCGAGCCCTTCCGACTACCAGTACCATGACCACCTGACCACCATACACCAGCCAGTAATCCCACTGGCCTCACACAAGTACTCAAAATACTAAAAAATCACAAGAATTAAAGTACTCGCACTGTCAATGAAGTCTATGAGTACCGCTTCCAAAGTCTATGACCACCGATCAGAAAGATCTATGATTACCGACTAGTGAAATCTACGACTACCAATCAATAAAGTCTATGACCATCGATCATAAAGTCTACGACTATTGAGTATCGACCATGAAAAAGTACTGTAGCGACGACCATGAACAAATACCTAAGCAGTTGATCTTATGACCACTGACCAATTCCTTATGTTTTATGACCGGTTTTCTGTAGTTTATGACTGGTTTCCTATAGCATACCAACATCAACTAAGTAAGGTCATTCTGTTGTCGTCTACTTACCGTGGTCAAAATTCGTGGTCGATGTTCATCATTGTAAGACCATGTGGTTAGGTCTAGGATTTTTTTGATGATGAATAATTGACAACATAGCTTAGTATTGTTATTCGAGGCGTGTGCGTGTGTGCGTGGATTAATATCGGTCAAGTTGGAGAGAACTTGTGCCGGGAAAAATATTCTTTGGTCTTTGCATGTGCAGGTTGGGCGTGGAGACGGTCATGGTCGGTGACGAGGAAGACCGGACTAGGAGGGGGAAATCGAGGTCCGGCGGTCGAGAATGTCACGAGGTGGTCGGGCTCACGCTGGAGCACATGGAGATCAAAGGTGGATGATGCGTGGAGAAGATACAGGAGGTGCGGTCCTGGAGACTTCGACACGCGATGAGTTGAAAAGTTGTGAGTGTGAAAAACCCATGTTAGGAAGGGTTTCGGGTCCCTTGAAAATTAGTGGGCCAAAAGTCTAGTTGAGATAAAAAGGCCCAGACCTAGTTGGAGTTGGATTAGGAGTTTAAGGTCTAGTTGGAGTTGGATTAGGATTTTGAGTAGAAATTGAATAGGAGAGAATCAATCTGTATAAAGAAAACCTAAAGTGCATGGTGTATCGAGCAAGCGAAAGGAAAAAATTATTGGCCGTGCGCTGCTTTTGGAGGGCGGCTGCGGGCTTTTGGAGAAAAATATTGTGGCGACACAGTTCATTGTTTCGTCCAACAGATCATCAACGTGTCTCGGTTTTACGCTCGTCCCGATTCGCGCAGCGTCCAAACCCGAAGCGTTTTACTCGAGCGTCCGCATGTTATGAAATTTTCTGTTCATCGCGTCACGGAGAAATCAGTCCGCAGGTCAGCTTCTTGATTCTTACGCGACTCCACACCGTCTCTTCTTTGGTTTATTCAGTCGGCTCAGAATTTGCTTATTACGTATCCATCCATCCATCCAGTAGTCAATACGTGTAAGAGCAATGTGCATGCATCTTTGTTCCATCCATCCTTGAAAGCCACGCCATGCACATATACATATACTATTGATTAGAGAAGTCACTGGTAGGTGTTGACTCTGAGATGATGAGATTTTTGTGCATTGAGGAGAGAGAGAGAAATAATTAATGCAAGGTAATGAGGTAAGACTAATTAGATTGTATTTTTTTGCATTAAGTTTTTAAGCGTCTGTTTTGCATGCATACAAATATATATATATATATATATATATATATATATATATATATATATATATATATATATATATATATATATATATATATATATATATATATATATATATATATATATATATATATATATATATATATATATATATATTATTTTGCATACATTGTGGCTGGATATTTTTGTGTGTGCTTTAATTTGCAGGTTTAAAAATAATAATAAATTTTGAAAAGCTTCTGCTAGGTACTGCAATCATTCACCCCCCTCTGATTGCTATCAACGATCCTACAAGTGGTATCAGAGCCGGTTGCTATGGCATCAGAGAGGCGGCTACGTCAAGCTTTTGGTCTTGGTAAAAAGAAGAACGACAACTTCACGAGTATGTGCTTCACGGCAAGCAACAACGACGATGACGACTACATTGATCCCGATGAGGTAGGACCGTCATATGATGAGCTTGAAGATGGTTTGATTAAACTTGCTATTGAATTGAAAAAGACAAAAAAGAAATTGAAAGAAAGTAATTGTCTTGTTGAAAGCTTAACTTCTGAGATTGATAGACTTAGGGCTTTAATTCCTGATGATGAATCATGTGAGTCTTGCCAAGTTTTACATTCTGAGTTGGAGGCTGTTAGATCTATTAGTGCATCAAACTGGTTCAACTTAGAGATGTAATCGACAAATTTGATGAATTAAAATTGATACATGTTTCTTGTGATGAAAATTAAAATTTGCTAATGATGAAATTGAAAAGCTCAAATCTAGTTCTTCTACATGTTTAGAGTCAAGTATTTCAAATGCTCAATCTAAAGCTTGCTCAAATTGTGAATTGCTAGAAGCTAGATTGAATTCATCTCAGGAATCTATTCAACAAATGCTTTATCATGAGAACATGTCTTGCTCAAATTGTCCTAAGTTAAATATTGAAATTGATGCTTTGACTAGGCAATTGAATGATTTCACTGAAAAGGAAATATTGGCTCAATCTAGTGCTTCCAAGAATTTAGCAAATGAACTGCTTAAGTGCACATCTTGTTCCTCATTGGTTAAAGAAAATGAATATCTTAAGGACACTTTAGAGAGATTCTCTTTTGGTAAGAAAAATCTGAATATGATTCTAGACAAATCAAAAACAAGTGTGAAAAATCGTGGTCTAGGATTTAACTTTGTTGAGCATGCCAAGAATAATCCTCCTAATGTTGTTAAGGTTCTTGAACCTGGAAAAATTGAAGTAAAATCTGAAGCAAAACAAACTGTGTTTAAATCTGCTGGTTTTGTGCAAAGTTTAACGAATAATAATGTAGGTGCTAGCTCATCATCTCAAAAGAATTCTGGTTATGTTAAATTTTATTGCACCTACTGTGGAAGAGATGGACACTTGCATGAATTTTGTTTTAGGCGGGCTAAGAAAGAAAGGAAGGAAAGGTTGAATGCTTTAAGACAAAAACGTGCATTGTCTTTTGTTCCTAGATCAAATGCGAAAGCTATGTTTTTAGAGAACTTTTATGATGGTTTTAAATCTGCTTCACATGCTAGATTGAGATTTAATTCAAATAATTCACGGTCTTTTTGGCATTCTGATCATCCACACGCACGTGATTTTGGTTCTAGTTTTGTTGCTCTGTTCGTCGTGTGTCTCGAGATGGATTCCTAGATCTTATTTCACTAACCCTAGTCTTTGTGAGACCGATATTTCCTGTGATGTAAGAACAACTAATAAGGATGGAGAACATGAGCTCGATTGGGTTCCGATCTTTTTCATCATCGTTTGATTGGAACACTTGATGGTTCTTCACTCGTTTGATGACTTGCAAGAGATTTCACTTTTTGAGAGACCATGTGGAAAAGGTGATGTAGTCTTACACCCTATTGAGTTGGATTCTCATGTTAATGATATTCTTTCAAAACCACTTGATTCCTCTTATTTTGCTCTTTTGCGAAGTGGATTGGGCGTGTTGCATCTTATGGAATTATTCTGAGGGGGAGCTTGATGTTTAAGAATTTAGGAAGTTTTGTTTATTATACTTGTCAATTAAATTAACAAGTCCAAGCCATCAAATTTAAATGAGTTGTGGAGCTATTTTATCATATCTATTCATATGTTGTGTAGCTTTGATCATGACTGTTTATAATTAAATTGCTACATTTGAATTAAAAGTATGACATGGCGGAATACTTTGACTAGATTAATTATATTTATTACTTTGCGATGTCCATCGAAAAGGATTAGCTTGATTGTGAGTCTTATTTTAACTCTTGGCTATGAGGCTCGCATGTTTCATGTTCCAATTTTTATGATCACTCAATTTGGCATGTTATTAAAAAAAAAGTATATAAAGGAAAATTTGAAAAGATGTATGCTTCAAGCATGCCATGGTGAACAAAAAAAAAAGGCACAAAAGTGCGCACAATGAAAAGAAGTATGCTTCAAGCATGCCACCATCACAAAAAAAAATGTCATTATGAAAAGAAGTATGCTACAAGCATGCCACATGCCTAAGAATTGAGTGTGAAGCAATAAGTTGTTACATGAGACTGCTAGCCCGTCTAGTGTTAAAATTTGCTTCACTTTTAGGCTTTGACTTTTTGTTGTTATATCTCATTGTGCTCTTTATAATTGGTCTAGTCATTGTTGAGATACCTCTCGTTGATATAAATCGCCTAATCATATTGAAAACTTTGTTTTGATATTGCTATGTGATATATGACTTTATATGATCTAGATAGCTCTACTAAAAATATGGCTTGGTTAAATTACTAAATCAATTCAAAGTGACTTGGATAATCTACAAAGCTTCTAGATTTTTATTCTCATTGCTTCTTTTTAGAATAGTTCTTCTTTGAAATTTCTTGATGATTACATTGCCAAAGGGGGAGAGATTTGGTGTGCTTTGTGAGATATTGGAGAAATTTGCTCTCTTGTGTTGAGGGGGAGAGATTTGAGACTTGTGGCTTGAAATGCTTTTTCAGCTTCAGTACTTCGCTTATATCTATTTGAAGCAAATTCATCATACTATCTTATGGTGTTGTCAATGTATTCATCAAGGGGGAGATTGTAAGACCATGTGGTTAGGTCTAGGATTTTTTTGATGATGAATAATTGACAACATAGCTTAGTATTGTTATTCGAGGCGTGTGCGTGTGTGCGTGGATTAATATCGGTCAAGTTGGAGAGAACTTGTGCCGGGAAAAATATTCTTTGGTCTTTGCATGTGCAGGTTGGGCGTGGAGACGGTCATGGTCGGTGACGAGGAAGACCGGGACTAGGAGGGGGAAATCTGAGGTCCGGGCGGTCGAGAATGTCACGAGGTGGTCGGGCTCACGCTGGAGCACATGGAGATCAAAGGTGGATGATGCGTGGAGAAGATACAGGAGGTGCGGTCCTGGAGACTTCGACACGCGATGAGTTGAAAAGTTGTGAGTGTGAAAAACCCATGTT
The DNA here is from genome assembly GCA_036346575.1 of Dendrocalamus sinicus. Lineage (NCBI taxonomy): Eukaryota > Viridiplantae > Streptophyta > Magnoliopsida > Poales > Poaceae > Dendrocalamus > Dendrocalamus sinicus. The sequence goes on along the minus strand of CM070648.1, from coordinate 32,690,796 downwards.
AGGAAGGGTTTCGGGTCCCTTGAAAATTAGTGGGCCAAAAGTCTAGTTGAGATAAAAAGGCCCAGACCTAGTTGGAGTTGGATTAGGAGTTTAAGGTCTAGTTGGAGTTGGATTAGGATTTTGAGTAGAAATTGAATAGGAGAGAATCAATCTGTATAAAAGAAAACCACTAGTGCAGTGTATCGAGCAAGCGAAAGGAAAAAATTATTGGCCGTGGCGTTGCTTTTGGAGGCGGCTGCGGGCTTTGGAGAAAAATATTGTGGCGACACGGTTCATTGTTTCGTCCAACGGATCATCAACGTGTCTCGGTTTACGCTCGTCCGATTCGCAATGGCCCAAACCCGGCGTTTTACTCGGCGTCCGCATGTTATGAAATTTTCTGTTCATCGCGTCACGGAGAAATCAGTCCGCGGTCACTTCTTGATTCTTACGCGACTCCACACCGTCTCTTCTTTGGTTTATTCGATCGGCTCGAATTTGCTTATTACGTATCCATCCATCCATCCAAAGAGTCAATACGTGTAAGAGCAATGTGCATGCATCTTTGTTCCATCCATCCTTGAAAGCCACGCCATGCACATATACATATACTATTGATTAGAGAAGTCACGGTAGGTGTTGACTCGAGATGATGAGATTTTGTGCATTGAGAGAGAGAGAGAAATAATTAATGCAAGGTAATGAGGTAAGACTAATTAGATTGTATTTTTTGCATTAAGTTTTTAAGCGTCATTTAGTGCATACATCAAATAATATATATATATATATATATATATATATATATATATATATATATATATATATATATATATATATATATATATATATATATATATATATATATATATATATATATATATATATATATATATATATATATATATATATATATATATATATATTGTTTTGCATACATTGTGGCTGGATATTTTTGTGTGTGCTTCTGTAATTTGCAGGTTTAAAAATAATAATAAATTTTGAAAAGCTTCTGCTAGGTACTGCAATCATTCACCCCCCTCTGATTGCTATCAACGATCCTACATTCATCGTGGTCAGAATGCCGTAGTTGAGTTGCCATGGTTGAAGCCAGACTTAGTTAAAGTCGGTCGTGGTTGAAGTCTGTCGTAGTCGAAATACCGTGGTCCAACTGACGTGGTCGTTGTCGATCGTGGTCGAAGCCAGACATGATCGAAATTGAACGTGGTCGAGGTCGGACGTGGTTGAAGATGTGCTGTGGGCGAAGTACAATGATTATTTAGCTGTACGATCTTCCGAAGGATGTTCGATGCACCAAAGCTACTCAGACATCATCCAATACACCAAAGCTAATTGGAAATTGTTCGATACTCTGCTGTTACTCGAAAGCTATCCGATGTGACTTGAAATCGATCAGACTGGCTGATCAGGCCACTGAGTACCTTTCAACTGAGTGAAGCCATTCAGACTAGTCCGAAAGTACTCGAAGCTGATTAAAACCACTCGGAGTCAACCGAAAACACTTGTACATGACCAAAACCACTCGGACTTACAACTTTCGAGTGTGATCGACCGAAACTTTCACAAATGTAAATTCCAAAGCAATCTAAATATCAATTATTCATCATCACTTTTAATCATGACCATCCACATGGTCTAATAGTTTGTTTGAAAAGCTCAAAAATTTTGATACGTACGAGATGTTGGGATACGAGTAGGCTACACTAGCATAGATTAAAATTTTTACCTCGTAAACCATTAAGCCATGTGAGTAAGAGATTATTGATCGTTACCACTAGATGCGCAGTGCAGCAGAAGTAGAGTTGAAATGGCCGATTCAATGTAGCGCACGCCAGTATAGTGGAAGCAGGTGATTGTCCTCTAGCCACTGTCTTCTCCCTATGATCATCCTAATCAGCACTTCAATTACAGTAGCCATTACTACAGAAAGGCTCATCATAAATGGTTCGGAACCTTCATCATAGATGGTTTTTGAACCGTCTAATTTTACGTGTCTGTAATAATAGGTGGTTATCACGGACGGCTCTTAAACCATCTATGATAATTAAAACACTGACAGATATCAAGTATCATAAACAAATAGTACCAAAAACTGTTTGTGATATGTCATATATCACAGACGGTTCTTAGATATAGCCGTTTGTGATATCTTATATATCACAGATGGCTAATACTAAAAACCATCTGTAATAGCTATTTAAATACCTATATTATTTCCTATTTTTTGGCTAGCCTCAGGAAATGCTAGCCATGCCCACTTAAAACAAACAAACAGATCACATATATAGCACACAACAATCATTACACATATCTCAACTAAATGATGTACATTTGAATGAATTATTTAATTAAGCACAATTGAGTGATTACAATTGTATCAAATATTTCAGCATCTAATCATCATTAGGGTAGAACTCTGCTATCAAGTATTGAGAGAGCTTTTCTCGAATTTCGGCGTGTTTGTCAAGATTGATTGCACTTTTATCGAATTCTACGTGCTGTCAATGGGAGTAATGTTAAGTCATTAGCATATATAAATTGATAATCATAAAATAATTATTGACAGATTGACAAACCTCTGGATCATTCGTCTTAGCGTCAATGATTTCCTCCATATGGCGGCAAACGTAGAAGCCACATACATTGCCCTGTAGCTGCTGGTGGTATTACAAAAATAGAATTACATATATATGTATTGTCAGTTCTAGAGGTATTATAACGAAGTGTGATATAGGATTATTGTATTGTAGCAGGTACCGAAAATCACGTCCTATGTTGCAGTGTGGCAACGTAAGTGCTGAAATACCTACGTAATTCCAAAAAGTTAGTCTCGGCCATTGCAAACGAAGGGAAGACTACAATATGGAGGAAATGAGTTTACCTATCAATTGTTTGTTGCACACGGATGAAGTCGTGGTTGCTCCTAAGTAGAGAATCAAGATATATTACATTCCTCCATTTTGGTACAATCACAATTAGAATCCAGTAACCCCTAGTCATGTATGTTATCATAGTGATTAATCCTAAGTTTATGTTACATATAAAGTACAAATGAAACTTGTTTGACAATTAGTGAAGCACTTACTCCTAGTTGAAGGGTACCATGATGTAGTCCTTATCACTGTGAGCAAGCAATCCTCTTGTTATGTAATCTTGGATGAAGGATCCGTTATCGTTGATGGATTGCTCAGAGACCAAGTATAGGTCGAGGAAACCCACAGGTTCTCACTGTCGCTTGACTTGTTGGATCATAGATTTATATATAAGCAATGAGTTATGACATTTATCAGTGTTACATGAATATAGAATTTGATTGTATAGTACACTTATAGTGTCCAACATCATAGAAGTGAGACGTCGAGTTCGTTGATGTTGAATAGTAAGAATAAGTCTTCAAATGTCACGACGAAGTAGTCCAAGTAGTGGAGGAAGTGCGTCTCCATGTATATCGCAGTGAATCCACTATGCCGGTTTGGCTTCATGTTGGACCTCTGGATGTACCAGGTATGCAAAGTTCCGTAAACCAGTCCAAGGTTGGGTAATTGTGACTTGGGGACCAATGACACTCCGAGCATGAACTTCTATTCCCTGGGAAGCGCATTAATCTTCTTCGATTTGGCCTTGGCTCCTCACTTGCGATACATTTTTGGTGTCACCTTCACGGGAGCCGATGCACTGGCCTTCTGAAGAGGAGCTTGAGGTGGAGTCATAGAGCATTCTGTTTGATAGATATGGTCATGTAGAGATCATAGCACAGAAGGGTCTAGGGTGATGTCCCTCTTGGGCCACTGGATGAATGTATGGACGGCATCCCCTAGTGTTATGATTTCTCTATTTAGAGGCCTCTCCAGTGGGACAACCCTGGAAACATCATTAATTCAGTCCACTTAGACCTTCACGAAACTGGTCCTTAGCTGGGCACCATGCACCAACATCCCTAGCAGGCATGGATATGCCAACCCCTGCCTAGTGTCAACGGAATGGAGCCAACAATCCTGATTCTGAGGATGCACGGCGTGGCCTCCTACATAATGATACACGATGAGCTATGGTATCCACCAGGTCTATCTATGTAGCATTCTAGAGATGTACATTACCTGGTTGTCGTCAATAGGTAAGTGGGTATCACTATGTTCAGAAAGTGGCGTGGACGTGTAGCTACTCCGATATTGAGGAGGACTGGGTACTGTAATAACGGGGGTGGCTTCCGACTGGTTACAAACTTCTCTTAATTCGTTCCTCAATGCATCTATCTTTCTTCGAAGTGAGACAGTTATGTCCTCAAGTTTTGTATCAAAGTCCCATTTCATACATTCCTCGCACTCGGCCTTGGATCTATTCCTACTCCTATATGCCTCAAATTCATTTGGGAATCCGTGCCTCCAAAATATGTAAACCCCTTGGCCTCGCATGTGACCTGGGTGCTCCTTGTTTCCCAGGGCGATGGACAATATATCCCTCTCATTGACTGCTTGGAAGGAGTCTTTGGAAGATTCGATAGTCATGTTTGCTGCAAGAGGCAATCATGTTATTTTAGACCCCATGAAGTTATGAACCTATTAACATCTAAGTATTTTTAACATATCGTACCAGGCATTGTGACACTTCCTCGTTTGTGGGGTTTTTGAAAGAGGTGACACCCTAAGACGTGGTTGATGACCTCGCTCTTAACCAGTTTCGGGCGCTCTCATTTGTGATCCTGGCAAATGGTGGGGAGGCCTCTGATCGGATTACGACCGCATCCTCCATCCTCTATTTCGGGATTTTACCCACGTACCCAGTGGTACCGAGTATGTGAGGGTGAGTGTTTCGTACCTGGAGAGCCATGTGCACCGCACTTTTTGTTGAAAATCGGTCATCATCTTCATCCGCACAAAGGCCTCCTATGTTTCCGGTGACATGAAAGGATACCTCATGAAGGGCATGTGATCCTTGGTCATGTACTACGTGACAATTCTGTTTTTAAAGGTCTTCTACACTTTTCCCATCATGAGGAGTGCATGCCATTGCACGAGTTCCTGGATTTCTGCTGGGATCTCGAACAAGTTTGAAATCTTCATCCACAACACCTTTCTCTCGTCTTTTGTCAAACATTTCCATTTTGCTACGGTGATGGGGAACCGTTTCCTTCTGATTATTCCGCAGGTAATCTGAAATGCTACAGCTGCTTTCTTCGGTTGTAGAGGGACCCCATCTAGAGAGACCTCCATGATGGTCATTCGGTTCATTGGCCTTTTAGATACTCCTCTGCCATGCTTAGTTACCCCAGTCTTCGGAGCATCAGACCCATTCAGTGACATCGATGATGACATCTTTCTTATAAGAAAAAACTAATTACAGTGAGCTGCGAGCGTAAACATTGGCACATGGTTTATCTTATAAGAAATAAAACATCTGGCTACGTATATTACTTCTACAAGGTCTCTTTACAATACCAACATCCCAAATCACACTGCCCAGTGTCTCACATTCTACAAAGTAAGTTATGGCTGGAGTCTCTTCCTCCTCATAATTCTGCATGTTGGGCTTGGTTATTGTCTTAGGAGTAAGAGAACCTTTGGGCTGTCGTGCCCTTCATTAACAAATGAAGGGCGTGACAGCCCAAAGGTTCTCTTATACCTAAGACAACAACTAAGCCTAACACACAACATGACGAGGAAGAAGAAACAATCGCTATAACTTGCTCTGTAGAACCTGACACACTGAAATGTGTGATTTGCCATTCCAAGTAGATCTCATGGCAATAACAAAGTGAATCACAGACGACACTAGAGTGTGTGATTTGCTTTATGCCCTTCGAAGGTCTCTTTAGCATATATTATTGATACAAGGTCTCTTTAGAACACATTAACATACCATTCTAAATAGATCTTGTAGCAATAACATGACCCTCAAACTCACTTAGAAACAATAGTTCGAACAATTGAATTTTTTGTATGGATAATCCATTTTTATTTGAAAATACATAAATATACCCGCGGGAAATTGTTTTACAAAAATAGGCTTCAGTCGCCCCCCCATTGGGCGACTGCCACCTTTCGCCCAACCGGACGGCGACATTTAGGGAATATGGGAACCGTTGAGCGAATCAATGGTATCGCTTGAGCGTTGGGCGACTCAATGTAGTCGCTGTACGGTTGGGCGACTGTAATTCCAGTCGCCCAACGATAGGGCGATAGGGGGGTACTTTATTCCGCCACAGTCGGCTGCCCACTCCCACTCCCACTCATTCTGCGCACAGAGAAGAAAAGGAGAGAAAGAAGAGAGGGAGGAGGGGAAGAACAGGAGGGGAGAAGAGAAGGAGAGGAGCATAGGGTTGAAGGAGGTGGTGAGGGAGGAAGGAAGAGTAGAAGCTATTCCATCCATTTGGATCCAGGTATTTTTTTGATTATGTTGTATTTGCACTATTATTTAGATGAAATGTTGGTGTTAGTAAAAATTGTAGATGTAGAAAATGTAGCACAATTTTAGTATGGAAATATTAGTGTCAAAAAGTTGTAGTATACATTTAGTAGTATGGAACATTTTGTAGTATAGAAATATTATCACCCTTTTTAATATGGAAAGTGTAGTTTAGTGTTGTACGATGTTATTTGACATGTCGTAAATTCCAATCAAACATGCAGGCCTACATCATCAATGGCCACTACATTGAGAGTGTATTATGGTGCTGGAATTATTCGTGAAGGTCCGAATACTGTGGATTTGAGCAATTTTCCGCAAGTAACTCTCGTACTTCCGGATGACGAGAATGCTAGAATGACAGGTGTGCAGCATTGGCTGACCGAGAGTTTTTCATTGGACCCCGAGGTGTGCAGCATCGTTGTGCAAGGGCTTTGGAGCCGGTCTCCCACGGACATCAGATGGGAGTTGAAGACATTGGTGCGCTCTGCTTCGTGGAAGGACTTTGTGCAAGGGTGCCGGCGCCGTGGATACGAGTGTGTCCTACTTGTGCAACCGTGCTCACTACAAGCAGATGCGCAAGCTCGTGTGGTCGCCTATGCTGCTTCGGGAGGTGCTAGAAGCTCGGGCGGGCCGCACGTTGGCGGAGCTGATGAAGTTGCTTGTGATGAAGGCAATGCGGTACATGCAGGAGAGTTACAGCCGTCAAGTTATAGAGAGGGAATCGCAAGCCGATGCAAGACATGGAGGAGAGTTACGCCACAAACTATAGAGAGGAACCGGGCAAGCTGATGAAGGAGAGCATAATGAGTATATCGTGCAGCAGATGGAATCGATGACTAGAGGGCATGGGATGAAGAGCAAGTGTAGAGGATAAGGAGGAGGATGGGGCCCGATGATGAAGAAGTTCCTATCCCCCAGGAATGGAACCGGTTTAATGCGGAGGGTGTTTCCGCACATGATGAGCATGAATCACCATGGGAGTATCATGAGACAGAGGTTCGGTTGCATGCTATGTTTGCTGACAAGGAAGCGCTGCAGGATGCCATCAAGCTTTGGGCCCTTTCAATGCAGCGGATATTTTGCGTCGTCAAATCAAGCCAGGAGCAGTACACTGTGAAGTGCGAGTAGGCTGGTTGTCCTTGGAGGGTGCACGCACGTAGACCCAAGTATGAGACTCACTGGATTGTGTCCAAGGTGGAGCCGCACTCCTGCATTCTAAACACTGTCTTGGCGAGGCATCGTAACCTGACGTCCGGATTTATAGCCAATGTGATGTATGGGGAGATAGTGGAGAAGAAAGATATTGCGGCCACGCATATTGTGGTAGCTATCAAGAATAAATTCAAGTATAAGATAAGCTACGCGAAGGCGTGGCGTGCAAAGCAAAAGGTGTTGGAAAAATGTTTTGTCACTTTCGAGGCGGCGTACGACAACCTTCCTCGTATGCTTAAGGTGTTGCAGCAAAGGAACCCGGGCACGTACATCGCCGTGCACGACAAGCCGTCCATAAGTCCACCGGGATTTGCAGTGTTGCAGAGAGCATTGTTTGCATTTGGTGCTAGCATTGAAGCATTCGTGCACATGCTGCCGATGATCTCGAGATGGACCTTCTTGACAGCAAATACAAAGGGCAGCCCCCGACGCCATAGGCGTTGACGGTAATAATCAAATATCGCACGCCATTGCATTTGTGGAGAGGAGAATTATGAGAGTTGGCGTGGTTTCTCGGACATGTGAGGGCTGGAGTTGTAGGCACCCGTCCCGGTGTGTGCGTAATCCATGATCGCCACGCCGATATTATAAAGGCGATACGAAACTTCAAGAAGACCCCGAGAGACCTTTCATTGGCGGACATGAGGAACCGTGGTGCGCCACTTAGCGGCAAACTTTTTCAAGCAATTCCCTAAACAATCTTTGATGAAGCTATTCAAGAGGTCTAAGCGAGAACCAGCAGAGGAAATTTGATGCTTTATGGGGGTTGTTGGATGAGCACACCAGGAAGAACGTCGAAGAGAGGAGCAAGGGGCCGGTCACTCCTGGGGCGGCACAACCGCAATGCTTGCCAGCAAACGATGAGCCTAACCCAAGTGGTCCACGAAGGAGGAGCTCACGAAACATCAAGTGCTTCTCGCAGTGGATCGAGGGGGAACCATTGGAGAAGTGGTCGCTGTTGCACGACACGGATGGCGCAAGGTACGGAATAATGACAACTAACCTTGCCGAGGTTTACAATTGGGTTCTCAGGGGTCTCCGTTCTCAGCCCCTTGTCGCCATCGTGGAAGGTGTTCTTCACAGCACAATCCGCTACTTCAGGGAGAGGCACGCGAGTGCCGCACTTCATGCGGCCAATCCCGGAGCCCTGTATTCGTAAAAAATTACCGCGTACATGGAGACGAAGGCACAGAAGGGTTAATTGCACACAGTGCATGTCATGGGCAACAGGGAGCATCGTTTCGAGGTGATACTCCGTGACAGAGCCAGATTTGGGACATCTCGTTCACTTATTACTGTGAAAACGAAGACGAAGGTACTATTTCCTACAAACGACTGAAAAGGCTACGTTGTACCAAATACATTGAATGGTCCAAGCTCTGAATTTATTACGAGACTACAGGCTCTGAAAAGCCTTCATAGGGACATTTATTGCTACACTGGAATCCTAAAAAAGCGAAAAGATTCCCATATCGTCCTCTCCATAGACTATGCCCACTGCACCAGATAACCTGCCTACATAAAGGCCTCCTATGTCTTCCATACCACATCTCCTCCTCAAGCCATCACAATACTACTACACAACAATATCTTCCTGGAGGTCCGACCCATTTGGAGTGCCGGAGTGGCATGAGCGTCCGAAGTGCCATTGCGGCTTTAGGACGATGTTGTGCGTCTGGACGGATCGAGTACAACGAGCCAACTACGGCCGTAGGTTCTTCAAGTGTCCAGACCTGGATGACGACTTCATGGTAACGACGATAACTAAATCCTTTGTTTCTCGTTATCGTTTTTCAACTTGATCCATGACATCTACCACGCCACACATAGCCTTGCAAGTTCATCGAATGGGTGGATCGGGTGCCGCCGGCATGGCCACGGAACCGGCCAATGGAGGTGGAAAACAAAGGACAATACTTTGTCAAGATGACTCAGGCTTGTGAGGTGGAACGACAGATGCGGCTTGAGCAAGAGCGCCGCGTGAGGGTGGACCAAATCCGTCTGAAGGGCAAGGAGGATGAGCTGCAAAGGAGGCGGGAGCAGTTAAGTCTGCGTGAAGCAGCCATCAAGCGTCAGGAGGAAGAGCTTTAAGCTCGTGAGGCAGCTCTCAAGACCAAGAGTGACAGGAAGAAGGATGCAGCGGAGCCATCTTCAGGGCACGAGAAAAAGGGGAAACAACCACGCTACACCCAGTAGACAAAATGTAATAGACCCAGTAAGTTATATTCCCTAAGGCATGTTAGGACTAGTGGTGGAGTTCTGAACATTAGAAGTACAGAGTTCCACACATGCCACTGGTCATGGCGCCAGTTCGGCGCCGTGGATCAAACGTGAAAATATCACTTACCAATGTATATATCAAACGTTCTACAGTCAATTGTTCTTAAAAAAATTTTCCAAAATTTTTAATGCACCTACAACATACAATAAACATAAACTTTTATTACAACTATACCAAATTTTTTTCCAGTTTAAAACTGCAAAATTGACAAAACTCTACAAAATCATTGAGGATCGAGCTGATCGCCCATCCATTGGGCGATCGCGCTTTTAGTCGCCCATCCATTGGGCGACTGCATGCCAGTCGCCCAATGGGAAAGCGACTGATTGTAGTCGCTCGAACGTAGAGCGACAGAAATTGTGTCGCCTCTCGGTTGGGCGAAAGGTGGCAGTCGCCCAATGGGGGGGCGACTGAAGCCTATTTTTGTAAAAAATTTTCCCGCGGGTATATTTATGTATTTTCGAATAAAAAATGGATTATCCGTACAAAACAATTCTCCAACAATTTATCTCTAAATTCATTCCCTAGCTATTTTATCCCTAGCTACAACTACTACTCCGATTCGGAGGAGGGGACATGTAAGATCATTCGGCGATTTATATTATTACTACAAGATAATAGAAACAAGTGCTCCAACAATTTATCTTTAAATTCATTCCCTAGCTATTTTATCTCTCGGCATGTATTTTTAGCAAAAATATGTTCTACTTAATAGAAAAACATTGTCTAGATAGATCAAACAAAAATATGTTATAGTTAACAAAAACACTATCTCAAATTATTTCTATATGGATTGCTAGTGCGACAGAAAAGACGATGAAGCAAAAAGTTGAAGCAAATCCATACCTTCGGCTGGAGCTAAGGCGATAAGGAGGAGAGGTGGTCGAACCAAGTGGGGGCAATGACGGATTCAGCTGGGGCGACAGCGGATCCGACTGGTGCGACGACGGATCTGGCTGGGGGCGATGACGCTTCCAGCGGGGGTGACGACGGATCCAGCTAGGGGCAACAGCGATGTTGTTGATCCAGCTGGGGGCGACGGCGGGCTAAGGCGATAGGGAGTAGAGGTGAGGAGGCGAAAAGATGTGGGTGAGTAGGTGAATGAGGGTGCAAACCCTAGCAGGGCACTACTTACAGGAGGAATTATCACAGACAGTTCTCTTACAAAACTGTCTGTAATATAAACCACATCACAAACGGTTCCATAATAGAATCATCTGTGTTATTGTAGTATCATAGATGGTTATATTATAGAACTGTCTGTGATAGTCCTATTTTCGTCAGGAAGTGCTACCCATGCCATATGAAAAAAGCATGCTCCGACCACTTACAAATTAACTACTACGACCATGGTCACGACTGCTGTTTCGACCACGCCTTCGACTACAATTTCGACCATGCCTCAATATAATTAGCATGGTCAAGATTAGTTCTGATAGCATATACAATTACAGATGTAATTATTTCTTAATTACTAAATCAATTACAATGGAATAATTTCTTAATTATATGCCAAATTATAATTACATTGGAATAATTTTGAAATAGGTGTTTATCGTGTGGGATCATTACACTTGGCTATTTCCTTTTAAATAAAGCGCTTCACGATGGTCGACACGCATATAGCTTGCTTCATTGCTTGGTTCTTCCTCAAGCCTGATGTTGTCTCCGAATAGAGGCAACTCTTTAAATTTATTGTACTCTTCTCATCCACGACATTCTCAACTCTGACAATCCTTCTTTTTTCCATTATGAACTATGTTGCACTTCTTATTTGCGGGTCAATTATATAAAAAACTTGAATAACTTGTCTCGCGAGTATGAATGATTCGTCTTTGTATCCTACGTGTTCGAAGTCTACAGTAGTGACGCTGTACTTGTTGACTTTTACACCCTGTGGGAGTTGGACCCAACAGTACCAAAATAGAGGGATCTTAAAAATCATGTATTCAAGCTCCCAATCTCCTCTACAAGCCCATAGTAGGAGCTTGGACCAACTGTACTAAACTGCTCATCATGAAATGCATGTATGCGGACACGTGAGTTATGGACTGTACTCTTCATGTCTTGATCTGTTATATAAATTGTGTACCCATTAATATCGTATCCTTGCCATGTCACAATTGTAAATTTCTGCTGGTTTGCCAGCCATTGTAGCATTTCACTTGATGACCTCCCAGTGAATTGCACCCTCAACCATTCGTTCAACCAATGGTTATGCTATCTCGTCATCCAAACCTCTGACCGACCTGGATTCTATTGGCATAGCATATCCATGTGCTTTTCAATATATTGGGACACTTCAATCATATGTTGCAAGACTGTGAAATGGGCTTGAGTGTACGTATCCAGATCGGGAGTTATTACTTTTCTTTCGATGGTCCCGATACCTTCTAGCCTCCCCTCGTGACGAGACACAGGCACACCTATCAGTTCGACCTAGGCCATGTAATCGACACAGAACTCAATGACCTTTTTGGTTGCATAACCTTCGATGATGCTACCCTCCGATCGAGATCGATTGCGTACATAGGACTTGAGAATTCCCATGTATCTCTCGAATGGGTACGTATGATGTAGAAACACAAGGCTGCATATCTTTATCTCTTTCACAAGGTAGATAATGAGATAGACCATGATATTAAAAAATGATGGAGAAAAATATATCTCAAGATGACATAGAGTCATCACCACATCGGTCTATAGAGCATCTAGTCCATCGGGATCGATGACCTTTTGAGTAATTGCATTAAAGAAATAACATGGCTTTATGATTGTCACTTGAACCTTGTTCAGCAAAATATTTATAATTTCAACAGGAAGCAACTGTGTCATTACCATATGATAGTCATGAGACTTCATGCCAATTAATTTTAAATCTTCCATGGAAACAAATTTTTTCATACTAGTAAAGTGACCGAACGGAACTTTCACACCATGCAAGCACTGACACAGCTCAGTTCTCGCGGACTTAGAGTGTAGCGAGCTGGGGAAAGGTACGTTTAGCCTTTATCGGTCTCTATCGGTGCTAACTCAGTTCTGATGTTCATAGCGATTAAGTCACATCGTGCGTTGACACCATGCTTTATTTTGTCATGAATATTTAGTAAGAGACTAATGAAGCTATCACATGCATTTTTCTCTACATGCATGATAGTGATGCAATTGTGAACTTCTAAGTGCTCCCAGTAAGGCAAGCCCCAAAATACTGACATCTTCTTCCACATGTTTTTCTGACGGGTCCTCAACTTATGTCCCTTTCCAACACAATATCAATATCCTTGACCATATCGTAGACCTCTTTGCTGCTAAAAGGCCTTGGTGTCGAGTCATCCTCCTTTTTTTTCTATCAAATTGCTTCTTCATCTTGCGGTATGGGTGATACCGTGGAAGGAATCTACAGTGGCGCATGTACACAGTTTTGCGTGAGTTGTTCAACCACACACTCTCGGTATAATCTAAGCAGTGCGGAAAGGTTTTGGCTCCTTTTGTACTCAACCCCAAAAGGTTACCTAGGGTAGGAAAATCATTGATATTGCAGAACAACATGGCGCGCAGAGTGAAATTCTCTCGTTTGTCCGCATCCCATACCTATACCCCTTCATTCCACAGTGTCATAAGATCTTCCATCAATAGTGCTAGATACACATTAATATCATTCCTAGGTTGCTTCGGCCCTTGAAAAAGTAGTGACATCAAAATGTACTTCCGCTTCATACAAAGCCAAGGAGGAAGGTTGTAAATGCATATATTCACGGTCTAAGTGTAATGTCGGCTGCACATGTTACTGAAAGAATTCATTCCATCTGTACGCAACCCAAGCCTTATATTCTGCACCGAACTGAAGTCTACAAACATCCTATCGATGTTCCTCCATTGGGCAGTATTAGCAACGTGTCTTATCATTCCATATTTCTTACGCTCCTCCGAGTGCCAATGTAACAATCTTGCATTCTTTTAGTTCGCAAATAAATGCTTCAAACATGGAATTATAGGCAGATACCGTAACATCTTAGCAGGAGATCCTTCACCTCGATGTCCTCGTCGAGTCAATCTTATGTTTGTATCGAGATGCTTTGCACATCAGACAAACATGTAATTTTGCATACTCTTTACGGTAGAGGATGCAATTATTCGGACATGCATATATTCTTTCTACTTTCATTCCCAATGGACAAAGAACCTTCTTGGTTTGGTAGGTGGTTCTCGACAACACATTTCCCTTTAGAAGGATGTTCATTAGGAGACCTAACAACACCGTGAAACTTTTGTCGGACCAACCATTGCTTGCCTTCAATTTTAGCAGTTCAAGAACAGATGACAATCTTGTGTATTACGGCTTGTAGCTAGGGAACAAAGGTTTCTCCAGGTCCTCCAGCAAGCCCTCGAATTTACCAAACTTTCTCTCACTATAGTTTCCTTCTGCATCGCGTAGCATCTGATCTAGATTGTCATCATACGATCTATCCTCATCGAAAGCACAGTCCACAACTAGCATATCATTGTCTCACTCGACGATATTATAACTACCTTCCTGTATAATCTTCTCTTCACTGTGACTGGTCCAACATGTATACCCTTTTTGAAACCTCCTCGAATCAAGTGAGTTTCGGTCTGCGCTGAGTTGGTAAACATCTTCAGATTATCACAATCAATGCATGGACAATATATATTTATTTAGGTGGTATATTAGAGGTGGGTGTAATTACACAGGAGTAAAAGTATTTTTCCTATATATATATATATATATATATATATATATATATATATATATATATATATATATATATATATATATATATATATATATATATATATATATATATATATATATATATATATATATATATATATATATATATATATATATATATATATATATAGGAAAATTACATAAGGCATCATGGTGCCTAGGCACCAACATCCGATACACGTGTATGATTGATAATTTTTTGAGTTTGAGTATGAAAATGTTTTATACCCTTGATATATTTATGGTAAGTAAGTTTTGAACTCAGTTCAAATTAGTTTGAACTGCTTTTGAGTTCAATGCAACTACAAATGAGTATATACCATAAAAATAGTTCAAACTAATTAAACTGAAGTTGAATTTAATTTTTCTGAGTTTGACATCTCAAATATACTTTTTATGGGTATATGAAGATACCCACATCAAACGCTATAGAATCTCAAGCAAATCAACGGTATTGATATTGGTGCCTAGGCACCATGGTGCATGAAACACTGTCCTATATATATATATATATATATATATATATATATATATATATATATATATATATATATATATATATATATATATATATATATATATATATATATATATATATATATATATATATATATATATATATATATATATATATATATATATATATATATATATATATATATATATATTAGTACAATGCCCGTCTTTAACTGATTCTCAAAAAAGGTGATATATAATATCAGATGATTCTAAAATTTATAATAAATATAAATTTTGTTTCACATGTGTCAAAGTGAAACATAACTCTGCATAAGGAGCATCTTCCAAACACCTTATAAGGGACAATGGTAAGATAGGTGTTTAATCAAACCCGAAATTCATGTTTAACCATTCCATAGGAAGAGGATTTGAAAAAAAAAGTTATAGTAAATGCATGAAACTGTGGAACTAATTTAGTCAATTCAAAGAAACGACAAACCTGACCAAAGGGAATGTCATAAGCAGTCACATAAACTAATTCCTCCTGTTTCTGCAAGTAAAAAGAAAATTATAAACAATCCATACCTTGCACTGCCTGTAGGTGTTATACATTTCAGCTTATGAGGCATGTCTAAAGCCAACAGGTCAACACTCAACACAACAGTGATAAAAACAGACTACAGCAAGAAGGAAATCAATTCCATCACAATGTGGGATGCAGTTGCCTGACCTTCCATTGGCTAGTTAATACTCCACTTGATGTTAAAACCTCCTTAGTGATTGGAGGAACCGATAAAAAGAAACAAACAAGCATGAGAGAAGCTAGCAAAGGAAAACACAAATTGAAAGTTGAGGCACAATAATACTGCAACTTGTTGTTTTTTCATTTTAAAAGACACATATGGTTCTATTTCCTGGTCCTCCGACACCTACATTCAAACAGACAACTATAGGCAAGTAATAATCTGCTCGGAGTTTAGAGCGAAACACAAGTAATAGCACTCTGAATAAAAGGAACTCAAGTAAGCTAAAATTGCCTAACCAATTTTCCCTCATAAAGTCAAAGAAAACAAAAATTTGAGAAAGGGATTACTTTTGAGCTCATACTCCAGCTAGCTTGATATGCATTACAAATTCTATCATCTTTATATCCATGTACGGACTCATCGCGTAACCTAAACGAAACTCCAAATCCGATGTTCTTATTGGGCCTTTAAGTACGTCATTTCCTAGAGTTTGACATGTGCATCAAATACAAAATGTTGCACCAGAACATCTCCAACAAAACTAAGAAAAAATCTCACCCTATTGGATGATAGCATTTCATCTATGCTTGTGTAATTTAAGCTTCAGATTTGCAAGCACAGCCTACAGAACTAATACCTTATATTAATTTGGACAGGTTAAATACTACATTACCATGGATAAATTGTAAGGCAACTGTAAGGACGAGCATTCAATTAGATGCAATGTGCATCAATTAAAGACCATGAGTACATATTTGCACCAATATTTTTAAGCTTATGTAAGTCAAGTCATTATATGTCATTATCTATCTTTTTAAAGATAATCATAACTAAATTGTATCAAAGGAAAGATGGTAAATTGCCCTTCTATAGTTCTAGGCTTCTAGCTAGTTCTGTAAGCTGGGGGAAATATACCACATCTGAGCTCTAATTATAAATGAAAAAAATATTTGGTTGGCTTCTTGCAGTGGGAAGCAACTAGAAAGAAAATGGTAGCCGGTTGACTCAGTCAACATAAAACTTGAAAGGAATATACTAAGTAATTAGCTTTCTTTTGTTACAGCTTAGAAGAGATGTCCTACTATTAAAAGCAGTGAAGAAGGACAATTAGACATCCGGCAAAGAAGCTATAAAACCGAACTCAAGAAAGGCCTGGCATATAATATCACACCCTTCCTATAGACAGGAGAAGCAGTTTATCGAAAGCAGGAGCATAAAAACATAATCAAATTGTAAACCAAAATGCGCTGGCATAGTTGGTTGGTGTACCTTTGATCTCCTCTTTAGAGAAAACACTGCATTTCTATTGGGACTTTTGGGCCTAAAAGCATTCCAAAGGAGGCGCACATCGGAAAACGCCACTGTACCCAACTCGAGGAACCTAACAAAGCAGGAAACCTACTGTATCAAATTAACAAGCAATTCATACAGGCAATGATGCTACAAATACAGAATATTGTGTCTAGCACACCTTGCAGTAAATATGCATTTCTTACCCAAGGGATGTTGCCTGGTAGAACATAGATGCATCCAAATGCAGCTCAAAAACCTAAAAGGTGGTGTACAAAATGTAATGTTTTTCATTACCAAAGGGATAAAGAAAGAACATTTAACTTGAGCTAATCTGATAAAAAGACCACAGAAATTCTATACAAAGATCACTCGGTAAAGAAATTGCAAGATTTATCATCTTGCACTTTAGTCCCCTTGTTAATGTACTACTACCTTAACTTTGAGAACATGCTCAAAGAGACTGAAAAAAATAGGGAATCAATTAGTAACTCCATCGAGTGTGTAATGATTTTGTTTATTTACTGAATATAACTCACAACAAACGTTTGGGGGATGAAAGTACCCACCAACATAGCTGCAGCGAGCAAGAGGAATCGTCATCACCAACACCAGAGCTCTAACTTGTAGCAACAAAGCCCACGGACCTGTGCTATATCCGAGCTCGCACGCACGCCAGCGCCGCAGAGTTGCAAGGACGGGAGTAGGGTGCTATCCGGCTCCGACGCACGCCTCCGCGCCGCAGAGCCGCAAGCCGCCGCCGCTGCCGTTACAACCGAATTGCGAGCCGCCGCCACCGGACCCCTATGCTGGTGCCCCCATCCGCCACTCTAGGAGGTGCGGGCGCATCGCACTTTCAGCCCACTCTGCCCGCGCCGGCCCGAGCCGTGCCTCCGCCCGCCGCGCTATCCTCGGGGCCACAGACCCCAGGCGGACCCGTCCTCCCACATGGGCTTCCCCCTAGCCGCCTCGCCTTGCTCCCACCCGGTCGTCTCCTACAGCGTGGCCGGCCAGATCACCCGCCTCGTCCTCGAGTGGGCCGGATTCAATGGGACGTTCCCGCCCGCCACGCTCTCCCGCCTCGCCGAGCTCCGGGTGCTCAGCCTCAAGTCCAACGCGCGGGGTGGGAGGGAGGGGAGGAGGCGGCGGCGCGGGGTGGGGAGGAGGAGGCAAGGAGACGCCGAGAACGGGGGAGACGGGGGAACGTGGGGAGACGGGGGAGAAGTGGGAGGAAGATTCGGTGGGAGGAGGCAGCGCAAGGTTTTGTCACACGGGATGGGAGGGGGCCACATGCCAGTCAGCAGATTTTTTTTGTGAGAAGGGATAGAAGAGGCCAGACCAACCACCAACTCCTTCTTTTTAAGGAGTAAAGATATATATATCTTACTTTCAGCATATCTTACTCGGCCACTCTTCTAAAAGCAGACACGCCATTAATATACTCTTCACTCACACGATTCTCAACATACTTTCAGCTTCGGTCCATCTACACTACGCATGTAGTAAATTAGTGTCAAATTAGATTATTAATGCTACTATAGCTAATTAACCAGCTTAACTACTTACACACATAATTGTCATTCACCTAATAATAAATTGTCCATAACTAAATTAAGTAGCTAGCCACGTATTCATGAAGCAATTTGCATGTATGTATGTGTGTGTATATATATATATATATATGTATGTATATATGTATGTATGTATGTATGTATGTATGTATGTATATATATATCAAGTAAGAATATATTGAAGTAAACCAGGAGTACTGACAGATTCTTAAATTGGAGCAAACTACCATTTCTCTCTAAACCTAACTATCATCTCTCTCTATTACAAGGCATATAAGTTATTATAAGCAAATACTAACCATTAATCACCAAGAACAGATCGATCTACAAGCTAGATCTACAAGTAGTATGTTTTCACTAAACTCTCCAAAGCCAGTCGCCTCCTTCAATGCAACACAATGAAGACAGATCTATCGAGACCACGCTGGCTATTTAATAACGTGGCATATCCCAAATGGTTCTAACCACAAATCGCCTGTGATATGAAACGATCACAAACGGTTTGTATTAATAACTGTCTGTGAACTTTCACAGCTGGTTATTAATATGAACCATTGGTGATGTCTGCCATGATCACATACAGTTTGTGTCAATAATCGTCTATGAATTATTATAGACAGTTATTAATGATGATTCGTACTATTACCATCTGTGAAAATATCACATACAGTTTTTTGTATGAACCATCTATCATAGTTGCGTATCACAAATGGTACACAGTCACGCTTGTAAAACTGTCTGTGATAATTACAGTACAGACGGTTCCCTATGAACCATCTGTGATGTAGTCATCCAGTATAACCTCTTTTGTAGTAATGAGTGTCTCTACTGAAATCCATATGTCTAGGGATAGAATGTTGAGCGTTGGTGTGATAGCACTAGTGCGTACAACAGGGGTGTTGAGAGGTGATAGTTAGGGTTTCAATGGGTGTATCTCGGGATATCTCCCTCAGCCCTATGCCTCTTTTTGTATATAGCCTCCAATCGGATACTTATCCGATATGATTAGATATCGTATCCATCTCGGAGAACCTCTGACTGAATTTTTATCTAATACGAGTAGAGATCATATCCCATTCAAAGAGTCTCCGACCGAATCCTTATCCAATACAAGTAGAGATCATATCCCACTCGGAGTTTATCATCTGGACTGTTGTAGGGGTGGCCCCCACCTAAACCCAGCAGGCCTAGTAAGAGGTTACAAGGCTCAGAATAGGCCATGTGTAATGACATAGATGCCCCTGTGGGGGATGATCAACTGTAAGGGTATAATTGTAAAAGCACTCCCCATGTATATATATGGAATACATGCCATTGGGAAGACCTGCCGCACTCATCTCCTCACTCTCCACTACCATCTCTCTCTCTGTTTGGTCTGTAGCCACAACAGTTGGCGCCGTCCGTGGGGGGATAGGAGTAAGCCTGAAGTTCGAAGGAGGATGGCACCGGAAAAGGCTTCGTCGACGGCGGCGAAGGGAAAGAAGACGGCCGGGGCGTGGCGTCGCGTGAGCTCTAGGGCTTCGGCGTCGGTCGTCGCGGGCGCGGGTGGCGGCGTGGTCGCAGCAGTCAAGGATGTCGACGCCGCGCGCGACGATCAACCCGCCATCGGCGCCGCGACGATCGACCCGACGCCGGCACCGCGACGACCAACCCCGCCATTGGCGCTGCGACGACCAACCCCGCCATCGGCGCCGCGACGACTAACGCCGACGCCGGCGCCGCGACGGCCGACTCCGCGATCGGCACGCGACGACGACCGACCGCCGCCCGCGACCGCGACGGCCGACCCCGCCGCCGGCACCGCGATGGCCCAGATCCGCGCGACCGCCCGCGGACGACGGCGCCCGCCTGCGCCGGCAGAGAGAGCGCGCCATCGACGGCCCTCAACGCGTTCGGCGGAGCTAGGGGACCTTCACGGGGCTGTCCATGACATGCAAAAGGCTCGGCCAGCCAGACCGCGCCGATGGCCACGCCAGAGTTCGCGCTGAAAGGGCGGATAGTCGCGACGCCCCACGCCAGCCGCGCGCACGCGACGCGTCGATCCGAGTCCCCTTTGGCGGGCTGGCAGCAGTGGCGTGGCCTGAAGACTTCAAGTTCCCCAGTGTTATTGAGCCATACAAAGGTGATACAGATCCCCGCGAGTTCGTGCGCATGTACAAAACCGCGATCGAGGCCGCGGGCGGGGATGACGCCACAAAGGCGAAAGGCCTCCCACCTCGCGCTGCAAGGAGTGGCACTTTCTTGGTTTTTTACCATAGAGCCAAACTCCATCTATGCGTGGGAGCAGCTCCGCCATCGCCTTCACAACACCTTCCAGGGAAGCTATGTCGAGCGAGTCGACGCGGGCCAGCTCTTCGCCGTAAGGCAGAAACCCTCGGAAAAGCTCCGGGACTACTTCAGCCGCCGCGAAGATCGCTGCGTAACAAGGATGTTAATGAGACAACCGTCATTAACGCGTCCATACAAGGTCTTCGTCCGGGCTCCTTGGCCGAATACAACGCACGTAAGCCTATCAAGACGGTCGCCGAGCTCTTCGACAAGATGGAGGAGTATGCGCGGGCTGAGGAAGATGCCCGGAGGCGTAGCGCTTCCACCCTCGATCCTGCTCAAGCGACACGCTCGACATACGACGAGGGTGGCGGCGACGACTCGGCAGCCGCGATCGACGGCCGGAGGACCCCGGGAGCAACAAAGACTGGGAGCGGAAGGCTCTCCAAAGAGCAGACGCAAGCCCCGGCGTCACCAGCGCAGACCACAAAAGGCCCGCCATACCTTCGTCATCGAGAATGCCCTTCGAGTACGCGAAGGCGAACTCGGCCGCGATGAGCGACCCCGGGCGGAGCAAGAGCAACTCTATTACTGCAAGTGGTGCGAGGTGCACGGTTATGGTAATCACTACACGACGATGTGCACCACGGTCGTGGAGTTGCGACGGGCGACGGCCGCACCTCGGGACTCGCCCCTTCGGCTCCCTGCCGAGGTCCAGGAGCGGCATCCGAGGGGCAGCCCCTTGCAAGCTTCAGCCAGGGAGGACGCACGGTGCCGCGCTGTCAACGTCATCACCGGAGGCTCCTTATCAGGGGCCCCCGTGGAGCAGCCGCAATCGTGGCTGCCGCCCCGCAACACCACCTTCCCTCATCAAGATCCTTTGGTCATCCGATCCCACATCGCGGGTTGCGACGTCAGGCGCATCCTTGTCGACGGGGGGAGCTCTGCGAACGTAACATCCTAAATTTCAGAGCCTTTTTGAAGCTTTCGAAATAAAATTCACCATTTGAATTTTCTGGAATTAATTAAAGCTTAAATAAAATTTTTATGAATTAAAAGGTTTTAATATGATTAAGTTAAACATTAAATTATGCCAAAAGTATCTTATTTGAGTTCCCGGAGCCTCAAGAGTTTTTCTGGAATTTTATGTGATTTTTCTGGATTTATTTGCTATTTTCTAGAGCTCAAAATGTTTTAATTGAATTTCTGGAAAAAAAGAAAAAGAAAACCAGTCGGTTGAGCCGCAACCGGTTCCGCCCCCGCCGCGTGTCGCCCATCCGTAACCCCGCCCGCATCGCGCCGCCGCTTTGGCAAGTCGTACTCAGATATCTGAGTGGGACTCTCGTGTCGATCCCACCCGACTCGTGACTCGTGGCGACCAGACACCTCTACGACCGGGTACAAAAGGGCCCGAACCCCTGGTGTCCCCCTCGTCCCAAGTCAAGCCTCGCCTCCGAGTTGAGTCGCCAAAGCCGTGGTCGTGCGCCTCGCCGAGGCCGTGGTCGTACGCGTAGCCGCTGCCGTGGTCGTGCCGGATCCCGAGGTCGTGTCGTCCTCGCCGTCGTTTCGCCTTCGCCGATCCGCCGTCGCCGGTGAGTCCCGCCACCGTCCCTAGTCACCGCCGACCAGATCCCGCCGCCATCCGTGGTCGTAGATCCGTGTAGTCGTAAGGTTCTACGATTACGTTGAAGAGCCTTAGTCATAAGTCGTAAAGCCACCGGTAAGTTCGATCATGTGGTCGTAAACGACTTCATGGTTGTGAGTCCGCTCGAGTAGTCGAGCCATTGTGCGATCGTAGCGCCCGTGTGGCCGTAGTCGAGATTGTTCGTGTGGTCGGTAGTAGGTTCGACCACGTAGTCGTAATCTCGACCGAGTGATCGTAGTCATGTGCTCGACTACGTGGTCGTAAGCCCGCTAAGTGGTCGTAATCGGCCGTAGTCTTAGATTGGTTTGTGCTTGTAGTCGTAAAGTTCTTCGTGGTTGTAAATTTCTCTGCGTGGTCGTAGGGATCCTTTGTGGTCGTAACGACTACATGCATCTCTTTTCTCTGAATTAAAACTTCCTGAGCCCGTTCTCCTTCGCCCTAGCTCCGATTGTCCGTTTCTTTTCCTAAATTCATATAAAATTGAGATCTATCTTTTGGTTCAAGTTTGAGAATTTTTGGAGTTCATTTGAATTTTATTTGATTTTTATTTTGTGTTTCGATTTGCGTTCTCTCGTTAGATCACGCGTTCAAGGAGCGGAAGTTGGATTTGAAGATCAAGAGACGCCAATCGAGCAAGGCCAAGGCAAGTCGTGTCCTTTGATCATGTTGAACCTAGTTTTCAATCTATTATGTATTATCTTGTTTCAAGTTATCATGCATCGCTATTTTATTATCAAACCCTTGTATTGGTAGTTATCGTCCCAATTGGTTATTTCCTCCTTGATATTTTGGAATACCTTGATGCCATTGTCACCTTAGGTTGGGAATTTAATTAGTGATGTTATGTTATTTGTCACATTGGGTTGGTACGATTAGAATGCTTAGCCTTGCTTATTTTGCGAAAGGGTTCATCATCACATGTGGTTAATTAATCTTGACTTAATGATATACTTGAATGTGGTGGTTCACCACGATTATAAAACTTGTTCCCATGGCATGGGTAGTGTTATTGGTGTTGGTTATACAAAATTGGTTTTCACTTGGGCGATTGATCGTGCGATAAAAAGGGGTTGAATGCACATGGGATGTGGATGCTTCACTGGGTAATTCTTAAGGACTTAACTTTGTGCGCCGTTGACCTGAGCTTTATCGTGCAAACCACATGTCTAGTATGGGATAGACCTGGCATAATAATTTGTGAAGTCTCCACTTTGGTTTGACTACCGATGTTGTTGTGGCGCAAGAGGGGGCAATTATCGACTAGGGATTTACCCTAATCGACGGCGAATCCTTAGCGAGTGGGATCAGGTGGAGATGGATCATTGTAAAAGCCTTGTTGTGATTATCTTTAACGTGAGGATTATCACATCGTGTGGGTACAGTTGTGCAACCTCTGCAGAGTGTAAAACTATTCGAATAGCCGTGTCCTCGGTCATGGACAACGCCGGTGATCTCACACGAGGGTAGAGTCTTTATGAAATCTGGTTGGTTTGAGTGGGAAGTGAATGGGTAGTTCACTTGTGGTTATATTCAATTCCTTTGATTATTTATTTAACGTCCTTTGTTAAAGTTGCTTTTCAATCTATTTATTGTATTTACTTCAAAGTGTTGCTTTCGGCAGAAATTAACCTTTCAGCCATCCATTGGTAAGCCTTGCATACTATATTGCATTTTTGTTACAAACGACTTGCTGAGTACCAATGTACTCACGGCTTTATGCCCCTGTTGCTCAGTTGAGGTGGAGGAGTATCACCAGCAGGAGGTTCCAGAAGGAGAGTACTTCGACGTCTTCGCGGATTAGGCTTCATTCTCCACTCGATAGCCTGTGGGCGTGTCGATTGGTCGCTACGCTTTCTTTGGATTTCACGCTAGTTTTGTTAAGCCCTTCGGGCTAGTCTATTGTAAGCTTGACCATAAGGTCGTACTCTGATAATTATCAATATAATTTGGTTTTTCCTTAGAATATCGTGATGTGGATGATATTTATCTTTGTTCATCTTGTGTGCACTAGCGTGATCCTCGACCGATCACGTAATACACTAAGAGTCCGGATTTGCATATTCGGTCTCGGCAGAGATGGTATCGAGCTATATCGATCAGAGGACGGAGCCCTAGTTAGAATGGTCGAATTAGTCAAGATTTCAAAATTTATTTTCTAAATCAAATCAACCAAATGATTGTATAGTAATTCTTTATTCGCACCTCATTCTTAGGATTCTTCCTCCTTGCCTCCTCTGAAATAGTGTTTTCAATTTCAATTTGACTTCTTATCCCCATAATGTCCATAGATGTCTCGAGTGTCCTCGATCAAAGTGAAAGTTGGCATGGAATTCTTCAAGTCGAAGTTTGTGAAGTTTGGATCAAGGAAGCATCCAATATGTCAAGAAAAGATTGGGAATTTCGGGAAGATTAGGAGCCATTAGCTTTGAACCTTGTTATAGTTTTAGTATCGTAGATCGCCTTGCTTCTTATTTGCCGTTGGGTGTGATGTGAGCTGCAGTTTTGCTTCTAGCATTATGATGCGATCATGTCAAAAGTCTTTTGTGGAGTTTATTGCTTCTTTTGTTAGCCTTTTCGCTAAGTGTTTGCTTAGTTTAGGATTGCCATTAGTTACCCCCTTAGACGAGTTTACCACTTACCTTTGCTTTTCCTCTTACCTATTGAGCCTTGAAGAGTCGGGTTCTCAATAAATGGTCTTTTCCTTGAGCAGAGCGAAATGGTTGACACCTGAGCTCCGCAGACGCGTCAAATGAATCAAGATCCGAAGGCGAATGGAAACCAAGCAACTCCAGAGCAGCATGCGAATCCGCTGGTTTAGATCCGACCTTGAGTCGAGTTCATGGCTGCCTGCACTCCAATTAATGAATACCATGATGCGAGAATATGAACGCAATGATGAATCGGTAGAATCAAGAAATGGCAATGCCCCAACCAGTTCGTCAACAGTCTAAATTTGCAGAATTCATGAGGACAAGGCCACCCACTTATTCACGATCTTCGGAGCCTTTGGAAGCCGATGACTGGATGTGCTCAACAGAAAAGAAGCTTAATCTTGCCCAGTGTACGGACCGCGAGAAGGTTTTGTATGCCGCCCACCAGCTAGAAGGCGCTGCGGTGAATGGTGGGAAAACTCATCGTTTGCTCATGAAGATCAAGATAGCATCACTTGGGCGGAGTTCGCCGCAGCTTTTCGTCATACCCATGTTTTGGACGGAGTGATTGAGATGAAGAAGGAGGAATTCCGGGAGTTACAGCAGAAGAACATGTCAGTGAGTGAGTATCTCAATAAATTCACCCAGCTAGCCCGTTATGCCCCGGAGGATGTCACTACAGATGATGCCCGTCAAAAGAGGTTCAAGAAAGGACTAAACCCCGGTCTGAAAGTTCAAGTGGTGGGAAATGACTACGCCAGCTTTCAAAACATGGTGGACAAAGCGATGCTCATTGAGGAGAGTCGTCGTGAGATAGAGGAATCCCGAAAGCGGAGGATGATGCAGCAAGGATCACAGATGCACCAGGCTCAGAAGACCCGCTTCAGTACGTTTCAGCCCGCTCGTGTTCCACAGCAGTCAGGATTCAAAACACCGCACGGCTCCTCGCGATTCTCTCATCAGACTAAGGCCAATTCCAGCTTGGAAGCCAACAGCAGAGGATCACCAAGCCCATGACAAAGCGAGCACTGTTTCAAATGCCATGAAACGGGACATTATGCCAACAAATGCCCGCAGAATCAAGCCGTGACACCAGTTCGTTTCAACTTGGGCTCTACACCAGATCGGACTCCCGCAGCAGGGTCAGGACGCGGAGCACCGCAAACATCAAGTCAACCCAACAGAGGATCGCAGACCGTGATGCGCGGCCAGGTGAACCATGTCACCATGGAGGAGGCTCAGCGGCACGGATGTTGTGATCGGTAAGTTTCAAGTAAACTCGGTTCGCCACGCTTTGTTCGACTCGAGCTTCACATTCATTTGTTTCCGGAGTTTTGCTCTAAAGCATAAGTTGGAAGTCGTTGCACTTGGTTCCATTTTATTGGTTCAATCCCGTGCTCGAGATGAGTACAAACCTAGGATGCCCCAAGGTTAGGATAGCCATCCAAGGAGTAGAGTTCTCCGCGGATTTGGTTGTGCTGAATATCCAGTCTTTGGACGTAATTCTGGGTATGGATTGGCTCAAGAAACATCAAGCAGTGTTGGAATGTGGAAGCCGAGCAGTCACCTTGGACGGTCCCGATGGAAGCAAAGTGAGATTTGAGGCCGATATGAAGCAGCCAGAAAAAGTGATGGTATGCCAAAGTAAAGGGATTGCCCTAAATGAAGTGCCAGTTGCCAGAGAATATCCAGATGTTTTTCCTGATGATCTCCCTGGGATGCCACCAAAAAGAGAAGTGGAGTTCGCAATTGAGTTAGCACCAGGCACATCACCGATTTTCTAGAGACCTTACCGAATGCCCGCCAATGAGTTAGCAGAATTGAAGAAGCAAATACAAGAATTGTTGGATAAAGGATATGTTAGACCTAGTACCTCTCCGTGGGGAGCACCGGTACTGTTCGTCAAGAAGAAGGATGGTAGCCAGCGGATGTGTGTGGATTACCGAGCTCTCAATGAAGTTACCATCAAGAACAAGTATCCTTTGCCCCGAATTGATGATTTGTTTGATCAGTTAAAAGGAGCTGGAGTGTTCTCCAAGATTGATTTGAGGTCGGGATATCACCAAATGAGGATTCGACCGGAGGACATACCCAAGACAGCCTTCTCAACTCGTTATGGATTGTATGAGTTCACCGTGATGTCCTTTGGCTTAACCAATGCCCCAGCCTATTTTATGTACTTGATGAACAAGGTGTTTATGGATTACTTGGACAAGTTTGTCGTTGTGTTTATCGATGACATCCTGATCTACCCCAAGAATGAGGAGGAGCACGAAGAGCATTTGAGGTTGGTATTGCAAAGATTGCGGGAACATAAGTTATATGCCAAGTTCAGCAAGTGTGAATTTTGGATGAAGGAAGTTGCCTTTTTGGGTCATGTGTTGACAGCAGAAGGAGTGTCCGTTGACGCAGGTAAAGTACATGATGTGCTTACTTGGAAGGCACCCACGTCAGTGACCCAGGTCAGAAGCTTCCTAGGAATGGCAGGTTATTATCGTAGATTCATTGAAGGATTCTCCAGTGTAGCTCGACCTCTCACCCAGCTATTAAAGAAGGAAAAGAAGTTTGAATGGACGCCAGAATGCGAAAAGAGTTTTCGGAAGTTAAAAGAAAGTCTGACATCAGCGCCAGTCCTAATCTTGCCAGACATCAAGAAAGATTTCGAGATTTATTGTGACGCATCCCACAAAGGTTTAGGGTGCGTATTGATGCAAGACAAGAGAGTGGTAGCCTATGCATCGCGCCAGTTAAGGCCACATGAGGAGAACTACCCTACGCATGACTTAGAGCTAGCAGCAGTTGTGCATGCCCTAAAGATATGGCGACATTACCTGATGGGTAATAGATGTGAGATCTACACTGATCATAAGAGCCTGAAGTATATCTTCACCCAATCAGACCTCAACCTAAGACAGAGAGGATGGTTAGAGTTGATAAAGGACTATGACATCTAATCCATTATCATCCGGAAAGCCAATGTAGTGGCGACGCGTTGGAGCGTAAAGGTGTATTGCAATACGTTGATGGTCAAGGAAAACCAACCAGCTCTACACGAGGAATTTGAAGCTTAGTTTGGAGTTGGTTGAGGAAGGGATGTTAGCTACCTTGGACTTGCACCGACCTGGATAGTCGATTCATCACGAGCAAACTGTGGGATGAAAATATCCAGAGAATCAAAGAAGGTTTAAAGGATGGCAAAGCACTCGGCTTTGTGGAGGACGATCAGGGAATCATGTGGTATAAGACGCGTTTGTGCGTACCAAACAAGGGTGAACTGAAGAAGTTATTACTTAAGGAAGCGCATGAGTCCTTATATTCAATCCATCCCGGCAGTACCAAGATGTACCAGGATATTAAAGACAAATACTGGTGGCCAGGTATGAAGCGCGAGATAGCCGAATATGTAGCACTTTGCGATGTGTGCCAAAGAGTGAAGGCTGAACATCAAAGACCAGCAGGTTTGCTGCAACCCTTGAAGATTCCTGAATGGAAGTGGGAAGATGTGGGAATGGACTTTATTACAGGCTTACCCAAGACTAAAGAGGGCTACGACTCAATATGGGTAATGGTGGATCGACTAACGAAGGTCGCTCACTTTCTTCCGGTCAAAACAACTTATTCTGGTGATAAATTGGCCGAGTTATACATGTCCAGGATTGTGAGTCTTCATGGGGTGCCCAAGAGGATAGTATCGGATCGTGGGTCGCAGTTTACTTCCGATTTTGGAATAGCTTTCACGAGGCAATGGGTACTCACTTGAACTTCAAGATAAGACATATCATCCGCAAACCGATGGTCGAGCGGAGCGTGTGAATCAAATCCTGGAGGATATGTTAAGAGCTTGTGTATTGGATCACGGAGCTAAATGGGATAGTTGTTTACCTTTGCGGAGTTCTCCTACAATAACAGGTTACCAGACTAGTCTACAAATGTCACCGTTTGAAGCCCTGTATGGCAGAAAATGTAGAACCCCTCTCAATTGGAAAGAGACTGGGGAGAGTCAAATCTTCGGGCCGGAATGTCTTCAGGAAGCAGAAGAGAAAGTGCGTTTGATTCAAGAAAGGCTAAAGGCAGCCCAAGCCGCATGAAGAGTTATCACGATACTCGTAGAAGAGATTTAAGTTTTGAGCCAAATGACTATGTGTATCTCAGGATCACACCCTTCAAAGGTGTTAAGAGATTTCAAATGAAGGGAAAGCTAGCGCCAAGGTATGTGGGGCCATTTAAAATTTTAAAGCGCAAAGGAGAGGTTGCATACCAGCTGGAATTACCAAACACCTTGAGCGGGATCCATGATGTTTTCCACGTATCTCAACTAAAGAAGTGCTTGAGAGTGCCAGAGGAAGCAGTGCCCGTAGAGGCGGTGGATCTTCAGGAGGATCTGTCTTATAAAGAACATCCTATAAAAATTTTTGGAAGTGGCAGAGCGTGTAACCAGAAGAAGGACAGTTCGCTTTTGCAAGGTTCAATGGAGCAACCATTCCGAGGAGGAAGCAACCTGCGAGAGCGAGAAGGATCTTAGAGCGGAGTTTCCAAACCTATTCCTTAGAGAGCCAGAATCTCGGGGTCGAGATTCCGTTTAAGGGGGGAGGTTTGTAACATCCTGAATTTCAGAGCCTTTTTGAAGCTTTCGAAATAAAATTCACCATTTGAATTTTTCTGGAATTAATTAAAGCTTAAATGAAATTTTTATGAATTAAAAGGTTTTAATATGATTAAGTTAAACATTA
The DNA here is from genome assembly GCA_036346575.1 of Dendrocalamus sinicus. Taxonomy (NCBI): domain Eukaryota; kingdom Viridiplantae; phylum Streptophyta; class Magnoliopsida; order Poales; family Poaceae; genus Dendrocalamus; species Dendrocalamus sinicus. Next base: position 32,660,788 of record CM070648.1, on the reverse strand, counting down.
AATTATGCCAAAAGTATCTTATTTGAGTTCCCTGAGCCTCAAGAGTTTTTCTGGAATTTTATGTGATTTTTCTGGATTTATTTGCTATTTTCTAGAGCTCAAAATGTTTTAATTGAATTTCTGGAAAAAAAGAAAAAGAAAAACCAGTCGGTTGAGCCGCAACCGGTTCCGCCCCCGCCGCGTGTCAGCCATCCAGAACCCCGCCCCGCATCGCAGCCGCCCGCTTTTGGCAAGTCGTACTCGTATGCGAGTGGGACTCTCAGGTCGTATCCCACCCGGACTCGTACTCGTGGCCGACCAGGACACCTCTACGACCGGGTACAAAAGGGCCCGAACCCCTGGTGTCCCCCTCGTCCCAAGTCAAGCCTCGCCTCCGAGTTGAGTCGCCAAAGCCGTGGTCGTGCGCCTCACCGAGGCTGTGGTCGTACGCGTAGCCGCTGCCGTGGTCGCGGCCGATCCCGAGGTCGTGTCGTCCCGCCGTCGTTCGCCTTCGCCGATCCGCCGTCGCCGGTGAGTCCCGCCACCGTCCCTAGTCACCGCCGACCAGATCCCGCCGCCATCCGTGGTCGTAGATCCGTGTAGTCGTAAGGTTCTACGATTACGTTGAAGAGCCTTAGTCATAAGTCGTAAAGCCACCGGTAAGTTCGATCATGTGGTCGTAAACGACTTCATGGTTGTGAGTCTGCCTGAGTAGTCGTAGCCGCCCGTGTGGCCGTAGTCGTAGATTGTTCTGTGTGGTCGAAGTAGTAGGTTCGACTACGTAGTCGTAATCTCGACTGAGTGATCGTAGTCATGTGCTCGACTACGTGGTCGTAAGCCTGCCTAGGTGGTCGTAATCGGCTTCGTAGTCTTAGATTGGTTTGTGCTTGTAGTCGTAAAGTTCTTCGTGGTTGTAAATTTCTCTGCGTGGTCATAGGGATCCTTTGTGGTCGTAACGACTACCTGTCTGTCTCTTTTTCTCTGAATTAAAACTTCCCAGAGCCCGTTCTCCTTCGTCCTAGCTCCGATTGTCCCGTTTCTTTTTCCTAAATTCATATAAAATTGAGCTCTATCTTTTGGTTCAAGTTTGAGAATTTTTGGAGTTCATTTGAATTTTATTTGATTTTTATTTTGTGTTTCGATTTGCGTTCTCTCTCGTTAGATCACGCGTTCGAAGGAGCGGAAGTTGGATTTGAAGATCAAGAGACGTCAACTGAGCAAGGCCAAGGCAAGTCGTGTCCTTTGATCATGTTGAACCTAGTTTTCAATCTATTATGTATTATCTTGTTTCAAGTTATCATGCATCGCTATTTTATTATCAAACCCTTGTATTGGTAGTTATCGTCCCAATTGGTTATTTCCCTCCTTGATATTTTGGAATACCTTGATGCCATTGTCACCTTAGGTTGGGAATTTAATTAGTGATGTTATGTTATTTGTCACATTGGGTTGGTACGATTAGAATGCTTAGCCTTGCTTATTTTGCGAAAGGGTTCATCATCACATGTGGTTAATTAATCTTGACTTAATGATATACTTGAATGTGGTGGTTCACCACGATTATAAAACTTGTTCCCATGGCATGGGTAGTGTCATTGGTGTTGGTTATACAAAATTGGTTTTCACTTGGGCGATTGATCGATGCGAAAGGGGTGCTGAATGCACATGGGATGTGGATGCTTCGCTGGTAATTCTTAAGGACTTAACTTTGTGCGCCGTTGACCTGAGCTTTATCGTGCAAACCACATGTCTAGTATGGGATAGACCTGGCATAATAATTTGTGAAGTCTCCACTTTGGTTTGACTACCGATGTTGTTGTGGCGCAAGAGGGGGCAATTATCGACTAGGGATTTACCCTAATCGACGGCGAATCCTTAGCGAGTGGGATCAGGTGGAGATGGATCATTGTAAAAGCCTTGTTGTGATTATCTTTAACGTGAGGATTATCACATCGTGTGGGTACAGTTGTGCAACCTCTGCAGAGTGTAAAACTATTCGAATAGCCGTGTCCTCGGTCATGGACAACGCTCGGTGATCTCACACGAGGGGTAGAGTCTTTATGAAATCTGGTTGGTTTGAGCTGGGAAGTGAATGGGTAGTTCACTTGTGGTTATATTCAATTCCTTTGATTATTTATTTAACGTCCTTTGTTAAAGTTGCTTTTCAATCTATTTATTGTATTTACTTCAAAGTGTTGCTTTCGGCAGAAATTAACCTTTCAGCCATCCATTGGTAAGCCTTGCATACTATATTGCATTTTTGTTACAAACGACTTGCTGAGTACCAATGTACTCATGGCTTTATGCCCCTATTGCTCAGTTGAGGAGGAGGAGTATCACCAGCAGGAGGTTCCAGAAGGAGAGTACTTCGACGTCTTCGCGGATTAGGCTTCGTTCTCCACTCGATAGCCCGTGGGCGTGTCGATTGGTCTGCGCTTTCTTTTGGATTTCACGCTAGTTTTGTTAAGCCCTTCGGGCTAGTCTATTGTAAGCTTGACCATAAGGTCGTACTCTGATAATTATCAATATAATTTGGTTTTTCCTTAGAATATCGTGATGTGGATGATATTTATCTTTGTTCATACTGTGTGCACTAGCGTGATCCTGGACTAGTGCAGAATACACGGAAGAGTCCGGATTTGCATATTCGGGTCTCGACAGCGAACATTCTGTTCACAAGGGCCCTCGATCGTATGGGAACCCACCGAAGTCGCCTGGAACAGTCAGGAGCTCTGCTTCAGGGCATCGGAGGTCAACCGCTGCAGGCCATAGGGCAGGTCTCCCTCCCCGTCACGCTCCACCAGGAGAGTAACATCCGGACCCAGCATGTCGTCTTTGACGTTGTGGACATCGCACACCCCTACAACGTCATATTGGGATGGCCCGCCATCAACTCCTTCGAGGCGGTCCCACACCACGCCTTCTTATGTATGAAGCTCCCGGGCCCGGAGGGTGTCATCACCGTCTTCGGCGACCAAGACCTTGCCAGGCGCATCGAAGTCGGCAGCCAGGATCTGCATCGCCCGGTGCACGCCCTACCGGACATACTTGGCGACGCACCCTCCGCCCCGGGATGGACGCCTAAGCCTCGGCCCGAGGGCGGAGTCAAAAGGGTGCCGCTCCAGGCGGAGGGGCAATTTGTGTCTATTGGTGAGGGGCTCCCCCCAGAGGTCGAGCAAGATTTACTCCAGGTGCTTTAAAACAACACCGACATCTTTGCATGGTCACCAGAAGACATCCAGGGTGTGGACCGAGCCGTAATCGAGCACCGCTTGGCGGTCCGCCCCGACGCCAAGCCGGTCAAGCAAAAGCTTCGCCGCATGTCCATGGATCGGCAGCAGGCGGCCAAGGTGGAGGTGGCCAAGGTCGAGTCGGGGTCATCCGCGAGGTCCACCACCCAGAGTGGCTCGCCAACCCAGTATTGGTCAAGAAGGCTAGTGGAGCCTGGCGTATGTGCATCGATTTTACGGCGCTCAACAAGGCGTGCCCAAAGGACAATTACCCTTTGCCGCACATCGATCAATTGGTCGACGTTACCGCGGGGTGCGAGCTAATGAGTTTCTTAGATGCCTACTCCGGCTACCACCAGGTATACATGGCGGAAGACGACGAGAGCAAGACTAGCTTCATCACACCAATCGGCACCTTCTGTTTCATCAGGATGCCCTTTGGCTTGAAGAACGCGGGCGCTACCTTTACCCGCCTCGTCGCCATTGCCCTGGCCGCCCAGCTCGGGAGGAACGTCGAGGCCTACGTCGATGACGTGGTAGTCAAAACCCGGCAGCTCGCTTTGCATGGCCGGGACCTTCAGGAGACCTTCGACAACCTCAAGAAAGCCGGCATCAAGCTCAACCCCGACAAGTGCGTCTTCGGCGTGCAGGTGGGCAAACTTCTGGGATTCCTCGTGTCCGGGCGGGGCATCCAGGAGAACCCTAATAAGGTCGATGCTATCTTGGGTATGGAGCGCCAAGACGCACGAGGAAGTCCAGAGGTGGCGGCCGCATGGCGCCTTGAGCCGCTTCTGTCGTGGCGGCGGAGCGAGGTTTGCCATTTTTTAAGACACTCCGCGGGTGCAACGGATTTCGTTGGGATGGTGACTGTGCGGAGGCCTTCAACGCGCTCAAGAAACACCTGGCGAGTCTCCCCACTTTGGTCGCCCCACACTGCAGGCTCCTCCCGCTCTATCCGGCCGCGCGCCATACGATCGATGCTGCCTCGTCTTAGAGGAAGGCGCCGTGCAACGGCCTGCATACTTTGTCTCTGAAGCCCTTCAAGGCGCCAAGACGAGATATACAGAGCTTGAAAAGCTTGCTTACGCGTTGGTCATGGCCTCCAGGAAGCTCCGGCATTATTTTTTGGCCCATCCAATCACAAAGGCCTTCCTCATTCCCATCAAGCGGAGATGCTGCACAACAAGGAATCCACAGGGCGCATCGGCAAGTGGGCTGCCGAGCTCGCCCCGTTTTCCCTGACATACGCCTCAAGGACGGCAATCAAATCTCATGTCCTCGCCGACTTCCTCGCAGAATGGACCCCGCCGGCTCAGCCTGCTCAGAAGCACGACGACCCGGTCTGGACCCTCACCGTCGATGGGGCTTACGGCGTAGCGGGCGCGGGCGTGGGCGCGGTAATTGTCACACCCGAGGGGCAGCGCCTATCGTAGTCGGCGCACCTCGCGTTTCCGGCCACCAACAACACAGCGGAGTATGAAGCGCTACTCTTCGGCCTGACCAAGCTCAAGGCAATCGGTGCGCGACGAGTGCTCATCCGCACGGACTCGCGTTTGGTGGCCGGCCATGTAGACAAGTCATATCAGGCCAAGGACCCCGAGCTGGCTAAATACCTCGCCGCCGTAAGAGCAAGGGAAAGGCATTTCTTAGGCATCACGGTCAAAGCCATCCCTCGTGCGGAAAATGAGCAGGCCGACGCTCGCAAGGGCGCCACCAAAGCCGCCACCCTTGACGAGGCGTTTTACGAAGTATTGCCGCAGGCGGCCATCGCGCAGGACAACCGGGACGCAGCCCTTGTTCACCACGTCGTCCAGCAGGGCGACTGGCGAGAGCCCATCTTTAATTTCCTGCAGGGCATCGCCGAGCCAGAGGACCACGCCGAGCCCTCGCGCCCGCAACACCGTGCCAGATCCTTCCAGGTGTTTGAAGGGACGCTCTACAAGCGGGGAGTCTGTGCACCACTTCTGCGCTGCCTCTCCCGCGAAGAAGGCAAGAAGCTCCTCGCGGAGATCCACGCGGGGGCCTGCGGGTCTCACCTCGCGCCGAGGTCGTTAGTCGACAAAGCGTTCAGGCAAGGCTTTTACTGGCCGATCGCCATCACTGACGCCCAGGACCTCGTGCGTCGATGCCAGGGGTGCCAGTGGATGGGGCGCATCATCCGCAGGCCCCTGACGAACCTCAATCCTATTCCCCCGGTGTGGCCGTTGGCACGCTGGGGCGTCGACATAGTGGGACCGCTCCCCCGAGCCCCAGGAGACCTGCGGTTCGTGGTAGTTGCACTAGAATACTTTTCCAGGTGGCCAGAGGCGGTAGCCCTATCCAAGATAACCTCGGTGGCCATGCAGCGTTTCCTCTGGCAGAACATCATATGTCGCTTCGGCGTGCCCAGGGAACTCACCGTCAACAACGGCCTGCAGTTTGACGCCGCCCCATTCAAGGAGTTCTGCGGTGACATGGGCATCACGATTCGGTTCGCCTCGGTTGGGCACCCCCAGTCCAACGGAGCAGTCGAAAGGGCGAACGGTGCCATCTCTGTCGCCGTCAAAAAACGCCTAGTCGGGTTGCCGAAGGGCAGGTGGCCGAGCGAGCTTCACAGCGTCCTCTGGTCTCTTCGCACAACGATAACACGCCCGACAGGGTTCACGCCCTTCAAGCTTCTTTTCGGCGACGAGGCGGTCACGCCTGAAGAAATCAAGGCTGGGTCGCGGAGGGTCCTCGTCCAAGCGCCCGACGAGGAGCGTCGCGTGTCCCTGGACCTCCTCGACAGGGCGCGAGCAAGCGCAGCCCAACACATCGAAAAGTACACACGACAGACAGTACCTACTCGAGACCGGTCCGTATATCCGCGAAGGTTCAAGGCCGGGGATCTCGTCCTTAGAACGGCACTCCATGCGGAGACCGTTGGCAAGCTGGAGTCCAAGTGGGAAGGTCCATACATTGTGGCTGAAGCATTGCAGAAGGGAGCGTACCGCCTCGCCACACTTGAGGGGCAAACTCTCCGCCACACATGGAATGCGGACAAGCTGCGACGATATTACGCCTAGAAGCGAGACAAAGGTTATAATGGCATCAGCCCCTCCTTGTACGGTGCTCGCCCGCGCAAACGGGTATTCAATAAAGCTCGTCGTTCCCACAAATAGCATTGTCTAGCCGCAATGTGTAAGGGGTCACCCCCGCGCGCACGTACACCAGTCCACGGACTATAAATAAGACGTAGCGTCGAGGTCCGCCTCCGCACGTAGCAGTCTACGGACTTTAAATAAGACGTAGCGTCGAGGTCCGCCTCCGCACGCGAGAGTCCGCGGACTATAAATAAGACGTAGCGTTGAGGTCCGCCTCCGCACGCGAGAGTCCGCGGACTATAAATAAGACGTAGCGTCGAGGTCCGCCTCCGCACGTAGCAAACGGAGCGTTGAGGACCGCCTCCGCACGCACCAGTCCACGGACTATAAATTAAGTCGTAGCGTTGAGAACCGCCTCCGCACGCGACAGTCTACGGACTATAAAAAAGGTGTCGACGACTCAAACCACAGCTTACAGCAGTAAGAACAAATGGTGCATCGTCCCATTGCAAAAATATGGGGTCAAATGATTACAGGTATGGGCGCGCAAGCGCGAAAACCCCCCTCCCTCCGCCTGATATGACCAACGCCTCGCTTGCGCGCGCGAGAGGGCCGTGCGCGCCATGGCCTCGGGTAACCTCTTCGAGCCAACGGCGATCCCCTCCCCCACGCAGCGTTTGCTGTACTGCAACCCTCGCCGCATCCTCCCCGACGCGACTCCAGATCCGCCGGTGGAAGTTCCGGAGGCTAGGCTCGATGGAGCGAATAGCGTCCGGCAGCGCCTCCGGCCGACCAGGAAGATCCAGGTGAGGGTTTGCCAGCTCCTGCATATGCCTATGCCGAGGGCAAGGCACGCGCCAAGATAGCCGCAATGCTCCCCGAAGGTCTTGGCGCTGCGAAGCGCGACGCCCGCCCCTTCCTTGATCAGCCCAAGCGTCTCCATCAGGTCCTCCGGCCCGTGGGTGGCGTCGGGCACGTCAACGCACAGATCACGGAGGGCCCGGTTCAGAGACTCCATTGCCCCCCAGGCCGACGTGGACGCATCATCCAAGGTGCGGGTCTTCCCTGCAAGAGTCTCGGCCAGCTGAGCCTTCTCCTCCTCCAAGGCGGCAATCTGCCGCAGGAAGGAGGCGCGTTCCTCTACAGCGGCTCGTTTGGCTTCCTCAGCCTCGACTTGTAGGGATGACAAGGCACCCTCCAATGCGCGGAGCTCTTCGTCCTTTGTCGCGTGAGCGTCATCCGCTTCACGAAGTCCGGCTTCTAGGGCCCTCCGCTCCCGGATGCGGGCCTCGTCTAGCGCGTCGTTGATGACAAGTGTCTGAAAGCAGCAATGGAAGTCACCAGGCGCCCGGTAGCACCATACAAAACACGCGGCGCGCATACTCACCCTTATTTCCGAGGCCCGCAGTGCCAGCGCCAGGTGGTCTCCCTCGCATGATGATAGCATCCGCCGGTCAAGGCTGCCACTGGCGCGTTCTGCGGCCATGGTAAGAGCACGGAGTATCTCCAGACGCGGGAGGTAGTCGGACAAGACGGGTTCGGACCCCACCACGTCGAGGGCTGTGGAGGCTTCGGCTGCTTCGACAGCGGCAGATATCGGCGCGACACCCTGCATAGGGTTTTGGACTTCGCGCACTCCCCCGTTGCTCGATCCTTCACCACGTCTGGGAGACCCCGTCTCGCCTGATGCTGACGGAATGAGCGAGCAGATCGGAGAGAGTTTCGCGAAGTCGAGCGGAGAGAGGGAGCCACGCTTACCTCCTGCCCCCCTCACCGCAGTAGGGGGTGGTGTCTGTTCGGCCACCGATCGGGGCGTGAGCGCCTCGGTGGCCGGGTGCGAGGCCCCCTCGGCAACATCGGGCGCCACAATCCCAAGCAGGGGGCCTGCAACGTTGTAGCGACCCTTTGGAGGCGGGGGAGACTGCATCCGAGGGCGTTTCGGCTGAGGGACCGAGGGCGATTCCTCCGTGACGTTAGCGGCCGCAGCTCCTACTCCACCTTCGGCCTCCACCGTGCCGGACGTGTCCCTGGTAGTAGCAGCACCAACGGCCACGGCCCTCTCGTCAGGCGTAACATTCCTTTCCGGGTTGACGGGCTCTGGCCTAGTGAAGGCCGTGCCCGTACGCTCAGCAGCGTCTCCGGATAGTGCGGCCGGCGGAATCGAGGCGGCGCGCCCCGCCGAACTGGTCCGGCCGAGCACGTCACCGGTCGAGCGTCCTGCCCCAGCAGCGTCAGCCGCCGAGGCGGCTGGCAGGCTGAGTATGGCAGCCCCGGAGCGAGCCCGACGCCGCGAAGACGAGGCGTCTGCGCGGCTGCCACCGCCATGATGACCCAAAGTCCCCGCGGGAATCTCCGTTGGTATCAGGCGTTCCGGCACAGCAATACCCTAAACTTCGCATGTGCGGTTCACCCGCCCTGGCTTCGCCGTTTGGGTCGCAGCCTCGCGTAGCTTGTGCTCCTCGAGTGTGTACGGGCCGAGGAACACCTCAGTCGCGCGCTCCGCGTCTTCTAGCCGAGCCACTGCACAAGAGACAGCAGGGCGATCACGTGAGAACAAGTGCGGATAGGTCAAGAAATGTCTGCTGCACTCTAAACAACTTACAAGGGGCGGAGGGCGAAAGTAGGCGGGACACTGGCGGGCAGATCCCGTCCGCTCGGTCATTGCCCCGGCCCGTGTATTTCCACCGGGAAGACAGCGGCGCCACCCCGTACATTATGAACTCTTCGGCATGCTTAGCCGGCGGGCGACGCCGACCAGCCTCCAGAGTCTCTGCGCGTCGTCAGCCTCCGGCTTCACGCTTGGCGAAGTATTAAACGAGATGGGCCCGCCTCGGCATAGCAGGCCACTCGGGCCGGTCACGTGGTAATAAAACCACCACCGTGTCCAGCCAGACTCCCACTTCCCCAGGGCGGCCGGCGCGGGGAACAACGTCGTGCAGGACGATCGCAGCACGAAGTCCACGCTACCAAAATTGGAAATAGCTCCGTCTTCAGCCTTCTTGGGGCGGCAGCAGGCGTCGTGCAGGGTGGCGAACAGGCTCACGCTGGGATACCGGCCCTCCGTCCGCGTTGCCCATGTGAAGACAGCCAGGCGGACTATTGCGCTCGGCGTCAGCTGCGCTAACTCCAGCCCATAGGTCCGCAAGACTTCGCCCACAAACATCCTTGAGGGCATGCAAAGGCCGGCGTCAAAGAACGCGACGAAAACGATCGTCTCTGACTCCCGGGGCTTCGGCTCCGTTTCGTTGCGGCGGGGCAGGCGAGCCCCATCCCGATCCTCGATCTTCCCGTCGCGAACAAGCCGCTGTAGCATCTCCTCAGTCACGCGGCTCTTTCCCAACACGCGGGAACACCGGCCCCCCGAGTATTCCATGGCGTCCCATCGCCTGTCGGCATGCGAGCGCCCTCGCAGCACCAGCTTGTAATCCCCAGAAGGGAAGGACAATTTGTCCCAACTAGACGAGGAGCCGCCGCTGGGAGGGCGAGACGCGTCGCCATGGCTGGCCATTGTCTCCTAAAGGCAGGGTAAAAGAAACCAAGGTAGGAAGTCACGCTACTACTGGCACAGAATAAACCAGAACTAAGCGGCAAGCGGGACAAAAGTGCCCCCATCGCGGTGAAGGCACCTTATAAAGCCCGCTCGCCTCCCCCAAGGCCAGAAAGCGCAGTTAGGCCAGAACCCCAGCGGTTCGAATACGCACGACCTGGAAAGAAGAACCGTCGGTACTTGGAGGGGCGCGCCGGGTAGGTGGCCAGGCAACGCACAACCCCAGTACGCGCTCGACACGCGTCCCGCCTCCCTGGGGAAGCAGCGAACAGCCGCGAGCACGCAACCGCCACATCCCACGACGCGCGATTGCAAGCGCGCGTGCCCCACCCACGCCGGCGGCGATCGCATAACGCGACACCGCCCTCGGCAGGCGGCGTCGGCACGATTCCAGCCGTCATTTAAAGCGCACTATCAGGCCGCAAGGCCGTGGCAGCTGCGAAACACGGGAAAGCCGGCGGTACAGCACCCGCCTTCACCACCGCATCGCCCACGGTTCCGGCCCCGCCCCCAACATGGACCCCGGAGTCAAGAAGTTTAAACCCCGTTCGACAGCCCCGGCTACGCGCGCTGGGACGGAGCGCGCAGCGTCTACGCCGGCTGGCGCGGCTCGCCGCCATCCGTTCGAAGGGTAGGGGACGGAGCGCGCGCACGTCTACTTCGACTAGGCGCCAGCTCCGCTGCCACCCATTCGAAGGATAGGGGACGGAGCACGCGCGCGTCTACTTCGGCTACGGCCTCAGCCCCTGGTCAAGTTCGGAAAAATCTCACAGGCCGTAGGGACGGAGGGGGCCAAATGACTCAGCAACATGGTTTCGGCCCTGTGAAGCCCTTCTCCATGTGAGGCTCCTGTTGTAGGGGTGGCCCCCACCTAAACCCAGCAGGCCTAGTAAGAGGTTACAAGGCTCAGAATAGGCCATGTGTAATGACATAGATGCCCCTGTGGGGGATGATCAACTGTAAGGGTATAATTGTAAAAGCACTCCCCATGTATATATATGGAATACAGGCCATGGGGAAGACCCAAGGCAGTACTCATCTCCCTCACTCTCCACTACCATCTCTCTCTCTGTTTGGTCTGTAGCCACAACATGGACCCTTATCGTTCTAACCCATTAAGTGTATGACCCTGTAGATTCATGTATATTTAGTCATGTCCCGAAAACTCCTTTCTGATGCATAAATCGGTAGTGGTCCCTAGCAGGACATAGTGACTTCCAAATATGTATAAAGATCATATCGGGTGGACTTATATAGTGCTTATGTACCAATCCCTTTGCCTTACAATACCAGATCGAACTTAAGATGAGAAGTGTGCCATCCTATGATAGCTTGATCTTTCAATCGAAATTGTAGTGGATTACTCAGTTTGTGATTGACTCCTCAATCACATTTAGCATGGCCATGCACTTTCTTAATCCAACCACATCGAGGGATCGAGGGATATATCTTCCGTTATATAAGAGGGCAAAAATTCTATCTCGATCGCTCACATTCCTCCATATATTTTATAGTAAACCTGAAAGTTACCTCTATGACCATCCAGTTACGGAGTAGTGTTTGGCTACTCCTAAATAAACTATTACACATATAGGAAACTATAACGGTCTTATGTTTAAAGATCCCACGTACACTATATATATAAGACTAACTGATTACACTTAAGTAAATAACCATTCCCGCAGTGTCTCATAGTACGTCAATTCAATACCATCTTCTTTAACATGTGTTCATATTACTGATTTGATATACCCATATTCATGATCTATGATGCATGATCATCAATTATTACATGTACTAATCTATAAATTATAATTGTCCCACATAATGATATAAGCTCAAATATAATTTAGAATAGTATCGAAACATGAATAAAGAGTTTCACAAACAAGTTACATACTTGTTGATCAATATAAAAGGTATTTATTTTAAAAATAAAATAACATATTATTCAAATAAAAATATAAGTATAAAAATAACATAATATTTTTCGTGATCGTCTCTGGGCATATCATTCACACTTGAGCCACGTTGTACGGAGCGATCGTAACACCGCCGTCTTGCAGGGTTCAAATATGGAGCACTGGTAGCAGCGATGGTACCGAATTTTTTCTATGTTAGCCTTTTTTTAAAAAAATATTCACATTTAGACCCCTGGTAATTTTAATTCCGTTTTTGGACCCAAGGGGTCGGCGCCGTGACCCACGGCGCCGAGGTAATACGTCTCGGCGCCGTGATCCACGGCGCCGAGGTCCATGGACTATGCCCACTGCAACAGATAACCTGCCTGCATGTGCGGGCCTGGGACCTCGGAGCCGTGGATCACGGCGTCGAGACGTATTACCTCGGAGCCGTGGGTCACGGCGCCGACCCCTTGGGTCCAAAAACGGAATTAAAACTACCAGGGGTCTAAATGTGAATATTTTTCAAAAAAATGCTAAAATAGAAAAAAATTCGGGCGATGGTAGGTTATTGCATTAATGCCAGTAGCTAGCAGTACGCGCTTAGGGATGGCAATTGTGCCCGTTTACCCGTGTACCCGTGGGTAAATACCCTAATGGAGTCGGGTATGAGATGGATTTTTTACCCACGGGTAGAGAAATGGGGGAAAATCTCTGCCCATCGGGTAAACGGGTACGGGTATGGGTTAACTCTACCCGTACCCGTTTTGCCCGTTTACCCGTGAAATAAACTAACAAGTGGGCCCTCCTAAAACCAGAGAACCCTAACTCCACCCGTCCACGTGACTCCACCACGCCTCCAATTCTCGCTCTCGGGCCTCTCTCTCGGCTAAAGCCTCCAATCCACCCAAGAAAATCCTAGACTCTCCTCGCCGCTCTCTCAATCCAAATCTCAGGCAGCCGCCGCCTCTCCTCCTCGCCGACACACCAAGTCTCCGCTCCTCGCCGCCTCTCGTTCCGCCGCTCCTCGCCTCCTCCTCCGCCCCCAGATCCGCCTCCTCCTCGTCCTCCAACCCCTCCCCGCCATCGGCCTCCTCCTCCGCCCCCACCCGGCCGCCGGCCTCCTCCTCCGCCCCCAGATCCGCCGCCTCCTCCTCCGCCCCAGATCCGCCTCCTTCGCCTCCCTCTGCCTCGGCATCGTTTCCGTTTCCGCCTCTTCCACCGCACTCACGCACGTCTCCCCCTCCCGCCATCGCGCGCCCGAGGAGGGAGGTGGCCGAGGCGGTGGTGGGATGGAGGTGCGGGCGCGGGAGGAAGCGGGGAGCGGCGGCGGTGGCGGCTCGCTGCCACTCGCGGTGCGGAGCTCGTCATTGGCGGGTCGCGGCGCGTCGCCAAGACCGCCGTCGCGCCGCTCGAGCACGTCAAGATCCTCTTCCAGGCACATATGATCGACCCTCCGTCAGGCCCTCGAACTAATTCTTGACCGTGATTTTGCTCCATGAGGATGGCGATGCAATTCTTGAATTATGGTGATACGTGCTATGTTCTTGCGGTATATTGCTACCTCTGCGAGCGACCGGGAGATGCGATTTTGTGAGGCCGGCGTTGTCGAGGAATATTGGGCGGTGGGTTCTTTGTCCTGGGCGCCGAAAGGCGTGTGTTAATTGCTGTTCTTTCTTGGGCATGTAATGCCACGAGGGTTCTTGAGTCTTGATCGTTATAGATGATATTATGTGAGAATCTTGAACGGTAGCAGTGCATAATGCTTCAGTTTATAAATAGGAGTACTTGTTGTCTAATTATTTTTTGATGCATCTACTAGTTAAACTGGTTATAGGAAACCCAGATAAGGAGCAAAGAGAAACAACTGTAATCTCAACAACTTAGTTTGTTGTCACTACTTTGAAGTTCATGCTTGTACAGAAAAATCCCTTCTGTAAGTTAATGCTTTGAAGTTCACTACTTTGAAGTTCATGCTTGTACAGAAACATCTCCCTGTATGTGATTCACTTAGTTCGCGGGTAAACGGGTATGCCCGCGGGCGATGGGTACCCGCGGACGACGGGTATGGGCGAGGTTTTTTACCCGTGGTCCTTCGCATGTATGCCCGTAGGCGTAAATCAGGGTCGCAGGTACGGGTATGGACGAGCACTACCCGTACCCGCCGCGCCCGATTGCCATCCCTATACGCGCTCGTGTGTCCGTAGTGCAGATTGGCACGTCGGAAGTACAGGCCACTGCGACTTTACTAGTGAACCGTACCGGCCGGATCGTCATGGTCGTTGAGTGGCGCTCGAGTCAGGTTTGACGGTGCCCGGCGATCGGTTGCTTTTGCTTCTTCCGATATGCATGTCTTGTCGTTACCAGATCGATCATGTCGAGTTGGCTGCACCGACGTACTACTACGTACGATTGTATAATCCACGAGCAAGCGCTTTGATACGGGCCGGGTGATCTCGATCTTCTCGTACGTACGGTTGATCCGTACGTGCAGCAGACTGAGGTCGTGTGAACGAGCTGTGACTTCGCGGTTTCAGTTGCAGTTGAGCTTTTAAAAGATTTTTTGATTTTTTTATAGTAATTAATTTTTAAATAAAGTATTTTTTTAAAATAGGATCTACTAGTTAATTATAGTATATACTTTACTGATTTCATTTATATCGTCAAAAATTATATGTAAATTTCTGTTATTCTGTAATCTCTCGTACGAACTGATCAAAAGTCACAAGCTACAGTCAAAAGCCATAAGCCGCAGTAAAAAAGAATAGGCTATAGCTTTTATCTTGTGATTTTGCGTTGTCCAGAAGGCAAAAAGCGCAAGTGGAGTAGCAGTTGCATTGCATCGATCCGCATGAGTTGAGATTAAGGTGGTGATCGGTTCGGCTGAAAAGCTCATGGCTTATGGCTGAAAACATCAGTAGTTGGTGAAAAAGCATCAGAATCGATGAGGCTTATTTAGCATAATTAAATTTAAAAAAAATAAAAATATAAAAAATATGTTAGCCCATTACGTATAATACAAACAAATACGGGAAAAAAGAACCGGCAAAAAAGCTCAACAAAAAGCCAAAAGTTCAGAAAAAGACGAAACTTATGAATAGTGAAAAATAAGCTAGAAGTTAAAAGCCGAAGCCGAGTTGATCGGGGCCTAAGCGTGGCCACAGAGACCAACATTTATGTTAACGAGCGAGAGAGAGAACTCTTCTTCTCTGATCACCATTTGACATGATAGAAGGAAGAAGAGAGAGCAAGGAACCTAAAAAAGTTGGAGTACTCTGTACTCCATGTACAAAAGATAAATGGATTGGATTGGAGAGTCAAATGAGCTATACACCGATCGATCCTTTGCATTGCATCAGCTAGCTATTCAGCTGTCGTTTGATATTATTATTGGTTAGTTCAGCTGTAGCACGCTAGCTATCCATGTAGTTAAGTGGAAGCAGTCGCATACTGGCATGTAGTTAGTAGCTTGCATGCCTGTTTGGCTGATTAAAAAAAGGTGTCAGAGTTTATGTACCTGTTCTAGTTGCATGCCTGTTTGATTGATTAAAAAAGGTGTCAGAGAGTATGTACCGCACATGAACAGGAGTCCAGCCTTTCCAACAACTAATCCAACAACTAATCCAGCTGCCCTGCATTATTTTTCCCTGTCCTGAATCAGAACTCTGTTCACCATGCACGGCGCACGCGTATAGCGGTGACCCTATCGGTTCAGACCTATATATCTGAGCGGTGATACATGTTGTCATCGTTCATCCTGGTTTCAGGCCCGTACATCTGAGCGGCGATACATGTTGCATTGTTCATCCTGGTGCTGTAACTTTGTTTTTCACTCTCAATTAAGCATGTTTTAATTTCATGTGTTTCAACTGTTTTAAGATTTGTACAATTTATCTTTGGAAAAATAAGCATTTAGTCGTGGTGTGCTGTAAGGCTTACTTTGGTGAGCCGTGGTGTGGCTGCCACCATGGTGAGTATCCTGGTACGATGATGGCTACATCTTAAGCTCCCACAAAAGTTGTGGTTCTTCACTTTTGTGTTTTGCCTCATGATTATCTAGCTCTAGACTTCGTTGATTGTGGGGTGGTGTTTTTTTTGTTGCTCCATAAGGTTCTTTCATTGTGTGTGTAGTTGGTGTTTTGGTTGGAGGTCCTGGTTTAAGACTCTTTCCCGACGGTGTTGTGTCTCTCTCTTGGGGTCGGTGTCTATGGTGTTTTTTCTTTAGGGATGGTGTTTTTCTCTCCTCTTTAAGATGACCGGCATAACTTATGCCTATGGTAAAAATTAAGCCCTGAGGTTTTATTATGTTTTTCTCGTTGTTTAGAAATTAAACCAGCATTTCCCTTCCATTGTGTATAGTTGGGCTGTGTGTTGTATGCATACTAACCCCTCAATAGCCGGGGGGTTCCGGCCCCCGCGCGGTGTCCACGTCGCCCCTTTGCCTCCCTCGGCCGGCGCGTGTCCGGCCGGATTTGCGTACGGTCGGGGGAGGCAGTTTCCCTGTATTTTCTGGAAATTACGTAAAGGTCCTTTTTCCTCGCGAAAAGGTCCCTGTCAGCTTTTTTTTTAAAAAATTTTGGATAGCGCCCCGCGGGTTTCCGAAATTACATATAGGTCCTTATTTACTTACGTACAGGCCCTTACAGGTCCTCGGTTTTTACGAAAAAACCCTTTGGTTTTTCCGAAATTACGCATATGCCCTCAATTTTTTCTATGAAACTCGCTGCGAATTACCGTCTCTTTTACTTTGATCCACGCGGTAGCTAGCGCGGCGTGCGCCGTGCTTATCAAGCTAGTTGTTTCTATGAGGTGTACAATGTAAGTTAGATCATAAGAGCTGTGCTGTAGTCTGTAGCCAACCCATTCGAAGGAATTTACTTCATATCTTAACCAGATATTATATCGAAATTTACAAGACTATTGCTTGACAAAGAATTAAGGTTCCAATATGCCGTAACTTAATATATCTGCAACAAGGCTAATCTATCTATCTATCTATATACACCTATACTAATTAGACACTCCGAGAAATCTTCCATATTAACCAGAAAGATCTAGTCATCAATTTGGAACAATTTAGATTAAAAAAGAGTCTATATCAAGAACAATCAAAACTCTAGGATCGGAGATGGCAACAGAGGGGGGGTGAATGGTGCCTCTTTTAAAACATCGCCCCTCAAAGTATCCACAACATGTTTCTCTCCAATAGCTATTAGAAGCTATGAAAAGAAAGTTATGTGCTTACTGGAAAGACATGAAGAACAGCGAAAGAAGGAAACAAGGCATTAAAGAGAAAAACCTAGAAAGCACAGCAGTAAACAAACAGCAGCAGCCACACCTTCAAAGGGCCAGTCAGACCGCAGGAGGCCGGGCGGTCTGACCGCAGGCACTCGGCCGGTCAGACCGCTCCAATGCCGCCGGTCAGACTGCCTAGCCCTAGCCGGTCAGACCGCATTTGACCGGCCGGTCTGACCGCTAGGGTTAGCGGTCTGACCGCCATGAGCACCCCGGTCTGACCGCCAAATAAAATCCGGTCTGACCGGATGCAATTTTTCGCAGGGCAGACAGAGAGACCCGAGAGCAGCAGACTGAGCAGGGAAACTGAAAAACAGAAACTAGCTGAATCCAAAGAAACCTGAGAAATGCTGGTATCCTCCTCTCCCCAAAGGAGCAAGAACTTGTTCTAAACAACACCAAGGCCTTAGGAATCAAAGTAATTCATCAAGAGAGCAGGGAACCAAGTTTTTGACAAAAACCTGAAAACTAGAGCAGATTTCCCAATTTCTTTCCAAACTTTGATTCTTTGCTCATGGGGCCTTGCATTTCATCTGGAAAAGATGTCACAACACAAAAGCACAAATCTCAAGCCATCCCTTGAAGGGAAATCAAAAGAATCCACTATCCCCTGGCATCAAACCCTAGGGAATCAAAACAGAGGAAGTGAGGGATTCAACTTGAGAAAAGAGCAAGCTCATTGATTCTTGCAATTGCTCTCGGGAATGAACTGGTCACTTGACCTTGAGGATTTTCCCATAACAAAGCAAATGGTTTCAATGCCAATCAGCCAAAAAAATCAAATCTAAACTCAAGAAATCATCTCAGACCAGAAATAGCAGAACAGTGACTGAAACTAAAATCCATCACAATAAGGCACAAATTCAAATCATTTCCATGAATGATTACAAGAGATACACCCAACTACGTCCCCATACGCAGTTGAGGAGTAAAGTTACAAAATCCACTACATGCTTGAGATGGACATACTCAGATCTCACAGCACGAGGGAGAACACACTGCTACTGCTCACTTGAGCTCTCTCCCGAAATGCATACCTCTCCAGGATACACACACCTCCTTTTATCTCCAAACTCACACACCAAAGGAGAAAATCAAGAAGTGTCATACCCTCTCCACTCCATGCCTCTCACAGAATTGAGGCAATAAGTCAACAACCATATCTTGGAGAGAAATCTACCCACTCCACTCATTTGCTTGAGTCAATTTACCAAATTGCCCTCAAGCACCTTCCCGGAAGCTTCCGCATCCGATACCTTGACTATCTGGACCTTGACTCCTCCTTGAGTCTAGTCCTGGTCCGCTCCGCTGCACACGACCGCACCCAGCATCCTGACCGTCTGGACCTCCGACTCCTCCCTGAGCCTAGTCCCGGTCCACTCGCCGCTGCCCGTCGTGTCCACCCGACACCGACCGAGACCTCCGACTCTACCTGAGTCTAGTCCTGGTCTGTTCCGTCGTGCACGACTGTAACCAACATCCAACCGTTCTGGACCTCCGACTCCTCCCTGAGCCTAGTCCCGGTTCTCTCGTCGTTGCCCGTCGTGTTCGTCACCGGTAGCTCCGGTTCCTCGTCTCCCGACTCGCAACCACTTCACCAGCCTCGATCATCTTCGGCATCACCGACCGTTTGGACCTCAACACCTCCTGTGCCTAGTCCCGGTCCTCCTCGCCTCACCATGACCTAGCTCCGAAGTCCTGTAGTCACACAGACAAGCAAACCGTCACATAGCACCGCACGAAATAGTATATCAACAATAGCATAAATGAAAGGTACTCAACCCTAGAATACCCAAAACAAACTCAAACTCTCTAAACCAACCGTCAATTACTCATCACAAACATGGGGATACCTCCACATAGTCTCTCAAAAACTAATTAGACACTCCGGGAAACTCCCATGTTAACTAGAAAGATTTAGCCTCAATTTGACGGACTTGAATCATAACGGCTTAGAATAAAAGAAATAGTACATGTCAAACACAACCAAAATTGACTAAAATTGAATACAAAAAATTGATTGAAATTGGAATAAAATAAAACAATAGCAATTTGATTTCCATATGCCTTCCAAAGTAACATCCATAAATAAATAAATTAAGAATAACAATTAAGTAAAATTAGCAAACTACAAAACAGATACAATCCAAATTAGCTAAAATTTAGAATAAAAAATAAAATTTAAAAATTTCATTTCCATACAAATTCCAAACTAAAATTAGTAAAAACTAAAATTTAGAAAATAACAATTAAAAAAAATAGAAGATGGCTTTTTGTATGAACTCCATCCTAAAACTTAAAAAAACTCCACACCAATTATGATCCATGACATGCAAATTCAGAATAAAATTAAAAAATTATTAAATATTTGAATGCAAACCATAATTCAAAAAAAATAAAAAAATCTGTAATTAAAAACTATAAATTGCAAGAAAATTTCCACATTAATCAAAAAATAAAATAAAATGCAATTTTATTTCTACACAGATTATAAAGTAAAATCCACACATAACAAAAAAATTTAAAAATTAGAAATTCGATTTGTATACGCATTCCAACTTAAAATGAAAAAAAAACACACATAAAGCACATTCCAAAAAATGTGCATATTCAAAATAAAAATGAAAGGATAAAAAGAGAGACTCTGTGTCATGTACGATACAAATCAATAGAAATTTGGAATATGAATAAAAAATGCCATTTGATTTTTATACAAATTCCAATGTAAAATCCACATATAACTAAAATAATAAGTATAATAAAAGTGAAATTTAGCAATTGGATTTGAGCTAAAACTGGAAAAAAAATCACCACATCAAGTACAATCCAAAAATATGTAAATTTAAGATAAAAAAAATAAAAGGATAATAAGAGATTTGATATTTATACGAATTTTCAAGTAAAATGACCAAAATATTAAATTTCCCAACAAGAGTGAAATGAAAATTAGAAATTTGTTTTCTTTTCTGATTTAGAATCCCACATATATGTCATTTTAGAATAGGAATTAAAATGATATTATGAATTTATTCGTATAAATATATGTTATGAATGAAAATCTAGATTAGATGAAGATCTATGTCAAGTACAAGCTAAAATTTAGAATAACAAGTAAAATGAGATTACCTAAAATTTGAAATTTAGGATAACAGAAAAAATTGCATGCATCACTTAATTTTTGTGTTAGTTAAGAGAAAAATGTAAACATATGATCCTATATATGGTAATTAGAAATATGTTACATATTAATTTTTGAGTGCACGTTCGACCTTGAATGCATAATCTTCATCATCATAGTGCTCATCATCTACTGGCATATCCTCTTCATATTGTTCATTGTCTGAACCAAAATATGCAAGAATGAGTACATTCATACTCAACAAGCTAAGGTGGTAAAATCTTATAATGCAATTAAGGATTTCAAGGGAAATATCTATCAAGGAAGATTTATCTTGAACTTATCATTACTAGTACCTATATAATTTTATTTGTAAACATTTGACTTAAATCGAACAACTTAAATCGAAACAAGTTCATAAAGAAGGTTTTGTTAAGGGGGGCATATATCAACAAGTTATCTCACTTCGAAGTTACCGCAATTTTAACCAATAACGTTCTTTATGCCTTGGTTTAGAAATCACCCTTTTGACACAGCTCCATTAACTGAAAGCATGGTACATTGAAATGATTTGATTTAATCTATGTAGAGAGAGTCTAGCTTTTTCCACACAATATCTATGACTTGATCAAAGACATGATAATAGAATTCATCACTAATTCACAACATTAGTATTACCCAGCAAAGAGCGGGTCCCTCTGAACAGTGGGTCCCTTACCAAGCCAAGGTATAGGTAACTGCTCCATTGCTCCCATGGGTCATACTGCTGCATAGGCCGATCTATGGTCCACACCAGCATCAAACCTACCCATGGTAATACCAATGAAATAATACAGTATTTGAATCAAGTTCGAACAATCGATCTTGTGGATGGGAGGCAATTATGTCTTTTCTCATATCACAAATTAATTTCTTATATGCCTTGGGCAGAACCACCTTTCCAGCAGAGACTTGTGCATGCAACCACCGAATAGCCTATGCACACGTGACCTCCAAACCACACACCAATATCTGCCTTGGCTAACATTTCTCACAATATTACTCCAGGTGAGTGATCTAACACTTTTATTCATTATACCATAATGGTCGTAAATTTTGATTATGTCAACTCGTGATGGCGGGCCACAATATAATAAGATTATTATTGTCCATGTTTGTCAGAACCCGGAGCAACGATTCCTAGATCCTCTGTGTAAATCGCACTGGTCCAGGATCAGCTAGTGCACACAGCGAACAACAAAGATAAATATCAACCATAATGACATTTATTAATTAAATATGGTCAGAATTGCCAAAGTTTACATCCACGGCGCATAAGCCAAAATTAAACATAAGCAGCGGAAGAAAAACCGAAGCGGAAAAAGCCCACTAAGCCTGCCCACAGGCAAACGACAGTAAGACGCGGCCTACTCGTCCAGGTCTTCACCGTAGTTGAAGTCGTCTTCCTCTGTATGGAGATAGCAAGGTGAGTACAAAATTGTACTCCGCAAGTCACACGGAGAAAATGCAATATAATGATAAAGGCTTCAATGGAAGGCTTATAGGGTTAGTTTGCATAAAACAGCATTTAATGAAATACAGTAAATAGATTGAAATTGCTGAATTTAATACGGTAAGTAAAACAGTACTTGTATTTGAAAATAATACCGTCAGTGCAGGCTCCGACCAAACACCGACCTATCCACGGGCATCCCACCCGGACCATCTTTTCCAAAATATCACGTATGCATTCCATCCATCCACACGCTTCCACTGCGCAACACTCTCACGGATTCCATCCATCCGCAAGGTTTTCATCTCTCGTGGATTCCATCCATCCACAAGGTTTTCAAAAAAACATTTTTGGAAAATAAAGTCTAATCCATGAAAAACTTTTACTCAGTATGCCCATGACCGTGGGCACGGCTATCCAGGATAGATTATACACTCTGTAGAGGTTGTACAGCTTTACCCACAAGACATGATCATCCCATTTTGCCACGCGAGTTACACACTTCCTTAGGTGTGCGGCGAGGAGATCATGACAAGGCCTTTACAATGCAAAGCCTTCAACCTGGCCAAGCCAACACTAAGGTTTCACCCCAGTAAGGAATCCACCAGACCGGGACCCCCTCTTAAGCCGAGTGAGACTTCTCATGGCCTACGCCACACTCACTATCAACCTACGAAATGGCTCAGGTTGGGACCCGCAAATTATTCAGCCAGAGCTGTCCCATACCAGCCTTGTGGTAGTACGATAGGGCTTTACAATAGTAGCTCACAGACCGGTCCTTAATCTGACTTAGGCCCAACCACATACCCCTGTGCACGACATACCAACCACTGCGCTCCGACCAACAGGCATGCTCGCACCACCATCTAACCAATTGCCTAAGTCTAAACCAGTTTTAATATTTTATTTTCAAAATATTTCATAAACCTCCTTAACTCACCAAAGTCAAGAGTAGCTTTGAAAAGCTTATCATTTTTTGTAAAAAAGGTTCGTCATTTCATGTGAAAAGGTATCCCAAAACAAATATTATAACTACGTAGGTCTAAGCATTTGATTAAAACTCTCTAGCCAACACTAATGTATTAACTAGAGTTTGATTCTAGGGTGCCAAGGTATCGAGGAATTCAATTTCAATGGAGGAATTAACCAGTAGGCAATAACTAAATTTAAAACTGAATTGAAATACGTTAAATAAAAGTATGCATGCAATATAATTTAAAACAACATAATTTTATTTTGAAATCTGGTATCAACATGATCAACGAGTGTGACTTGCCTTGCTCTTCAACTTGGTTTGAATTTTCGTCGAAGAAATTTCCCGAATCGTCGAAGTCTACACGCGAAAATAACCCACCAAATTCAAATAAATTCAAATTAAATTCAAATTGACTTCAAATATTTGAATTGAGGCTATAAATGGATAGAGGGGAATTTTTGATGAATTTAGAAATTTGAATGGGCTAAATCGGAGTTAGGATGAAGAAGAACGAGCTCCGGGAAGTTTATATTCAGAGAAAAAGAAAAAGATTGATTTTCTGGAATTAGTTTTCTAAAGGAAATTGGAATTATTGCGTCAGCAGGGAATTTAATTTCGGCTGATTTATTTTTCAACGGGAAAAGAGATTTATGGCGCCACACTGACGTCAATCAGGAGGTAGGTCGAATGACAGGTGGGCCCCGGGTCCATAGACTGGGCCCACGGCCGAGGGGAGGCGCTGAGGTGGCATGGTGCGCTGACCGGGCGAGGAGGCGCTGCGTTGGTGCTGAGGTGGCACCACACGGCATCCACGTGGGACGGGCGGGTTGAGGTGGCCGATCGGTGGAGGGAGGCGCTCGGGTTCGGGCTCTCGGCGCCGCGCGGCGGCGCGAGGGCGGAACGGAAGAGGGGCCGAGGAAGTCGGGGTGGCGCGACTTTACCGGAGGCGGCCGGGAAGAGGCCGGCGGCGAGGAGGCGGCGCGCGCGCGCGGCGCGGCGCGGCGGCGTGGGAGCGGAGGAGAGAGGAGTGGAGGGGGAGGTGGTGCGGAGAGAAGGGAGGCCAGGGGGGTTTTATAGGGGTCGGGGAGGGGGACGCGCGGCGAATTTCTCGCCGGAGATGCGCGGGGCGGCAGCGGAAATGGCGGGAATTAGGGGGGACACGGCGCGGGGACGGCGGAATTCGGGCGCAGGGATTGGGGAAGGAGGCGGGTGCGCGGCTTGCTGGGGAAGAAAGGGGACGGGGCGATGTGGCGCGGGAAGGACGGAGGCGGCGGGAATGGCGGCGGTGATGAAGGGGATGGCCCGAGGAAGGAGACGGGCCTGACAGCGGGCCCGGGCTGTCAGCGGGAGAGAGGGAGAGGGGGGCGGTAGCGGCCGGATCATGGGGGCGGGGATCGAACGGCCGAAGGGGTGCGAGGGGCGGACGGTGGGGATGGGTCGACGCGCGGGGAGGGGGAATCCGGGCCAGCCAGGTGGCGGCCCGAGAGGAGGGGAAGGCGGGATGGGAGCGGGTGACGTGGGCGGCATCTGGCCGTCCACGTGGCGGCCGGAGGAGGGGAGAGGGGTTTTATTTTTTATTTTTAATTTCAGAATTTCAGAAATTGCCAGAAAATTCAATAATTCTCGGAAAAATATGAAATTACTTCAAAAAATTCCAGGAAATTCACAGAAGCTCTTGGTGACATTTTGGACTTAATAAAAATATTTCCAACTAATGTTGGTATTAAATTTTCATACTTAAAATACTTTTTAATTTCAAAAATACATTTTTAAACTCCAGAAAACCAAATAAAAGCCAAATAACTCCAAATAATTATTTTGAACTAGGATTTTCATATAAAATCAAAATACCATTTTATTGAATAATAATTTTAGGTTTTCATTTAAAATACTTTTTAAATCCAGCTTTTTCAAAAACAGACATTCAGGGCAAAACCAAGTTTAAAATTAGGCAACAAAATACTTATTTTAAATTAAATTTTATTTTAATTAATTTTTAATTAATTAATTATTTATTTTTATTTTAAGAAAAACTTGGGCTGTTACATTGTTCACTACTATGTTAATCTATGGTGGGACACACTAACTTTAAGTTCATCAAGTAAAACCATATCATATTATTGTCATGGATGGTAAGTAAACAATGTATTAAGGTATTAACTACTTAAGCATTATCATTCAAAAGTAAATGATAACAATTAGCATTAACAAATAAATAATAAAAATTAACCCATACATAATATAACCCAACTAACAGGAATTCAACATGATCAAGGATTGTGGCTTGCCTTACTACTCATATTCAGCGCTCACTCCTTTATAGGCTTCAAGGTTGTCACTTCTAGTTCCAATGTCCAAGGAGCTTCTCCATAATCCACTGTGCACACACAAGAACAGAGCCAAATAAGCCTACTACAAAGGTACAACACTTGCAAATAAAACACTACTAAAAGAAAAGGGAAAACGGAGCCGAAAAGTTATCAGAAAGGAAAACCGATGAACAATTGGCTTTGGAAATCTTTAAATTGGCAACGGATGGTGAACAATGATGTTTGGAGGACCCACTGGGGGGTCTACGGTTAGTCTGCTGTGCAGAACTAGTGCTAACTTGGTGAGAAATAGCCTGGAATCATGTGAATTGGTTATAAGTTGGTGATGAACCGGCACAACTTGGGCTGAACTAGTGAAAATCAGGTTTGACTCAGGTTAAACAAGTTTGACTTGGGTTGGACTTGGTCTAAAATAGGTTCGGGCTCAGTTTGGCTTGGCGCGAGGTGGTTTGGCTCGATCGCGTGTGCACAATGCTGTGCACAGGCTCGATCAGGTGTGAGTGCCTGTAAGGTTAAGGAGGCCGACTAGAGGGGGGTGAATAGGAGCTTTTAAAATTCACTATTTGGCTAAAACTGAGTTTACAATACGGAAGCGTAACTCAAATCGATTTGCGCAAGTAATGTCTAAATCATCTAGGTTCACCCATGTACACTAACACCCTAAGTCCATGTCAAGGTTTGCAATCCTAGAGTGACACATAATCAATTCAATTACTATGAATATAAATTGCAAGTATGTAAATTGAGCACCCATGGTTGACACGTTCTCTTTTTACCGTCGTGTTTAGAGATTTGTTAGTTTTCCCTAGTCCACGTTGAGACAAACATAAATAAATTAGACTGGCTCTATCAATTAAGCCAAATATCTCAATTCCACTAATGGTAGCTCTTTCCTCCTGCAAGTAGGTGAGCTCCAATATTTACAGTACGCCAGGTTCCTTCACATGCTTCTTTGGAGAGATCACCAGACACGACACCTCCAGTGCTGTCTAGGATTCGGCAATCTCCAAGAGTAACAAGTCAAGCCGCTTGCTTCACTCTCAGCAAGTGCAAAAAATGCATAAGTTCAAATGGATATGAAATCTAGCTCTAGATGCAACACATACACTAGAGACCTCTCTCCTTACTCACAAGATACAACACATATACAAATCAGTAGAGAGTCTCACATTAGCTCAAGGGAATGGAAATAGATTCAACAACATTCTCGAACCAATCACAAGGGGGTATTTATATCCCTCATCAAGAAACTATCCTTTGAATCAAAAAGTCAACAAAATCCACCTAAGGTCGATACTGCCGCCAACTAATGGCCGGTACTATCACGGCATACACAACGACTAGAAAACTAGCCATTACGAGCGCTGCTAATCAAACCACCCACGCAGGGTCTGGTTAGACCTCCACCAAGGCCAGTTAGATCGCCCGATCGAATGCCAGAAAATAGTTCTATCTGGAAAACTACTACTGACAACTAATGCTAGGTAGTATCGCAAGGTTCAGTCGGACCGCTTGAATAATTCCGAACAGCAATGATGATGTGCGTACGGAGTATTCCCAGTTACCACGAACCTATTTTGGGTGGTTTGGGATGATAGGCAGAACCGTGGTGGTCGAAAATGGTAGAGCAAGGGCAAAAACTCACTGGCAGTGATCTTCAGCGGTCTTCGGTGTAAATAGCAGGTGCGTGAGCACAGCATGGGCATGGGGAGTTCTCCAGTGGTGAGGACTTGGTCTGGGGTGCAACGAGGAAGGCTGGCAGTGGTGGCAGCCATGGCAATGAGGCGAAGCTCGGTGGTGGCTGTGCATGGCGGACATGGTGGTCGACAGAGGTGGGATTTAGCAATGGTGTGTTGAGGTGCACCTTGTGACACAGATGGCGAGGGAAGGGAATGATGGAGGTGGTGGATCAACAGTGACGACAACATGGCTCATAGCACGACGAACAATGACTTACAGCTCTGGTGATGTCCCAACGCAGGAAAGGTGCCATTAGAATCACAAGGAAGTAAGGGAGGTGATGGCACAACTAATTTAGAAAGAAGAATGATAATGGGAAAGAATTTGAGCAGATTACCTGGACTGCTGAAGAAAGAGGGTGGCGCTCTTGCCAGATTTGGAGGTGATGTTGCCGCTAGCAACGACAATGAGGGGGTCCAAGGTGATTGCAGAAAGAAGAGGAAGACTCTGGCTGGTGGTGGTGGTTTTAGAGGTGCTCGAAGGTGGTGGCGCACAGGGCGCAATGAAGGCAGAGGCAACACGTGGGCGTAGGTGTGGACAAACATGCGGTCTCACAATCGAGCTAGCATACGGTGGCGCGAAAGTCATCGTGCGAAGTTGTGGTGGTACTGGCGCAGGAGCAAGGGTGCGGTAGTGATGGCGCATGGCTGGCGAGGTGGCAGAGGTGGTGAAGTATCGCCGTCAGCACTGACTTGGCGAGTTGGTGACTGGGCCCGAGAACTGAGCTAGAAAAAGGGCTAGCCAAAGGAAAGGAAAGATGGAGAAAAGAGAAAAGATGATAGGCTACGACCTAGAAAAGAAAGAAGGGAGAAAGAAAGAAAGAAGAGGGAAATGGCCATGGGCCAGGTTAGAAATGACCCAAGAGAGAGAGAGGAAAGATTTTGAGGAAGATAGGTGATTTTTCAAGGATTTTAAGGAAAGAAGATATGATTTTTGGTGCACGAAAAACACAATGAACTCAGAAAAATGCAACAAATAATTCAAGAGATGTTGCAAAAATTTTCTTGTATTTTTGAAACTTTTTGGGCTATCATATTAACTTGGTGCATATCAATTCGTCAATTTGTACCACTTAGCATGAGGCGACAATTCGTATACCTCTCTGATTCCATCGCTACCTACTCTGATACCGCTTGTAGGATCGAATATTGCAATCAAAGGGGGTGAATGATTGTCGCCACTTTTTGGAGTCTCTTAGCGGAAGGTGAAGGTTTTGATTGCTCAATGCTAAATCGTCTAATCAAACGCTCAGCACACAACCGCTTGATCGATCGATCTATTTGGCCGCTCACTCAATCGCTCTGTTCGACTGCTCGTTCGATCGCTTTATTTGATCGCTCGCTTAGCTTTGATCTGTGACCAGTTTGTACATACTCGAATTTGTCGATACCAGCAATAGAATCTCTCGATCGCTTGTACCTTCCAAAAAACCAGCGCCTTCGAGTACTTCGTCATTAAGTGAATTGACACCTTTGCACATGGCCGTATGCTTCAACCAAACTACAATCACCAACAATCTTTAACAAATCACGAACCGGATTGATTCAAGATGATCTTTATTGCTGGATTTCTGTGGATTTATTTCCATCCCAACGGTCACTAGACTCCATTTAATGCTTTAGCCATTATACTTGGGGAGGACATGTCTGACCAAGGGAAGGACATGTCTGGTCCCATGTATTTTTGCTGATTTCAGTTCTAAAGGCTAGTTTTTATTGTGTGGGCTATAAATAACCCTTTGTGGCTAGTTAGGAGAGACTCTTGGCAGCCCATTTCACTCTCTTAAGCTAGTGCAAGCCTCTCTACTCAATTATACATGTGTTACACATTGTGAGCAAGAAGAGAAGAGCTCTAGGTGCATGTGTTGCATTTAGAGGTGGATTAGGTATCTACTTGTGCATGTGTTGCACATGGTGAGAGTCAAGCAAAAGGCTTGATTTGTTACTCTTGGTGATTGCCGACACCTAGATGGCATGGAGGATTTGTAGTCCAATGATCATTTCAAGAAGTTTGTGAGAAGGCTCAATGTGTTGTGAAGTTTAGAGCTCACCTACCCAGAGGGGAAAGAGCTAGCACTAGTGGATTTGATGTGTTTGGTTTAATTTGTGAAGCCGGTCCAGTTCGCTTAGGTTTATCTCAACGTAGATTAAGGAAGACCGATGAGTCTCTGAACACCGCAGTAAAAAAAAAAAGACCGTGTCATCTTGTGTTGGTTTGCTCTCTTATGCTTTATATTATTGTATTTAAATTGTCACTCTAGGATTGCAAACCTTAATATAAGCTTAGGTTATTGGTGTAAGACTAGTTAATTTAGGCTTTAATTGTGCAAAACGGTTTTGATTTACACTTCCGCATGTAAAACCAGCTTTGGACAAAGATAATTTTAAAACAGCATATTCACCCCCTTTAGTCGGCCTGATTGGCCTTACATGGGGGCGCGTGCGTTGCATTTAACGAGATTGTTGTGCTAAATTTTTTTATTTTTACTATTGTGATAGTTTTTTTAAAAAAAATTATGACATTGCGGTAATATGTCTAGTAATGTAATTTTTATGTAGCCAACAATGATACTCATTGTATTAGCGTTGGATGCAAAATTTGAAGAGTATTGTTTATTTTTGCGAACAATGATACGGGCATAAA
Organism: Dendrocalamus sinicus; assembly: GCA_036346575.1. Lineage (NCBI taxonomy): Eukaryota > Viridiplantae > Streptophyta > Magnoliopsida > Poales > Poaceae > Dendrocalamus > Dendrocalamus sinicus. Next base: position 32,631,475 of record CM070648.1, on the reverse strand, counting down.
CTAAGTCTAACATGTTTTACATATTAGATTTTTTTCATGCCAAGTAATGGAACCTGCAAAATAACTTGAAGCAAAGATTAACTTGCAAGAAGGTTTCATCACTGCGTGTGTGGTGGATGGACACGTGTGTATGTATGTGCATGTGTAGGGTGTACGTATGGTGTGCGTCTCTCAAAAAAACATATATGCATGAACCTGTGGTTATGTCGTTTGTTATTATATCTGTATCATTAGTTCTTAGATGAGTATAGATGCTTGTAATTGGTCACATATGCAAAACACCGTAGAAAAGAAACATGTAGTTAGTAGCATGTCAGAGCACGTTTCTTAATGTTATTTTGTCTCGCTATGCCTAAAACTCTCATTAATGTAATATAGGCTATGTAGCAATGCATACTTCAATAAGTTTTTATAATTCTCACGATTTGCAAATGATGGATATTTGCCATCGGAGGCCTAGAACAAGTTACTAGGTAGCTCTCTATGATAAAGTAAGAAATATCTAGAACTTGGTATTTTTTTGTAAAAAATTTAGTTAAAAAGATTTTTATATTATAGAATATGTACAAAAGTAGTAGAGACAATAGTTGTCTCTACTACCTTTCACACCATCTCCTCGTCCAGGCTAGGGGTGACCACGGTGCTATTCCACGTGGGAAATATCCTTCCATCCTTACTCCCAATTTAGTTGTCGGGGCCAATTTCCCTCGCGTCTCCATCCCACGGAGGAATTGGTAGGGAACAGGGCTCCAACAAGAAAGTAATTTTTGAATGCTATTGAGATAATAAACTTATCTTATGGCTATTTAGAAATATATAAATTTATTAATACATGAGATGGTAGACTAATGCTAGATTAGTAATATACTATAGATTATACCAAAATATGTTAGGCAAGAGACAAAATATATATGTTTTAGAAATTAGATGTACCAATGTACATGTATACGAGTGTATATTAAGGGACATAATAGGAATAGGAGCGAACACATTTTTGCCTCTATCCCACACAAGATAGCGGGACACAGACCCTGTTTGTTTCCACTTAAGATTATTATAATCTAACTTATAGGTGGGGATTATATAAGCTAGCTTATAATAAGCTGGTGAGAAATAAGCTGTCAGGTGTTTGGCAGCTTGGATTATCAGAGTTATGGATTGTTGTATTCGAATGTTTAAAGACTACAATGCCTTTGACCTTTTTTGGGAGAGAGAGGCACAGGAGTTGGGGGTTTGATGAATACCAAAGGTGGGTAATATTCCTAAAGTTTTATGGTCATTAAGATAAAAGGTGGATTATAAGCTGAAATAAGCTCTTTTTTTGAGCTTATTAGATTACAATAATTTGGGCTATTAGATTATAATAAGTTACCTTATAATCTAAGCTGTTTGTTTTCACTTATGATTTATAAGCTAGATTATAATAATCTTAAGTGGAAACAAACAGGCCACAATCTTCCCACACCCATTCCCTAACCGGGGAATTTTCCACAGGTTGCCGGAGAGCGGAGCCGGAGCCCATTGCCATCCAACTGTAGCCCCTGTCGCCACACCATCAGCCGTGGCTTCCATGGCGCCATTTGATGCCCAGGAGAGCAATCCGGTCCTCCCTCAACTACGCTCACCTCTGCAGACCTGCCATTGCTCGAGTCGTCGTGGCCCACTGCCGTCTTCATTGCCACCAGTGTGGAAAGGTGTTGTACTGTACATGGGATTGAGGTGGTGAGTGAACCTGCTCGGGCGGCAGCGATGTTGTGTCATGCAGCAGCGCAACAAGTTCAGAGGAGGCAGCTGGATTACGTTGAGTCTCACACTCTCCTACCACCGCCGTGCCCGTGCTGCTTCTTGCTCAATTGGCTCTCACGGCCATTTGCTTCCTCTCCTGGCTGCACCAGCACGTTTCCGCCATTTTGGACGCTACGGCCAATGTCGTGTCAATTGAGTCTAACCGACAAACCGAGGAGCTCTACTGCCTAGTGACTACTATTGATGGAGATGCCAAAGGGTTTTCTTCCAATGTGGCATAGCTGGATGATGTATTGAGTTTTTCTTTCTACAGCGTGGCAAGATCGTATGACATGGATAGTCCGTGTCACCAAAGCCGTCCATTCAAATCAGCTTTTAGTGAAGTTAACATTGGTCAACCACAGGGTTGGAAGAAACCAGCAAGGCAGTACACAGTTAGTGGAGTTGTTGAAATTAAATTGATGGCGTACAAATTTCTGGTCTTGTTAATCGGATCGTTCGTACGCACGTACGCACGCATTGCATACGCGTCGACATGTGCATCTGCATCACAGCTTACCGACTGCTACTCTCGGCGAGCAACGCAACTACTCACCCGCGTTCACTGCACTAGAATAATGCCAACTTGGTGCAGACTGCTAGCTGCTGCCACAACTATAAACAAGTGTTCACTATACTTACAAGTGTTCTACTGTATGAATGAAGATGGAATCACTATGGAGTTCGGACTGATGATGATGCTAATGCTGGCAGCATCACGTCCCAGAACCCCAAAAATAGAGATTTAGATCGGGTGGAGAGCGAAAAAATGGCACAAGGAAGCTTATCAGGAACACTGGGTTTCGTCCCATCGAGAAAAACCCCCCTTCCAGATCATGAATAAACAGAGCAAAAAGCAAGAACTCCAAACCCCAAAAATAGAGAGATCCAGCGTTTTTGCAGTCATTGATGGGCGCTCTCACCAGCTCCGGAGAGGCTGCAAATGCAATGCCTCAATGGGGGAAACTATGAGCGACGGCACATTACCGAACCAAGCAATATAAACCACTTGAAATGGGTGCCGAGCTGATCAATGAATTCGATAAGCATTCGATCTCCTTTGTTCATAATCCACCAAAAAGCACCGAAACACACCAACATACATCATTAGTAGTACTAAAATACCAGAATGACAAAAAAAAAATCTTAAAACATGGTTCAACACTTACGTAACAGCAAGCAAATTGTCATATGGGTAATTCCACGTTGGCACTAGGCCTTAAGCTACTTCAATGGCTAACAGAAGGGGACCTCTGCCTGTGGGGAGACCTGCTACCGCGATCCTCAGAAGGGCTTCTGCTCCTTGATCTGCTGTCCACTGGCGAGAGAGATCTCTCCCGAGGAGCTGGGGACCTGTCAAGATGGTAAATTGTCACTTATTTAGGATATGAAAAGCCGATAATTGTCAGTGGAGGGCACAGCAAAACCTACCTCGAACAATGCTTTCGCTTAGGTGAGGGAGAGTAGCTTCGGCTGCGTGACCGTGATCTATTGGAGTATCCAGGTGACCTTGAACGCAACCTCCTGTCATAAGAACGACCTCTGCTATTGCACCAAGTAAAGATGAATGAACAAATTAGATTTTGCCTCCTAGACTGCCACGGCAGATCATATATGCACACGTCAGATCATATATGCACAAAGCAACAAGAACTGAAAGAAACGCCCAGTTAAAAGAAAGGACAATGAGAAATAGAAGTTAGTACCTGACTCTTTCCCTAGCCCTCATGTCAGAAGGCTTCTTTCTGTTCTCCTCTGCAAAAACAACAGTAACTTCCCTGCCAAGAAGTATCTGCCCATCCATATGATATTTGGCATCGGCAGCATCCTCTGGATCATAGTATTGGATAAAACCAAATCCTCGAGGCTCCCTGTGACATATAACAAAGATTAACTTTTTAAAAAACGGCAATGCTTCTGAACAATATAACAAAAATCCTGCAGACACAATGGATGTCAGTTAAACAAAGGACTGTTGATTCTTCATAGCCTTTCCCTGGATGTTGACATACACAAATCAATTTCAACGGATAAAACATGCACTAGACTGCTGACCTTTTCACTCATCAGTGTTTAAAGATAGACTTGAAACTCTTCATAACTTGCATATCTCTTAACTCTCTATTTCTTCCCTTCTGTTCAACAGTACTCTTAAGACTTGCGTCTTCAAAAAATTATGTTCAGTGTTAATCTCAAGAGGTGGCAAAAGCATTCAATTTATACCAACAAAACTAAAGCACAAATAAACATCTTGCTATGTACAGGTTTATACCAGTAACAAGTGAAATCCATAATAAGGATGCAAAGGGGTAGGTTCGGTCTGACCCTGGACCTGGCCCTTGGAGCCCAGTCACAACGTTGAGGGTAAAGGGTCAGCCCTCCTCACGTGCCTTCCCTGGCCCTAGGGACCCTTTGGGTCATAGGGTCGGCCCACCTCATGTGCCTTTCCTGGCCCTAGGGACCCTTTGGGTCATGTGGGTCGGCCCTGTAGTACTGCCTGCGTGTAAATACTGTCTAGCAGAGCCATGCAGATCTCCAAATTACAAGGCACAAGCAAGAAAGAAGAACGATAGGTGCCGAAGAGAACTCACGTCTTCACCATAAGAGAGATGCTAAGAGTGGATGTCGGTGTTTGCGTTCCATCCGAAGAGTTCATAGGCCAACAACCGTAGATTATCTTGCCGCCAGAACTAAGAGAGGTGCACCTCCACATCCTTGCTGCAGCCTAGCCATCTTGCAGCTTCGTTCCTGCCAATCCTCGCAGAAGCAACGCTGACCATAAGACGCTAACCATAAGACGCCGCTTGCCGGATCTGGAGATCGGGGAAAGGGAGGAAGAGAGGCCAGATCGGACACCCGTCCATCGAGGGCACTAAGTCAGGGGTAGGCTGGTAGGATTTCACAGTTCGCTGTTTTGGGGAGGAGAGGAGCGAAGGGGAGATGACATGGTGTGCAGTTGCGCACAGGTTCGGGTTGACCTGAGGGTCGATTGGGATCTGGCCACAGTTGGCCCTAATATTTTGAGGGCCAACCCACTAAACATTGGTGCCCAAATTTTGGGGGTGGGCCAGTGGGCCAATGGGCCAACCTGTCCCCTTTGCACCCCTAATCCATAATAAGCCTGTTATGGGGTTAAAAATATATTGTAGTGTCCTATACAGCTCAGAGTGAGATATCCAAACTGCAAGTTGGCCTCCAGTTGAAAACGACCACTAAAAGTAGTTGAGACGAGGTGCCTTACCCACTGTAATAATCCCTTGGCAGATATATATCTTTCAGACGACCAAATTTTCCAAATGGTCTACGGAGGTCATCGGGCCTGCATTCATAATAAACTCCAAGTTAAAGGGGTGTAGTGTAGAAGAAAGAAGCAATTCTCACGCAACTACGAATCATCTAATAGACATGAAAAACCATAAGTCCACAACCCAATATAAAAAAAGAAAAACACTGTTGAAATAATCATGAGTGTTCTGCTAACCTATGTAAGTCAAATGTATTTAAAATCCCTCAATAGTAGTTCGGATAATAGAAAGCACTTATCCATTGACCAATATTAGATCATTAAGAACACACAAGATAGATCTGTATATTTACATCTCTATCTGTTGTTCTGTGCTAAAGCAATGCTCCTTTGGATTAATCTAAGATCTAAATGAATTTTGGCTTTTCAATTGGATATACTCATTATACCAAGCTCAAGAACAATATTTGCAAGAGGAGCTCAAGATGAAAAAGGAACTTAGGATTTCACAAGGGTGCATTGATTGTGTTCTCAAAAATGTCTTGACCTTAAACTGATTTTGAATGGTATCAAATACCAACTCAAATACCACCGACAGCAACACCAAATATATGACTGCACAGAGTTAATTTACAAGAGAGGCACACATGCAGTTACTGATACAGGAGTGATGAGGATCTTACCTGCAATCACGACGAAGATTCCTCACCAAAAGACTAGTTGGGAGGTCCCTAACACGGCCTCCATAGCGACCACGAGGACTTGGACTGCGGCCTCTCCTGTAACCTCTTGGCGGTGATGGACTGTAATCGTAGTTTCTTCCCATAGTGATCTAAGAACACAAGAAAAATCATGGTCATTAGAAGCAATACAATAGCAATCATATTTCATCTAGCAGGTTCTCTTCAAACAGGAGAAAGAAGGTGATACTGAAAAGAAACCTTCTCAAAAAGGCACCAGAGCATGAAGCATTTTGAGCTCAGCAAGGAGCAAATGCAGCTCTGCTAAATGCTAATAGTGAATCAAGCAATAAGCTACATTTCAGCATACACGAGGAAAAAGGACTTCATAATACTAAATGACAGTTTAGGAGATATGGGATGATATCTTTAGCCAAAGTACAATTGCTTTTGTATGCGAAAAAATTCCTTCCCATTCCCAATCTAAAATCATTTTTAACAAAAATTACTCAGACAAACATCTCTCAAGTTGTCAACTATGAATCTATCTAATGTAAAAAAAAATAAGAACTAAAACCAGCCCGTTCCCGTCTGCAATTTTTAACAAAAATAGAATCACAGATCATCACATAAGCCAAGGATTAAAAATTTTAATACGCATGCATATCCTTCCATCTCCCGTTCCCGTCTGCAATTCCACCAGCCCGCCTCTCCTTCTCCATCCCACTAAAAACCCCAACCCCCAGGGAAAAGAGACCCTGTGCAAAACCTACCCAAATCCGCCAACGAAATACTCGAATTGGCTCGTCGATTACAGAATCGGGTTCGGAACACGACTTGGCCAAAAGCCGCAGATTGATGCTAACCACAACGCAGTAGTGAGCTAGGGTTCCTCAAGGGAAGACCAAACGACGGCTAAAACGCGCACGGATCTTCTAACCGCGTCAAATTGGGACGGAGAGGAACGATGCCGAGCTGATGCTCACCTCGGTCAACCAAACCGGATCGAACAACTCGCGGAAACCAAAATTCCATCAGAAATCTAGGGGCGGAATCGCCTCTCGAACTCGATTTACCTTTTTTCTTCTAGGGCTTGAGGGGGCGGGCTCTCGTGGTCTCCAGAAGCTTCCCGATGCGACGCGACGGGCGTGAGGGGCGTGATCCCTGTGATTTTAAGGGCAGGCGAGGCCGCGCGGACCGTTGGATGGCGGTGCCGGATCCTGATTGGACGGTGGATGTTGAGTGTCCGGCTGTTGGGCTCTTGGAGCCGGATTCGTTTTGGGCTCATCTGTGGAGCACAGAATCTGGACCAAACTATGACCCAGGTATATTTTTATTTTATTTAGAGGAAAGTCTATTATCGGTCCTTAAATTTTTTATGCTGTGTCATTCCAGTCCATAGACTTTCAAAGTGTGTCACCCCGGTCCATAGACTTTCAAAGTGTGCCATTACTGTGGTAACAACCATGGACCGGGATGACACAGCATAAAAAGTTTAAGAACCGGGATGACACAGCTAAGACCCGTAACGGGCTAATTTTGAGACCCAAAGAGTGTTTAGGCACCAGGATGACACACTTTGAAAATCTATGGACCGGGATGACACAGCATAAAAAGTTTAAGGACCGGTAATGGACTTTATATAAGATTTACTAGACTTTATTTATATTGATCAAAATCACATATAAGTTTTTCTTTTTCCGTATAGCTTTCTACAAACTATTACTATTCATAAGATAAGTCAAAAATTATCAGTAAAAGCCAATATAAATGGGCTTTTAATTAGATCTGCTTAAAAATTACTTGGCCCCGTTTGTAACGCGGAAATTTTTTTTATTCAAACTGAAACTGAACTTTTTTTTTGCGAATGTCTTGTATTTTAGTGCAGCTTTATTGTGTTCACGGAGATTTTCCTCTCCCTGCAAAATTTTTTATTTTCCTTCTTTCTTTCTCTTTTTACCTTTCGTGTTTGGAATATTTTTCCCTGCAAAGAAATGTTTGCTTAGCTTCTTTCTTGTTGAGTTTCTTTGGACGAAAGACATTAATTACTCCGGTTTTTAGAAAGCCCGGAGGCATTTCAGATTACAGAGAGCAATGATACAGAGATAAGACTGGGAACACCTGTTCAGAGACACAGACCAACACACACAAGAAACAGGCAATACTATATAATATAAGGGCCTCTTTAGGCCACAAGATATCGAAAACGTCGGAATAGAAGAAACATAGAAATTGGAGGTCATGTCCATTGTAATCTTACATGAATTGAAAACGTGGGAATTACATGAAACTGCTGTTTGGATGCTCCACAGAAATTTTGAAGGAAAATATTTCTTGATTAGAGAGAGAAGAGGTGAGAGAGAGTGATGTTGCCTGGACTTCTTCAAAGCAATCTTAACAAGAGGTTTGAGTTCATGTTTAGAATCCTCTAATATTGGAAGGAAAGGAAAGTTTCCATAGTAATTCCTTGGACCATTCCTACGTTTCCGAAGGCTCTCAAATTCCCATAGGATCCCAATCCTACAAAATTCCCTCAAATTTCCTTTGTTCCAAAGGAACCCTAAAACTTGACAAAAATCCCAAATTCTCGCATATTTAGAGAATTCTTTCTTCTTGTTTTTCCTTTCAAGTTTAGTATATTTCTTTCTTTCTTTCTTGTTTTTTTTTTCATTTCAAGTCTGGTATATTTCATTTCTTTTTTTCTTGTATTCTTGTTTTTAATTCCTAGTTTGGTGTACTTTCTTTCTTTTCATCTCAAGTTTGGTATATCTCTCTCTCTCTCTCTTTATTCTTCTGTAAAGTCTGGAATCGCGGCGGGAAGACGAACAAAAGGCTCAAAGCTTATCTTTACACTTGTTATCCATAAAAGTTTGGCAAAGAGAACAGTCCAGACTTCAGAGAGCTTCCGGATGCTACATTGCCATTTGTCACCGGGCAAAGATGCATGGATCGAGCCCTAAGCAATCGAGTCAAACAAGCCCTAAGCAATCGAGCCAAACAAATGGATGGAGTCCATGTGTGTACATATATATAACACATGTGCATCTGGGCATGTGTGACCCAAGTATGAATTAGAGAGAGAAATAAAAAGGTATAGAAATCAAAGTTCCTTTGATCCAAAGCATCCACAAAAGGCTCTGGATGCGATGCAGCCTCCTGGCCCTCCTCTGCCTTTTGTTTTCACGATAATGTTCTGACGCGTTCGGTGTCGCTTGAGTGCGACTCGATGGGTTCCACGATCGACTTCAGAATAATACCTGAAAGCTTGATCGATGCTTACGTAAAATTAGTGTATTAAGACTAGATGTTTATTACTTTTTTTTTTGATACACAGGAGCTAATCATGAGAAAAGAAAAGGTTCAGGTACAATATGCCTTATACAAGCTCAATACAGACTACCGAGAAAACAAACCAAAAGCCTAATTTATGTGAAAATCTGCAACTGCCGAGGGCTTCAGTTTGTCTTCAGCCGTTTTACAATATGTAGTATGATTTTTTTTCCCGTAGCAGCGTACAGAGCTGCTGGTGGTGGTAAAATTCTAGAGATGCTAACATCACATGCTAGTAAAATCATGGATAGTCAAGCACGTCGCATCATCTGAAATTATCACCCGAAACCTCTCACAGTAATTCATAGTGCTAGTACTCGAGCTCCGACTTGAGGTTGCAATTATATCTTTCTGCAAACGCACTCGGGGATCATTGACACGATCGACCGGTAAACCGGACCTATAAACTTCTAATAGTAGATTTTTGCGTGAAATTCCTATCAAGAGTTTCCTTTCGTGTGGTCCATCTAGCGCCTGTGGTACAAGCAAAATTGGCAAGATCTTCGGTGTTGATTTGCAATCCAAGCAGCGGCGGATCCAGCGGTGGGGCGGGGGGCTAGAGCCCCGCCTACCGCTACCGGACCCTTGGAGTCCCCCTGGAGCCCTCTAAATTTTTTGCCATGGATGTATAATGTAGAAGAGGCTGAGGTCGAGCTGAAGGTACTTCAGCCCCTCCAAAAATTTTTCCTGGATCCGCCACTGAATCCAAGCACCACATCTGTGATCTAAAGTGGTTCGTATGCGCTTTGCTGCAAAGCAGCATCTAAGCTGAAGTAAGAATAATAAGCTTGAAAAATACAGGTCAAGAATGTCTGTGCATGGATGGGTTCGCCAAACAATCTCGATCTTTCGGCGGCTGATAATGGGCAGCAATTGATGCCACGAATTCGCATCTTCATCCGGCAGCCGTAATCCCCTGAGAAAAAAAAACCATCGCAAACGGCATGCGTTCAAATGCAAATCAAACACGTTTTACGGACAAAATGACACGAGAGAACAGACACACCACACATACACAGGAGAAAAAACCACTCTGGTTTTCCTTCGTACCATCACCATACTGTGTCACACTTAGCCGAGTTCTTTTCCCTTTTCTCCAATAAATAGTCCTCATCATTTTAAAATAATTTATCAAGACAGTTTGTTTTTAAAATAATTTATCAATGTATTTAATTTATTTATATAAATACTCATATAAAAATTATAAATTATAAATCGCAGCAAAAAAACTCACCACAAGTTGCTGCTGCCCTCTCTCACTCAGCGGCTGCACCGCCTCATCTCTCTTCAGTGCTGTGTCGCCACTGATGGCGTCGTTTAGCGCACATCATTAGCGTCCTAAGTGCGGAGTGCCCCTATCGATGTGTGCTTAGTGTGTGTATATATAAAGCAGGGCATGGCCTCACCTAGATATATATACCCTGCTGTTGCTGGCCCTGCTCGCTCCAGGCAAGTAACAGAGGGTTCTGGTCTCGATACAGGGTCTTTCGTCCAGAAGACGCAAAGCAGAGCCAAGCTCGTTCTTCGGGCCAAGTGCAAACTTTGCTCGAGGTATGGTATTAAGCTCCAGTTCCTCCATTGATGGCTTCCTCGATCTATTGTTGCTGAGTTTGTCTAGCCTAATTTTATCCCTTTTTTACTTCTTCTTTTCTCCTTTGGCTACATCTTCTCTGCGTATACAATTTTGGCCTTTTCTTTTTTCCTCTCTCTCATTTTTTTTGAGGGTTTTTTTGAGTTGCTTTCTTATTTCCTTTTCTAGCCATGTTTTCCCTAGTTAGTGCTCTTTCTGAATGACTGAATCTCCTCTGTTTCACATAATTTCTATTCTGTTTCATTTCGTAGTGCTGGTTTCTCTTTTCTTTTTGGACCTTTTTAACATAGGAGTCAGTTGCTATTCTCGATATATGTTCACCAATTCAACTCAAATTTTACATTACTATCTTTTCAATCCATTACTTACATACTTTGTGCCATCTATATTTTTTTTCACTCCCCCATTAGTTCATCAGACCAAAAGATTGCCCAATTGGACTGAAGGAAATATCGCTCGATTGCTTCCTAGTATTAATACTTAGCCATCTAACTATCTAAGTAAACCTCAGCCATCTAACAAGCAGGCTGGCCTAAGCTGCCTTTTTTTTTCTTGAAGCATCTCAATCGGGCACCCAAGAACGTAACAGAATAGAACAGTGACATGTTCATTTTATATTTGCAGGCGAAGTTTTTACATTTCGGCCACTGTTGCTAAGGTCCCGTTTGGAATACGGAAAAATTCTCAATTTCTGCCAGAATTGAATTGTGTTCTGTGAAATTCCTACATTTTACTCGGGGTGTAAGAAGTGATTCTGATCCATAAAGTACTTAGTTAGTATAGTTAAGTAGTATTAAATTGGGTGGTTTAAACTTTTAAACGGATCGTCCGTAGCAAAACAGCGACTAGATAAATCTTGATCCTGTCATATGTTGACACTTGCTAATGTATCAGCCAAGTTCGTGTCACACGCTGACACAATTAGTGGCCGATGAGTTCCAGTCCATCTTCGCCTCCGACGGGCGTATGTCGCATCTCAATTATTTTTCTGCTTTCCCGGTGACGTCGCCCTGCAGCACTGGTGGTGTTTGGTGCGAATACGGTTCGATCTCGAAGCATCTTGAAGGCTTCAATGGCCTCAAATAATGCAGCAGCCGTATAGCAGAATTTCCTGCTTTTCAAATAGGCTCAGGCAGGTAGGCTCCGTCTGTCAGTCAGGAATTTGGCCGGAACTTTCTTGTAGGATTTACATTTTTCCCGCGTTCCAAAGAATGCAGGTCCCGCTCGGTTGGGCTGAAAAACTGTAGTTTATAGCTGAAATTGCACTGTAGCGGCAGAATTTCACTGTAGCTGAAAGTGACTTATTTGGTATAATTAAATTTAAAAATAGAAAAAAAATATACAAGCTTAACACAGACAACGTAAATGAATACGGGAAAAAACAACAGGCAAAAAGCTAAAAAAAGCCAAAAGATCAGAAAAAGATGAAATTTATGAATAGTGAAAAATAAACCTGAAGCTACAAACTGAAGCTAAAATGAGCGGGCACACAAATAGCTTTTAAGTTGATATGGACTAACTTGGCAAGACTTAAGAGAGTGATATGAGTAATTGCAAACACACTCCCTATTCTGTTCTGACATTTTCTCCTGCTAGTTTCAGCTCTGGGAGGTGCTTGCAGAAGTTATCCTTGGACATCCGATTGTCAGAGGATGTTGCACAAAAGATGGCAGGGATGCATGTTTTTGCTCATCTTTCTTCTCTGGAATGCATCAGGTATGAGCCGTACGTGGACTTTGTAGCGTTGATAGCTTTTGCTTCAGTTTCGGTGGTACCCGGTTCCTTCCTCACTTCCTTTTTTTTTTTATCAGTATAAGGTTCTTTACTTCGCTAGAAATACTCAAATACATGACCATACATAAAAGTGTGCAGCATTACAAGGGGACTTTTAAGCTACAAAGTTTAGGATATGCTTGTGCTCTCGCTTTCCATGTCCTATCTCGAGTCAACAAAAGCATACGCGACACATGGGGCTTGTCGAAGCTTGCCGATTGTCTCCTCTCGTTTAAGAAACTGAATGATGCGAATGCTTATCTTAAATCAATGATGCTGTTTGACACATGTAAAAGCTTATCAGTCATATCTGAGAAACCCACCACTCAAATACTGAACAGTCTGAACAGTAATCCACCAGCCAAATACGATTCTTTCCACTACCCTGATACCTTTATGCAGTTCATGATTTCCCTGATGAAGGCAAATGATTCTAAGCTCTAATGCTGTAATCGAAGAAGAACATTTTCTGACCTATTCTTACAACCTCTGCTAAAACTTTACACTTCCGGTTCCGGAGGATAATTTCGAGTAGTGTACTAGCAGGAAGGAACTACTTTTTACACTGAACCGACTGAACTCGACCTACTGCTTTTCGTCATAGATCACTCACATACCATATGTTCATAAATCATAAGCTCAGGAGCCAGCATCCTCAATATATGCTGCCTGTCTTACACAAAAATTCCTGTTTACACAATGGACAGGCACTTCTCTCGGAGCCAACTCGATCCCTTCGTCGGAGAATTCCCCGTCAGATTTTGCGAAAATTGTTCAGTCCAAGCAGACAAAACAAGCGCGCGTGTGCGGAGCAGACCACCGGCTGCTGAGATCCCTGGCGAACACTCAAGAAGAGGTCATCCTCACCATCCCAAACGAGCAGCTCCAGCACATTGCCGAGTTCCAGGAGGAAGCCGAATTTTGGGTCGTCGCAAACGTCGTGCCGTTCCTCCCGGCGACCAAGATCACGCACATCTTGGCGGGCAACGACGTCGTGACGAGTTCACCCGGGAACGCGTACTTCCTGGTCCCCGCATTGCTTAACCTCCACTCGGCGCTCGTGGCCGCTCGCCTCGACGACCGCGTCAAGGTGTCAAGCGCGCTGTCCGGGGTGCCGCTTGCTCCGGCGTTGTCCGCTATCACGGGGCACCTGCTACGGTTCTTGAAGGAGACCGGCTCGCCGTTGTTTCTCAAGTCGCACCCGTCGGAGGCCGCGGACACCAAGGTCGACGGCGTGTACGGCGCGATGCGGGGGCTGAACTTCTCGGGCATTCCGGTGATCGTGGCGGGATCGGAGGAGCCAGCCGCCGGCGAGGCACTGGTGTACCACAGCTACCTGTATGGCCATCCCGGTGAGGGCAAGAGGCGGTCGCTGGCGACCGGGACAGGGACGTTCTGCGTCGCGCTGCAGAACGCCGACCCGACGGCGCTGCAGGCGGGGCTCAACTGGGCGTGCGGGCCGGGCCACGCCGACTGCTCAGCGATACAGCCCGGCGGGCCGTGCTACAAGCAGAACAACCTGCCGGCGTTGGCTTCCTACGCCTACAACGACTACTACCACAAGATGGCGAGCACCGGTGCGACCTGCTCGTTCAATGGCACTGCCACCACCACTACTAGTGATCCCAGTAAGCAACCTCTGTGGTAACTTCCTTTTTGCATGATATGTCTTGGAGCTTGAGATAGGGATTGGCTTGCTCTTCCCCTCCAATAGCTAATGCTGCAAAAGAATTTGAGAAGGATCAGTCTTTTAGTTTCAGGATTTTTTACAATTGACCTATCTAATTCTTGGACGGGGGAAATTACTCTTTATATTTTTGTAGTAGTCCCTCTGGCCACAATTATAATTTGTCAGTCTTTGAAACACAATTTTTGATAACTAATTTCTATTGTAATATATATAACCTAATAATTATAATATTATGAAAAGTATTTTTGAGACAAATCTATACATATAATTTTTATGTATTCAATTTAAATATTTAAAAGATATTAATAGTCAAAGTTTCAAAATTTTAACTGTATCAATATTTAAAATGATATGTATTGTGACTGGGAAAGAATTACTAAATGAGTTATAATTATCATTGTCCAAAAAGATCGTACGGCTGAGGGTCTACTTTTTAGAAGAAAAGCTGGACAACTATGAAATGATACCATGTTACTTGAGACCAATTCGCCACTTCTATGTAGTTCTATGGAGTGATATTCTTCTTTTTTTTTGAAACAAGTCCTGAGTGATTTTTTTTCATGTCAATTGAAACAAATGTGTGGTTAAAGTTTACAAGTTTTGCAACAACAGATTAATCAAAATTCAGGAGCACATGCTCATACCATGTAAATTTCAGTGATTGGCTTAGCCCCCTCTCAGTTTGGAAGTACTAAAACCGTTATGACCAGAGTAAGAGCTCAAGCGCATGCTTATTTCTGCAGTACCATATCTATCAGGAAATGGGGTCTAGTTTTGTGACGCTAAGAATTGGTAGCATTTTGGTGTGTCGTCTAGTATGATGTCCGATTACCTGTTTAACTCTCATCATAAGATGTATCAATCTCATGCACTGATCTTCCTTCTGCTCAATTCAGTAGCAATGTGGACGAACACTAACGCTTTCATGTGACGACTCATTTCAGGCTCAGGGTCCTGCGTCTTCGCAGGAAGGTAAGAACGATTTCAATTCTTGAAAAATCAGCATGCTATTCATATGTACATCCGTTCTGACAAAACTTCCAAGAACAATCACGAAACTGAAAGTATCGAATTTCTTGGCATGGTCACAGCACCATGGCGGGAGGCTCGAACTCGAGCGTGCCGAGCGCCAGCCCTCCAACGGGGCTCGCCCCTCCGGCAGGTTTCACTCCGCCGGTCGGCTCCAGCCCTCCGACCGACTTCAGCCCCCCGGCAGCCGGCACGGTCCCTCCGGCCGGCTTCTCCCCGCCGGCGGGAGGCTTCGGCCCCCCGTCCGGGTTCGGCAGCCCGCCGGGGAGCTTCAACGGGAGCGGGACCTTCGGCGGGAGCCCGAGCAGTACGCTCAACCCTTACGGCAGCGGGTGCCGCCACGGCGTGTCTCGCGCTCGCCTGAGTGCTCTGTCTGCCATTGCTCTCGCCGTATTCCTAGCGTCGACCGGCCTGATGTAAATTATTGTCGGAGCGTGAATTTGGACTGGCTCTAGCTCGAGAGAGCTCATGTCGCCGTTAGTTGTTATATTGTACAGGGACTCATCACATCTTAGTCACATCTTAATGTTCTTGAGGAATTATTGGTCTTGTAGATGTCAGGTTGCATGCGGTGAGATCTTTGTCATTTAGGAATCGTATATATGCAGCATATATGTGACTTTTGGCAATGTCTGATGTTTGATTTTCCCGTGTTGTACTCTTTTAGGACTCTTTTGAAATGCGAGAAAGTTTTTCTATTCCTGTGGGAATTGAGCGCAAAATTCTTACAATCCACACAGACCTAGAACACTTTCCCGAAGTGTTGGAAATATACCCTAAAGGAAATAATAAATAGGATTATATTTCATTATATTTATGATTTATTAGATAATATATTATCTTGTTCCTTAAATAATATCGTTAATATTTATTATCAAATATGTAACTTGATTGTAAAATTCTATATTTTTACGATAATTATTCTTAAAAGATCCCTAGTTGGAAACATATAATGATACATATGATATACTAGCATATGTATCGCCTGATGATCATGTTTTACGGGTCATAGATATAGAGATATTAAACCAATAATGTTGACACATGCTAGCGGATATGGGGTTGGATCGACCCACCATGAGGCTTTGCGAGAACGTTGTATTCTTACATGTCATCAGTTGGTCTCATTTACAATGCATATGCTACATTTTTAGACTTGAGATTCACACGTACTTGAGATGCATACTTGATGACTTAGAGGTTGCCAAAAGCTACTCTGTAACTGGGTAGTTATAAATGTAGCTTTAGGATTTTCTCACAATACATGCATCAAGGCATGGTCAATTAAGATAGGATTTGCCCCTCCATACAATAGGAGAGATATCTTTAGGCTGCTCAAGTGATTGGATTCTAGAAATGTATGGCCATGCTACTCGCGGTTAAAGAGTTAACCGTAGTCTGGGAATTTAAGTCACGTGATCAAGAAAGAATAGTCAAGCTAACTAACAAGAATGGTATGTACTCAGCTTGAGCTTGACCCATATCATGAGCCAAAGAAAAATACATATAAGTTTTGCTGTTCGTCTGATATGATCTTTACGTATACTTGGGAATCGGCATGTCTTGCTCGGAGCAACTATCGATTAGTGGACGAGTAGGAGTACTCGAACCATGTCCAAGTGTACGTGAATATATAGGGTCACACACACTTAAAGAGCTGAGATATAATTTGGATGGTGATTTGAATTCATGTGAGCCATGAGTTCTTAATAGACCTCAAGTTCGAGACCCATCATGGATATCTATATGTACAGGGGCAGTGGCATAGGGTTTCTGAGAGAGAATTAGGAATTCTCGAAACTCTAGTCGCCACACCTTCCTCATCTAATACCATGTAGCCAGCGAGCACTTCAACGTGTGGTATTCCTGCCTAGTACATGTCCTTGAAGATGTTGATGCAAAGCTTCAGCACTAGGACGATCCGTAACTTGTGACGGCCAAAAAGAGCTGGAAGAGATGTGCGGTTTACGACTACTATTGCACTAACACGGTACATCGACTACTTCCGCTACGAGTTTGCGCATCTGATGATAATCCTGTGATCTATTACTAGCGTAAGTTCCTTGTTTACACGGTAAATTTTTTTAAAATTATATTAGCGCACCCTATCCGTAGCGCAGTACTTTCAATACCTGGTCTTCTTCCATTCTCCTTCTGCGTGATGAATGTTAGCACAATCAATCAGCACAAAGACAATCCATCAAAGCTCAGACTCGATCGGTCTCCAGCACCTGATGAATCTTGTGATCAGCAGTGACAACGGCGATGTTGAACCTGAGCCATTTCTTGGCCCTGAACACCCTCATGGCGCCGTGCCACCCGACGCCAAGCGCCGTCAGCTCGCCGGCGACGGTGAACACCCTCCACCCGGCGACCGCGCTCACGTAACCTAGGAAGGCCGACGGCCCAGCGCGCATGACTGTGAGCGCGGGCTGCCTGGCGCGGAGCTAGAGAAGGCACCAAACTTGAGCAGCGTGTCGAGGCTGTAGAGGAGGTTGGAGAAGGCGACGACGTCGTCGAAGCTGAGGAAGGAGACGGCGAGCGTGACTAGGGTTACAAATTTTGAATGAAATTTTGTGAAATGGACGAAATTGGTCTAGAGGCATAGATTTCCTGGTTTAGAAATTTCGAATTGTGCAATGTTTATTTCGAAGATGCGACGCTTATCCTCGTTTAAACCGTCATAAAAATGATCACTTCAACCAAGGAAGATAAAGGTTAGGTTCTAATTTTACGAATAAAAAACGCCAACAAACCGAGATACTGATATACACAATTCATCATTTTTTGTTTCTAATCATACAAGGCACTATATGAAGATTCTCAAAGTACGTAAAAGTAAATATGTACGTACCTGCGGCATCGGTCAAGCAGCCGTTCTCCCACGCCTCCAGCGGCGCTTCCGTGGCGCCGGCGCGGAAACAGCTGCTCCACCTCGCCGGTTATGGACATGGTGCTCGTGCTGTCCTTGTAGTTGAGGTTGTTGAAACACAACACCAAGATTACACACATAATTTATCTGTGGATATATACTACACAGAAAAGATGAATGATCACAGAGATACGGAGAGAAATTTTCCAAACGCGAACTCAACTTAGTCATTTTTCCTCTTTTTTCTCTTCTTATTCAACTTATTCAACATCTACTCAACATATCACATGGATTATATAGACACATTCGGACCTCACATACAGGCCACTACACCCATACGACTTTGATTCTAACAACGACTACCTACTTTCGACTCCTACGCACGTCGCGTACTGACGTACGACCAAGTCATTCCACAACTGCTACAGTGACCAACCGCACAGGTCCGCTGCAGTGACCGGCCGCGCACGTCCGTTGCAGTGACCAACCGCACACGTTTCCACGACGCCTGAGCAGTTTGTCAACTAACTGAAGACCTATGTCATTCCAACCACTCGCACTAATGACTGGACTCGACACCACGACCACGGTGCCAACGACCACGGCTTGTCTTCGAGCACCGACCGTCGACACTATAGCTACAATCATTGTAGCATTCGGACATAGCGATTGATATGACCACTGTAGCACTCGGACACAACGACTGCTATGACCACTGTAGCACTCGGACATAGTGACTGCTACGACCACTCACAGACCGGTCGTAATAACCACTTACAGACCGATCGTAACGACTATACAAAACTGGTCGTAATGACCACATACAGACCAGTCATAACGACTACATATAGACCGGTCATAACGACCACATACAAAATAGTCAAGATTAATTCTAACACTCTCCCCCTTAATCTTGATACTTTGACTCACAAGATGAAGTCCAATCAACTTACGCTTCTCCATGGAGTTTTGCCTTCTTCTTGTTGACTATGCTTCCGGTGACACAACTTACTGGCGTCTTTCACATCTTCACCACCGATGACACACCTCACCGATGACTTCGACCACTTTCTCAGCTCCAATTGCCTTTCGCTGGTCACACAACTTGATTTCTCACGTTTTCTCATGGACATAACTAACACAAGAACACGCGCGAGTACTCTGGACACACGTTTACAAAAACTCACGCACACTCACATGCATCATGTATTGACTCACCTACATGCATGACCATGACACAAAAAAATGCACATGTATGTAACACATATTCTACGTGTTCAAACAGATAAATAACACATGCAACACTCCCACTATTCTAACAACTCAAAATACAATCGTGCACTCATACTCGTACATGGATTCAACTACATGCAAGATGGAAAAGTAAATGATGAAGACTCTTTGTTAGCTTTACATCAACGCT
Organism: Dendrocalamus sinicus; assembly: GCA_036346575.1. NCBI lineage: Eukaryota > Viridiplantae > Streptophyta > Magnoliopsida > Poales > Poaceae > Dendrocalamus > Dendrocalamus sinicus. The sequence continues at coordinate 32,612,058 of CM070648.1, read as the reverse complement.
GGCTTATCATCTGCATCCACTGCAGCAAGAAGAGCTATTGCCTTCTTCAACTCGCAACACTCCTGAGAGACCATGTGGAGGTATCCCCATGTTTGTGATGAGTAATTGACGGTTGTGTTAGAGAGTTTGAGTTTGTTTTGGGTATTCCAGGGTTGAGTACCTTTTATTAATGCTAATATTGATTATGCTGTTTTGTGCGATGCTATGTGACGGTTTGCTTGTCTGTGTGACTGCAGGACATTGGAGCTAGGTCATGATGAGGCATGGGAGTACCGGGACTAGGCACAGGAGGTGTTGAGGTCCAGACGGTCGGAGATGCCGAAGATAATCAAGGCTGCTGAGGTGGTTGCGAGTCGGGAGACGAGGAACCGGAGCTGGAGCTACTGGTGATGGACATGACGGGCAACGACGAGTGGACCGGGACTAGGCTCAGGGAGGAATCAGAGGTCCTGACGGTTGGATGTCGATTGCGGTCATGTGCGATGGAATAGACCAAGACTAGACTTAGGTGGAGTTGGAGGTCCAGTCGGTCAGAGTCGGGTGGACACGACGGGCAGCGGCGAGGTGGACCAGACTAGACTCAGGTGGAGTCGGAGGTTCAGACGGTCAGGATGCCGGGTGCGGTCGTGTGCAGCGAAGCGGACCGGGACTAGACTCAGGGAGGAGTCGAGGTCCAGACGGTCAAGGTACCGGTTGCGGGAAGCTTCCAGGAAGGTGCTTGAGGGGCAATTTGGAGAATTGACTCAAGCCATGAATGGAGTGGCTGGTTCCCTCCAAAATTGGTTGCTTTGACTTTTGCCTCATATGGATGTGAGGCTTGTGAGTGGAAAGGGGCTGACCTTTCTTGATTTTCTTCTTTGAGTGAGAGTCTTGCCTACATATGTGGAGAGGTGGAGGCAGTAGCTGAAGTAAGAAAGCAGTAGTGGGTTGTGTGCTCCTGCGTGAGTTCAGAGTGTACTGAGTGGTAGACACCTCTTGTTATCCCAACTACGTATGGGGCCATAGTGAGAGATGGCATGAACTCATGTAATCATTCCTCTGTTTATGAAGCATTCATGGTTATGAATCAATTTGAGAAGGATTGAGTTTGAGCCTTTCTCTTTTGTGCATGTATGTGCTTTGCTTGTATTTCTATTCTTGTGGTTTAGAGATGAGTTCTTGATTGATTTGCTGCAAAATGGGTTAGCTTTGAACGGGGAATCATCACAACGCCATTTGGCTGCTATATTCCTGAGAGGAATCACTTTAGCAGCCATGTTCTTTCCAAAAACCACCTCGGGCTCATTTCCCATGTTTTGCATTTCTAGGGTTTGTAGTCAGGGGATCCTTGCCCTCTTGGTTTTCTAGGTGGGATCTTGAATATGGAGTGTGGCTCTCTCTTCTGAGATCTTGGTTTTCTAGGTGGGATCTTGAATATGGAGTGTGGCTCTCTCTTCTGAGATTATTTCCCTGATGTTTTCAAAGTCTCATGAGCAAAGGAGCTAAAAATCTTGAGTTAAATGGAGTTTGTCACTTCTTGCTGTTTGTATTCAGCAAAATCAGATTTTCATGTGTGACTGGGTTTTTGCATGCATTCTCTTCCCTCTAAGCTCAATCTGCTAGTTGATTTGAAGTGCCAATCTTTTGATCTAAAAAAGAGCAGCAGGGATTTGGTCTCTTCTCTGTATCTTGGCTGTTTTCTGCAATCTCTGTGCAGTCATCCTTTTCGGCAGCTATTCCCTGTTTTTAGCAGCCTGTAGATTTCGGTTTTGAGTTGCTTGCCGACTTGCTGTTTGCTGTTTTCAGCAGCAAATTAAATTCTCAGATTTCAGTCTGCAGCAGCTCCTGCATTTAGCATTTCACTCATTATTTTCTGTACCAAAAAAATTTCAGTTTGCGCCTTCTGCAGATTTAGGTTCAACTCAGTTTTCAGCAGCAAATGCAGTTTCAGGTTTCAGCAGCAAAATTCAGTATTTTCAGTTTTCAGTTTTCTGCACTTCTGCCGCCATGCTGCTGCCTTTCAGTTGGTTTTGGCTGCTGCCTTCTAAACTGATTTCTTCTCTGTTTTATGCCTTCTTTTTAGGTTCAGCTCTCACTTTCGGTTAGCAGATTTTAGCCTATTGCTTTCAGTTTCATTTGCAGTTTTCAGCCGATAGCGGTTTAATTTCTTTTGCAGATTTTCAACTGAGTTCTCTTCAATCTCATTTGCAGTAATCTTAGTGCAGTCAGTTGTCAATCCATTTCTTTGCCTTCGACCAACTTAGGGCTTGCATTTTCTTGTCAATCTTCATGGTTCCTCTGAATTTTTTCAATGAAGTCTCTGTGCTGTTTTTTTGTTTTCGATTGATCCTCATTGCTTCAGTCTTCGGCCCTATCTAGCCTTTTCAGTTTCGGCTAAATTGTTTCTGGCCTCCAGTGTATTCTTTCTTCCTAGCTACTATAGCTATCAGAGAAGAAAATATATGGATACTTCGGGGTGATTTTTGAAGGCACCATTCACCCCCCTCTGTTGCCATTTTCGATCCTACAACTCCTTAGCAAAGAGCCTGTACTCTTGGCAATTGTAGCAGCGCACCTTGGTTTTGTCGAACTTTCTTCGACCCCACCACCCGTAGGAGCCTTTTCCTTCTCGCTTCGATGACCGAGTCTCCCACTCGGCCTTGGTGAGAAGCAGTTGCTCCTCTTCCCCTTCTTTCGCTTGCGTATGCGCTCCTCATATACTTTGAGGTGGCCAATCACCTCCTCAAATGGCATGGTATCCACATTGAAAAATTACTCAATTGCAGCAACAACCTGCAAAAACTTGTCAGGAACTAAATCGAGCAACTTCTTGATGAATATAGTATCTTCCAGGGTGGCGCCAAGACCACTGAACATGCTCGCTAACCCACTAATCTTGCCAGCAAACTCATCGATGGTGTCACTTTGCTTCATGCATAGGACCTCAAATTCACTTTTCAAGGTCTATAGTCACGCCTTCTTCACTCGGTCAGCCCCGAGATACCACATCTTCAAGCTCTCCCACGGCCTCCTTAGCTGTCTTCTTCTTGGCAACCTGGTGGAGCACATCTTTAGGAATGGCCTGAAAGATGCACGTAAGTGCCATCTTGTCCTTCCTACTTTCCACAACCACTCTGGCCGCGGGTTCGACCACCTCCTAGATGTCATGTGCCTCCATACAAGCCTTCGTCTGGATCGCCCAAGTGGAGTAGTTGGAGGAGGTGAGCATCGGGTACTGGAGGGAATCGCCTCCCTCCCTCGTTGATCATGCCACCAGTTGCTCGGTGATGGATATCTTGTTGAAGCGAAGGAACTTGGGCATACATCAAGCTCTGATATCAAATGTTGGCACACAACACTAGGATCACACACGCAATTTACATGTGGACACACACTACACGGGGAAGAAGAATGAACACAGAGACCCAGAGAGAAGTTTTCTGGACACAAATTCAACTTGCATCGCTTTTCCTCTTTCTTTTCTCCTCTTATTCAACTTCGACTCAATAGATTACATGGCTTATATAGACACACCCGGGCCTCACATACAGGCCACTACACCTATATGACTCTGACTCTGACAATGACTACCTACTTTTGACTCCTGCACATGCCGTGCACTAATGTATGACCAGGTCATTCCACAACTGCTACAGTGACTGACTACATAGGTCTGCTGCAATAATCGGTTACACACATCCGCTGCAGTGATTGGCCGCACACGTTCCCATGACGTGTGCCCATACCGAGCAGTTCATCAACTAACTGAAGACCTATGTCATTCCAACCACACACACTGATGACTGGACTCGACACCACGACCATGGCGCCACAGACCACGGTGCCAACGACCATGGCTTGTCTTCGAGCACCGACCATCAACTACTATAACTATAACCACTGTAGCACTCAGATACACTGACTGCTACGACCACTTTAGCACATGGACATAGTGACTGCTACGACCACTGTAGCTATGACCACTGTAGCACTCGAACACAGTGACTGCTACGACCACTCACAGACCAGTCATGATGACCACATACAGACCAGTCGTAATCACCACATACAACCTGGTCATAACAACCACATTGTCGGAGCCCAGATTTTGCAATCCGGAATTCTCTGTGATTCCATCGCACTATTCCCTGAATCAGTAGATAGTGCTCACAGATTACAGTTCTGAATATCAAGTACATATCATGCGGAAGCGTAAATATAGTAATAGACTTACTCATGGGCCGATTAGGCCGAAATCAACAAATTGCAGCAGCGGAAGAACGAAGCACGCAAGTGGGACCTTTAGGACACGCCTACAGGCAGCCAACTGGAGGTTCGCAACCTAGCCCTTGACATCTTCATCTTCTCGGCCAGCTTGTCCAATCTTGTTGCTGAGGCGAGGTGATTTGATTCCTGATTCTGAATTTTGTCGCAAAAGCGAGTGTATATTTTTATTATATACATCTTGTAAAGGTTATATTTTTATTATATACACATATACTCATTTATACACCTGTGTATATATATTTATATACATGTATATGCATATTTGTTAATGCTTTTAATGTTTTACTTTCTTGTCATTCATACCATTATTTATGGAATTAGGATTTTGCAAATTTTAAGCCAAATTTTCCCTCCTTCTTTATGGATAATCTTTTCAGATTCGTATTTTAAATTCTAACTTAGTAGTATTTAAACATGTTTGCTTCTTCTTTTTGGAACCTTTATCAAATTTTTCAGGAAAAAATCCCATAAACTCCAAATGCAAATAAAATTCATTGCAAAACAACTCAAAAGCTTCACAATTTAATAATTACATTTTTCAGGATGTTACACACATACAGACCGGTTGTAACGACCACACACAAACTAGTCATAACGACCACATACAAACCAGTCGTAACTACCACACACAAACCGATTGTATCAACCATATACAAATTATCAAGATTAATTCTAACAGAGGTTCCAGAAGAGCGTGTTGAAGAAGAGCCTCCAGTCCTTCCTCCCCTTCACCTACGCTCTCCACTGCCTCGGCCTGACCCTCGGCACTGCCATCGCCATCATTAGCATGATCAGCACTAGCGAGATGAGCCCCAGCGCCACCGCGCCCCACCCGACAATGCTCAAGCTGGAGTAGTTCAAGAAGGAAGGAGCACTGTCATGCCAACCACCGTGCCTGTGCACGCCCTATGGGGGGCGACGTGACCAAAGTGATCGGCGAGGAGGGGTGTGTACATGGCGATGTTGATGACACAGCCGAGGTACTTCCACATGCTAAGGAAGGAGCTGGCGAACAAGCCGAATGCGCGGTCAGCCCACACAACGAAGCCACCGCTTCCTAGGGTCGCGACAGTGAGCTTGGCGATGACGAGTGACTCCGGGACACCCCACACCAAGGGGAAGATGAGGAAGCTGAGCAGTGTGAAGAGCGGGCCCGCTGCGTGGACCACCTGCTCGGAACCGTATGGCCCGCTGTCCACCTTGAAATATATTAGGAAGACGAGCGGGAGCATAATGAGCTTGCGCTGGTGGTCGGGCATCGTGCTATGACCCTGAAGCACAGTGGCTTGCTGCTGCTCTGTTCTTATGCTTGATGGTGCCATGTTCTTGTGGGTGTTCTTCTTGCTGTTGATGCCATGATGGTTGTTTGGTTGTTTGGATTTATTGGTTCACAGTGAGCTTACTACTAGCTTATGGGGTCACCCCAAAAGGTTAAGCTTATTGTTTTTGACTGTTGGCTTTTAGCTAAAATTGTATTGTAGCGACTGCTAGCTTTTTCTGAGTCATTCAATTAAGAAAAATAAGGAAAAATATTGAAAACATTGTTATATCTCTACAGACAATACAAAGGGAAAAGGAAAAAACCAAAATCCAAAAAACAAAAAAGCCTCCGTGTGATGACATACATTGCTATCAGCGTGCAAGAACTTCAAGAGCATGCTTATCAAGCAATGTGTGGAGAAGGATCTGACGCCCTTCCAGAATTATCCATTCCTAGAATTGTAATGGCAAGAGTTTGGCGATGAAGATGGTAGATAATTGTAGGAGTGGAAGTGTGGCGCATAGGGCACTCCAAGCAAAAAAACACGCGCCCCACAGACTCAGCACCAATGGGTATGCGGATAAAATCCTGCAATAGAGGAAGGAGGATGAGCAGGTAATCCTACGGGAGGCCTTCTTGCCATTTGTTAGGATCCCTGATGAGCGCGCTTCAAAGTGGATAAGAGTAAGGTCATCTACCGTGTCGTCGGGTGCCATCTCCTTTCAAAACCCCATAGATGAGGAAGTACCCCCCACCGCTTGGTAAGATATTAAAGTACCTAATTTGTAATTACCCCATAACTTCATACGAAGTGAAATAACATATCGGGCTCTTGCAAAAAGTGCTGAGTGTAGAATCTTGTCAAGGCTCATTCTAGGCAGTCAGGGAGAGAGATATACTCCTCGTGACCCTGGGAAACATGAAGCACCCGGGTCGCACGAGAGGCCTTGGTCTTTATGTTCCTTAGAAACATGGTTTTTCAGATAACTCCAAAGTTTGCCAGAGTAGAAAGAGAGCCAAATCCAAGCATGAGGCACCGCTATGAGAGGAGATTAGGGCATCCCTTAGAGAGGAGATCACCGATGCCGTTGGAGATGAGATGCAAAGGTATAGAAAAAATTAGTTGGAAGCCACCGCCGCTCCTGTGCTACCAGCCCCTCAACCGTGGAAGTAGCGCGTGTCCAACCCTAACTTGGAAGGTGACCACAGATTTCCTGTTGATGACATCCTGGTAATAACTATTATCTCTAGAATGCTCGATCCATTGATAGACCTATTGGAGTAGCTAATTTTGTATCGTTATGTAGGTGGCTACGAAGTGCAAGCTCCAAGTGAGACATACCTCCGTTGCCCTGTACACTTCTTGGGGCTAGGTGTATCTATTCGGTGCTGAGGGCTTGGTGCACAGTGTAACTTTAGTGCTAGGTTTCACAAAAGTGAATGTAGATGATGTTTATGCCAATTTCGATGTCGTCTCACTGCAGATGCCCCCAAACGATGAGGTCGTGACTCTAGGGTAAGCCATTGGAACATTCATCCAATGGCCCAAGAGGGACATCTGCCTAGAGGCTCCTGCACCGGTGCCAACTCTACAGGAGCTACCTGCACCGGTGCCAAGTCCACATGAGCTATCTGCATCGATGCCAAGTCCACCGAAGCTGCCTGCACCGACACGACAAGGGCATGGTGGATCACATGCATCTACATCTTGTGCCGGTCGACTACCGTAAAGTCAACCTCTAACAAAGGTGACGACAAGGGCAAACTAAACAAGACCGATGATGATATTCCCTACTTACCGTTGGCCCAAAAATTCAAGCTAAGCAAGCCATTGGTCGTCCTGATACAGCGCCTCCAAACTCTAGGACTGACTTGCCAGAGATTTCATGCATGGTACATAGAACAGGCCAACAAGCTAAAGGAACAACGGCACTCGGGTGTCACCGTCAAATTTAGGCTGCATCATATTCAACACGATATTTATGACTATGTCTTCACGGTGACCTTTGAGGACTTGTTCTTTCACTTCAACCTCGACGTCCACTCATTTGATGTTGGACACTGTAAGTGTGTACAATCATGGTCTACATTCATGAAATACTAAAATGTCATATATAACTCATTGTTTTGTGTGTGTGTGTGTGTATAGATACATGGTGACTGAAGCCAGATTAACGAAATCACTAGTAGGTTTCCTCGTCCCACACTTGGTCTCCATGCATATCATCAAGGAGGATGCATCCTTCGTCGAGCGTTACATGACGATGGTATTGGTGGCTTACCACAATAAGGAATTCATACTTATGCCCTACAATCAGGGGTAAGTGTTGTACTAGTGGCTATAATTGTTGATTTATACTTTATAAGCAACATGAACTTAAGTTTAATAATCATGACAATATACCTATGTAGGTTCCACTGGATTCTAATTGTAATTATACCAAAATGGAATAAGGTAATATACCTTGATTCCTTAAAGAGGACCAAAACTGACTCCACAGTTGTCCAACAATTAATCAACTAGTAAATACATTTTCTCCATAGATAACTCTATTGTATTCTTTCTTTAATTCCTTCCCAATGACTAAGGCTAACCTTTTGGAATCACATAGGTCGTTCACCAATTATGTTGCTTTTGTACAAAAATCCAAGGGAGGAATCAATGCCCTGCGATACGATCTAGATTTCTCGGTATTCACTAGTGCACATTAATGCTATATAACACTTCGTAGTAATGCCTCTCGAAGTAATAAATTCTATTTTTGCAGTGCCACCAGCAGTCACCGGGCAACACCTGTTGATTCTATGTTTGCCACAATATGGAACTACTCATTGATTCTGCTAAGACCAATTATCCTCAGGTTTGTCAATCTTGCAATAATTATTTTATACTTATCATCAACTTATATGTATACACGATATTGATCTTCCTACCGATAGGTTGCGTCCATCGCTACAACTACGCTGGAACAGGCCGAGCTTCAACAAATTTGAGGGCAGTGTGCGTACCTCTTGATGTTTAGAGTCATAAACAAAGATGGGGAGTTCCACAATTTAGAATGAATTTGATTGAGATAAGATTGTTAATAGATGGTTAACTGTACATTTGTGTATTTGTTCATAGATGGTTAATTTATTGTATTTCAATTAATTGATTTATAAAATGGATATTCTTATTAATGAAATAAATATGAATTGGATGTGTACATGTACTTGTTATGTTTCTGCTTGTTTCAAAGGACATAGCTAGTATTTCCTGAGATTAGCCCACCCGGACCATCTTTTCCAAAAAGATCTCATATGGATTCCATCCATCCATAAGCAGATTGTAAAGCCATTTTGAAAAACAAAGTCTAATCCATGAAAAACTTTACTCAGCTTGCCCATGACCGTGGGCACGGCTATCCAAGATAGATTATACACTCTGCAGAGGTTATACAGCTTTATCCACAAAACATGATCATCCCTTTTTGCCATCGGATTAACACACTTCCTTAGGTGTGCGGCCAGGAGATCATGACAAGGCTTTACAATGATCCATTGACAACATAATCACGTCGCCACTAAGGTTTCACCACAACATGAATCCACATGTTGGAGCCCCCTCTTGTGCTATGTGAGACTTCTCACGGCCTACGCCGCGCTTACATTCAGCCTATAGCGAGATCATGTTGGAACTTCACAAATTATTCGGCCAGGTCTGTCCCATACCAGACTTGTGGTAGTACGAAAGGGCTTTGCAATAGTAGCTCACAGACCGGTCCTTAACTTGACTTAGGCACCAACCACATACCCCTTGTGCCTGGCAATCAACATTGTGTCACCGAACAACAATGCATGCCAGCAAGCACCCACCACTCTAACCATTTTTTCTAAGTCTAAACCAAGTTTTTATATTTTGTTTGGAAATATTTCATAATCCTTCTTGACTCACCAAAGTCAAGAATACATTTCAAAAGCTTATCATTTTATGTGAAAAAGGTATCCCAACGTAAATCATTCTAAGCATAGCTAAGCATTTCTATAAAATTCCCAGTTAATACTAATGTACTAACTAGGTTTTCATCTAGGGTGACAAGGCATGTTTGTTCAATATCCAATTTGGCCATATACAAAGGAGAGGGGCATAACTAGAATTTAAATTGAATTTAAACTAGATTGAATAAAGGTATGCATGCATAATAATTTTGAAAACAACATAAATAATTTGAATTACTGGGAGCAACATGATCAAAGGTGTAACTTACCTTGCTCGAAGACTTGATGCTGCGAATCGTCGAAATCGAACTCTCCGGAATAATCGTAGTCTACACGCGAAGAACCAAACAAAATAAATTCAAATAAAATCCAAAAATTATAAAATATATATTGGGAGATAGATTATGATTTTAGATGAATTTAGGAGAAAGAATCAACGGATTCGGAGTTTGTATGAAGGAGAACAAATATTTGGAAGTTTTGGGCATCACATGAAACGATAACAACATCTGAGAATTACTTTTTGAAAAGTATTATGTCGGTAGGCTGCGAGGTGGCTAGCGAATGGGCAAAATGGAATCATGGCGATGAGATGAAGGTGGTGACATGGATACGGCGATGAGGAACAGAGACGATACCATCGACGTTTGAACGACGATGGTAGAGAGAAAGGAATAACTTTATATCTTGGTGCTCGGTGAAGCAAATCTAAAGCCATTTGGAGGGTAGCTATCTGAGATGGTTTGGCACGATATGACGTGAACGGATTGGGGAAAACACCTACCGGATAGATGGGGACACGAGATGCCATTGGTGGCTATGGCGAGGTGTCGGAGGCAAAAATTTGTGAAGGCTTTTTCGGGAAAACGAAGGAAGCATGGCGTAGAACGCGGTGAGGTAAGTCTAAAAAAATTACGGCATGGGCTAAGGCTTACCGGAGGTGACAAATCGACGTCGGGAGTCAAAAACAGCCATTTTCGCGGAAAGCTCAATTCTTGACAATTGGCTCCACGAAAAATTAAACAAAATGATAGAAGAATTTCTTAGAGGCTAGGACACAATATGACACGAACAAAAATCAAAGCGCTCACCGAAAAGGGGTGTACGCGCGAAGGTACAGTTTTAGTGTCTGGGCCTGACAAGGTCGACGAGGACTCGGGGATCTTCAGGTGATGGCGTAGAACACGTCGAGGCAAACTCAACGGTGCAAACAGCTCGGCCTAAAGATATCGGATGGTGGCGGAACATGGCGGAGAAGACATTTAATGACCGACGGGTTGACATCGGCATTCCGGGCAAACAGAGAGGTGTTAGCAGGTGAGATTTGCGGCAAAACGAAGAGGAGAATGCAAGGAACATGATGCTCACCTCGGTTATGGTGGAACATGCATGGTCGGCTCGCAGCGAGGAAAGAAGCGGCGGCGTGGTTTGGCCACGGTGGTCCGACGATGCTCCGGCGAAGCTCCGGCGAGGGAAGCACCACGTAGAACGCGCGAAGGCGAAGGCAGTGATATGGTCAAAAGTCACGGAACTCCACTGTAGGCGGCGCAAAAGGCCGAGGAACGACGCTCAGTTGACGAAAGAAAATCACCGATTGCGGAGAGGAGGAAGGGAGAAAGGACGTGAAATTTTCGGGGGTGGATGAGGATGAGGAGAGGCACCTGGTGCTCCCTTTTATAGGTGTGGAGGTGGACGGGAGAGGGAGATCAACCAACGATGTCATTTAGAGCAACAGTTTCATTTTTGTGTAAATGCACATAAAGGAGGAGAGGAACAGTTGGGAATGGAGGAGTCACGGAGAGAGCAAGTGAATGCACTTACTTGCACGAAAAATCGTTGAGCAAATCTTGTGGATTAAGGAGCTCCAAGGTTCGGCCATGGCGGCGCTCGCACGGGACACAGACGAACGGTTGCAATGGAGAATGGAGAAGAAAGCAGGAGAGAGAAAATGGAAAGAGGAAAAAAATCCGAAAATAAAATAAATTCGGAAAATTCAGGAAAAATTCCACAAAAATCCTTGGAAAACGAAAATATCAAATAAAATAATTTCGGATTTAATTGAGGTATATTTTAACCATTTAAAATATTTTTACTTTCTAAGCTTTAATTTAATTCAAATAAATTTGAAAATTCCAAAAATTTAAAAATAGGATAGAAATAGATAGATTGGGATTTTATATGAATTTATAAATTTTAATGGACTTAATCGGAGTTAAAATGAAGAAATACGAGCTTTTGGAAGTTCGAAAGGAGAGGAAAAAAAATAAACCGATTTTCTGGAATTATTTTTGAACTGAAAAACCAGATTATGATGTCATCAAGGGAAATGATTTTCATAGGAATTATTTTCTGTGGAAAAAGGAATTTATGATGTTAGGGTGACATTAGCAAAGATTTTGATTTTCTGGCCGAATTATTTTTCAACAGAACAAGGGTTTTATTCACTGACAGGTGGGATCGGCTTTTGTGGACTGGGTCCATGGACCAAGGAGAAGGCTGAGGTGGCACACGGGGACAGAGGGCATCGGCGAATGGCGGCGCTGCTGGGGTCGGTGAGGTGCGCGCGACAGGGAGGAGGACATGGCGAGTTCAGTGCACCTTGGCGCGACGCTTGAGAATGCTCGGTGGTGGCCGGCGACGAGGATGCAGGGGCGGTGGAGTGAGGGCGTTGGCGGCGGGGTTCTTCGGCGGTGGATTCGCTCGGTGGAGGGGCGGGGATGCGCGCATCGGTCTGGCGAAGGTGGAGGCGACGAACGGTTGTCGGTTACACCGAAGTTAAGATCGGCGCAAAGGCGAGTAAAAAGGAGGTAAGCGGGGTTTAAAGTGGGAAAATGGTGGAGTTTGAATGCAGGAGTGATTAGGCTTTCAATTGTAGCAAATGCTCGGGCTAACGAGAACAAACGACCAAATTTAAGGGTTTGAGCAGGGCATCAATAGCGGCGGTGGAAGGTTGAAGAAGGCAAGGAGAAAGAAGAAGCTGACAGGCGGGGTTGGGCTGTCGGTGAGAGAGAGGAGAGAGAAGGAAGCACAGACGGTCGAATGAGCGACGTGGCGCATGGACAAGATCAAGGTCATCGGATTGAAACGAAGGGGTAAGTGAAGGCGGGTGGCTGAGATTAAATCAGGCGAGGATGGATTGAATCAGGGCCGAGGAGAGAGGTTGAGGATTAAATTTGATTTAGAATTTCCAGGAACATTAGGAAGGTTTAAAAATACTTAGAAAATAGGAAATAAAGTATATGAATTCCAGAAAAATTCACAGAAATTCCTGGAGACATGTTAGACTTAGGAAAAATATTTCCAACTTAAAGTTGGTCTTTTAATTTTTATGAAAATACTTTTAGCTTTGAAATTTTTTTAAATCCTGAAAACACAGAAAATCTAGATAAAAGCCCAATGCTTTTAAAATAATTAATTTTAAATTGGCTTTTTATATAAATCCAAAATATCTTTTACTTAATAATATTTTTAAGTTTTCAATAAATTATTTTTAAGAAAAGTTTTTTTAGTTAAAAACTGGCAAAATAAAATCTCAGAAATTCAAGCAACTAAATAACACTTGATTTTATTTTAGATTAAAATAACTTTTAATTTTTTTTACTAAAATTTTTGAAATAAACAGCTGTGCTGTTAGAAAGATGAGAGAGAATAGTGTCAGCTTGTTGCACCCTCTCGCATGGTTGCAGCCTATGGTGGCTGGGGCCGGCTTCCCAAGGTGGGTTGGGTCGTCAGCGATGAGGTTTTGGACTTTGGCCGGAGGCATGCTCAAGTGAAGTGAAGCATCGCCTGCATGGAATTCCTGCGTCATCTTTGGCACAGTTTGGCAGTTCGGGTTCTTTCTGTAGATGGTTTATGTAGTGTAAGGTATAACAAAGATAGAATTATGAGCAGTCAAAAATGAATTTGTCCTTTCAACTGAACAGAGTTTTGGATCGAGAAAAAATTCTTTTACTTGACTTGTGTGTCCTGTGTGTCGAAAATGAATTTATTGCCATTTGCATCAATCATCAAAACAATAAAGGAACTGACAATTAGCTCATCTCTTTGTCAGTCTTAGTCTACATCTCAACTCCCAGCTTCATTTCCCATTTTCTCTGTCACTGAGATTAGTTTCGATGAGGACGATTGATGTTTCTTGTTTGTTCCCTTCAGGATGGTCGTCTAAGTCAATCTTCCTATCCTAGTGGCTAGTTTCCTAGAACTGGTTTCTTTATTTCTTATTCTATTTTGTTATTTGTACCGAATCGAAACTTTGATGTCTGAACTTGTGTTGTCATGTAATCCTGTTGTTGCCTGATTGCTCAAACATTGTCTTAACTAGAGATGGCAACGGACACAAACCCGCTGGGTTTTGCTATCCTAAACCCGTGCCCATGAAAGTTGAACGTGCCCGCTAAAAAACCCATGCCCGTGATGGGTGCAGATTTTTGCCCAGACCCATGCCCACTTGGGTAACGGTACCACGGTCGCCGTGTTCCGACAACAATGCAGTGCAGATTGCGCACGATGCAAAGTGCTTAGCAAGTCAACAATAAGTTCAATTTATATGCTACTATGCATGAAACAAGCAACGACAAATCCACAATGCACATCACTAGTTCACTCCATCAATTCTCAGTTCATAGTTCACTGGCATATCATATCAGCATACGGTAAGTTCATTACAAGTTCACAGTTCACAACTCAATTAAAACCAAAAGGAGAGACATCAACTGCTCCTTGTACTTGACTTGTTCCCAAAAGGTCGTCGCCATTTGATTACTTGAATCTGGTGCATGCAGAAGCCTCAAATTGCAAGTTCCTAAATGAGTAGAAAACAACACACTAATTAGCTATCTAATCTCACTAGGACAAACATTACTAAATGCGAACACATTACATCACCTGAAGGCCCTCTTGAATATCTTGAAGGCAAGCCCAAAAGGTAGCAGGCTTTTTATTCTTTTCATCAACTATAGAACAAAAATGAATTAGTAAAAAAATGCATAGCGGGCTGTCGCTGTGGGGGCGGCAGGCTGAACTGGAAGGCGATGGCGAGGGCGTGCGGGAGGGCGAGCGTGCGGCGAGACTGGCGGGAGCAGGAGCAGGACGGGAGGGCGAGCGTGGAAAGCGAGCGGAGAGCCGGAGACCGAGCGCGGAGCGCCAAATGCGCTGCCGCTGCAGCGGCTGTTGAATCGGGGTAGGGAGGAGTGAGTAGTGACCGACTGACCGAGCGAGTCTGAGTGCTAAGGTTATACTAGAGATGGGCTGGGCTGGTTTGCTATGGGGCATTGGGGCTAATGGGTTGCTATGGGCTGGGCTGGTTTGTCTGGGAGCCTGGGTTTATAACTCCTATGGATTGGGTTTATATTACCTATGGGTTTACGGGTTTGGGTACTATAGGAACGTACCCGAACCCGGCAGACCCGATGGATTAGGCTTTTTGCCCACTAAGAGACCCATGGGTTAGGAAATTGACTCAGATCCATGCCCTAATAGAGAAAAAACCACCAGGTATCGGGTTCCGGGTACCCATTGCCATCTCTACTCTTAACTCTTATGTAAGATCCCATTCCGAGTAGTTTATCGGGCATGTACTAGTTTTGCTTCGAAGTTCTTACATAAGAGTTAGAAGCAACATGGTATGTCCACCTCAGTACTTTCCAATCCATATTATTGTGAAGTAAATACTGTAGCAGATCCGAAAACTGCCATTCCACCAGCACCAAAAGCATGTAAAGACCAAAGCTACTAGTCCAAGACACTTCACAGTTCAGACTGACATGATGACATGCCGTTTCTTCCCGGTTGTGTCTGGATCATCATTGTCATCGTCCCAGCATCCTTGAAATTTAACTCAAATGGTATAATCCTTTGAACATAATGAAAAACCCCAAAAATTCAAAACAAAAAATTTCTGTGCTTTTTGCTGGATTTTTGAGTGAAATCTGGAGACTTTCCCTTTTTGGAAAGTCGCCCGAAATCCCGCCTTCCCTTTTTGGCCGGGCGCCTCCCTCCTTCGCTGGCGCCCTTCCCATTCCCGCTTTCCCCGTCCCCTGGCGCCTCCCTCTGCTCCCTCTCTTCGCTGGCGCCTCGCTCCCTCCCCGCCTTCTCCCTCGCGCGTGCGCCTGCGCCCTCGCCGCACCCGCACCGCCTTTGCCCCACACCGCGCCCGCAGTCTCGTCCCGACCGCGCCACCCCGCTGACCCCGGTCCAAAACAGTAGGCGCCTCCGCGCCACGCGTCACCGCTCCTCTGCGCCTGACCCCACCTGGCAGCGGCCGCCTCCTCCCTCTCCCACGCGCGGACGCTCCTCCGCCCATGCCCGCAGCTCACCCACTCCATCTCTCGTCGCGTCGCCATTTCCACTGTGCAGAACCGACGTCACCCCTCCCCATCCCGCGGAGAGACTCCCCACCGACTCCTGTTGACTCCCTGGCCGCGCCCGTTGCCTTCTCCCTGAAGGAGCCCCTCCTCTTCGCTCGGGTATAAAACCCCACCCCGTTGCTCCTTTCCCTCCTTTGCTCCACGAGCTACTCCACTGCGCTCAATCCCCTCCCACCACTCCTAGCTACCTCCCTGTGCAACCGATTGGAGCGCCGCCGCCCGGAGCGCCGCCATTCCTCTCCCCTGCACCGGCGACCCCGTAGACCGGTTCTCCCTCTCCTTTCCCCCATTTCTCAATTACCTACACCTGGAGCATCTTCACCCTCCCCTAATCCCATTGCCATCCTCCCTTGGCCAGGTGAAGCACCGAGGTGACCTGGCGACGACGCTCCCTTCCGGCCGTCGCACCCTCCCCGTGGCTAGCTTACTCCGAGGCTTCCCCGCCCCCACCGCCACCGCCAATGTGAGCCTCTCGGCCCCCTGTCTGTGTTACCGCCGCAGTTTGGGCTCCCTCGCCGCCGATGACCTCCCTCGCCACCAAATAACCGAACCACCCCCTTCTTCCTCCCGCTGTCCCCTCTGATTCCCTCGCCTCCCAACTGCCCAAAATGGGTTCCCCGTGTTCCACAACACCCACTGGTGCCCTCGGTGGCCGCCGACGAGCCCCCTGGCGCCCAGGCCGCCGTAGCCACCGTAACCTCGCCGCTGGGTTACTGTAGCGGCTGGAGGAGGAAGAAGGCTCCTCCCCCGCGACGTGGCCTCCTCTCCGCCGTCCATCTCTCCCGTTGCCGTCTAACTCGGAGCGTCGGATGGCCGTCCCTCCTCTCCGCCGTCCGATCTTCATAACACCGCCTCCCCTCGTCCGTCGGATCTCCCCACTGTACCGCTTCGCTTCACCCCATCACGCCGTTCGTCCGAGCCACGTGTCGCACATCCGAGCCGTGTGAGCGCGTGCGGGAGTGGACCGTGCTGGCCTGCTTTACATTGATAAAGTTGTGGCTGCGGGCCAATAGGATTTGGAAAACCCGACTCTAAGGTAGGGTGGTATGGGACACCGTATCTTAGAGCGGAAAGTGCCGACGTGCACAAGGTAGGGTAAGGGTTGGGGAGGAGCCGCAGACGGTCTTCACCCTTCTTGTACCCTAGGGTTGAAGTTAGGGTAAGGGTGTTGTGGGAAACCGTGAGACGGTCTACGCCCATTGCTTACCCTGGGTTGGGTCGCGGGCCTGGCGAGGTTGCGGACCATGTGAAAATATAAGGACTAAACCCTTACGCTGAGCAAATGTCATAGTGATCGCTCAACCACAGGAGTTGACTTGTCAACACTAGTCTAGTAGCTGCTCAACTCAATTGAAACTCTACAGGTGCGGAGGAGGAGGAGGTTGAGAAGTGAGGTTAGGTAGGCCGTGCTACGGAGGCCTAACAACGGTAGAGTTCACTCGAAGCGGATGTTTGTTTTCTTGTGCCAGACCCGAGTGAATTCTACCGGGTAAAGCCTATATAATGATTTGAGCAGTGAAACGACCTGGCTTTCTTAACTCTTTAGCGGGAGTTAAGGGATCGTGTGGGTAAAGCTGAGCAAACTCTGCAGAGTCAAATAAATGGTATTCGAATACGCCGTGCTCCCGGTTATTGGAGCTGTGTCACTTGGATGATTCCAGCAGTGAAGCTTAAGTAGTTTTGTTCAATGCTTTAACCTGATTAGTTGGTTAATTAACTCTTCATGAAAAACCCCCTGAGATCTTAAGAAGTAGTTTTGGGTCCATTTTATCAAATTGTTTACAAATAAAACTGCATCCACTCAAAGACTAATAAACCAAATATACTCCCTTCCATTGTTATTCCGTGCATGTAGTAAGATAGAGTCCCTTTGGGGCTTGCTGAGCCGGTTGTTTGGCTCACGGCTTGCTTAATCCCCTCTTTAGAGGATCAAGATGCTGGTGAAGGTCTCCCCGTCGAGGACGTCCCTGAGGATTTCTTCGTCGACGAGGACCCGTGGCTTTGGGTCTTCGCCGCGCTCGAAGCAGTTCCTGGAAGCCTTTTGTGATGTAATATACTTTGGGCTTGCACGCCCCGCTGTTGAAAATTGGATGTTAATCCGTATGTTAATTATATGCTGGACTTTTGTTGTAAGCATGCAATGGTATACTCTTGCGTGACACTCCATAACTGTTCATGCGTGAATAGTTGCGAATGTCAGTGTCCAGACGCTACCGAAACGGGCGTTACAAGAAGTGGTATCAGAGCAGGCTTTTTGACCGTAGGTTGAGACCTAAGGCAAATTAGGAAGCGATTTTAGCGCAAAACTTAATTTAAGCCATAAAAATGGTTTACGAAAAATATAAGGCTTATTGCTGTGTTTTTCCTCTCTTGTTGCTACCTTATCTGTCTTAAATTTATTTCTGCTTAAGTTTTACTTTTGCAAATGTTTATTGTCTCACTTGTCTAACTTCAAAATTTCGTTTCGGCAGATGGTGCACTACGTGTTTTCCTGCCCGGACCGCATGGATGGATGGCCCCACAAGCTGTGGGAGATGCAGCACTACCTCGAGGCTACAGGATACCGCAGCCCAGTGTTCCACGCTGTGGGCCGCTTCCGTGGAGAGCAGCGGTATGAGTGGAAGGCGTGGGTGACCCTTACACCCCTGCCTGTCCGCCCCGACCTCGAGAGGAGGTTTGTAGCGAGGAGGATTGACAAGGATGATGCAGTCCAGGACGCAGCCCAGAAGGCTGCGCTTTACCTGAGGGACTACTACGACCTGGAGCTCGCAGGCTCACCCTTCGACTTGGTGCCGCAGCAGGTTCGTGGAGGTTTAGCCGTTCCGCGGCTTGGTGAGGGGGACGATCCCCGCCTTGCGGGCATCGCCACCCTCATGGCGCAGCAAGTGGTCCGCTACGACAGCACAGTGGAGGAGTCCAGGAGGCTGCAGAGAGAGCTGTGGGACGCCCGTGAGCAGGTGCAGCACCTCTGGGAGTCCCTTCTTCGCTACGAGGCCATCGAGGCAGGAGAGGCTTCAGACTGCGGACAGTCGCCCAGCGTCCAGTCTTCTTGTTCTACGGTGCAGTCTAGGCGTAGGCGCAGGATGACTGCGGCGGAGTACCGTGCCAGGTTCCGTCCCGCGGCCCCTCTTGCTCTACCCGCACCGGAGGACATGGAGGAGTAGATGTTGATCGTTAGCTTAGTCTGACCCTTTTGTATTAGCAGTACTTTTGTGATGTAATGCAAGTGTAACCATGAACCTGTAGAGACCCGAATATACAAATCCGGACTCTCCTGTGTATTCTGCACTAGTCCAGGATCACGCTAGTGCACACAGTGTGAACAAAGATAAATATCATCCATATCACGATATTCTAAGGAAAAACCAAATTATATTGATAATCATCAGAGTACGACCTTATGGCCAAGCTTACAATAAACTAGCCCGAAGGGCTTAACAAAAACTAGTGCACGATCCCATGTGCCTCTCGCACCCCCTTTACTGCACGATCAATCGCCCAAGTGAAAACCAAGTTTGTATAACCAACACCAATGACACTACCCATGCCATGGCAACAAGTTTTATAAGCGTGGTTAACCACCACATTCAAGTATATCATTAAGTCAAGATTAATTAACCACATGTGATGGTGAACCCTTTCGCAAAATAAGCAAGACTAAGCATTCTAATCATACCAACCCAATGTGACAAATAACATAGCATCACTAATTAAATTCCCAACCTAATGTGACAATGGCATCAAGGTATTCCAAAATATCAAGGAGGGAAATAACCAATTGGGACGATAACTACCAATACAAGAGTTTTATAATAAAGTAGCAATGCATGATAATTTAAAACAAAGTAATACATAATAGATTTGAAAACTGGGTTCAACATGATCAAAGGACACGACTTGCCTTGGCCTGGCTCAGCTGAGGGCTCTTGGTCTTCAAATCCAACTTCCGCTCCCTCGAACACGCGATCTAACGAGAGAGAAAACGAGACGAAAAGACAAAACAAATTCAAATAAACTCCAAAAACTGCAAAACCAGAACCAAAAGATAGAGCTCAATTTTAGATGAATTTAGGAAAAAGAACGGGGTCAATCGGAGCTAGGACGAGGGAGAACGGGCTCTTGGAAAATTGGATCTAAAGAAAATCGGGGAAAATAGGAAATTTCATCAGGTCAGACCCGCCACGGAATAACCAGTCATCAGGAACCCGCGCACGGAACAAGGCGATCGACTGGCTGCTTGCGCAAGTGGTCGGGTCGACGTGGCGCTACGTGGCAGACACGCGCGCTCGAGCCGACGTGGCGGCCGACATGGTCGCCGACGTGGCAAGTCGACGTGGCGCATCGACGTGGCATCGAACGGCTCGGCTTGCTGACGTGGCACCCACGTGGCACTGACGTGGCATACCACGTCGGATCTAGGGCTGACGGGGCGGGCTTGCGTGGCATGCCGACCGGGCAGGTGACGTGGCTCATGGCGGCGCACGGTATACGGTTCGGCTCGACCGATGGGCCCGCTTGTCGCTGGCTCGGCGCGACGTGGACTCGATCCACGGAAGGCGGAGCGGCGGGCGTCGGCGGCGACGCGACGCGCGCGGGGACGAGAGGCGCGCGGCGCGGGCGCGGTCACTGGCGACGGCGGAGGGTGCGCGGATTCGCCGGCGGCGGGCGCGGCGGCGGTCCGCCGACGGGTTCAGGATGGGGCGACGGACGCCGGCGACTCACCAGCGATGAACCGGCGGCGACGGCGGAGCACGGCGGCGACGGCGAGCAACGGCTGCGCTTTAGGCGGCGACGCCGGCGAACGGCGGCGCACGAGCGCCGACGGCAGCGTGGCGGCGAGGAGGCGCGCGGACGAGGAAGCCGAGGGGCGGGGCTCAGATTATACCGGCGGCGAGACGGCTGACACGGACGCCGAGACGGATAAGGAAAGCGGCGGCGCGGCGGAGTCGTGCCGACACGAGACGGAGTCCCGGCCGGGACGATACGCGCCGACAGTGGGCCCCACCGCCGCTGGCACGGAGAGAGCGGCGGCTACGATCGAAGCGCGGCGAAACCACCTCCTCGATAGGCGACGCGTGGCCACCATCCAGCGGCGCGCGCGACGCGAGAGCGGGCGATAACGGCCGCGTGGCGACCATCGCACGGAGGAGAGCGCGCGCGCGCGAGCGCGATGCGCGACGCGTGGCGCGCGCGGGCAGGCTGGGCCGGCTGGTTGGTGGGCTGCGCCCACCGCCGTTGGATTTTCTTTTTCTTTTCTTTTTCTTTTCCAGAAATTCAAATAAATTCTTTTGAGCTCTAGAAAATAGCAATTAAATCCAGAAAAATCCAATAAAATTTCAGAAAATTCCTTGAGGCTCAAGGAACTCAAATAAAATAATCTTGGCAAATGTTAATGTTTATCTTAATCATATTAAATCCTTTCAATTTAATAAAATTCCAATTAAGCTTTAATTAATTCCAGAAAAATTCAAATGGTGAATTTTTTTTTAAAAAGCTTCAAAAAGGCTCTGAAAATCAGGATGTTACAGAACCCTAAGTGGTCTGTGTACCACTTGCCTTTTGTAACTTATGTTCATTAATCCTTTATGTTGCTTGCTAAATTATCAGTATGTTCCCTCTGTGTTCAAAGTTTTCTCCTGTCCCCTTTCGCTCTTATTCTTACCTTTGTTCGCCCTATACTTACCTTGCAATTCGATGTCTTACTTATCTAATCTTGCTTGTCAAAGCCGCTGCAAAGCTAATCTCAAGTTCCCAATTGCCAGATGGACCCAGAACAGCAGAGTGGTCAGACCAGCGGGCAGGGTGCACCTGCCACAGATCAGACAACACTTGCCAGCGTAATAGCAATGATGGAACAAAATCGCTATCAGGGAGAACAGAATATTCTGCGAGTGCTAGATCAACAGGCCCAACTGCTTGAACAAATTGCAGCCAGATCTCCAGGTATCCAAGGTGGAGGCAATGCCACTCGGGATGGTTCCCCAATAACCACCCGATGGGCGACTTTCGTAAGACACGCCCACGGTCTTCATCCCCTACCGACCCAATAGCACCGGGATTACCGGTAGATGTGGAAAGAAAAAACTACAGACTGTACAATGTGAGGACAAGGAAAAAGTGCTATACGCTTCCCACCTATTGCAGGGTGCTGCAGCTACATGGTGGATCAACTATCAGCGCACACTTCAAAACAAGGAAGTAACTTGGGAAGAGTTCTCAAAAGCCTTCCGTAAGGCACACATCCCTGGTGGTATCATGGAAGCCAAGCGTTGGGAATTCTTAGCGCTTAAACAAGGTGGACGCACTGTCATGGAGTATTTGCATCAATTTAACCACTTATCCAAATTTGCTCCGGATGATGTTGACAGCGAAGAGAAGAAGATGAGCCGATTTCGTGCAGGATTACAGCAGTCCTTGAAATTTCATATTTCAGCCATGAAATTCAAGGACCTACATGAGATGGTGGACAGTTTGATCAACTCAGAAGAGGCTCGAGGTGAGATGGAAGACTTCAGAAAGCGCAAGGCCGCACATAGGTCACAATCATCTTCACACAATGCTCAGCGAAGCAAGACCTCGGGATCATCCTCATTCCGATCCCAATCCTCCCGACAGTATGTGATGCTACCAAAGAACCAGTCGGGACAATCTCAATAGTACAACTCTCCTACACCCTTGGCGATCAAATGCCCCACTTGTGGTGGAAACCATCTTGCCAGCGCCTGTCCACAAAGATCCAATGCTTGCTTCCATTGCGGAGAAATTGGGCACTTCAGAGATCACTGTCCCAGGAAGAGCTTACCATCAGATGCTGCAAAACTACAAGTCTAGAATCAGCAGCAGTCAAAAAACAAGACACAAGTAGGCTCTAGCACTCCCAAGGGAGGCTATCTGCAGATCAAAGCAGCCGGACCCCAATCTCCAGCAGGCACAGCCAATTTTACTTCTACAGGCGGAGGCAGAGGCCGCACCAGACCTACCTTCTATGCACGGGTGAACCATGTGTCTGCGGAAGACGCAGCTGGAGCGAGTGATACCATTGCTGGTATGTTCCCGATCAACTCCATACCTGCATTGATTTTATTTGACCCTAGTGCAACGCATTCGTTTATTTCGAAGAGTTTTGCTTCAAGAAACCAGTTGCCTTCTGTTTCACTGCTGAGACCTTATGTGGTTGAAACCCCTGGGGTTAGAATGGAGTCCCACCATGGGTGTGCTGGACTTAACATAAAAATCCAAGGGGTAGACTTTAGAGCAGATTTATTGCAGTTAAATATGTCAGGATTAGATGCCATCTTGGGCATGAACTGGCTAGCCAAGAATAAAGGCAAGGTAGACTGTGAAATCAAAACAATATCCTTGGTTAATCCTGAAGGTCAGAGAGTGGTAGTAGAGACAGACCGAAAAGTGCTAAAAGATGCCAGAAAGCGTATGATCAACATGATAGTAGCCACACCAGATCAAGTGCCAGTGGTACGAGAATACCCAGATGTGTTTCCAGAAGAGCTGCCAGGCAGACCCCATGACAAACAAGTAGAACTTGCCATAGAGTTGGTTCCGGGCACCAAACCAATTGCCAAGCATCAATACAGAATGTCAGCCAGTGAGTTCAAAGAGCTGAAGAAACAGTTAGACGAACTGCTGGAAAAAGAATTTATTCGACCAAGTGTTTCACCTTGGTCGGCCCCAGTTCTGTTTGTGAAGAAGAAGAATGGAGAGCTGAGGATGTGCGTGGATTACAGAGGACTGAATGCAGTTACAATAAAAAAACAAGTACCCGTTGCCAAGAATTGATGATTTGTTCGACCAACTTAAGGGTGCCAAAGTATTCTCTAAAATCGACTTGCGCTCGGGTTATCATCAGCTAAAGATCCGAGAGCAAGATCGAGAGAAGACACCTTCATCACTCGATATGGATTATTTGAGTTCACGGTCGTTCCCTTTGGTTTAACCAATGCGCCAGCTTACTTCATGAACCTTATGAACCTGGTGCATATGGACCAATTGGACCGATTCGTGATAGTCTTCATCGATGATATTCTGATATATTCCAAGAGTGAAGAAGAACACAAGGAGCATCTGCACCTGGCATTGACTAGATTAAGAAAGCATCAGCTATATGCTAAGTTCGACAAATGTAGCTTTTGGCTGAAAGAAGTTGCTTTCCTGGGTCACGTCATATCAGAAGATGGAGTCAAGGTTGATCCAGAAAAGATTGCTGCAGTTATGGAATGGAAGCAGCCTAAGACAGTAATAGAGGTGAGAAGCTTTCTTGGATTGGCGGGTTACTATCGCCGGTTCATAGAAGGATTCTCACAAATTTCTCGTCCGCTCACACAACTACTGAAGAAAAACAGACCATTCACATGGACAGAGGCTTGTGAAGAGAGTTTTCAGTTGCTGAAGACCAAGTTGACAACAACGCCAGTGTTGATTTTGCCCAACCCAGAAAAGGAATTCCAAATCTATTACGATGCTTCAAAGCAAGGTTTGGGATGTGTACTCATGCAAGATGGAAAAGTTGTTGCCTATGCTTCAAGGCAGTTGAAGCCGCATGAAGAGAATTACCCCACACACGATTTAGAGCTAGCAGCTGTAGTGCATGCACTCAAAATTTGGCGGCACTACTTGCTAGGGAATCGTTGTGAGATATTCTCAGACCATAAGAGCATGAAGTACCTGTTCACACAGCCAGAGTTGAATATGAGACAACGCAGATGGCTAGAGTTGATTAAAGATTATGATGTTGATCTTCAATATCATCCGGGCAAAGCCAATGTAGTTCCCGATGCCCTTAGTCGAAAAGCTCGTCCAAGCAAAGTCAACACCACAGAGTACCCACCAGAATTGCAAAGGGATATACTACGGCTGAATTTGGTGATCACAGAACAAGGCAGTGAGGCAGCATTAGAGATCAAACCATTGTTGACAGACCAGATTAAAGCAGCGCAAGATGAGGATGAAGAGATTCAAAAACTGAAAAAGGACATTGAAGAAGGAGATTCGCCAGAGTATGCGATAGACGAACATGGAATCCTTACCTTCCGTGGTCGCTATTGCATACCCGACAAGAAAGAGTTAAGAGAATTAATCCTATCTGAAGCTCATTCGTCTCAATTCTCAATTCACCCAGGAGGCACTAAGATGTACCAAGACTTGAAGAAGAAGTATTGGTGCAACCAATGAAGAAAGAGGTGGCAGAATATGTAGCTAAATGTGATGTCTGCCAGCAGATCAAAATAGACCACCAGAAACCATCGGGATTGTTGCAGCCTTTGCCAATACCCGAATGAAAATGGGATAGTATTGGCATGGACTTCATTACTGGACTTCCCAAAACTCGTGAGGGATATGATGCTATCTGGGTCATCGTTGATAGACTGACCAATGTGGCTCATTTCCTCCCGATCAAGCAAACATATGGGAAGGACAAGCTTGCTGAGTTGTATTTGACCAGAATAGTAACACTCCATGGGGTGCCGAAGAAGATTGTGTCTGATAGAGGGGCACAGTTTACATCCAAGTTTTGGGAGAAATTACATGAAGCTATGGGCACCGATTTAAACTTCAGTTCAGCATACCACCCACAGACAGATGGACAGACAGAAAGAACAAACCAGATCTTGGAAGACATGCTAAGAGCTTGCGCTATTGTGTATGGGGCAGCGTGGAATACTTGCTTACCATTTGCCCAGTTCTCATATAATAATAGCTATCAAGCCAGCATCCAAATGACACCATTTGAAGCACTTTTTGGCAGAAAATGCAGGACCCCTCTAAATTGGACAGAAACAAGAGAACGACAACTTATTGGTCCCCAAATTGTTCAAGATGCAGAAGCTCATGTCAGAATTGTCAGAGACAGACTCAAGATGGCACAAGACCGACAGAAGAGCTATGCTAATAACCGCAGAAAGGACTTGAGCTTTGAAGTTGGAGACTTCATCTACATCAAGGTCACACCATTCAAGATAGTTAAGAGGTTTCAAGTGAAAGGCAAATTGGCACCAAGATATGTGGGACCATTTCAAATCATCGAAAGAGTTGGAGAGGTAGCTTATCAAATACAGCTTCCACCCAACTTGTCAAGAATACACAATGTGTTCCATGTATCTCAGCTTCGAAAGTGTCTGCGACAGCCAATAGATGAAGTGCCTCTGTCAGATATTGAATTGCAGGATGACTGCACATATGCTGAAGAACCACTACAAATACTTGAGACGTCAGAAAGGCAACTTCGAAACAAGAATATCAGATTTTGCAGAGTACAGTGGAAGAACCATACAGCGGAAGAGTCCACTTGGGAACGAGAATCAGATTTGCAGCGGGATTTCCCCAACTTACTCCTTGGACCAAGTTAATCTCGGTGTCGAGATTCTTTTAAGGGGGTAGGTTGAAAAACCCCAAAAATTCAAAACCAAAAATTTCTGTGCTTTTTGCTGGATTTTTGAGTGAAATCCCGCCTTCCCTTTTTGGCTGGGCGCCTCCCTCCTTCGCTGGCGCCCTTCCCATTCCCGCTTTCCCCGTCCCCTGGCGCCTCCCTCCGCTCCTCTCTCGCCGGGCGCCTCCTCCTCCCCGCTTCTCCTCGCGCGCGCGCGCGCCTCGCGCTCGCACCGCCTCTGCCCCACACCGCGCCCGCAGTCTCATCCCGACCGTGCCACCCCGCCGACCCCGGTCCAAAACAGTGGCGCTCAGGCACGCTGCCGCCGCTCCTCGCGCTCGACCCCACCGCGGCGGCCGCCGCCTCCTCTCTCCGCGCGCGACGCTCCTCCGCCATGCCCGCAGCTCACCCACTCCCTCTCCCGTCGCGTCGCCATTACCACTGTGCAGAGCCGACGTCACCCCTCCCCATCCCGCGGAGAGACTCCCCACCGACTCCTGTTGACTCCCCGGCCGCGCCCGTTGCCTTCTCCCCGAAGGAGCCCCTCCTCTTCGCTCAGGTATAAAACCCCACCCCGTTGCTCCTTTCCCTCCTTTGCTCCCCGAGCTACTCCACTGCGCTCAATCCCCTCCCACCACTCCTAGCTACCTCCCCGTGCCACCGATTGGAGCCCCGCCACCCGGAGCACCGCCATTCCTCTCCCCTGCACCAGTGACCCCGTAGACCGGTTCTCCCTCTCCTTTCCCCCAATTCTCAATTACCTGCACTTGGAGCATCTTCACCCTCCCCTAATCCCATTGCCGTCCTCCCCTGGCCAGGTGAAGCACCGAGGTGACCCGGCGACGACGCTCCCTTCCGACCGCCGCACCCTCCCTGTGGCCAGCTTACTCCGAGGCTTCCCCGCCCCCACCGCCACCGCCAATGTGAGCCTCTCGGCCCCCTGTCCGTGTGGCCGCCGCCGTTTGGGCTCCCTCGCCACCGATGACCTCCCTCGCAACCAAATAACCGAACCACCCCCTTCTTCCTCCCGCTGTCCCCTCTGATTCCCTCGCCTCCAAACTGCCCAAAATAGGTTCCCCGTGTTCCACTCCACCCACTGGTGCCCTCGGTGGCCGCCGACGAGCCCCCTGGCGCCCAGGCCGCCGTCGCCACCGTAACCTCGCCGCTGGGTTACTGTAGCGGCTGGAGGAGGAAGAACACTCCTCCCCCGCGACGTGGCCTCCTCTCCGCCGTCCATCTCTCCCGTTGCCATCTAACTCGGAGCGTCGGATGGCCGTCCCTCCTCTCCGCCGTCCGATCTTCATAACACCGCCTCCCCTTGTCCGTCGGATCTCCCCACTGTACCGCTTCGCTTCACCCCATCCCGCCGTTCGCCCGAGCCACGCGTCGCACATCCGAGCCACGTGAGCGCGCGCGGGAGTGGACCGAGCCGGCCGCTTGCCGCCACATGCGCGCTGTGGGCGCCGCCGAGGCGCGCGTGGGCGCGCTTAGCCTTCGGCCGCGCTGGTCGCTCCACGGGCCGGGCCGCACTGTAGCCTCCGGCCGGCCTTCTACTGTTCATTGAATTTCCAATGACTTTTCCAATTTCTAAAATCCCAGAAAATCCAAATAAATCCTAGAAAATCCCAAAAATTCCCAAATTTCACCACTTTACTCCAAATAATATCCTGGACCCATTTTTGGCCTCCACTTCCACATATTCATCCCAGATAAATTCCTAAAATTCTCCATTTGAGGATTTATGCATTTTATTCCTTTTTAATTAGTTTATTTTACCTTGCTTGATTAGTCTCAAGCTGGATTTAATTATTTTTTATGTTTTGCGCTAGTGTCGGAGATTTCGGAGGTTCAAGAGTAGGCTCAGGATCCAGGTGTTTCTTCGTTCGAGCTAGCTGAGATCATCCGGATTGACGGCAAGTCCCAAATCCTTTGATCATGTTGCAACCCATGTTATTTAATATTGTTATTATGCTATTTGCATTATGCTAGTTATGAAATGTTAGTTTAAAGTAAAACAAGATGTTTAGAATGACATGTGATATAGTTAGACCTACCACCGATAAATGCCATGTTTAATTTGTAGCCATGCCATTGAAACCCTAGAGATAATTATCTGTTAATCTAGATAACTGTAGTTTATTATTATCATGCAAAGTCTTTACACTGATAAGATTGTGGCTGCGGGCCAATAGGATTTGGAAAACCCGACTCTAAGGTAGGGTGGTATGGGACACCGTATCTTAGAGCGGAAAGTGCCGACGTGCACAAGGTAGGGTAAGGGTTGGGGAGGAGCCGCGAGACGGTCTTCACCCGTCTTGTACCCTAGGGTTGAAGTTAGGGTAAGGGTGTTGTGGGAAACCGCCAGACGGTCTACGCCCACCGCTTACCCTGGGTTGGGTCGCGGGCCTGGCGAGGTTGCGAACCATGTGAAAATATAAGGACTAAACCCTTACGGTGAGCAAATGTCATAGTGATCGCTCAACCACAGGAGTTGACTTGTCAACACTGGTCTAGTAGCTGCTCAACTCGATTGAAACTCTACAGGTGCGGAGGAGGAGGAGGTTGAGAAGTGAGGTTAGGTAGGCCGTGCTACGGAGGCCTAACAACGGTAGAGTTCACTCGAAGCGGACGTTTGTTTTTCTTGTGCCAGACCCGAGTGAATTCTACCGGGTAGAGCCTATATAATGATTTGAGCAGTGAAACGACCTGGCTTTCTTAACTCTATAGCGGGAGTTAAGTGACGTGCGTCATTTTTGCATATATTTTGCCCTCGTTTTGCCCTCGCATTTTTCGCATTTTAGGACCATTTATCCTCATTTACATGCTTTTCTGTATTTAATTGCTCGAAATGGACCATTTTACATTTTTAAATACTTTTCCACAGGCTGGCGCGAACGAGGCGTATAAACGACAAATTTGGCATTTTGGGACTGCTCCGTACAGTTGTGCGTGTCGTCACGGACACGTAGGATCAAACCGCGATGAAATCGGAGTTTCTAAGGGCCAGAACAGAAGAAATCAATTGGGGGAAGGACCTGTTTGTAAATTCCAGAAATTGGTAGGACCAAACCGCAAAATAACCGAATTCCCCACCGGCCACAAAAACCCTAGCTGCCGCCGCAATTTGCCCTGAGTCAGCCATTTGCTTCCTCCACCTCCCTTTGCTCTCTCTCTATCTCCCCCTTTTTCTCTTCCCTACCAGCGCCGGCGAGGGCCGCGCCTAACTCGTCGGTGGCCACCTCTCTCTGCCCACTCCCCTTCTCCACCGCCGCATCCCCTTCACCTCGCCTCCCTCCTCCACCGCGCCTCCACTTCTCCCTTGCCGCTGCATCTCTTCTATCCTTCATCCTCTTCTCCACTGTCGCCGCGACCTCCCTCTATAGCTTCCTCTTCACCATCTCGCCGGCTCCGCATCTCTTCCACCTCCGGCGTGCCTCCACTGCTCTCCCCTCTTCTTTACTCCTCCACCGCACCCTTCTACTCCTTCCCCAGCGCCACCTTCTCTGCCTTGCCGCCGCCCTTCCTCTCGGCTCTTCTTCATCTCTCCGGCCGCCGCAGCGCTCTTCTCGCCGCCGCTAACCCCTTCTTCCTGCCGCCTCCCTTCTCCGGTGACCGCTCCCCTTCTGCTCATCCACCACACCGCCGCCCACCATCTCCCCCTTCCTCACCGACCCCGTTGCTCCCCTTCTGCTCACACACCAACCGCGCCGCCCCTCTCCTCTTTTCCATCAGCGCCGTCGCTCATTTCCTGCCCTTCTTCTCCACTGCTCCTCCGTCGCGCTATCCCGATCCGCCACTCACCACCTGCGGCCACCACTCCCTTCGCCTCTCGAAATCGGCGCACCACTGGGGACATCTGCACCGACCCCTTCCTCCTCGACTTCATCAACCGACGGCTGCGCTGATAGAGGTCGGCGACCCCTACTTCTCCCACTTCACCTACCACGCCGGCGCCGCATCTCCTTCACCGAGCCCGCCGCCTGCTTCCTCTCCACCGACTCTCGGCGCCGCCACCACTTCATCGACCCAACTCCTCCAGTCTGCTTCATCTTCTTCTTTCTCGGTTGATTCATCTCATTTCCCTCTACTTTTCTGTTCAAATTGTTACACTGTTCTAATTTTGCAACGTTGAATGTTCTTATTATACTGTGATGTATGCATGTGCCCAGTTAATTTGAGTTCTGTTATTGTGATATGTGCTCTGTGATAATTGTGCAATTTGTGCTCTGATAACAGTTTAGTAGGATTTTTGGTAGCTCTGTTTGTTATCTGTGATGGTGAAATTGTGGATTATGATCATTGCTCTATCTATTGCTTTTGGTCAGTTTGCGATCGGTGCTGTGTAGGCTCTGTCCTGAGCTTGTGTTAGTTTTCCGTGTTAGTATATGTGTTTGTGTTGCACGAATTAGTTAGCCGCGACCGCCTCCTTTCCTCTTGCTATCTCAATCCCCTCCTTGCTTCTCGACCGCCTCTTTTCTCTCCCTTCCGCGTCGTTAGTTAGTTAAGTCGTGCGCTCGTCGTAGTCTTGTGTTTGTCGTCCGCCGCAATCGACTAGTTAGCCGTCGATCGCCTTCCCCTCGCTCTCTCGACTCCTCCGTGCTTCTAACCTCCCTATTGCTTTCTCGCCTCTACCTCTCTTTCTTGCGGTCGTTAGCTAGGTAGATCTTCGATCGGTAGTGTGTTCGTTCGTTTAGTCTTGTTGTGTCGTTTGTCCTTATGTGTCGTTGTCGTTCTTTTAGTTAGTCGTCGTTTTGTTCGTTCGATCGTACGACGTCAATTCGCATCTGGCCGCTCGCTTCGCCGTTGTTGGATATATCGTTTGGTCGTTTTAGTCGTTTTGGTTTAGTTTTCTCCCCCGTTTCGTTTGACCTAGCTTTAGCTGAGCATTAGTAGCCTCAGTCTAGTCCCTGTGGAGAACACGACACTCGCCGCTATTTCAGTGGCAACCCGTGCACTTGCGGGTGTGCTATTTTTGCACGATCATTAAGGGATCGTGTGGGTAAAGCTGAGCAAACTCTGCAGAGTCAAATAAATGGTATTCGAATACGCCGTGCTCCCGGTTATTGGAGCTGTGTCACTTGGGTGATTCCAGCAGCAAAGCTTAAGTAGTTTTGTTCAATGCTTTAACCTGATTAGTTGGTTAATTAACTCTTCATGAAAAACCCCCTGAGATCTTAAGTAGTTTTGGATCCGTTTTATCAAACTGTTCACAAATAAAACTGTATCCACTCAAAGACTAATAAACCAAATATACTCCCTTCCATTGTTATTCCGTGCATGTAGTAAGATAGAGTCCCTTTGGAGCTTGCTGAGCCAGTTGTTTGGCTCACGGCTTGCTTAATCCTCTCTTTAGAGGATCAAGACGCTGGTGAAGGTCTCCCCGTTGAGGACGTCCCTGAGGATTTCTTTGTCGACGAGGACCCGTGGCTTTGGGTCTTCGCCGCGCTCGAAGCAGTTCCTGGAAGCCTTTTGTGATCTAACATACTTTGGGTTTGCACGCCCCGCTGTTGAAAACTAGATGTTAATCCGTATGTTAATTATATGCTGGACTTTTGTTGTAAGCATGCAATGGTATACTCTTGCGCGACACTCCATAACTGTTCATGCGTGAATAGTTGCGAAATGCCGTGTCCGTACGCGCCCTGGAAACGGTGGCGTTACACATAAAATTCCTGATTCCATCAGCTACGAGAAACGCTATTAATTTCCTGTGCTCTATGCTTTGAAAAAGAAAGAAACTCGTACGAACATACAACTTGCAACATGTCAGAATTGTACCAGATTAATTTAAGGTGTTAATCTCGATGCTAAGAGGATCCCCATTCTCAAACATGGCCATTCCTACTCCCCTAACGCATGGCACACCATCTCCTCGTCGACGGTGCTGAACTTGAGGCATCCTCTCGACTTGCAGAATTTCATCAGGTAGTACACGCCGACGCCGACTGCGGTGAAGATGGCGCTGATCACGTACACCTTCCACCCGGCGATGGCCATGACGAAGACGAGGAATGCCGAGGAGACAAGGCAGAGGACGACGGTGCCCGGGAGACGCAGCGGCGCGCGGTAGGGGCGCGGCACGCAGAGGCCACGATGTTGTTGAAGCTGAAGAAGGACATGCCCGGGGTGATGAGGCTGGTGAAGGCGATGCTCATGACCCAGGGGGTGCTGAAGACTGGGGCGTGCAGCGCGAAGATGCCGGGCAGGAGGCCCAGGTCCGCCATGCCCAGCAGCTGGAACGCCGCGCTGCTCAGCACCGCCGATGGAGGAGAGCACCGCCGAGTAGAGGCCGATGGAGGAGAGCACCGCGACCACCTCGATCCAGTACTTGAGCCAACTTCCAGCGATCATGCCTGCATTGCAGAGATAAGATTGATGTTAAAAAATGTCGCTTTTTAATGGCATTGTTATGATCAAAAGGAGGAACTGAATCTGAACTATGGAACTATATAAGATGTTAGTTTGCGTGTTACATTACATGTTTGTCATAGACCATAGGATACTGAATGTCAGAAGATATCAAGAAAATGTTTTGTAACTAGCACATATTTGATTTTTATTGATCATCTATTTATATATTAAATACATGAGCATGAACACTCACGTGTGAATACTAATTACTACCTCTAGTAGGAACATCAGTACTAATAGGAATACTAAACAACAGTGAAAATACACACTAATGAAAATACTAAACAACAGTGAAAACAAAATTATCCTAGTTGTTTAACACCCCCTCAATCACAACCGGTGAGGTTAAGATTGTGTGGTAGGATCTTTAGTTGTTATATTACAATTGGTTTGGTGAGACCATCGGCTAATTGATCTCGTGATGATGTGAACCGAATCTCCAACGCCTTTCTTGTCACTCATTCTTAGACAAAATAAAAGTTCACCTTAATATGTTTAGTTCTGGCATGGAACACAGAATTAATAGAAAGATATGTGGCTCCAAGATTGTCATATCATAAAATAGGCGCTTGTGATTGATAAATTCTAAGTTCTCCTATAGCAACTGTATTTAGATGATTTCTGCTGTGGCATTTGCAAAAGTCTTGTACTCTACCTCAGTACTAGATCTCACCACTGTGGCTTGTTTCTTTGAACTCCATAATATGAGATTGGAGCCAAAGACAACCGTAAAACCACCGGTTGACCTTCTGTCATCTGTTAATCCTGTCCAATCTGCATCAAAGAATATACTAACCAAACAAGAAGTAGAATTGTGAATACAGAGTTCAACACTCACTATGGGTCATACATACCGTAAAATACTTTTCACCGCTGTCCAATGATGTTCGGTTGGCATATGCAGAAATTAACATACCTTGTTCGCTACAAATGATATAACTGGTCATGTCAATGTTAGGTAGTGCAAAGCATTATGTACCGTGTTGCTTCTGCAGCTGATAACTCTCTCCCACCAGACTTTGATAATTTTTTAGTTGTTGACATTGGGAGAAGTTACTGGTTTGCATACTGTCACATCAGTCCGCTGTAAAAGGTTAGTGGAATATTTAGATTGAACAAGGATGAGATCCTCCCTTGATTGACATACTTCGATGCCCAAGCAATAATGAAGATCACCGACATCCTTGATAGCAAACTCTAACTATAATTTCTAAGTCAAGGTATGAATAGGCTGAGGAGATGAGCTAGTGACAATAATGTCATCAACATCCAAAATATATGTGATGACGTGTTGGACCCAGATTTTACAATCCAGAATCCTTTGTGATTCCACCGCACTATTCTCTGGATTAGTAAATAGTGCTCATAGATGCTGTATTGAACATCAAAATACATATTATGAGGAAACATAAATATAATAATAGACTTACTCATGGGCCGATTAGGCCGAAATCGATAAAATACAGTAGCGGAAACGAAGCACATAGGTGGGACCCTCAGAATGTGCCCACAGGCAGCCAACTGGGGGTACGCGACCTAGTTCTTGACATCTTCATCTTCTTCGCCATATTGACCTGGTGTATTGCCGGAGCGTAGCGATTTGACTCGTGATTCTGGATTAATTGTGAGAGCGAGGGTAAGCACAAACCACCATGCTCCGCGAGCCAATACACAGGCTGCAAATAGATAATATGCATGGCTTTTCAAGGGAAGGCTCGGTCATTTTATTTGCCATAAATTGCATTTGAAATATGGTACATAGAAATTTTCTGAGATCTAGCAGTTTAAACTAAAACATAGTGTGTGAAAGAATGCAATAGTAATAGCGATCCAGATTCCATCTACCGTTACATAGTTTCTGCACCATATACTAACCTTTCAGCGTTATAACCGCTTACATTATCACTGGGATGACACCCAGGGCAACACAAATCAGGGCTTCCCGCTACCCTCCACTTTTTCAATTCCACCCACAAAGTTGTTTCTGAAATAAAACTATATCTGGCTAAGTTCCCAAGTCTGCCCTTAACCCGTGGGCATGGCTATTCGAATAGTTTCTACTCTACAAAGTTTGCACACTTTACCCACAAGAGATAATCTGCTTGTTTCCCCCCACACGATTCCTTAGCCATGTGGTTGAGTAGATCATCACAAGGTTGTTACAATGCATTTTTCCTAGCAGAGTTACAACTGCTAAGGTTTCACTCCCTTCGGGGTACAAGCACCCTTCCAAGAGCCCCTTCTTGCGCAGTCACGTCGAAGGATGTGGCCATCCTCTGCCCGCCGTGGTCACACTAGCTCAACCCTTACTAAGTTGATGCAAATTTGTTAGCCCTGCCTACAATTTGCCAGCTTGTAGTTGTACTATTGTACACTAGAAGGTCATCACCAGATTCGGTCCTTAGGGTTATCTGGACAGTTCTACCACTATCCATTTTGTGCTTCCACTGCACCACTCACACCCCCGAACCATCTGCCCAGATAAGTAAGCAAGTTGGGGGGTTTTGGGAACATAGAATATCCTTGTCCAAATATACCAGTCATTTTCACCATGGCTTCCCAAATCAGTTTCTTATGATTTATAGGTGATGCTTGGGGCATTTTGGTGCCCCCGAATATCTAAGCAGTACTAAGCATAGCGATTATATGTAGACTTATTTTTGAAAATTCTAGCATTATAGTTTTTGCAAATGAGTATAATACTAACAGGTACAGTAATGGGAATATAACTAGAAGCTGGAAATCAACATAACTTTTGCACATAAAATAAATGCAAGTTGATAATTTAAAACGGAACGAATTTGCAGAAAATGTAGGTTCAACATGATCAAAGTATTAACTCGCTTTGCGTGGTTTACTACGGTCTTGAGCTCACTCAAAGCTGTCTCATTCGAGAGGCTGAGCTTCTAGTCTTTATCTTCACTTCGCTCTTGATCTCGCTTGATCCCTTGATTCTTCAGGACTCCAATTTTCTAATTACGTGCTAAACAACTGAATCCAAATAAATCCAAATAACTCAAAAGGGTCCAAATAAATCCAATTGAACTTGATTAATTTTTATTATGATTAAATAGGTGATTTGAGATAAGGTTGATTGGGCGCGGAGTATTGCCGGTGTCATAGTGGTTGGAGTGAAGTGGAAAAC
The DNA here is from genome assembly GCA_036346575.1 of Dendrocalamus sinicus. Classification (NCBI taxonomy): domain Eukaryota; kingdom Viridiplantae; phylum Streptophyta; class Magnoliopsida; order Poales; family Poaceae; genus Dendrocalamus; species Dendrocalamus sinicus. Next base: position 32,576,251 of record CM070648.1, on the reverse strand, counting down.
GGCAGTGTAACTTGTCAAAATGGAGGTCAAAGGATGGGTCATAATAAAGATATATTGATGAGATTATTTCTGTTTAGTGCTCAGAGATAAGTAGGTATAGATAATGGTAGAATACGATGACTCGATCTTTTTATTAATAGCTTCTTTTATTATTTGTGTATTTATCAAGGAAATTCCATGAGTCGGATTAGACCTATGAATTGGTGTATGAAATTAGCGGAGCATTACTTTGTCGGGTGTTAACATTCAAGGCATATGCTATATGCGATGTATACAATTTTTAGCTTATTGAATTAATATTAGAGTCTGGGTTTATAGCATTTTGTGGTGCAATATTTTATGTATCCTTTGTTATCACTAGGCTTAGTTTAATTTGAATCAAGATCTATTTATACAGGTCCTAGCTTGTTATATACATTTATGCTCAATATTATTATTCATTAAATCTAACATTAAGATTTAATTAATGGCACCATTATTATCTTGCCTATACTTTAGTTACTATTAGGCTTAGCTTTATTTCTAATTTAATTTAAATTTAGTTATCTGGGCAAAGCTTGTCATACTGGGTTCATATTTCAATGTCGCTATTTAATCAAATCTACCACGGAGATTCATTTAATGGCGGCATGCTAAATGTTAGGGCATGTATTTTAATTATAATTAAGGGTAATATTTATTAAATTTGGACATTTAACCAAAGTCATTTTTCTTTATTAATACCTTTAATCAATAATTAGTCTTTTAGATAATTATTCATACCATATTAATTTATTCATACATGAACTAATCCAAATTTAAGTCTTCAATAATTTCATTTACACCCTAGTTAAATTTATTAGCTTCCCTAGTTTATTTCCTAATTTTCCTTAATTGAAATGGATTAATAAAAATCAAAAGAAGAAGAAGAAGAAAAAGGGTGCGGCTTGAAAAATTGAACTCGGGACCTGAGTGCTGGCGCATGCGTTTTGCTTCGACTAGCCAAATGGGCAGGAGCTCTGGGCTGACACAGGGAGGGGTGTTTGTTTAGAAGAGGCAGTGCATGAGCTGAGGCAAAATAGAGGAAACGGCCGGCGCAGCTGAGCGGCGGGGGCTCCGACAAGGGGAGGCTAGAGGGGTAGGGCAAGCCGGCAAAATGGGTTCCCGGGGAGGTGAGGAAGCCAATGAGGGAGGTGGAGCGGCCTGAGATGGCGTAGGTTGGCTTGGGCGGCTGCTTGAGCGGCCAACAGCGAGGTGGAAAGGGGACGGCGGCGCCGATGTGGAGGAAAGGAGAAGTTAAGGTGCACATGAGTTGGAGGGAGTGGAGGGAAAGCTTACCGAGCCCTTGGCCTAGCCGGAGAGGCACCAGGGAAGGTCAGCGATGTGCATGGGCGGCAGCATGGTCGAGTCATCGTGGAGGGGAAGCTCGGGCAGCGAAGTGCCTCAATCAGCGGTTGGGGCAGGTTGAGGATGATGGGGTGGAGCTTCGGTTGAAGGTAATCGGGGAGAAGGGCGCTGGGGAGAGGGTGGCATCGAAGAAGGTGGTGGCGGCTGGCCTTGGAGAAGAAGACCGAATCGGGAGCTTTGGCGCGGGGTTTTCCAATTTGGCCAGAGGGGAAGTAGCTGAGGAGTGGGGATGCGGTATGACGCAATTGCTCGGGGAGGAAACATGCCTAAGCAGCAGAATTGGGAGAAGGCTATGGCGGCTGGCACACGGTTTGGGCCGAGCTTGGCTCAAGGGAGCAAATGGGAGGGAAGGATGAGGCGCAGGGAGCAAGGCACTCTAGGGACGCTATCTATAATTGTGGAAGGCTGTGGAGTCTATGGGCGGCGTGAGAGAATCGTGGGCGGCGGCGGGAGGAAGCTGTGGGCGTGAGGCGATGGGACGCTGGCGCAGGGCACGAGGCGCGTGCTGTCGCCAGAGCAAGGGGCGGTTGGGCATGCGAGAGCCGAGGCAGGCGCATGGCTGCCACGGGGAGGCGAGGCAGAGAGCAGTTGGGAGAGAAAGAAAGAAGACGACGCGGACGGCTCACGGGCGCTGAGAGGGAAGAAAGAAGGAGGCGGCAGGAACCGGGCCCGTTGGGCAGAGAAAGGGAGTGGGAGGGAGGAAAGGAAGGAGAGAGAAAAGGGTAGGGCCCACATGCAGTGACAGGGAACGGTAAAAAGGAAAAGAGAAGAAGATAAAATGTTTAAGCTTGGTTTTGAAATTTCAGACTTCTAATTTAAATTTCTGTTTCATATTTATGATCGCTGATTTTAATTTTTGCATGACATTTAGAATTCAAATTTTAATTTTCAACTATTTAGATGTGAGTTTTTCATACTCCTTTAGCCATTGCTTTTATTTTACCTAAGTAAATTGGATTTCAAATTTTTATTACCATTAGTTAATACTTAAATTTTAATTTGTGTGTAGATCCTTGGATTTTCTATTTCTTTTATTAACACCATCATTGTTTTTAAATTTGGATATTATTTCTCAATATATTAATTTGCATGCCACAAAACTCAAAAGATTTTAAATAAATATTCAAAAGAAAATTTGAACGCCAGCAAAATGCAATAAAATTTTTAAAAATTCCATATTTTGAATATCCAAATTTTGGGGATGTTACATCACGCCACTATGATATAGATAAACAAGGACGTGTCAGCTCGAGAAGGAACAAAACTAAGTTCTTGTAAATAAGAACTAAATCGAGAATACCAGGCACGAGGTAATTGCTTCAACCCATAAAGAATTTTATCCAATTTGAAAAAAAGATGCGAAAACTATGGATCCTCATAACCAGGTGGTTGTCGATGAACACATCATCTTCCAGAATGCCATAAAAATACATTTTGTGCATTCAATTGACGAAGAAACCATCTACGTGACATTGCTAATGATAAAATAAGACGAATTATAGTAGATTTCACAACCGAGCTGAACATTTCTTCATAATCAATCCCATACTGTTGTTTGAATCTTTTTGCAACCAATCTGGTCTTATACTGTTCAATAGAACCGTCAGCCTTGTTTTTCAATTTAAATACCTACTATAATCAATGCCATGTATTGTTCTTTAAGAATACCTGATATTCAGTGTTCATTGCATCCTTCCAATTTTTGTCACAAAGAGCATCCTCAAGAGTTGTCGGTTCAGTCATAGCAAGAAATGTGCACCGGGGGGCATCATATTGCACCATACTATCGGTGTGAATCCTTGGTTGGTGAATGTTGTTTTGCAGCTTTGTTTACATGGGATGAGGTGATGGTACAAGAAGATTAGGCGATGAAGACGAAACCATGCCGAGTTCCACGATCGTGCCAGGCACACGTGGAGCAGGTGAAGCATTAGATACATATGTGGAGCCAGCAGAATCCTCCATGAGACTTGAGCTGGCAGGTGATAGGATATCTTGTGCATAATTCGAGAGATTAGCGCCCCCCAAGATTTGCACTAGCGGTGCCCACCGAATAGCCCTTGGGATCTGTCCCTATATTCTACTTTTATTGGACATCACGGACTTTGTTATAGTGGTTCGAGGAGCACTATAAATGCCAATAGGTGGCAATTAAAAAAATTATTCAATACCAGGTAAAGTAGCAGTAGTCTATATGATTTAGATCATATCTTAAAGGATAAAACGTCTTATCGAACTATTAGTGCCAGGTGAAAGTCAAGCGCTGGAAGCCTGAATATATTTATGAGCATCAGAAGTACGAGCAGATATGCATTTCCGCGGAAGTACAGACATACATTGCTATCGCCAATCACCACAATGTTAGTACCAGAATCCGAATATTGAAGCACCAACCAGCCGTATCCAATTGGCAATTGGACATTAATTAGTACTTCGCTTGGTGGATTTGGTTGGACCGGTTTACAGGACACAACAGTTGCAAGAAGATAACTCTTTTTTTAGGGTGAAAATAACATAGTTCACAAGCAAAGGAAAACAAAACTTGAAGTCTGTTTTGCATTTTACATCTATTTAAGTTGAGCATGCAAAGGAAAACAAAACTTGAAGTCTGTTTTGCATTTTACATCTATTTAAGTTGAGCTAGGAAACTGAAAAGCAGTGTTTCTCGACTGTGCTAGCATCTTTGTCCTTCACAAGAAAATTTGCGCCCAGCAAGCATCAAAAGAAAAATTCACACAGATTATGCCTAAATGATCGTAGTCATTGAAGAATCATAGCAGCTTCTTTCTCTCAAAGAAGTTCTTCAAATGCCACAACTGCAACCCTGCCACTGACAGGCAGATACCAAGTGAGAGGAAACTGAGCCAAGCCATCCGTGAGCTTGTTCTCCTGTTCAGTTCCTGCATCTCCTCCTCCCTGGAGGAATGACAGACCAACAATACGATTTGAGAGCTTTGTTGAATTTCACAAAAAAAATTCATGTTTGCAAGGAAAATGAAGAATACCTTTCACGAAGATAGAACATTTCTTCATGGATAGATTTAATGGTATCCTCCAGCTTTTTGAGCTCAAGTTCCATCATCTACAACAAACCAAAGACGACTTACGAACAAAATTTGTACCTGGATTCCTCAAGTGTAGTACTATACTTAGTAAATACTTTTGCTGAGCACTGACAATTATAGTATTTAGATCTATTATGGGATTCTACAATCAACTGCGTAGCATAGTATAGACTATTGAGATGCAATGTCATAAGTTACAATCTGTGGTATGGTTTGTTGTCTAATGAATGCAAAGACTGATTAACATTAGATATACTCTGAACCAAAGTGGCTATCTTCACTAACAGTTCATAGTATTACTAGTTGTTTCATGACAATTCCATGACTAGTGTAATAGCTTTGATTCTTTGCACAATAATCATACAATATGTAGAAACTAGAAAACAGTCATTAAGGTACAGAAGGATCACCTACCATGCTAAATTGCTGGCAACAAGTTGAGCCATAAAATATCTCTCTTTAATCTCAACAATGTGGCATACAAAAAAAAAGTCCCAGTATTGCAAGCATAAGAATGATGCCCATAGAATGTTTTGCAGCGGCACATATACAGTTATCTCTTCATTGTATTTAGAAAAGAGTGACCAATATTAAGCTACCAACATGGAGTGTTAACAGAAGTCACCTAGTTCAAAAATCTAATTTTTGTCCAAGGACAAACCAATACGATGAAGATTAATACCAGACAGCTCTTATCTCTGTTCGGAAAATTATATATATAAATTATCAAAGCTTTAGCTTTCCACATAGAGACACAGAAAAACATGTGGACCCAATTCTATCAAACTAATAACAGATTAATCAATGTGAACTGGTATCAGTTAGAATAAAACCTTAGAAGCATGCAGTAGCAGCAAATAAGTAAAACATTTGTGCACATAAACAAGACCAAATTTCCACACATTTTTGCCAGCATAACTAAAAATACTGTCATTCACTCAATCAGAAACATGCATTTACGGAATATTTGACATTTCTTTGTAACTGACACAACCAAATGTACTGAAGATTGAATAACAGCAATCCTCTGTGCAGTGAATTCACTCTCTAGTCCGGCACAAGCCTAAATCTAATTCTCCAAAAACAGATAATTAACCAAGGCACAACATATAGACTGGAACTATACAAACCTGCATCAACCTCAGTCGCTGCACACTAATACAGAGAAATCCACAACTCATCCAACTAAATGAACTCTAGACAGACACGTCCAATTAAGATGCATCTAAACAAATAAGAACTGTTATCCTCACTTGGTCTTGCATGACGCTGGGATTTCAGAAAGCCATGGAAGAGGTGTCAAACCCAGAGCATTGTGCCCAACTCTATAGAGGATATTAAGTATTCTAGCTTTCTAACAAAGCTGGGCTTGTAGCCTTTGTTCTAAAAATAAAGCATCTTAACTCTTGAGTCTTGTGAATTTCTTGGTGCCTATTTTGATATCTGATTCCTACCCATCTCATTCAAGCAATCAATCCTAACATGTTAGGTGTCCAATTCTTCAAAGCAACAGCATCATGAGGCATGGGGTTGATTAATCTACGAGAAGGAATCAAGTAAGGTTTGTGCTGGATCGAGGAGGAGGAGAAGCACTCACATCGACCTGGCCCTTCTTGGCGACGGTGCTCCAGTCCTTGGCGGAGACGCCGCTGCGCCAGTCGAACTCGAACCCGATGGTGGCGGGCGGTCGGTGGTCGGGCGCCCAGAAGCAGGCGAGGTAGTCGCCGGCCTCGGACGAGGTGAAGGCGAAGTTTCCCGACTGCACGTTCTCCGCGTAGTGCAGGCTGTTGCCGTAGGGCGACGTGACCCGCAGCGAGATGCGGTGGGAGTCCGGGAGCTGCGAGGAGGGGGAGCCTTCGGGAGCCACGATGTGGTACTTGCCGACGGTCATGGCCCCGACCTTGATGTCGTCGGAGATGCACTTGGTGTGGCCCGACTGCAGGTCGAACCGCAGGGCGCCGGCGGAGAGGGCGCCGGCGAAGAGGAGGAGAAGAGGCAGCAGGGATCTGGGGACGCGCGCGGCCATGGCGGACGGAGGAGGCGGGGAGATGGGAGGAGCGGGCGGTGCGGTGCGGTGTTCCTGTGTAGAGCTGGGAGTTTGGCCGGCACGGCCCCGGGCCACTCCTACTTTGGACTACTTCGTGTCATATCGGTTCTACCTAGTCATCTTATTGTATCATCCCATATTGATTTGTCTCACCTTCGGCTAAGTTCAAGCCAGGGCCGGTCCTGGGCCTGGGCAGCAGGGCCAACCGTCTAGGGTCCATAAAAATTAGGGGCCCTCAGTCTAAGCCCATGTATTAGGTATGTATACATCATGTATTCATGTATTGGGGTTCTTTGCTCCTGCCATTCAGGCTCTTTCGTTGCGATTGGGCCAGCCGAAGACAACGGCCCAGTCCATCCGGGCCTGGCGTTGTCGCGCACTCGCGTTGAGAGACGGAGACCAGCCACCAGCGACCGAGAGACGCTATTACTTATCGAACGGCCCGGCATGACTAGCGCTGCGCTGAGACGGGACGCATCGATGCCATCCCCAATCTTGCGCCGAGAGACCAAAGATGACTCGACCAGAGACCGAGCGATGGCGGCCAGATTGCCAGAATCCCCATTCCCCAATCTTTCACCGCCTCCGATACGAGCAGGAGATTCGCCAGATCCGGAGATCCACATTCCCCAATCGCACGCCGCCGCCGCCCCTCACTTTCTTGGTAAGTCGGATAACCTGATCCGCCAGATCCCCATTCCCCAATCCGATCTCGCTTCCCAATTTCTTCGATTCCCAACAATTTGTCTTTGATTTCTTCGCTTTGCAACGGCTCTTGAAATCCCCTCATATAGCCATGGCTTTTGCATACGCTGGTGTGGTCATTTACTCATTCGCATCCTCTATTCGGCCATTGCATTTGCATACGCGGCGGAGGAGGCAAGAGGCAAGAGCAGAGCCGTAGAGGAGTTGCTCGGTTGCTCCACGGCGGCGCGGCGTGCCGGCGTCCCGCGTCCGTCTCCACAGGCCGACCCGACCAACCAGACAACCGGTTCATCAACCGATCAACGAGCTCAAGCCTCAAGGTGACACATTTTGCATGTTCATTCAACCATTCACTCATTCTGCAATTTGCATTCTACTTTTGTTGAAATCTGCAATCTGCATTCTAATGGATCATATCGATGTTGATACTATTGTCAATAACTTTGCATCTAGAAATGTTAGAAGAAATTGCTTTATATGATTTTGTATTTTGTGATGTACTAAGCAATTGAACCAAACACTTGTATTCTTGTTTGTTCTGCGAATAATAGATGATGGCTCTCCTTATTGTCCTTTGAGTGATGCAATGTTGTAGTTTACCCATAGAGCATATGGCAATATGAGACCATGAATATTTGCTATGTAGTATTGAACATTAGCTTAATAGTTGATATAAAAACATGTTTATGTTTGAGTAAAGGGCATCGACTTCTATCTCGCCCTAGGGCCCCCTAAATGTCAGGACCGGCCCTGGTTCAAGCACAGTCCAAAACTCATCGTACCAACATTCTTATCGTATCAGCCTAAGCCCAATTCGAAATAACTGTACACGAAGAAGACGGCGGCGACGATGGTGGCAACAACCGTCATCTTCCTTTCTCTTGTACCCATCTCGTTAAAAACTAATTAAAATTGAATAAATTACATAAAAACATAGGCATGCAATTGAAAAGGCACTCGATGAAGGGAGCTTTAGAATTAGAAGCGTATGTAGTAGTAATTTACTTACATAAAATAAAGTCACGATAAGGTGAACTATGTTGTAAAAATTATAGATATATGTTAGAATATGTTGATTTGTTTGATTTTCTACTCTAGCATTCCAACCCTACTGGTTTTACACGAAGAAGCAAAAGAACTGCGAGCATGCAACCTAGGATTTGGTGGTGGTGACCTAAGGGGAGCAACTTTGAAATACTTATTATTTTTGTATGATGATGTTTCTTAAGAAAGAACAACAAAAGACGTCTAATATCACAATTCACAAGTGCAAAAATGAAGAACAATAAAAGACACCTCATATCACAAGTGCAAAAATGAACTTGGCCTAAACCATAGCATATCTCAACCACTTTTTCAGTTATTGGATTAAGATCTAACCATCCTAATCTTTCTCCTTTCTCATATATATATATATATATATATATATATATATATAGACACACACACACACACATCACACATGCATACCTCTAAAACCTAACTCAATCTTCAAATTTGGCATTCTAGGGACTGCTCCGTACAGATGTATATGTCACAATAGATGTGTAGGATCTTTTCGCAATGAAATCAGATTTTCGAGGGCTAGAATAGAAGAAATCAAAATAGACAAGGACCTATTTGTATATTTCAGAAAACCTAGAGAGTTAAATAAAAATGCCAAATCCCCATTCCATAAAATCCCTTCGCCGCCAAGTCCCCAGTTCATTTCTTCCTTCCTCCCCGGCCGCCTCCCCCGACCCTCCTGGTTGCCTCCCTCTCCTCCCCCGACCCCCCTGCCATCTTCTCCATGACCGGCGCCGTCGAGGAGAGTGCGCGGGAGGCCGAGGCTGACGGCCACACGAGCCGCGGGGAGGCGACGGCGGCAAGATGGGGAGGTTGAGGGACGGCTCTTTCCGCCTGTGGAGTCACTGGCTGTGGAGCAGGCGAAGGTGCCAGCGTCAGCGAAGGCAGCGTCATGACCCCCACCCCCTCCATCGACGCACTAGCGGGCAGTGTGTGGATGCAGAGTGGGACAAGCTTCCGGCTGCCGCCCTCGGCTCCGACTGCCCTGCTTGTCCTCCTGCGACCGTCGTCCACTCGTCCAGGCTCTGGTATACTCCAGTCCCTCCCCTCTACTCCCTCTCTCTCTGCTCTATAATGGCTTATGGTTGTGGGGATGACCGTGAGAGTAGTGCTCATGGGATGGCGATGGGAGGCGAGGCCAAGGCTGAGGTGGTCGCCGGCATGGGCGTGCCCATGGTGCCGCCCGTGCCCGCTATGCTCCCCGTGTTGGGTTAGCCCAAGCACGGCATGATTTGCCGAGCCGTGCCGTGTCATCTAACGGGCCGGCTTTCCAGGCTCGACCCAGAACACTATTTGTGCCGTGTCGTGCTTGGGCCATGTCGGGCTGGCTAGGTCTCAGGTTGGCCCAGAAAAACATAGCATGTCTCCCACCTTTAGTTCCTTCCAAGGGGAGGAGGCGTCGAGGCAACGGAGTGGCACTTTTTCTAAAATTCTTTTCTTTGTTTAATTTTCTCTTGAGATTTGTTTGGAGTTGGAAAGAGTGGTTGTTTTTTTTTGTTGTGGCTTATGTGTTTTAAATTCTGGTTGTTCGTGAGAGAACACGAAGAGAGACAAGTCGCATACAATTTTGGTAAGAAACAACTGAAGTCCATACTGTGTGTAATATAATCAACTAGCAAGTCTAGTCTTAAAAACACATCGTTTAAAAGCAAATTATTATAGTAAAGGACGTAAAGCAATAAGACTAATGGGAAAATTGCATATATACCCCATAGTTAGCAGTGACTTGTAAATTTACCCTACACTTAGATGGCTTTGCTATTTTGCCCCATACTTAGAGTGCCCCCTTATTATTTTGCCCCACTATCTATTTGACTGGTATTTTAATTTCATTTTTCATTTTTCAGCATGGGAAAAGACAGATCTACCCTCGCCATCCCCTCCTCGGTCACGGCCACCGCCTCGCCATCCTCCTCGTCCTCCCCGGGGCCGAACGGTAGGAACGACGACGCGAGCTTGGAGATCTCCGCCACGGCGTTGGCGTTCGAGAGCAGAGCGTGCCTGAACATCGCAGAGCCACGGCGCACACCGACATCTTCGGCACGCGCCACCATCGCCCGGACGCGCTCCGGTTTGGTGGTGATCAGCCTCGACACAGGAAGGCACAGCTTGGCAATATCGCAAGCACCTAGCCCGCACTCCGGCGGAAGCGCGACGTTGGGCTTGACCACGTTATCGAGGTCGGAGCTGAGGAGGTAGGAGTTGTTCTTGAGGGCCTGGAGGAAGTTCTCGAAGGAGCCGAAGAGGGGGACGTAGTACTGCAGCTTGGAGATGATGGTGGGGCGGCGGAAGCGGGCGGGGTCGAGCAGGACGAGGCGGACGATCTGGGACGGGGAGAGCCCGAGGTCCCGGAGCTCGGCGAGGCGCGGGGTGAGGGTCTTGTCAACCTCGGAGCACAGGAGGCGCGGGTTGTAGACGACGATGGAGGCGATTCGGCGTTAGAGAGGCCGAGGTCGGAGAGGAAGGCGAGGACGGCGTCGGGCTTCGAGGGGGACTTGAGGTGGGAGAGGACCTTCGAGGCCTTGATGGCCTGCGCCGGGGTGAGGTAGCAGGAGGCGACGAGATATTCCTAGACGGCGAAGGGGGCAGGGATAGCCGACGCGGCGGCGGCGGCGGCGAATCGGGTAATGGAGAGGAGGCATTGGTGGCGGAAGGAGAGGGTGGTGGTGGCGGCGCGGGGAGGGAAGGAGAGAAGGAGGAGGTGTTTCTGGAGGACGAGCATGGCTGGCTGCCGGTCGGCCCCGGGGAGGACGATGCGAGGGTAGATCTGTCTTTTTCCATGCTAAAAAATGAAAAATGAAATTAAAATACCAGCCAAATAGATAGTGGGGCAAAATAATAAGGGGGCACTCCAAGTACGGGGCAAAATAGCAAAGCCATCTAAGCGTGGGGCAAATCTACAAGTCACTACTAACTATAGGGTATATATACAATTTTCCCAAGACTAATCCGATTGGAACCCAGATTAGTCTTTAAGACTTCTAATCGTGTTGGATTACGAGGAGATGCTAATCATCCTACGGTTCCCTCTATTTTTCTGCTTTTCCCCTAGTTTTAGTTGTTTTATTTTGTTTTTCTCTAGCGCCACTCATGGAGGGTGTGGCTGCGGCACCGGCGAAGAGCCCGCGACGGTGGAGCTCGGGCGCTACTCAGGGAGGCTATCACCGGCGGTGGAGCTCACGGCTGGTATATGTGGAGCTCGCTCATGCGTCATGACCAGAGCTTGCTGGAGCAGGGTGCATGCGTGCTGCTCGACGGCGTGCGCCTCGGTCGGAGCGGGGTCTGACGGCAAACCCCCACGCTGCTCAACGGCTTGTGCCTTGCCCTAGCCTGCCGTAGTATGCCATTCCAGATGAATACAGAGAGAATTAGAGAAGGAGAGAGAAGATTAGGAAGCAGCTGAATTCCCTTCACTCATGACGGAATTTACGAAACCAACACAGAGATCCACAACCTACTTCACAGTTCTTGTAGTCATGATCTGGACTCTCCGTCATGGAAGATAAAAAGAGTCCCAACACGTTCAGCTCACCGACGATGGTAGCAGGAGAACATCTACTAGAATCTTTAATGTAAAGTTGGACATATATATTTTATTTATGAGCTATTAATGTAAACTAGAGGATCTTTATAAAAACTTCGTCTATGTAGTTTTCTATGTAGCTTGTTCTAAGCCAAAAAAAGGAGGGTTATGTTAAGCTTAGCAAGCCAACATAAAAATCATGCCATTTTTTCATGGAATGAAACTCAAATTAAAAGTTTCGTTGGAGCGTAATCCTCTTAGCGACGCGCCATATCGGAACCCGGGTGTGGTGGTAAATGAGCAAGGGCCAGGACATCACTTTCTTAGTGACGCGCTACGTCGGCGCCCCGGATGTAGTGGAAAATGGGCAAGGGTCTTCGCACTTTACTCGACGAGTGCGAGAGGCAAGGAAGCTAGTCGAGGAGAGTAGAATTCGTATGGGTAGTTGAAATATAGGGTCCTTAACATGTAAGTTAAGAGAGATAGTTGATACATCAATTAGGAGACGTATAGATATCTTGTGCTTTCAAGAGACTAAATGGGTGGGTCAGAAGGCAAAAGAGGTGGAGCACACTGGCTTCAAGCTGTGGTATACAGGAACAGAACGAAATAAGAATGGAGTAGGCATCTTAATCGATAAGTGCCCCAAGAGTGGAGTTGTCGACGTGAGGAGGCAGGGGGATAGGATTATTCTAGTCAAGCTAATTTTTGGTGACTTGGTTTTGAATGTTGTTAGTGCATATGCTCCACAAGTAGGGTTAGATGAGATCGCTAGGAGGCAATTTTGGGAAGATCTAGATGACATGATTAGAAGTGTGTCTATCAATGAAAAGATTTTCTTAGGAGACGATTTTAATGGTCATGTTGGTATAACCAGTGGAGGGTTTCAAAAGGTGCATGGGGGTTTTGGTTACGGTGATAGAAATCAAGAGGGAGAAAATATCTTAACACCTTCTTTAGAAAGAGACATTCTCATTTAGTTACCTTTAGCAGTAGTCAGTACTCTAACCAAATCGATTTTGTTCTTGTTAGGAGGGAGGACAAACGAGCCTGCATAGACTATAAGGTTATACGTGGAGAGTGTGTTGTCCAGCAACATAAGTTAGTAGTCTCCAACTTTCATTTTAGATTACGAGTCCGACAAGCTAAGGTCGCCAAAGCCACAAGGACGAAGTGGTGGAAACTCAAAGGAGATACTGCACAGGCGTTTAAGGAGAGGTTGGTCACAGAAGAGACGTGGGACATGGGAGAAGCGAATAGCGAAGCGAATAGTATGTGGATAGAGATGGCAACTCGCATTAGGAAGGTGGCTGCAGAGGTGCTTAGAGTGACCCAAGGGACAAGAGGAGAACCAAAAGACACATGATGGTGGAACGAGGAAGTGCAAAAGGCTATTGAGAAGAAGAAAATATGCTACAAGTACATGTATCATGATAAGAGTGATGACAACGTACAGAATTACCAAGCAGCAAAAAATAATGCAAAGAAAGCGGTGAGGCACGAGGCAAGGCATATGAGGAAATTTATCAAAAACTAAGTACAGAGGAGGGAGAGAAGGATGTCTACAAGATGGCTAAAATTCGAGAAAGGAAGATGATAGATTTCAACCAAATGCATCAAAGACGACACTAATAGACTTTTGGTGAAAGATGAGGAGATTAAGGATAGGTGGAGAGATTACTTCGACAAGTTGTTTAATCACGATAATGATGATAGTATGATTGAACTGGATGATGTTTTTGATAATACCAATAAGTGGTTTGTTCGAAGAATCCAGGAGTCGGGAGAGGCCTTAAAAAGGATGAAAGTGGGTAAGGCGTTGGGGCCTCATAACATCCCTATTGAGGTGTAGAAATATCTAGAAGTGGTGATTGTTTGGCTAACTAATATGTTCAATAGCATTTTTAGGTTGAACAAAATGCTAAACGAGTAGCGAAGGAGCACATTAGTACCAAGTTTCAAAAATAAATGAGACATTCAAAGTTATACTAATTACAGAGGGATTAAGTTCATGAGCCACACAATGAAGCTCTCGAAACGAGTGATTGAGTGTCGTTTAAGAAAAGTAACTAGCGTGACGACAAACTAATTTAGTTTTATGCCTAGGAAGTCGACCACAGAGGCGATTTTCTTGCTACGATAGTTGATGGAGAGGTATACGGAACTAAAGAAGGACATTCACATGATATTTATTAACTTAGAGAAAGCTTATGATAAAGTGCCAAGAAAGGTCATATGGTGGGCACTTCAAATAAAAATTGCCAACAAAATATATTAACCTAATTAAGGACATATACGAAAATACTGTGACTAGTGTCAGAACGTGTGGTAGTGTTATTAATGACTTTCTTATTAAGATAGGACTACACCAAGGGTCAGCGTTGAGTCTATATATTTTTGTTCTAGTGATGGACGAGGTCACACGGGACATACAAAGAGATATCCCTTAGTGTATGCTTTTCGCTGATGATGTAATGCTGGTTGATGAAAATATGATAGGTGTTGATAGGAAGGTCGAGTTGTGGAGGAAGACCTTAGAATTGAAGGGTTTTAGACTTAGTAGGACTAAAATTGAGTATATGAGGTATGATTTCAGTTATGCTAAGGCGGATGATGGAGATATTAGATTGGATTGACAAGTAGTGCCTAAGAAGGGCACGGTTCGTTATTTGGGATCGATGCTATAGTGAGATAGTGAGATTGATGAAAACATGAGCAACATGATAAGAGCGGGGTGGGTGAAATGGCGCCAAGCATTTAATATCTTGTGTGACAAAAAAGTCTCTCAAAAATTAAAGGGTAAGTTCTATAGGATGGCGATCAGACCCGCGATGCTACATGGAGCAGAATGTTAGGCGACTAAAAGACAACATATACAGAAAATGAGTGTAGCGGAGATGAGGATGTTGCGGTGAATTTGTGGTCACATAAGGCGAGATCGCATCCGCAATGATAATATACGTGATAGGGTGGGAGTAGCACCAATTGAAGAGAAGCTTGTCCAATATCGCTTGAGATGATTTGGACATCTCCAACGACGGCCTCCTGAGGCACCGGTACATAGTAGAATTTTAAGACGTACTGAAAACGTAAGAAGAGGTAGAGGTCGACCAAAACTGATATAGGAGGAAGCAGTTAAAAGAGACTTGAGGGATTGGAATATATCCAAATAATTAGCTTTGGATAGGAGCGCATAAAAGTTAGCAATCTACGTACTGGAACCATAAGAAAGTTACAGGCAGTGTTTTAGACTCTCGGCTCAGATAACAGGTTGTACAAATTAGGGTTTTAACATTATAGGTTTTATTTCAAGACTATCATCTCTTTAATCTTGAGAATGTTTCATTCCTAATCTACCTTAACTTATTTGGGATAAAAGGTTTTATTGAGTTGAGTTCAGAGGATCTTTATAAAAAAAAGTTCCGAAAGATTAGCATTCTCTAAAAAATCAACTTTAGTCAACAATTTTACATTTGAAATCTATGTTTGTAAAACGTGATGAAAGTAATATCCTCAGTACTTTTCAAGATAAATCTATTTATATAATTACAATTGTACTTTTCAAGATAAATCTATTATGATTACAATTGTACTTTTTGATATGAAAGTAATAGGTCAATTATATAATTATATGTTTGCAAAGCAACTTCTACTAGCCACCAAGGGCACAGCAGTGATGGATTTTCTGGGTTTGAAAAGCAAAGATGGATTTTCTCAACACTCACAATCGTAGTGTCGTTGAAAAAACATGCAAATATCACATCGACACACTTCCCATGTAAATACTTGCCATCTCTCTCTATTAATGCCATTGAAATCTTCGGGCAGGCGCTCATTTCACAAAACAATGACACTGAAGGCTAAAGCAAGCATACAAATACATGAGAATTATCAACTGAAATTAAACACCCCATCCTGCCATTTTGAGACAACCAGAGATCCCAAGTTTATTGATATTGACAAGACTATATGAACGAAACGTGGGAAGAAATTTATTCGCAGTCATCAGCTCAAATATCAATGTTCTCTACGTGATCCCAAGACAAATACGATCAGATAGATTTCCATAATGGGGATGCACCAGGCGCTTAGATCTTGTCAAGGGCCTGAACAACGTCATTCTTCAGGTCTTCAAAATCCTCCACTCCAACGCTGAACCTGATCAGGTTGTCCTTGATCCCATAGATGTCTCTCTGCTCCTTTGAATCCCTGTTTATGGGTTACAGCTCAAAAGTAAGCACAACTGAACGATGTCATTCGTTCTGAATGATTGTGATAAATATATAGTTCGTACCAGTAAGACATGATGGCAGGCTGATCAATTATGCTCTCACAACCCCCAAACGAAGGGGCGTGGTAAGGTATCTTGACAGAATCAATAAATTTCCTAGTTGCATCGAAGTCTCCAGCAACCTAAACATACAAGGAAATTTTAAAATTAAAACGTGTGATATTGTCAACAAATCAGTACAATTGTACAAAGACGACAAATTACCTCAAAACTGACAACACCACCAAAGCCAGTCATTTGACTCTTGGCGATGTGATGTTCTGGGTGACTTGGCAAGCCAGGATAGTAGACACGTGCAATCTAGGAATATGAAACAAGAGCTTCAGTTAAAATAACAAAAACAAGGATGGCCAGTACTTTGTACTATGAAAAAAAGGAACACAGTTTAACCACCTTTGGATGTTCCTCTAAAAACTGGGCCATCTGCAGTGCAGTATTATTCTGGCATTGTACACGGAGATGCAGTGTCTTCATGCCTCGAAGGATCAGGTAGGCAGCATTCTGATATCGCAATGCAAAGAAATGTTAGAAACAAGAAATCGGAACATTCAGCAATGGTATACAACAACAACAACAACAAAGCCTTTTGTCCCAAACAAGTTAGATAGGCTAGGAATGAAACCTCCTCAAGGTCAACATTCAGCAATGGTATATGACAGAGATAGGATGACATAGAAGAACACAAAGCATATTTGTGACTTCAAATTGCTTTTGACAGGTTCACCAATGGTGTAGAACAATGTCAATAAAGCTAAGACATTCACTACCTGGTAGATCAAACTTCTGAATATATGGTGTACCATACTAGTATATAATTTAGGAACACAAACTACAACAGCAATCATTTCATTTTGACCCATGTAGATCTTGACAATATCCAGGAGTGAAAAAGAGTGTCAGATGAAATATTACACATGTTGCAGTGAAGGGAACAGGATATTTTTGTTCTTTCCAGTTTAATTTGCTCTATGGAGGCTTGGAGGACACCACCATATGAGGTTGGTAATACAGGCAGGGCAAAAACTCCTGATATATAGCAATTTAACTTGCTAGACAGAATTAAACAATTTTGTGCGTTCAAACCATCACAAATAGAAGCTTTGTCACTACTGTGACTACCTCTTTGTGAATGCAAACAAGGTGCAAGAGATGGGACAGAAATTTCACCAGGCAAACTTACTGGGTTTAGAACACCACCAACTACATGGTGATAAATGCGGACTTTGGAAACTAGCTCATCTCTGCCACTGATACAGCCTCCAATAACCTAGACAAAAAATTTACTCTTGTTAATGCAAATCTATATCTGTAAATAGAGATAGGAAGTTTGGTCCATCAACTCACATCATTGTGCCCAGCAATGTACTTCGTTGCAGAATGAATAACTAGGTCAGCACCTAAAGTTAGTGCCTTCTGATTGATAGGGGAGGCAAAGGTACTATCAATACAGAGCAATGCTCCCTTGCTATGGCACATATTTGAGACAAGCTCAATATCAATGCATCTGAGAAATGGATTAGTAGGAGTCTCGGTGAAAAATAGAGATACCTGAACATAGATCATTAACAAGTTAGGCTATTTGTTGATAAATAGATTTATGCCAACATTTGAGTTGAAGGAAATGGAAAATATCACACTCACATTGTTATTATCCAGTGCGTTTTGGAGAGCATCCATGTCAGCAGGTCTAATAACAGTCATCTGGACATCAAGTGTATCACAAGATAAGCAACACATGATAATCATTGCTATACAAACAGATGCAACAAAGAATCCTTGCAATATTTCCAGTTAGTATCGTGCAGATCATGATTATTTAGTATAGACAAGACATCTAAAATCCTGGATCTTGAATGTGTCTGCATTCCTGCATCATGTGAAATCCTTCTGCAAGTATCCTATGATGTTGCAGTACATTTTAGGCTTTTACAAATGGCTTGCAAGCCACATGCCCTGACAGCAATTACAGAATCAAGTATTACTGTGCAATAGTACTACTATGAATGTCTCCTATTGGCTCTCGCAGAACTAACTAGACTGCATAGTGCATACAGATTATGTAACTATATTACTGAAACAACAACAAGAGCATAAAGATAGCATATATTACCGAAATCCCCCTCTTAGGGAGCTCAGTCTCCATGTAAATTCTCGTCTTGCGGTAGCAATCTGTGGTGGTCACAATGTGCCCACCCGCTGGGACAAGTGCGCTTAGCATAGCGACACTTGCATACATCCCTGACGCCACAAAGACAGTGGACTCAGCTTTCTCCAGTGCACTGCAGCATCAAAACTCACAACTATCAAAATCCCCATCCAATGCAACCAACAAAGCATCAAACATTTCCACAAACAAGAAGCAGAATATAGACTTCACCTCATCTTCTTCTCCAATGCCTCTGTGGTCGGGTTCCCATACCTCCCGTACTCGAAGCTAGCATGCCTCCCCTCCTAACGAAAAGTAAAATTGGGATTTCCACAGCAAATCTATCAAATCTGACAACCGTTACGCATAATATTCATAAAAGGCAGATCTTTCAAACCTTGAAGTCGATTAGCTCCTGCGAGTTGTTGAACCAGTAGGCAGAGGTGTTCACTACTGGCGTGGTGATCGCGTCGGTGGCGATCCTTCTGCCCAGCCTCTCGCCTATTTCAGATCAAAGCAGCATACGGGTCAAAAACAAGAACATGGCCGTAAGAAATAGTGCTAGATCTGGCGGGCAAGAGGCGAGCGAGCGGGCTACCTGCGTGGACGGCGAGGCTGGCGTCGGAGCCGAGCAGGGCGCGCTCGGCCAGTGCGGCGGCGGATGGCTGCGCGAACTTGGCGTTGGGGATGGCGCCAACCTCGGCCGCCGCCGCCGCGGAGGCGGCGGCAGATGCGGCCGCGGCGTGGGAGGGGACGCCGCGGGCGCGGCCGCCGCCGCCGGAGTGGGAGGGGCCGGCGGGGCGGTCGGACCACGCGGCGGCGACGATCTGCGCGACGCCGATGTTGCTGCAGTTGCGGCGGGCCTTGGTGCTGAGCTGGCGGACGAAGTTGGGCGGGAAGCGGAGGATGGTGGCGGAGGCGAGGGCGCCGCCGGAGTCGGCGGCGAAGGACGCCGGGGAGGCGAGGGAGACGGTGGCCATGGGGAGCTAGGATTTGGGTGGGGGAGGGGGCGCTCGGTCGCTCGCGGCGGCTTCGGCCGTGGTTGGGTGGGTAGGTGGCGCTCGTGTGTCCGTCCCAAAGGGGGAGCGTCTTATTTGAAGGGAATGGCGAGCCTATTATTTGTAGGGAATTCAGGTCGATGGCTTCCCTCGGCTAGGTAAAGTCGTAAGTGCACGTTTATGGTTGTGATCAACGTGGCTGAAAAGCCCGTGGTTTATGACTGAAAATACTGTAGTTGGCTGAAAAAAACACTGTAGCTGACAGAGTCTTATTTTGCATAATTAAATTTAAAAAAATTTAAAAATATGTTAGCCCATTACGTATAATACAAACGAATACGGGAAAAAAAGAACCGGCAAAAAAGCTCAACAAAAAGCCAAAATTTCAAAAAAAGACGAAACTTGTTAATAGTGCCAAATAAGCCTCCACCACTGCAGCATCAGCCACAATGATCGCAGCCTATAGTTACATACATCAAGAGAAAAAGAACGTGATTTATTTGGTACCGATCATTTCAATTTTAGGTAAGTCATAAGTGCGTGTTTATTGTTACATGCACCAAGAGAAAAACGAACGTGATTTATTTGGTACCGATCGTTTCAGTTTTAGGTAAATCATAAGTGCACGTTTATCGTTACATGCACCAAGAGATTTCTAGCAAATTCCTTTATTATTTACAAGGTTCTTTTTGTTATGAATGAATTTCACATGAAATAGTTTATTCCTACAGAAAATCAGAAAATATTTTCATGTTTCAAATGGGTCTGAGCTCCTCTCACCTTTAGATTCGGCAAGCGTCCCCCCTACACTCGGTTTGTCATATGGATAGTGTTTTTCTGTAGTATTATATAAACAGTGCTCAACAATTAAACGTGTTAGATGGCAACAAAGTATAACTAAATATATATAGTTTTTTCTCAAAAGATATATACATATATAATTCTATTTGAATTATGAATGCATACATCAATAGAAATTTGAAACCGGTCGTACACAATCCCAAACGATGCATAGAAATGTTGTGGGTAATTTTGGTTGGTAGTTGCACCCTTCAGCGTACTAAATTTGATCGCCCCTAAAAGAAAACCTTACTAAAATTGATGCTTATTAGATTTTGGCTATATAAACCAAAATTAGTTGACGCTCAGCTCGTGTCCCTAATTTTAGTCTACGACGTTTACATCAAAAACTTAGCTTTTATTTCCTTGCTAAAAAGTTCTTCTAAACTAAGGGTTTTTTCATATTAGCTACAGTTGATAGCTTTTAATTAAAAATAAATAGTAATAACTGAAAAAAGTAGCATTTAGAAGAACAGTGTAAGCGGTAGGGAAAATAAGGAGTGAGATGAGTGATATGCGTGATACGTCCACGACCCACTGACTTATCTCTAAAGTGAGAGAAATGAAAAGAGTGAAGAAGCTGTTTTGGGGAATCAAATGTTTAAATTGATTTCTATATTCTCAACTAAAAGTAAAAGCTAATAAGAGGAGTGATATGTGTGATACGTATACGACCCATGACTTATCTCTAAAGTGAGAGAAATGAAAAGCGTGAAGAAGCTGTTTTAGGAAATCAGATGTTTAAATTGATTTCTATATTTTCAAGTAAAAGTAAAAGCTAATATAAACTTGACCGTATGTAATTGGCTAAAGTGTTTTCTAGTCTGTACTTTAGCAGCCAGGGTAGGCAGCGCATTTGGTCGAAAACAAACATATAGGCTTCTGGTGACGTTTGCAGGAGGCGTAGGTTGGTGATGTAGCAATAAGAGCCACTAGAATGAAAACAATCGGATCCAATTGATTGGCTAGTGGACTAAAACTGCATGAACACGACCTGGCGGCTTCAGGCTTTCTACATCGAGTCTATGCACCATGGTGGCAAAACAATAGCAGAGCAGAGGTTTAGATCTGTTTGTTTAGATTTTTTTATCTGGTTTATAAGTAAAAAAATCAAAGTCTAAATAAAGAGGTGACTTTTTTATTCAACTTATAAAAAGCTTAAGCTATTTTAAGCTTAAAAGCCAAAAGCCATAAGAGAAATATTTTTTTTTGTTTTTGCGGAATAGAATATCTCTTTGCCACTCAAGTTCACTAAAATACCCACCAAGTGTCATTCATATATAACTCCAAATCTTTTCATTTTTCTCCTTTTTCTGCTTCCCACTCCATTTTCTTTTCCCCTTCGGCTCCCTCTCCCAAGCAACTCGCCCGATACCGTCGTTCTCCCCCCGCGACGCTATGCCGCCGTCCCACTCCCATCGACGCTGTCCCCATGCCCCAACTCTGCCGGCCTCCCTCTTCCCCGCGCCTGAGCCGCCGGCCTCCCTCTTCCCCGCACCCACCGTCACCGGCATCCCTCGTCCCCGCGCCCGCCACTGCCATCCTCTCTCAGCCCCGACAACCTCACCGTCCCCTCCTCCCTCGACACTGGCGCTACCTCCTCCCCCCAGACGGTGTCATCTCCTACCCTAGATGGCGCCACCTCCTTCCCCAGACGGCACCGCCTCCTCCCCTCAAACGGTGTTGTCTCCTACCCTAGATGGCGCCTCCTCCCTCGATGCCGACGCCGCCTCCTCCCCTACCTCCCCAACTCCGCCATTGCCTCCTCCCCTAGATGGTGTCGCCTTCTCCCCCCAGACGGCGTAGATATTTCAATTTTATTTTGCATTTTGATTTTGTATGAACATTTGAATTGTTGTTCAGGTTTGATGAATATTAGAATTGATTTTGTATGAACATTAGAATTCATCATAACACATAGAAAGCTTATGCCTATCAGGTCGTAACTCCTTGATGAATTGAGACTTTTTATATTTAGTTCTGATAATTGCTATGTGTTCTTCGATATCATGCTCTAACTCAAGAACAATGGTATGTAAACCTATCTTAGCTAATTCGAATAAGGGTATTTTGGACATTACATGCTTTACAATGATAAGCTAGCCTAACAAAAGCCAGACTGTCAAACAGGTTGGCTTGGCTTAAAATGGACTGTTTTTAAACAGCACAATTGTATGTAAACCTTTCTTAGCTAATTCGAATAAGGGTATTTTGGACATTACATGCTTTACAATGTAAGTCAGCCCAACAAAATCTAGACTGTCAAACAAGTTGGCTTGGCTTAAAATGGACTGTTTTTAAAGCTGTTTAAACTAAAAAGCTAGCTTTAAGTTATAACCTACAAAGTCTAACCTTAAATAAGCAAGGCCTTAGATAGTCAGGGCACACTGATTTTTGTTTGATCCGCCTCCACCTTAGCGTGGAATTGACTGCTCCTAGTTGGCTGTACTTTACAAGGGTTTAATGTGTTTCCAAAGTAAAAAACATTTATTTACTAAATTTTTTAGATCGTGATCGACGATCCACATCCACCCGCTGTATTACGGGGGCCGAGGTTCAGGACGAGGACATACCTCTGAATGATGCACCTGGTCCACGTGATTTTCTTTCGAAGTTTGCTTGGACCTACCAAGTCGCTCAACCAATGGGCCCACGCCTACACATGCACAGTCACACACAAAAAGGCGTGAAGTGGACAACACGAAATGTCGTTTTCCCCACACATCCTTGTCGGCTGACTCGGATTAAATCATTTTGGTCCCCCTGTTTCTCTCCTATTACAAGCGAATACTCCAAACCAAAAACTGCACTCAAAACACTATGTGAAGTTGACTAATTTAAGTGGCAGCAGCCTCAGAGTTAATTAATCGCTCACTTTCGCGAGAAATTCATAGGAATTTCGTATAAATTTTGTGGGATTAATGCAGACATTCAGTTAAGTTTAAGAGCCAAAACAAAATGTGGGGATCGATTCGATTCTACCAGGACGTACGACATTAGTCTTTTGACGCACAACTGTAGGCCGACATCAGAGGCGTACGGCTACCAATGACTAAATGGGACGGTCGGAGAGAGGGTCCAGCAAGCACTGCGGCGGCATGAACCAGACCACAAATGGTGATTAGCTTGGGAGCGCGTAACCTTATCAACAACGTCGGCTTGCAGGATAACGACACTGAACCCACCGAATCACCGATGCTTGTATGCGGATTCAGACTATGCAAATTCAAACCATATATATAATATACTAGGCTAGAATCACACTAATATACACAACAGTAACATTAATATAATATCATCTATACAAATGAATAATTAAAAAATATATAATATTATTTAATTACCTGTCAGAGTTTACATTTCGTGTGCCTCACAGGACTTAATACTAATAAAGAAACCTGCGACGGAAAACTAAAAAATAACTCTGGCGGAAAAATATAACTCATCTTAAGCCACAAGCAATCAACTGAAAGTTGCTTGACCTAGCGCTTAATCTCCTACGTAGAACTTCTCTTCAAAGAGTGGTGAATATTCCTCTATTTCAACAACTAAGCTGTGTTGATAACAAGGATGAGTACATAGAGTACTCAACAAGTTGATTATGTATAATGCAATTTATAGATACAAAGCTTGTACAAAGGATATGGCTAATTTGGCTTATTTTGCAAAAATCTAAATTTAACTTGTAAATACAATAAATAGATCGAAAACATAATTTAAATAAAACAAGTAATAATATCCTACATAGCCCATCCATCAATTTCATATTACTTTTCCTTCCTAGGTTTTTGGTTATGAAAATCTAACTATTGTGTGAAATTCATGAGCACGTCCATGACCACAAACATGGCTATTCGAATAGATCAATTAAACACTCTACATAGATTGTACAACTTTTTCCACATAATATGGTTAACTCATCCTGTCGGCTGATTACACGTTTTCCTTAGGCATGTGACTAAGATGATCATGATTAAGCCTTTTAGAAACTCCACCCCAATATAAACCCCTCCCAATGATCTTGATCCTCTCCATCCCCACCCTGATCACATAGCACTAATGTGGTAAACAAGGGGACTCATCGTTGGATTTGTAAACGATATACTCAATCCATATGACGCAACCCTCATAAACAATTACACCCTTCACCCAATCTATCTTACAACCTGAAGAGTCAATATCAAAACTCAGTAACTTATTGAGCTAGGTCTATCCCATACCGGACATGTGATTGTACGATTGTGGCCCAGTTCAATGATGTACAAAGTTAAGTCCTTAACTGACCAAACCGATGCTAGCCAAGTTCTCTAACTATTCCACAAATTCACCAACTTTCCACAAACCATAGGCACACAGTTCTTTCAATCACCCTAGTCTAAACTATTTATCCACCCTTGATATTAAAGCACAACACATGCTATTAATGATAACACATAATGCACAAAATTATTCACAAAGTGATTCCATATATCATCAATCAAATTAATTTGATATTCCAAAATGATGTTCCATAATTCCTAGCATAGATAAGCATTCTAACCAACCCACATTGGTTACAAAATTAATGAACAACGGATAATAACTATCCTAGGGTGACAAAGGATCATATCAAACAAATGGCACGGTGGATAAATAGCAAATGAGACAATAACTATCTTTAGTGTAATTTTAACAAAAAAAAGCAATACAATAAGTATTTTTAGTGTAATTTTAACAAAAAAAAAAGCAATGCATGTAATTTAAATGCAAAATAATTTTTTTTGTAAAAACTGCGTTCAACATGATCGAAGTTGCACAACTTGCCTTCGATGAAGTCTTCATCTTAAACTACTTCTCCTTTCTCAACGAACGATTGCGAGGCATCAAATTCTACTCGTACAAAGAGAAAGTCCAAATAAAAACCAAGAACTAATAACAAACAAACTCAAAAAGGTTAAATAAAATTCACCACAAATATGTCTTGATTTTAGATGAATTTAGAGGCTTAGACGGACTCAATTAGAGTCCATATGAGAGAGAACAGGTTATTGGAAGTTGGATCAGCGTAGAAAATTAAGAAAAAGAAAAGAGAGAATTGAGAGACCGACAAGTGGGACTCACAGAATATTCTAGAATCTTTTCTCTTTTTTTTTCAGAAATTCCCAAAATTCAATGGAGACTAATAGGTTAGACCCACATGTCATTAAATCGGTCCACGGTGAACTTAGTTAACCAAACCGATCTAGGTTAGGCTGACGCAAGCAAACACATGGTAGACATGAAAGCAACATGTGTTAAGGTGGCAGTAGCACGGCTATGACTAGGCACTGATGTGGTAGTACACGAGGGTGTCCATGTGGCCAGATCAACAGCAGCGGTAAATCGACGTCGACAACGGTGAATGACGACAAGCAGTGGATCGACGACATTTGCTCTAGCTTCCTCAAGCTACGACGAACTCATCTACCGGCTCGGATCTAGCAGTGGAGGTCAGTGTGATGGTTGGCAGCGAGAAGGGTGGCGGCATTGCTCAACTCAACGGTGTGATGGCGATGCAGGCTCCAGCAAGGCTTAGCGATATGCGCAATTTTTTGGGAGCAAGGCGACACTACTCGACCGAGCGCAAAGACTAATGTTCAACGAAGATGGCCGATGGCAAGGTTTTGGTTGCAGAACAAATCGGGTGCACGACAACAGTGAGTTCTAGCAAAAATCTGACAAATCGGGTGCAGGCAAGGGTGCAGGGATGAAGTACTCGACAAAACGATGTATTCAATGAAGTCAATGGCTTACTGGCAACGACGCAATTGCTCAACGGAGCTCAGCGACGAGGCGACAGCTTTGGGCTTTGATTCGACGACATGATGCGATTTTGGGCGACGGCTAAGGCTTAGCTAGGTGCAGAGCGACTCAGTGTGCAGAAAACAAGGGTCGTTGCCCCTATTTATGCACAGAGAGGCAAAGGGCGAATTGCAGTGCAGAAAGGGCACGGCGGTGTTGCAATGCCTGGCTTGAACACACGAGGGAGATGAAGCTGACAAGCGAGCCGCACACGCCAGCGATGACGGGCGATCGCGGGACGTGACGGGGAGGTAGGCTGGGCCGAGGCGACAAGCGTGGGATTGGGTTGGGCCGAAGAGAGAAATAGATTTGGGCCGCAGGAAAGAATTGGCCCACAAACAAAATCCAGATTTTAAATTGATTTCTCAATTAAGAAATCCCAATACATTCAAATAAACCACGAAAAATAGTAAATAACTCCAGAAAGATCTAAAAAAATTCCATAAAATACTTTGAGACACCATGAACTCAAATAAAATATTTTAGCAATATTTGATATTTCATTTTCCCAGATTAATTCCCAAACAATTATTTAAGCTTTATTTCTTGGAAGGAAAATCTTGGAAAATCAACTAAAGCAAATTTTAATTTGAAAATTTGTGAAAACTATGGAAATTGGGTTGTTACAACGCTTCTACGCCCACAACAAACAACAAGAAATTGTTTTTGATGTATTCGTTGAACACATACACCTATCATGCAAAAGGCTTGCAAAAAAACGGCCTTGACGATCTGCTAATGGCCACAAAATATTTAGGTTGAAGTGACCGTGGATTCTGCGGATCTTGTCGTGACTGTATGTGTAGGTCCGTCCACAAGTGTGCCTTCAACAATTCCCCGTGGCGCCAATCATTTTCACCGAGAGGAAGAGAAACGATGGGTCTCCCTATGCCTTTTTATCATTGAAATGCCCGCACTGGGTGCGAGCAATTTGTCGGAGCACATGAGCGGACAGAGCTGTTTCGTTTCTCTGGAAAAAAAAAAGTTTCTCTGGATTGCATGAGGATGTGTTGGGCACAAAGCTGCTCTTTAAAGTGCGGTGATTTGTGAAAATTTTATTATTTTATAACCGAACGGGAGGATATGAGCGTTTTTTTTGCTTTGTCTTATGATCGCGGTTTGTGACTTTTAGACTGTTTGTGAGAGAGTACAAAGTAATAGAAACTTGTGTATGATTTTGCTTTATATAAATGAAGCCGGTACAGTATGTACTATAATTAACTCGTAGATCCTGTCTTAAAAGGATACTTCATTTAAAAACTAGTTAATACAGAAAAACCAAAAAGTAATTTTTTTAAAACTAAGAAGAGAATTTCCTATGTGGTCTCTGGAGCAGAAGGGGACGCGCATCCCATACACACCGTACCGCATGCAGCGGCACAGGTGTTCGACCGCGGAGCTCAAAAGATCTCATGGAACGCAAATACGTGTTTCTTCATTGTATGCTCTGTTAAATAACAAGATCCTAGGGACGAAACCTAGCGGATGGGAATAAGGCTATAAATGAATCGAACTCGAACGAGTTTAGTTTTTCAGATTGAGCTCAGTAGAAACTCAAGCCGAGCTCAAGTTGGGATACGAGCCTAGACCTGAGTTTGAGCTCGGCAACTCGTTGAAGTTCGACAACAATTAAAATAATTTATTATGCAATATATTTCAACAATAAGAAATTTTGAGTTCGAGCTTGGCTCAAATAAACTCGATAACAGTTAAAATAATTCAAACATACACTAATTTTCAACAATAAGAAAAGCTCGGCTCGAGTAAGTTCGGTAAGAGTTAATATGTATCATTATTTAAGTTTGAATCTTGGCTCGTGAACTATTCGAGCTCGGCTCGGTGAAGCTCGTGAGTTTGAGATCAAGCTCGAGTTCGGCTCGTTTAAAATTCGAGTCGAGTTCGAATCGAGTCTAAAATGAACCGAACATGAATAGCTCGTAAGTTTTGAGCTTTTTTGACAGCCTTAGATGGGAACGGATACACTGGTTTCAACACCCCAATCTATTGGTTTGTCCTTAACCAAAAGATTTGTTTTGATATTCTTTTTGCGGCGGTTCCACCACGTATTGTGGGATAGTCTACCGCAAGAAGGGGAACAAATCAAAGCTAGTTTTGGCACTGTTTGACATCGTATTTACAGAAATAGCAGTATGCACAACGTATTGACAAAAATGCCATTTTTGCCGGGCAGCAACGCCCGCGAGGCGACGTATGGTATTATCGCCGACGGCAGGCGCCTGTCGCCCAGGCACCAGGTGGCAGGCCGCCTGTCGCCAAGCCTAATTAGTCGGCCTAATTATCTGTTTAATTTTTTTCGATTTGGTGTTTGTTTGAATTTTTAAATATATCAAATGAGCTCAAAAAATTACAAAAATTTATGTATAGCCTCATGACACAACATTCCTCATAGTACACTTTTTGGGAAATTTTATCCATGGTGAATGTTGCTAAAATATTCATACAATTTTTACAATTTTATGAGTTTTTACTTATAGCAAACATGCTCCAAAAATTATGAAATTTTATGTGAAACCTTCTGATGTAGTAGTAGTTATTATGTAATTTTTTAGAATTTTATATAGTCCGAATTAGCCACGTTTGTTTTGATTAACTTAATGATGATTTTAACCAATATGAATGTATGAATATGTGTCGGGAAATAACAATTGGCTGAGCCTGTTGCCAGCACCCCGGCGGCAGGTAATTAGGCCAGCTAATTAGCAAGCCTAATTACCTACCTAATTTTTTCAATTTAATATTTGTTTGAATTTGTAAATATATCAAATGAGCTCAAAAAAATTACAAAAATTTATATATAGTCTCCTGACATAACATTCCTCGTAGTGTAATTTTTGAGGAATTTTATCCATGGTGAATATTGCTCAAAAATTCGTAACATTTTGATATTTTAAGAGTTTTTACATATAGGAAATGAGCTCCAAATATTACGAAATTTTATGGATAGTCTCCTGATATAGTAATAGTTATTATGCATTTTTTTTGAAATTTTATGCAGTCTACATTAGCCACGTTTATTCATGATAATTTTATTGTAATTATCGGCCCGTGGTGCTATCATTTTATATTAATTCAGTCCTCCTTTGAAGTGCATGATCTCTGTTCTTCTCACATATGTCGGCCCATTGCTGCTATCTTTTCTTTTCCACTGTGTGCTTCACACAAATGTCAGTCTGCCCGTGTCGTCCCGCCTCACGCACTGCCTCATTCGCACTGATGTCGTTATGTCTGTGCCGTCCACCCTCGTCTGCTCCTTCGTCTGCACATTTGTTAGTGTTGGCATGCTGTCCCCCCTCGCCGAAAGTGTTGCACATCAACAAGGAGTTCTTAATTTGCGGGTTGAGTGCACCGGGTTCGCTTTACGCTCTACTATAAATATGAATCTGTCGTAGTTGGTCATCGGTCATCTTAGTCACTCATCGCTCACGGAAAGACTAGTAATTTTTTTTTGAATTGGTAGTCAAATTGTCAGTAATTAATGAATTATTCATATGTAGTTACATGCATGTAATTATGTTTGTTGTAACGCTTGCTGCGGATCTGGTTGTTGTGGCTTCAGGTAGTCGCAGACATGGAACACTTGGTAATGTTCTACGGCGATGGTTTTGTACGGGCTGGACCCAATGGGTTGGACCTATCAACATGCCAATACAAAGTGCTCAAGACCGAGAGACTCGGCATCATGAATATTCATGAGCTATTAAGCTGCATCCAAAGAGAGTTCGCCATGGAGGCAATGGCGATGAAAGTTGCTATCGAGGGGATCACTTGCACCAATGGCGTGTCGGAGCTTGTGAAGGTGAATGGCATTATAACATGGAGGCAGTACATGCAAATTGCCTCTCAGCCTGAGGTGGCCATTTACGGGAGGCCGATGGTGAACCTAAATTTCACACACCGGGAATCTGAAAACGTTGATGAGCCTAGCCCCTCGACACCCGGGGAACCACAAGTGGAGCTTCAAGATGATACCACTCAATGTGTTGTATCGGAAGGTACAGTCGCCCCTGATTTCGTGAGGAATGAGGGGGCAGGCATGTAGTGGTCAGCTCTAAATGAAAAATTATTTCTTTTTGATAAAATGCTAAAATCAAAAGTTTTATAAGTGGTTTAGAGCAGATTTTTATTTTTCATATCTCTTATTATGCTCTAAATCTGAGGTAGATGCAATTATGACTTTTAATCCTCAGATATTAATCCATACTGACAATTTCTCTTAGATTTATTGCATATTTGTAAGTCAGTTTTTCATATAGCTCTTAAAGGCCACTTGACATACATAAACTTGAAATGATCCAAATGCTACAAATGGTCTTATATACAAGTGGTATCATATCAAGTAGCATTATATCAAGTGGTATCAAATACCAAACTAAGAAAACTTCAAAAGTCTTCAAAGAGCTCCTATGAGTAAGATTATTTGAATGCAATTGGTCATTTTCATCTAGTTTCATATTCCTTCATGACCATATTAAGTTAAATTAGTTGACATCATGCTCCTCATTTCTTAAGAATCAATGATATGCTCTTAATTGCTATCAAGCTCCTCGTAATAGAAATCTCCTTTAATGGCTTAACTTGTATTCTTCCCTTGTTTTTACAATAATCAATGCTATTTTGTGATAATTGCCTCTTTTTGGTGCTTAATGCCAAATGGGGGAGAAATTTATGATAATAGCTTTGAATATTGGAGAAATTTGTGATAGTAGCTTTGAATTCTTTGAGAATTTGTGACAATAGCTTTATTGTTAATGGGGGAGAAATAATGAAGTGCTAATGCCAATAGGGGAGAAATGTGATAATATATTTGTTAGGGGAGAAATTAATTGAATAATGCCAAATGGGGAGGATAATGTCAAATGGGGAGAAATTATTTTTTTTAAATCTACATGTTGAATATTGCTTTCACCTTCTCTTATGCACTCAATTTTACAGCATTTGGTCATTTTCATCTAAATGCTATTATCATAAATGGATTTGTTATCAGTCACCAAAAAAGGGGAGATTGAAAGATCAAGCTCCAATTAAGTTGGTTAAAGGGGAGATAGAAAGATCAAGCTCTGATTAAGTTGGTTTTGGTGTTAATGACAAATACCATAATGTTAATGACAAATGCCATAATGAGACTTTGGTGATAATGATAAATGTATATATGAGACTATTATGATTGTTTAAGTATATTACAACTTAGTCTCATTTGGATGGAAAGGCGAAATCAAAGAGGTATGCATTCGAAATCACTTTTTCATATTCTAATGCATTCCTTAGATCTAAAATATAGATGAACTCCTCGATTAGTCCAAAATGAACACGTGCATATGTCTTCATTATATATACTTGTATGCACACATTTAAGGGGGGGTTATCTATATGTTTTGGAGTTTCATAAGTATTGATCCATGCTTCTTTAATATGTATATTTAGGATCTTTACTTTGAAATACATTCTTAAGTATATATAGCTTGTGTAGTTCATATATACTCATGTGCAATCAGGTTGTCACCTAACTTCTCTATTATGTGTTAATGGTTGAATGATTAATGACAACTGGATAAGTAAGCTTTGTCTAAATCTTATCTTAGAGTATATAATTGTTGTATCTTAAGAATAAGGGATTGATGTCATGGCATATAGGTGAGAGATTTCGCCATGTGTCAAATCAGCACCTTAAAGTTGTGTGATCATATTGTGCTATGGTATGAGGGTGCAAAATATTCAATCAGGGACTCCTCAGAAGGTAAGCATCAAGGATTATAACCAATTGAATTTTTTTGTTTAGTAATGCCTTTTCTGACTCATGATTCTCCTTTTGATTTCTATAGCCTTGTCCCCTTCCGAGATAATGGAAAGGGTGAAGGCAATCTATGAAGGGGCTTAGCAAAAGGAAGGAGTTCCTTTGATCCTGAAAGTTACCTCCCCAAAGGACTAGATCAAGAGACTCACAGTAATCAATGATATATATAACCAAAGACACACTTTTGATCATTGCATTCTTATACTCAACACATGCAGATGATCCGAGCAAATGGCTCTCAGCCAAAGAAGGGCTCAGAAGAAATCGTACTGATCATGAAGAAATGCCAACTTGTGAAGAATTCGTATGGGGTGGTAGGGTCTTCTCACACCCCTCTGATCACTCAAGCATTCAAAGAGAAGGAGAAGATCCTTTCAGAGGTAGGTTTCTATTATGACTATGAGAACTTCTCTTATAAGCCTACTCTTTCTCTTATTTGAAGAATAGACAAATTACACCACAAGAATATATTTCTTGGACGAAGGCTTTCACGGCTGAGCTTGTTGTTGGTAGTGAGACAACGAGAGCGAGCCGGAGCTACTAGTCAGATGGATTGATGTTGCAGGACCGGTGGTGGAAGTAGGCTCATCAGTCGTGAGCACCG
This sequence comes from Dendrocalamus sinicus, assembly GCA_036346575.1. Taxonomy (NCBI): domain Eukaryota; kingdom Viridiplantae; phylum Streptophyta; class Magnoliopsida; order Poales; family Poaceae; genus Dendrocalamus; species Dendrocalamus sinicus. The sequence goes on along the minus strand of CM070648.1, from coordinate 32,543,949 downwards.
AGGTGGCCAAGATCGAATAATTTCAAATCCCGATGACCACCATCAAGACATCCTTAGTGCCAATGGAGAAAAAAATACTCCAGTAGTCGAGGAAGTCCCTCTGATGAGGTCCAGGTAGTCGGAGAGATGATCTCCGACTGCCCCAAGAACGAACTAGCAAAGGACGCCAGTCCTAGTGATTTTGCCAAGTAGTCACCACATCACTGGTTTTTGGCTGACATGGCAGCGCACTCATCCACCATGTCATCTAGCTTGTGCATGTCACCACGCAGAAAAATTCCACCCTACTATTGAACATAATTAAATAGAATAAATAAAACCACCTTACTAGTTCATCAACTCTATTTAATTAGTTTAGTTGCCAGCACCACCGTCCACCGCCTTGCTGCCGCTTTCCTCCACCTTGGTAGCACCAACCATATCTTGAACCGCATGAACGACTTGCCAGCGGTCGAGCCGAGCAGGAAGATGTTGATGAAGATGGACGTCGACAATAGCCATGGCACCAACGACACCCCACACATCTTGGGCACCCGCGCCTTGGGCACGCACACCTACAGGTATATAGCCACCATGAAGCACGCCGGCACCGTCGTCATGTATGCCTTCCAACTGTAACATCCTGAAGTTTTAAATTTGGAAATATGAATTTGTTGAATTGTTTTTGCAACGAATTTTATTTGAATTTGGAGTTTATGGGATTTTTTTTCTGAAAAATTTGATGAAGGTTCCAAAAGGAAGAAACAAACATGTTTAATACTACAAAGTTAGAATTTAAAATAAGAATATGAAAAGATGATCCAGAAAAGGAGGAGAGGAAATTTGGCTTAAAATGCAAAACCCTAACTCTATAAATAATGGTATGGATAACAAGGAAGTAAATACATTAAAAGTACTAACAAATATGCATATACATGTATATAAATATATATATATATACACACAGATGTATAAATAAGTATATATGCATATAATAAAATATAACCTCTACAAAATATATGTTAGAAAGACAGTACAGAAATTTAAAGGAGTAAGGAAGGGAACAAATAAAATCAGAAATATAAATATATATATATGTATACATATGAAAAACAAATGCATAAAACAAAAGAAAAAATAATAAAATAGCACACCGGGCCGGCCATCGCCCCGGCCCAGCTCTCTCTCTCTCTCCACGCGCGGTCAGCGCGCTCACGCGGCCCAGCCAACGCGCCCACGGCCCAGCTGCCCGCGCGCACGTCCGCTCCCACTGGCGGGTGGACCGCTCCCTCGCGCGCGCCGTCTCTCTGGCCAGCGGGACCCACTCCCCAGGCTTGTCTCCCCCTGTCTTTTTCCCCCGCGCATTCTCCACCGTCCGAGCTCAGGTCAAAAGCCGGGTGACCCGGGGGAGGGCACGAGCGACGTGCGGGCGCAGCCCCGTACCGCGCAACCTCACCCCGCCGCCCGCTGTTGCCGCTGACGCGCCGCCTGCCACGGCCATACCCCGACCGCGCCGCTATCCCGAACGTGCGCACGATCCTCCGCCTTAATTGCCCAACTTTAGTCGCCTATAAAACCGGGGAGTTCCTCAACTAGATCGCCGCACCTTCCTCTGCATATACCCGAAAGCAATTGGGTTTTAAACCCATAAAACCCCGCCGGCGAGCCCCTCCATCCCCGGCTCCGGCGACACCCAATCCACCGAATCACGCCATTAGCATTCAATTCCCGCGCCAGAACCATCTTCGGGACCCCATAGAGCCATCCAAGACCTCGCTTGAGCTTCCCATCGCCCGTACCTCGCCGGCGCCGAGGCTCATCCCCAAGTCGCCGCCGCCGCACGCCACAGGCTCACCTCGGTACCTCCCCGGCCAAACCGCCGCCATGGGTGAGTTCCTCCTGACCCCCGTATACTCATGCGCCGTCCAATTTTTCTTTCCTCCCACCACGCCGTCGTTGCACCATGGCTACCCGCCTCCGGCCGCCGAGCCTTGCCACCGGCCTACCTCGTCGCCGACCTGAGCAGCGCCGCCCCCTTCACCGTCTTCCTCACCTTCCCCTCAATGCGTTTTGCAGGTTCCCAGCAGCTCCCCGACCGCCCCTTGCCGGCGCCACCGTCAGCCATGACCGCCCGAGCTGCCTCCCCTGTTTCGGGTTCCCTGCCACCCATTACCCCTTAGAAAATGCCGTGCCTCCGGTGTCAGCTGAGCGCTCCCGTCCACTTGGTTAGGTGAGCAAATGCCTAAGCCCCTTGCCCCGCCTCAGGTCTTGGGTTCGAACCCACTGACCGCACTTTTTTCTTTAATTTGTATATTTCACTTTTTGTGCCCCCTTTTAATTAGTAAAAATTATGGAAAAACTTGGGGATAATCTAGATAATGTAATAAATTTAATTAGGAAATAAAAGAGGTTATGTAAGATTTAAATTTGGATTAGTTCATATAGGATTAAATAATATGGATTGAGCAATAATCTACAAGACTAAATTTTAATAGGGCACAGATAAAGAAAAGTGCCTTTAGTTAAAATATCCAAGTTTAAATAAAGATTATAATAATATATAGATACTAAAATGTAATAGCACTAGGTCATCAAGCATCAAAATAAGCTCACGGACATATATATACACTAAAGTAAATATGTAACCAATAACATGAGTAAATAGGGTCGCATAAAATGATATATGCCAAGTTTTACTCAAATAGCTAAGTTTAAACTAAAACTAGAATTAAAAGTATAATAGTAACCAAAGTATAGATAAAATAATAATGGTGCCATTAACTAAATTTTAATACTAGATTTAATAAATAACAATGATGAACATGAAATAGCAAGGTGTGGCCCATATAACTAGATACAAATTCAAGTTAAAACAGGCTTAGTGAAAATTGAGGCTACATAAAATGTCACCCCATAAAATGCTATACACCTAGACTCTAAAATTAAGTTGGTAAGCCAAAATGCCCTAAAGAGTAACGCTCGACAAAATAATACCTACTCGTAAGTCCCTCCTAACTCATGAAACTTCCTTGATAAATATAAAAATAATAAAAGAAACTGCTGATAAAAGATCGATCCATCATTTTCTACCACCGGCTTTGCCTCAAATCCCCCAAATCACCGATTAACTCATAATAAAACAAAAATTGAGTTTATTCGGATTATTTTGAATCTTTTGAGTTATTTGCTTTCGTTTGGACTCAGTCGTTGTCGCGTAATTAGAAATTGGGAGTCGTGAAGATTCAGTGGATTCAGCAAGATTAAGCTTGAAGTGAAGATAAAGATCAGAAGCTCAAGAGAAACCATCGTGTGAGCTCAAGTCCGCGGTAAACCGCGCCAGGCGATTCGATACTTTGATCATGTTGAACATACGTTTTCTGCAAATTACTTTGATTTAAATTATCAAATTGCATGCTGTTATTTTATATGCAAATACATGTTCAATTTAAGATTCTAGTTACATGCCCATTGTTTGCCTTGAATAATATTACACCTCCTTTGGAATACTTGAATTGTGAACCTTGTCACCCTAGCAAAATTATAGTAGTAACATTTTGAAAACAAGTCCCTTATTATACGCCCTGCTTAGTATTGCATAAATATCCAGGGCGCTGAAATGCCCCAAGCAACATTGTCATTTTTAATCATGAGAAACTGGTTTGGGCAGTCATGGTGGGAATAACTGGTATGTTTTGACATGATTATTTTATACTCCCCAAAAATCCTAACTTGCTTAAATATCTGAGCGGATGGTTTGGGGGCTGGTATGTGGTGCGATGGGAGCACAAATTATGGAGTGTGGTAGAACCGCTCAGATACCCTTAAGGACTGAATCTTGTCATGACCTCCTATGTAAAACAGTACAACCACAAGTCTGCAAAATACAACTTGGCTTAGTAGATTTACCGGACCCTGAAAGTCATCCTTCCAGGAGGAGGTGTGGGGTAGTGCAAGTGGTTGTCTGTGTGACGGCTTGAATGGGACACTCGCAGAGGGTGAAGTTCTGCTGTGGCGGGCTAGCAAGGGGGTGGTCAGCTGCTAGACGTTCAGAAGGAGAACATCACGCACAACGTATGGGACCCACCGCAAGTGGGAGTGACCCATAGGGTGAAATGATGGAAGGGGCGAGGTACTTTGAACGGTTACTGTGATGGTCTGCTCAACCACATGACTAAGGAATCGTGTGGGGCAACGAGTTGATTGTCTCTTGTGATGAAAGTGTACAAACTCTGCAGAGTCAAAACTATTCGAATAGCCGTGCCCACGGTCAAGGGTGGACATGGGAACTTAACTAGATATAGTTCTATTTAAAAAACTTTGTGGGTGGGAATGGAAATGTGAAGGGCAAAGGACTGCCCTGGTTTGGAATTGTCCTGGGTGTCGTCCCAGTGATAAGTTCAGCGTTTATAATGCTGAAAAATAAGCATATGGTGCAGATGCCATATATGGTGAACGAAAAATCTGTATCACTATTAATGATATTGCATTCTTTTCACATATTATGATTTGGCTCAAACTGCTAAGTCTCAGGATATTTCTATTTAATGTATTTCAAATGCAATTTTTGGCAAATAAAATAACCCGAGCCTTCCTTTGACTAGCCATACATGTTATATGTTTGCATTCTGTGTATTGGCTCGTGGAGCACGGGGTTGGAGTGCTCACACTCGCTTTTGCGACAAAATTCAGTATCAGGAATCAAATCACCTCGCCTCGGCAACAAGATTGGACAAGTCGCGCGAAAAGATGAAGATGTCAAGGGCTAGGTCGCGCACCTCCAGTTGGCTGCCTGTGGGCATGTCCTGAAGGTCCCACCTGTGTGCTTCGTTCTTCTGCTGCTGCAATTTGTTGATTTCGGCCTAATCGGCCCATGAGTAAGTCTATTATTTTAATTACGCTTCCGCATGATATGTATTTTGATATTCATTACTGTAATTGTGAGCACTATCTACTGATCCAGGGAATAGTACAGTAAAATCACAGTGGATTCCGGATGGTAAAATCTGGGGCCCTACACCAACCCTCAGCGCTAAGCCCCCAGTACGCCGCCGTCACAATAGACGACGCAATGATCATGGCGAGGCAAAATGCAAGCTTGTTTCGGTCAGTGTTGGACGTCTCCTCGAAGACGTAGTACCAGCCACTACTACAAAAAGGGTCATCCTGGACACCTCAGTATAGACAGTTCAACACAAACCGTCAGTGATAAAGTTACCACAGATGATTTTACAACATGGACCATCTATGTTCACCGCGATGGAAAGAACTGTCTGTGATGACCTACTTTCTACAGATGGTTTTTATTCTGAAGCGATGGACGAGCAGCGCCACGGCCACAACATGAAGATGAAGAGCATGGAGATGGACAGTAGGTTGGAGAGGATGTAGAGGTCGATGAAGAAGGTGATCACGGTCGTCACCAAGAGCATGACGATGATGGCGTACACCAGTGTGCCAAACCTCGGGTGCACCTACACGAGGCACAGCGGCAGCATGTGCATCCACGCGATGTGAGTGAGGTACCGGGCCTGCCTGACGGCGCTGATGAGAAGCACGGTGGTCATGCCCTTGAGAGTGTCAAAGGCGACGATGTACGTGGTTCTTGAGCTTGGAGAAGCTCGCCGGTGAGTGCATTGTTCGACAAGTGCAAAGAACTAAGGTTCTTAAGATACCCCAGCTCCAATGATATGCCATCGGTGAGGTCGTTCACCTGCAAGAATAGCGTATAAAGATTCTACATCTTCCTGAGCTCCGGCGGGATCTCCCTGAAGAGCCTATAATTCACGGTGTCGAGCCAGACGAGCTCTGTCAGGTTCCCTAGCTCCCACAGGACCCCGCTAGAGTAACTATTGTAATACCCTATGTACAACTCTTTGAGGTTTGTCAGGTTCCCCAACTCCAACAGGATCTTGTCAGAGAGCTCATTCTTGGAGATGGTGAAGTACTATAGCCGCCCTCACTGCTCATACTCTGGAGGGATCTTGCCTGAGCAGGGTAGGCAGGGCGATGCTAGAGACAGTAGCGACGTAGGAGGCCAGCATCGAGCGCATGGACAGGTCGGTGCCGAAATGGAGAGAGGAAAGAGATGGAGAGAAGAGAGGCTGCTGAAATGGAAAAAGCACGTGGGGCAGAGAGAAGAAATGGAGAGAGGGTAGAGGCTACATGGCAAAAAAAAGTGACGTGGTGGCCATGTGGGTAGAAAATCAATGATGTGCCAGTCTTCGTGCCAAAACTTCCACTGAAACAAGCCTTAAGAGTGGAAAGTAGACGGTTTTGATACTTGAAGGGTGTTGGATATCTGGTTTTGCATTTAAGGGTTAAAATCTAGACAGCCAATAGAGTTCAAAAGTGTAAAATAGATTTATTCCTTATTGTAAGCATGATTAGTACTAATTATCATAATGTATGATTTGAACTAATTAAATATGATTAACACTCGGTTGGTCCACTGACCATTCTGTTTGCCCATGGTAACCGAAACAGACTCACCAGCTCATCAGTCATCACTCCCCCTCTCTGCTGAGAAACGAAGACCGAAACGAGAATCAACAGGGATGCTCACTGTGAGGCTTCTAGCATTCTTCTACATACATAGCACAAACACTACAACTCAAGTCAATTGTCCGTCTCTCTAGTCCCTACCTCCTTCCCTGCCAAGGGGTTCGTTCATGCCCTTGATTCCCGGGAAAGAAGGTAGATCGAGGGTAACTAACTCTTCTGAAAAATCTATATCCCAGCTCGTTTTCTTCTAAGGCACAAAGCCAGCGGCTTCCCTCCCTTCCGTGGTTTAGGTCCTGATGGCTGCTGCTTCATTGTCGTCACCGTTGTCGCCTTGTCTACAAAAGCACCGAATTCAAGTTGACCAAAATACACAAAATTCTTGTTCTTAGGCTGCGAGGCTGCCAAGTTAGAATTGAGGGCAACCGAAACTGGCAACCCAGACGTACAAATATAAATCAATGAGCCAAACATGACAAGATCAGAAGAACTCTGAAGGTAAGAAAAACCAAATCATATATATCTCAGTACCAAACCAATCTTTTCAACCATATGGCAGAGAAATTACATCTAGAATTCCATCAACACAGAAGAGCAATCCTGACGATAGTATAATTCATACTAGAATTTCAATATTGTCGCCTAGGTGGTCTCGATTCAGCTACTGTAACACGGATCTGTCTGCCATCCAGGTCCTGCAGAATAGTAATGAACTCATTTAGCACACACTAAAAAGAACAATACTGTCAAAGGCACAAGACTCTAAGCAAACAGCTGGAATGAGTGAAGAACTCACAGTGCCATCGAGATTTGATACGGCGTTCTCAACCTCTTCGGTGGAACCATATGTAACAAAACCAAACCCCCTTGATCTGCCGCTCTCCCTGTCATAGATGACCCTGGCTTCCAAGACCTTCCCTTGCTCATTAAACAGGTTTGCAAGTGCTGAGTTGTCAATGCCCCAAGAAAGGTTACCCACATAGACCCTGTTGGCCGCACCCCTGGGTGCTCTTGGTGAGGATTGCTCCCTGGGTGGTGCTGGCCCTGAGTTCACCCTCAAAGTTCTCCCATCAAGAATCTGTTTATGGAGATGGGGTCAGCCAATTAGTCAAGCATACAACTCCAGAACCCAGTATAGGGTTGTGACAATTAAGTCCAGCAACACACTAACAAAGAGTCTATCTAAACTAAAAATACTACTTAAGAAGAAACTAAAGTTTTGAAATGCAGGTTCAAGTAGAAATGGGCAACCTCAACTAACCAGTACAGTATCTATTGAAAACATGACAACCACAGCTTGTGAACTATAGAGAATGAAATAGGATCGTACAACATTTCTAGCCGCTGGCCCATCTACCAACATGGAACATACAAGTGTACAGTGCTTTAAAAGCACGCATACTCACATAGCCATTGAATTGCTCAACAGCCGCCTCAACTTCTTTGACAGTAGACATGGTCACGAACCCAAATCCACGGCTTCTTCCGGTCAATTTATCATAGATGACCTGTGAAAATACAGCACGATACAGTTTAGCATGCTACAATTTTGAGAAAATAAATCATAACTGAATATAAAACTAATAATTGGCAAGCGAGTGTTAACTTGTGCGCAAGGCACAGCATATCGATATCAACTTATGAGCACCTTATTGTGTTCTTAGCCATCTTTATTGACCAGCACAATGAACATTACTTCGATTTCGTTGGCAGAACTTGCATAAATATGTCACAGGCTAGTTTTATCACTGTCTCAGCCCAATGGAGCAAAAGGGATACTTGATGACTGAAAAACCCCAACCTTTTTCCCTTAGGTACCCGCATAATCATCGATGCAACCTCATGAACTCAATGTTAAATATAATATGTAACCAAATGGATTACTCTACCGCCACATCACCAAGCCATTTCGGACCCCCACTATCCCCGAAGTAGGGAGAACAAATCGCACAAATCAGTACCCGGAATGCAAAGAGGGGACCAAGAAACGGGGCTGTTTAATGCATATACCTCGACCATCTCGACGGAGCCGGCCTGCTCGAAGAGCCCAGCGAGTTGGGCGCTGTCGACGCTGAAGGGGAGGTTGCCGACGAACACCCTCAGGTCCTCGGAGAACTCGGCTTCGGAGTCTTCCCCACCGGACGACTCCGCGCCCTCCGCCTCGACCTCCGACGACACGGCCACCGCCACGGGCACGAGTGGGTGCCTCCAGCCCGCCGCGGCCACGAGGGCGCGGAGCTGCCGCAGCCTCGAGGGGAAGGAGGCGACTGGGACGGGCTTGGAGGAGGAGGAGAGGGAGAGGAACTGGGGGGAGAGGGGGGTGGAGAAGAGCGTGGCCGCCATGGGTGGGAATGGGGACAGGAAGGATTGGGATTAGGGTTTGGGGGATAAGGCGGGTGGTGGCCTCGCCTCGCTTTTGTTGGGGTCGGAGGCGAATGCAGTAAGTGAGGGGTAGGAAGGGGCGAGTTATATGCAAGAGCGGATAATTTCGGTCCAATCTATCAGGATAAGTAGGTATAATATAGCACTATTTATATCTGATTCTAACTCAAAAAAATATGAAATAACATACAAAATATATAATATCCATTCGTATATATACGTATGTCAAGTGATATGAAAAATTCTGTTGTAACTTCACTTAAGAACAAGAAAATATATAGACGGATTGTCACATCTAAACAGACAGAGAATATTGAGTGCTCTTCCTTTGACATCTCGATGATTAGTCTCTCCGTGTTCGCTCTAATTGCACATTACTATCCAATATCATATGTAGGGGTGCAAAAGAAGTAGATAATTTTCATTCGATCAACCGTCCAAAGATTTATGGAACGAATACGGAATAGAAAAATAAGTATTTGGTATTATCTGTGTCTGACTCTAACTCTAAAAAAAATACAAAGTAGGGTACAAGATTAGTGATATTCATCCATATCCACTCTAACTGCTTAATTATATAGGGTTCTTTTTTCTTTCTAGTGTAATGGGCTGCCCAACAGCTAAGGTCCATGAAATGCATATTTTGTTTTCACCAGTGAGAAATTGGCCACATTGTTCAGCTAGTTATTAGTTTTGATTTCTTTCAGTAATCACCTTTCTTTGTATTAATAAGCCATAGTTCAAAAGAACATGATCATTTTATAGTACATACCCTCTCTAGTTGTAAATACATGAAAATCACATGGGTAGATTTATCTTGAAAAATACTTTTTTAATATTATAATTTTACTAGGTTTTATAAATATACTACAATAAAAAAATAGTGGTAAAAGTTGTGTTTTGGAGTCCGTATCGATGTCCAAAACAACATGTATTTATGACCGAAGACATGTTTGTACCAACAGATGAAAGTGTGTCCAGTGAAAACCACCTAAAAGTTGAAAAAATCCATTAAAACCATCTCTTTGAAGTTTTCAAAAATTCCAAAAAAATATCATATGTAGGGAAAGAGATGTTATCTAAGCATGAAAAATTTCGGGATCAAATTCAGCCTCATTTGAAACGGTCAAATTCTATTTATATAAAATTTGTCTTTTTTATATCTTGCAAACGATGTTGATTTTGATCCCAAAAGTTTGCATGCTTAGAGAACATTCTCTCCCCTACATGTGGTATTTGTTTTGGAAAATTTTGAAAAGTTTGAAGACATGATTCCTATTGATTTTTAACTTTTGGGTGGTTTTTACCGTATATATCCTCACCAACATGCGCCATGCAATCAACAATATAAGTGTATATTTATTTATTCTGAAAAAGTATATATCTTTTGTTTGTTTTTTGTTGCTAAGAAACTAAAATCGTGACACCTATTTTACTTAAATAAGTGGTCTTACCACCTCTCGTCTCCACAAGAAAGGATGGCAATGGCCCATTCTCTGGCGACATATAGGAAATTCTTCTATTAGGAGATGAGTATAGGGAAATTTTGTCCTTGTCACCATATATGCAGATGGGGACATGAATGCTTCCCCATCTATTCCATGTTATACCCCGATAGACACTCATGTACGTGTAAACTGATACATCTAAATGTCTAAAATTGGTATTTTCTCCCTAGCATAATATAGTTTTGCATAATATATAATATATAACCTATCTAGGGGAATATATCTAGTGCTAATAGACTTTCCAGTGCTAACATGCTAAAACTTCTTCAGAGCCATCTGATCTACTCCGTACGACTTGATCTGCCTCAACTCACTTATGCAATTTCGCGAAAACCTCCTACCAGTTCCCAATCTTCTCCCCGCCGTCTGAACTTTCTTCACCCCGCACCTCCACCGCCTCCTCCTCGCCGTTGCGCCCGCACAAGCAGGGAAGCCATGAACTGCCTCCAAAACCTGCTCAAGTAAGTGAGGGGAGTGAGGCGTCTTCTCCTTTCTACTCGCGAAACGTTCCCCCTGTTCCGTCTGTGGATTTGGCATGGTTGATTTTGCTCAGGGAGCCTCCAATCGTGGGATCGAGATCGATGAGGCGGCCCTCGCCGCTCAATCTGGTGAGCTCTCGGATCCATCCGTGCCATGTTTTTTTTTTTTTTTTGCATTTCCATGGATCGGGTTCGCCGATTTGGTCGTTTTGGATATTAGGCCATGGTTCGTGACGGGAATCGCCGATCCAATACTATCAAAACTGTAAGCACTACCTCCACTTGTGTCCTCTTCGATGCAATTTCGATTGTAATTTTCGTCCTGGGCGGATTAGGTAGTGGCGTAGTGCTTTCCTCCGAGGGTAGGGATTTTAATGGCTGAAAGAAGATTGGGAGCCGGTAGAGGGTTTTTCACGAAATTGCATAAGTGAGTTGGGGCATCCCACCTTCCTAGATCTGAGCTGTACGGAGCAGATCGGATGGCTCTGGAGAAGTTTTAGCATGTTAGCACTGAAAAGCATGTTAACACTAGATATATTCCCCCTATCTAGTATTATTCTACCGTCTCGTGTATTAATAAATTTGCATATTTCTACATAAAAATAAAACATATGATAAAATTTGTGAAATTACCTTAATTTTTTGAATTTAAGTTGTTATTAGGTCTATCCCTCGCAAAATCCCCAATGAAGATAGGGACGAAAGAAAAGTTACCCCAATAGCTAAATAATGAATGGAATAGGAGGGCATTCTTAAGGGGAAATGCCCTGTGGCCTTGTTGCCATCCCTATCCACCAGTGCCAATGCCCCTGTGGTAGGTCTACTCAAGTTTCATTTCCTTTTTCGGTGGAATTTAAGGGTCTATTCTTTTTAATTTTGGCTTATGTTTTTAGCTGCGTCTTATAGTTTTTAGGCTATTTGTGAGAGAAAGTACAGAGTAATAGAAACTCACGTGCGATTTTGGCCGATATAAATGAAGTCGCTATAGTGTGTATAACAATCAACTTATAAACTTTATCTTGAAAAGATACTTCATTTAAACGCTAGTTACTGTAGAAAAATTAAAAAACAGTTTTTACAAACCGGAAAAGAAGAGGCCTAAGACTCGTACTAGAAGGTTGCCTCCTAGTTAGGCATCTTCAATTTGAGTAATTCAAAGCAGTTTCGTCAATTACTTGAAAAACCTAACTTATGAACAGTTATAATGTATTTAAGATTCATACTAGAAATTTTTTTGATTGGCCTACCTTTTTAGTACTATTTGGAATACTGTGGTCATCATGGCGTTTAGTCGTTTTAGTCCAATGTGTTGGTCTTCATGGCGTTTAGTACAATGTGTTTTCTCCGTTCTAAATATTGTGGTATATTTCTTGCAAGCGCGCAGATAGACAAGTACATGTGTAAAATTTTCGGATTTTTTTAGTGCTATTATGCCACGCTATACCTCAATCCGAACGGTATAGTATCTAGCCAGCGTCTCTCCTCCTTCACCTTCTTCTCTACCACTTCCCTCCCCTTCCTCTCTCTTCTCAGAATCACCCTCATCGTCTTCTTTGGTATCAGCCCAGCTCTACGCTCCTCCTCCTCCGCCTCCCCCTGCCCCCTCCACCACATGCGGTCGGTGGCGCCGTCACCGCCTCGCCATGCAGCCCCCAACCACTCCCCACCGCACTGCCCCGCCCAACCTAATTGCTATAGCCGCCGTTGCCACAGCCCTCCAGCTCCGCCCATCGCTCTCCTACCTCTCCCATTGCCCCCACCGCCTCCCCCGACCTCCTTCTATGTCGGGGGGAAGGGTTATAGCATCCTGATTTTCAGAGTCTTTTTGAAGTTTTTAAAATAAAAATAACTATTTGTCCTTTTCTGGAATTAATTAAAGCTTAAATAGAATTTTTATTAGTTAAAATGATTTAATATGACTAAGTTAAACTTTAACATTTGATGAAAGTATTTTACTTTGGTTCCATGTGCTTCAAGAATTTTTTTTGATTTTATTTGGGTTTATTTGCTATTTTTCTAGAGCCCATTTTAGTTCTTTCCAATTTATGAAATTGGGAAATCCTAAAAATAAAAAAACCCTTTCGGCCCATTCAGCCTCAGTCTTTCGATTCCCCCCACCCACCTACCACGTGTCGGCCATCCACCAGCCGTTCACCCGCACACCTCGTCTGAGCCATTCGATCCTTTCTGTGCCACATGTCACCCATCAGCAAGCTCGTGCACTGATCATCTTCGTCCTCGAGCGGGACTCCGTCTTCGTCACCACCACAATGTCGTGTTGGAGACCTCGGCGTCTGGGCCATGTTCATCTGGGAGTCCGCGCCCATGCTCTCCTCAGAGACCATGGCGTCCGTGCCATAAATAGCACCCGGGCGTCTCGCTTTCTGCACCTTACTGCTACCGCCGTCAAGCCACCTGTCTTCGGCGTCACGCATGAGTTCGTCATCGCCATCGTCTTCCACTTTGGTCACCGCTTGTCTTCTCGTCGCCAACCGCTTCTTAGTGTTCGCCACTCAGCCAGCTGCCACTCGTCATCCGTCGCCGATGAGTTCCAGCGCCACCTTGCCTCGCCGCCCATTCATCCTTTCCAGCCAGCCATTGTCGTTCCCTTGGTTCATGCATCACCCTCGTCACACTGCACCGCGCCCGTGTGTCATTTTGTCTCCTCGATGAATGGAGTTCACGATGCACCTAGACTCTGACGCATGGGACCCACCAATCAGCCGCATTATTCCGTGAACTCATGAGCCAATCGAGCCGAATTAGCAGCCACGCAAGCTTGCCACATCAGCTTACCTTGCCACCTGGCCGCCATGTCAACAAGCTGAGTCGCCGTGCACTTTTCCATGAGCCGAGTCTACCGTAGACCAGTCATTCCATGCACCGGCTCCAATTGACCCGATTCTTTTTCCTAAATTCATATAAAATTGAACTCTATATTTTGATTCTAGTTTTGAAGTTTTTGGAGTTCATTTGTATTTTATTTTGATTTTTATATGTGCTTCATTTTGGTTTCTCTCTCGAAGGAGCTGAAGTAAGATTTTGAAGATCAAGAGTCACTAACTGAGTAAGACTAAGGCAAGTCATATTTTTTGATCATGTTGAACCAAGTTTTCAAAACTATTATGTATAATTTTGGTTTAAATTATCATGCATCGCTATTACATTATAAAACCTTTGTATTGGTAGTTAATAATCTATTTGATTAATTTCTTCTTGATAATTTAAATGCTATGAGTTCATTGTCACTATAGGATGGGTATTTATCTAGTGATACAATACTAGTTGTCACATGGGTGATCCGAGCTTAGGGAGGAGTCTATTTTTGCAAAAAAAAAATACTAGAGGGCTAAGATTAAAAATAAACGTTGCTATCGGATCATATGTGTGAACATTCGGCTGTTCCATTATGTGTACCATTCAGAGGTAGGTTTCTTAATGGGTTAAAACCCAACCCAACTCATATAAGACAAAGTTAACTTTCGACTCTAACCCAATCCATGAAACATTTTTCACAACCCCGCCCAACCCGAACCACCTTCTACTTAAACCCAACCCAAACCACCTTGCACTTAAACCCAACCCAACCCGAACCCATGGGTTCAACCCACTTTCCAACCCATTTACCAACCTTTCACTTATTTATAAAACTTTGGTATTTAAAATTTCAACCTCACGTTCCCACTATAAAAGCTTTATGAAATCAATTAAAATTTATTGAAAATGATTCTATGTGTAGGGGAGCTACTCTATACAAATTGATAGGGCTAGACGCACATACGGGTCTCACATATTTTTATAGGAAGTTTTCGTAAAACTTCAGTATTTGAAATTTCAACCTCATGTTCACACTATAAAAGGTTTATGAAATCGATTGAAGTTTGTTGCATATAGAAGAGCTACTCTATGCAAATTGGCAGGGCTAGGGGCACAAGTGGCTCTTACATGCTTATATAGAAAGCTTTCCTAAAACTTCGGCATTTGAAATTTTAACATCGCGTTCATGCTACAAAAGTTTTAGAAAATTGATTGAAATTTGTTACAAATGGTTTTGTATGTAGGAGAGTTATCCTGTGCAAATTAGTAGGGTCAGACGCACACATGGCCCCACATGCTTTTATAAGAATTTTTCGTAAAACTTCGGTATTTCAAATTTTAATCTCATGTTCACACCATAAAAGCTTCTCGAAATCAATTAAAATTTGTTGAAGATGATTCTGTGTATAGGGGAGCTAATCTATGCAAATTAGCAGGGCTAGGTACACACGTGGGCCCCATATGTTTTTATAAGAAGTTTCATAACACTTCAGTATTTGGAATTTCAACCTCGCGTTCACACTACAAAAGTTTTACGAAATCGATTGAAATTTGTTGCAAATGATTTTGCATGTAGGGGAGCTACTTTGTGTAAATTGGCAGGGCTGGCGCACATGTGGGCCCATATGCTTTTATTAGAAATTTTTGTAAAACTTTTATATTTAGATATATTTAGAATTTCAACATAAAATTAATTAAATTTTATTGGAAATGATTCTGTGTGTAGGGTAGTTATTCTATGCAAATTAACAGGGTAGACGCACACGTGGACCCCACATATTTTTATAGGAAGTTTTTGCAAAACTTCGGTATTTAGAATTTCAACATCACGTTCACATTACAAAAGTTTTATGAAATCGATTGAAGTTTGTTGCAAATGATTCTGTGTGTATGGAGCTACTCTGTGTAAATTAGCAATCACATATGTACATGTGGCTCTCATATGTTTTTTAGGAAACTATAACTGAGTATAGTAGTTCAAATCCATAGATAATCGAAGTGCCACCTATTAGGCCATGTCACGGGTTGAATCCATCCACAACCCAACCTCAATCCGAAATTTCTAGATTTACCCTATCCCAATCCAACTCTTTTTATAAGGTAACTAACCCAACTGGTTCGCTCTTTCAACCCATTATCACTCATCCAAAATCAACCCGATTACAAGACTCCTATTTAACCTATTTGAACTAACCCATTAGCACTACACGCCCCTTCTTTGGGTAGGTCTTTGAACGTACTCTTGAAGCAGCGGGCGGCCTCGCTCTAAGAGCAGTAACCGCCGCCTGCTTCCCGACGGGTGGACGGCCCGGGCCGTGTGCCCTACGCATGGCAGGCCACCATGCTCCATATGGTGTGTACTACTTCATGGCTTCTATGATGATTTGTCCAAGGCCGTAGAATGGTGGGTTTGGACGGCAGCCGAATTTAAATTGGAATCTTAGGGTGTGTTTGGTTTGGAGTCAGGTAAGGATGGAATGAATCCATCCCTGTTTTTAAGGATGGAATTGTCCCCATCCCCTATTGTCCCTGGAACCAAACACACTATTGGAGGCAGGTAGCGAGGAAGAGGCACGAGCCCATCCCCTCATTTTTGAGGACAGGGTCATCCTCAATTTAGGGGAATATTCCCGGGATATTCCCCAAAGGGGATGGACTCTGTCCCTGCTGATTCCAATCCAAACAGGCTCAAATCTGGGATCGCCCCGTCCCATCCCCTATTGTCCCTGGAACCAAACACACCCTTAGTTGTCTAAAACATCCAGTATTTGGAGATCCTACTTTGCATTGGTTGGGCCCATCTAGGTAATCTTAACTTTGATGTTCCGCTCGTTTCAATTTCTGGCTTTTAATTCATTATTTTCTTTATTTTGTATTTTTTTGGTTTTGTATTTTTGGTTTTCTTTTTTCTCTATATTTCTTCGTATTGTTCGTGATAGATTAATCTGTTTTTCTATTTTTAAATTTTTTAAATTTGATTACGTCAAGTAAACCACCATCAGTTAAAGTAAAAAAATAAACCAGTTATAGTAAAAAGCTATAAGTCATCGCCAAAGTTGGAACACTTGACGAGTTAAAGATTATTTTACTTTTTAGTCTTTTACATAATGTTGGATGCTACGTAAAATTTTGCCTCCTTAGTACAAAGCAGGTTTAGGCCCTTTGGGACGCTCTAACGAACTGAGCTAATAGGCCAGTTGTGAAAGCATGTCCTATTTTTCGTTACATAAGTCATTATAACAGCCTCGAATTCCTGAAAAGATACCAGACTTAAATCAAATTGATTGCCGGTAGCTTATTCGTCACGCGATAATGTGGACAATTGTGACACATGATAAGAGCAGGTACAATAAAACTTAGTCAGCAGGCTATAGTAAATATAATATCAACCAAATCTTACGTGGCAGAGAGAGAAAGGAAGAGAGAGAAGAAAACTAGCTACTAAATTACAGCTAGCTATAGCACGTAAAAATATGCATTTCACGCTTTTACATGTGGGGTCAAATAGTTATTGTAATAGCTACTTTATTGTACGAACTATTTTTTGAAAGCTATAGATGAAATGGACAAATGTTATAACCACTAGTTGTCTATACTATTGTACTTGCTCTAATACCAAGCCACGGATACGACAAACTTGACCGTGTCTCAACCAATACCCATTCGCAGCTGGACACTCCTAAATATCGAACCAAACAACAATAGGCCGACGCTCTCATGTCGTCAAGGGCTCACTAGGAACGTAGAAACTCATTACATTATTCAGACCATCAGCCTTGACAGAACTAATCCATGTAAATCCCATTTGAAAAACGATCAGCCATGTCATCATCAACGACAGCGTTCATCTGGGTAAGTCCCGGACAGAAGAGACAGCGCTCATCTGGGTAAATCCCGTACAAAAGAATGTTCAGCTTTACCATAGCCCAAATGGTCAAATTGAATGGACACTTACAGGTCAAAATCTAACACTGGCACATTGCATTTACATACAGACTAGCAGAAACATAACGGATCACAATACAACAGCTGTCCCGCTACTGCGCCTATTTCAAAGAGAGACTGAAATATTTGACCGAGGCGAAGTACGGCAGCAACGGTCTGCAATTCCAGGAATAGTTCCTTTTAGCCTCAAACAAACTCTGCAATAGCAGCGAATTGTGTATGCTCCTGCACCTTCCTGGTTAATAAGGATAAAGAAAAGACTCCAAAGACAAAAAGAACTCAAAACTTGATAAGAATCTGGATCCTGTAAACTTAAGAACCTCTATGTACAACCTGAAAAGGTTGGGACTGCAGCTGCATTGTCATCCATGCACTTCAGGCAAAATCCGGCATACAGTTTATCCGGCACGATAACACATAATCACAAGTTTGTAACTTGCAAATACTTATTTGAGCATCAGAGCAGCACATGCATATTGGGTCAAAGGGTATAGTAAGATGATGTGAACGCCTATGGCATGCTAAGGCATTAATGATCTAAATCAACAAAAGCAAAAGCTTCCAAGTAACTATAGATTATGATCCTAAAATTCCAAAGTGCAGCTAACAGGATAATACTTCAGAACATTATGCCAACATTGGTTTATAGGTAAACTAGACTTCATGCTAGCACATTTTGTGCTCATTGAGGATATTCAGGATTCCAAAATGTAAGTTGTGGTGGTACAGTTAACTCGGGAGAACTATTTGCAGATAGGAACAAGTATTGGTATACGTGATCTCAGGTGAACTATTTCCAATAATGGCAATTATGTGTATCATTGATGAAGCAATCCACATCTTTCAAACAAGGGCAAGTAGCATCTTCCTAGTTTTTGGATGGTGAATAGGGAACCAAGTCTTTCAACACAAACTGCTAAGCTGAAGCAGGTTTCACGAGAACAAATACACGCAGCTCGAATATGACCTTCCAATACATAGGTTCAGAACAATTACGGCAGGGCTTCAAACACTGGCCCAGAGGAAAATGTAAATAAATGCAGTATGTGAGGGAAATCAGATGGTCTATGGCACATCCAGACATGTCCTCTTAAGCAAAGCTTCCAGGTTGGGACATGCTCTTGGTCATCTGGTTTGGGTAAGGGCTCCAATAAGCAGGCTCCCAACTTCATTTGTCTTGGCTGTTTTAAGGGAGGGAGGGGCGGGGGGCAAAGGTGAAAAGAACAGGTTCATCAGAAGATAGCTGAGCTGGGTTAAATGCGTTTAAAAGGCAGAGATGAGGTAAGAAGCAAGTATTGATCACGTAATCATTCTGTACATGTCAAGACAAGGTGGAGGAACCATACCTGTCGTATTCAAAATCTAAATCCTAATAACCATGTCGCTTCCCATAGGAAATAGAACTAGGACCAGATAACCTGATAAAAATTATTTTCAATTAGGAACTGCTAAGTAAAGGAAAACATATATGAAATAAAAGATCAATTAAATATTAAGTAGACTTGGTGTACACAAAAGTTGGCACCAATTGATTTCTAGGGAGCATGATATACCAAGGTAATGAAACATTAAAATTTACTATAATGAATTATGAATTTATGATCATCACAGCGAAATATCTATAATGGTGACTAAAAAATACAGCCATCCTTACCCACTGCTCCCAGAACGACCACTGTACCCACTGTAAGCCCCATAGCCTCCTCTAGAGACCTAGAGAAAGTTTCAGTTTATGTTATGAAATAAAAATCTTGACATGAAGCTGTCGGCAGGATTAGCAAAGAATACAAAGTGAAGGGGAAGCTATACCTGGGAGCTGCCATAATTTGCATAACTGTCAACAGGAACCATATCGTCCGATGGACGATATCCACTTGAATATGGATAATCATGCCCAGCAGGCTTAGTGTCTCTGCCTAGATACTTTGGCCCATCAGGAACACTAGCAGGCAAAGGATGGTAAGGAATCGCAGGTGGAAAACTTGACAAAGCACCCTCTCTTTCAAAAAAATTGGCTTTCAGTCTTGTAGTTATTTGCACAAGAGCATGTCTTGCAACATCAATGTCTCCACTGATCTGTTGTACAGGCAAATTACAATGGTGAATATTTGTTGCTGTGACAGGCTCATAAAAAGAAATAATATTAAAAGTCGAAATTGCTACCTGAACCATCTCTTCATCTTCAGCTGCTACTTTTGGAACATTCTCCTTTGAAAGGATACGTATGTTTGCTCTTGATGTTCTCCTTATCTCAGTAATGATTGAACCACCTTTGCCGATCAGGCACCCAATACGTGATGTTGACACCAACAAGCGTGTTGTATATGATGGCTCCCCCGATTCTGCATCAGTTTTCTCACTGCATCTTGGCTGTAAATGAACTGCAGCATTAATTGTTGGAGAGACAGGATCTTCAAAGAACTGCACGGCAAAAAGAAGCAGAATTGATCAGGCTATATAACTAGATATAAGAATGGAAGCTTACTTAACAAGAACCAAACGAGAAAAAAAAAACCTCCTTTGCCGAAACTGTAATTATGCAGTCATCTTCAGCACTTGAACTATCCACTTTGATAAAAGCTCCAGATTCCTGCCTAATCTGTCTGATAACCCCACCACCCTTTCCAATTACACCTCCCACATTCGACGCAGCACAAAGCAGACGCAAGCTAAACTCCTTTGCAGACCTCTCCTCCCTTCGTGGTTGGTATATAGAAGGCCAATCTCCTGCCACATCACCTTTGTATCCTCCATAAGGACTAATCATAGGAGTAATCCCTACAACTGGTGCTGTAGATGAACTACCAAGGTGGGAGCCCACTGGGTAAGGTTGGGTCAAGCTGGACACAAGAAGATGCTGTGACCTAGATGGGTTGTCATGGAGCCGAGATGACACTTGAAGAAGAGCTTTTCTGACAACTATCTGATCCCCAGATATCTAGTTCCAAAAAGATGAAAGCATTATCAATATTGACAATTTCGCAGACGACAATGCAAAACCATCCAGTATAAGATTTTTTATTTGGGGTACAAGTGGACAACCCCATTTCCATTTAGCTGAGAATCAAAAACATCGTTCTTACAGCCAAGAACCATAAGAAATAAATAACGAACTGCAACTAAAGAAAACAGTTAAAAAAGTTTGCTGTAGACATCTAGTAAAGCTGCAGATACCACCTGTACTATACAAAAGACAGAATAGATACACATATGCCTATAGTAGTACAACATGTACATGTAATGCACAAAATAGATGGAAAAAAATGACCATTGACCAACCTGGAGTAGTTCATCACCACTAATGGCACATGCAGGGATATGTTCATTACTAAGCACACGTATTTGTGCACCAGTGTCGCTGCGGATTCCCTGGATGATATGCCCACCTTTCCCAATAATGCATCCAATCTGATCTGATGGCACAAGCAAGCGAACAGTAACTTGGGCTAAACCTTCTTCATTTTCTTCATTCCCAGGACCATCATCAGTGGCAAGCTTCTCATGAACTCTAAAGAGAGCATCTTGAGCAGGGCAAACCTTATCTTCAGTATCTTCGAGGGTATTAGTTTCCCTGCTTGAGCTAAATATTGTGATGACTCGCTCATCGCAGCCAGGGACACTCTCACCAATCCTTATCTTTGCTTGAGTATCGGCCCTCAACTGCTTTGCAATTTCTCCACCCCTCCCAATGATACTCCCTATTTTTCTAGAAGGGCAGAGGTAGCGATAGACAGCATCATCTGGACCAGGAGCATAGGTATCATCACCAGGATTTCTTCTCTTGCTACCTCCATTTTCAGCATAATCAGAGTTTCGCTTTCCATGACTGTTTCGGTGTCCAGGCCCAACCATTATCTAGAAACAGAGACAAAATAGTCAACAACACAGAATATAGCATCAAATAAATGCAAACTTCAACAACGATCTGTCATGCCAATAATAGCAGGCATGTCATGTCCCTTCGCCATTACGTTTAAGAAAAGCTTTTCCACCTGAAATCCCTCGTGAAATTCCTCATCTACCAAACATCAACTATGACCTCCAATACCATCCAACAGAAAAAAAAAGAAGTTATCTTTCCTAACAAAAGCACACATTAACTGTCCCTGCATTTGTTATGGATGCACGATAGCCTATATTATTTTGGCCAATGCTTAATTAATCCACATGGCAACATTAATCCCCAGCAAAATCCTTAATAAATCAAACATAAAACCAAACGCATGCTTCGGACCAGAGAACAGCCGTTTCAACAAGAAAAAGAAACACCTTTCGGTCTCTACAATTCATGGATTCCTCATAAGAAAATCTCCTTCTGAACAGCTCAATTAACTGAAAAGACGAAATCTTTCCCCCAAAAAAAGCTGTACAAAACAACTCGAATCACGCTCATCCAGCGAAACACGCAGGCGTCTACCCAAAATTAAACCCATAGCAGCCATATCCCCAAGCGCTGAACCTCGCGCATTACGGCCGCACCTTCCTTGAGCAATAAACAACCGAACTAACTGCCTCAAACCTCATCTCGCCGAGCTACATCTAAAAGAATCGAATTTTTTCGCACGAAACAGCAACGTCTCAATCAAGAATCCCCGGATGCGGCCGCGCCCAACGTCAAGAACCCCCAAACCCACAGCGCAAGACGCAAACATGGCACGAGACGGGCCGCCTCGGGAGGGTACGGATCTGGGCGTGACACACGTCGAATTGGGGCGCGCGGATCGGGGAATTCGCCGGGGAGTGTGGGGAGGCAAGGAGGGTTGGGGTGGCACTGACCTTGCTGCTGCGGATTCGGCGAACCCTAGGCGCGACGGAAAGGGGCGCGACGCGACGGGGGCTTCGACTTGGCTCTGGCGCCGCGTGAAGACGAACCGACGATGATGTCACGATTCACGGAACAGGCGGCGAGCCTGAAGACAGCACAGAAGGAAACGAGATTTATATAACCCGCGGGTTTCCGAGTGGATATCCACGACACGTTCAGCGTGCGCTGTGGGCCGGGTCGGGTCCAACGGCCCGAAGGCCCAGCTGAAACAAGATGAGATCCCTAGCCTGCGTACTGCCTCGACGAACAGAGCTCAGGCTCTGGCATTTTTGGATTACTGTGTGCACGCCAGCATGTGGAATCCATGCTAAAAGTATTAATTATATATCTAAAAATAAAATACAAATTTTGCACTATATCTTATGATTGATTTTTGATAAATTATGTAATCAGGCATACCTCATGACAAAAAGTCAAGAAATTATGTCACGTTCTTGAGAACGAATAGGATAGCTATACTGGACCGAAGGTCAAGGAACTGGACCCCTGGCGAAGTGTGGTCATTTTTGACCCCGTGATAGAGAAATTCCCCCTTTAGCCCCCTCGTGTGGCCGCCGATCACACAAAGGCCGCACCACGACAGTATGAATTGAATGTCATTGCACATATGGTACTTATAGCTAGGAGGTTGCACAAATTATAGAAAAAAAAATCTTGCATTCTATATGGAATATACAGATATGCTTTCTGTATGTTTTCATTTGCTTTCCGTATGGAATGGAAGGCATGTATGGAATGGGAAAAAGCAAATTCTTATGTTTCCGTATGTTTTCATTTGCTGTTGAAGGCTCATACGCTATTTACTTTTCATATGTTTCCATTGCGTGCGTCACCAAATAATATAGAGTAATTAATTAACAGAAATGGTTGTTTTCGTGCGTACGCGCGCTGGCTCTACGTGACACATGCTTTCGAGCGCTTTTGGATCGAGAAGCATGCATAGGGAGGCGTTCGTGCGTAAGTGAGTGCGTCGTTCATTGCACATTGTGAGCAATTCGGTGTGTCACGCAGCTCCTCCTCAAATTAATGTCGAAGAGAACAATATGGTCGACCAACATGGTCGAAACAATGTTGTTGTCCAACGTAGTCGAACCAACACGGTCATCCAACGTGGTCAAAACAATGTGGTCGAACCAGCGTGGTCAAAACAACGTGGTCGATCCAGCGTGGTCGACACAACGTGGTCGAACCAGCGTGGATGACACAACGTGGTCGAAACATCGTGGTCGTCTAACATGGTCGAACCAACGTGGTCGACACAACGTAGTCGAAACATCGTGGTCAACACATCGTGGTCGAACCAGTGTGGTCGAGACAACGTGGTCAAAATATCGTAGTCAATACAAAATAGTCAAAATATCATGGTTGATTGACGTGGTCGAACTAATGTGGTCAAAACATCGTGGTCGAAACAACGTTTATCAAACATTGCGTTCAGACTGACAATATATCCTGTCTGAGCGGTATGACCAGAGTTACGATAAGAGCCGTGGTTTAGACGTCATGGTTGAAGTGCCGTGGTTAAAGGGCCATGGTTGAGATGTCGTGGTCAAAGTGCCATGGTCAAAGAGCCGTGGTCGAAGAACTCGAGTCATAAGGAGTCAACTTGATCAGGTCTGTGTGTGGTCATCGACTTGGTCAGATCTGTGTTTATGGTCATAGGTATAGTAACTGGTCGGTAGTCGTTGGTCCATAGTTGTAGATACAGCGACCGGTCAGTAGTCGTTGGTCCGTAGTCGTAAATACAGTAACCTATCAATAGTCGTTGGTCCACAGTCATAGATACAATAACTGGTCGGTAGTCATAAACTACAGTGCCTGATTGGTGGTCGTAAGCTACAGTACCTACATGGTCGAAGAGCCAGTAGTACCGACTCTGTGTCAGCGGTTCTACTAGAGAAGTGGTCGAAGTGTCGAGAAGCCGTGGCCAGAGAAGCAGTTGAAGTGTCGTGGTCGAGAAGCCATGGTCAGAGAAGCGGTCGAAGTGCCATGGTAGAAGCGTCGTGGTCAAAAGACTCGAAGTCCTAGGGAGTCAACTTGGTCAAGTCCGTATGTAGTCATAGACTTGGTTAGATCTGTGTGGTCATAACTATAGTGAACCAGTCAATAGTCATTGGTCGTAGCTACAATTTACACATCAACATAAAGCTAACCATGAGTCATAGGGTTGATGAGATGCCGTGGTTGAAGTGCCATGGTCGAAGTGTGGTCGTAGCTATAGTGAACCGGTCGATAGTTGTTGGTCGTAGCTACAGTTTACACAGCAACATAAAGCTGACCATGACACATAGGGCTGATGAGACACCGTGGTCAAAAAACTCAAAGTCGTAAGGAGTCAGCTTGGTCAGGTCTGTGTGTGGTCATAGACTTGGTCAGATATATGTTTGTGGTCGTAGCTACAGTGAACTGGTTGATAGTCGTAAGCTACAGTACCTGATCGGTAGTCATAAGCTATAATATAGGTCAGTGCTCGGAAGAACTGCTGGTCAAAGACCAGTAGTGCCGGCTTTGTATGGGCGGTATGACCGGAGGTGCGGTAAGAGCTATGGTCAATACGCCATGGACGAAGAGCAATAGTTGAGACAGCGTGGTCGAAGTGCCATGGTCAAAGGACTCAAAGCGGTTGAAGTGTCGTGGTCGAGAAGCTGTGGTCAGAGAAGTGGTCAAAGTGCCGTGGTCGAGAAGTTGTGGTCGGAGAAGTGATCGAAGTGCCGTGGTTGAGAAGCTGTGGTCAGAGAAGTGGTTGAAGTATCGTGGTCAAGAAGCCATGGTCTGAGTTGGGGGTCAAAGTACCATAGTCGAGAAGCTGTGGTCGAGCAGCCGTGGTCGAAGTGGTGTGGTCGAGCAACCGTGGTTGAGCAAGCACGGTCGAGGCACAGTGGTCGTTAGTCATCACAGGGCATCTGAGTAACGGCTGAGTCAATGAGTTGGTAATCATTTTCTCCATGGCTGAGTCAATGAGTTGCAATCGTGTTCATGTGTCATTCCAAGGAACAAAGCATGTGTGTGTTTTCTCCCAGCAAGTAGCAATCGGAGCTTATAAGTTCAGTTCCAACAACGTCATGGTCGAAGAGTCGTGGTCGAAGTACCGTGGTTGAAGTGCCATGGTCTAAGGACTTGAAGCGGTCGAAGTATTATGGTCAAGAAGCCTTGGTCGGAGAAGCGGTCGAAGTGCTATGGTCGAGAAATCGTGGTTGGAGAAGTAGTCGAAGTGCCATGGTCGAGAAGCCGTAGTCGGAGTTGTGATCGAAGTGCTGTGGTCAAGAAGTCGTGGTCAAAGCGGCATGGTCAAGGTGCAGTGGTTGTTAGTCATCACTAGGCGTCCAAGTAACAGCTATGTCAATGAGTTGGTGATCGTTTTCTCCTTGGCTAAGTTAATGAGTAACGACAAAGTCAATGAGTCGTAGTCGTGTGCGTGTGTCATTCCAAGGAAGAAGCATGTGTGCGTTTTCTCCTAGTGAGTAGCGATCGAAGCCGATGAGTTCAGTTCCAACGATGTCGTGGTCGAAGAGCCGTGGTCGAAGGACTCGAAGCGGTCAAAGTGTTGTGGTTGAGAAGCCATGGTCAGAGAAGCGGTCAAAGTGCTGTGGTCGAGAAACCATGGTCAGAGAAGTGGTCAAAGTGCCATGGTTGAGAAGCCGTGGTCGGAGTTACGGTCGAAGTGCCGTGGTCAGAGTTGCGGTTGAAGTACCATGGTTGAGAAGCCGTGGTCGAGCAGCCGTGGTCAAAGTGCCATGGTCGAGCAGTTGTGGTTGAGGCACAGTGGTCGTAAGTCATGACTGGGTGTCTGAATAATGACTGAGTCAATGAGTTGGTGATTGTTTTCTCCATGGCTGAGTCAATGAGTAATGGCTGAGTCAATGATTTGAAGTCGTATGCGTGTGTCATTCCAATGGAGAAAGCATGTCTGTGTTTTCTCTTGGCGAGTATCAATCGGAGCTGATGAGTTTAGTTCCAACAACACCGTGGTTGAAGAGCCATGGTTGAAGTTCCATAGTCGAGGTGCCTAGGTTGATTGTTTTCTCCGTTATGTGTTAATGGTTGAATAATAAATGACAACCGGATAAGTAAGTTTTACTTAAAAAACTTATCTTAGAGTATACAATTGTTGTATACATGTTGTATACTCAAAAAATAATCTTTTATCTCATTATTTGTTGAGATTGTCATGAATTACCAAAAAGGAAATATTGTGGAATATATTCCCTCCATTATGAGTTAATGGTGAAGTTTGGTAATTGATGACAATAGATTTGTGGACTAATATTTTTCATGAGTTGGATGAATAGGTTAGGTTTCACAAAAAGAGGATGATTTGGGATGGCTTCATGTGTTGAAGATCATTAAGTCAAGTGAAGGATGTATCATGAGTTGATGTATGTCTAAGAGGAGATGATCATGTGTTGATCATCAAGTCAAGGTAAGAGCCATCATATGTTGATGAAGTTCAAGTGACAATGACCTAGACTTGAAGTCAAGATGTGTGTCATCATGCTTCAAGAAGATGCTAAGGCAAAGATATTACTAGCTAGGGCTAATGATGTGTTCCTAGTTTTTTACCGATCTTGGAGTTTGGTTGGAAAACCGGATTGCTAGTATATGTGCCGTACTATTAAGGGGGGTCTTGTCTAGTAGCTTGAATCTCATCTTGTGTTAATAACTCAATCTTACTTGCTCTAGCTCTCTTTGGTATGAGGCTTGTATTTTTGAATGTGTTTTGGAAATAGTTGAAGCTCATATGTTGAATCCTTATAACATGGGACTATACATTGCGAATATATTTTACAAGTATTTGAAGTCTATGTTTTCATTCTTTGTAGTATGATGCTTATATTTGCAAATATATTTTGTAAATAATTGAAGCTTATATATAATCCTTGTGTCATGATTCTAAAAGTGTGCAAATGTGTTTTGCAATTTGTTGGGAATCATGTTTGAACCTTGTGTGCAAGATACTGTTGTTAGAAAATGTATTTTGCAAAATCTATCGAAATATATGCACTTCTCAAGGAAATCAGTACTACTGTAGTGTAGTCTGCGGTACTACCGCTGACTGAAGCTACCAACGTTGTAATCACGAAACTACCGCGTGCGTTGGTGGTCGAAGACCTTCGTGGTTGAGAGCTGACATGGTCGAACCAATGTGGTCGAAGACCTGTGAGGTTGAAGATATGTGTGATTGAAACCAGCGTGGTCAAAATCAACGTGGTCGAGATCTGTGTGATCAAAACCAGCGTGGTCGAACCAACATGGTTAGAATCAATGTGGTCAAAGATCTGTGTGATCGAAACCAGCGTGGTCGAACCAACGTGGTCGAAACCAATGTGGTTGAGATCTGTGTGATCGAAACCAGCGTGGTCGAACCAATGTGGTCGAGGCCTATGTGATCGAACTGATGTGATTAATACAATGTGGTCGAAGATCGATGGAGTAGTCAGAGATCTGTGTGATCGAAGACTGACTTGGTCGATGTGGTCGAGACTTAAGTTGTTGAAACCAATGTGGTCGGAGACTAGTATAGCCAGAAACCTGTGTGATCAATCTAGACAGCGTGGTTGGAGACCAACGTGGTTGGAGATCACCGTAGTCAGAGAACTGAGTGGTCGAATCGGACAACATGGTCAGAGGCCTAAGTGGTCGAACCATCCGACGTGGTTAGGGACCAATGTAGTCGATGATCAGTACTTTTGACTAGCTTTGTGTGAGCGGTCAATTGGCTATGTGTGAGCGATACTTCCAATTTGTGGAATGACTGGCACTATGTGAGTGGTACTTTCGATTTGCAAAACGTCTGACTTGTGTAGTAGTACGTTTTTCCAGAGAGGCACCTATGGGGTAGTCTTCTCCTTCCCATGAGAGCGGTAGTTTTGCATGTGTGAGCGGTACTTCCGATGATCGAAACTACCTAAAAATGTACAACGGAACTATCAGATTCGACTGGTCCTTTGTTTCTAACGGCTAGTTTTTTGACCGTTGCGAGGGGAGCGGAAGTACCACAATTTTGCCGCCAGTACTTCCGTAATCCTATTTTTTTGGTCTTTTGCTTTCAATGGCTATTTTTCGTGGTGTAGGTATATATAACCCCTTGTGGCCGATTGGAGTAATATTTTTGGTACTCCATTTTACTCTCTTGAGTTAGTGTGAGATTCTCCTCTCAATTGTGCATGTGTTGCACCTTGTGAGCAAGGAGAAAGGCTCTAGATTGTATGTGTTACATCTAGAAGTAGATTGAGTATCCACTCGAGTTTGTGCATTCATTACATGCAGTGAGAGTCAAGCGAGCGGCTTAACTTATTATTCTTGGAGTTTGCTGACTTGTAGATGGCGTTGGAGACATCGTGCACGGTAATCTTCTCAAAGAAGGTTGTGAGAAGATCCGGCAAAGTGTAAAGGTTGGAGCTCACCTACTCGGAGCAGAAAAGAGCTACCACTAGTGGATTGAGATGTTTTAGCTTAATTCGTGGAGCTGGTTTAATTCATTTGGGCTAACCTCAACGTGGACTAGGGAGACTGACAAGTCTCTGAACACCACGGTAAAAAGAGATTGTGTCAATTGTGGTTTCTTTTCTTATGCTCAATTTACTTTTAAATAATTTATATTCATAGAATTAAATTGATTGCTTGTCATTCTAGAATTGCAAACCTTAACATAGCTATAGAGTGTTGGTGTCCTTAGGTGATCATAAGTGATTTAGGCTTTATTTGTGCTAAACTAATTTGATTTAAACTTCCATATTGTATACTTGGTTTAGACAAAAAGAAAAAGTCTTTAATTGATAATAATTGAAAGAGAATTTTTTAGACCTCCTATTCACCCCCTCAAGTTGGCCTCCTCGATCTTACAAAGTGCCTGGTCTAGAAGCCGTGGTCAGAGTTGCAGTCGAAGTGCCGTGGTCGAGGAGCGGAGGGTGGCGGCAGGGGCAGAGGGGGACAGAGTGGTGGAGGGGGGGTCCAAGCGGGAGCAGAGGGGGCAGAGTGGCGTAGAGTGGTGGAGCATGGGGTGGGGCAGAGCGGTGGAGGCTGGAGGAATAGCGGAGCGGGGACGGAGCGGCGTGGAGCGGTGGAGTATGGGGGTGGAGCAGAGTGGCGGAGCAAGGGGCGTCATGGGAGCGGGGGAGCATTGGGGCGGCGCTGATGGATTACAGGTGTGAGGGGTGGCACCGATGGAAATAATCTTATGGAAATACATGATTGTTGGGTGGCGCGACGTGAGGCATTGGTGCCTGGGTAAGCGAACGCACGATTGGTAGGACCAACTTGTAATCGCAAATGTTGGATGAACTGTATAAAACAGTGTAGATATTCAGATGGCAGGACCAACTTGCAATGTTAGCCATTGAATTATGTTGATCTAACCATCAAGAGAGGAGAGTATTAATGTGGTTGGGTGATAAATGGTTTAATCGAACTGGTGCTTTTTTATTAGTATAGATACTATAATCTTATTTGATTGAGCTGTTTTAGATATTTGGATGTTTGGTCAATTGTTTCTTTCTGAAATCTATTGCGCGACACACGCCTAGTCTCGCATCTATCTGACCAACTAGCATGAGAGCAGATGAGTCATTGTGGCGATGGGAAGGGGAGTTGATGTATAGGGCGTCCGTACCATCCCACCCCATCAACTTTCCCCATTCCCACCCGTCCTCTACACTCCCTTGACCTCCCCGCCGGTACTGCCCACAACTTCACTGTTGAGGAGCTCCCATAGCTAGCCTCGGCCTCCCATCGTTCTCCTCGAACTCTCTCTACAGAGATCTTGGCTTCCATGCCCCATGGACCACAGCCTTGCCGTTGATGAGATCTTATCGTGTCGCACAGGGCGAGCGACGCGACACTGCCTCATTGAGAGATGGCTCTTTTGCAGGTGACATGCGATGAAGGGACAAGCATGAGCATGGGTGATATAGACCACGTCGGCAAGGGAAGCATGGCGTCATTGGCAAGCTCACCTTGTGGAGGCAGTGTAATGGTGTGAGCCCTATGCATCATAGATCTAGCGAAGGTGAATGGGTGCGAGTCCTATGCGGCATAGATTCAGTGACGATGATGGATGGGTACATGCTTTGTCTGGTCTAAATCCAAGGGTGGTGCGATGGTGTCGTCTTGAATGAATGATGAAGAAGCCGCGGCGAGGACGAATCAAACAACATCCCACTCCTCCAACTCTAGATCCGTGCACCCAACAACACG
Source organism: Dendrocalamus sinicus (assembly GCA_036346575.1). NCBI lineage: Eukaryota > Viridiplantae > Streptophyta > Magnoliopsida > Poales > Poaceae > Dendrocalamus > Dendrocalamus sinicus. Next base: position 32,513,323 of record CM070648.1, on the reverse strand, counting down.
CCTGGACTAGCATCTCCACGATGAGAATAATCTCTCATGAATCCTCTCCACTCCCCTTCTCGGTCGCCTTTGCCTCTGACTTCTCCCCATTTGCTCTTTTTTTGGTGGGTATGTGTGAGAGCAGCCATGGATGCCTATGCTGGTTGATTTCTACGCGGAATCGATTGGTTATTGGATTTTGATTGTGTATCACGGTGGTTCTATAATATTGTCGGACCAATGGTGAGATTATGGAAAGTCTTTAGAGCGCTTGTAGGGGTTTTTTTAATACTTATGTTTCTTGATCCCTAAAAGGTAACATGATTTTACATTGAAAGGTAGGTGATTCCTGTTAAGATTTGATTAGGGCAAACACAATTGGTGATTTTTATTCTTTTTGTTAGGATTTATAGGAAGAAGCAGATATTGTGGTCAATGTATGTATGCAGATGAAATGTTGAATCAACTGTCTCTGGTTGTGAATATTGTGCCCTTTATTCATAGGGTATCTGTTTGTTGGATCCCGGAGTAACAACTCCTGGATCCTCTGTGTAAATCGCACTAGTCCAGGTCAGCTAGTGCATACAGTACAACAAAGATAAATACCAAGCACAAATGACTAATTATATTAATTAAAAGGGTACGACCTTATGGCTAAGTCTTACATCAACGCCCATTGGCAAAGATAAATAAAGGAAATAACTGCGGAAGCAAACTGATAAAAGCGAAGCCCAAGCCTGCCCACAGGCAAACGACAGTAATATGCGGCCTATTCGTCCAGATCTTCACCGTAGTCGACATCATCCTTCTCTGTAGGGAGGGTGCAAGGTGAGTACAAACTTATACTCCGCAAATCACATGGAGAAATGCAACATAGTGATAAAGGCTTCAATGGAAGGCTTATAGGGTTAGTTTGCATAAAACAACATTTAAGAAATACAATAATAGATTGAAAATGCTGAATTTAATACAGTAAGTAAAAACAGTAGTTGTAGTCGAAAATAATATCGTCAGTGTAGGCTTCGACAAAACACCAACCTATCCACGGGCATCCCACCCGGACCATCTTTTCCAAAGTATCACGTGCGGATTCCATCCATCCACACATTTTCAAACACTCGTGGATTCCATCCATCCACAAGCTTCCAATCTCTCTCATGAGTTCCATCCACCCACAAGGTTTTTCATTCTCTCATGGATTCCATCCATCCATAAGGTTTTCGAAAATATTTTGAAAAACAAAGTCTAATCCATGAAAAACTTTTACTCAGCATGCCCATGACCGTGGGCACGGCTATCCAGGATAGATTATACACTCTGCAGAGGTTGTACAGCTTTACCCACAAGACACGATCATCCCATATTGCCACGCGATTACACACTTCCTTAGGTATGCGGCGAGGAGTCGTGACAAGGCCTTTACAATGCAAAGCCTTCAACTTGTCCAAGACAACTCTAAGGTTTCACCCCAGTAAGGAATCCACCAGACCGGGACCCCCTCTTGAGCCTGAGTGAGACTTCTCATGGCTACAACCACGCTCACCCAAGTGGGACTTCACATGGCACCAACCACGTCCACCTTCAACCTACGACTTGACTCAGGTTGGGACTTCGCAAACTATTCAGCCAGGGCTGTCCCATACCAGCCATGTGGTAGTACGATTAGGGCTTTGCAACAGTAGCTCATAGACCGGTTCTTAATCTGACTTAGGCCCAACCACATACCCCTGTGCACGACAATCAATCACTGCGGCTCCAACCAACAGAGCATGCCTACACCCACCAATCTAACCAATTGACTAAGTCTAAACTAGGTTTATATTTTGTTTTCAAAATATTTCATAAACCTCCTTGACTCACCAAAGTCAAGAGTACATAACAAAAGCATATCATTTTATGTAAACAGGGTTATCATTGTATGTGAAAGATATCCCAACCAATATATCTAAGCAGGGCTAAGCACTTGATTTAAACTCTCTAACCAACACTAATGTATTAACTAGAGTTTTAATCTAGGGTTACAAGGTATCAAGATAATTCAAGGTCAATGGAGACAATAACAAGTAGGCAATAGCTAAATTCAAAATTGAATTGAAATAATTGAATAAACATATGCATGCAGAATAATTTAAATCAACATAGGTTTTATTTTGAAAACTGGGATCAACATGATCAATGAGTGTTACTTGCCTTGCTCTTCAACTTGGTTCAAACCTTCGTCGTCGAATTTTCCCAAATCGTCGAAGTCTACACGTGAAAATAACCCACTAAATTCAAATAAATTCAAAATAAATTTAAATTAACTTCAAATATTTGAATTGAGGCCAGAAATGGATAGAGGGAAATTTTTGATGAATTTAGAAATTTGAATGAGCTCAATCGGAGTTAGGACGAAGAAGAACGGGCTCCGGGAAGTTTGAAAAGAGAGAAAATGGAAAATCAGGATTTTTGGAATTATTTCCCTAAATGAAAATCTGAATTATTGCGTCAGCAGGGATTTTAATTTCGGCTGAAATATTTTTCAAAGGAAAATCCGGTTTACTGCGTCAGCATTGCGTCAGCCATGGGGGGCCGACACTGACAGTGGGCCCCGGGCCCATAGACCAGGTCCACGGCCGAGAGGAGGTGCTGAGGTGGCGGGTTGCGCTGACCGGGCGAGGAGAGAGTCGACGCGGTAGGTGGCGTGGCGCCCACGTTAGCTGGCGGCCGAGCGTGGCGGCCGGCCGCCGCGGCGCTTCGGGCGAGGTGTTCGCCAACGCCATGGCGGCGACGGCCGACGGCGAAAGCGAGAGAGGAGAGGAGAGACGGGAGCTCGGGAGGGCACGGCTTACCGGCGGTGGCTGAGACGGCCGGCGGCGAGCGCGCGCGCGGAGGCACACGGGCTTCGGTGCGGCGGCGGTGGAGAGAGCGGGAGAGAGGGAGGAGTGGCAGGGGATGAAGTGCAGGGAGAGGGGAGGTCGGAGGTGCCTTTTATAGGGGCGGACGGGGGCGGAGGGGCGAGGAATTGGTCGCCAGAGTGAGGGAGCGGGCGGCGGCCATTGCGGGAAATTGGGGGGAGTAGGGAGGTGGGGAAGTGGGGCAACGGGAGCGGCGTGTGCGGGGGAGGTGGAGCAGTGGGGAGTGGCGTGCGCACGGGAGGGGAGTGGCGGCCGGGAGATGCGGGGCCGGCGGTTGCGGAGAAGGCGGCGGCGCGCGGGTGGAGGAAGAAGGTGGGGAGGAAGAAGGAGGCGGGGGTGGTTGACGTGCGGGCCCGGGGTGGCAGCGAGAGAGAGGAGGGAGGGGGCGCGGATCCGGATCGGACGGCTGGGGCGGATCGCACGGCTGAAAGGGGGGGCGAGGGGTGGACGGCTCGGATGGGGATCGGGGTGCGACGTGGTGGCATCGGAAGGGGGTAGGCGGGATGGAGCGGGTGGCCGGGATGGGCCAGGGAGGGAGGAGTGGGCGGATCTGGTCCGTCCACATGGCAGCCAGAGGAGGGGGTTGAGGATTTTAATTTCTGATTTTTTTAATTTCAAAAAAGCTTAGGAAATTAATTAAGCCTCAGAAAAATATGAAATAAACTCCAAAAATTCCAGAAAAATTCGGAGAACCTCCTGGACACTTTTTGGACTCAATAAAATTATTTCCAACTATTTTTGGCTCTATAATCTTATATTGAAATTACTTTTTAATTTCAAAATTACATTTTTAAACTCCAGGAAATCCAAAAAACCAAATAAAATCTAAATAAATCCAAATAATTAATTTGAATTAAGATTTTTATAGAAAATCAAAATATAATTTTATTTAATAATTATAATTTTAGATTTTACACAAAATATTTTTTTAAACCTAGTTTTTCAAAAATAGAAATTCAGGGCAAATCCAAAAATAAAAAGTTAGGCCACAAAAATACTTATTTTAAATTAAGGTTTTATTTATTTATTTCATAAAAACCTGGGCTGTTACACTGTTTTAGACTCCTAGTTTCCGCTGCGTAATTTATTAGCAAATAACATCACATTTGCTACTACAAGATTGATAGTCATGAAGAATTGATACTAATCACATCATTCTTTGGTGCTAATATAGCAATGCAACTATATCACCATCTGTATTTGCTAGATAGTTAGAAAGTATGGATGGCACTGGAAGAGAAGGGTATTGAATACACCTCATATCAAGTCAATCTACTAACTAGGAAAAACATGAATGCAGCTTTCTTCCGCACGAACCCCTCCTCAAAGCTACCAGTTTTCCAAAATGACGCTCATGTCATTTTCTGCGCCATCGATATTATTTGGTATGTTCTTCCTTCACATTGCAAATATAAATGTGGATTTCTTCCCCATGAACCCCTCCTCAAAGCTCCCAGTCTTCCAAAATGGCGCTCATGTCATTTTCCTCGCCATCGATATTATTTAGTATGTTCTTCCTTCACATTGTGAATATGTTAAATTGGACATCTTCAATACTATTCATTAGGCACCAATGTTTCATTTATCTACTTTGTATTGTCCTAGGTACATAGATAGACTTGCTGTACATTTAAGCGGCAAAATCTGCCCTCTGAATACTAAATTTTACCAATGGATGCAGAATACTTATTTAAGCGGCAAGGGAAAGTGTGGCATCACTGGCAAGCTCACCCTGTAGAGGCAATGTAGTGGTGCATGCCCTATGCATCATAGATCCAACAACGATGGATGGGTGAGTCGTATGTGGCACAGATCCAATGGCGGTGATGGATGAGTATGCACTCTGTCAGGTCTAAATCCAAAGGTGGTGTGATGGCATCATCTTCAATGCACAATGAAGAAGCCGTAGTGACATCAGATGCCATGGCGCTCGAGCTAGCGTTGGCTGGCATGGCGAGACCCGAGGCGAGTTGGTGCCGCAGGTCAAAGCCCAAGGGGAGGCATGGTAGATGGGGTGGTGTGGCAATAAGCAGTGTGGTGGCATCACCCTCAACGACACATGACAGCAAGGCAGACCTAAAGGTGCACCCATCAGTGTTGTGTGACGGAGAGGCGAGCTCGAGCACCCAAAGTAGCGAACATCGATGACCTGGTTGTAAGTAGGATACTAGAAGTGGTGTGGCGATGCTGTTCAAGGTAGCATGTGGCATGTCAGCAAGGTGGGCTTGCGGTAGCAAGTCCACACATGCTTACAGTTGTTACTCCAAGCGCTGACACAATAGCTAGTCGTCGGTGGGCAACTGACTATCTAGCTCCCCATGACTATTGCAGTTGCTAGTAGGCAAGCCTACATTGTGTCATAGGAGGTCACTATCAAACAAGGCAAGGCTACAGCAGGGAGGGGATGGTAGTGTGTTGTGGTGGGCGAGCCGGTAGTACATGCTCCAATCAATTTGGGATTCTGAGGCCCAACCACATTGTTGTGCTAGTTGACAGAATAGAGAGCAAATTCATTGCCATCCAAGATTATGAGGTAACACACTATCGCCATTAATCAAACTAATGAGCTAGGGGACTTATGATGTCGTGCATGGTGCAGGTTAACTTCTAAATCGTTTTGGGGTCTATTATATTCTTGTAGTCTATACATCAAGAATGGGGTTTTGTTGACTTTTCCTGTCTGTACTGTATTTGATCATCTAGTGCAGATAGAAGTCCCTCTAGGTGTGATACGGCTAGCTTGAATTTTGATAAGACAAGAAGATAACTTATAAAAAATTGTGAGGTAACAATTGTTGTTAAGAAGACAACTTATGTTTGTTTTGTAAGTATTGTTTAATAATTGGGTTTATCTTTAGAATATAACTCACAACAAACCTTGAGGTAACAATTGTTGTTAAGAATATAACTTATGCTTGTTTTGTTTTTAGTGTTCAATCATTGGATCTACACAACTTCGAAGATAAGTTACCAAAACCCATGAGGTAACAGTTTATAGAATCGAATACTGCAATCAGAGGAGAGGTGAATAATTGTCACCGCTTATTAGAGTGTCCTGACAATCTATGACGCTTTTGACCGCTTGATGATGAATCACCTAATCAAATACCTAGTGTACGACCGCTTTGCTTGATCGCTTTTGAACGTGGTCGTAAAATCCAAATCACTAGTAATCACCAATGCACTTCAAGCAAATCAAGAACCAAATTGATTCAAGACTATCTTTATTGTTGGAATTTCATGGATTTACAATGTGCTTTCACAAGCACCCCTAAAAGCCCTAGCCAAAAGCTAAAACCAAAACCTTCTCAGCATTCTCTAAAAACTCGTACATTAACCCATAGCCTCTTCCTACTTTTATAGACTAATGTTACAAACCGTGTCTATCTCAAACACAGACTCAAAATCTTATCTCTACCGAAAACCAAGGGACCCAAAACCCTTTTGAACACATTTTTTTATTCAAACTCCCAATCTTTTCAGTCATGGACACCATCCACAACTCCTAACACACTACATGATGAAGCCTCCAGGATAGCACCTCATGTATCTTCATCATGCCTCGTCAACTTCCGTGCTTTGATCTCCACGTGCCCCAACGTGAGCCCGACCACCTCGCGTGATATCCTCGATTGTCTGGACCTTAGACTTCTCCATCCCAGTCTCGATCCTCCTCATCACCGACCATGATCGTCTCCATGCCAAGCTGCACATCAAAGACCAAAGAAATATTTTTCTGGCACAAGTTCTTCCCAACTTGACCATTATTAGCATACACACATATAACACTCTCGTCTGTCCAAGAACCAAACAACCACAAACACCAACCAAGTTGTCCACGATCACATTTTCCACACTCTCTAGAAATCACCAACTTCAAATCACTCATTACGACCGGTTATGCTCTCCATGCAAAGTTCAGTCGCTAGCTCATCGAGTACTCAAAAATAAAGTACTCGAGAAAACTATCACTCTGAATACTTGGAAATAACAACCATCGCTACAGACTATAGAACCATCGAGTACTGACTACCGAGTATCAATCACTATGACTAAGATACAAGATCGTTAAGTTTACGACTACCGATCACAAAGTCTACAGCTACCCATCACCAACCAGGTGTTGTAGCAACAACTACCGAGTACCCACCTGGTACTGTACCATTGACCTCTTAGTAAGACCAGCCTGACAGCCATGCACTGGCCGAATAGACCACTAGCCCCATCAGACACGAGTACTCAAGGTACTTAAATATCACAAGAATTAAAGTACTAGACAACACTCGAAGTCTATGAGTACCGATCATGAAGCCTATGGCCGCCAATCGCAAAGCCAAGTCTACGACTATGACAACAGTCCGCAAAACTCTACAACTATGATAAAGATTGTGAAGTCTACAACCATCAAGTCCACCTGTAAAGTCTTCGACTATCGACCATTTACTATAGCTAAAACTAGTTCGCTGTTCGAGGTCAAAACCTACGATTACCTACCGTGGCTATTTTGAAGTGATAGAAGTGCCGTGGTCGAAGTCTGCCATGGTCGACTTGTCGTGGTCGTTCTGCAGTGATCAAAGCCATCCTGAAAACTCAAGCACAGAAGCACATCGACTAGAACATTCCAAAAAGCAAATTCCAATGAAACCCAAATGTCAATTATTTATCATTAACAAAATGTATGACCACCAAATGGTCTAACACAATTATTGGTAATAAGATAACTTTTGGTCATTTTGTTTGTATCATTCAATCATTGAGTTTATCTTTAGTTTAGTGATAACTTAAGCAATTCAGAAAATAACATACCAAAACTCATGAGGAATAATTGTTGGTAAGAAGATAACTTATGCTTGTTTTGTTCATATGGTTCAATCATTGAGTTTATCTTTAGTTTAGAGATAACTTAAGCAACTTAGAAGATGACTTATAAAAAACCGCGAGGTAACAATTGTTGTATAATGTTGGACCATGTGGATGGTCATGAATAAAATGATGATGAATAATTGACTTTAGGATTACTTTGGAATTTGTGTTTGTGAAAGTTTCGATCGATTGTAGTCAAAGATTTTGAATCCGAGTGCTTTCTGAGTTTTTTGTGGTCTGCGGCTTTTGGTTTCTTTTCCTTCGCAAATTCTCTTAGACGCGTTTGTGGAGTTATCATTATATTCAGCAAGCAGTCACCCGACCGTTCGGCGATTGTAATAATTCGCCCAACGGCCAGCGGATTGCTTGCTTGTCACGCACCTGTTGGGCGATAGGGTTCAGTTGCCTGACAATTAGGTAATTAGAGCCTATTTTTATATTTTTTGGCAGGATATATTTCTATTATTTTAAATAAAAAATAGATTATTCATAAAAAAATCGTGTAGTGTAGGGCTAGGATAAAACAAGGTAGGCAGAGAAAAAGTTTCACTAGTACTACTATAGGCTAGGCCATAACGTAGAAAAGGAAACATTCAAACCGGGAGAGGGATTCTTGGGGAAAGTGATCAAACTTCATGCTATAGCTTCTCCTAGAGCCGTTGGCTTCTTCTCAGGTCCAGTTCTATCAGTATCATACTATCTCGACTGTGGCACACCAGATTTACTGGTGTCTGTGTTTGGTTTGAGATTAAAACAACTAAGTTAGCTAACTTTAACCTAACTAGATTAGTTTAATTTAAATTTTGTGTTTGATAATAAATTTTATTAATCTAAAGTATTGTTTGGCTAAATTGAGTTATCTAGGTTAGCGTTAGAAAAGAAATTTTAGGAGGTTTAGTTGTGCTAGATAATAAAATTTAGGAGATTTAGTTATGCTAGTTTAACTTATTTCACTAATATAGTAGGTTAACTTAATTCTAAGTTAAAGAATCAAAATGCTTTGACTCCATTAACGATGTTTAGCGGGTCAAACCCAAATCCATCTCTTTAACCGCAAACCAAACGGCGCCACGAGCTACTGCGAACCTGACAAGCGCTCTCTGTCTCTCTCTCCACCCCCAGCCGCCGGGAAACCGTCAAACCCTAGCCTCGCGTCTCCGACCTCTTACCCTCGGTTCGCGCGAGACCTAGCGAGATGTCGTCGTCGGCGGGCGGCGGGCAGCAGTTCCGGTACACGCAGACGCCTTCCAAGGTGCTGCACCTGCGGAACCTGCCGTGGGAGTGCGCTGAGGAGGAGCTCGTTGAGCTCTGCAAGCCCTTCGGCCGCATCGTCAACACCAAGTGCGGCGTCGGGGCCAACCGCAACCAGGCCTTCGTCGAGTTCGTAAGCGCTCCTCCCCCCACCCCCACCCCTCCCTCTCAAGCCCCTACCCCCCGTCGATCTCCGCGATCCAGTCGGGAATTCGGGATGAACTCACGGCTGGATGATCTGTTTAGTTTAATTGACACGATCATCCATGTAGTTGCAGGTGAATCACCTTATCTCGCTAAGTTGTGCAATAGTGGGATTTTATTAGTTCCGCGGATATGGCTTTTGTTAGTATCCACGTGCAGCTTAGATGGTAGATCGATCACACCTGATTTGGCCTGCGCATCAAGCATCACATGATTTAACCTGGTGTGAGATTGGTCAATAAATGAGATTGTATGGGGGCGGTTTGTTGAGTTTTATGGATCAGGCGTAGTTAGAGGATTTAGTGTCTCACATGCCATTCACTCATCTACTTGGTTTAGTCTGGTTTGCTATAGATTCGAATGGATCAATAGGTTGGGGGCTGTGGAATTTGTCCGAGACTGAATCTTGAAATTTGAGGTGGATGATTGGGTGTTCTTATTGGAGCTAATGGAAGTTAGTTATATAGTAGTGGGATGTTATATTATATCAATCTGCAGGGAATTCATGTGTAGCGTACTAGCATATCACCCAGCATCGGCAGCGAGGCTCTTTTTGTTGTTGTAAGATCCCATGTGCCACTATTCGTTTTGTTTTATGATAGGATGCTTGCAGGATTTAGTATTTTAGTGACCTATATGTGTGGTAGAAAGTAATTTTCTTTTGTGGAATTTGGATATGTAATTCTGGGGACTGTAGAATTACTGGAGCAAAGTGTTATTTTGTGGTATTAATGGCTTTCAAGTGTGATATTTTTGTATGATTGTTTAGCTTGTAAAAGTAAGTGTATCTTCTAACTTCTAAGGCAGGCATAATTTGGAAACTTTCTCTTGCTAGAAGTCAAATCACCGTGTACATTTAATCATTTTTTGTTTGCTTGCTTTGGCACTAAATGTTTTATATGTTGAAATAGATGATGCCAGGATTACTTATGCAAAGCCATCTATTCTTTGCAGACCGACACCAATCAAGCTATTTCAATGGTTTCCTACTTTGCATCATCTTCGGAACCGGCACAAATCCGAGGCAAAACTGTTTACATTCAGTATTCAAATAGACAAGAAATAATTAACAACAAGAGCCCTGGAGAGACTGCTGGAAATGTGTTGCTTGTTACCATAGAGGGTGTTCAAGCTAGTGATGTCACCATTGATGTGATCCATTTGGTGAGTTCTAAATTTTAGTTTTTTTCCTGTCTTAGAAATACTTTGTTGGTTGAGTTAGTAAGATAACAACAAATTGAAGTGTGCCTGTTGCTATATTGATTGTCATTGACCGAAGAGATCCAAGGGAGTCTACCTGACCTGATCCTTGTAAATCAAAGATTTTACATAGCTGTTCATCTCGTAGTAACGTATTCTGCATGAATCAGCAGGCCCATGTTAACACGGAGAAAATGTCATTATCAACACCTGCAATTGGAGAGATACCATGTTTGTTTTGCTGCCTCTGTCTTCTAACTATTACGTCTGAAGTTTTTATGAACTCTCATCCTGAGGATGCTATTTTCTAATTATCTTTCATCATCGCGCTTATCTCCAGTGTAGGGCATCTCCATGTTTATCCAAGTTATTGATGAAAGGTTAAATTCCCAACCTTTAGAAAATTAGTCTCTCTTTGGTGCTTCTTTTGAGATCATTTTGTGGTGGTTTATTTCCAGCCAGTTGTTAACAGTACAGTTTAATTCTCATTCATTGGCTGATGTGTTTCTTTCTCTAAGACATTTCCCCCTTGTTTTGTGGCTGAAAACGGATTGGCTTCAAGTGTTAATTTCCTTTGTTTCAAAATGTGGTTTATGCTTCATTCCATCATGTCAAACAGAATATTCAATGATTGAGTGCCTGTACTGCAGATTTTTATGTTTGCCATTTGTTTACAGTAGATTGGTCTCTAGTTCCTGGGCTACTTTTCTTCTTTCACTCCTATATATGACCCTTTTCTCTTGTTGTATTTCAGGTTTTCTCGGCTTTTGGATTTGTTCACAAAATAGCCACTTTTGAGAAGGCTGCAGGTTTTCAGGTCAGTTAGAATTTCATTTTGTTTCACATACTTGATTCGTTACAAAAGGCAAAGTCCCCATCTTAATTTTTCCCACAGGCATTGATCCAGTACACTGATGCACCCACTGCTTCAGCAGCAAGGGAAGCGCTAGATGGAAGAAGCATTCCAAGGTGACATCTCTTAGTCTTTCCTTGTATAATCCATCAATGAATAATGTTTGTACTTCCTTGTGCAGTTGTGCCTCTTATAAACTGAATTTCTTTGAGACTTGAATGTAATGTAGGTACTTGCTTCCAGAGCATGTAACATCCTGCCACTTGCGAATTTCTTTCTCTGCACATAATGATTTGAATATCAAGTTCCAATCACACCGCAGCAGGTATCATTCATAATTTATTTATTTGCCCTGAGTTAATTGGTCATTGCTATTTCTGATAAAGGATTTATCCCTAAATGTCATTGCCTCCAAGTTATTTGATCATTCACTAGTTGGTGTTGCTAAATGAGCAGACTCCTAATGTTAACGCCATATCATCTCTTGTTGGAACACACTAATTTGCAAAACAAGAGGTTTTGTGGGATCAAATTGAATGGGTGGATAAGATGCCGCTCTTTATATATATTTAGAAACATTGTAAAACAATGTAGAGAATATTCACAATATGCCACTGAATAACTAGTTAACTACATGATTCACACACAATATGCCACTTGTTGTGAGGCTGACATGTGGGGAGACATCTGTGGCATATAATAAATCCCCCCCACATCCCCCCCACACACCTCACACCCACCCACCCACACCACCACCACCACCCAGTGTTTTTAGGCTAATGGCATCAAGCCCTGCTTTCTTAAGGAGATCATATTGGTTACAAACCCTTGCATAGAAATCACAAGCCTTGGAGAGCTATATTTGCCTGTGGAAGAAATAGTTGAAAATTGATGCTTTTAATTATCTGAAAAGCTCAAAATTTGGCTTGACTACCTACAAGTTTCTACCACAACTAGGGGTGGAAAAAAAGCTCGTTAGTGGGCTCGTTGGCTCGGTTCAAAATTGCTTCAATTATACTTGTTAATTGGTTAAACATTAAAATGAGTTGATTTCAAATGAATTTGAATTTTGCTCAAGCTCGGCTCGGCTCGGCTCGTTAGCTCGTTTCTAAAAATACTTTTAAATTATCCGTAAAATGATATTAAATCAAAATATGCTAATTTTAGAAAAAACTCGATAAGACGAGCAGTTGGCTCGATATCCACCCCTAACCACAACTGGTGAGGTTCTTGTTCCATGGGCATCTAGTTTGGGTGGCATACACCACAATAACACTTGGACTTCTAATTTTTACATCTGGGGCTATTTGTCTGAAACTTCTCTTGGATGGTTGGACCTATGGTACGCCGATAAATCTACAAGTCTGCACTTACTGGACTCAACTTTTTCATCTTTGTTCCTTCTTATCTTATTAAGTTTTTGTTAGTGTAGATCAAATTACTAAGATGGTATCTTGTTAAAAAAATGCTTTTGTTTTCAGTCCACTGTTGTTAATGGTTCCTTTTTTGTTTTTATTTTTGCAGAGATTACACCAACCCTTACCTTCCAGTTAATTCTTCTGCTATAGATAGCACGCTGCAGGTATTACTTCCGCAAGGATTACAAACATTCTAATTTTTTAATTCTGTCTGTTTTGCCATTTTATATGACCCTGATATTTTTGCACAAATTGCCCTATGAATATGATGTGCCTTGGCAGCCTGCTGTTGGTGCTGATGGAAGGAAAGTGGAGGCTGAGGGGAATGTTCTTCTTGCGTCAATTGAGAATATGCAATATGCTGTTACAGTGGATGTTCTCCATACCGTAAGTAAAATTTGGAAAACATTTATTCAAAGATGCTCCATGATGTTGTTGCTGTGCACTTAATTTGTGCTGACTATGATTAATTAAATTTCAGGTGTTCTCTGCATTTGGTACAGTCCAGAAAATTGCTATTTTTGAGAAGAACGGTGGAACACAAGCTTTGATTCAATACCCTGGTACGAACCTAAGAATTGATCATATCAGGTGTTAAATTGCCAAGCACTCCCATTAGTTCTGGTGCTGAACTAGTGTTTTTGTTTCCTTGTCTTGTGAGCTAGCAGACCACCACTCAGGAGCTTGAAATTCTTATTCCCTTTACAGTAATGATTTACCAAATTTTATCACCATAGTTGTGAAGGGGCAATCCTTTGATCTCAAAACTTATTAGATTAAATTCTGCAAACTAATCAATGCAAACATGCTTTTCTTGTACTGTAGCCTGAAATAAGAGGCTTTGCATATGCACCTTGCACTGAAATTAATTAATCTGGTTATGCTACCATTCATTCTCTGTTGGCTAAACATGTGACTGATTCTGTTCATGATTCCATGTGCTTTTATGTAGAAATGGTTCTTCATTATCTGACTCTTTCATCACATTGCCATTCAGATGTAACTACAGCTGCAGTTGCGAAGGAAGCATTGGAAGGGCATTGCATCTACGATGGTGGCTACTGTAAGCTTCACCTGTCATACTCTCGTCATACTGATCTGAATGTAAAGGTATAATAGGTTCATTTTCTTTAGCGTGTTTTGGGAATGAAAACCATTTGACTATATGATTTACTGCCTATATAAAACCCTCTGGTTTGTTACACAAACTCCTATTTTGATTTGCCTGCCATATGAAAACATATGTATTTCTGTGTCCTTCAGGCACATAGTGACAAGAGCAGGGATTACACAATCCCAGAAGGAGCAAACCAAGCGGTACTGCAAACACCTGGTATACCTGCTACGTCTGCTGGGTGGCAAGGTAATCTGCAAGCAGCTGGAGCATACGCACCACCTGGTGTCGCTGCCCAAAACCACAGCACTAACGGACAGGTGGTGCCAAATTGGAATCTGGGCAACTCAGGGTACCCCCCAGCTCCAGGAGCATATCCAGGCCACATGTACTCATTTCCGGTGCAGTACGCAGCATCAGGTGCCTTCTCTGCCCATCCTGCTGCTCCTCATGAGTTGCATGATTCACAGCAGATGCCGCCTCCGCACAATGGAAATCAGCCAAGATCAGCAGGTGCGCCTGGAACCGGCCAGCCGTCTCCATATTACCGTTAAGTTATAACTGGGCCGTTTCTAATTCAGTTCTGGCATTATGTAATTTTGCAATACTGCTATCCGAGCTACGTTTTCCCCCTGCTGCCTTCCCATGAAACATTGCTTTCAATGCACTCACCCTTTGGTTTTCATCAATACCAGAAAATGAAGGAAAGCTGCTTGTGTAGAAAACCACAAAAAATCCAGCTAATATCATCGCCGCAAAAGACGCATTATATATCGTCAGTTGTCGTTTCCTTTTCTTGGTATCCAGTGGCAAACAATTAGGGGTGGGAAATTGATAATTCGTTTTATCTGATATTCGTATCCGAGAAAACACGAATGTGGTAAGTAAAATTCATATTAAAAAATGTTCGTATTTGTATTTGAGAATATTCGTATTCGTATTTGAGAATAACCGTATTCAAGAATATTTGTATTCATATTCGAGACTATTCGATTTATATTCGATCCGTTTCGTATACCTATTATCGGTAACTGGTTAAAAACTAGTTAAAAAACATGCAAAAACAGTTAGGAATTTGTTCTATCGAGGTTTGTTACAGAAGTTTTAGGAAGATATTCGTATTTGATCGAATTAAGTACATATTTGATTTAAATTTGTATCCGTTGCGATATTCGATTCGTATTTGTATTTGAGAATATTCAAATTCATATTCGTTTTAAATATATATATATATATATATATATATATAGAGAGAGAGAGAGAGAGAGAGAGAGAGAGAGAGGAAAAATACTTTTTACTCCCGGGTGTAATTACTCCCACCTCTAATATACCACCTAAATAAACTTGAAATACTCCTTTATCATTTTAGGTATACTCGTATACTAATTATAAGATACTCCAATGTGAACCACACGAAAAAATTGCAAAAGAGTCTATAGTTTTTATCGTATTTTGTAAATACCTTTATATACGCATATAAAAAGGAGTATGTCTAAAAAAATATACATACCACCTCTGAAAAATGGAAAAATACTTTTTACTCCCGGGTGTAATTACTCCCACCTCTAATATACCACCTAAATAAACTTGAAATACTCCTTTAGCATTTTAGGTATACTCGTATACTAATTATAAGATACTCCAATGTGAATCACACGAAAAAATTGCAAAGAAGTCTATAGTTTTTAGTGTATTTTGTAAATACCTTCATATACGCATATAAAAAGGAGTATGTAAAAATTGAAATATAAACCTCTTTCCTTCGTGCAGTGCAATGCATTGCGATGCAAAATGATGCGATGCATCTGCAATTGTAACTTATACCGGTATAGTGAAGTGTTCACCCATCGATGAACCCGTCATGCCCTGTCCTCTTTCATACGGGGTTCCAAACTCTACTCTTGTGAAGTGTCTACCGAAGTAGAATTTTATCTTCCAAGTGCTGTGGGATGCCTACCCGAGATAGGTTCTGTGTATGAGTGCAATGCACAATGCAACGTGTTACAATCACGAACATCCAACTTTACTCAAATTCCTCTTCCGTGGAATGCCTACTGAAGTAGGTCTCTTGTATGGGTGCGCTGTATGACGCAATACTTTCAACATTATCAATCAACCATAAGATCTCTCGTCACCATACAAACAACAAGCAAGTAGGGTATCATTTCATAAAATACTATAAAATATGGCATGGAAGAATAAGTACCAAACATCCATCACAATTCACTATTCTACTATACACTTGCCAGTTCAACTTTGTAGACGATGC
Source organism: Dendrocalamus sinicus (assembly GCA_036346575.1). NCBI lineage: Eukaryota > Viridiplantae > Streptophyta > Magnoliopsida > Poales > Poaceae > Dendrocalamus > Dendrocalamus sinicus. The sequence goes on along the minus strand of CM070648.1, from coordinate 32,497,275 downwards.
GTGGATGACACCACACCCGAACATCCACTTGAACAAGCATTCAAACCATCTCAATACATCATAGGCACACATGCGCACATACGAATGGCATCATTCCTATGTGTGAACCCAACACAATACCATACTTTTTTACTAGATACCAACCATTGTTTCAGGTGCTCGATTGACCGTATCTTTCAAACCTGAAACCTAATGTAGCAAATATTCTGGGTTCAGTAATATGCATAACTCTACTCATATATTTCTGGTTACCATGATTTAAATATTACGCCATCCTAACCTCCAATTTCACCCCGAAAGCTAAGCTATCCTATACAGGGCAATATCCGACTCTAACGCCAACTTACAATCCGAAATGCTAAAAGTGGCATTCCAGCCTTGTATAGAGCTTTAGCAATTACCTCAGTCAATTAGTCTGTACTAATTACTCATTGAACATTGGTCAGTCATGCATGCACCAGCACAACACCACCGCACTGGACACAAGTTCCAACTACTAGCTGTGTTCTAATCATTCTATGCATTTGTCTCGGTATTTGACAATTCAACCTCTATATGGCTCAATAATCAACATTTTAGCTTCTGCACGAATCGATAAATAAGCAAGGGAAAGAGGTTTCATGGCGTTACCCTAGCTTCGGATAACTAAATCGGGGCTCCTTCTTCCTTGTCTTGGCCGGATCTATTGGATCAGGAGTCGGATCAGCCATCCCCTTTCCTTTTCTCTTCCTTTCCTCATGGGTAGCACTTCACTTTTTCTCCCTTTCTTCTTTTCTTTTCTCCTTCTCTCTTCCTCTTTCTTCCTCACGGCCAACCTCTTCTTCTTTTCTCTCTTTTCTTTTCCCAATCAGCCGGTCAGCCCTTTTCTTTTTCCTTCCCTCAAGGCTGAACCCCTCCTCTCTCATAGCCGGTTGGCTCCCCTCCCTCTCCTGGCTGACCCCACCACCTCCTTCTCCTTGGCTAGCAAGACGGAGGGGTGGATGCGATAGCTGGTGGTTAGGGCTCGGGGAAAGCGACGCCGGTGAGGCGCGGCCAGCAGGTAACATCGGTGGCTTGCAGGGTCGCGAACATAGAGGGTGAGGGCGATGCGTCAGTAGCAAGGCGGAGTAGTGCTCGGCAAAGGCACGACCAGGCAAAGCCGGCGGAGGGAGTAGCGGTGACTTGGCCGCGGCGGCGTGCGTAGAAGGAAGAAGGGCGGCGATGCGGGGTGGGGCGAGGGGGCAATGCCGGTGGCCAGGGGTGACAATGACGCGACGCACAGAGCTGGGTGACGGCGGCCAGTAGCAGCAAGGCAGCGACGTGCGCAGAAGGGAGAAGAGAGGCACAGGGGCTGGCACGGGGGAGGAGTGAGCGAGTTGGCCTCCTCCTCCATCTCACCTATTCTTATGGGGTCTATGGCATGGGCTGGGCTGAGACCGGCCCAGACTCCTCTCCTCTCAGGTATTACACATGGATTGTAAAGCTAGGTCACTAGTAGCCGAAGATGGAGGTGGAAAGAACAGTAGAGCTCAGTGCGTGCACTGACCAATAACGTGTTCCTTTACTGATTTTCAGCACTGAAATTTACATCACAAGCGAAAAGGTCTCTAGCCCAATGGTTAGAGGCTTGAGTAGCACCCCCCAGGTCCTGGGTTCGACTCCCAGTGGGAGCGAATTTCAGGCTTGGGGAAAAAATCCTCGCCGCTACCACACCAAAGCACGGTCTAAGGCCCGCCAAGGCGTTGATCCAAAGGATCCGCCGGTAGTCTCACAAGGTCGGGCGATGGTGCCGCTGTGTAAGGGTGGAGCAGGGGTTCGGGGGTTTTCTCGGTCTGCGTGAGAAGACCTTCTTCTTAAGCAATGCCCGGGGGATTCTTCCCCCCGCAGGTCGAGTTTTTTTTTTGAAATTTACATCACATGGAATCAGGTAACTAGAGCACTAGATCCTACCATTAACCAATCAAGCCTTTTTTATTCGATGTAATAAAAAAAACAGCTTTTCGTTCCTGGGCAATACCTCTATACCAGAACAAGCAAGGGGAGAGGCAAGGACAGTGGAGAACTAGAGGTCACCATACACGCTAGCTCTGTTCTGTGTAGCTTGTTTTGGTGGGTGGATTTTGCCGAGACTGGGAGGGGATGACAAGCTGATGAGACACGCATTTGCTTGATTATGTTGTCCCATTTGGAGCAAAGCCTGTACTGCAGGGGATGGCCTACGCTGCTCATGGCGAGGCCCTAACCCACTGGTAACCAGTGCACGCTGCACAGTGCTCTGCTGCCCTCCACCTGGTTGCAACTAGCCAAAGCAAACAGCGAAAGCTACGCGTGAAGCACGGGCCGAGAGCATCCTGTTGGGATTTACCAGCGGCTTAGGCTGCGAAATTACAATATGTCACTCCAGACATGGTAAATGGACAGGAAACACTTTCGGTGCTCAACAGGGTACTACAGCCTGGTGAAGAGTTTCGCACTTTGTTTCGCCCTACGCCATTGAGGAAATCCTCCTCCTCGCTTGTTTTGTTGTCAAGGAAATCCTCCACACAAACGCCTGCAGAGGGGACGGGTTAGATATAGGCACATGCCAACGCCAAGAAGGTCATTTGGAGATGTTTTATTATGAGAACCACATATCAAAGTGGTTAACCGAAACACCAAGTCTTTACAGTCCATACCTGGCACAGTAAACTGCCATGGGTCACCCAGTCACTTCCTTCCATTTGAACACTAAGCTCACTAGAAGAGAATTTGGTTGGTTAAAGAGCGGCCTGCTACGCTGCTATGAAGAATCAATGTAAAGAGTGGTGCCAGAGAGGTCTCTCCTCCAGTATTCCCTGAGAAACAACGCCTCTGGATCGGATCATCAGATGCACTTGCACGTCACCCTGCGAAAAAAAGCCAGGCAGCTGTGCATTTCTCAGTGTGTGCTTAGCTTTATGTTCCCCCCCAATGCTGCTATCTACTGTGTATTTGTCAATCTGTGCAACCTCTTCAGTTTTTGGAAAAAGCAATGATTAAACAGAGAACTTGAGTGCATCTCCCTCCCTAATGTTATAATGTATGAAGTCGACTCACCGTGAAAAAGAACCTAAAGATCGACAGCACTTGGGAGCAGCCAACAACCGGCCTGCCATGGAGTTGCAAGCCACTACGTGCACTGGATAGAAGAATCTTGTGACACTTAACCATATGGATCAACCAATTCGATGTGGACGTCCTATCTGCCATGCCACCAAACTCAGTTTTAGTCAAAGATCAGAGAGGTTTCTGACAATGCATTTTCTTTCTTTGCTGAAATTTTTTTTTTGTTCTCCATGCTCAGGCAGGAGTCATCATAGATAGGTCCAAGAAAATCTCAGCGTGAGAGATAGAAAGGTTGTAAGCAAATCTTCGTTGCAACTTTTTGGAAACGTCTGTATCCAGAGATATTTTGCAACAATGAAACGCAAGCCGCAATTGAAAACCGTGAAAGGAAATCTTTGACACTGGTAGTGGTAAGTACGTGGTTTATTATGATTTATGGACCTTCCTAGTACTGAAAGCTTATACTTTGCTATTCAGACATTAGGTGATTAATATTAAAAAGAAATTCTGAAATCGTGATTGGTAAGAATTGCCGGTTTCTTTAATGGACGGTACATGAAGGAAAGGTAAAAGAGCAGGAAAAGATAGAAAGCTGAGGTGGTTAGGCATTAGGATCTAAAGTTACAATAATGTGACGAAGTTGGTCACCCACGGTTGGAGCTGTACACTTGCTCAGGAAAACAAAAAGTGAAACCGTTGGCATGCTAAAATTATCAGGGTATATAACTTCTGAAATCTTACATGCGAACGGTACTTAACAAAAGGAAAATGTATATCAGGCACTTGAAGAAGGTAAAAATTTTGGTTGTCTGACATTAGATCCATCTGTCTGAACTTGCCTGATGAGTTAGCTACCAACGAGAAAATTGTCTGCAAATCTTGCCTCAGTTCTGTTTGTTCTGACAAGACAGCGAAGATGTCAACACTGAAACAGCACACGGTGTACCAATTACCAAACCATAATAGCGGAAATCTCCATGGGCATTTCCAAGATCTAGTGCACAGAGATTCTATTAATGAAGATGTTGTGCGTGTACCCCGAGATGCTGTTCTATTTGTCTTGTATCTGCATAGTCCCTCCCTTTGATGCCAACAGGACATGATCTGAATTCATGGGTTATCTCTGTTCATAAGTATGCCGACAGATGTTGGTTTGATCAGTTCTAAAAAAGAGAATACCTAGAAGCAACTAGGTATTTTTTTAATTAAGAAAAAAAGCTATCAAATTCAGGTCGAAGACTTGAACCTGGGTGGTTCAGGGGTGTACACCCACACGTAGCTAGGCTCAATTCCTCTGGTTTCATCAGTTCTCAAGAAAAGATCTTGGTTTCATCCACAAAATTTTTGGTTACTGGATACAACTTACAACCAAATGTAGCAACTATGCTGGATGAGCACTAACTACCAGTGGCATTGCCAAACTGAACATAGTTTACATAGCACATTGCTGAAATGAAAAGACAAGAAGATGACTGCTACTTCAGAACAACGCAGAAGTATCTCAAGTGGTTGTGACGGATTAAAGCTTTGTCTTGCCTGCACATTTAGTGCCCCCACATGCAGCCTCCTTAGCAGTCTTGTTGGAGCTAGTCTAGAGATCTTGACATCATGGGATATGTCACGGTGCTGGTCCTGTACGGCTGCAGCTAGCTTTCAATTTGGCCTCAGGCCTACATCCACAGGGGAACTACTTACTGGCTGTCATGCATATTGGCACATTAATGGATCTCATGTCCTGCACAAGTCTAGTGTACCACTGCACCCAGGATTTTAAGTTAATTATGGGTTAGAATTAAGTTACATGAGGCCTGTAAGTCCAGAAGACTACTCTTCCGGTCATCGCCAACTGTCACCAATATATCCGGCGTCCTCATCAACATTTGGTCAGAGCCGGCCATCCCCTTCATCTCCGGCGTGGATTCAACTAGAACCATGAGGATGGTGTGTGTAGACACTTTGCTGTTCAGTCCAGATGGATTGAGTTTTGTAATTTTCTTCTTTTTCCTGGGCTACAATGTAATTGGGGCTCTGTTCTATGTTTTATCTTAATATAATTCAGGATCTTTTCTTTCAAAAAAAGTTGAGTGACAAATGCAAGCATTGTGTTTTCTGTAATCTGAAATAACTGCAAATAACAGGATTTGAGGCTATTCTGTTGAAGGAAACAACTGCATAGATGGCCATAAAAAACCTTAACACTTGCAGGCTGTAACATGCACCATTGTTCTCTTCATACATGAAGTTACCTGCTCTAGCTTTATGACTACCAGTTCTTCTACTAGGGGAAAAACGAGTAAATCTTCAATTAATTTGCATGCCTTGAGTTACCAAGTAAGCGTGCATCGATCACCATGAAATGAACAGAACTGGGACCATGCATGTGCTGTTCTACCCTAGCCTTGGCCCCTCACAGAAAAATGAACAACCTTGTTGTCACATTTACTACTTGTGCTCATAAAAATGGTCTGGAAGACATTTCCAATTAAGCTTATGGATACACTTGCATCAAAATTTATATTCGTTTCATAGTTGTATTTTTTGTGCATTTAACAACCCAATCTAGCTAATATATTGATTCTTTTCGATGCCACTGCGTTCTTCTCTCTGCCATGCATGCCTTGTTCATAAACAGTCTGATATCTGAAATCTGAATGGCTTTGAGCCAACAAAGTTGGTAGGTAGGTAGAGAGAGAGAGAGAGAGAGAGAGAGAGAGTAACAAAAGGCAGCAGTTAACCTGTAGCATTACATTTTTTTTTCTTTTCTGAACTTGAACTTCAGTAGCATTACAAGTTACCACTAGTGTGTCAATTGAGCAGTAATTGAAATCTATTTATAGCCCTCTCCCTTTCCTGCACTCTCAAAGTAGACTAGAGTTCACTTGCACGTGCTGCGTACGGTCAGAAATGGCTTTGCTAGTGATGCTATTCTTGCTTCCCCTGCTCTTGCTGTCCTCTTCAGCTGACGGCTATGGCCCTGGCGGCTGGATCAACGCCCACGCCACCTTCTACGGCGGCGGCGACGCCTCCGGTACCATGGGTAACGTCTGAAGTAGAAGTAGTGAAGTACTAGTGTCCATGCTGAGCAGAAGTATTATCGCAGATTAATTTAGATTGTGTGCGCATTTGCGTTTCTTGATCGTTGTGAGTGCTGCAATGTACGTATACGTACGTACGTGTTGGTGATACAGGAGGCGCCTGCGGGTACGGCAACCTGTACAGCCAGGGGTACGGCACCGACACGGCGGCGCTGAGCACGGCTCTGTTCGGCAACGGGCTGAGCTGCGGCGCGTGCTTCGAGCTGCGGTGCGCCGGCGAGAAGCGATGGTGCCTGGCGGGCTCCATCGTGGTGACGGCCACCAACTTCTGCCCGCCCAACTACGCGCTGCCCAACGACAACGGCGGCTGGTGCAACCCGCCGCTCCACCACTTCGACCTCTCGCAGCCGGCCTTCCTCCGCATCGCCAGGTACCGCGCCGGCATCGTCCCCGTCGCATACCGCCGGTGAGCAACCAACCAACAACTCACTCAATGCACACTCATGCGCATGCTCTGCTCCACGCACACAAGTGCACTAGCTTATCCTGGCAATAATGGCGCATGACGGCCGGCATGCAGGGTGGCGTGCAGGAGGAGGGGCGGCATCCGGTTCACCATCAACGGCCACTCCTACTTCAACCTGGTTCTGGTGAGCAACGTGGGCGGCGCCGGCGACGTGCACGCGGTGGCCGTGAAGGGTGCCCGGACGCGGTGGCAGGCCATGTCCCGGAACTGGGGCCAGAACTGGCAGAGCGGGGCGCTCCTCGACGGGCAGGCGCTGTCCTTCATGGTAACGGCCAGCGACCGCCGCTCCGTCGTGTCGTACAACGTCGCGCCGGCCGGCTGGGCCTTCGGCCAGACCTTCACCGGCGGTCAGTTCCGTTGAGAGTTGTGACCACTGACCAGACAAGACACAAGACTGCTATACTATACATGCTAGCTAGCTGGATTTGGTATATAAACCGCACACGTACGGTATGCTTTAGTGGGATACATACGCTGAAATCTACGTGTATGACGTTTAGCCCATGTCATGTTTGGAACGTATAATTTTCACGGAAAGTATTGCAATCTTTATTAAATCCACGGTAAATTTCGCATGTTCTAAATAGGGTTCGCAGTATGTGATTGGCAGTGGTAGGCGCGCAACACTGTGAAGCCGCCCGCCGCCGGTGTACGTGTGTGTCGGTGGTGGCCTTTTTTTTTTGTTCTGTTTGGTGTTAAGGATTCAGAGCCCAAACAGAGGAGCTCAGCTAGTTGAGCACTACCGTGTGTCTTGGTCAAGTTTCGTTGTATTCTCTGGTAAGTAATCAGTGTAGTAATCTATTGTGTTAAATAGTTCTCAGGATGAATGTAACTTTTTTATAATTTTTGTACGAGTTTGATCTACTCCAAATTTGTGTTTGGGTGATGCTGACAGCTAAAATTTGAATGCTACGAAGTTTCATAGGGGCACCTAGTAGTGAATTGGACTGTTAAAGCACAGGAGAACAAACATCTCAACCTGCTTTTCTACTCCACCGAGCTGCGGCGTCATCCATTGTTCTGCTGGGGATTATGAATTAAGACCAGGTTTAGCTTCACTGCTTTTCTACGTGCCTCTCTCTTCAATCAATCAATCTATTATATTATTAAAATGATAAAAAAGAAGTTACTATATTTATTTTCAAGGGCTAGTAATTACTATGTTAACAGGAGGAAAAAAAAGAGAAAATGATCTTCATAATTAGTTATGGTAGCTCTAGATTATAACAATACAGATCAAACAAAAATTAAGAGACGTTACAATTGTATAAATAATATAGCTATATTTTTATCATAAGCATTAGAATGTATAATAACTCTATATTTAGATATAAACATATGCATTGTCATTTCTAGCCGTGCAAATTGCACTGAAATTGGGCTAGTTCAGTTGAAATAGTAATCTATTAGTGGTGTTAAGCGCCTAAGCTAGCCTAGCTAATCACCACTAGAAATTGTGTAGTTCCCGGGTGCCACCTTGTTCCCATGTGTTTCTTGACGAACACTCGGGAACCTCCCGAGTTACCTTGTGCACTCGGGTTGGACGCATAACACTCGGGAGAAAAAGTGTTCCCGAGAGTCCTTGGATACGCTCGGGAGATATGGCCGGGAAAAACCGTTCATGTCCTTGCCACCGAGTCGCAACGTGGTTAAAAGTTAAAACGGGTCAGGAAGTCCCCCAATTGTTTGTTCGTTGATAACACTCGGGCAATTGGTGTTGTCGAGAGGAAAATATTAGCGTTAGCTATTTTCGCTGCCTCACCCAATTTTTCGTATGTGCCTGCTTTCACCTTTAACTCCAGATCTGCCAACGATAGGTTCGTCGTGGGCCCTAGACATAGAGAGAGGCTAGGGAAGCAGTGGTCCGACAGTGGGTAGCGATGGAAGAAGGCACGACGACGGCAGCACACTGAATATTAGGTTGGGCGAGATGGTAACGGCAGGAGTGGGGGAGATGGTGGCGCGGCTAGACGGCGAGGTCGCTGCTGGCCGCTGGTGGTGGAGGAGGGGGCAGGGGAGGCGGAGGAGTGTGGAGATGCTTCGGCACCGGAGAAGAGAGAGGAGGGGAGCAGCGGCACCGATTCAAGAGAAGAGAAAGGGAGGGAAGGGGAGCAGCAGCAAGACAGCTTACCGTGTGCTAGTAGCTCTTCTTAAAAAAAAAGTCTCCACCCTATGCACTACTTAGGGCCTGTTCTTTATGGCTGTAGCTTATGGCTTTTGGCTGAAATTTTTGAATTTTAGCTGTTTGCGACAGAGATTACAGAGAGAAAGATACTCGCTTGAGATTTTGGATGGTATAGATGTTAGGTTTTTAACGTGTACTATAATTAACTTGTAGATCTCATCTTGAAAAATACTCCATTTAAAAGTTAGGTACTGTAGCAAAAACCAAAAGCCCATTTCAAAAGCCGAAAATAACAGGCCCTTATTCCCTACCCTCCTCTCCTTCCTACCGAATCAACCACCACCGGCGAGCCTTGTCATCCTCGTCCACGTCCCCCGCCATTCTAGCACTTCCGCCCATCTCCTCCAGCCCCTCCACCATCACGGCCGCGGCAGTAGATTCGGTCTCCACTCTCCTCTCCGGCCCAGATCCAGTCTGTCCCCGCTGTACCCCCGCTGCTGTCCTCCTCTTACGCGCTTGACGACGCCGTGGTCCTCCAGTTCTGTACCTAAAGCCACCATCGTCACCGCCGCTGCCGTCATCCTCCGACGCGGCTGCCTCATCCTCCCCATTCTCCTAGCTGCTAGCCTCGCCTTCCACAACCTCCAGGTATATGTTCTCCTACCCATTCCCTAGATTTGTGTGCAAATATTTTGTACGACTATGCAAACTGTGTGGTCTGGACCTTACTAGCTATATCTTTTCTATGAATACTTGTTGTCTCTTTCCATGTTTGATTTGTTACTGGTGTGCTTTGGGAGTATTGATAAACAAGGTAATATGTCAATTGATGAGGCAATATTTGTCACAATGAACCCTTTCCACTTTGAACATGTCACCTTGTGAGCAAATGATTGAACAAATTAACCGATTTGTGAGCAAATTCTTGTTGTGTGCAGTTTAGTTTGTTATGCTGTTATGATAGTGGATGGCATCAAATTGTAGTATGGTGGAGATTAACATTGCAAATTATCTTGATGGTATCGTATGGTGGTGGATGGCATCATATTTTTCTAGGTAAACAAGTTAGCGATGACAGCACTGTAAGTTCCCTTTATCATAGCAATGGTCCAGAATACTTTGGGTGTGAACTACCACTTCATACCCTCTCATTTTATCTATGTTTTTCCTCTTGCGTCCCTGTGATTCTTTTTGTCATGGGTGCTCAATGATAGAAGGATAATTTACCATCTCCATAGCCAAAGAACATTAAAACAGCACAAGTAACATTATTTGTATTTCAGTTGGTCTATTTTACAATAGTCCACTACTTTTGATAACTGTTGATATGTTTTACACTCTTATGCATACATTGACAGAAGCATGGGTATTAGATGTCCACCAAGAAATTTTCCTTTTGATCTTCGGTGTATTATCAAACTGTTAGGCTGCTTACAAGTTTCTTGTGTGGATTCTTATTGCAGTCATAACGTTTCAGCTTTCAAGGAAGCGCCATAAACGTACAAAGAAGCTGCTCATTGAGAAGGTGAAGTGTTTTGCCTACCTCTTATTGTAACTGTAGTATTGGTTAGCTTCTTTTGGTTAACTGTGAATGAAAGATAGTTACAACAACTATTATGCTATTCTTTGATGCAGTTCTGCTAGATAACATGCAACCATTGATGGCAAAGTAAGTTATAATTCATCACGACCCTTCAAAATGCATCACAGCCATCTAGGAACAGCAATGTAAAGGCTTGCTAATTTGATGTATTATTAATAACCTTGTGCTGTTGTCGTTGTATACAATGAAGTTGTGCATTGATATTGTCCTTTCATTTTTTTATGAAATTCAGGTTAGAGTAAATAGCAAACATCTGAAGTTACATCTCATTTCCTGCTTGGGATGGATGTTTGGATATGTATCGTTACTGTTTGGCTAAAAATATCTCTTGTTTGGATTGCGTCAATATGCAAATGCAGCGAGATGGCAAATGAAATGGATTTCCTTTTTTATTTGAAAAAGTATTTTTGTTGGAATAGTCTCGCACTGTTTGTGAAAAGGTAAGTGACATAACTTAAAAGTAAGAGAGCCTCTCACCTCACAAGTTAGTTTCTAGGGATGAAAATGCCCTTACGGTCCAACGAATGGTATCATAACTTGGTCTCTCATTTATTAGGCTTTACCTCTTAAAGAGTAAATGATGACGACTATAGAGGTTGTGTATCCTAGTAGGATTCTACAGTTCAATGGTACAAATTATGCATATTGGTATGTTAGAATGTCTATATTTCTAAAGGCTATGCATCCTCAAATGTGGAGAATCATTGAATAAGATTTTGCTATACCTATTGATCCACATTACTCTACTCAAAGGGAAGAACAAAACCTACAACTCGATGCTCAAGCATTAAATGATTTGCTTAGCGCTTTGAACGCTGATGAGATTAATAGAGTGAGCAATCTTGAGAATGCTCATGATATTTGGACAACTCTTATGAAAATCCATGAGGGAGCATCCTCGGTCAAGGAAGTTAAAATGCATAGATTGAGGATAAAATATGAGAACTTTACTATGTTGCCTCACAAAAACAACAATGAGATATATTTTAGGTTGAACAACATAGTAAATGAGATCAAAAATAAATCTTGTGAACTAACCAATATTGATATTGTGCACAAGATGCTTAGGGCTCCACTGGACAAGTATGATACGTTGGTGACATTATTCCTCAACTCATCTGAATTGCTAATAATGACGTCCACCGGTCTCTTGGAAAATCTCATCATTAATGAGTACAAAAAGGACAAAGAGGAGATCAAGGAGGAAACCTCATCATCAAGTAAGAAAATTCATGTATTCAAGGAAAAGCATGAGTTAAGTGATAATGAGAATGGATACACAGATGAAGAAATAACTACTCATAAAGATAATGAAGGAAATCATGAAGAAGCATGGCTCATATGATGAGGGCTCAAGAAGAAGCCCATCCTCTAAGACAAAACACTACAAGACCATTAAGTGCTTTCAATGTCAAGAAAAAGGACACATCGCCTCAAAGTGTCCAAACAAAAAGGTAGATGATGATAAGCCCAAGTCATCATAAAGAATGAAGAAGGATGGCAAAAGTAGACACTTTGCCAGCTTTGCTATTATGAAAGATCCATCAACAACAATCCAACAATAGTGAGGACCCATCACTTTTTGACATATCCACATGCTTTATGGTAAAAGGTAATACTGGGGTAAATGATGATGAGCCCTCATATGATGAATTGATGGATATACTAGAGAAGCTAAATGAGTACCTTAGAAAGCAGAAGGTAAAATTCAAAGCCTTGAAGAAAGAGCCGATCTCTCTTCAAAATAATTATAAAGTGCTAAAAGAAGAGCATAGGTCTTTCCTCCTCAAGGATCTCATTAAGTCTAAGGTGGATATAGGCATTGTATGTTATTTATTAGATGATATACCATGCATAGCTCCTAGCCATTGCATTTTATCTAAAGCTAGTATATCCACCTCCTACAATGATTTGCTTGATATGCCTTCTTGCTCAAATGAAAATGATTTCATTTCCTCTGTGTTTGTTGAGACTAACCTTGTAGAGACAAATAAAGAATTCAATGCCCAAGTCACAAAATTGGGGAATGACTTGGAAAGAAGCTATAAAGAAAAGACCTCTTTTGACAAACTTTTGAGCAATCAAAGAAAGTCAAATGACAAGAGAAGAATTAGCTTCACCTCCAAGAAGAAGGAGAAGAGCATCAATTTCAAGCGCAATGCAAGGCACATGAATTTTTCAAAACTAAGCCTTTAGCCAAAGGTAAAAAATTAGGAACTTATTGGTATATCCTTGAAAAATTCATACAAATGCATTTTGTAGGTTTTCCAAAGGTTTTACTTCAGAAAAACTAATTTAAAGTAAAAATGGGTTTCTAACACAAAACTAGAAAAATGGTATCTTCATTTGGCTTTAAAATAAAAATAGCTCAAAATCAATTAAAAAAGGAATTTGAAAAAGTGTTCAATACCAAAAACCTAGAGTTAGCTGTTTAAAAAATGTTTTGTATTTAAAAGTTTTATAAAAGGCCAACCAATCAAAGGATATTTGGTGTTGAAACTCATCTAATATCCTAGTTTGACCTAAGTGGTCACAATCTAATACTTAAAATGAGTTTTTGCCATTTCAACCAAAATTATTGACATATGTTGGCTCGTAGGGGTATTTATATCTCATACATGCTAATGGATGACAAAAATACCCCTCAAATGCTCATTTTGGCAATTTTGAAGAAAATATTGAAAATGAGTTTGTATTGTAAAACAAAAGCATAATTTATCAAAATCTATCTTCAAAAGGTATTTAACCTTGACATATAGTTGGAAATGCTCCAAAATAAGTTTATATTTTTGGTGAAAAGTTTTGGAGCAAATTATATCAATATTTAACTTCTCAAATTTCAATCTTCAGCATGCATTTGGTTGCACTCCGATTTGACTAGGCTGCCTCAGTGGTCTGATCGGTCCCTGTAAACAGTTTGACTGATTTTGCGAAGTAGTTTGAACAACCCCTTCTAGCAATTTGACCGCTCCTTTGCCGCCGATCTGATCAAAACCTAGAAAGTTTGGTTAAATTTGTCCAATTTGTTGATTTCCAAATCTTTCAGCCATTCCCATTTCCCCCAAAGTCAAGTTGATACTTGTTTTCATTGATAGCTATCATCAAGTACTTTTCTTGTTTCCAAATACCATCACAATCATTTTATGATATTTTCATATGGTATCTTCAAGTAGTAGCACTTTTGATCACCTTGACCTTATCATAAGATTCATTCATTTCCTTTAAGTGGTATCTATTTTTTTTTCTTGTTGAGCAAAATTTTCTTTGACCAAGCTCTCTCCTACAAGTGATATCTTCTAGATTTGGTCACTACTAAGTGGTTGCTTAATCTCAAATGGTAATTCTTGAAGATATCTCAAGTAGTATCAAGTGGCCTACAAGTGATCTACATGTGGTACCTTCATTATCTAAGTCTATCTTCAATTGGTGTTCACAAATGGATTTCAATCTTTCAAGAGAAGATCAAGTGCTCAAATTAATTTGTGTTTACAGGTGTTATCAATTGTCCTAATAAGCAGTGTCAGTTTCAAGTGGTATATGATACTTCATGGAAAAGACAAAAGGACCACAAAAAGGTAAAAAAACCTATTATAGTGAAAAAAGTCTTTGGTGAAAAAGTTTTGGTGCTTAAAAGGGAGAGAGACAGCCATAATTGTAAATAGATAAATCTACACTTGATCATCTATAAAGGGAGAGAGAAAGCTACAATTGCAATAGGTTTGGTCTTTTGATATAGAGGGGAGATATGACAAAAAGTAGAACCTTTGTGTGTCAAAGGAAGAGGCAATTGCAATATGTTTGATCTTTTGAGACGAAGGGGGAGAAGAGTTGACAAAAAGAAGTAGAATCTTTGTGTGTCAAAGGAGGAGATAGAAGTAACTTGTGTAAGGGGGAGTTTTTCTTTGTGAAAAATTTATTAAATATTTTAGGCTTACTTAAAAAGGGGTAAAGTATTAATATTAGGAATACTATTTTACCTATTTGCACATAATGAGTTATGCATCTTGTGAATGCATGTTTTACATTTTTCATGTGCTTAATTGTCATTTATTCAATTACCGCATTTCTTTGATTCAAAATATAGGTTGAACTCCATCTCGAGCCAAACTTGAGTGTGTGCATATGGTTCCATCTCATATATTTGTATGCACATGTTTAAAAGAGTTTACTCTATATTTTGATGTTTCTTTTGCATTGATTCTTCTCTTTTATCCGCATATTGTGGATCTCTACTTTGAAATATATCCCTTAAGTATATAAAATTTGTGTAGTTCATATATACTCATGTTGCTTTAAATTCAATTATTTATAATTGTTGTGGTTATTATTAATTACCAAAAAGGGGGAGATTGAAGAATCTAAACCCACTGTTATAAGTTATTGGTATGTTTTGATAATTAACGATAATCACATTGTGGGACTGATATTTTTCATGAGTTGGATGAATAGGTAATGTCTCATGATGATGAAGACTTTGGATGACATCATGAATTGATTGTCATCAAAACAAGGTTTAGGATAAATGATAGCATCATGTGTTGATGAACATCAAGTCAATACCCCGAAGGGAAAATGATCATGAGTCAATTATTAAGTCAAGAGATCCTTAAGTCAAGAGAATACAGATCACGTGTTGATGGAGGGCAAGTGGAGAATGTACCATGTGTTGATGCATATTAAGATAAGGACCCAAACTTAAAGTGAGGATGTTCTTCATCAAGATCCAAGAGGATGTTCAAGGCAAAGGTATAACTAGCTAGGCTAAGGATTTGTTTATAATCTTTTATCAGTCTTAGTGTTTGGTTGGAAGACTGGATTGCTAGTATAGGTTGCCGTACTATTAAGAGAGATCATATCTAGTAGCTTAAGTCTCACCATGTGTTAATAGTTTAATCTCACTTGCGCTAGCTCTCTTATGGCATGATGCCAGTATTTACGAATGTGTTTTGCAAATAGTTGTAGTTCATACATAATCCTTGCGGCATGTGACTTAGATTTGTAAATGTATTTTGCAAATGGTTAAAGTCCATGTTCCCTGCTCCTTGTGGTATGATGCTTGTATTTGTGAATGTGATTTATAAATAGTTGTAGCTTATGCACAATCCTTGTAGCATAAGACTGTAACACCCCAGCTTAACAAAAGCCTAGAATGTCACCCACAACTACAAATACTACCAATTTAAACTATTAATTACATATAACCAATAGTTAGGCCTCAAGTATAATTTCTTAACATAATCATGAATATATAAATTTCAGTAATATGGAAATCATTGATTGACATTCAAATGAACCAATTAATGATAACCTGAATCAATAATAAATTTAACCAAAATTAATTGTTAAATAGCAACAATATAAAACCATTAAGTGCTAAAGGGAATCATTATTTAACTAGGATTGCATGGATAGAATGAATTTTTGTTCTAACAATGAATAGGTGATCATTAAGTGAAAGAAAGAGCTATAAGTACAATAACATTCATGTGCTACTTCTCGCCCATGCATGTCATCATCAATGAACACCTATAAATAAACAACAAAGCAAGGGTGAGTCCATGACTCAACAAATACACAATAGATTAATAAACAAGGCCAACCATCATATGAACAATTCATATCCATTCACCATTATCTCAATTTCACGTATTCATTCTCAACAAGTTCCACAAATATGTCTCATTATTCTCTTTTCATGAATGCAATTCTCATGCACGCGTCTCAACTTCTCTTTAACATATACCAGTATAGCGGAGTATCATACTCATTGGTGTCCACTCAAGCTCACCTTTTTTTTGTGGGGACCTCAAGCCTGTCCTTTTTCATACAGGGATCACAAGCACGTACTTCGCATACAAGGACCTTATCCTACTCCCGTGGGTCACATCTTCCCATCATGAATGCTTAACATGCAATGCAATAGTTATATTTTTCTTTAGTTCATTTTTAGCATTAAACAATTGGTATAAACATCATTCCATTGTATTCATCAACATCAACATTTTATCATA
Source organism: Dendrocalamus sinicus (assembly GCA_036346575.1). Classification (NCBI taxonomy): domain Eukaryota; kingdom Viridiplantae; phylum Streptophyta; class Magnoliopsida; order Poales; family Poaceae; genus Dendrocalamus; species Dendrocalamus sinicus. The sequence continues at coordinate 32,480,912 of CM070648.1, read as the reverse complement.
AGCATGTGAGCAATATAAATCAGGCATATATGAATAATCATGGTAAGTATTTATTTAACAAAATAACAATTTCAAACACTCGAATACCATTCTACCATGCACTTACCTTTTCTAGTTGCGATGACCGGGTTGATTAGAAGATAACACTAACCCCGATGTTACTCCTCCTATAGTAATTACTCAATCTTAATACAAGCTACGGTAATACAAGATAATAATAAAATGACAACACTCCTGCATGCTTTCCAACTCCACAATTCTATTCTTTACCAAACAGTCACTCATGCTGCCCTGGTACTAAAACTGATATAACTTCCAATTCCTAAGTCCTATCATAGTAAACAATACTAGTTCTGGAAACTACACAAAATTTATTACAAGTTCTTATTTGTTCACAAATCTAGATTAAATCATTTAACCATCTATTTTTAACCCAGAACATATATCTATCATCTTCTGGACGGTAGGCTTAATATTTTCATATATATTAATATACACAAGCAAATCCAGTAAACCATAACATTTTTAGAATCTATAAAAAATTGCACACCTCTTTCTAGTTATGCCTAAAAATTAATTCTATTATCTACCAATTCAATTTAATAATTTCCCATGACTGCCTCCAACAGCTACCGGTTCTGGACAACAGTCTTCCAAAATTCACAACTTTTGTTCTACCCATCCAAAATTCATATTCTTGGATTCTCTAATATACTTAGACAATTATCTACATTTTTACATAGATCAAATACCCTATTTCATCCATTTAATATTTTTAATCTACAGATTACCAAGTGCTGCCAAAAGATGATAATTTTCTAGACAACAGGCTTACAAAAAATCCTAACTCAAAATTTAACTATCCAATTGACGTAATTAGGTACTGTACAAAAATCTAACATAATTCTCTACGACTATCTAGTAGATGACATTGTCATATTAAGCCTAACTAGAATCCAAAATCACAATTGAAATCTATATTAGATAAGCCAATATACTAATCGAACCCCTGATGAAAACTTGCTACTCCTCTCTAACCCCGACTCTAATCTCTAATAAAATTGGTAGAATAGAGAGAGAAAATCCTTATCGTTATCCCGGTGAAGAATGCCAAGATCGTGACCCCTTCCTCACCTTCTCTATCCTTCTCCCTTCTGATCATTGCCCAGTCGTGCTATTCTTTTCCCCGTAGCTTTTCCCTTAGTTTTTCATGATTCTAAAGTTTGCGAATGTATTTTATAAATTTATTGAAGTATATGTACTCTTGTCTCTGCTGGAAATTGTAAGGCATTATGACCATGCCCTATGAGGTTGGTCTGATCGGGGTGGTACAAACGACTCTGTGTGAGTTGTTGGACTAGCCTGCGGTATGACTACTCTGAGTGTGGTAGTATGAATGAGGCAATCTAACTGATCTTGTGTGGGCAGTTGTAGGATCAAGAATAACTGACAAGAGGGGGGTGGGGTTGAGTAGGAGGGTTTTAAATTGTTTTAGCTAAATCACAATTTTAGCACATATAAACTTAATTAAAAATATTTTGCACAATCAAGGCTTAAATTCTTTTTTTCACTAAGGCACCGCAAATCTATATCAATACTATATATAATTCTAGCTACGCAATTCAATTCAATTAATTTTCTAGATATGTAAATATGGAAAATAAAGACAAAGAGATAAACCATAATGGAGATAAATGATATTTTCCCGTGGTCTCAAAGACTTTTTGGTCTTCTCTAATTCACGTTGAGGTAAGTCCAAGTGGATTAGACCGGCTCCACGGATTAAGTCTAACACCTCAAGTCCACTAAAGTTGCTCTTCCTTCACTCTAGAGATGGCGAGCACCACACTACTCACAACTGCACCGGGTCTCTTCATAAGTTCTTTAAAGAGGTCATTGCACAAACTCTTCCAAGCCGTCTAGGTGTCGACAACCACCAAGAGTAATAAGTCACGATGCTTGCTTGAAATTTTTTCAAGTGCCACAAGGATCAACTAATGATGCAATACATTTGAATGCTCTCAATAACCTCAAATGTGAAAATGGAGCTATCAAGTGAGCTCGTTTTTAGGAGTGCCTTTATATTATATAAACTATACGATGCTACCTAGTGATGAAAATATATATTTGTGTAGCACCACATTACTTTTGGGTCAAGACGAGCAAGAGTTCGAGCTAGACCCATTTTGGAATCCAATTCGGCATCCAAAAATAGCACCGACTTCAAATATGCATAACTTTCACATAAAAAGTTATCTTATCCAAAAAAATCCACGAGTACTTGATTGAAAGCTTATCTTATTCTCTTTCCAACGAATCTAGCTCCACCTCTAAGTTCCTTCTAACCACATCGCAATCATCAATAGAAAGTGTTGTATCATCTGTTTGGGCCAATTTGGTCCTTGTAATCGTACCGGGCTTGGCCCAATTGGTGGCTACTATTCATGTAGTACTGTTCACACATGAACAGTACCATGAATAGAATCACCTCACCATTTTCTAGCTTTGTGTGGCTCCTCCTCCCCTATTTAAGGTGGTTGCACCCCTCTAGTCTCCTTAGATTTCGTTTAGTTAAAAGTTAGCTACATTACAAGTTCATATATTGGTTTGTGTCGACTAGACTAACTCTAAATACTGCTTTGGAATCCCACCATATTGAGTATTTCAATCCTATTTGTAGTTTTTAGATTGCTTATTATCTTGTTCTTGCTTGTTCTTCAATAACATGCAGGAATAGACATTCGTAGTCAGGTCGATCGTGCTTCTGCAAGGTTGATAACAATATTGGAGTTAGTTCAGCGATTGCCAGGCATATTGGTCTTATGTGATTGGTAGCCAAATCGTGAGAGTCGTCTCCTCAAATCAAATTATCGTTCTCATCAGAAGATCAGGACATCAATCATCACATCAGGTGGTCCCATATGGCTACAAGTTTCCACAAAAAATTTTAGTAAGTTTCGCCCACGAGATTGAAAGATATAGTAGTTTCAATTTGAGCCCGAGATGGAGATATAGCAGTTACAATTTGAGCCCGAGATGGTTTCTAGTCCAAATAGGATTCCGTTTCCAAGACACCTTCAGTAAAACGGGCATAACTTTTGCATACAATGTCCGTTTTTTATGTTCTTGTACTCGTTAGAAACCTAACGATGAGCCCAATCCAAAAAAAGACTAGCATAGCTAGTCACCCTCGAAGGGTCTCAAAATTGCCCATCTTTGGACCCGAATTCATGTCACAAGTTTTTGCCTTCTGTTTTTGCCCTTTTTCTGGTCTCCCCTTCAGAATTTTGGTTTTGCCTCAACGACAGAGTTGTAAATCTCATCAAAACCTTTCAAATGAGCATATATAAGGCATATAAAACTTTGCCCCTTTCATATTTGAAACTAGCTATTATTTTCTTCTTAAACTAGAGGGTTGTTTACATTGCACGTTATTCCTATCTTTGTGTTCTACATCTTGTGAACCATCTTGTGCCCTTCGACAAAAGGTTGAGTAGTGGGCTAGCATCTCTCCTAGCACTTGGTGTGAGATTTTTCTTTGCTTACATCAAGTCACATTGATCTTTACGTGTGCGTTCATACACTAGACTTCTTTTTCTAGGCTAGGATTAGCAACATTGACTAGTAATTTGAATAATTATTCAACTTACAATTAATGATTTGATTGTTGCTAATCCTTGCTACCATACTAAAGCCTATCCTAGCTCCACCTTCTACCATCGTACATGTACCAGTTGCTTACAATTGCTTTGTCAATCTTCGACAAGCGTTTGACACCGACACTAGTTGCCAGTCATCACCTGTTTTGCTTGGTAAGAACTGATAAGAACTTGGTATTAGTTTGAGTGTGAGCGACTTTGAGCCTCTAGATCGTAGTAGTTAATAGGAACATATACTTATGATTTGTTTCCTTATTCTACTAACAATGACTGGCTTGAGGAAGTTGGTAGATTACGATGACATAGGCAGATTTGAACTTAAAAGGAAACAACTACCGTCATACATCTTGCTACTCACCGCTGAGAGTACGTCGTTGGACTACTTCCTATGGACTATTATGTTGGATAGCTACTTTGAGAGACAGAAACTTGATCCTTATGAGAAGATAGCATGGCAAGGATGGCGCTGATTGATCATGTTCAATATTGGTGGTTGAATCTCAAGTAACACTACATGTACACATGGGAGGAGATGAAGAAGAAATTACAATGTCATTTTGTACCTCCACCACCCACGGCCGCAAGTGAGGTGCAACATAAGGTAATTGAAAATGCTGACATTGTTTTGGTTACTATTCTATCTACAGATACCACCGAGATGCTTGAAGAGATGGAAGACAATCTGGCACATCTTATGTCATTAGAGAAGAAGTTTGAGGTACCTATAGTATCTGGTGAGAACGATAATGACAAAGGTATTGATATGATGCTACAGCAAGATATAGAACAACATTGTGAGTATATACCTACTGTAGTGCAATCTTTTGATATTCCTTGCATTGACTTGAATGAACCATGTGCTGATCTGAATTCTCATAATTTTGCACAAGTTGAATTAATTACACATAAGGAAGTATTTGATATAATATCCCCTGTTGATGCATTGTGTTATATCATGCTTAGTGAGGCCGTTAGTTTGGAATGTGATATGGAGAAGATTTCTAACCTTTCATCTCTAAATTCTCTATCTAGCACCTACACATACTGTTTTAGATTAATTGGAGATTATAGTGTAGACAATCAATTTCTTGTATATCGAATATGCATAACTTGTGATCACATGGATGAATTGAAGCTTGTTGTTTTGAACAACAATTTTTGTATGCTGAATTATGAGAGAAAAATAAAATTTAGTGATCATTCAATGTCTATGTGTTCATCTCTTATTGCACCATCTAGTATTGACAATCTAAATAATAAAGTTGATGTATGGAAAAACGTACAAATATTTTCACCCTCGCTAGATGAATTTGCTATTGCTCGATTGAAATCTGATTATATAGATGAACTTTGTTTGATTTCAAAAGTTATAGCTTTGCCCATCTGTGCTACCACTGCAAGTTTACAACTTCAAATATTTAAATTGTATAAATGCTTTACTTACATTTGCAAGACCAGTAGCAATAATTGATGTGTGAGAAATTTTATTTCGCTCATTAACATATATGATTATTCTTTAGGTAATAATACTTGCTGCTGTTTTATAATATTAATTGTGCATGAACAAAGAACCGTTAAAACGGATGACATATACATATACCATACACACACCTTGGCTTCTTTGTTACCCTGATTTTAGCTTATCAAAAGCCAAGGATGTTTTTATTTTCAAGAAAGGGAGGATGATGAGAACATGTCCCCTATGGATACAACCATATTTGCTATGCTTGTTGTTCCAATTTACAAGAGCTCCTACGCACTATTTAAATTATCAGGTGGGCTCATTTTTAAGAGTGTTTTTATATTATATGAACTATATGATATTATCTAATAATGTAAATATATATTTGTGTAGCACCACATCACTTTTGGGTCAAGATGAGTAAGAGTTCGAGCTAGACCCGTTTCGGAATCCAATTCGGCCTCCGGAGACATCACTAACTTCAAATGCGCATAACTTTCACATACGGAGTACGTTTGAGCTCCATGAGTATTTGATTGAAAGCTTATCTCATTCTCTTTTCAACGGATCTAGCCCCAGCTCCAAATACCTTATGAGCACATTGCAGTCATCAATAGAATGTGTTGTGTCACTTGTTTGGGCCAATTTGGGCTTCATAATCAAACCGGGATTGGTCCATCTAGTGGATACTATTCACGCAGTACTGTTCACACGTAAACAGTACCATGGATAGAACCACCTCGCTATCTCCTAGCTTTGTGCAGCTCCTCCCCTATTTAAGGTTGTCGCACTTATCTAGTCTCTTTAGATTTTGTTTAGTTAAAAGTTAGCTACATTGCAACTTCATGTATTGGTTTGTGTCGACTAGACTAACCCTGAATACCACTTTAGAATCCCACCACATTTAATATTTTAATCCTATTTGCAATTTTCAGATTGTTTATTATTTTGTTCTTACTTGTTCTTCAATTACATGCAGGAGTAGACCTTCGTGGTCAGATCGATCGTGCTTCTAGCAAGGTTGATAACAATCTTACAGTTGGTTCAGCGATTACCGAGCATATTGGTCTTGTGTGATTGGTAGCCGAATCATGGGAGTCATCTCCTCAAATCGAATTATCATTCTTATCGGAAGATCGGGACACCCATCATCGCATCAATGTCCACCCTCAATCTTGCTTTGCAATCTGTGCTTGGCCATGCACCCCATGTATTTCTTATTTATTTGGCTTTTCTAAAATGTCATCCATCTCTCCTCTCTCTCTCTTGGTCTCACCTCCACTTGCGATGAGCGGCGACCGAATCAGGCAACGGTGCAACACGTGACCTCAGGCACTAGTGGAGCTCGGATGGCGGCGGTGGCGTGCTCTAAAGAGTGGCGAAGTTTACAGTGAGGGCGCACGGGATGTTTCCAGCGACTGTGGGAAGACGGGCTCCAACACGGGTGGCAGTGCGACCAGCGAGTGGCAATGTTTCTAGTGGCAGCGATGGAAGGTTTCCAGCGATTGTGGTGAGACGGGCCCGGCACGGGTAGCAACGAGGTTCATCGAAGTGGAGGTCGAGAGAGATTGAGGAGAGAGAATAGTGTTTTTACCGTATTTTACAATTATTATTTTATGCCTGTAAATACATGCGCGCATCTCAATGCAAACGAACGGTGGTTCCCGTGGGTGCATATGCCCATCGGGTAAAAAAATCACCTCCGTATGCCCATACCGTCAAAAATGAAATGCATGCCCATAAGCGAGCTAGCTCACAGTAAATGCTCTGTCTGACCTCCCTAGCTAGCTTACTTTGACTCCCTACTTTACTACACAAATCTAGTCACTTGTTAGATGCAGACGCAGCCTTTGCTCTCGATCACATATTTATGCAGTAGGTAATAGGGTCAAGGTCTCCCCTACATAAAGGCCAGTCAGCGCTAAGCTATACACTACTTGCCTTGCCCGGTCTCTAGTCTATACTACCAATACATTGTATAAGATGAGTTCTTTTTGAACTGTGATTTTTTATTTAAATTTTAAAATATTAATTGTTCACAAGAGAGAGTATAAAAAAAGGTACTCGTATACGATTTTGATTGATATAGATGAAGTTAAGATAGTATATACTTCAATCGATTTACAGGTCTTATCTTAAAAAGATATTCATTTGAAAACTAGTTACTATAAAAAGGTAAGACATAAAAAACCCACGTATATGTTACAGCTCTATAAATACACCTCACCTAGCTCCTTGCCTCCCTAGCTTGTCCTTAGCCCACCACCAACTCACGAGAAAATCTATTGCGCAACGGCACAAACCAGTTTGTGTCACGGGCCAATCAGACGTTGACATATGGCAACAAGTATTAAATAATTATTACTATTATTATTACTGTTTTATGCTGTAGCAAATCAATAAAAAAATTGATCATCATAGAGTAGCTAGTCTTTTAATACTATTACGTGGTCCATATAAATCTCACACACACAACGCTAGCTCAAACTCAAGAGGCACACAGCTCTGATTGCTCGCTCTTATCTTGCTTGTCCTTGTGGTGGAGTGGAGTGGATCATCGATCGGCCGGCGAATCGATGGGCCGCCCGCCGTGCTGCGACAAGGAGGGCGTGAAGAAGGGGCCGTGGACGCCGGAGGAGGACATCATCCTCGTCTCCTACGTCCAGGACCACGGCCCCGGCAACTGGCGAGCTGTCCCAGCAAAGACAGGTACCTACGTGCATCCATGCATGCGCTCAAGCTAACCAGCTCATGAGTTGCCTTCTCGGTTGGATTTGCATGCATGCGTAGCTCGGGCTCGCTTGACTTCGTTTGCATATGCAGGGCTGATGCGGTGCAGCAAGAGCTGCCGCCTGCGGTGGACCAACTACCTCCGCCCGGGCATCAGGCGCGGCAACTTCTCCGACCAGGAGGAGAAGCTCATCGTCCACCTCCAGGCGCTGCTCGGCAACCGCTGGGCCGTCATAGCCTCCTACCTCCCGGACAGGACTGACAACGACATCAAGAACTACTGGAATACCCACCTCAAGAGGAAGCTGAACCGCGCCGCCGCGCCGCCCACCAACAAGGAGCAGTGGGAGAGGACGCTGCAGACGGACATCAACCTCGCCAGGCGCGCCCTGCGCAAGGCCTTCTCCGTCGACTTCGGGGCCGCCAGCCCGCCGGGGGGTAGCCGCAGCGACTCCACCGGCGCCACCAGCCCGGCGTTGATCGAGTCCGCGGCGTACGCGCTGAGCGCGCAGAACATCTCCTGGATGCTTGACAGGTGGGCGCCCGGGAAGACCGCCGGCGCAGGAAACCTCGCGACGCCCGGCGCGGCCGAGAGCTCGTCGGGGTCGTCGGAGCTCACCGAGTACTCCGGCTCCAGGGCGTCCAACTGCGTCGCGCCCGTGCTCGGGTCGTCGCCGTTCGGGTACGAGAGCAACGCCGCGGCGGCGGGGGAGGAGGTGCCGCTGTGGGCGATCGAGTCGTGGCTGCAGCTGGACGACAGCAACGAGCAACCGGCGCAGGACGGCCTCCTGCTTGATGTGGCACTGCGTAATTACGGCTTCTAAATTAGTACTAAGTATCAATCAAGTAGACTAGTAACTACTTATAATTAATTTTTCTTTTTTGCGGTTGTTCATTTTAATTAGACTAGCTAGTTAGCTGCACATCATAGTACTCCGTACTAGTGCAACATTTGAGCCGTACAAGAGTGCGCAGATGAATTACTGCTAATATATGCAGAACTGTCGTGTGGCAATTTTTTTTTCCAAATATGGTCTTAACACGTCTGTTTTTCCGAATATAGGTGCGCACTTTGAACTTAAAAGCTTAGGTTTATTGGGTTTTTACTGTAGTAGTCGAAAATATACTGTAACTGCTGATAACTCTTCAGCGTAATTAAATTTTTTTTAAAAAATTATATCATCACGAACAATGCAAAATAATCAAGGAAAAACAAAAAAGTCCAAAAAATAAAAGGCTAAAAAAAAGAAGAAATTAAAAAGTAGAAGCTAGAAACCAAAAACTACTCAAATGAGCAAGGCCTAACTCCCTCTATGGATCAACCGAGTACCTATCGAGCAGGGGAAGTCGGCAGGTTACCTATCGAGCTCATCCCCTCTGTGGCAGGCCATTAATGGCAATGATTAAAGTTAATTAAATATAATCAACACTAATTAAATATAAATAGTGCTACTTACTCATGGCATGTGCTAGCCGGCAACCTGTCGAGCTCTCCTAGCTTGGTAGATATCTACTGGACGTCATGGAAGGGGTTAGTTTGTAAAAATGGATGTTCGAAGGTTAATTTTTTAAAAAAAAGTAGTTACAATGTTATTTAAGTAAACAGTTCAACATCTGCATGCATGTATGGGCCAAGTGAGTGGGTGGCTAAACCGTGAAATCGAAACCGAAATGTAAATTACTTCACGTCATTAGCACGCATGGTTTGTCTTAATCGTTTGACCCATTTGATCGGTGTTAGTTCACACAGCTAATTTTTTAGGGTACAATAAGAACGCATATACGTATACCATACATACTCATACATCTATGGACACCCACATATACATGTACTCCAAAGGGCACTCCTCACATAAATAATACCTAGATAGTACCATTTATATAAACAATACCCCAGAAAATGAGTCACCCCGAGATTGAACCCAGACAGTGGGCTGCAAGTTGGCAGCCTCACTATCCCAGCAAAACTCGGCTCTTGGTTCACACAACTATTTTAAGACTAAATTATTCTATTGTCTAATTTAATTGTGAGAGGTTAGTCAGGCATCAGTATAACATAGGTGCCACGCACCGCAACAAAAGAGGCTAACTGGACAGCTACATCATAGACGGTTCGTACGGAACCGTCTGTGTTTAAACTATCACAGACGGTTTATACTGGCAACCGTCTGTGATATTTTTATAGACAGTTATTAACACCAACCGTCTGTGATAATCGAGATATCATAGACGGTTCGTATTAATAACGTCTATGAACTTTCACAGACGGTTCTTAACACGAACCATCTGTGATAAATGGGACATCATAGACGGTTCGTGTTAAGAACCGTCTGTGAAAGTTGCGGACATCACAGACGGTTCCTATAAAAAACCATCTCTGATATTCTGGACATGACAGACAGTTCTTATAACAAACCATCTGTGATATTGCGAAGATCACAGATGGTTTGTATAAATAACCATCTGTGAATTATCACAGACAGTTATTAATACGAACGGTTTGTGATATATTGGTATCACAGACCGTTTGTGGTTGGAACCGTCTAGGATAATCTGCGCTATTAAATACTGGACATACGTGGTCTCGACATAGATCAATCTGTCTTCATTACGCTGCATCAGTGGAGCAAGGTGGCCGGCTTTAGGGAGTTTGGTGAAAACATATCGCTTGTAGATCTATATACGTCTTCTTAGTGATCAGATGTTAGTACTCAATTACTTCTAATAACTTATATGCTTTGTAATCGAAAGAAATGGTAGATAGGTTTTTGTTTAGATATCTAACTAACTAGGTTTAGAAAGATAATGTTACTTTGCTCAATTTCAGAATGGGTAAAATTTCAGAATGGGTAAGTACTCGTAGTTCACTTCAATATATTCTTGCTTAATATTATTGTGTCATGAATACGTGGCTAGCTAACTACCTACGTAACATAGATGTCATGTGTAAATATAGCTAGTTTAATTTGCTATATAGTAGCGCTAATAATTGTTTTTGACACCAATTTGTTACATGTGTAGCGTAGATGGACCGAAGCTGGATGTACATTGAGAACCGTGTGAGTGAAGAGTACATTAATGGTGTGTCTGCTTTTAAAAGAGTGGCCGAGCTGGATATGTTGAAGAAGGGGATGGAATATATTTACTATCTATGCATTGATTGTGATAATCTAAAAATATTTAGCAACTCAATGCAGATCGAAGTTCGCTTGATTCGAAGGGATTTCAGAAAGGGGTACAAATGTTGGACCAGTCACGATAAAGAGAAGAGTATACAAAAAGATAGTTATGATATCATCAAGGGAGACATGGATATGTCGGTTGTGGACTGTGCTTTCGATCATGAGGATAGGTCGCAGGATGACAATCTGGATCAGATGCTACTTGATGTAAAAGGGAACTATAGTGAAAGAGAGTTTGGTAAATTCGAGGGTTTGATAGAGAACTTGGAGAAACCTTTATTCCCGGGCTACTAGCCGCAATACACAATGTTGTCATCAATTCTAAAACTGCTGAAATTGAAGGCAAACAATGGTTGATCTGACAAGAGTTTCACGGTATTATTAGGTCTCCTAGCGGACATTCTTCCAAAGGGAAATGTGTTGCCGAGAACTACCTACCAAGCCAAAAAGATTCTTTGTCCATTGGGAATAGAAGTAGAAATAACACATGCACATGCGAACAATTGTATCCTGTATCGTAAAGTGTATGCTAGCTTACATGTTTGTCCAGTATGCCAAGCATCCCGATACAAGCGTAAAAATTACTCCGATGATGGGAAGGGCATCGAGGTGAAGCAATGACCTCGTGCTAAGGTGTTGTGGTATCTTCCTGTAATTCCCTATTTGAAGCGTTTATTTGCAAACCACAAGGATGCAAGATTGATGCGTTGGCACTGGGAGCAGCATAAGAAAGACGGAATGATAAAACACGTTGCTGATTCTGCCCAGTGGAGGAACATCGATATGATGTTTGTAGGTTTCGGTGTAGAACCGAGGAATATAAGGTTTAGGTTGAGTACAGATGGAATGAATCCTTTTGATAACATGGACAGCCAACATAGCACCTGGCCTGTGACTCTGTGCATGTACAACCTTCCTCCTTGGCTGTGTATGAAGCGGAAGTATATTTTGATGTCACTACTTATCCAAGGGCTAAAGTAACCTGGGAATAATATTGATGTGTATCTAGCACTATTAGTGGAAGATCTTACAATACTATGGAACGAAGGTGTACATGTATGGGATGCGAACAAATTAGAGAACTTCACTCTGCGCGCCATGTTATTCTGTACTATTAATGATTTTCCTACCCTTGGTAACCTGTCAGGGTTGAGTACAAAAGGATTAGCCAAAGCATGTCCGCACTGCTTAGATTATACCAAAAGTGTGTGGTTGAACAACTCGCGTAAAACTGTGTACATGCGTCACCGTAGATTCCTTCTAAAGTATCACCCATAACGCAACATGAAGAAATAATTTGACGAAAAAAAGAAGATGACTTAGTACCAAGGCCTTTTAGCGGGAAAGAGGTGTATGATATGGTCAAGGATATCAACGTTGTGCTTAGAAAGGAACGTAAATTGAGGACCTGTCGAAAGAACATATGGAAGAAGAGGTCAATATTTGGGACTTGCCTTATTGGAAGCACTTAGAAGTTCGCAATTACATCGATGTCATGCATGTAGAGAAGAATGTATGTGACAGTTTGATTGGTCTCTTACTGAACATTTGTCAGACCCAGATTTTATAATCCGGAATCTACTGTGTTTAGTTGCACTATTCCCTGGATCAGTAGATAGTGCACACAGTTACAGTAATGGACATCAAATTTACATATCATGCGGAAGCATAATTAAAATAATAAACTTACTCATGGGCCGATTAGGCCGAAATCAATAAATTGCAGCAGCGGAAGAACGAAGCACACAGGTGGGACCTTCAGAACATGCCCACAGGCAGCCAACTGGAGGTTCGCGACCTAATTCTTGCCATCTCCATCTTCTTCACCATCTTGCCAGTCGTAGTGCTGAGGCGTAGTGATTTGATTCTTGATTCTGAATTTTGTCGCAAAAGCGAATATGAGCACTCCGACCCCGTGCTCAGCAAGCCAATACACAGAATGCAATATGTACACATGTATGGCTAACCAAAGGATGGCTTAAGTTTATTTTATTTTTGCGACGAGTGCTTTTGAATACAATTATATAAAAATTCTTAGGACCTAGCAATTTGAACACAAGTATATGTTGTGAACGAATGCAATATTACTAGTGATTCAGATTCCATCCACTATTACATGGCATCTGCACCATATAGCAATTCTTCAGCGTTATAGCCGCTTAACTTACCACTGGGACGACACCCAGGACAATTCCAAACCAGGGCAGTCCATCGCCCTTCCACTTTTCCATTCCCAGTTTTTCAATATTTTAAAACAGAACTATATCTAGTTAAGTTCCCATGTCCGCCCTTGACCGTGGGCACGGCTATTCGAATAGTTTTGACTCTGCAGAGTTTGCACACTTTACCCACAAGAGATAAATCCACCCGTTGCCCCACATGATTCCTTAGCCATGCGGTTGAGTAGACTATCACATGACCTTTACAATGCATTTTTCCTAGCAGAGTTACGTCCGCTAAGGTTTCCACTTCCTTCAGGGTACGACCACCCTTCCAGAAGCCCCCTCTTGCGCCGTCACGTCGGAGGATGTGGCCATCCTCTACCCGCCCGTGGTCACACCGGCGCAACTCTCACTAAGTCGATGCAAATTAGTTAGCCCTGCCTACATTTTGCCAGCTTGTGGTTGTACTTGTCGTACACTGGGAGGTCATGACAAGATTCAGTCCTTAGTTGTATCTGGGCGATCTAGCACTAACCACTTTATGCTTCCACTGCACCACACTCTCACACCATCGAACCAATCCGCCCAGATATTTAAGCAAGTTGGGGGTTTTGAGAGCATAAAATAATCCTGTCAAAATATACCAGTCATTCCCACCATGACTGTCCAAACCAGTTTCTCATGATTAAAAATGACAATGATGTTTGGGGCATTTCAGCGCCCCCTGAGTATAACTATGCAGTACTAAGCGTAGCATATCATTAGGGACTTATTTTCGAAATGTTACTGGTATAATTTTTCTAGGGCGACAAGGTTCATACATTCAATCATTTCAATGGAAGGGGTATTATTATTCAAGGTAAACCACGGCATATAACTAGGGCATTAAATTAAACATGCATTTGTATAAAAATAACAGCATGCAATTTGTTAATTTAAAACAAAGTAATTTGCATGAAAAGTAGGTTCAACATGATCAAAGTATTGACTCGCCTGGCGCGGTTTACCGCGGTCTTGAGCTCACGCAATGCTTTCTCTTGAGCTTCGGATCTTTTCTTCGCCTCGCTCTTGATCTCGCTTGATCCGTGGAATCTTCGAACTTCAGTTTCTAATTACGCGACAAACGACTGAATCCAAAAAGAAAGCAAATAACTCAAAAAGATCCAAATAACTCGAAATAAACTCAATTTAGTTTTATTATGATTTAATGGGTGATTTGAGGCAATGTTGATTGGGTGCAGAGGACTGACGGGGTTACACGAGGTTGGGGCAAAGTGATGGTTGGGTTAAGCAGAGGCTAAGGAGGGTTCATGATACAGGGATATTGACGATGTTATTTTTACTTTGGATTTGAGGAGGGCACCGAATACCACGGGTTATCCCATCTTATTTAATAACTTCTTTTTATTACTTTTATATTTATCAAGGAAGTTCCATGAGCCATATTAGACCTATGGGTAGACGTAAGACTGTAGTGGAGTGTAGGGTAGTGCCTTGTCCAATATTAACTTTCTAAGAGTTAGGGCATGAGTTGTATACACAACGTATATGATTTCTGGTTTGTCGAATTAATCTTATAGCTTATATTTCTAGCGGTTTTGAGATGTATTTATTTATTTTTAGGTCACGCTAATATTACCCTGTTCATTAAAATACGAGGGGGTAAAATTATTTTAATTACCGATTACATAGGGATTTTTGTAGGTACTCCAACATGACTTTTTAATTAAAGATGCTCTTCAGATTAGGTATCGTAGATATTCTGCGTATATTTTAATTATTATTACAGTGTTGACGTTATTATTATTGTTATGTAAATTTATTTATCTAGAACCAAGCATGCTATACTTAGGTCATACCTTACTATCAATATTCTACCGAGTCTATGGTTGAGATTTATTTGTCGATGGCACGCTTGTGATGATTACTAGTCATACCGCTACATTAGGTAGATTGCTTTTAACACCTGATGTCCTAAGGGTTACTTTATTATACTTGCCACGCATATATAGACATTTCTACTTAAAAGACACCCTTTTTGATTAAAGGTTACTACCAATTTATGTATCTTAAAGATATAGGAATGACAACCATATCTTAGTTGGCTATATTTATATGAATCAGAGGTACCACTAGAATTAAATTAGTAAATCTAGATTTGACGTACAGCAATCCCAGGCTGCATCTCTATTTTGCATGAATCTTAATTCTAGTGTTTTAACTTAATCTATCCCTACATCATGTTTTATTTGTATTTTTATTTGCATTCCAATTAATTATTTAACTTTTATCAAACTATTTCCCTTAATTACTTAACTGTCCATATGCTCATAATTCTATATTTGATGTACAGGTAAATTTTATTTAAACTTAAATCAGTTATCTTATCTTCCTGAACTTCGTAAGCTATCTTGATCGTGCGCGAAAATTTGGATAAAAAGAAAACATCAAATTAACAAAAATACCAGCAGAAATTCAAATGAGCTCAAAAATTTATGATTTTAGTTCCATTGGATAGATCTTGAATTTAGATGAATTTAGAAATTTGTCTTACTCAATTTGGAGTTAAAATGAGAAAGTTATGATCATTTGAAGTTCTCAGGTTTAATTAATTCCAGAAAATATAAAATATCTGACAGGTGGGACCCACTGGTGATTTTAATATTTTTATCTTTTTATTATTTTGTTTAATCCTGAGTCTCTGACCAGTGGGGTCCATATGTCAGCGTGCGCTAGACACTGACGGGTGGGGTCCGGTTGTCAGTGGGCCTACGGTCCCGCAGCGGCTGACGAGCGGGGCCCACCTGTCGGCGGAGAAAAATTAAAAGAACGCTGACCGCTACGCGCGGAGCCGGGGGGCTCGAACGCGCGCCGCGGGAGCGAAGGGGGAGGAAGAATAGCGCTGAAAGCCACTCGGTTCGCCGAGCGATGCTTACCCTATAAGGGTAATAATTCCCTTTGAAGTGGCTCGCGAAGGAGGCCGGGCAGAGGAGTCGGGGGCGACGGCGCCGGCGGCGAGTGGTGGCCGGAGGGGTCCGGGTCGTTCGTGGAATATAAACTCCGTGAGATGGTGGTGCTTCTGGGGTAGACAGCCAGGGTGGAGAGGCACGGTGGCGGGCCGGCGGCGTACGACGGCGGAGGCTCGGGAAGGTGGTCGACGCCGGTGGTGCTCAGGCGACGGGAGGCCCGGAGAAGGAGGGAGTTGGCTTCACCGTGCTCCCATGAAGCTCTGGGAGCTTGGGGATCGCCCGGAGGTGGACGGAATCAACGGGGAGGGTGGCGCCGGAGTTGGGGAAGAAGAAGAGGGCCGACGGTGATTAGGAGTGCTATGGCTCAATTTCTCGCAGGGGAGGGAAGAGGGGAATAGGGCGGCGCGTTTGGGACTCCTTGGCGTGGCTTTTATAGCCAGAGGAGGTGCGCACGGCGAGGTCGACACTTGGCTCCGCCCTGCTCACGCCGACGAGGGGAGGCGAACCAAATCCCGCCGGGATTTTGTAGGAGAGAGGTTGCGGGGAGGTGAGTCCCCCCTCCTGTTGATTCTTTGAACCTTGCCCTGGAGGTGAGAGGGAGAAGGAGGAGGATTTCTTTGCGCGAGAAGCAACGCGAGGAAGAGCTGCGTCGCGGCCGCGTGGAGAAGAAGAGGAGGAAGGAGAAGGAGAGCGCGGGCGGGGCCACCAGCCAGAGAAAGGGGCGCGGGGCGAGGCAGGTCCACCGGCCAGCGGAAGACGACGCGCGCGAGGGAGCGGGGCAGCGGGGCACAAGGCCTCGCGCGCGTGCGGAGAGGGACTGGGCCGGGGTGATGGCCGGCCCGGTTATGACTTTTTCTTTAAATTTCCTTTTTCTTTTTATTTTATTTTGCTTTTGCATTTGAAATTGTATGTATATACATTTACACATATTTTCTGGGGTATGCACATGTATACATATTCTCTGATTTTTGTGTATTAACATATTAGTTTATTTATTTACTCTTTCACCTAATATATATGTATATATGTGTTTGCACATATGTGTAAATGCTAGCCTCCTAAAATTTGCTTGCCAACATTTTTAGGGATATTATTTTATACTTACTTTCATTTCTTAACTTGGTAGTTTATGGATCATCTTTTCAGATTCTTTATTGGGTGCTCATGTTTTATTATTTTATGTGTGGACTTCTTCCCTCTTTTTACTTTCGAACTTCCTTTATATTTACAAAAAGCCAATAAACTCCAAATTTAAATAAAAAACAAATAAAATAATCCAAAACTTCATAATTTAATATTTATATTTTTCAGGCTGTTACAACATTCCTAATAAAACAAAGGATGGTGTCAACGCAAGGCGTGACTTGGTCGCTATGAACATCAGGACCGAGTTAGCACCAATAGAGACCGATAAAGGCCAGACGTACCTTTCCCCAGTTTGCTACACTCTGTCTAAGTCTAAGAGAACTCAACTGTGCCAGTCCTTACATGGTGTTGTTTCATTCATCTGTGTAATTTATGTAATTATTATCATGTGCTATATACGTGATCTTGCTTGTTTTCAGACGGCATGACTAGCATATCCTAAGGCTAGTCGAAAAAGAGCAAATAAAATCGTAGTTGAAATAGCTATCACAGACGATTTGGTGTTCCAAACCGTTTATGATATATATCCCAGATGATTTCAAACACTGAACCGTCTGTGATATGAATGGTTTTTATTATTAACCGTCTGTGATATGGATCATATCACAGATGGTTAATAACAAAAACTGTCTGTGATAGTCGAATATCACTGACGATTTTTCTGAAAAACAGTCTAAATTGTAAGTTATCATAGACGATGTGGGAGCCGTCTGTGATAACCACCTATTATTACTAACATATAAACGCAGACGGTTCAGGAACCGTCTGTGATGACGATTGTGAATCGTTTATGATAACACTGTCTATAGCAGTGACGGGCAAATATCATGTCGAAACCATCCTTTTTCATGTAATTAAAACCGGAGAAACCATGTGCGTAAGTTTTCAAAATTTCTAAAAAAAATTATCATACGTAGGGAAGATCGTATTCTGTAACTCTAGAAAATTCAACATCAAACTCGGTCACTTTTCCAAGTTATGAAAAAGACAAATTTAGCACTATTCATTTTGCTACCTGTCAATTTCATATCTTTCAAATACCATTGAATTTGATCCTGAAATTTTACAGGGTTATGCAAATATCATCTTGCATACATATTATAATTTTTTTTCAATTTTTTTAACTTTTACACGTGACTTTCACAGAGTTTACGTGAAAAAAAATTGTTTACACCTAACAAGTCGTCGTAAATAGGGGGTTGGACTAGCTACGAACACGGTGAGACTATACGTTCACTTGCTACTAATTAAAAACATATTCCTTAACGGATTACATGGTCTCAAAGATTTAAACCAAAAGTAATGATGATACTGTGTTTAGCAAAGGAGTTGCATAATTGCACAAAGATCATAAAAACTGAAAGGGATGACACGAAACCATGCCCCATGGTGCAGGTACAAGGCATGGGACGCAGGCAAAGACCAAAGTTGGATCGTGGTCGTGGCTGTACGGTTTTCTCTAGAAGCAAAGATTAATTGGGCCGACACGTACGTGACGTTTCCCCCTTCCGGCCACCGCCCATTTTAATGCAGCTAGTGCTGCCGACCCCGCCGCGCTATTTCAGGGGGTTCGAAACTGCCAGGCTTTTAGCTTTAAAATAGTAATAGCTAAAAATAGAAATAGTTGAAAGTGAAAAGTGTTCAATTCAGCTAGAACTTTTAGATTTTGTTTGAGCTAAAGTGAAGGAGTTTTATCTTTATACAGCAGCGGTCATCCACTCATCATCTTCCCAAACCTTGCCTCGCCTGAGACCCTCCATACCGCCCTCGTTGATGACACAAGCTTCCACTCTCTTTACATGGCCGGCTTCCAAAAGCCACTTTCAAAAGTCAGACGTGTAGTTCTGCTTCCACCAGAAGCCGAAAGCTGAAACCGTTTCAAATGCCCCCTTCAACACTGCTCAGAGCTTTGGTAGTTTTATCTGTACTGCTCATCCATCACGAAAGAGTGACACCAGTTGTGTACGGTTAAAAATAATTTTATTAAATATATTGCCTTAGTTTTGGTATATAAAAATGATATGAATGGATTTTTCATAAAAATGCTTTCATCGTACTTTCACTTCTGTAACTTTCTCTCATATGCGAATGCGATGAGAAAATTTAATGGCCAAAGTGGCGGGTATTATGTTGACTTTGAAACATAAAAAACACCACTCTTTTATGACCCGGAAGGACTATAACGTATGTGCAATGTGCCACTGGACCTAGTATACTTAAAACCTGTTTAGAAGCGATAGATTGCTCTATAAATTTTAGCTAAAGTCCTTAGGCTTTAGCTAAAAATTCATCCCCATTTACAAACATGCTTTAGAGTTGGAATATTACCAAGAGGAAGTGTATCTGGGCAGGGGCGGAGCTACAGGGTGGTCCCTGTGGGCCGTGGACCACCCTGCGCTCGGTCCAACCTGCCCAGAGTCCTGAGTTCGCGTGGCCTACTAGCGAGTCCAGAGCCCTGAGTAGTCCAGAGTTTGTATCAGACATGGAGTTCGCGTGAGACCGATCGAGAGGCGAGAGTTCGCATGGCCGCTCACGTCAGACTGCAACCAAAACGCCCATTCGTATTATTCTCTGTGCGGGCGGGCGACGCTGCGACGGCGAGCGCGGGCGCGGCCATCGAGCATCGGCGCGGCGCAGGTATGTACACGGTACATCAAATTTGCTTCCGTATCATTCTCATGTAGTATCCCATTTTCTATACTTCAGTTCGGATGTTCTTGCACTGCTGAATGATCAAGATCAGTGAAAGACATGCGCTACCTTGAAGTATTCAGACAGATCGTTGCATTGCTGATTGCTGAATGATCAATATCGGTGAAAGACGAGCTTATTTCAAATATTCAGACAGATCAAGATCCGATCAATCACAGTGATCGGATTTGATTTATTTGGCATCAGACAAGAAGAACATTAATCTAAATAGAAGAAACATGGGAAGATTTAAGCGTTTCATAGATGAGGTGGAATTAAAAGGACTTGTACTGATCAAAATCCTAAGATGAAGACTTAATTGCTAAGCCTAAGCCAAAGACTTAATTATAGCGGTTAAATAAATTTTAGACAATGGACCACCATAGTTACAAATCCTAACTACGCCACTGTATCTGGGAACAACTTTGAGCGTGGCATAAATTGAGTTGCCGTGGGATCAATTATTAGCACTTTTGGGGTCTACGTAGTAAAATGCTATAGCAGCAATATCGGCGTCTCTTTGTCTTGGCGAGTTTCCTCGTGGCTCAATTAATTAACGGAGGACATCGTTAAAAATTTGAGGAAAAAAAAATGGAGGATATCCTCGAAGATTTGGACACCACCTCCTATGTCCCAACTTGGCCCCACTCGTTTCAGATTCAGCTTCTAGTTTTTGGCTTATTTTTTACTATTCATAAAATTCATTTTTTTCTGAACTTTTAGTTTTTTTGAGTTTTTTTGCCGGTTCTTTTTTCCATATTCATTTGCTTTGTCCGTGATGAGCTAGCATATTTTTCTATTTTTAATTTTTTTAAATTTAATTACGTCAAATAAACCACTTTCAACTACAGTAAAATTTCAACCGCTACAGTGCAATTTCAGTCATAAGCCACAGCTTCTCCTCCAACTTATCTAGTACTGTATAGACGGATCCCCAAGTCGAACGTGTGATAATGCCACCCATTTGTCATCAAAATTCTCGAAGTTTAACATTTACCACGAGTGTAAAAGGAGCAAGTGTTGGTGATATGCCCTAGAGGCAACATGGAGATGTTGAATATATCACATACTATGTTTATGATACATTGCTTTGTTCCTTGAAATAAACATTATCATTATTGATCAATGAGTATGTGACTTATTCATGAGACTCTTAATGCCAAAATGTTGCTATTTCTAAATGATCCCTGATTATATATCATATGAGGAACAGATATGATTCAAAGATCAGTATATGTATTGATTGATGATCATGTCTCATGGATCATGGTATGGAGATACCAAATCAATAATATGGACATGTGTTAGTGAACATATGTTGGATAGACCCGCCATGAGACACTGCAGAGATTCCATGTTTCATCAGTTGGTCTCAAGTAGTGTTTATGTAGAATCCTTAGACTTGAGATCATCATGGTTCCCAACATGCGTAGTAGCCTATTTTGGGACTACTAACCACTACTCCGTAGCTGGGTAGTCATAAAAGTAGTCTTCGGGTTTGCTATGAAACATGTAGTGGGATGTGAATGATCAAGATAGAATTTGCCCCTCCTTATGGGAGAGATATCTCTGGGCCCCTCGATGTAATGGATTATGAAAGTGCATGGCCATGCCAAGGTGATTGAGGAGTCAATCACGAGTTTATAATCTATCACGGAATCGAGAGAGTGATTGAGCTATTAAGAGGATGACACAGGTCTCACCTTGAGCTCAATCTATATCGTGAGACAAAGGGATTCGTACATGAGAACATTACAGGTTCAGCCGATATGATCTTTACGTATACTTTGGGGTTAATATGTCTTGCTAGAGGCCGCTATTAACAGGGTGACCGGAAAGACGTTTCTGGGTCGTGACCAAGTATACGTGAATCTACAGGGTCACACACTTAACGGGTTGGAACACTAATTCGAATGTGATTCGGATGTGGGCTCAATTCGGATAGAGATCTGGATAGACTTCTATTGGGCCTCGGTCCACAAGGCCCAAGTGAGGAGGTCTATATATATGGAGGCGAGGGGCTGAAGGGTATGCATCCGTTAATCCCGAGCCAAACCCTAGCCGCCACCTCTCGAGCCAAACCCTAGCCGCTCGCGAGTGCTAGTACACTCGCGATCGGCGTTCCAGCCCCGGACGTGTGGATACCGGTGGAGGCGCTGCTCGTTGCGGCGTTGATCGACATCAACAACCTACAGATTGGATCTGCTCGTGGTGTGGTTGATCGCGTGGAGGAGACGATCTGTTCGGGACGATCGGCTACTTCCACTACTACCTCGACGCGCGTGGTTGGATCGGCTTCTCCAACTCTTCTTCCGCTGCGCTGCGCGTCTAGTGGTAACGATCTATGATCCCTCCTTAGCATGATGTCCTGGTGTGCGCGGTAGAAAAGTTTTGTTTTCTGCTATCGTAGCCTACGCGCATTCCTTCAGCAAGTAGGTACGGAGGTCATGATTAGTCAGTTTCGTCACGGGATATGATCGTGACCATCGTACGTCATCTGTCCTCTTCTACATTTCTACTTGCTGCCGGCCCGGCATTCGAAGGGTTGAGCGTTTATTTTGGTGGTGAGTACTAAATTTTTACCCGTAGATCAATAGATCTCTATACAATGAATCTCGATTCTACTCGAGTTTTGGCACTTATAACATATTTTGATACCGTATTTATAGAAATATCAGTATACGTATGGCAATAATAAAAATATCCATTTTATCGTCCAGTCACCAAATGGCAGCACCATAAAGATGACACCTGGCTGAAGTAGCCCCATGGCCATGCAACAGGCGCCTATTGCCCGGCCACCCTATGGCCAAGCCGCTTCCACCCGGCCACCGTGCAGCCAAGGTGGTGTAGGCGGCTCCCCCTCTTCAACCACGCACTGCTTCAACCATGGCACTTCAACAAAGACGCTTCAACTATGGCATTTTGACCACGCCGCTTCGACCACACGACATCGCCTTAGCCGCACGGTGACCGGGCGGCAAGCGCTTGCCGCACGGCTACAAGGCTCCTTCAGCCAGGTGTCACATCCATGGCATTATCGCCCGGTAACCGGGCGGCAAAATAGATACTTTTGCTATTACTACTTGTATACTGATATTCTTGTAAATACGGTCTTAAAATGTACTGTAAGTGCCATTAGCTAATTCTACTCTCCCATATCCTCTGTATAATCTCATTATCTTCCTACTTCTACGTGAACCCTAGTCATCACTCAACCCCAATCGCCAGAAACTTCTACCTAAACCCTAGTCGCTACCTGACCCCAACCCCTACCCTGGTTGTCGTTGTCGTCGTTTGGCATACCACTGTCAGAGAACCACCAATATCAACAAAGGCGAAGCTGAGTGCAAATTGCGAGAAAAATCCAGTGGTTCAAAATTTGAGTACTCTAAAGGTGAGAAAATATTTGAGTACTCCTTAGCAAATACCAACAAACAAAACAAGTGCAGTGATTTTTCATCTTCTCGATCATTTTGCTTGCGAATTACAATAGGTGGCATAAAGGCTAGGCAAATTAACCTTTTGCCAACTGTACCTTTGTAACACCATGACCCAACCTTTGAGACTGAAATGTCATCCCTATAATTCACTTGTTTTTAAACTATCTAACAAAAACTTTTGACAATACCTTCTCGATCTAGTCCGCCACAAAGAACTAATTCATAAAAAGCTCGATAATTGATAAAATAAAACTTAGATAACTTGTGCCCAAGAATGCTCAATACCATGCGCTTGAGAACGCTTGGAACTATGCATCCGGGAGCATACTTAAACGTGCAAATAGAATATTACTGAGAAAATATACATTACTAGAGAAGTTAACTAATGTTCAAATCAGTTTGCGAGGGTTCTATTGACTAAGTTCTTATTAACAAGCTACTTTACTAAGGGAATCTTAAGAAAATAGAGATGATGTTCTAGATCATTTTTATTGGATGTGGTGTAGGTGTGTTACTCCCATTCTCGAAGCATAATGCCTCATCAGTCACATAAAAATTGCAACAAAGAAAGCGTAAGTCTAAAACTCAATAAGTACATAACAGAACAGTAAACATTAACACCATCGTAAGTATAAATATAACCATATCATTTTTCACATATCTTATCATCATTACTTTCTCTCCATTAATGCAATGCACATATCTATGTCATTCACATTACCCACATGACAAAACAATAAGCATTTATGTACAACTCTTTTCTTTCATTCATGCAATGCAATGCATATGCATATGTCTCTTTTTCTCTTTCTTTAGCTTATACTGTTATAGCGGAGTGAGCACCCATCATGCTGTTTAGACCCGAATATGCAAATCCAGACTCTCTGTATATTCTGCACTAGTCCAGGATCACGCTAGTGCATATATATAGTGGAGATGAAATATCGACCATGATCACAATTAACTAAGAAAGACATGAATATTATTCATTATCATAGTTGTGGCCTTATGGCCAATCTTACAATCAATAACATGATGGGCTTAGCAAAATCTAGTAGCAAAAAATAAAGATAAGCATAGTAGCTATTCGACATACCCACAGGCAATCGGCTAGAGAGCATAGTTCTAATTCGTGAAGACATCGAAATACTCCTCCATTACCTCTGGCTGAAAGGGTTGTCCTTCAACAACTAAACAGCAAAGGATATAGCCGTGAGTACATAGAGTACTCAGCAAGTAATTTGTAATAAGATGCAACATATAATGATGCAAGGCTTACAAAATATTGGCTGAGTGGTTATTTTGCAGAAAGTATAAATACAAAAATAGATTGAAAGCAAACTTTGAAAATAAGTAATAAGTAATTAAGTCAAAGGAATTGAGTAAACCACCAGTGAACTGCTATCCACCCAATGAACCACTCGAACTAACCCTTCACGGAATGAACCACCAGAGAGCTAACCATTCACTTCCCAACTTAACCCAACTAGGGTTTTATGAAATTCTACCCCTCATGTAAAATCACCAAACATTGCCCATAGCCGGGGACATGGCTATTTGAGTAGTTTTATACTTTGTAGAGGTTACACAACTTTACCCACATGAGATAATCGAACTCAGATGGTTGTAGCCCATATAGTACATATGGTTGTGCGGTGTGACTCAGATGTGTGGTAACATCGTTTGGTCCTTAATTGTCCCAAACGAGAATCTCCCCCTATCTACATACGAGGTTCCGCCTCACATTCAACAGTTTACCATATAACTCGTCTGTGTCCAAAAACTATGTTTTCATTTTTGTTTTATACCAAACTAGCAGAGGTTCCTCCTCTAGACCAACATTTCAAAACCATCCATATCCATGCATAAATTTTCTGAAATGTCAAACTTAGTGAAAGCTATTGTTGGGCTAAGCATATAGACCATATATCAATGTAGTATTCCCAATTTGACACCATATTATCTAAACCATGTCCTAGAGGTTACAACAGTGAGGGTATCAAGTTTTCAAGGAGGTTAAATGCATACGAGTGGTTGTAACTACCATTACCTACGGTATAGCAATTTTATGGAACATACACGTATGCATAATAGATTTTGAAAATAATATACAATAATTGAAACACTAGGATCAACATGGTCAAAGGGGGTGCTTGCCTTGCTCTTGTTGCTTAGAGAATGTTTTGGATGCGTTCTCGGCGTTGTCTGGCATAGAGTCAGCTAATCGACAAATAAATCCAGATAAAAGGCAAATAAGAGCCAAATAAATAGAGATAAGACTCAAATGTTTTAGTAAATTCAGAAAGATCTTGTTTTTAGAAAAATTTAGAAACAAAGATCACTAAATTTGGAGTTCATATGCAAAAGTTATAAGTGTTTGAGTTTTTGCTTGGTTTGAGTTATCTCAACATTTTTTTACGACTACCCCAGCTCCTCTATCACTACGGTGTTCTTTCAACTTCTATCACACTTCGGTTGCTACTCAATTCTATCTATGGCTACTGAAGCCTACGATCGTTGTAGCTTATGACCATTATAGCTTACGATCTTATCTTATGACCATTATCACTACTGACCATTACGGCTACCGATCTTATGAGTACTACTTCGATACATCAAACGTTCAAACCGCTATGGTACTCGGTCGCCCTGACTACCGACTACCAATCGTGGCACTTCGACCACATGGGTGTTCGACTGCATCGATCCTATCGAAACTCTGGTTGTACCATTCATGTAGAGCCGGTACTACTGATCTTCATCCACATGGGTCTTCTGAGCATCGACCGGGTACTGTATGACTATCGATCAAGTATTGTAACTTACGACTACCGATCATGACTTATGACTAATGACCACATCCTGTGACTATCGACCATGGCTTACGGCTATCGACCATAGCCTACGACTATTGACCACGGCCCACGACTACCGACCATGGATTATGACTATCGACCACAGCTTACGACTATCAACCATGGCTAACGACTATTGACCATGGCCTACGACTATTGACCATGGCCTACGACTATTGACCATGGCCTACGACTATTAACCATATCTTACAACTATCTTTTTCACTTACGACCAATCTACTGCACTCGAGGATTACGAGTTAAGCTGCAGTCGAAGGTTTCGACATAGCGGCGGTCGAAGATCATGGCAATGCGAGTGGTCTAAGATCACGACTATGCTAATAGTCGAAGACCACAACTACGTGAGCAGTCGAAGACCATGACCATGCCAGCAGTTGAAGATCTCGACTACACAAGCGGTCAAAGATCATGACTACGCAAGCAGTCAAAGATCACGACTACGCAAGTGATCGAATATCTCAACTACGCAAGCAGTTAAAGATCATGACCAGGGTAGTGGTCGAAGCTCTCAACTACGTAAGCAGTTGAAGATCACAACTACGCAAGCGGCCGATGATCATTACTATGCCAGTAGTCAAAGATCACAATGATGCAAGCGGTCGAAGATCACAACCATGCAAGTGGTCGAAGATCTTAACTACACAAGTGGTTGACAATCACAACTATGCTAGTGGTCAAAGATCACGAAGATGCAAGCGGTCAAAGATCACGGCCATGCTAGATTTTGACTTTGATTGCTACAGTTCTATTCTCACATTTGACGACTACGATTCCCTTTTTGAGTTTGACTACTTTAGTTCTCTTCCTGATTACTCTAGTTCTCTTTTCGACTACAGTGACTTTAGTTCTCTTGTCGGCTTCGATTACTTTAGTTCTCTTTTTTACTACGATTACTCTTCTCAACTTATGAAGTCTACCAGGGAAGAGGAGCTCACCAAAGATGATGACGACCCACAAGACAAAGCGAGAGGAGCTAGCATTGGAGACCTCGTTGGCAACGAAGGGGTCCACGGTGACAACGATGTCTGGCAATAGAGAAATTACAAAAATGGGTGCGCACGAGCTTGCGTGCAAGCATGCAAAAGTATAAGTGGTAGGAATCAAGGTACTGCTCACTGGAGAGAAAGATCTTACGATGGCATCCTGGTTGAAAATGAAGAAGAAGGCCTGGTTCGAGTGATCAACCAAGTAATCCACTGTACAAAAGGTCAAACAAATGAGTAGGGTGCACTAAAAAGAGATAAGACATGTTGCGATGGAGCTGTGGAGGAGAGAAGCTCACCAGAGAAGTTAACACATGGTGGCGTGCTCGCCAGCTTCATGCACAACTTTGGTTTTCTTGATGTTCTAGAGAGCGGAGTGATCAAGAATTGTGCGCAAGAGACCGAGGGGGCGAGCTGAGGAGAAAGGCATAGATGGGAGGGGCTTTATAGGCATGAAAAGGCTAAGGCAAAGCATGAGTTCTCGTGAGCGTGGTGAAACGGCATGCTCGGTTTCTCGTCATGGACTGTGAGGTGATGAAGACAACACAGGGAGGAGAACTATCATGTCAGAGTAACGGGTTAGGCAGGAGTAGGCAACAGTAGAGGGGAACCACAGGCACGGCATCTAAAACCAGGGGCAGCTCGAGCCACGACCTCAGCGGAGCTGGCGCATGCACACGAGGTGGAAGATGATTGCTGCCAGCAGGCTTGGCACATAAGCGAGCGAAGAGAGATGTCCTGAGGGGATTGTCTTGACATGCAAAAGGGTTTAGGAGCATGTTCAAGCACCCGTGGCAGAACTTGCTAGCTGGCCAAAACTCTTGAGGGCCAACTTAGCGGTCGAGAGGCAAGGTAGGCACAAGGCCGGGATGCATGGAGGAAAGGTTTGGTGTAAGGCATGCAGAGAGCCAAAACAACGGTGTGGTATTCAGAACGATGAGCATGGCATCCAAAACTAGTGGCTTGTGCTCATGCATGCTGGAGGTGGAAGAAGGGTCTTGCAAGTGGGCCATTCTCAACAGTGAGAGAGAGAGAGGGTAAGGAGAGCTAAGAGGTTTGATCAAAAGCTAGTCATATGAAATGAGCTTGAAGGATTATGAAATTTTTTGCGAATGCTCCTTGCTGGAAATAATCTAGACTTGATTGGCAAACATCGAGTGTAGATTAAGAGTCGGTTCAATCTAGTTGTGGAATCGAACCAGGAGTTCAAGTTGTTTTCAGTTTTGGAGTCTAGTTTCAGTAAGAAATCGAGTCTGAGTTCACTTTGTATTTGGCGATGTTTTTCTATCTTTAAGTTGTAAACCTGAGTATAAATAGAAGGGAGTTTACCCAGAAAAGGTGCAACGATTGAAGTGCCACCAAAAGATCTTGTTTTATTCTATTGCTCTATTATTATTGAGTTGTCATCGTCATACTCGAAGAACAGTTAACTCAGAAGGCTTGGAGTTCGACTAACAAAGCCGGGTGAACTGTCAAAGTTCGACTTCGAGCGAGAAGTCGAAGAGTATCAGACAGTGTTCGAGTAGCAGAGGAGAATCGGACGACGTTCGAGTAGCAATAGAGATCGGACGGTGTTCAAGAGGTATTGCGAAAGATTAGAGCGAGGAGCAGTCAGAGATTCCGAGCGCAAGAGAGGTCAGAGATCTTGGGGCACGCAGCAGTCGTAGGCTGTTGTGGCTGAAACTAACACTCCTTATATAGTGCAAATGATCATGTAAATTTTCAGAAAGTAAGACAACATTCTATATGTCTGGTCATGTAGGACACGAGATGATGTAGAGGAGAAAGTAAGAGCATAGAGAATTGAGTCATCTCTCAGACGGTAGTAGACTATAAGACAAGAAACAAGATATATTGTACATGAAGGAGTTATCTGTAGAGATCTTTAAAAAACAATCCATTGTAGAAATTGTCTTTAGTGTTGTCTGTAGATGACATAGAGTGTACTATAGACAATAATTATCTATACCATTATATATACCCTAAGTGTGCACATCATAATGACAAGCGAATAAGGGTGTTTTTAATAGAGTCACTTTAACTGTCTCTTAGCTATACCACATTATCAAATTACTATGTTAAGGAGAGAGGAGATGATTAAAGGGAATGTGATATTTGTTATGCAAGTGACAACCTGAGTATACAAATCGATGTAAATAGTAATGACGTGTGAGGGAAAATATGATATAAATAATATAAAATAGTTAAAAATAATTTTAGAAATGAACTATTTGAGTTGTTATCTCCCGTGCTACTTTAGATAAAGTGAAAGCCGTAGAGATGATTTTAAGATTTTAAGAGACAGACTATTATACATGCCCTAACGATATGTCAGCTTATGTATGTGTACACAATGTGGTGAAACAGCCTTGGAGTTTGAGTGAAAATGTAGGGCCTGTTTTTTTCCTCCGAAGCTGACGGTTTTTGGCTTTTTCTATAGTAACGAAGTATTTTCTCAAGACGGTGTCTACAAGTTAAACGATATACACGTGAAAAGCCCAACATCTGTACCATAAAAAATCGCAAGTGAGTATCTTTCTCTCCGTAATATGTACCATAAACAGTCAAATTCAAAAATTTCAGCCAAAAGCCATAAGCTGCAGCCGTTGCCAAACAAGCCCGTAGTCGTTTCCCTTGGGTAGTTATACATACTAGTTTTCTGGAGTAGAGATTATGGGTTCAAATATCACCTGGATGCTTGATCCATTTGATATAGGCGGAAAATGTTGATGTGGAGAAGGATTGAAGGGTCTAAGCACACATCAATCGTCACAGGATTAGGATATGGTCAGAAAAGCAAAAGGGTCTGGAGGAACACTGGACTAGCACATTGCACGCACAAAGGTTTCCCAATCATACTCTGCTTTAGTGTTCTGAGCAAGGACCAAGGACAAGTAGCATTCATTTGTATATAGCGAATGTATTAAGCTTTCATTTGTATATAGCGAATGTATTAGTAGGAAGTAAGGAAGTACTCAGAAACATCGATCTGCCTGGGATGAATGTGTACAGAAAATAAGAATCCATCTTAACCTCTGACGAGGAATTACTATATTACAGTCGAACTGAATAGCCTACCTTACACTGATCGATCTACCTTCTGTCCTAAAGCTAAGCAAATGAACTGCTGCTGTTTTGCCCATCCTTTCATCGCCTAAATTCATCGGAGCACATATCTTCTTCAGACTTCTTGATTTTCTTCTTCTTTCTGACCACACGTCTCTCTCTCTCTCTCTCTCTCTCTCTCTCTCTCTGCAAAAACAGATGGAGGAATGAACACCTTAAGAAGCCCTTTCAGAGCCCTGCATGGCTGCATCTTGCCCTCAATAGAAGAGAGAGCATGGAAAGCAGGCTTCAGAGAAGTGCATATGTCTGTCTTGTCAGGCTCAGACACCCCTCTCCACGATATCAAGACGCAGCCACAGCCGGAGCCTCAGCTCCGGTTGTGTATTGGGTCCGAGCCGCGGCGGACTCTCCACTTGCTCATCTGCGCAGCGGTATCAAAGGCGTCCGTGGTCGTCGCAGCGAACCGCTTCGTCGTCGTGTCAATGCCGACGACACCGGCGCCACCGCCTGCGATAGGAGGCGCCTCCACTGGCGCTGGAGCCGGCCCCATGACAAGCTCCGCTCTTCTCAGGCCATGCACCATTGCGGGGTGCTGCTCCATCAGGATTAGGCAAACGAAGGCTGAGAGGGCAAGGAGCCTTGAGCAGCTTGTATATTGTGCCATGTTGCTGCTGCTGCTGCTCAGGTAGTGGAGACATACAAGTTTGTCCTGACTCTAGTTTGGTTGTACAATGATCAATCATAGTAATGTCTTGTCTCTAGATATAGTAGCCCAGGCAGGCCCTGTCAAGTCCAAAAGCACGAAGGGACAAGCTAGCTAGGGAAGCCAGCCAAGCATAGCATAGCATAGCATGCCTAAAGCTGTTATAGAAGGTTCTGAGCCCTGACAGTTGAGGCACAGGTAGATTTTGGCAAAGTCATTGGAGCGGAGGGGAGGCCAGAGATCTCAACAGATAAACCTAAAGTGGCAATGTAGGGGATAGGAGGGGCAGCAGCAAGAACCAAAGGCCTGCTTTAGCCGGCCCCTCCTAGCTTGTTGTTATCTATCTTTCCATAGCTAAGCTACGCCACTTCAGTAAAGCCAACACTAAAGCTAGCAGCCAATGCCATAGTGGTGAAGCAATAGGTGAGGAGAATGGTGAGAACAGGCAGCACAGCAGCAGACAGTAGTGCAGTGCAAGGCTTTGTGCTTTTGTTTTGTATGCTTTTCATATTTGGTGCTTGCTGTTCTTGCTAGCAGCACACTTTTCCCTTTGAATCTTCCAAGGCAATCAAAGATGAGTGATTGGGGAGTGGCCCCTACCTTGGCTCAATTGGAAAAAAAAATAGACCCAAGTGTAAATATAAATAAGAAGGCAAGTCCATGAAAGCCATGCTAAAATATAAACAAGAAGGCAGGTCCATAAAAGCCATGCTAAGAAAATGATATGTTTACCCCCACTGATAGGACCCAAAAGGGGAGCATTTGTATAACTTCTTTACCCATGATTGTAAATATAATCCCTAGTGCACTATAGAAAAGAGAGCATTTTGGGTGTAAGAAATAAACTTAAGTTGAGATCGAATACTAGCCACACTCTACACCACTCCCCTCTTTTTGAGTTTTAGGCTTCAGACGCCCCTCGCAGGCCACCCGAAGCCCCTGTATCCGTTGTTTGGTTTGTAACAGTGAGCATTCGAAACTTAAAAGTGTTGGATTTTGATCTCAGGCCAAACGGCCGAGACGTGTGAGACGTGGGGAAACCCACGTCCTCCTGATTTTTAGCGTCCTGATCGGGGGTGCCTTACCATATTATGGTTACGGTCCCCCGTTGCAACAGCGCAATATAAAGCAAGGGTTCCGGCCTCTCCCGATGGCCGACGTTCTCATGAGAGTCACAAACCCCGTACAAACCCTAACGTGACCCGATCTATTACGCGCTGCTAGCAACGGGAAGGCCGTCTCCGCCGCCTCTGCAGAACTCCGCCGGCGACACCCGTACACCGGTGACACTGCGGTCTGCACCGACTCGTCCCCACGCCTGCATCACGCAAGCACGAGGTCTTCGCTCAAATGGCGTTCATCGGCGACCGTAAGTCTCCCGACCCAAGTAATCCTTTGGTGTTCTAGACGCAGGCTAGTGGATAATGTGTTATGCATGATGTTTAAGGCTCCTAACAAAAAGAAGCTGCACCAAGTTTCAATAGCTTCTTTTCCCCCACAATTTTCTATGTAGGCTACCATCCAATGCTTTACCTGCTTTAGTGCAGAATGCAAAGGGTCGTGAATCTTAAAGCATTTTTGGGTTCCGACGATGGGTGTGATTTGTTGAAGCTGTGTATGTTTGGACTGGTCATGATCCAAGGAGGGCATTTTATTGGTACCAAAGCGAAAAAGATGGGGAAAAAACAGCAGCAACTAGCTTCTTTTAAACTGCAGGCAGGACACCTTAGCTGCAAATTCTTCTATTATATTACAGCAATGTTGGGCACTTAGATACAGAAAACCAGAAGAAAATCATTCTAAAGAGATGCAAGATTATGCTACGATTGCTGCTTGTTAAGTGGGTAAGGGAGCCCACGAGATCTTCCTTGCTGCAAAAGGGGGGAGATTAAAGGTGGGTGAAGGAATTATCATGATTTGGTCTTTTCTTTGTAGAGATTCTTATAGTGATCTATCAAATGTTTTATTTTTCAAAGCAAACAGATGGCTGCATTTAGCTCTTGCTAAAGTGCCCATGAACTTACAAATGGGGAGGCTTTCATCTAGGATGGCAACCTACAGAATAGGATCCCATGAAGAAAAGAGTAATCTTATCATGATCGTTTATGACAGAAAATTAGGTCTAGAGATACTAGATCAGTAAAGGCAGCACAAATAACAAATTTAAATTTACTTCTCTGTTAAGCAATGCAATATAGCAGGAATTAATGCTGGAAAGCTAGCACTATGATCTTAGAGCAGATAACATATTGATCTTAGTAATGATGCTGCACCGATTAAAGGAGCACCACCATCCAATTCAAATAGCACGGTTATTTCTTCTTCTGATCATAGTTACTTGAAAAAGTTATTATGTTAGTAAAGACACACAAGTACAGAACAAACCTACTTTTACCAAAGATTGCGTGGAATCTAATAGGAGTTCTTTTCCCCTCTCTTTTATATGAACTGTTATGAGCTATCGTTTTGCATTTACTATCTATAGATGATGAAATCTGAAACAAGTAATCTTGACAGTACATTACTTATGTAAACCATCCACCAGAGTGAACTGCAGTACAATGCTTATTTGTTCAAAATTGCATATGGTGACCTGGTAGCTAGCCACAGGGAAGACGAATTTCTAACCTACGTTTAGTGGTTTGTATGGATAACAGATACAAGAAGTTTTGTAACTTTTAGAGGTAACTGTAGCTGTGACTGGGAGCAGAGTTCTTCCCTTGCTTATTCATTCTTAGTTTAACAGCATATATTTTGTACTATTTACTATATTTGTCTCCTATCCATTCTTGAAGTTCATTTCTTGTGCTGCTTTTTTCAGTTAAAAGAGACTCTTGGATTGAATCTTCAAGTTACCACTTACCACCTTAGCCATAGAACTTAAACTATAGATTGTGCGCAAACATAGATGGTTCTGCACTTGTGCTTCTCCTGGTGACATGTTATAGTTCTGCATCTCCTTTGTAAAACAGTCACGATAGATATTGTCCTGCTAGGAGGGAACTCTGCCTTGTGTTGTCTATATCTGCAAAGGCGTTATCTGATGAAACTGTATCAAGAACACACAAGAGCATCAAATCAAGATTTTCATGGCAATCATTTCAAAAGGTTATATTGCCGTCAAGTCCAGTAAGAATTAAGAGAAGATACTTTTCTCGGGCTGCTTCTCACATTCAGAGGCGAAACCAGAATTTAAAAATAAAGGGACCAAACTGTTAGAAATATGCCGTAAAGACAATCATAGAGATGATTACATTTCTTTATGTCCATGATTAAAGTATGACATGACATTTTATTGTTAGACAATGATGAGGTTAAGACTTACGAGGAATCGATAATGGGCCCGAACTTTGAGAAATGGCTTGGAGCTATGAGATCCGAAATTCAATCCATATCAAGCTTAGAACTTGGTTGAACTCCCGATGATGTAAAACTATTAAGTGCAAGTGGGGTTTTAAAAAAAAAGATAGATATAAATGGAAATGTTCATATCCATAAGGTACGATTGGTGGATAAGGGTTTTAAACAAATTCAAGATGTTGACTATGATGAAACATTCTCGCTCGTCGCTGTCGCTATGCTTAAGTCTGTTCGGATCATTCTAACTATTTCTACTATTTCAATTACGAGATATGGCAGATGGATGTCAAAATGGCTTTCCTAAATGAAAATCTAAGTGAGGATGTATACATGACACAATCTGAAGGTTTTGTTGATATCCAAAATGCTAAAAAGATATGCAAGCTTCAAAGATCCATCTATGGGTTAAACTAAGCATCTCAGAGTTAGAATATACGTTTTGATGATGAGGTCAAAAGGTTTGGTTTCGTCAAGAATAAAGAAGAACCTTGTGCTTACATGAAGGTTAGTGGGAGCACATTTGTAATACTAATCTTATATGTAGATGACATATTATTGATTGGGAATGACATTCCTATGTTGAAATCCATTATAGCCTCATTGCAAAATAATTTTTCTATAAAAGACCTAGGAGAGGCAGCATATATCTTAGGGATAAAGATCTATAGAGATAGATCGAGAAGACTAATTGGATTAAGCCAAAGTACTTATATTGACAAGATGTTAAAACGGTTCAACATATAGGATGTCAAGAAGGGGTTCTTGCCTATGTCACATGGCATAAGTCTTAGTAAGAGTCAGTGTCCTTCGACGACTGAAGAGCGAGACCATATGAGTGGTATTCCATATACTTCAACTATTAGATCTATCATGTACGCCATGATATGTACTCGACCAGATGTATTATATGCTCTAACTGTTACAAACAGATACCAAACTAATCTTGGTGAAGGTCACTGGACAACTATGAAAAACATTCTTAAGTACTTAAGAAGGACTAAGGATGTGTTCCTACTTTATGGCGGTGATGAAGAGCTCGTTGTAAATGGTTACACCGATGCAAGCTTCCAAACTGACAAAGATGATTATTGTTCGCAATCTGGTTTTGTATTCATTTTGAATAGAGGATTAGTGAGTTGGAAAAGTTCCAATTAAGAGACTGTTACTGATTCTACAATGGAGGTCGAGTACATTGTGACTTCTGAAGCTATGAAGGAAGGTATTTAGATAAGGAATTTCATTGCTGAGTTGGGAATGGTTCTGAGTGCCTCGAGCCCAATAGATTTCTATTGTGATAATAATGGAGCCATTGCACAGGTTAAGGAGTCTAGATCCCATCAGAAGTCCAAACGTATACTCAGGCGCAATCATCTTATTTGCGATATTGTGGATAGAGGAGATATAAAGATATGCAAAGTATACACAGATCCAAATGTTGTTGATCCATTGACAAGACCTCTCACACAGCCAAAGCATGAGGCGCACACAAGAGCGATCGGTATTAGATACCTAAATGATTGACTCTAGTATAAGTGGAAGATTGTTAGAAATATGCTTTAGAGGCAATCATAAGGATGATTATATTTTATTATATTCATGATTTATTGGATAATATGTTATTTTGTTCCTTGAATAATATCGTTAATATTTATTATCAAGTATATGACTTGATTGTAAAACTCTATATTTCTACGATGATTATTCTTAAACCATCCTTAGTTGGAAACATATGAGGACACATATGAATAGACTAGTATATGTATTGGCTGATGACTATGTTTCACGGGTCAAAGATATAAAGATATCAAACCAATAATACGGACGCATGTTAGGGAACATGGGGTTGGATTGACCCACCATGAGACACTACGAGAATGTTGCATTCTTATATGTCATCAGTTGGCCTTATTTACAATGCATATGCTATATCCTTAGACTTGATGTCATCGCACGTACTCGTGATGCATAATGGCTAACTTAAGGGTTGCCAAACGCCACTCCGTAATTGGATAGTTATAAAGGTAACTTTTGGGTTTTTATTATGATGCATGCATGGAGGCATGATCAATCAAGATAGGATTTGCCCCTCCATATAACAGGAGAGATATTTCTAGGTCTCTCGATTGATTGGATTCTAGAAATGCATGGCCATGCTACTCGTGGTTAAAGAGTTAACCGTAGTCGGGGAATTCGAGTTACGTAATCAAGAAAGACTGGTCGAGCTAACCAACAAGGATGGCACGTACTCGCCTTGAGCTTGATCGATATCGTGAGGCAAAGAGAAATGCATATGAGTTTTGTTGAGGTTTGTCTGATATGATGTTTATGTATACTTAGGAGTAGGCATGTCTTGCTAGGGACCGTTACCGATTAGTGGACGAGTAGGAATATTTGGGCCATGTCCAATTGTACGTGAACCTATAGGGTCGCACACTTAAAGAGTTGGGATATAATTCAGATGGTGATCTGAATTCATGTGGGCCACGACTTCCTAATGGGCATCAAGTTCGAGGACCATTATGGATGCCTATAAATAGAGGGGTGGTGGCATAGGGTTATGAGAGTGAATTCGGAATTCCCGAAACCCTAGTCGCCACACCTTCCCATCTAATGCCATGCAACCGGTGCTAGCACTCTAGTGCGTGGTGTTCCTGCCTCGTACGTGTGGATACCTTGGAGGTGTTAATGCGAAGTTTCAGCACTAGGACGATTCGCAACTTGTGACGACCTGAATGAGTTGGAGGAGGAGACGTGTGGCTAGTACGACTACTACGGCACTAACATGGTATATCGACTCTACTTCCGCCACGAGTCTATGTATCTAGTGGTAATCCCGTGATCTATTACTAGCAGAGGTTCCATATTTATGCGGTAGAATTTTTGAAATTGTGCTAGTGTAGCCTACCCGTAGCGCTTCACAAACAACCTATACAATGTAATTACATTCGATAAGAGGGTCAAATAATACTAATAACAATAAATTTTCTTAAAATATAAAAGACTATAGTGTAAATTTATCAGAGATCAGCAGCCCTCACTCTGCCCCTGCTCACGTTATCAACCAGGCCTGGCCCTGAGGGGGGCGAGCGGGGCGGCCGCACCGGGCCCCCAAAATTCAGGGGCCCCCAATCCCCCATATACTTTCTCTCTAGATGGTTCATCTGATGTTGAGTTAAATGATCTAATTTCTGAGTTAAGTGTTATACAATTGACTTTATCAGATAAATCAATGTCTGCTATGGAGATCTTTCAGTTTGTCAGAGAAGCGGATTGTTATCCTAATATTTCTATTGCTTATCGGATTTTATTTACTATGCATATGACTGTGGCATCAGCTGAAAGAAGCTTTTCAAAGTTGAAATTGTTGAAGAATCATTTAAGGTCAACAAT
The DNA here is from genome assembly GCA_036346575.1 of Dendrocalamus sinicus. Classification (NCBI taxonomy): domain Eukaryota; kingdom Viridiplantae; phylum Streptophyta; class Magnoliopsida; order Poales; family Poaceae; genus Dendrocalamus; species Dendrocalamus sinicus. The sequence continues at coordinate 32,443,090 of CM070648.1, read as the reverse complement.
GTCTCAAGAGAGGTTAAACGGTTTGACAACTTTATGTATTGAGAAGAAATTATTGGATGAGATTGATATCAATACCATCATCAATGCTTCGCATCTAGAAATGTTAAAAGAAATTTTTAAGATAATATCTATAAACTCTTTGATATGAATTTTTCTTTAATACATAACGCATTTTAAGTGTTTGTTGGTAAAATTAGATACATATATATGTGTGTATGTAGATTTATATTTAGATATTTATACTAGGCCTCCTATTTTTAGTTTCACCCCGGACCCCTAAAATCCCAGGACCGGCTCTGTTATCAACACTTCCAATACACACTGATCAGCTCCCGCAAGGCAATTATCCCCACGAGGCCACGACGCGTGCACACCATCCATACAAGATTACAAGCAATCGCCATGACGGTTGCCCGATGAGGCATTCCATCGGGCACTTTGACGGCATGCTATGTCTACACAGCGTTGAATCGGCATAGGACTGAACTTGAAAGGAAAGATTGGGATTATATCGTGTATTTCTCGTTCTACTTTTATTCTCGTGAGATTGAGTGCTTTGTTGTTGGCAAATGTAACGACCAATATACGTTGAGTTTTTTTTAAGAAACAAATATACATTTTCCGTTAAGTCCTTGTTTGGATAGGTCAGGATCCGGCCCACCCATGTAAAAGTTGAACTAATTTCCATGTCCTTCAACATGGGTGGGTCAGCTGGGATTCCGGTCGATCCAAATAAGGTCTGAGAGTTATTTGTGAAGGATGAGAGACCATCCATATGCAACTTAATTCAAATGTTGGATTTTTGGTGATTTCTCTCCTATTAATTCAACGTTGGATTTTGGTGATATCTCTCCTACCCCTTATCCACCTTGCGGTTAAAATAAAAACCAAGGGATGGTCCCATGCTCTGTTTGGATCAACTTGAGCTTCAGCTTCAAAGAGGAATCAACAAAATCCAACAAATCCTAAACGGGCCTTAGCAGCACAAGATAGCCTCCCACTAGGTTTGGCAACCTACAGTGATCCCACCTTTTTCCACAAATCCTTGTCGCAGCCCCCTTCGTCCACTTGTGCAATGCACAACTCGACTCCTCTTCAGCTGTCTTCCATACAGGTATCTTCAAGCCCACAAGGGGAAAGCGACCCGAAGAGCTTGCTACAGCTTCGAAATGCAACCTTGAGGGCCGCTCAATATTGGATCCATCGGGCTCATGCCAAGTGACGACTTTGGCACACAAATAAAGCGAATCAAGAATACCCCATTAGGTGTTTCTTCCGAAGCACCAAAGGATAGGTGGCTAGTGTTTGAAAGAATAATTCACTTTTTCACTGACGAGATCCACTCTACAAAAAACATGTGCTTATAGATCAAGAAATACGATTAAACTCAAAAAGGATGATTGTACCTTTTTCTTGTACTCATAGGGTAGCTATCCCTAAAGGGTATTTTGGTCATTTGTATGGGTCTAAGAGTCTATAAATACCCAAACTATCCCTCATTTGTAATCTAAGCTCACAAGGATACAAGAAAAGCACATTCAAACTAGTGAACCCTCGAGGGCTCCCTCCTCGGAGGATAGCCTCGTTGACTCACTAACAGGAGTAGGGCGGTCCTCTCGGATCCCCGAACCTATAAATCTTCGTGCCATTTTTTCTCTCGTGGATGATGACCCGTTAGACGGCCAACTTCCACCTCTCACTTGTGTTTGGATTTCACATCTACAATAAGGATGCATTTCCCCAGTTAAAAGTAAACCAAAGAGGAAATAAAATTTGGCTTGCGAGTTCATTTCTATGCACCAATTTCCTTACCAACCAAATAAAAAACTTGAATTATAGCTCAATTCAATTTCTGAAGTATAATTCCCTAAGCCCAATTCAATTAAGAGATCCAAACGGAGCAACAAGAAATTGCATAGCAAGGAGGGAGCGTGGCTATGCAGTAGGAGCGACCTAGCCAAATGGCCATGTGGCACGCCATGGATTCTGACATGATACGATCCGATTAGGCCTGGCATGGCTAGTTCGAATAAGTTATTATGTTGTGCGTTCTGGTCCACGTGTCTGCCCTTCGACCCAGGCACGACACAGGAGAGGCTGTGTCGTGTCAGTCTAGTCTGGGCACGCTTAGCCAAATGGGCCACCGTTGACCCATTGATTTTACTGTTAGTTATAAGTAATTTTACTACCAGTCACTAAACAACAAGTATTTTACTGCTAATCACAAGTAATTTTACTACCAGGTCACCCGTCCACGCTTAGAAAAGTGCAGTAACTCTAACACTAGTAATTTTATTGCCAAGTAACTCGTTCATGCTTAAAAAAATACAATAATCCTAACACATATGATTTTATTATACTACAATATGAGATATATTATTTGTGCTATACCAAACCGAGCCACCTTGTTGCGAAGCTGACCCAAGCATAACACGCCTAATCGAGTCAGACCAACATAGCTTGTTTATTGCTTGTACGTACAGTGTGTGGACCAGGTGAAAAGTACCTATCTGTTGGCCAGGTTTGGGTAGGAGCGAGTCAACACGCGCATGCATTTGGTGGTGGAAGCCCACGCAGCGACATGCGCCAGGCGGGGGCGACGGAGAGTGCCACCCACGCACGCCGCCGTGCTCCCTGCCTGCCTCACCCCCGCGCGCCCCAACCCCTCACGCCAACACGTGGGCCCATAATTCCCCGGCCCACATCTTGTCACACACCATCCTCGCCCAACGACATGCGTCATTACGTGCCCTACCGTGCGGGGTGGGAGTAGGACCCACGCCACCTTTCTCTCTTCTTTTTCCTACTCTTTCTCTCTCTCGTGCGCTTGCAGCAGCAGCGTAAGCGTTGGTGGCGTTGCTTGGTCTGTGCGCTTTGCGCAAACAAGAGCAGAGAACGAGGTGGGGAAGAAACTGACGAACACCAAAACACATACTACTATCATTCTTCCCTTGGTGACACCCAAATCCGAGTACTACAAGCTCATAGACGCATGCCCTATCTTCAATCTTTGTTCCTTCAGCTTTGAATCCGAGGTTCCTCTTGTTCTTTCTCTGTGATCTTTTTCTGTTTCGGTTTGGATGGGTGGTCGAATTGACAGATGTGTTCTTGGTTGGTTGGTTTCTGCAGGGGGAAGGGGTTGGGCCCGAGATTTGGTGGCATGGTGCCCACGGAGAGGGGAAACGTCGCTGCCGCCGTCAGCACCGCCCCCACCGAGAAGCTCGTCCATGGGTGAGAATTCTTGGAAGGGGGGCTACAATTTTCTTACAAAGAAAAACAGCTGCATGGGGTTGCTAAATTTCGTTCCTTTTGGGCTTTTGGTGGATGTCATGTTTGGGAATTCGTTTTTTCGGTGTGGATTTCAGAGTATTTCTAGTTAAAGTTGATTCAGTGGCACAACCAGTCAAGCACAACATTGAACTACTATTGATACTCAAATATAGCAACTTGCAGTAATAAATGTGGAAGTTGCCAAAGATCCAGTCCTGTAAAGTTCTACAGTGTCTTAACTATTAAAGTATGATCCGAATTCGTCACTGTTGTGCCAGATATGGCGCTAAACTGAGAGACCATGTGGAGGTCATCCCATGTGTGTGATGAGTAATTGACATCGGTTCAGGAAAGTCGAGTTTGGTTTGGGTAGTTCGGACCTTGACGTTGCGTGGTGCATTCGGGCTCAGTCCGACTTGGTCAAACTTGGTCGTATGGGATTAGGACGCTTATTCCTTGGATTCGACAGGTTTGGACTTCGTCATGCGTAAGTATGATGTTTTGATGCTATTTATGCTTTCATGTGTCGAGCGGTGCTATTTGATGTGTTTCTTGTCTGTGATGGCTGCAGGACATTGAGGCGGAGTCGTGGTGAGACACGAGGTGATCGGACTAGACACAGGCGATGTCGAGGTCAGAACGGTCGGATGTGTCAAAGACGGCGGAGATTCGATGTGGTTGCGAGTCGTGGATGACAAGGAACGCGGAAGCTTCCCGGAAGGTGCAGGAGGGGCGAATTGGTAATTTCGCGAGGCTGCACAAGCGGGAGCGGGTTCCGTTGGATTTAGCAGGCGTAACGGGTTGGAGACCCGTTAGCCGAGGGCTATAAATAGGAGTGAATGGCTGCATGTATTCACATGGCTTTGGGAGAGAGTTACGGTTTGCTTTAGTCAAAAGAGCCTTTGAGAGGTTTCTCTTTGAGCGTATTGAAAATACAGCTGAAGCATGTTCATGTAAATACCCAGTCTCCATTTTGGATCCCGAATGTTAGATGATACTCTGATGGCAATAATACCTTTTCAGTTTTCACCCCAGCTTTGCAACTTTTGTTTACATCCCCGCAAAAGTGAATTGATGTAGAGGTGATATTTGCAAAGCAAAATTACAGCGACGAGTCATGGATGGACATATCAATGGAGTTGTACCCAGCACCCATCTTGCCCATTAGCATGTAAAAGCATTCCCAGTTTGACGAACCAACTGCATTTCAGCATAAGCTATGCAGCGCTTAGCTACACAAACAAACTGTCGCCTAACATGTAACTAGTAAGGTGTCAACAGAGTATAAAAAGAAGGTGAGACATACCATTGAACGTGATCCAAAAACGGACAATCAGTATCAATTTTATCTTACATTGCCAAGCGCCTGTGCATTGCATCTGAAATTCAAACTTCATGCAACTGTACACTCATCCTATGAAGAAAAAAAACATTTTTGTATTCTTGAATATGAACATGACACCCTTGCATGTCTCAGAACATCAAAAACAAGAAAATTTAACTTGGGTTCTACATAGTTACACGCCTGGCCAAATAATCCCTACAAAAAAATTGGCAATCATAATTAAAATAAAGGACACAGTGGTCATTATATCAGTAATAGAAATAGCAAACCATAATTTTAGTACATGGAAATCGTTCTTCAAGCAAGTTTATTAAACGGAAACCTGAACTTTAGTGATTATAAATGGATATATATAAACTTTTAAGCAATTTATTCAAGAAAGGTTCGAAAGAATCATAACTTGTCATAGTATAGTAAAAGTAAATAAATCGACTAAGTAAATTTAAAGAAATTTTATTGTAATACTACCTCAAAAACTCGACGCCTCCTATACGTCGTGCATTTGAGGACCTGATCCTTTATGTGAATTGATTTCTTGGCAGGAACATTCCTTGAACATTGTTCCATCCGAATCCTATCCCATCTTACTGTAGCTACGACCGTAGTTTCGACCATGCCTTCGACCGTGGCCTTGACTACGGCATCGACCAGGCGTTCGACCACAACCAGTGTATATGTCTACTATAGCGACCACCGACTGTTACAGTGACATGCCGCACATGTCTGCTACAGCACACCGCTCCTTCGACCATGGTTTTGACTGCGCCTTGTCGACCACATCACCGACTAAGATTTGTTGACCATAGCACCTCGACTCTATCTCCGACCAAACAGGTCTTCCAGCATCAACTGTTGACTGTAGCTACGACCATCGACCACTGTAGCTACGACTATCGACCATCGACCATTGTAGCTATGACTATCAACCATTGACATTGTAGCTATGACTATCGACTATCAACCACTGCACAGTTTGACTAATGACTACGATAGTACTCTCTCCGAGTACCGACTGAGTCACTGTGGCTTCGACCACTTCTTAGATCACGGCATCGACCACGGCTTGTCGACCACGCCTTCGACCATGGCATCGACCATGGCTTGTCGACCATACCTTCGACTGATCCAGAGTTTTCGACCGCTCTCCGACTCCAGGTCTTTTAACCCATCTCCACTTTTGGCCCCCTACATCCATCCGGGTCCAGCTCGCTAGATCTGGGTTCCCCAAGGTCGACCTTACCTGCAGCTCTGCCTCCTCACCTATAGCGCTACCCCCTCCCCTAGGTCCGATGCCGGTCGAACTCTCCGCTCCTCTCTCGGCCACCCTCCATTACCACCTCACCAGCGCCCATCCATTCCCTTCACCACACCATCGCCCAAGTCCAGCGCCGATCAACCTCCCCACTCCGCACTCGGCCCCCTACATCCATCCATCCCCTTCCCCCACAAATGCCGCAAAATGTGGAGTCAAACATGCATGACAGTTGGAAGAAATGAGGGAACGTGCGCGACAGGCGGTTGCCTTAGAAGAGACTACAAAAACATCAGGTCCTCTTCCACTTCTTCTTCGAACACTTCAACTCCTCCACGAAAATATACGGGGTAAATACTTTGGACTCCTCTCTCTTTCCATTTTGTTCATGAACATTCTTCTGATACAACTTAGATTTCTTGGCAGTTTATTTCGCCGGCGACATAGAGGCGAGCGGAGGGGGTGGGGATGACGCGGTGGGAAACGGGGGTGGGGGCAGACACTGCCGTTCTCGCTGCTCCTACTCATCATCTTCGTGCGGCAGCATCTCCAAGGTTCAGGTGTGTTGATGTTTGTGATGATTCTGTTTAAGTACAAGAGATAACTTTGTTCCAGTATGCCTGAACTTGCATTGCCTATGTTTGCAAATTATGATTGCTGCATGTTGTGCTTGCATTTATGTGAATATAAAATTTAATTGTGAGTAAAATTAGTTAGATTGCTACTTGATGAACCTTGTTTGTATAGAATTTTATAATGCCTACTGTTAAGAGAACATCACCTGTGTTGGTCAGGAAGCTCTAAGTTACTGGTCCGAAGTTCTGAACTGAAGAATTGCCATCATAGATGACTGTTTTTGGTCTTTACTCATCCCACTATCTATATATATGTGTATTACAGAACATTTGCCATCACCCAAATCAAAGCAAACCAATGGCTTGAGGTCGTTTGGGTGTGAAGTTTCTTCATGTTGTACCATTATGTCCAGAAGTTGCTTTTCATGAAGTGTTCAGTGGATTTTATCGATTTTAGTATATTTCTCATATGGGCTGGCACCTTCCTGTCACCGCCTCCATCGATGGCAGGCGTGCCACCACCAACTTCAGTGGCTAGCAGTGTGGTCCCACTGCCTATGCCTTCCTCCCAATTGAGAATAGTTATGTGGTTCTGTGATTATGTTGAGCTGTTTTGCTTCCAATTTTGTAACATGCTTGCAGTGAGGGTTTGGGTCTGATGCCATCTATTGAGCGAATTGGATGGTTCCATATTTCCATGTACCATCAATTCGCCTCATGTTTAGATCTTGATTTTTCCATGTATGCTTACAAATCCACAATGTATGCACATTTGTTGCCTAGCCAGTGTGTGTTGAGTGTGATCGTGTGTCGAGTACTTATGTGTTCGAGTATTATGTGGTTGGTATCGAGTAGTCGGTGAGTTCGAGTACTACGTAGTCGTAGTTGAGTATTCGGTGTGTTTGAGTACTGCGTAATCGTAGCCACAGTGGTCATAGCTAAATGTACTCGGTGTGTTTGAGTATTACGTGGTCGTAGTCAAGTACTTCATGTGTTCGAGTACTACATGGCCGTAGTCGAGTACTCGGTATGTTTGAGTACTGTGTAGTTTCGGTGAGTTCGAGTACTACGTGGTCGTAGTCGAGTACTACGTGGTTGTACCCACAGTGGTCATAGCCAAATGTACTCGGTGTGTTCGAGTACTGTGTGGTTGTAGTCAAGTACTATGTGTGTTCGAGTACTGCGTAGTCGTAGTTGAGTACTCGGTGTGTTTAAGTACTGCGTAGTCGGTATGTCCAAGTATGTCTCAGGAAATACGTACGAGCCCTTGATTTTTTCATAAAAGCCTCCTTACGAATTATCGGCTCATGTACTTCATATCCACGTGGTAGCTAGTAAGACGTGGCGCCGTACTTCCACAGCTAGTTATACGTATTCATGTAAAATCTGCGTGCCAAACAAAACCCCTAAAATCCTGTCTGGAACGCGGTATTTTCCCGATTTCTAAGTAAATCGAATTGTTTTCCTATGCTATATCATCCTAGTTCAATATAAAACCATGACACTAAAAAAAATTCAATATGACGTACACACTACAAAACATCACTCAGACAGCTCAAGAAAAAAAAAAGAAAAATACCACTGTTATGGTTCTAACAAGTAAGTAGTAACAACATTGATATAGTCCTGTGCTTGTATCCATCTGCATATTGCACCTTACTAGATGAAGCGATGAACTGACCCACACATAATTAACAAAACCACAAAAAAAAATAGAGAAAGGGAAAGGGCCATATGATAGACCACTAGCATATTAGAAGGCCCATAAAGGCTAGGCCCACTAAGCAAGAAGCACTAGGGTTAGGGTTTACGCCTCCTTTATAAATATTCCGCCCCCAACTCTCGCCCGCCTCCATTACCTCCCCGACCTCACAACCCATCTTGCGGCGGCGGCGTCCAAGACCGGCGGCGAGCGGCGGAGGCAGCGTCAGCCATGGTGCACGTCAGCTTCTACCGCAACTGTAAGAGACCCTCTACCTCTCTGTGCCCGTGATCCATGCGACCCCCAAGTGTAATGGCGATAGCATGCTAGCATCTGATCTCGAACGCTACCTGTATTCGTGGACCAACTTTGGTCGCGCATTTCAGTCTGGAACCAGAGATCCCGTCCTGTATTTTGACCTAGAACCTTGTGTATCATGTTCTTAACGAGACTTGGAGTTGTACTATCTATTAGGCCTATTAACCCGTGGGACTGTAGAAGAGTATTTCTTTTTTGGTAGCGTAAGTTCTTAGTTTTGGTCGATTGGGTTATTCTGTTGCTTCTCATCACCGTTGCAGAGATCTCGAAACCACAATTCTTGTATTCGGATTTGATCCTACAATGGTCGGCGTCAAATGCCTTTTAGTTGGGAAGATAAAGAACACTGAAACATGCACCCTTCGAATCTTGGAAGTTAATTTGACAGATTTGCTTGGGAGGAGGTTGGATCATAGAAGCTTTCGTCCATGATCAGAAAATCATTAGCTATCAACTTATATGAATCTCTAGTCAAAGTTTGTGGTTGTTCAATGTTTGTGCTTATTTCAGAGCTCAAGTGTTTACACGTTTTGATGATGCTCATAATGTGTTGGCTGCATGTGTTTCTTAATTTCAAAATGTTAATGCGACGCAGATGGTAAGACTTTCAAGAAGCCAAGACGTCCGTATGAGAAGGAGCGTCTTGATGCTGAGCTGAAGCTGGTGGGTGAGTACGGCCTGAGGTGCAAGCGTGAGCTGTGGCGTGTGCAGTATGCCCTCAGCCGCATCCGTAATGCTGCAAGGGAGCTGCTCACCCTTGATGAGAAGAACCCCCGCCGTATCTTTGAGGGCGAGGCACTCCTGCGCCGCATGAACCGCTATGGTCTCCTTGGTGAGGGCCAGAACAAGCTCGATTACGTGCTTGCACTCACTGTTGAGAACTTCCTGCAGCGCCGCCTCCAGACCATTGTATTCAAGAATGGCATGGCGAAATCAATCCATCATGCTCGTGTTCTCATCAGGCAGCGCCACATAAGGTATAAGTACTTCATTTCTCTCGTGGAGAACATATGCTTGTGATATGACTAAGTGCATTTTTTAATAGCCTGAAGTACTGAAATGTTTGTGCACAGATGGGCATGTATTTGGAGGTAGACCTGACAGTCAGTGAACTAGGGTGAACATTTAGCTTTGGCGTTAATATGCTCGTTGTTTTACAGTTTGAGCATTGTTGCAAACTGAACTTTTTATTTATTTATTTTGGGCCATGTGATGAGAAACCGTATTCAACTCACGACGGTCGTCTGAGACACTTAGTGTGTAATGGTGCAGTCATATTTTCTCTGATGCCCCTTCTGTTTCTTTTTCTGTATACATCATTTGTGTTTTGTATTTTATATTTGTACCGAGTGCCTAATCTCTGTTTGATGAGTAGGTTGCAATTTCTTTGTCAGTTCATACTTACAGTCGTGAAATGGATTTATCACTACGTCAAAAAAGTTGAGTAGCTCTTGCATATTTGGTGGCACAATGAGGAACTAATTTTGCTAATGTATCTATGAGGTCAAAAGACCAATGACTCAAAATGTCCTTTTCATTCTGAGTGCCCCTTCAAATCTTTCTTGATAAACTTTTTCCCAAACAGTAATGGTGATGTGCTCTTTTTTCTCCTCTGAAATATGATTTTGAACAACAATTGCTCTTTGGTTGTAGGTTCATGTACCTGTCAGCTTCGTGGTTAACCTTGTTTTTACTTGGTTTGCTAGATGATTGTTTCTATTTTCATTGGCTTCTCAAATTTAGTCATTCTCACATTACTTCTAGACTAATGATATATCCCACTTCTTTTTCTATTTGTCATCAAAAAAAATATTGGTCATTCTGTCGACATGTAGAGGATGGTTATATGAGGCACTGATAAAGTTTTTCAAACCTACAATGTTCATATACATGTTATGTTTTTATGTTCAATGGATTTAATTTCTGTTGCATGTTGAAAGCTTTGTTGTCTTAACATAATTCAATCTGTTTATGCAGAGTGGGGAGGCAGCTTGTCAACATTCCCTCATTCATGGTGAGACTGGACTCAGAGAAGCACATTGACTTCTCCCTCACTAGCCCGCTTGGTGGTGGTGAGCCTGGAAGGGTCAAGAGAAAGAACCAGAAGAAGGCATCCGGTGGGGGCGGTGATGGTGATGAGGAGGAAGAGTGAGCATGTGATGTTAGCTCTCGGTTTTGTTAGGACCTAATTTTGCTGGCACTTGTCTCATTAGGACCTAATTTTGTTACATTGAGTTGGAACAAAAGTTAGCCACCGAGGGTTTTCTGAAATTGTTGTTTAAATTCATGAATCGATCATTACCAGGACTTTGGCTAAATCTTTGAAGTTTATCGTCTGATGAACATGTGAATTCTGTGGTTATGGAGGAATGCTTTCCCTGTTACTTTAATGATCTCAAGTTTAATCTTTAATGTTGAATATTCCTATTGTGTTGCCATAGGATGGGAGCACTTGTTCATCCTAGGGTAATATTTCTATTACTTTAATGTGGTTATCGCGGAAACTGTTGTTTAAACTCATGTTCATTCGCTTTGCTGTTTTAGGATCAAGGATAGGTTACCATTGAATTTTACAAATGATGGCAAGCGAAATGAGAGCTTTGTTGCTCTGCAATTCCATATCTTAATCCAAAAGGACGTCTGATTACAAGAAGGAAAAGTTTTTTTTTTCTCGGCATTATTGTCATTCTCAGCCAATGATAAATCCAATGCTCTGGGTATTGTCAGTCTGTCCTAAATAAAACATTGGTTTTTCTGCTCGGTGGCTATCAGAGGAATGTTTTTGCTTTTGTGGCCCTGCTATGCTTTTTTTTTGGCAAATGTGGCCCCCTTTTTTTTTTTTTTGTGTAGATTTGACCCCTCCTAAGCACGAAAGAAGGGGTGCTTAACGCGGGACACATCCTGCAGCCCTGGAGAGTGGAAGGGTAGGGCTAGGCGTGGGCACACGTTGAGCGTGGAATAGCACAGCCGATGGTGGGCCCTCCAACCTTCCACACCACCAGAGCGTAGGACGCGATCGTCGTGCCAGCCGTGGTAAGGGGCAGTGGGGTCTCGCGCAACTCGAGCGTGGGAAGGGTTAGGAAAGATAGGGTTTTTGCAAAAAAAAAAAAGGTTAGGATTTTTGCGAAAAATTCTAGGGTTTTTACAAAAAAAAACATAGAGTTTTTTGTTAGGGTTTCTGCAAAAAAAAGGTTAGATTTTTTTGTTTTATGATGATTGAGCAAGATATGAGGATGATTGAATCATGATTCAATGGATGAAAAAAAACAAGTGAGATTAATGTTTTTCAGTTACCCAAGGATTAGACAACCCCTAAACTATTACTTTGTGCGTAACATGAATCTTTCATAGCTTTTGCCTAGTTTTCCTTTTGGATGGCGCACTGTCAGAGCTGGATTTTTCAATCCAGAATCTCCTGTGAAACCACTGCACTATTTTCTGAATCAGTAGATAGTGCTCACAGGTACATTGCTGCATCATTTCATACATCGCATGGATAACAACAACTCATAATAATATTACATAACAGGGGTTTGAATTAGGCCACGTCGGGCAATTAGTTTACATAAGGGCCGGTCAGACCAAATGTTCACATTACAAAAGCACAACAGCGGAAGCAAAAGCACAGTAGAGCCTTTAATCCACAGGCAGCGACTGGGGGTAAATATGTGCCATATGATTATTACCTAAGCTAAGGCAATAATTATAGGCGCACACAACACCATAGTCTAACTACCTAGGACTCAAAAGCGCAAGAGATGTCCTAGTTCTCGACGTTGTTCCCTCCTCCCGTAGCAGGGGTGTCTTCATATGCATAATGATTTGGGGCTCCTGAATCTGATTTTGGTAATGCGAGTGTGAGCACAAACCACCGTGCTCAGCGAGCCAATACAAAGAATGCAGTATATAGTATGCAAGGCTTATCAAAAGAAGGCTAGGGTTTTTTATTCGCCAGAATTTGTTGTTTAATTATACCTCGTAGAAAATCTCCTATGACTTAGCAGTTTGACTAAAGCATAGTGTATGTGAAAGATTGCTTTAATAGTAGTGATCCAGATACCATCCATCATTTCATTGTCTCTCCACCTATGCTAGACCTTCAGCGTTATAGCCGCTTACTTTATCACTGGGATGACAGCCAAAGCAACACAAAACAGGGCTTTCCGCTGCCCTCCACTTTTCCAATTCCACCAATAAAGTTTTTGAAATAGAACTATATCTGGTTAAGTTTTCATGTCCGCCCTTGACCGTTGGCACGGCTATTCGAATAGTTTTGACTCTGCAGAGTTTGCACACTTTACCCACAAGAGACAGTTCACTCGTTGCCCCACACGATTTCTTAGTCATATGGTTGAGCAAACCATCACAGTAACCATTCAAAATACCTCGCCCCTTCCATCATCTCACCCTATGGGCCGCTCCCACTTGCGGTGGGTCCCATACGTTGTGCGGGATGTTCCCCTCCTATGCGCCTAGCAGCTGGCTACCCACACTGCTAGCACGCCGTAGAAGAACTTCACCCTCGCGGATGTCCCATTCAAGCCCGCCACCCAGACAGCCGCTTGCACTACTTCACTCCTCCACCGATGATGATGACTTTTAGGGTTCGGTAAATTTACTAAACCAAGTTGTACTTTACAGACTTGTGGTTACACTTGTTTTACATAGGAGGTCATGACAAGATTCAGTCCTTAGGGTTATCTGGGCGGTTCTACCACAAACCATACTCTCGTGCACCACTGCACCATACCCCCGAAACATCCGCCCAGATAGATAAGCAGTTTGAGGTTTTTGGGGAGCATAAAATAATCATATCCAACATATACCAGTCATTACCACCATGACTGCCCAACCAAATTTTCTCATGATTAAAAGTGATGCTTGGGCATTTCAGCGCCCCCGAGTATCCATGCAGTACTAAGCATGGCGTATAATTACGGACTTATTTTCGAAAGGTTAATATTATAATTTTGCTAAGGCGACAAGGTTCACATATTCAACTATTCCAAAAGAGGTGTAATATTATTCAAGGTAAATAATGGGCATATAACTAGAATCTTAAATTAAACATGTATTTGCATATAAAATAACAGCATGCAATTTGATAATTTAAACAAAGTAATTTGCAGAAAATGTAGGTTCAATATGAACAAAGTATTGACTCGCCTTGGCTACAGTGGTTTGGGTCTTGGTTGTCTTGAGCTTCTAGAGCTGCTGCCTCAGCTTCCTCCTCTTGAGCCTCATACGCTATTTTAACGTGCGCGAAAATTCGGATAAAAAGATAATCAACGAACCAATTAACACTTGCAAGAAAATCCAAATAACTCCAAAATTCACACCTTTAGTTTCATTGGGTTGGTATGAAATTTATACAATTTTAGAAATTTGTTTCATTCAATTTGGAGTTGGAATGAAGAAGTTATGGATTTTTGAAGTTTGAATGTGATTCATTTAACCAAATTTAAATTACCAAATTTTAAATAAATTCAATTTTGCAGCATTTCAGTTCCACTGGGCAGATCTTGATTTTAGATGAATTTAGAATTTTGTCCCATTCAATTGGCGCTAAAATGAATTAGTTATGAATATTGGAAGTTTTCAGTTTATTTAAATTCAAAAGAAAAAGAAAAAGGGTGGGAGATAGAGACTGACAGGTGGGGCCCATGGACTTAAATCCTTTTAGTTCTTATTTCTGGCGGGTCTGTCTATGACAGGTGGGACCTAGTTGTCTGCGAGACATGCGCGCTGGCGGTCGCTGACAGGTGGGACCCACCCCGGCTTAATGGAAAAATTAAAGGAAAACTCGACCTCGGCGCTGCGGAGCCGGGGGCTCGAACGCGCGCGCCTGAGGGAGTTGGGAGGGGGGAGGGAGAGAGCGCTGATAGCCAGTAGGACTCACGGTGTTTCTTGACTATAAGGTGCGAGTAATGCACTTGAGCTGAGCCTGAGGGGGGGCCGAACAGGGGAACTCCGAGCGGCGCACGGGCGGCAGGTTCGTCGGCGAGGGGTGGCCAGAGGGTTGGTGGTGGCGGCCAAAATGGGATGTCGGGGTGGTGAGGAAGCTGACGGTGGGGTCAGCGAGGGCTGGGGAGTGCTGGAGAGGGGTCAGCGGCGTGCGGCGGCGGGCTTGGGAGGAGATCGACGCCGGCACCGGAGAGGGGCCGGGGAGCTCGATGGAGGGCGGGAACGTCTTCACCGTGTCCTGATGAAGCTCAGGGGCAAAGGAATTGGACGGTGACGGCTCGATACGGTGGCGAGCTCGGCGGCCGACCGCGGAGAAGAAGAAGGCGCCGACGAGCAATGGAGGCATGGGGGCTTGATTGCTCGCAGAGGGAGGAAATGGGAGGTGTGGTGATGTGTTTCGAAGCTTCGGTCGGGGCTTTTATAGAGGGGAAAAGCGTGGCGGCGAGGACGGGCAGTTGGCCGGTCATGGCGGCGTCGCAAGATTCGGTATGGCCACAGTAGCTACAGGGCGGTGACTAGGGGAAAAAGTCGCGGACTGGCGTGGGGTGACGCGTGCGCTAGCAGGGCCGTGGTCCGGCGGAGCTGTGGTCGACGCGAGCGGGCGCAGCGGGGTGGTTTGGCGTCATTCGGCCACGCGACGGAGGGGACTGACTGAGGAGACGGCGGCAGGTGGTGACGCAGGCGCGGCATGGCGATGAGATGGCACGGGGCCAGTGGTTACACGTGCGGAGTGGCGCTGGGGACCGTCAGTCCGAAGGGAAGCGCGACGCGGGGAGCGGGTTGCGCGCGGCGTTGTCCGAGCGGAGGGAGGCCCTGTCGGGGTGCCGGGTGAAGGAAGAGGAAGGCAAGGGAGATTGGGCCGACTAGGCTGGGGAGCGCGGGGGAGAGAAAAGGGGCGATGCTGGTCGTCGCTCTTTGCTGTGGTGGCCAAGGCCCTTTCCATTTTTTTATTTTTATTTTTATCTTTATGTCCACACCTATTCTTGCGCATATTTTTGTGGGAGAAATTCCTTGGCATATATTTTCCCCATCTCTATTATTCTGGTACCCTTTTTATTATGTTTATTTTCATTATTTCTTTATGTGTTCATTTATTTATTTATTCTCATGTTTTCCCCCAAATTATTAACGGTTTTAATTTTTCTTTTATTTAGACTTTAAACCAAAATTTCAAGAAAATTACACAGAGCTCAAATACCAAGAAAAATACTTTCAAAAATAATTCCAAGGCTACACATTTGCCAAGCTCAAATTTCTAGGGTGTTACACGCACCACCCGAGTGTTAGGGTCAAATTCAAGAAGGGGAAAGCGGGGGACTCTACGTTTGGTCTTTTTTTTGTTCTCCATGCCGGCATCATTTTTGCAAACCAGGATCCAACTGCTAGTTTTTTTTGCAGATGTGGCCCCCCTCTCGGAGCGCGGAAGAATTGGCGCGCAATGAGTGGCCCCGTATCGCGCCTCTAGAGATTTTGTTGGTTATGATATTGTCTAGCAACTATCAGCTCCAATTTTGCTATGAAGCTTGGAGATTACAAATACACTCGAAGGTAGCAAAGTGATGAATTCTTCCGACCGTAGTGAAGTTGGGAGGCACGGAACCTGAGATATATTAGAGTCCTATAACAGACGCATATTACACGTGGTTGCATGGTATGGCGGATCGGCTAATTGCTTTTGTCAATCTCGCTAGTACTACGGTACAGAGCGACAGAAGCATCTCGACCAGTTACGAACACATACCTTTAGGAGAAAGGAAAAATATGGTGGATAGGATGGGGGCTACTATGGAATGGCCCAATCTACTGCACAGATCAGGGCCATTTTCCCTTTCTTGTGAGTTCAACGTGGCCCTGGCTTTAATCACCCTTTCTCATTTTCTCTCGTGCTCCTACTCACAAGCCTCACGCTCCCTGCGCTTGCACACATCCAGATGAGCTTGCGTCTCCTGCCGGATGCACTCGCTATGCTCATTGTTGCGGTGCCGCTCCTCCCTCCTCTCGTGGTCCGTCTCGGCATCCCACTTCTTGCAGGCAAGATGTCACTCGTCATGTGGGTGGATTTCTTGCTCGATCCATTTGCGGAACGCACATAGCCAACGCAGAGATATGATGAAGGTGGTTGTACTGCAAGCAAGTTGACAATAGGTTAGAGACGTATTGCTATGCAAAAAAACTAGGGAGAATATTTTACCATGTCGTCGTGACATGCTGCTCGGTGACGGTCCGGACCTACTCGTACAGCGCCATCGTGCGTGGCCTCTGTTGGACGCTGTGGCATCGGCGCAGTTAACCTGCTCCTATGCGCACAACATACCACCTCAAGTACGTACTATATGTCTCAACGTCGTATTCTCGTGCCTCGTGTAGGACGTCCATCGCCACCCTCTCGACCCACAGCTGCATCCACGGTAGTTGTGCCTACCTCCAGTCATCGCTTCTCTAACCTTGCCTCGTTTGCCTGTAAGTAAATTAGGATGTTACACTATCCAAAAAAAGAGATGCATCTAATAGGTTAACCGGCGAAATGAAATAACGATATACCCATGGGCCATTGCTAGAAGAGCTCATCTCGGTGATAGTGGCACCTGCTAGTGAATCCAAACTGTCTCATGATCCGTTGTGGGGAGTAAAGCTCGACCATAATGGAGAACACTAGGTGGCAGGTTGCCAACTAGTACATGTGGTCCTAATTGCACTAAGAGGACAAGCCATAGAGGGCCATGTCTGCAAGGAACTATTCAATCCATGGGTGCCAAATGATCTTGTCATCGTGTAGAGTCTCAAATAGGTTATGGAACTCTAGGTACACAAGCCTCGGTCTCTCCATGGCCCACCCTATGTGGCCACGTGTCCAATGAGTACCCATTGTGGGCTTCTCAATGAGGTTGGCGCCATCGCCCTAACCGTAAAACTCGGGGATGAGCTGGAAAGGGTGCACGATACTCTGAAAGTACAACTAGCCAACTGGGAAGTGCTTCCACGACCACAACTGCAACAAGATGTAGCATACCGCAAGAACTGGCCTCTCCGGCATACTGCGCTGTGAGGCATCACACAAGCCTCGGTATGTGGTGCAAAGCACTACGCCACCTCATCGGGCTATGCATCCGCCAACGCCTTAGCAAGATAGATGTAGCCAGAGTGCACCCGATCTCTGAGTCATAAGAAACAAGATCTGCCCAAATAGGAATAGAGGTAGTGTGTGCGCACTACCTCCTTAGTCGCGTCCACAGGGCAGGTTATGTACTGCCATATCCACGAATGTAGCACCCTTGATATTTTTTCGGGGATTGGGTGACCGAATCTGTCAGCCATACATACCTTCTAGTTTGCCTATTTGAGTGTGTCGTTTAGCACCCACTTCACCTACTCTAGTCAGAGGTCCCTGAAATGTATATCCAGCTCATTCGTACTTTCTTACATCTGAAACCATATTTCCTAATGACTCAGAGAAACAAATGTATAGAATCATTTCATTTCTCAACCCTTGGCTCTAGGGCATTGTTTGTACTAGTAATTTGTTTCAAGATTGCCACCTTTATTTTGCACTAGGCAATGTCATGTGGTAGTTGGCTAGTGCTAGTTGGTAGTACTTCCCATGGAGTCTTCCAAAACAACAACCTTTCAAGTTTCAACCATGAACTCTGAAATGGCATGTTCTGCGGTTAATGAGCCTTCAGTTCTAGGCTTAGTTGTAAGCAATCAATATTGAACCAATGCAACGATAAAAGGTGCAACGGAGTGGTTCACTGCATTGCGCAGAGCAGGAAAAATAAATCCCTAACAACTTCTTTAATTGATTGGTAAAATTGAAATATTTTGTGTGATCAATCGGAACAGCAACGTAATTGACCTGCGTGTGCGCTATGTATGCAGTTAGGTCTCAATACGCTTAGGGCCTGATTGCCACATACGAATTTGACAGGAAATAACTCAATTTTTGCAGGAATCGGGTAACAATAGTCCATGCCATGTCGAAGCTTCAAGAATAGGTGGAGGGCGAAACATAACACGATTTTATTTTGGGGGGAAGTCCAAAATATAATGATACAAAAAAATTAAGGCCTTAAGGGATCATTTGGATTGGAGGATCTCCAAACAAATTTCAAAAGGTTTGCACTGTTTTAAATAAATTTCATATAAAATTCTTATGTTCCAAGCAAGGTTTAAAATGAACATATAATTTCAACACCTCTCTATGCAGTGGCGGAGGACGGGAAAAAAATGAGGTAGGGCGGATCGAAGCTACGGCTGCGCCTGTAGTGGTGGTGGCGGTGGGCACTGTCGCCCACGCCGCCTCCCGCGCCGACGACGGCGCCGCCTCGTCTTACATAGGTTGGTCTTCATTTGCACTTGTCTTACATCTCACTTTCGCATATGATCTTGTTCAGGCACTTGCTGATGAGATGGGCATCCCATTCATGGAGACTAGTGCCAAAATCGCCACTAATGTGGAGCAAGCCTTCTTGGCCATGGCTGCATCCATCAAGGGCAGTGCGCCGTAATGTTATTGTCAAGAAACAATGCTCATATCTCGACCTTGTTAGATCTTAACAGAGAACACCGCTTTCCTGTATGGTCTCGGGATGGCTAGCCAACCGCGCGCTAATGCCAGGCCGCCGGCGTTAGGCTTCCTCAGGAGCAGCCGTTCAAGGTCTGGCTCAAGCCAGACCTTGCCCTATCGGGTCCTCCGCCCCTGTCTCTATGTTCCTCAGTCCCTTTAGATCGACTGGTAATTTCTATTGTAACAAGTTAGAAATAATTTAATAAAAATATCTTTTGTTGTTAAATTTTCTTAGTGGATTTTAAAAATCATTTGTTGTATTCCAAAATAGTATTTTATTAAAAACATGAGATAATGTAGAAAAAATGCAAATAGAGAAGAGAACTAGGGGAGAGGAGAGACATCACATCATCGCTACTGATGCTGCGTGCCAGCTCCTCTAACTTAGAGAAGCTAAGTCACAGGAGCACAACAACATGTTCAGGAGATTCAGTCTATTAGATAAAAAAGCAGACGTCTAGTTTGACTAAAATTGGCTCACGTTAAATTGCCAATATATCACGATATATTCAATTTCTTATATAGCTTCGATTTGGACCATCCAAACTCGATCCAATGAAACTGGCTCACATATAGGTGGTGACTAGGTAGGTTCTTTTTAGTTGCAAATATATTAAATACCCATAAATTAATAATACACTTAAAAAACATCCATTTGTTCATTTTTGTGTGTGTTTGTTTTTAGAAAAACATTTTTCAATTAGCTAAAAGAAGTACCTTAGCTCGAAGTCAGCCGGATCGTGATGCCCATGGGTGGTAGTGGGGCTGTGCCACCACGTCGTACGTTTACCGTCAGATGTATTTGCACAGAAAACAAAAACGGTTTCAGGATTAGCAGCAAACACTGCACGCGCGCACACAGAGAACAGAACAAGCAGAGCCAGAAAAGAAAAAGGAAGGAAAAGGAGGGGGGAAACACGAGGAAAGAACACAAAACCTGAAGAAAGCGAGGATCTGAATTAGGACAATAGCAAGCAACAAAAGAGGATGAGAAGAAGCAGAAGGGATATCTAAGGAGAGGGAAGATACATGGAGGCGGCGATGGATCTGATGCGGCGGATGCCGCCGGGGAGCACCGAGACGGCGCTGAACGCGCTGCTCTCCCTCCTCCCCGACCACTCCCTCGACCTCCTCTCCCAGGTCGATCTACCGCTCCAGGTAGGTAACCGCCGTTTCTTGGTCCCGGTCGGATCGCGTCGCACCACCACCACCCCTAGCTTCTTGATTTGGATATGGATTAAACCGCGCTAATAGACTGTTTCTTTCGTTTTCTCTGAATTGGTCGTGGAGATGAATGCTCCAGTGGGCGTGCTGCTCTTGATTTTCTTTTATCGTGTTGTATTTCGTCAAGAAATAGGCATTTCATGCCTCTCCCTCCTTTTGGTTCATGACGTGCCCCCTTGCGTGGTTTAGATTCGGTTGAATCAAATGGAATAAAATCTCGCTATTCCAATCCACCTTTAGGTGCTTGAATCGAATCGAATCGAAGTTGCCCCACTGAATCGGTCATTTGAGTGAATGCAACCAACCTCGTTGCAAATATGGTTGTTATGAGCTATATTTTCTCAATCTTTGAAAATGAAAGCAATGGATTTAATCCCATTTCTTGTTTCTCATTTCTCCTTGCTTCCATTCGTTTCCTATTATATAAATGGTCGAAACATTGCAGGTTTGCATGGATAAAGAGAGCATGAAGGAATACATTCTTTGCGAGTATAACCGCGACGCCGACTCCTATCGGTCAGCAAATCATGAATACCCCATGATTTCCATTTTACTTATGTTCTCCGTAACCATAAGCACTGCTAGGAGAAACCATCTTATGAATAAAAGATTGAAACAGAAACAAAGAAAAAGGCAAATGATGGGCACATAGGATTAGGTTGTTGGTATTTTGCAGTGCACATTGCAACAAAAGTCCTATCTAGTGACAGTCACAGCTAGCTTTGCCTAACATATCCAATGAGACAATTAGTGAATGCATCAAGAAAATTAGTGCAAAGAGCCCAGGATAAATGTCACATCCTATTTTTTCTGAGTCTTCTCGAAGCTTGTAAAATAAAATTCACCATTTGGATTTTTCTGGAATTAACTAAAACTTAATTTGAATTTTTACAAATTAAGAGGATTTAATCTGACAAAGTTAAACTTCAATTAAAGCCAAAATTGTTTTATTTGGATTCCTTGTGTTGCAAGGAGTTTTTTTTTTCTGAATTTTCTGGGATTTTTCCGGATTTATTTGTTATTTTCTAGAGTTCAAATAAACCTAATTCAATTTTTGAAATTAGAAAAGTCTTTAAAATTCTTAAAAGGCCTTTGGGCCCAAACTTTAAATTTTGGTCCAGCTCGCCCGTGTCTCAGCACATTTTGCTTTAGCCACCAAATTCGTGCCATGACACGTGTTGGCCATCTAGCTGTTTATCACCTTGGTCGTCTGATCGCCTTGCCTTGACATGTGTCGCCCATTAGAAGACCCCGAGCATTGTTCACCATCTCCGCTCAGGAGTCCGTTGCCGTCTCTGACCAGGAGTCTCGATGTCTGTGCCGGCCCAGTCTGGGATACCTCGGCGTCTGGGTCTAAAGCTGACCAAGCCTCTCATGTTCCGCACCTCAAGCCGTTGCTCAGTGATTTCACACGAGTGGTAGATATTTTATAAAACCTAGTTGGGTTAAATTTGGGAAATGAATGGTTAGTTCACTAGTGGTTTATTACATGAATGGTTAGTTCACGGATGGTTCATTGGGTGGATGGTTAGTTCACTTAGGATTTATTTAATTCCTTTGATTATTTATTTATTAATTATTTTAAAGTTCACTTTCAATCTATTTATTATATTTACTTTAAATTGTAACTTTCTGCAAAATAACCACATAGCCATTATTTGATAAGTCTTGTATAATTATAATGCATTCTTGTTAAAAACGACTTGTTGAGTACTCTTTGTACTCACGGTTATACCCCTATTTGCTCGGTTGAAGAACCATATCAATGTCAACTGGAGGTATCTGAAGGAGGATATTTAGACGACTTCTCGGATTAGGGTCTCGTTTCCCAATGGATTGCCTGTGGTCATGTCGAATAATCACTTCATTTTCGTTGTTTTTCGCTGCTAGTTCTGTTAAGTCCTTCTGGCTGTTAAAGTGCAAATTTGGCCATAAGGTCACAATTCTGATAATTAATAATATTTGAGTCTTTTTCTCAGTTATTTCATATATGTTTCCACTGTGTATACTAGCATAATACTGGACTAGTGTATTATACACAGAGAGTCCGGATTTGCATATTCGGGTCTCGACAGTAAATTAATGAATCTGATTCCTGTCAGCATGAGTACTTAAATTGGGGGCAAACGTCAGAACTTGGGGAAACCATTTCGTAGTTCTCATTTGTTGATTGGGAGGTTGGCTTGCAGATCACCTTGGTCTAACAAATACGAGCCTCCTTTGGAAGATGGGACAGTCCCCTCTGAAGAGATGAGGAATCTTGAAATCGAGGCAAATGAGGTTTTTTCTGTCTACCGTGATCAGTAAGATTTCATATTTCATTTTATTGCCTTTTTTTTTTGCAGTAATGCTAAGCACAGTCAACATGAAAGAATGTTACTGATTGTAGTATAATGAGTCCACAATTTAGAATACAGGTGATGATATTTATTATGTGAATGCAAAGCAAGTAATATGATCTTTTGCCATCAATTAGGTATTACGAAGGTGGGATTTCATCTGTGTACATTTGGGAGGACGAAGACGAGGGTTTTATTGCATGCTTCTTAATAAAGAAAGGTCTGTAGGAATGCGTGATGCCATCTTGTTTATTCATCTAGATAGTCTAAAATTCATTTACAAGTATTTCTGTTTTGTGGTTGCAGATGGACAAGGAAAAAGAGGGTACATGCAAATAGGTTCATGGGACGCTATTCATGTTATCCAGGTGGCTCAATATAAAACTGTCCATGAAGTTATCAATTATTAGGCCCGTTTTTCCCTCCCTGCTGTTGTTTTATGTTATGTTTTGACTCAGCAATTGAAAATTTGTGTAATGCCGATAGGTTGGCCCCGAAGAGGAAGGAGCAGCACATTACTGCTTGAACAGCACTGTGATGCTATCATTGACAACAGATAACAAGCAATCTGGAACTTTCAACTTGTCAGGGTCAATTAGGCGGCAGGTTATCTCCCTTCCCTTCCCCTCTACTTTGTCATGTTAAATGTCCTTTAGTTCAAGGGCATACTCTATTAATCAAGGTTCTATGCAAGGGATAAATATATCTGGCATCCCTGTTTTCCACAACTATTGATGTCTCTTAATTAGAACTCAGGCAATGTGTACAGAACAGCTGCCACCATCAATATAAACTTTACACTTGCAGTGGATCAATTGTTTGTCGACATGAGGGTCTAGCTGCAAACTACTCTCTGATTGCAAGTATAGGTTTTGGACATTAACATTGTCTCACAAGGCACCGCTGACAGCTAATATCTATCCCAATATGTTGTTACAAATAATAATGGAAGTATTTTGATGATGAATCTAGTAATACCAATTTCATGTGGGCCAATCTAGATACCTATGTATTCATGGTCAAACCCTAAAAACATTTGACTGGCAAGGATTATCGGACGACCTATACTTGCATTCAGAGGAAGTAACAAAGGGATTCTTCACACGAATAAACTTCTAAGTCAATTACAGGTTTAGTAGTGTCTAGAAAGACAAAAAAAAATGATATGTGCTAAACAAAACAAGCAATATGATATTTCTGGAACTGTTGTGTGGCAGTCTGTGAATTAGTTTCATAAGCAATATTTGATCTCAGGCAACTTTTCTTTGATCGGAAGGTCTAAGCTACATGAAATGCAACCAAGCTGATCCTACATCTATCTGTTTCTCCTTCCAGATGACTATGACTCTTGCTGTGGCAGATGGGCATCTGGTTAATATGGGGAAAATGATAGAAGAAATGGAGGGCAAGCTGAGAAATTCACTGGACCAGGTATCAGTTTCGCATTAAGATATTCCAAAATCGTCAACATTAGCGGCAACATGTAAATGCATTTGTTCTCAAGCATCGTATCGTTATGATGTCAGCTTTATTTCGTCCTTGACAGGTTTATTTCGGGAAGACGAGAGAAATGGTTTGCACGCTTCGGCCACCAGCTGAAGTTCTTAACATGAAACTACCTGACAGCTGAGCAAATGCATAGAAATGCCAACAGAGAAATATATCTCGTCACGACAGTTATTTTGTTAGTGTAATAGCCTATTTCTTGTTTGCATTTTTTTCGTCTGTATCTAATAGTCAGCATGTTGAAACATCATAGAAGAGTCCATTGATCTTGTGAGGAACTTTCATATCACCTGTAGTAACATTCTGTCATCTTTGTTCTGAGTTGCGAAGATTTCCATTCCATATTCTTGTGACCTTAACACTTAGTTGAAGATGAATAGAATGTGTCTGCCTGTGTGTTCCTACTTCCTAGATTAAGCCTTTTGAGGTGATATTCTAGAAAACAAAGATGGGTTTGGCGTGAACTGTTACCTATGGTATAACAGAACTAACGATCTGGATGAGGATGATTTAGGCCTGTTCATACTAGTTTCTGTTTCTAATTTTTGTTTAAAGAAGACATAAGATATATGAACATTAAACTTCTCGAGATAGCCTTTTCACTTTTATTTTTATCTTGCTTCGAGGATAAATAAGATCACGGGTGTATCACATACTCTATTCCTTTCGCTTCTATATTACGCACGTATCTCTCTTATTTTTTTACACCATTCGTTCCCTCTTTTTAAAAGCTATTTCTTTCCGTCACTACTATTTATTTTTAGTTAAAACCTACCGGCTACAGCTAAAAGCTATCATTATAAGCCAATATGAATACTCTCTCTAGAGTATATTCTTTTCTGCTACAGCTTATAACTACAATTTATGATTTTTAATACAAACACAAGTACTTTATATAAATAAACCAAATATCTCAGCTTATAGCTATAACTTATGGAAGATATAACTTATGATTTTTTATTCTAACGTTTGTTTGTGTAAATAAATCGAATACCGATAAACTACTTTAAAAAAAACTATCTTGATACACCACTTCAAAGCGATAGCGATAAACCATCTCATTTATTTGAGAAAAGCTATATACGGAAAAAAAAACTTCGCCTTACCCTCCCGTACACTGCATGACACACAAAAATAACATAGGATTAGATTAAAAAGGCTAAAATACACGTCACGGCGCCATGTTAAACAACAAAATATTTTTATACGTTGGCCGCAGATATGCTGACCACAATAACAGAACTGCGCGCAATACAGGATGGTTCAAGTTTCAGCGAAAAACAACACCACAACTATTTGTTTACTTCGGGGGCAGTGATCCATTCTCCAGAGTTTACACCAAAAATCCAAGGAGCATCTAGCTAAAGACCTGGTGTTCAGTACAAAGAAGTCATGGATAGTGTTCAACTCCAGGTTTTTCACGGCTTCGCTTCATCCGCGGCTGCTGCTGGAGCTCCCTGTCCCTTGCTCGCCTCCGCTCTAGTGTCTTCATCATCTGCATTTTTCAGCAACATAAGTCCATTGTAAGCGCACTCACAATGCTGAATATCCAATATTTGTGTTAAGAATTCACAGGTTAGACCCCTAGTGTGTCCGTTTGGTATAGCACATTCACATGCTGGATAGAGTGACAAAGTCAGGTGTTCCACAAGAATTTACACAAAAAAGGTGAGCCAGTCTTTAGTTTGAAATGGTCTTACACAGACAAACCACACACAGACTTTGACTTAGACTGTGACTTAGACTATACAGTACTTCATAGAAATCAATACTTATGACTGGCACAGCCCTGCTTAAAAGTCAACACGCGGCAACAGACACGATTCTGCAGACGTGAACCGATTATGATTTATGACAGCACACCTAGGAGCTATGGTTGATGTCGCTCAAAAGAAAATGATACAAACTATTTAGATCCTGATTCGGGTAGAAGGCAAAACATATCATAGGCATGACTAATACTGATGGATTTAGCTATAGTGTAATTTCAGCCAGTTACAGTGCAATTTCAGTCATAAGCCACTATTTTTCAGCCCAACCGAGCACGGTCATAGAAAGCAAGGCCTCGGAATGTATAGGCTACTCTCCCAGTAGGCCCTCAAGAAAGTTTCAAGGTTCAACCACAGCGCTAAACTGGGCATTAAGAGGAAAAATCCAGCATTCAAATCCACCCAAATAGTTCACTAGAATGTCCAGTTCCAAATAGTAGGGCTAATCAATAGCAGGGTTGAAGCACGACGGAGCCAGGAATAGGCTTCGTCTCCAAATCAATCTTGCGGAGGACAAGGAGAATAGCATACCTTTGTTAGCACTGTCAACCACATCATCTTCATCATCCTCAATATCATCATCAGCACCTCCCATGTCCAGCTTCTGCAAACACAAAGAAACATGAGAACATTTCCTACCTATGATTTTCTTTTACAACAGCGAAAGCTTGCATTAGAGCCATACCGAGAAATCCATATCACCGAAGTCACCAACTGCAGCACAAATAGCGTCAGGTCAGTTTGCGCTGAACTAGATAGCACCAAAACCAACAGATACCGCAATCAATAGACTTACTTCCGATGCCTTCATCATCCTCATCTTGCCATTTATCCCAGTCAACCTTCAGGAAGACAGGCGGCTTGCCCTCCTTCTTCAGCAGCCTGGGCCACCATTTGTTCTCAGCTTTCTTGACAAGGTAGCATATGGTCCTTGCGGCGACAGCTGCCTTGCTCTCCTGCAAAAAAAGAAAGCAAACACCAATACCGTCAGCATGAAGAAATGCACACCAAGGAGAGGTCATTCGTTGGCAAATCAAACCAACCTCAACATTCACGGCATCAAAGAGCTCAAGGTCAAGCTCATATGGGACGTCATCAGCAGGGCCCTTCGCCGAGAAGCTGAAATGGCCCTCAGGATTCAGGTTGAGCTTCACATCCTTGGCGTCAGGCAGCTCGATCGTCAAGTACACCTTGTCGGACCTTTGCGCCCACTTAGTGCTCGGGTGGCGACTGCAAGCAGAGCAAGCCCCAAAATTTTGCTCGGAATCAAGCTCACAGCACATTCTCAGGTTTGCATTTACGAGAAAGTACTACTACAACCGGTGACTGCACCATAGGCTATTCCAAATCACATCAACTTGCAGGTTATCCATAGAACTATATCATGATTCTATCAAATTGCTCGATAATTAATGCATGTCGAACTAAAGAAACTCCTAAATCTATTTAGGAAATTGACAGGGTGAGCACTCGAAGAAACCTAGGATCACAACAAACCGCAAGAACTCGCGTACTTTTATCACATGAATTAAAATTATACGCGACCACGATAAACAACAGGTCAACAACCAATATTCTCCGAAACGCCCATATCCCCAAACCCAAAATTCAACGAACTAGAACAGAAAGAACCTGCAGAAACCTATGGCCAAACCAAAACAGCACCCAGGTGATCAATCACACCTCCCAGACCCCAATCCCTCGCGCAACAGCACCACCAGAACGTCACATGAATCAAGAACTACAGAGTAAGCAAGAACAAGCACGTAGAGCAGCACACAAGGATTACCTCATGTTTTTTTCTCCTCGGAGTTTCCGACGCGAGGCTCTGGCTTGGTTCTTCCTGCGCGGGGATTTGGGGATTAGGGCTTTTAGACTTCGGGGAGACCGGCTAATGAGGAGAGGGATTGGTGTAATGGTGTGGGTATAAAAGAAGAAGCAGCGGCCGAGTGGGAGAGAGAGAAGGTGGAGGGGGGCAAACTCGTAAATTCGCGGGTGGTGGGATGCTTGGCTTGGCTGCTTCCAAAAGGCTCTAAGACGGTTCCAATTCCTTCAGGTTCCCCAGCCACCTGGATTGTTTTGTTTTGTTTTCCTTTTTCTTCGTACTACGAGATCTTCCCCGTTCGCTGGATCGTCAAAACAAATAGTTTTCTTGTTGCAACGCAATGGCCTTGTACTAGGAGCTAGGAAGAGATGGGAGCATAAAACATGAAAAATTACGTTAAAATTGTATTATAATTTTGTTTTTGTTATAATTTTTTGTACCGACAATAATGTTCATGTTGAAGCTGATTATAAACATGTATTCGTAAAGAAGATAAACATAGACTTTGGTCCTAAACACCACTAACTGTTACAGGTTTTTTTAGTGACAATGATGCTTAGGCCGAAGGAGACTACAAATAACATGTATACACAAGGAAGATACAAATACATAGTGGACACAGCGTGAGAGATGAGAGTACAATGGGCATCCTGAACACCACTAAATTGGTATCCTGTAGCCTACGAAACAAGTAAAGGTCAGCATGCAACCTACTTATGGTAACAGTACAATGGTTAGAGGCTTAAGTAGCACCCCCCAGGTCCTGGGTTCGACTCCCAGTGGGAGCAAATTTCAGGTTTGGGGGAAAAAAATCCTCTCGCCTGCTACCACACCAAAGCACAGGTCTAAGGCCCCGCCAAGGCGTTGATCCAAAGGATCCGCCGGTAGTCTCACAAGGTCGGGCGATGGTGCCGCTGTGTAAGGGTGGAGTAGGGGTTCGGAGGTTTTCTCGGTCTGCGTGAGAAGACTTTCTTCTTAAGTAATGCCCGGGGGGATTCTTCCCCCCGCAGGTCGAGTTTTTTTTTATGCTTAGGCCGAAGAAGACTACAAATAACATGTATACACAAGGAAGATACAAATACATAGTGGACACAGCGTGAGCGATGAGAGTACAATGGGCATCCTGAACACCACTAAATAGGTATCCTGTAGCCTACGAAACAAGTAAAGGTCAGCATGCAACCTACTTATGGTAATAGTACAATGCTACCGAAGTACACACCTAGCTGTCCAGCGGGGGTCTAGTGTGTGTGTCTAGACCACTACTAGGTCAGTTGGCTCCTTTGCGCTTCCTAGAGACGGGACATGACGGGAAGCGCGATGCAGCCGGTCAACGTGCTCGTCCAACATGCTATAAGGCCAGTCCGATCCGCAAAGATCATGAGTCAAACCTGCAAAATGAATTCAAGTTAGCATTTATGCAGAACAAAAAACATTGCATGTAAAGCAATATTAAATAGAACTTATAAATAAACAAAGGAAACAATACTAGGCTACCAGCACAATACAAAGTACATTATTGAAAAGAGGAAAGTAACATAACAATCTTATTTCATATTCACCATTTGTGGTTTTGACCTTTTTTTAGAAATAGAGGGCAAAGCCCTAGTCCCATTTTATTTAATGAGACCATAGTGTTTTTTGCCTACAAGGCAAGCATAGGTTCAGGCGCATTGCAGTTTACATCAGATCAACTCAATAATTTAACTTCACTTTTTTTTTTCTAAACCAAAACATATTTCATTACTACTATTTCTCTATTGATATATTGTCTAACTCATCAATCAAGCAAAGCTTATTGTTGTAGGGGTGGCCCCCACCTAAGCCCAGCCGGCCTGTTAGAAGGCTGTAAGGCCCAAAGTGCGACATGTATAATGGCATAAATACCCTTGAGGGGGTTACTCAGGTGTAAGGGCAAGGTTGTAAAAATACTCCCCATGTGGATATATATATACAATACAGGCCATGGGGAAACCCTAAGCATTGCTCACCTAACTCTCCACTACCATACTCTCTCTCTGTTTGGTCTGTAACCACAACAGTTGGCACCGTCCGTGGAGAAGACAGGAGCAAGCATCAAGATCTGAAGGATGGCACCGAAGAAAGCTTCATCATCGGCGGCCAAGAAGAGGGGGGGGGGGCGACGGAGTCCCGCGTCACCACCAGGGCCTCGGCGTCGGCAGTCGTGGGCGTAGACGACAACGCGGGCGCAGCAGCCACGAACGTCGACGTTCATGGCGTGGCGATCAACCCCGCCACCGCCAGCACGACGGCCGACCTTGCCCCGCGCGCGACGATCAACTCCACTGCTGGTGCGATGGCCGACCTCGCCCCGCGCGTGGCAAGCGATCTCACTGCGGGAGCGATGGTCAACACCGGCGGCATCGACCGGGTGGTAGGGGCGGTAGCGCCGGTGCCCATGTTGGCACGGTCGCCGTCCCTACACCCGGTACGGGAACAGCAAGAGGTTTCGGCGGCAACGCGGACCTCGTCACCGACTCTGGAGTCTACCGCGCTGGCGCATCGCTAATTGCCCCGGCTACGCCAGCAGTGGAAAGCTCCCTACTGACGGTCATCGGCACGCTCCAGCGGGAGTTAGCGGATCTCTGGGGAGCCGTGCGGGATATGCAAGAGGCTCGGAGTCAGCAGACCCCGCCGGTGGTCACACCGGAGCCCACGCCAGAATGGGCGGATAGCCGCGATGCCCCCATGTCCAGTCGCGTCCCGCTGCGACGCGTGGACCCGGAGTCCCCACTTTCTGCGAGCGTGCAGCAGTCGGCATGACCGGAGGACTTCAAGTTCCCCAGTGCCGTCGAGCCGTACAAAGGCGATACGGACCCTCGGGAGTTCGTGCGCATGTACGAGACTGCCATCGAAGCTGCAGGCGGAGACGACACCACGAAGGCGAAGGGACTCCCCCTCGTATTACAGGGAGTGGTGCTCTCTTGGTTTTTCACCATCGAGCCAAACTCCATCTACGCATGGGAACAGATCCGCGACCGCCTCTACAACAACTTCCAGGGGAACTACGTCGAGCGCGTCGACGCGGATTAGCTCTTCGCGGTCAAGCAAAAACTCTCGGAGAAGCTCCGGGAGTACTTCAAGCGTTTCGCGAAGGTCCGCTGCTAGGTCAAGGATGTCAACGAGACAACCATCATCAATACAGCGGTACAGGGCCTCCGCTCGGGGCCGCTGGCCGAATACAACGCGCGAAAGCCAGTCAAGATAGTGGCAAAGCTCTTCGACAAGATGGAGGAATACGCGCGGGCGGAGGAGGATGCGCGGCGGCTCAAGGGCGACGACTCTGGTTCCATTCAGGGGGGGTCATCGCAAAGGGAAGTGCCCCCCGGAAGGGAAGCGCAAGCAAAGGTCCACGGGAGACTCCCCTGAGCACAATGATGTCGGGCCCCACTAGAATTCGTCAAGTGGTAGGCACAAGCCCAAGCGCAACCAGCGCCGACCCCAAAAGGCCCGTCAGGTCCTCGGCATAGAGGACGTTCCCCAGGACTCTCCTCCCGCGTTCCGTGGGAGGGGCTGGGGAGGCCGGGGATGGGGACGCAAGCGGACCCGCGACGAAAGACCGCGCGCGGAGCAGGAAATTGAAGACTACGGCATGTGGTGTGAAGTGCATGGCTATGGTGACCACTTCACGTGGGCATGCTCCGCAGTCATGGCGCTGCGGTAGGCGACCGCTATGGCTCAGGACTTGAAAGAGCCGCTCCCTGTTGTGGCCCACGTGCAGCACCCCCAAGGAGCTAGGTCCCCAGACAAGGCCCAAAGCCGAATCATTAGCGTTATCTCTGGAGGATCCTCGCCGGGGATCTCCTCGGCGCAACCACCTCTGGAAGTAGCACACCGCGAAATCACCTTCACACTGGCCGACGCCCAGGGCGTGGAGTTCCCCCACCAAGATCCCCTGGTCATCCAAGCCGACATCGCAAGCGGCGACGTTCGACGTGTCCTCATTGACGGGGCAGCTCCGCGAACATTTTGTTTGCGGAGGCCCTCGACCGCATGGGGATCCCTCAGAGTCGTTTGGGACCATCGGGGACCCCACTCTAGGGTTTCGGGGGCCAGCCGCTGAAGGCCTTGGGTCAGGTATGTCTCCAAGTCTCCTTCTGTCAAGACGATAACGCTAGGAGCGAGGACGTTGTCTTCGATGTTGTGGACATCCCACACCTGTACAACGCCATATTGGGCCGCCCAGTCATCAACTCCTTCGGGGCGATCCCCCACCACGGCTTCTTGTGTATGAAGCTCCCGGGCCCGCGGGGTGTCATCACCATCTTCGGCGACCAGGATCTCGCCCGGCGCATGGAGGCTGGTGCCAGGAGCCCACATTGCAGGGTGCACGCTCTCACCGACAAACTCAAGGCAGACACGCCGTCTGCCTTGGGGTGGACGCCTAAGCCCCGGCCGGAGGACGGGGTCAAGAGAATGCCTCTCCAAGCCGAATGTCAATTCGTGTCCATCGGTGAGGGCCTTCCCGTGGAGGTGGAGCAGGACTTGCTCCGGGTTCACCGAAGCAATGCGGATGTCTTCGCATGGTCCCTGGAGGACATTAAAGGCGTGGACCGTGCCCTCATCGAGCGCAACCTAGCGGTCCGCCCTGATGCCAACCCAGTCAAGCAGAGGCTCCGGCGTATGTCTGTCGACCGGCAGCAAGCGGCTAAGGTAGAGGTTGCGAAGCTTCTCTAGGCCGGAGTCATCTGCGAGGTCCAGCACCCGGATTGGCTTGCCAATCCGGTGTTGGTGAAAAAGGCCAGTAGCGCCTGGCGTATGTGCATCGACTTCACGGCCCTCAACAAGGCATGCACGAAGGATGACTACCCCCTGCCGCGCATAGATCAACTGGTTGATGCCACCACGGGGTGTGAGCTCATGAGCTTCCTGGATGCCTACTCCGGCTACCACAAGATCTATATGGCCAAGGATGACAAGGATAAGACCAGTTTCATCACGCCGATTGGGACATTATGCTTCGTCAGGATGCCCTTCGATTTGAAGAATGTGGGCGCAACCTTCACCCACCTCATCACGTTAGCGTTGGCCGCTCAGCTCGGGAGGAATTTGGAGGCTTACGTCGATGACGTAGTTGTCAAAACCAGGCAACTCGCCTCCCATGGTCGGGATCTCCAGGAGACCTTTGACAATCTCAGGAAGGTGGGCATCAAGCTCAACCCGGACAAGTGTGTCTTCGGAGTGCAAGCAGGCAAGCTCCTGGGTTTCCTTGTGTCTAGGCGGGGTATCCAAGCGAACCCCGACAAAGTCGACGCGATCCTCGCTATGGAGCCACCCAAGACGACAAGGGAGGTCCAGAGGCTTGCTGGCCACATGGCGGCATTGAGCCGCTTCCTGTCAGGGCAGCGGAGCGGGGCCTGCCATTTTTCAAGACCCTCCGCGGCTGCAATGGGTTTCATTGGGATGGCAATTGCGCGAAGGCCTTTGATGACCTCAAGAGGCATCTCACAACCTCCCCACTTTGGTCGCTCTGGCGCCAGAGGCTCCCTTCCTGCTCTACCTCGCCGCTTCCACGACCGCGGTCAGCACCATCCTTGTCCTTGAAGAGGGTGCTCTTCAGCGCCCCGTATACTTCATCTCCAAGGCCCTTTAGGGCACCAAGACGCGGTATACAGAGCTCGAAAAATTGGCATACGCGTTGGTCATGGCCTCGAGGAAGCTTCGACACTATTTCCTGGCCCACCCAATTACGGTCCCATCCTCATTCCCCCTGCGGAGATGTTGCACAACAAGGAGTCCACAGGGCACATTGGCAAGTGGGCGGCCGAGCTCGCGCCGTTCTCCTTAACATATGCTTCGCGAACAGCGATGAAGTCCCAAGTCCTCGCGGTGTGGACCCCACCGGTCCAACACGTCCAGCAGTCGGTGGACCCGGTGTGGATGCTCAATACTGACGGAGCATACAACATTTCTGGCGCAGGCGTCGGCGCAGTGGTTACTACGCCAGAGGGCCACCACTTGCTGTACTCGGCGCGCCTTGGATTTCCCACCACAAACAACACGGCCGAATATGAGACACGCCTCTTCGGCCTCGCGAAGCTTAAGGCTCTTGGCGCGAGACGAGTTCTCATCTGCACGGACTCACGTCTGGTGGCAGGCCACGTCGACAAGTCATACCAGGCCAAGGACCCCGAATTGGCCAAGTACCTGGTAGTCGTAAGAGCGAAGGAGCGACACTTCTTGGGTGTCACGGTCAAGGCCATTCCTCGAGCGGATAATGAACAGGCCGACGCCTTCGCAAAGGCCGCCAGCCAATAGCTCCCCACTCCCGAGGGAGCATTTTATGAGGTCCTGCCCACAGCGGCCATCGCTCAGGACAACCGTGATGCGGCCCTCGTCCACCAGATTACCCAGCAGGGTGACTAGCGAGAACCCATCTACAGTTTCTTGCAGGGCATCGTGAAGCCGGACGACCCCGTCGAGCTCTGACGCCTGCAGTATCGTGCCAGATCCTTCCAGGTGCTCGACGGGGTACTCTACAAGAAAGGAGTCTACGCACCGCTCCTGCGGTGCCTCTCACGCGAAGAAGGAAAGCAACTGCTCAAGGAGATCCATGCGGGGCTCTGTGGCTCGCACATCGCGACGAGGTCGCTAGTCGGCAAGGTGTTCAAGCACGATTTTTACTAGCCAACCACCAGTACTGACGCACAAGACCTTGTGCGCTGGTGCCAAGGTTGCCAATGGATGGGGGGGGGTCATCCGCAGACCCCTAACGAGCTTGCAGCCTATCCCTCTGGTGTGGCCGCTGGCACGGTGGGGCATCGACGTCGTTGGGCCACTTCCCTGAGCCCCAGGAGACTGTCGGTTCGCGGTAGTCGCCTTGGAGTACTTCTCCAGGTGGCCGGAGGCCATCGCTCTAGCCAAGATTACCTCCGCGGCCATGCAGAGTTTTCTTTGGCAGAATATCATATGCCGTTTTGGAGTACCTAGAGAGCTCACCGTCGACAATGGCCTGCAATTCGACTCTGCCCCATTCAAGGAGTTTTGCGATAGCATGGGCATCACACTCCGATTCACTTCAGTCGGGCACCCGCAGTCTAACGGAGCAGTCGAGCGGGCAAATGGCACCATCTCCACTGGAGTCAAGAAGCGCCTTGTCAGGCTGCCAAAGGGCAAATGGCCAGATGAGCTCCACAGCGTCCTCTGGTCCCTCCGCACAACGGTGACACACCCGACGGGATTTACACCGTTCAAACTCCTCTTCGGCGATGAGGCAGTGACGCCCGAAGAAATCAAGGCCGCTCAAGTAGGGTCCTCGTCCCAGTGCCAGAGGAAGACCGTCAGTTGTCCCAAGACCTCCTTGATGGAGAGCGAGTAAGCGCAACCTAGCACGTCGCAAAGTACGCACGTCAAATGGCGCGCACGCGCGATCGCGCCGTATACTCGCGAGAATTCCAACCTGGAGACCTCGTCCTTAAAATGGCACTCCACACACAGACAATCGGCAAGTTGGAATCCAAGTGGGAAGGCCCTTACATCGTCGCGACAGCTCTCCAGCGGGGGGCCTATCGCCTCGCAACACTGGAAGGGCAAACGCTCCACCACACATGGAATGTAGACAGGCTGGGACGATACTATGTTTAGGACAGAAGGGAAGCCTGTAGCAAGCTCGGCACCCCGATCATTGTAAGATGCTCGCCCGCGCAAATGGGAGTTTAGTAAAGCCGATCGTTTGCCAAGCTTTCATCCTGCGCATAGACGTGCGGAGGTCGAGGTCTGCCTCCGCATGCACACTACGGAGTATAAATAAGACGTAGCATCGAGGTCCGCCTCCGCATGCACTCTACGGAGTATAAATAAGACGTAGCGTCGAGGTCCGCCTCCGCACGCACTCTATGGAGTATAAATAAGACGTAGCGTCAAGGTCTGCCTCCGCACGCACTCTACGGAGTATAAATAAGACGTAGCATCGAGGTCCGCCTCCGCACGTACTCTACGGAGTATAAATAAGACGTAGCGTTGAGGTCCGTCTCCGCACGCACTCTACGGAGTATAAATAAGATGTAGTGTCGAGGTCCGCCTCCG
The DNA here is from genome assembly GCA_036346575.1 of Dendrocalamus sinicus. Taxonomy (NCBI): domain Eukaryota; kingdom Viridiplantae; phylum Streptophyta; class Magnoliopsida; order Poales; family Poaceae; genus Dendrocalamus; species Dendrocalamus sinicus. The sequence continues at coordinate 32,407,391 of CM070648.1, read as the reverse complement.
CACGCACTCTACGGAGTATAAATAAGACGTAGCGTCGAGATCCGCCTTCGCACGCACTCTACGGAGTATAAATAAGATGCAGCGGGGGGATGCCTCCGCACGCACTCTACGGAGTATAAATAAGACGCAGTGTTGAGGTCCGCCTCCGTGCGCACTCTACGGAGTATAAATAAGACACAACGTCGAGGTCTGCCTCCGCGCGCACTCTACGGAGTATAAATAAGATATAGCGTTGAGGTCCGCCTCCGTGCGTACTCTACAGAGTATAAATAAGACACAGTGTCGAGGTCCGCCTCTGTGCGCACTCTACGGAGTATAAATAAGACGCAGCGTTGAGGTCCGCCTCCGCGCGTACTCTACGGAGTATAAATAAGACGCGGATGTTGTCCCTGCGCACTCTACTGAGTATAAACAAGACGCGGATGTCCCGCGCACGTGTGGGCGTTGCCCCTACGCGTACTCTCCGGAGTATAAATAAGATGTGGTTGATGTTCCCACGCACTCTATTGAGTATAAATAAGACGCGGATGTTGTCCCTGCGCACTCTACTGAGTATAAACAAGACACAGATGTCCCCGCGCACGTGTGGGCGTTGCTCCCACGCGTACTCTCCGGAGTATAAATAAGACGTGGTTGAGGTTCCCACGCACTCTACAGAGTATAAATAAGACGCAGTAGAGGCTTGCCTCCGTAGTGCACCTTACGGACCGCACGTCTACTTCGACTGGGGCGCCAGCTCCGCTGCCACCCCCTCGAAAGGTAGGGGACGGAGCACTCGCGCGTCTATTTCGACTAGGCGCCAGCTCCGCTACCACCACTTCGAAAGGTAGGGGACGGAGCACTCGCGCATCTACTTCGACTAGGCGCCAGCTTCGCTGCCATCCCTTCGAAAGGTAAGGGACGGAGCGCTCGTGTTTCTACTTTGATGAGGCACCAGCTCCGCTGGCACCCCTTCAAAATGTAGGGGACGGAGCGCTTGCGCATCTACTTTGACTAGGCACCAGCTCCGCTGCCACCACTTCGAAAGGTAGGGGACGGAGCGCTCATGCGTCTACTTTGACTAGGCGCTAGCTCCGCAGACACCACTTCGAAAGGTAGGGAACGGAGCGCAAGAGGCCAGCCTCTACATGTCACAACCGCCTGGAGCAGGAACAATACGCAATGACAAAACACATTGGGCAAGTGTTGTCTCACTCATACAAAAAGGAGGGGGCCACAGGGCAACAACCGTACAACAAGGCATACATAGCAACACGCCGGATCTCGGCATCACACCTGTGGGTCCGCACCATCCTCGTTGCGCCGGGGGACTTCCTCGAGCCACTGGAGAAAGTTCCCCTCCCGATGCAGCGTTCGCCGCAGCACGACCTTGGCCGCGTCCTCCCCGATGTAGCCCCAGATCCGATTATAGAAAGTCTGGAGGGCGGGCTGAGTGGCGCGAACGGCATGGGACATCGCCCCGGCTTCGGCTAGCAGATCTAGTTGGGGGTCGACCAGCTCGTTAACGTGTTCACACCCCCGGGTGTGAACCATGGAAAAGGTGAGGCAAGTGCTGGAGAAGCTGCAGTGATCGCCGAAGGCTCTAGCACCACGGAGGGCGAGGCTCGAGCCCTCTTCGATTCGCTGAAGCGTCTGCGCCAGATCCGCGGGGCTGTGCGTAACGTTTGGCACATCAACGGAAAGGTCCTGAAGGGCCCTCTCCAAGGACTCCATCACCCTCCACGTCACCACCGACGCGTCGCCCAAGGTTCGGTTCCTCTCCTCAAGGGACTTGGCGAGCTGGGCCTTCTCCTCCTCCAACATGGTAATTTGCTGAAGCAAGCCGGTGCGCTCCTCCGCCGCGGCGCGCTGAGTCTCCTCCGTGGCACGTTGTGCCGCCGCCACAGCGCACTCCGCATTCGCATCAAGTATCTGCGCGTCGGAAATCACCCTCGCGCTTTCTGCCTCCAGCATGCGAATATGCTCATCCTTGGTGGCGTTAGCCTCATCAGCAGCACGAAGCTGGCCCTCCAGTGCCCTCTGCTCACAGGTACGAGTCTCCTCCAGGGCTCAGCTGATAGCAAGCGTCTATAGAAATCGCGAGTGTTAGCTATGAACTTGATAAGCGACGTAGGCCGCGGACCTAGGCACTTACCCTCATCTCCAAGGCGTCCAGCGCGAGCGCCAGAAGATCTCCCCCGCACGACGACAGCACCCATCGGTCCAGGCTACCGTCGGCGCACTTTGCAACCTCGTGAAGGACGCGAAGCATCTCCGGTTGAGGGACAAAATTGGAGACGGCGGGCCTCTGCACCTCCGCGCCAGCGGTTTCGGTAGCACCAGGCGCCCACATCATGTCCTGCGCAACAAGGCCGAAAACTTCGCGGACATCTCCGTTGCTCGATCCTTGGCCGCGTCCGGGAGACCTCGTCTCACCTGATGTCGACGATGGAATGAGCGAGCAAATCGGAGAGAGCTTCGCGAAGTCACGGGGGGAAAAGGAATTACGCCTACCTTCGACACCCTCCACCAAGGCGCGGGGAGGCGTCCGCTCAGCCTCCATTTGGGGTCGCGGGGGCTTCATCGGCCTAGGGAGCGACGACTTTCTCCTCGGCCTGAACGACTTCCCCGTCGGGTTCCAGGTCCCTGGCGACTGCGCCCGCCACATTGAACCGCCTCCTCGAGGGCGGAGTCGATCGTATCCAGGGGCGCTTCGCCCTCGGAGATTCGGGCGACGCTTCCTCGGCCGCCCCAGTGGCCATAGTGACTGACGCAAGCGGCAGGCCCTCGGTAGCCAGCACAGGCGACAAGGCCTCATCCTCAGGGGCGTCGATACCGAGGCCCGTCGCCTCACCACCGCATAAGGCCTCCTCGCTGAGGGTAGTGTGCTCCCCTGAACTGGCGTGTTCGGCCCCAGCGCCGATCGTACCCTCGATCTCAATGGTACCAGCCGGGGATGCGGCAGACGGGCTAGATGCGGTAGCATCAGGTCGGGCCCTGCGCCGAGAGGGCAACGCCGGCACCGCACGTTCAGGCACGGGAATCCCCAGGGCCTTGCATACCCGATTTATCCGCCCCTGCTTCGTCGAGGCGGTCGCAGCTTTGTGCAGCTTGTGCTCCTTGGCTGTGTATGGCCCAAGGAGTGCAACAACCGTGCACTCCGCATCCTCCAATCGGAGCCCTACACCCAAAAGTAAGGCACTGTTCACAAGCGGCCACATGCATACATGTGCGCGTACATAGCCTAGGGCAGGAGAACTTACAAGGAGTGGAGGGCTTTGCAAGGGAGGATACCATTGGGTGAATGCCATCTCACCGGGTGCCGCATCGATCGTGCTTCCACTGGCCGAAAAGCGGCGACACTCTGTACATAGTAAATTCTTCGGCGAGGTCGCGCATGTTGAACCGGAGGGCGACGTCGGCAAGCCTCCGCGCCTTTTGTTCGTCGCTGCCCTTCGGCTTCAACCCCGGCGAGCTGTTGAAGGATATTGGCTGTCCTCGACACCGAAGACCGCTGGTGCTCGTCACATGGTGGTAGAACCACCGTCGCATCCAGCCGGACTCCCACTTCCCGCGTGTCGCCAGTGCGGGGAAGAGCTTCGTGCACTGCGACCTTAGCATGAAGTTGACACTGCCAAAGTTCGACAGCGCCCCCCTTCGACCTTCTTCGGCTGGCAGCGCCTGTCATGCAGAAGGGCGAACAGGTTCGTGCTGGGCGGACACCTTCTGTTCGCGCCGCCCATGCATAAACAGCCAGGCGGACTATCGCGTTCGGGGTCAGCTGCGCCAACTCCAACCCATAAGCCCGCAAGACCTCACCGACGAAGAGTGTCGAGGGCATCCGAAGCCCGGCATCGAAGAACGCGATGAAGACAATCGCCTGTCTCCTTTGGGTGTGGTTCCGTCTCGTCGTGGCGGGGCAGGCGAACCCCCGCACGCTCCTCCAGCTTTTTCTCCCGGAGGAGAGTCTGGATCATCGCCTCCGTAGCGAGACTCCGCCCTAGCACATGGGGGCAGCGGCCTCCCGACTTGTCCATGGCGTCCCACCGCTTGTTGATCTGCGGTGGATCGCGAACCACTGGAGTGTACTCTGCCGGTGGCGACGACACACCGCGCTAACTAGACGAGGTGCTTCCACTGAGCCGGCGAGCAGGATCTTCTTGGCAAGCCATTCCTTTCCGAAGTGGAGCGCCAACAAGCAAGGGCAGAGGTGGGTTGCGTTGGAAGGAAGAGAATCAAGAAAGCTAGGCAGGGGCGAATGAGCAACTGAGAAAAACGCTCGCATGCCAGCGGCAAACCTTTATAAAGCCCTCTCACCTCATCCACGATCGGAAATGCAACCAGCGGGTGTTGGCGTTCGGCTCCCCGCGATCGAGGAAGCGCAACCGATGGCAGGCGAGGAAGCGTTGATGCAAGCCGCCTGACAGCGCACGACACGCCAGTAGCATCCCGCCATGCGTCCCGCCTCTCTTGGGAAGGGACGCGCGACAGCGGTTGTGCGACCGCTGGCAACCCACGACGCACCTATCGCGCCCCGCCGCGTGTACTCTTCCATCAGGACAATGCGTACGAGTGCGGCTGCCCGCCCCTGACATCCCAGGGGTCGGCGTGATTCGTGCCATCATTAAGACGACGACTCCAGGCCACGAGTCGGTCGGGCCACATGTCGACCCCACGTCTATAGCATGACCTCGAACAGCACCCCCGCGATGAGCTCGCCTCGGAACCGTCTCCAAGTGGAGACCCCGCACTCGGCTGCGGTGTCATGCACGGGAGCTGGGCCTGCCAGACGCCTCGACCTGTCCGCGACAAGAGCATGTCTCCGCTGCGACTTCGACTCCGCCACTGAAGGGCCCTGCCCGACGTCTCGACCTGTCTGCAACGAAAGCCCGTCTCCACTCTGACTCTGACTCCACCGCTGAAGGGCCCTGCGGGCAGGGATGGCTTCGACAAACTGCTCAACGCTATGTCCTCGCTGCGGGGCGGGAACTACACCAGGCAATAAGGCTCCATCAAGCAATACAGAAGTTCACAGGCCGTGGGGACGGAGGGGGCCAAATGGCTCGGCAACATGGCTTCGGCCCGTGAAGCCCGTCACCATGAGAGGCTCCTGTTGTAGGGGTGGCCCCCACCTAAGCCCAGCCGGCCTGTTAGAAGGCTATAAGGCCCAAAGTGGGACATGTATAATGGCATAAATACCCTTGAGGGGTTACTGAGGTGTAAGGGCAAGGTTGTAAAAATACTCCCCATGTGGATATATATATACACAATACAGGCCATGAGGAAACCCTAAGCATTGCTCACCTAACTCTCCACTACCATACTCTCTCTCTCTGTTTGGTCTGTAACCACAACACTTATGTTTATCCCTTTTTAGCCTCCTTGTGATTTCATCTCCCAAAAGTTTGTTCTATTCTTTGGATTCTCCATTGATATAGAGATTTTAGTCCACACAGATTTAGCAATATCACAATCAAAGAATACATGATCGATAGATTCCGCTTCTAAACAAAAAACACAAGTTTTATCATCAACATTTTGCCTTTTACAAAGATTATCCCTATTAAGCAATTTATTATGAAATAAAAGCCAAATGAAAATATGAATCGTGGGGGGGGGTTACAAAAATCTTCCACACCGATTGAATATAAATAGGAGACACACCTCTAAAGTTTACAATAGCATAAAGAGACTGAACACTATAGACTCCCTTAGAATTAAACTTTCAAATTAGAGCATCTTCATCCTTAGTGAAAACTATAGATTTAGCAGTACTAACTACTTCTAACCAAAGATTAAAGATTCTATCATCTACACATCTTCAAAAGGTACATTTTAGAAAAATCGTTGATTGGAATAGGTTCCTAACATCCTAGGGATGGTGCATATCAAATTTTAAGTAATTTAGAGTTTTGGTTTGAGAGTTAGCTCAATTTTAGGTTTTGGCCGGGTTTTGATGCAACAGAACTTCATGAACCAAAAGATCCCAATTCTCTCAAGTTCTTTTAGGTTTTTTAGTTGGGATAGGTTTATAAGAACATTAACTAGCTTTGCTCCAAGTTTCAAGTCTTGTGGATCAACATATCAAAAGCTCTATAGTTTTTTCGGATTTAAAATAGTGATGTTTTTCACTATTCATGGGATAAAACCTCAATAGCTCTATGGTGCTGTTTTAGCTTCTTGATTTTCATAGTTTCTCATAGCTATTGGAGTAAATGTTAAGAGAATACTTGGGGGGAAATTTGAAGGCACCATTCACCCCCTCTGTTGCCGTCTCGGTCCAACAAAGGGAAGAGTCGCTGATCAGAGCCACTACGACCGGAGAATCAATGGTGATTTGAGTTCACCAGTTGTGGGCTTTGAGGTGATTATGATTGACCAGACTAAAGCTCCAGTGGTCATCCCTTAAACACCGGAGGAAACTACTGCTCCAGTAGTTGAGGGAGTTTCAACATTTCGAGTAGGTGGTGGGAGAAGTTGCTTCAACCGCCCCATAGAGGATCCGACTAAGGATAAGCTTATCCAATTGGAGGACTCAAATGGTATAACCAGCCCTACCAATATAGTATTGGTAAAGTCGGTTGAAAAGAAGAAAAGGAAAGCAAGTGTTCTGGACTATGCTACAGGACATTTTAACTTCAAAATGAAAAAAACCAAGTATGTACTAGTAAAAAAAATTCATGTAAGTTTATACCTTTGAATTTATTTGGTGTTTTCAACTTTTTATTCCTTTCTTTTCATTCTTGTTTCTTCGTAGCTCCTCTAGTACCTCGATCAGTCCTGATCCGAGTACTTTCCGTGAGAAAACTCCTATGGAGTAATTGAGGCAACCCTCGAGCGGGTGGAGGAATTAACAGCTACTGCTGCTGCTGCTACTTAGGATTCTTTGGTTGCTCTGTCTCCATCTAAGGCTGTGGAGGAAGAAGAGAAGTCTAGGCAGGATTTGGCTGCTACCAGGAAACAAGTGGTCGGTCCTTTCTTTGTAGGACCTGGAGTGGAGAGTTCTGATTTGATCAGAAAATCTCCGCACCCAAGGGACATCCTCGACCAGCTTTGAATCTTTAACAATGAAACACTCGAGGAGCTTTGGTGGAGAAGGATCTTGGAATGTCAATTGAGGATAGGTTTTGAGGTGCTATATTCTACTTATATCGATGAAGCGGTCCAAGTAGGTTCTCATGACCACTTTAGGATGCATTTTTAGATTTTTTTTCTCTCCTTTTTTATTTTGTAGCATATGGTGGAGAGTGTCGCTATGGTTGGAGAATTGACCAGGCGAATGTTAGCCTTGGAAAAGGAGAGGGCTACCCTCTGTCGAGAGGTTGTGAATGGTAATAATTTTTCCCTTCCTGTTCCGATCGTGAAGTATTTTTTCTTCTTGTACATTTTATTATTCTTTTTAAGTTCAGGAGCACCGTTAAGGTGCTCAAGGATACCCTAAAGAAAGAGAGGGCAATGTTAGGGTCAACCTTAACCGAAAATGAATAACTCCTCATGGCTATTGAAGAAAAAAGGCTTCAATTAAGAAGTAAGTTGTAATAGCCCAGCTGTTTATTTCAAATTTTGAGGAAAAAATTATTAAATTAAATTAATTTGGTTTAAAATAAAAATAAGTGTTTTTGGTGCCTAAATTTTAGTTTTGATTTACCCTGAATTTCTGTTTTAAAAAGGCTGGATTTGAAAAGTAATTTAAGTAAAAACCTAAAAATATTATTAAATAAAATGATATTTTGGTTTTCAATAAAAATCTTAATTCAAATTAGTTACTTGGATTTATTTGGTTTTTATCTGGATTTTCTAAGTTTTTCTGGAGTTTAAAATCTATTTTAAAAAATAAAAGTATTTTAAATATAAAATTATAATACCAAATTTAGTTGGAAATAATTTTACTAAGTCTAAAATGATTCCAGGAGTTTCTGTGAATTTTTTTGGATTTTTTTGGAATTTATTCATATTTTTTTGCTGAGATTTGATTGCTTTTCTGGTGTTTGCTTTGAATCACCATCTTTGCTCCAACTCACGCTTTCGCATCCACCATCTCCTTCTGTAGCTGACATCATCGCTACTAGATCTCCACATCACCACCTCCAATTGTCGACGATTGTCCTAACTGATACCTGCAGCCATGGTGAAGATGAACTATAGAGATCTTTGTGGGCTGCCCGCTCTACCCCATGCCACGGCACCTCCATCACCACCGTTATCGAGCCATCCAGTCAGCGCACCCAAAAATGGTAAATTACCCTCATGTACCGTTTCTTTCCTTTTACTATCATTCACTCTACTTCACCCTTCCAAAATTATGCAAAAATAAAAAAAGCTTTTTTAAAAAGAAAAAAAGAAAAAGTTAGAAATGAAAAAAAGACAAAACCGTGTTGTAGCTATCCAGTTTTGGGCTCCCATAGATAGGCCCATGGAGTTTTGTCTCAAGAAATGAAGCCCAACCGTTTGATCAACCCCAGCCTGAACCCGAAAAATTTGAACCCAAACAGCCGAGAGGAAGCAACGTGCAGCGCGTGTGTAACAACCCCCATTTCTAAGAGCGTTAGGTTACCCTCGCAACTGCCCAGGACTGTTCAGCTACGAGTACTGTAGAAGAATGCGCACCATTGCCAAAGCATGCTTAAACATAGAATCAAACTTTATTACAAAAGTAAGGCTTAGCAGCCAGGTTTTACATAAAGGGGCGTACAACCCAAAGATACATTACCAAAAGAAACTCCACAGGCAGGCCTGAGTGTAGAATAAACCCTAACACTCGGCATTGTCTATATCGTAGAGTTCAGCATCGTCATCGAAGACTCCTTCATTATCTTGACAAGCATTTTCTGTTTAATGATTTTAGCAAGTATGAGTACAATCAACCGTACTCAACAAGTCACATGGAAAATGCTATTTAACTATATGCAAGGGATTGCCATAGGACAGGTAAAGCAGTTTATTATTTTATGTGGATGCAATTTTGTTTGTAAACACTTTGCTTTCAAACATAAAATATTAAATCATAAACTTCTTAAGGTAATTGGGGGGTTTTCCAAACTTGATTAACACACTTCCACTTTTCCAAATCCATTCCAAACCTACTTATGCTTTGTTATTGGAATCGCTCATTAAACACAACTTCATTTACCGGAAGCACGACGTATTTGAATACCATTAGGCATGACTTTGCAAAGCTGCCCTGCTTTACCCATAAGATCCCTTAACTCCCGCGACAGAGTTAAGAAAACAAGGCCTTTCACTGCTCAATTCTTTATATAGCTTCTACCTGGTAGGGACAGGGCAACACAGGCAGTCGGCATTCCGCTAGCCAACGCAGAAGGACGCACCCCGACTCCGTGTAATCCTACCGTTGTTAAATATGGTTTTCTTGTTTCCATACCAACCTTGTATACGCGGGATGTTCCTTATTCGGAGTCCCCAAAATAAGTTGTAGATATTCAATCGATTTGAGCAGCTACTAAACCAGGTTTGACGAATCAACGCTTGCGGTTGGGCGATCATTATGTTCTTTACTTGGCATAAGGTTCTAGTCCTTGCTTTTTACTGAAACCACTTTTCAACCACAACCGACAACTTTTCGGCAAAGCCGAACCACTTTATAATATGAGATATCTGAACATCTAATCTACTTTGATTAATTAAATAGCATATTTAGTTTTGCTAGGGTTTTATCAAGGTGAATATGGCCATCAGATTAAACAGGGCTTTTTCGGGTGGTAGGACATAACTAGTATCATGTCATTCTAAACATTTATTGTATGTAAAATAATATTTGCACAAATAACATAATGAAAATACTGATAAATAATTAAAGGAATGTAGGTTCAACATGATCAATGACATGTGACTTGCCTTGCGGATTTATAATTTTGACAATTTCGTATTTTTCAATTTCTTGATCTTCAGCTTGATCATGAGTTTCTCCTTCTTGACTTGGTCGACTCCCGACGTCGTGTGCTAGCGCAAAGCAAAGAAATAATTTAATTCCACGCTCGAAGAAAATGAGCTAGGAATAAAGAAATAAAATTCGAGAAAAACCAAATAAAATAGGTTTAGGATTTTTGGGAGGTTCAAATGGTGAAATGGAGCTAGGAAATGGGTTGGCGGGCTCGAAATGGTTCAAAAGAGTACAAATATGCATATTTTATTTTTAAAGGCTTAACAGGTTTGGCACTCTTCATCGCGGCTAGAGTATTGTTCAAACCGGATCCATTCGCTACAATATCGGATTGGGTTACTGTTCACTGCGGGCTGGATGCTACAGTACCGGCGGGGTACTGTTCATCTTCTACCTCCTGCGTGCGCACTGTAGCAGCCGAACAGGGAAGATTTGTGACGGTGGCTAACAGCGCTACATGGCTTTGCGATGCCAACCGAGACCATGGATGGACTTAGGGGGATGTTGGGAACCCATTTTTGGGGTCGGCGGTGGCCGGAGAGGCGGCGATTGCCGGCGGCGAGCTCGGGAACTTGGTTTGGTTTTTAATGGCTTGGGAGCTACAGGGGCTATTATTTCTAAAATTGGCGGGTGTTTAACCATCTAGGGGTGATCTAGGGGCTGTTGGTAGTGGCGGTTTGCACTGGGGATGCTTCTAACAAGGTGGCCACGGTGGAGCGCCATGATCGGGCAGAGGAGCTCGGAGGTGGGGAAGTAGAGGACTCGGGAGCTCAAGTTCAAGGTTCGGGGGTGTTCTAGGAGGCTTGAGGAGGCTACACAAGCAAGCAATTGGATTGTAATGGGCGACATGGGCCGAATTGAATTGGAGCTCACCTTAGGGTTTTTCGGGGATTGTCGGCAATGGAGAAGATGGGAGGCCAATTGGTTGAGCGGAGAGCTTCACAGGGGTGCGTGGGGGAGACCGGGAAGGCCGTTGGCTTTTATAAGTGCCCGAAGGCGGTTCGATGTCATGAGAGGCCATGGCGGCTGCTGTGTCCAGCTAGGGTTGGAAGGGCTCGGGAAGGGTCGGCTGGGGAAGACAGCTAGCACCTTGGGCAGGGTATTACGACGGTCAAAACTTGCGGCTGGTCGGCCGAGAGAGGAGTTCACGAGAAGAGTATAGAGGCGGGGTGGCGCACGGCCAGCAGCTCGACATGCACGACAAAGGGGAGGTAGGGCGTGTCAGGGTAGGGGTGTACGACTTCTGACATTGCTCCGAGAGCTGGCAGGGAGAAGGAAATGCGAGAGAGGGCGGGAGAGCGCGAGAGGGTTCGGTGGTGGTGAAAAATCAGGCGGCGGCGAAAATATCTCGACGATGAACAGTGCCGCGCAAAATCTCTTTCGTTGAGGCAAAGTAACAGGATATTTAGGCTTGGATGGCTAGGATTTGAGGAGAATTGGCTAAAGAAGCTCAAGAAATCAAATTCAAAAAGAGTTTTTCAGTTTTCTGTAAATTCAGTTTGTTTCAGCGTAGTTCTTTCCTTTCGTGCCGTCGTCTCCTCTTCCCGCTCCTCGCCCAAACCGAACAACACCAAAGGGAGAGAGCGAGTGACGGAGGGGCATCTGGAAACTTCTGGAAGCTTCGTTTACTGGACTTGGGGTAGGCGCTCGGCTCGATCCTCTCGAGCCTCCCGATTCGGATGCTTGGGTTTTCTCCTACTTTTTGGGAATTTTTGGGTGGGGTATTGTGCGTATTGAGTTCCCTATGGATTCAATCTCTTTTCTCGGGCCTCGACGCACTCATTTGGATTTGGAATCGATCAGTTTCTCCAATTTTTCTGGTTCCGTTCATGCAGTCCTGCTCGTCATTTCGATGGTTTAAATTTCCCCCAAATTTATGATTTCCTGCAATGCTTCGGTGAAATCGGAGCATGTTCTATGACTGTGGAATCGCATTCGAATTCCGCAGCCATTTTTTTTGTTGGGCTCTCTTGCACGATCCGATTAAAATTCCGAGCTTTGCAGTTTCCGCTTGCATTTGTGCGACATTTTAGTTCGTGATTTAACATGGCATTTCTCCAATTTTGGGTTGAAAAGTATTCAAAAATTTCCCTCTTAGCCTCGTCGCTTACGAACTTACTAATCTGCAGCACTAATCCGCTTCCTCAGGTGCAGCGATGGACCCCAGCCACCACGGCGCGACCCCCGGCAGCGGCAGCGGCGGGAGTGAGGGCCGGTCGGTGGACGCGTCGTCGAGGCGCCCCCGTCGCATGTCGACCCCGTCGGCGGGCACCCTCTTCGTGCTGGAGTTCAACGCTGTAGGTGGTGGCGGCGACGGTGGGAGCTCCGGGTCGTCGTCGTCGTCGTCCGTGGGGTTGGACCTCAGGCTCCACGAATCGCACCCAGCTACAACCGCCACCGTGTCTACCCCGAGGCCTCCTGGACGCCGAGATGGGGCACCTCGTCTTCCTCGGCTTCCCGATGGGGTCGCAGACGACGGACGATGAGGTGCTCGTCATGGATGGCGTGCTCATCGCCAACGGCTGTGTCTGCCGTCACTATGGCCCCAATCGTCAGGTAGGCTTTGCACAGCTCCGACTCTCCTTTTGGGCCTTGTTTAGGGGCCTAAAATTCTCAGTCTATTTTCGTGGATAGTCTGAGATTTTGAACGAAAATTTCGGCCCATCTCTGGAAATGAGTCTGGAATTTTGGACTTCTAAATAAGGCCTTACTGGTTTGGTGGACCCACGTTGTCATTGGCTTGTGTTGGGGAGAGTTCGTGATGTGTTGACGCGGGAAAGTAGGATACCTTTGGTTAATGGTGGTATGGTTTCATGATAGAATTGGATGAATTTGAAAAACGAAGTAAAATCGTGATTGTATTAGGTAACGCCTAATTGTTCACCGGGTAGTAAATTCATAGTTTTCTCGATGCTTTTCTCCCGAAACTAAACAAACGAAACGAAAAAATGGAGTATAAATGTCGGGCTCCGAGTTAGCAAATTCAGATCCTTTATGATTTTACCGTATTATTCCCTAGATCAATAGATAGTGTTCATAGATATATTACTATATACCTAAAATATATCATACGAAAGTGTAGATAATAAAATAATAACTTACTTATGGACCGATTAGACCGAAATCAATAAAATACAGTAGCGAAAATTTCACGCAGGTGGGAACCTCACGAGTTGCCTATAGGCAGCCAACTGGGATTCGCGATCTAGTTCTTGGTCTCATCTTCCAACTCTGTCGACTTCTTCAACGCACAACAGGACTTGTTCTTTTTGGTCTTACCGACTGAATGATGGTATTTAATCAAGAGTGAGTACAATGGTACTCAGCAAGTCACCACATAGGATGCAATAAAAATAAATACAAAGCTGTCAAGGGCGGCTTGAGGTTCTTTTAGTAGCTAAAAGTTTTGTTTTGAAAGTACAATAAGTAAGAAAGATTTTGAGACTTAGTAACAGTTTTAACTGAAACCAATTTTTCTAAAGTTGATATAAGAATGTAATATTAATTGTAGCGCAGGTTACATCCGCCTTTTATAGTGCATGGTTACCTCCACCAAATGCTAGTTTTCACCACTAGAGTACAGTTCCCTCCAGGAAAAATCAAAGTCGGGGTTACCTAAGCCTGACAAGTTTTTATCCCACCCATAAAGGTTTTTGAAATAGAACTAACTCGAGAAAGTTTCCATGTCCGTCCTTGACCGTGAGCACGATTGTTCGAACAATTTATTTTCCGCAGAGACTACATCTTCACCCACAAGAGATAATCAGCTCGATGGGCCCACATGATTCGTTGGTCTTGTAGATCGAGAGATCGTCACGAGGCCTTTACAATACCTTGCCCTATCGTCATCTCACCCATATGGGCTTATCCCTCACGTAGAAGCTCCCATAAGTCATGCGGAAAGTTCCACCACAACGTCTAGCGCAGCTGGCAAACATCACCTTTACTCGGAGTCCCATTCAAACCAGATTTTTATTCCTCCTACACAATCTCTCCTTTCTCCTATTTGTGAGATGACTTTAAGGGTCTAGTAAAAATTCAGCCAAGCCTCAATTTTGCCAGCTTGTAGTTGTACTGTTTTACACGAGGAGATCATCACAGGATAAGTCCTTAATTTGTCTAGGTGGTGCATAACATAACCACAAATTCTTGTGTTACATCCACACCAACCTCCCTTACTAATTGTCCAGATAGGTATAGCAAGTTTTTTGGATTTTAAGAAGCATAAATCTAGTTGTCACAAATTATCAGTCACTTACATCCTGTGACTGTCCTAAAACAAGTTTTAATGTTTGAAGATTGATGATCAGGTCAAACTAGTGCCCTGGGCTGGACAAGACTAGCATGGCATTAAATATAACTTATAGCTAGTAAAGTTATCATTAACAGCTAGGGTGACAAGGATCATGTATTTCAAGTGTTAAGGAATGGCATAACAATAATATTACTATACCACCAATTGGGCATGTAGTTACCTTAAATTTTGACATATGTTCGCATAATAAAGTGAGCATGTGATTTGATAATTGAAAGAAACATAATTTTGCATAAAAAGTAGGATCAATATGGTGAAAGTCACGACTTGCCTTGCTTGTTTTACCATAGCATTGATCGAGTTCAAAGCCTGCTCAATTAGTAGTCTTGAATCTTTGGGTCTTCATCTTTTACTCGAATCTTGATCCCACTTAACTTGTCGCTTCTTCAAGACTTCAGATTCTAATACGCGACAAACAAACGAAAGACTAAATAAATATAAATAACTTCAAAAGTTTAAATAGATTTAATTGTGCTTGATTAAGTTCGGCTATAATTGAGGATTTGAGTGAGGATTTAACAGTCACTAAGCTAAAAGAATTAGGCACAAGAAGGAGGTGGCTGAGCAACTTTACCGTGAGGGAAAATTAGGATAAGGAGGGATCAAAGGTAAAAGAATACCCATAAGAATATTCTGCTTTGGAAATGAAGGTGGCTAGATATAGCCGATCGGGAAATGATAAGGCTCGATCTTTTACTTGATGAATTTCTTTTTATTGATTTATATTTATCAAGAAAATTCCATGAGTTAGGGTAGACATACAGATATATATGAGAGATTGCCTAGGGGCGCTGGGTGTTATTGACCGAGCGTTGAACCAAATGATCTTGGGGGTACGATTTCACATGCAATGGGTACGTTTTAGTAGGTTAAATCTCGATATTTCTAGATGAGGTATTGTTGGACCCCGAAGCAACAACTCTTGGATCCTCTGTGTAAATCGTACTAGTCCAAGATCAGCTAGTGCACACAGTGGATAACAAAGATAAATATCAACCATAATGACATTTATTAACTAAATATGGGCATGATTGCCAAAGTTTACATCCATGACACATAAGCCAAATTAAATATAAGTAGCATAAGAAAAACACTAAAGTGGAAGAAGCCCACTGAGCCTGCCCACAGGCAAACGACAGTAAGACACGGCCTACTCGTCCAAATCTTTACCATAGTCAAAGTTGTCTTTCTCTGTGTGGAGATAGCAAGATGAGTACAAACTTGTACTCCACAAGTCATACGAAGAAATGCAACATAATGATAAAGGCAACAAAGGAAGACATATAGGGTTATCTGTGCATAAAACAACATTTACAGAAATACAGTAAATAGATTGAAATTGTTGAATTTAATACAGTAAGTAAAAATAGTAATTGTAAATGAAATTAATACCGTTAGTGCAGGTCCATCCCCCACACTAACCTAACCACGGGCATCCCACCTGGACCATCTTTTCCTAAAGATCTTATATGGATTCCATCCATCCATACTCTTTTCAATCCCTCATAGATTCCATCCATCCATAAGCTTTTCAAAAACTACTTTGAAAAACAAAGTCTAATCCGTGAAAAACTTCACACAGCATGCCCATGACTGTGGGCACGCTATCTAGGATAAATTATACACTTTGCAGAGATTGTACAGCTTTACCCACAAGACATGATCATCTCATATTGCCACGTGATTAACACACTTCCTTAGGTGTGCAGCGGAGAGATCATGACAAGGCATTTATAATGCAAAGCCTTCAAACTGGCCAAGCCAATACTAAGGTTTCATTCCAGTAAGAAATCCACCAGACCGAGACCCCCCTCTTGAGCCGAGTGAGACTTCTCATGGCCTATGCCACGCTCACTTTCAACCTACGACATGACTTACATTAGGACCTGCAAATTAATTAGTTAGGACTATCCCATACCAACCATGTGATAGTATGATAAGGCTTTGCAACAGTACCTCACAGACCGATCCTTAACTTGACATAGGCTCAACCATATACCCCTGTGCCCAACAATCAACACTGTGTCACCGAGCAAAAGTGCATGCCTGCACCCACCACCTAACCATTAGCCTAAGTTTAAACCAGATTTTATATTTTATTTTGAAATATTTTATAATCCTTCTTGAATCAGTGAAGTCAAGAATATATTTAAAAAGCTTATCATTTTATGTGAAAAGATTATCCCAAAACAAAAATTATGTCTAAGCAGGTCTAACCATTTGATATAAAATTCTCTAGCTAATACTAGTGTACTAACTAGAGTTTTAATCTAGGGTGACAAGGTGTTGAGGAATTTAATGTCAATGGAGGAATTAACAAGTAGGCCATAACTAAATTTGAAACTGAATTGAAATACAATGAATAAAAATATGCATGTAGAATGATTTAAAACAACATAATTTTATTTCGTAATCTGAGATCAATATGATCAAGGTGTGTGACTTACCTTGCTATTCAGTTGGGTGCAAATTGTCGTTGAAGATTTCTTTCGAATCGTCGTAGTCTACACGTGAAAATACCTAAGAAAACTCAAACAAAACCCAAATAAGTTCAAATAAACTCCAAATAAATAAAATAGGCAGAAATAGATAGATTGGAATTTTTAATGAATTTAGGAATTTGAATGGGCTCAATCAGATCTTGGACGAAGGAGAACGGGCTCTTGGAAGTTTGAAAAGAGAGAAAAAGAATAAACTGGAATTTCTGGAATTATTTTGTTACTGGAAAATGTATTTATGACGTCAGCAAGGATTTTGTTTTTTGGCTGAATTATTTTTCTACTAGAAAAGGGAGTTATGACATCATGATGACGTCAGCCCTGTGTTGATTTTCGGGCAAGGGGCTGACAGGTGGGCTCGGGTCTATGTGGACTGAGTTCATGGACCACAGGGAGGTTGAGGTGGCACAGGGGTGGCCAGTGCTTGTGTGGCGGCCGTGTGGCACCGAGTGGCGGCCACATCATCTCGGCTGCTGATGTGGCCTCACCGACGACGGGTGGTGCACGGGGATCGAGGGACTCCAGCGAACGGCGGCACGGTGATAGCCAGCGAGGGGTGGAAAAGGGAGAGGAGCATGCGACAATTCTTCTGTACCTCATCGGGGAGCTCAGCGGTGCTCGGAGATGGCTGGCGACAAGGAAGGCAGTGGAGGCGGCTCGGGGCTCCGGTGCGGTGGCGCTCCAGCGGCGTTCGAGCACGAAGGAGTGGTGCCCGAGGACGGCGATAGCTTGGGGAAGAATGTAGGTTCAACATGATCAAAGTATTAACTCGCATTGGTCACAGTTGACTTGGTCTTGATCGTTGAAAGTTGCTTTGGCCTCAACCTCTTCCTGCTGAGCTTCGTACGCTATTTTTACGTTGCGCGAAAATTTAGATAAAAATCAGTAAATCGAACAAATTCTAACAAAAATTCAAATGAGCTCCAAATTATTGTTTTAGTTCCATTGGATAGATATTGAATTTGGATGAATTTAGAAATATGTTTCACTCAATTTGGAGTTAAAATGAATAAGTTATGCCCTTATGAAGTTCTCAGTTTAAATAAATTGGAAAAATAATTAAAATCTGACAGGTGGGGCCCACAATAGGTTTTTAAAATTTTCTTTTATTTTTATTTTCTTTTCTCTATTCCTATGACAGGTGGGACCGATTACTGTTTTGTTTAGAGGTCAGGGCCCACATGTCAGTGAGCCATTTGTTGTTAACTACTCATCATCAATATTAATTACCCATCATTAGCATTAACTCTGTCTTAACCGGTTTAATCACATGGCTACTGATGACAACGTGGTCGTTGCTCCGAGTGGTCGTAAATGACTTCATAGTCGTAAGCCCATCTATGTGGTCATAAATGACTTCATAGTCGTAAGTTCGACTGCGTGGTCGTAAGCTGTTCTGCGTGGTCGTGAATTTAACTGCGTGATTGTAACAAGTACTAGGTACTTGTAGTCGTGGGACTGGGCTTCAACAAGTTGCATCGTCTTCCTCCAGCCGGTGCTCGGCGAGCTCACCACCGGCGGAGGAGACGGCGGCTAGAGCTGAGCATCCCCAAAATGGGTTGCTCATGCCCACGCCTATCTATAGGGAAAACCTCGTCGGACAATTTGGTCGGGGCATTGGCCGGCGGTGACCGTGGGCAGCGGCGGAACAGGGGAGTGGTGGCTACGGCGGTGCATGACATTAGAGCTCAATTAAATGGGAGAGAAGCATCTAGGTAGGCTCAGGAGTCTACCTCGGGAGTCAGTGTGGCTCGGGAATGGCGATGGTGAGCTGGCGGTGTGCGACGGTGAGAGGCGGAGGTGGCGCACGATGAGGGCGATGTATAGGCGATGAGAGGTTCGACCGAGGATGGGGATGGCATTGCGTCGCTCCAAGGAGGCTCCAGCTCGGTGGAATCGACTTGGCGTAGCTTCGAACGGCGGATTCCTCGTTGGCCGGGGTTGGGGAAGAAGGGGCTGCCGTCGAAGCTAGAGGCACGGAAAGGCCGATTGTTTGGGGCGGGAGGTAGAGCAGAGCAGTGCGGTGCTTTATAGCCGAGAAAAGCTCGGGCGACATGGGGGTGGTTGATCAGTCTCGGCGGCATCATGGCTACAGAGGTGATGGGACGGTGCTCGGGGCGGGGCGTGGGCGAGATTGCCTGGTGATGCCCGCACAGTAACGACGTCAGGAGCGCGTGAGACGAGGCGGACGCGACGGGGCAGAAAGCTGTGGGCGACGACGTTAGAAAACTGTGGGCGACGGTGGCTTAACTGGGGTGCTGAGCAGGGCAACATGATGGCGGTCACTATGCATGACGCGGCGATGGTACTATGGCGGTCGTCAGCAGCATAGGCGTGGGCAGGCAGTGACCGACGGAGTTCGCGAGGTGGCGGCGAGGAACGAGTGGCGTCAGAGCGTGCGAGGTGAGGCTGGGCTACGGCTCTGTCGAGCGAACGGAGGGAGAAGAAGGAAAAAAGAGAGGAGGTGGGGGACATTCGGGCCCAGCGGCAGAGAATGAAATCGGGAGGGAGGAAAGAAAAGGAAGGAGAGAGAGGAGTGGGGCCCACATGTAATAGAGAGAAGGAAGGAAATGAAGAAAAAGAAAAATAGAGAGAAAGGCTTAAGCATAATTTTATAATTTGGATTTTTAATTTATATTTCATATTTAAGATTGCTGATTTCAATTTTTGAAATTTTAATTCAAGTCATGGTTCAAATATCTAGATACAAAATCTAATATCCCTCTATTTTAGATTTTATTTAATTTGCCCTTGGATTTTGATTTTGATATTATTTTGTTATGAATTGTATATATAAATTTTTGAATGTTCAACCTTGGGTTTTGTATGCTAATTAAATTAAAAGAAAGAATTTTTTGGTTTAACCATTTAGAGATATGTTCTAATATTCTTTTTTGGTTTCATTTTATTGACTTGAATTTGAATTCAAGATTTTGGTATTTTGAATTCATGATCTGTAATGTCATTTTCCATTTTTATTATTTACATTATCATTATTTGCATTTGAGATTATTCTTGATTATTAATTTGCATGCCACAAAACTCAAAAAGATTTCAAATAAATATTCAGAGGAAATTTGAACGCTAGCAAAATGCAAAATTTTTTTTAAAAAAAATTCCATATTTTTGAGTACTTGAATTTGGGATGTTATAATGATACCGTGGGCAAGAATGCAAACGTGGACACCCTAGCCAAAGCCGTGAGCCTAGGGGCATGAGCCACCGAGGGTGTGTTCATTGAAGTCCTAGCCTCCCCGTCCATCTTACCAGAATAAGGACATGCACCCAATGTCTTGTGCATGAGCTAGGAAGATGACTGGAGAGAACTCATTGTAAGTTCATCTAGGGGGAAGAAGAGCTAGATGACCCACAAGAACATTGGAGGCTGTCCAATCATGCGTGTGCCTTCCACATAGCAGATAAAGTACTACAAGAGACGTGTATGCACCCTACTCCTCATATGCCAATCCAGGCATGAAGGCCAGGAGATCCTCATAGAAATTCACCATGGATTGTGTGGATCACACCTGGCCCCTGGTGAAGATCACCTCCACAGTGGTACAAAAGTTCCTCTGGCAAGATATCATATGCTAGTTCAGAGTCCCTAGAGAAATCACTGCGGATAATGGCCTACAGTTTGACTTAGCGAGTTTCCATTGCTTCTATGAGTGTATGGGTGTCAAGATATGCTATGCATAGGTGGGGGCACCCACAGTCGAATGGGGTAGTGGAGCGTGCGAATGACACCATATTGGAAGGCATAAAGAAGCAATTGGTTGGGCTGCCTAAAGTGAAGTGGCCAAAGGAGTTTCCAAAAGACCTTTAGTCCATACGCACAATGGCCAAACGACCGATCGGTTTCACCCTATTCAAACTCACCTTTAGTGACAAGGCCATGGCACTTGAGGAGCTAAAAGCAAAGTCCCATTGCACGTTGGTGGAGGCACCCCTAGCAGAATGCTAGCTCTCATTGAACCTCGTTAATAAAACCATAGTTCAGGTGGCCAACAATATCATGATGTACCTCGGGGTGACCGCGACCTCCTACAAGAAGAAGGTCAAGCCATGCCATCTGGTTGTAGTGGATCTCGTCCTCAAGAAGGCCCTTTGTGCTAACACAACCAAGAAGTTGGATTCCAACTGGGAAGACCCGTACATAGTGACGGCCTCCTTCAAGACTGGTTCATATCACCTCTCCACCCTTGAGGGTGAACCACTAAAACACACTTGGAATGGCGACCGCCTTTGCCATTCTATGACTAGTCCTACAGGGAGGCACCATGCTAGCTACAGTGTCTGTTTGCATCCATGATCGCTGGCCTAGTGCCGCACCTTTGGAACACGGTAACCAATGTAACACTCACCCATGCAATCAAGAATGACTAAAATAAACTTTCTCCAGTATAACTCTGCAGACCCATAAATAGTTTTTTGCCTACTCTATGGAGCCGAAAATAGTGCACGAAAGCCATAGAGCCCCGATATACTCTACGGAGTCACAAAATAGTGCATGGAAGCCATAGCCCTGACATACTCTACAGAGTCAAAAATAGCGCACGGAGGCAACAGAGCCTCGACGTACTCTACAGAATAAAAAAGCACATGGAGGTGATAGAATCCTAGCGTACTCTATGGAGTCAAAAAAGAGCACAAAGCCTGCAAAGTGCCATCTTCCACGACACCCATTTGGAGGGTGGGGACAGAGTGCACATTAAGTTCCATCTTTGATGACACCTATTTGAAGGGTGGGGAAGGAGCACGCGCAAGCCTAGAATTCCTAAGTGACATATCTGACAACACCTATTTGAAGGGTGGAGATGGAGCACATATGAGCCTACAACACCTAAGTGCCATCTCCAGTGACACCTATTTAAAGGGTGAGGAATAGAGCGCACGTGAGCCTACAAGGGCTAAGTGCCTTCTCCAGTGACACCTATTTAAAGGGTGAGGATGGAACACGTGCAAGACTACAATGCCTAAGTGCCGTCTCTAGTGACACATGTTCGAAGGGTGGGGACAAAGCATGTGCGAGCCTACGAAGTGCCATCTCCACAACAACTGTTTAAAGGGTAGGGATGGAGTGCTTGTGAGCCTAAAACACCTAAGTTCCATCTCCGGTGACACCCTTTCAAAGGGTGGGGATGAAGAGCACACGAGCTTATGAAGTGCCATCTCCTATGAGGGCTAAGTGCTGTCTCCAGTGACACCCATTTGAAGGGTGGGGATTGAGCGCACGCAAGCCCACAATGCCTAAGCTAATCTGGGTTTGGTACAGTGTTGGGTTAGATTCAGCATGAACAGTGCTACAATATGGGCTTAGTTCGATTTGGTTTAAATGGCTGGGCTTCTACTGTTTCAGCCCCAGGCCCAGCACTATGCATCTTCAACCTCCAGTCGGTGTACTGTAGCACCAAACAAAGCAAACTAATGGCAAGCAATTGGCAGCACTGTGGAGGTTTTCGAGGGCAATCAAAGGTATGGATGGGTTTCTGGAGTCGATCAGAGGGTTCCATTTTAGGGTCAGCGATGGCTGTGGGGCATTGTAGGCGGCTAGCAGTGGTGGGCTTCTTGGGACAACATCATGGTGGTTTAAACATCTCAAGGGCAAGAGGAAGACGATGGTATGGTCGGCTCTGGCTATAAGAATTGGTGGCGAGCTGCCTAGGGAGGGGTGCCTCGCCTGGGCGGAGAGTATTGTTGTCGGTGAGCTACGAGGCTGGGTATGCTAAGGTGAGCACTCAGTGGGGTTTGTGGGGGCTCAAGGAAATTAGGGGTGTAAGCAATTGGAGAATGGTGGAGGCATTAGCAAGAATCGGAAATGGGGCTTACCGATGGGTGGAGAGGGGCAACGGTGGAATTAGCTGACGCTAGGGGAGAGAGAGGCTTGGAGAGGGCTATTCGACACCAATGCGAGTAACAGAGCGGGTTCACAACTTATAGCCGTCCTAAGGTGGTTCGGCACAAGGAGAAGCCCAGCTCGGGAGGCGGTGCATGGCCGGCGGGGATGGTATGGGAGAGTTCGGGGGGCTCGATAAAGGTGGCGGGGACATCGGCATGCAGCTGTGGTGTCTCGAGCTTGGCGTTCCCTCGAGCAGCGTATTGCGGCGGTCAAATTGGCAGGCATCGTCAGGTCGACTGTGAGACAGGGAGAGGCGGTGGTGGTGAGCTCGGGTTTGGTTTGTCCGACGTGTGATCAGGGAGCACTTAAGGTGTGTCAGAAGTTGGGCAGTCGAGAGTACGACAGCTAACCAGGGTTGGCGGTGGTGACTAGAAGATTACGACAGCGAATTGAGTAAAGTCGGTTATTGGATGATGAACAAGAGTAAAGATGGAGAGTTGAAAGGCGCCAATGGTTGGTGAAGCTGCAAAGCCAGAAAGGGAAAGGAGGGAAAGATGGAGAATGGCCAAATTAGGTAACAATTTGAATTAAATCAAAATTTAAACCCAATTTGAATTTTGGGGGACATTTCATAGCTAATTCTTGATAAAGAAATTAAGTGGGTCCTTGTGTTGCATTATCATGATGTGACTAATTAAAAAATATATTTGACTAGTCTATTGCATCCAATTTTTGCCCAGATGGAAAAGATAAGAAAACGACCAAATCAAAGCAGAAGCAATTCAAGGGAGCACAAATAATATAGCAGCGAGCTAGCATGCGCTGAAATTGGACGGGTAAATTCCCTGTCTGACGGTTGCGCGGAAGGTAGAAGAACTTAATATAGAAATGTCGCATCATCCATTTGCTTCCCGCATCATCTCTTCTCTATGTTTCGTTTTCTCATGCGCCTGCACGACATCGATTCATTCCCTGGACCAGCAAACTGGCATTTGAAAGTTTGCAAAGGTATGTTTAATCGGGAGAGCCCTGCTAACCACCTAGATTGTAAGGTAGGGGGCCTTGGCGGTGAACCCAGTCGGGAGGAGCAGTTGAAGCCACCGCCGGACGCTAGCTGTCGAGCTTGTTCGCCGCTGTCCATAGCCTCGGTTTCCCACGTACATGTGTGCGGTGGCGCGGAGCTAGAACGGGATATATGGTCTCTCTAATGCAATCAAGTTTGATCTTTGTCGGGTCATGTAATAACATCCTTCCTAATATATGTATATATCTCCACTCTCCAGGAATATTTTGAGATTTTTTTAATTTTTTGTACGTTTATTTCTCGCGGAGTTATGTTGCTGGTAGTACTAGCTGCCAAATTATTGAAGTGCTTGTTCGAGGGGACAAAATTGAGTTATAGATTGATTCATGAAAGCTAGCTTGCCCCCCAGCTGCTGCCAAGTTAACTTATCAGTCCACACTACTACAGAAAACCTAATACTAGACGGCCAATCACAGACGGTTTGACAAAACCGTCTGTGATCGACACTAACACCGACGGTTTTAATTTGGACACCGTCTGTGTTGGTGGCGTCGGAGAAAACGAGTATCACAGACGGTTCTTACCGATGTACCGTCTGTGATAGTATCACAGACGGGTTGTGTTGAAAACCGTCTGTGATAATGACGCTAGGCATTTATTGCGCTGCTCAGAACCGCATCTGTCTTCATTTCGATTCAGATCTAGCCGGTGCTTCACTCTTTCGCTGAGGAGGCAAGCTAGGCGATTTCAGGCCAATTAATTTGGTGGGAGAAGGCAGAGATTGAGCTTTGAAACAAAGATTGAGCTTTGAAGATTCATACTTTTCTGGTTGCTCTAGATATGGTTAGTAATGAAATTTATTTTTCTTTGCATTATAATTTAGATGTAAGTAATTGGTGAGTGTTATTTAAGATGGTTTGTAAAATTGTTGGTTATATAATAGCTGTTGTGTTTATAATATGAATTAAGCTAGCAAAGCCTGAATGCATGTGGTATATATATATGTAGTAATAATTAAATAATTTAATTTTTAATACTAAATTGTTATATATATATATACATAACGTAGGACCGAAGCTGGATATATGCCATGAGCCGTGTGAGTAAAGAGTATATTAATGGCGTGTCTGCTTTTGTAAGAGCTACCGAGGAGGATATGCTGAATAAGGGGGTGGAATATATGTACTGTCCATGCACTGACTGCGAGAATTTAAAGATGTTTAAGAACCGAGGGCAAATTAAAGCGTACTTGATTCAGAGGGGTTTTTAAAAAGGGTTATACGTATTGGACCAGTCATGGCCAAGTCAATGATCATATGCCGCCGGATGACATTACCGGTGAAGTGAATGATATGCCGCCAGATGACATCGCCTGTGAAGTGAATGACATGCCGCCGGATGATGTCGATTGTGGTTCGGAGTCGGATAGGTTGCATGATGACAATCTGGATCAGATGCTTCGCGATGTAGAAGAGAACGACTATGATGAGAGAGAGTATGTTAAATTCCAGGGCTTGATAGAGGACTCAGAGAAACCTTTGTTCATGTGCTGCAGGTTAAAGTACACGAGGTTGTCGTCGTGCTTGAACTGTTGAAATTGAAGGCAAGCAACGGTCGGTCCGACAAGAGTTTCACGGCGCTGCTAGGTCTTTTAGCAGACATGCTTCCGGAGGGAAATGAGTTGCCTAAAACCACGTATAAAGCCAAGAAGGTTCTTTGTCCGTTGGGAATGGAAGTAAAAAGAATACATGTATGCCCGAACGACTGTATCCTATACTGTGTGGATTCTACATTTACCACCATATGAGACTACTCCTCAATTCCTCGAAGATCACCAATTCTAAGGTTTGTCAATCTTCCCACATTTATTTCATACTTGTCAGGTTATATATGTACGCGCATTGATATTCCTATCGACAGGCTGTGCCCATCTCTACAACTGCATTGAAACAGCCGGACCTTGCAAAAATTCGAGGAGAGTGCGCTTGGTTTTTGTGGTCTAAAGTCATAAGATCAGATGGAGAGTTCCACTGCGCAAAATGATTTTTTATTGCTCTTATCACTCCGGAATCGAGGTCTCACGAAAGGAACGAATCCATAATCAACGAAATTATCAGCTGCACAAGCAATACTTGAATGGCAATCATGCACCATCCAAGTATAGTTTGTGCAGCCTGACAAGTTCAAATAGATCTGTTCGTTGATTATGGATCTGTTCCTTTTGCGATATCTCGATTCCGGAGAGATAGAGCAATAACAAATGCAATGTTAGCATCTAAGTGCAAATGCAATGTAGATCTTTTGTAATTGTGTATTTATTAATGGATATTTTATTTCATTTCAATTAATTGATTTGCAAAATGGATGCTTTATGTTTGTGAAATGAAGTGCGATGTGAATTAGATGTTTTATGTTTGTGAAATGAATTGAGATGTGAATTGGATATTTTATGTTTCTGAAATGACTTGAGATGTAAATTGTATGTATACATGTGCATCTTTATCTATTTGTTTGAGAGGGCATGGCTAGCATTTCCTGAGGCTAGCCAATAAACAGAAATAGATTTAGGGGTAGAAAAGAATATCACAGACGGTTTTTAGTTACAAACCGTCTGTGATAGGTGATAATCACAGACGGTTTGTAAGTAAAAATCGTCTGTGATTATCACCTATCACAGACGGTTTTTAACTAAAAATCGGCTGTGATAATCAGCTATCACAGACGATTTTTAGTTAAAAACTGTCTGTGTTATATCAATATCACATACGGTTGTCAAACCGTCTGTGATAACCTTCGATTATCACTTACCTATAAATTTAGACGGTTCAGAAAATTATCTGTGATGACGTTTCTGAACCATCTGTAATACGGTTTTCTGTAGTAGTGCCATATGGAAGAACCGCATGCACCCTACTTCTAATATTACGAGGGAACGGTCAGGAGCCCTGGACATTAATTGCATGTGTATGCATGTATGCATGCATGCATGATCGTGGATGATTAATTGAATGATTTGTTTTCTTTTCTAGAAAAATTAAATGGTTTGTTTCAATGGAAGTGTGCATCCATGCACCCAAGTGAGCATGGATTTTTTTTGAAGGAACAAATGAGCATAGATATCGCGCGATGTGATGAGCATGTATAAATATATACATATACAGATATACTCAATTGGCAAATAGTACTAAATAAGGCGTACGTAGTGTAGTTATAATATAAATAGTATAGTTGCATACTATATACAGTAGTGAGTACGTGCATGACTGTTGTTCTCGGCTTGCATGCAGCGCGCAGGCATGGGAAGACTATTTCTCAATCAGTTGACTGAGCTGGCTTCCATGAGTAATTAATGCCAGCGTCATGAATGCATGATCGAGCTCGCGCGCTAACTTCTCCCTACCTACATGGCTACATACATGCTCTCCTTGATTTCTAGAACCTCTGCGTCAAGCACGTGCCCGGCCAGCTCGATCCCGTGTGAGTTCTTTCGTTCTAAGACTTATGATTTATGATTGTGATTTTTAAATTTTGATCTGTTTGTAAGATACAGTATACAGAGAAAAATAGTTATATGTAATTTTACCTAATATAGCTGATTTCGGTATAGTTTGTATTATAATTTACCTGTAGACCCATCTAAAAAATATATCGTTTAACAGCAAGGTACTATAGAAATAAAAGCTAAAGTATAAGCATAAGGCCAAAAGAACAGAGCCGGCCGTTTGGCGGCAGTGGCGAATCTAGAACGAAAAACAAGGGTGGGCTGAAAAATATGTGTTCTTCTACCTGATCATAAGTTTTTCCTAGAATTGTTAGCCCGATACATCGAATGACTAAACTAATTTGTAAGAAACAAAATTTTGTATTCTTATGTAATCAAATTCATAATTTTATACATGAATAAAAGCAAAGGAAAAAGAGATATAGAATTGAGGTACCTTGGTAATGGCAAGTGAATCTCTAAAACATGTAAATATGGTTCCGGTAGGTAACAATTTGAACATCAAAATTAAAAAACAATTAGTGATACAATAGCAAATTATATTTAATTACTTAAATGATCATGAACATTTAAAATAAAAGAATCATACCACTAGCTTGAATCATGACTTTCACGAGGCAAATTCATTCTACGATTTTTCATGCCGTTTGGGCGTCCGGCTGTACGGAAGAATTTGGGAACAGCAGCAACTCACCAAGCCAATAACAGCAAACAACAGCAACTCACGCGACGCAACGCAATCAGCCAATCACTGAATCACGCCTTCACGGCTTCAGAGTCACAACTTCACGCCTTCACCTAACTGGTTAACACTTAACCTTCACGCTTTGCACGCAGCCGCAGCCCGCAATCCCGCAGTGTGTGTCCGCCTCGCTCCATCCGTCGATCGTTCGCGCCTCACCCGCCGCGCGGACTCCGGCCTCGGGCGACCGGTCGGCCGGCCCTCCCCGCTTCCAGCCTCCCTGACACCCTGGCGGCCGGCGCGACCCCACCTCTAGTCTCCCCTTCTCAGTCTGCGACCGACGGCTCCAGATCTCGTCTTGGCGCTTCCGGCTCCGGCCTCCCCGCCTCGGCGCCTCCAGCTCCGGTCTCGGTGCCTCGGCCTTGGCCCGATACATCGAATGACTAAACTAATTTATAAGAAACAAAGTTTTGTATTCTTATGTAATCAAATTCATAATTTTATACATGAATAAAAGCAAAGAAAAAGGAGATATAGAATGGAGGTACCTCGGTAATGGCAAGTGAATCCCTAAAACATGTAAATATGGTTCCGGTAGGTAACAATCTGTACATCAAAATTAAAAAACAATTAGTGATACAATAGCAAATTATATTTAATTACTTAAATGATCATGAATATTTAAAATAAAAGAATCATACCACTGGCTTGAATCATGACTTTCACGAGGCAAATTCATTCTGTGATTTTTCATGCCGTTCGGGTGTTCGGCCGTACGGAAGAATTTGGGAACAGCAGCAACTCGCCAAGCCAATAACAGCAAACAGCAGAAACTCACGCGACGCAACGCAATCATCCAATCACTGAATCACACCTTCACGGCTTCAGAGTCACAACTTCACGCCTTCACCTAACCGGTTAACACTTAACCTTCACGCCTTGCACGCAGCCGCAGCCCGCAATCCCGCAGTGTGTGTCCGCCCTCGCTCAGTCCGTCAGTCGTTCGCCGCCTCACCCCTGCCCGCCAGACTCCAGCCTCCCGGCGGCCCGGCCGGCCGGCCCTCCCCGCTTCCAGCCTCCCCGGCACCCTGGCGGCCGGCGCGACCCCACCTCCAGTCTCCCCTTCTCAGTCCGCGGTCGACGGCTCCAGATCTCGTTTCGGCGTTTCCGGCTCCGGCCTCCCCGCCTCGGCGCTCCCCGTGGCCCCGCCTCCAGATCCCATCGTCGTCGGCACCTCCCCCCTCGGCCGCGGGGGGACGGGGAGCCAGGAGCCCAAGAGGAGGAGGAGGGGGGTGTCGGTCACTGGTGGAGGGTAGGCTTCAGCCTGATGAAGCCTACCCGGTGAATTCGCCCCTGTTTGGCGGCACTTCACTCTCCGTGTCCTCTTTATTTTAACTACACACACAGCCTGGCTTTGACTCCATACTTGTTATAGTATTCAAGATACGAGTTTAACTATTTTTTAATAACTTTATACTAAAATATATTAATAATTTTATAAAAATATTTTTAATGATAAATATAATTTTTGTGTAGCCAATCTAGATAGTTTTAAATTTATTAGTAGTTAAACTTTAGAAAGTTTAATGACACGAATTCTAAAAAGTCAAGTAAAAAAGAACGAAAAGAGTAATTCTTCATTCTTTCACATTTGAAATGGAAAGGGGTGTGCGTTGAAATGGCTGGGTGTGAAGAGAAAGACGGCGCGACGTCTACGACGGTGGCGAGCTCACCGGGAGGTGGTGGCGGCCGGGAGCGGGATACGGCGGCATTGGGGTGAATTAGAAGATGGCTGCACAGTGCTGGCTCAAGTTAGGTCAAGCGGCAGCTGGGCTTATAAAACCCGTTCTGTTTCTTCCCAGAACTTTCGGTGACGAATTGTATTTAACAATTAACATCATAGATAGTTGGATCATTAATGACAAATGTATACAGCTGCCATATATCGTTGTAATTTTTATGACGAATATGTATCAGTTGACACAAAATAACTGTCCAACCTATCCTATCCTAGCTTCACGACAAAATCACAAAGATCGTCGTTAATAATTCACTATGCGTGATTTTCCCCCCTTTTTATCACAAACTTTTTGTCATGAACATCATTTTTCTTGTAGTGGAACTAGGTGTGGTTAAAACATTTTTGGAGGTGTCTAAGAAATTATTAGCGTTACACATTTGAGTTCCATTTGTTGTATACTGACACGGCATATTTGCAACTGCCTGACCGTGTCTTCAGGCCTCACTTTGCCTTCTTCAGTTGCGGATCCGCATGTCATGGATCTCCTTATTTGTAGCGCCATTACTTTGTTTAGCGAGTGACTCTCCACCGCTCCTGTATGATGCATAAATGCCTGTGTAATATCAATACAAAGCATTGAGGTTCATTGCTATTCTGCATGGTATCAGAGCAATACACGGGCAAATTACCTAGGTCTCCAGTCATGTGAGAGCTGGCTCTTGTGTCCATGTACCATTTGGTGCCGTTGCTCGGCTGATGGATAGATGCCGCCTGAAGTGCTTGAAGCAGACCGGTTGCATCCCAGGTCGATGTACTGAGCGGAGCCTGCTGAGTCGTGGGCTACAACGTGGCGGCATAGGCATGACCAGGGGCAGACGGTGGCCGAGCGCTGAACACACCAGGCCCGATTGCCCCTGTCCAGGGAGCACGCCAAGCCCCAGGGTTCTAAAACCATGGTGCGACCCATGGTGGACACCACTGCATCCATGGAGAGGCCTGCTGATGCTGGCTCTGCCCACGGCCAGAGTTGTGCGGGGCGCCATTGTGGCCGCCACATCTGTGCCACCGTCCGCGGCAGCGCTCGGAGTCGGACGAGTTGACGCGGTCACCACTTGACGAGCACGCACCCGAGTCGTTGGTGGACCAGGCGGCTCCCTCAGTGACCACCATGGCAGAGTCGGTGGACATCGGCGATGACGAGCCCATGGAAGCCTCTTCCATGAGGAGCTAGTCTCGGGCTTACATGAACGTGGGAAACTGCATGAGCTTGGGCAGTAGAGTCTTGAGATTGGAGTAGCGCAGGTTCAGCCTGATGATCAACCGGTGAACAAGAGTACATTCGCCCACTGGTTGGTCGACCTCGGCGAGTGCATCGGCAAGGGACTTGAGTTTGTGACAATAAGAGGTTGCATCGAGGTCACCTTGCATGAGAGAGTGGAACTCAGATTCAAGATGGATGGCCCGGCTCGGCTTATTCCCGCAGAAGACAGCCGAGATCTTGCTCCACACACCATAGGCAGTGATAGTTTTGGCCATCACCATATCGAGCAAGTTGTTGGCGAGTGTGGCATAGATCCACATGAGCACTGTGAGATCTTCTTGGACCCAAACTGGGTCACCGTGGTGGGGCTCGCTGCCGTCAATGTGGTCGATGAGGTTGAAACGGCCGAGGATGACCTAGAAGAGGGTGCGCCACCACCTGTAGTTGTTTGAGTGCTGATTGAGGGTGAACAAGATGAGTGACTTGATGTTGACACCATGTACTATGGTGGCGGCATGAGATTGGTCGGAGAGGGTCGCAGTAGAGGAGGAGGACGGCATGGCCGCTGTGTTAGAGGAATGCATGGCGGCGACGGTGGCGTCATGAATAGCCTGAGTGGTGTCACTCATGATGAAGGTGGGAGGGCGGAAGAATTAGACGCAAGAAGGACCTACTCTGATACCATGCAGAATAGCAATGAACCTCAATGCTTTGTATTGATATTACATAGGTATTTATGCATCATACAGGAGCGGTGGAGAGTGGTATCAGAGTAGGTCCTTCCGGCGTCTAATTCTTCCACTTTCCCACCTTCATCATGAGCGACACCACTCAGGCTGTTCATGACGCCACCGTCGCCACCATTCATTCCTCTAACACAGTGGCCATGTCGTCCTCCTCCTCTGCTGCGACCCTCTCCGACCAATCTCCTGCTGCCACCGCAGTACATGGTGTCAACATCAAGTCGCTCATCTCGTTCACCCTTGATTAGCACTCCAACAACTACAGGCGGTGGCACACCCTCTTCTAGGTCATCCTTGGCTGTTTCAGCCACATCATCCACATTGACACAACGAGCCCCACCACAACGACCCAGTTTGGGTCCAAGAAGATCTCACAGTGCTCATGTGGATCTATGCCACACTCGCCGACGACCTGCTCGATATGGTGATGGCTGAAACTATCACTGCCTATGGTGTGTGGAGCAAGATATCAGCTGTCTTCTGCGGGAACAAGCCGAGCCGAGCCGTCCATCTTGAATCCGAGTTCCACTCTCTCACGCAAGGTAACTCAAGTCCCTTGCCGATGCACTCACCGAAGTCGACCAACTGGTGGGCGAACGCACTCTTGTTCACTGGTTGATCATCGGGATGAACCCGCGCTACTCCAATCTCAAGACTCTACTGCCCAAGCTCCCGTAGTTTCCCATGTTCATGCAAGCCCGAGACTAACTCCTCATGGAAGAGGCTTCCATGGGCTCGTCATTGTCGGCATGCACCGACTCTGCCATGGTGGTCACTGGGGGAGCCGCTTGGTCCACCAACGACTCGGGTGCGCGCTCATCAGGTGGTGACCGCGTCAACTCGTCCAACTCCGAGCGTGGTTGCGGGCATGGCCGCGGACGGTGGCGCGGATGTGGCAGCCGCAACGACACCCCACACAACTCTGGCCATGGGCAGAGCCAGCATCAGCAGGCCTCTCCATGGATGCAGGGGTGTCCACCATGTGTCGCACCATGGTTTCAGAACCCTGGGGCTTGGCGTGCTCCCTGGACAGGGGCAACTGGGCCTAGTGTGCTTGGCGCTCGGCCACCATCTGCCCCCGGTCATGCCTATGCCGCCATGGTGCAGCCCAGGACTTAGCAGGCTCCGCTCAGTACATCGACATGGGATGCAACCGGTCTGCTTCAAGCACTTCAGGCGGGATCTATCCATCAGCCGAGCAATGGCGCTGAATGGTACATGGACACAGGAGATAGCTCTCACATGACTAGAGACTAAGGTAATTTGCCCATGTATTGCTCTTCATCATCGCCTATTCTTCTAATAGCATTGTTGGAAACGGATCTTCTCTTCGTATTGTTGGCACGGGCACTACTACTCTCCACACCCCTCAGCACAAGTTTATCCTTTCCAAAGTTCTACACACACCCAACATTGTCAAGAATCTCATTTCTGTTCACAAATTTACTAAAGACAATGCTTGTTCTATTGAATTTGATGCTAACGGCTTTTCCATAAAGGATCTTCTCACCAGGACCGAGCTGATGAGATCCAGTAGTGGAGGCGATCTTTATTCCCTTGGTCTAGCTTCGCACAGCTCTGTGAGACACTCCTAGCATGTTCTGCAGAATTGTGGCATCGAAGGCTAGGCCATCCCAACCACCAAGCCCTTCGTCATTTGGTCTCCCATTTTCGACTACCATGTAATAAAGATCCCAAATCATCTTCCATTTGTGATTCCTGCCAAAAGGGTCACCATGTTAGACTTCCCTTTGTCACCTCTTTGTCACAAACTTATTTTCCCTTCCAAATAATACATTGTGATTTATGGACCTCTCCAATTGTGAGCTTCACTGGTTTCAAGTATTATCTAGTGATTACGGATCATTATACTCACTACATGTGGACTTTTCCTTTGCGCCTCAAGAGTGATGCCACAGCAGCCTTAATGCGTTTCCATTCCTATGTTCGTACACAATTTCACTCCCTCATTCAGTGCATCCAATGTGACAACAGACGTGAATTTAACAATGCCTCCATGCGTTCCTTCATGCCTTCACATGGCATCACATTTCGACTTTCCTGCCCCTATACCTCCTCCCAAAATGGGAAAGCTGAGCGCGCCATTCGCACTATCAATGATATGATCCGCACATTGCTCTTCCAAGCTCACATGCCTCCAAGCTTTTGGGTTGAAGCTCTTTCCACTGCTACATACTTGATTAGTAGGCGTCCATGCAAGCCTTTGTGCCTATACACACCATACCAAGCCCTCTTCTCCTAGCCACCCGATTATTCCCATTTGCGTACATTTGGCTACTTACGCTATCCCAATTTACTCCCTCAAACTCCTCACAAATTAGCACCACGTTCTACACCCTGTGTATTCCTAGGATATCCGTCTGAGCACAAAGGCTATAGATGTCTTGACATTGCCACGCGCAAAGTCATGCTTTCACAGCATGTGATTTTTGATGAGCTAACCTTTCCATTTGCCTCAGCTTCGGCCACAAAACAGGCTCCTACACCCGATTTCACGCATTCCTTCTCGGCTCCTTTTTCCGGCCCACCCCCAACATACTTATTATCCTCTCCCGCGTCCTCTCCCATCACGCCAACTGTCCCAGCTGACCCGCATGTTCCTGCGCCGGCTCATCATCCCCGGACCGCGTCGCCCGAATCCGTCTGGGGGCATTTGATCCCAACTTCGCCACTCCGCCCGTGTCACACGGCGCGACTTTGGGCACTCCACCAAGCTCACCTTCGCCACGCTATGTCCCCCCAGCCACATGTCCACAGCATCATATGCAAACAAGAGCCAAGCACGGTATTTCTGTTCCTAAGAAGCACTTCAATCTTTCCGCCTCATCCATCTCTCCAATTCCAGCCACATATCGTTCCACACTTAAAGACCCCCACTGGTACAATGCTTTGTATTGATATTACACATGTATTTATGCATCATACAGGAGCGGTGGAGAGTCACTCGCTAAACAAAGTAATGGTGCTACAAATGAGGAGATCCATGACATGCGGATCCACAACTGAAGAAGGCAAAGTGAGGCCTGAAGACACAGTCAGGCAGTTGCAAATATGCCGTGTCAGTATACAACAAATGGAACTCAAATGTAACGCTAATAGCCCCCCTCAGTCTGGACTTGGGCCAACGTGCAGACTGGAATGACAATCTTCAAATAGCTGTCGGGGCAAGCCCTTAGTAAATATATTTGCATACTGATGCGCAGAGGCAACATGAAGAACTCTGACCCAAGGTTCCAAAAACCGGAACCGGAAAAAATCCCGGTCGGAGGCCGGTAACGGTAACCGGGCGGTTACCGGCCGGTTACCGGAAAAACCGGTAAAAAATCGCTCACAATTTAAAAATCAAAATTTAAATTTTGAGATATTTTGAAACCGTAACCGAAAACCGCCGTAACCGAAAACCGCCGGTAACCGAAAACCGGAAAAAACCGCTAAAATTCGAAAAATCAAAAAATTCATACCGGCCGGTTTTTCGGTTACCGGTCTCCACCGGTAAAACCGGTAACCGGCGGTTACCGGCCGGTAACCGCCGGGATTTTGAACCATGCTCTGACCTGCCCAAGGGACACTTTGTCACGGACAAAATGCAAGTCGACCTCCACATGCTTTGTTCTTTGATGCTGCACGGATTTGTAGATAAGAACATTGCACTGACATTATCATAATATACAATTGCTGTATGAGACGGCGGTCTGTGGAGCTCCCTAAGTAGATTCTGAAGCCAACAGAGTTCTGAAACTGCATTGACAACTCCTCTATATTCGGCTTCCACGTTAGAATGGGACACCGTAGCCTGTCGTTTAGAAGACCAAGTGATCAAGTTATCACCATAGTAAACACAAAAACCAGAAGTGGACCTTCTTGTATCTACGCAACCGGCCCAATCAGCATCTGTGTAGGCAACCAGTTCTGTGTTCTTGGTGTTGTAGAGATGAAGACCGTGTGACAATGTCCCTTTGACATAGCGTAGGACTCTCTTCAGTAGAGCAAGATGAGGGTCCCTCGGGACATGCATGAATAGACATATCTACTGCACCGCATAAGTTATATCCGGTCGTGTGACGGTAAGATACTGCAATGCCCCAGCCAAGCTGCGATAGTCAGTAGGTGATTCAACTGGAGCACCTTCAGTTCCTAAAATTTTAGACTGTGTGTCTATGGGAGTAGTGCAAGAATGACAATTGGACATGGAGGCACGCTCTAGAATATCATGGGCATATTGCTCCTGGGAAAGAAAAAGACCATTGGAGGTGGTGGAGACATTGATCCCGAGAAAATGTTGGAGGGGACCAAAATCAAACATTGAGAATATAAGTATTTTTAATAAAAGGTATTCAAATTTTGAGCCATCGGATCAACATCTAAAGGATCTCATCCCTCTCCCAAATCATATATATTCCTCCTCTTTCCCTCCCCTCTCCTCCCCTCTCCAAACCCTAGCCGTTGGCCCTCCCCACCGCTGCACCCACACCGCCACGCCATCACCATTCCTAGTGTTGACGCAGCATGCTGGCTAGCCTTTGCCACCGCCTCTCTCCCTCCCATGCCGCCCTTCTTCCTCCTCTTCGACAAACCACCATGCACCCCTACTTTCTTCATCCTCTTCGACGAAATCCCCCCGCATCGCCCTCTTTCGTCTCCGGCGGCTACCGCCACCGGATCCGCCATCGCCTTGTCATGCTCGCTGAGTTCTACCGCCCACCGTCCTCTTTTGGCCTACGGCCGAGGTGGCGCCGCTACCGCTTCGTTGCCCCACCGCCGGCCTGCCACCGCTGTCGGCCTCTCTCTAAATCTGAGGTGCTTTGGTGAACCCAACTGATCCCTAACCTTAACTTGCCGACGCTGCCATCGGAGCTATAGAGGGAGGTAGAGCATGAATCTTGAAGTAAAATTCTACGGTGAGAAATTCGAGTGCTCAATCTAAAAATACTCGAGTACTAGGTAGTAATTCCCAACATTTTTAAGCTTTATCATAATCATTTTTTTTTGTGTATGTGCCATTGCGACGTGAAAACCTACGTGGCCTTGTTTGGCCGAGCTTCCAAATATATAATTGGAGTGTTTGCCATGGACTCTAAATATTTTTTACTGGACCATTAGCTCATTTCCTCCGCATGGCTTGTCCTCCTATCCACTGCATCACCGTGGACTCTCTCCCTCTCCCTCTCCCTCTCCCTGTTGTTTCTTCCTGATCCGAATTCTGGTGATTCAACTGGGAGCATGGTTTGTGGAGCCCGCGTTTTTTTTCTGATTAAGGTTTTTCATTTCACGTTAAATTTGTATCTGTACTCTCTATTTGTCGTGCGTCTTCTAGAAGTTTCTTCTGTGGCAAGGCAAATCGGGCGACGGCCACGTTGATCAACGGCAGCGGTGTTGTGGTGCACTAGATGGCGACCCGGAGATGATGGAAATCGGCAGTGTTGGCAGCGGATTGGACGACTGGAGGCGGAAATTAGTAGCGTTGACCTATGGAGGCGGCCGCGACGGATGTCAGGGAGAGGATCCGCCGATTGGCAAGATCTGAGCAGCGGCGGCCAGGCGTCTCGATCAACCGGGTGTTGGGTTCTTTTGGGGTTTCATGTTTGTGGCTTTTGATTTTTTATTCCAGTAATTAGATTTTAAACGGTGCATATTTTTAAGACAGGGTCTATAAGTCCACTGTAATAAACACTGTATTGATTTCAGCTATACCAATCACAATCGTATGTGACTATTTCTCTTCATACTCTCTCTCAAACAGTCAAGATTCAAAAGCTATAAATCAAAAGCCATATGCTACATCCCAAAGAGAACTCATCCAGTGTCAATTGGCAACCACAACAGCTAGCAGCATTTCAGTAATCTCCTCTAAAGGACCATTTGCGAAGGTCTAAGGTTTTATTGTGATGAACCATTGTCGTTTTAAAGGAGTAGGTTTTGTAAATTTACAGATTTTCTGGACAGCTTGCCGAGGAGGCGGTCTGACCGGCCATCTTGTGTTGCTTTGGCCAAAATGGATGATTTTGGAAATTTTGAGTCATGGGATGATTTGATTTGAGCTAGGTCTATGCATATGTGTGGCATGTGCATGTTTTAGCTAACGTAGGTCATGTTATGAAGAACTTGTACCCAAAAATAATTTCTTGGTATTTAGATATGCAGGGGTTCTTCGAGTCAATCATAGTCAACAAGGAGAATTGGAGCTATGCTCATGGAGGAGCTGATGCTTAAAATGATCAAGAATGCTAAGTGAGATGACTGAGCTCAAGTACGACACAAATAAAACGAGAAACATTAAAGAGAAGTTCGAGCGACAGGTTGCACCATGTGGCTTGGTGGATCCAAAAGAGGCATGTTCCAATGGAACTGGAACAGGAGAGATTTGTCGACATGTGGCAAGCCAGTGATACATCTACATATAGCAAGTATGGTGATTGTTGCAAAGATAGATGAAGACCAGGTCAAGAAAGGATATTTGGTAAGTTGACCAAAATATCAAAAACTATTTTAGATCAAAACCGTAGCACATGGGAAGGCGGTTTACATCAAGAAAGAGCTGAGATTATCAAGTTGATCAAAGACTAAAGACTTACCAGATTCAGGCTTATGTGATTTGAAAAGCGTGCGTCAGTGTAGTGTATATGTAAAACTCGTGTTGTGTGTGATTAACGGGTTCCCCCATTTGTGCAATGTAACACCCCGGTTTTTAGTGCTTTTTAAAGTTTCGAATATAAAAATAACCATTTGGATTTTTCCTAAATTAATTAAGGCATAATGTGAATTTTTATAAATTTAAAAAGATTTAATATGAATAAACTAAACTTCAATTAAATAAAAAAATCAGTTTTATTTCAGTTTGTTGTATTGCAAGGAAATTCTTTTTATATTTTTTTTGTATTTTTAGAGTTTATTTGTTATTTCTTTGAGCTCAATTTAAATAATCTTAATATATGAAATTCCAAAATTCGAAAAATCCGAATTTA
This sequence comes from Dendrocalamus sinicus, assembly GCA_036346575.1. Taxonomy (NCBI): domain Eukaryota; kingdom Viridiplantae; phylum Streptophyta; class Magnoliopsida; order Poales; family Poaceae; genus Dendrocalamus; species Dendrocalamus sinicus. The sequence continues at coordinate 32,368,923 of CM070648.1, read as the reverse complement.
GCCTTGTGGGCCGAATTCTTTCTCCAGCCTATTTTTTTCCATGCCTAGCCCATCTCTCCACTCGGCTTTTCCTGCCTCATCCACCAGCCACGCTTCGCATCTGTGTTGTGCCCGCATTTTTGTGTTTGCGCCATCATCGACAGGTGGGCCCCACCTGTCAAGTTCGTTTTCCCCAGCCGTGTTCGAGCCAGACTCCACCTCCACGCAACCGACTCCACCTCCACCATGGTCTCCTCCTCTCAACCGGCTCCCCGTGCCATAAAAAGCCATGCCCGAGCCGTAGAACTCATCCTGAGCTACCTCGCAATCGACGATTTTGCCATGGTTGTGCCACAATTGAGATCACCACCGCCAAGCTTCGATGGTATATTTTGCCACCGTCGGTGAGCTTCTGACCCCGCCATCTCCTCCTCAAGCTTCACCAAGCTCCTCTCTTCCCCTTCCACATCTCGCCAAGATCAGCACCCTACTGAAGCTCCTAACCTACTATGAACCCAAGCTCACCACCACTCAAACCTCGCCACCAGCCACATCCACTCGATGATGACCTTAGCATCTTTACCGTCATGTTCACTGTGTTGCCTTCTACACAATGTGACCCTCCGCTTGCTACACCATGCGCCCTCGCCGCTGATGACCATAGGGCTTAGAGCCTTGCCGCCAATGCCGATGTGGCAAGCCGCATCAGTGCACAGATACAATGTGGAAGTCACACCAATGCCACGTAGTAGCCACGTTAGACCCAACTGCCACCTTAGCCTACTGCAATGCTCTACCACATCATTAGCCACATGTCAGCCATGTCACTGAAATGTCATCACTTTTGCCCACGTGTCAAGCCATGTCATGCCCAATCACCATGCCATGTCAGCCAAGTCCCAGAAGAATCGGTGGATTTAGTCTACCGTGGATCGAGTCACATACATATGGACCCTATTGTCATGTTTTCTTTTTATTTTTCTTAATTCCAAAGGAAATATTCTAGAGAATGTCCTCCTTTCTCTCTCAATTTTCAGGAATTATTTTCTCAGCAAATCTTCTGAGAGTCCATTCACCTTCATACAAACTCCGATTGACCCAATTCTTCTTCCTAAATTCATCTAAAAGTGATTGCTACCTTTTGGTTCTGGTTTTGTTATTTTTGGATCTTATTTGGATTTTATTTTGAATTTATTTGTGTCATTCATTTTCTCTCTCATTAAATAACGTCTTCAAAGGAGCAAAAATAGGACTTAAAGATCAAAAAGTGGTAACCGAGCAAAGCCAAGGCAAACCATAATCTTTGATCATGTTGAACCTATTATTTTAAATCTAAGTATTATTATTTTGATTTAAATTATTATGTATTGCTAATTTATTACAAACCCTTGTACTTGGTGGTTACTGACCAATGTTGATTAAATCACTCATTTGATAATTTGAATGCTATGATTCCATTATCACCATAGGATAGTTAATTATCTAGTGATGTCATATTAGTATCCACTTGGGTTGTACATCTAGTATGCTTAGGTATACTTATTGTTATGTTGGACTCATCATCACATTGATCAATTAGTTAATTTTGACTTAATGCAATATTGAATCATGGTTGTTAGCTACAATTATAAAATACGTGTATCATGACATAGGTAGTGCCATTGGTCTTGGTTTCACAAAATAGTCTTCATTTGGACAAGTGATCATGTAGTGAAGGGGGTGTGGTTAGCACATTTGGAATGTGGATGCCTCACCTAGGTATTGATTAAAGACTTAACTTTGTACGTCATTGATCTGAGCCTTATCATACAATCACATGTCTAATATGCAATAGACCTGGCTAATTAATTTATGCTGTTTCAACTTTGGTTTTTGCGTTGAGATGGATGTGGGTGGTTAGTTCATTTTTGGGTTCCATCTAGGTGGTCAGCCCACTCAGCACTAAAACCTTAGCAGGCAGAATCAGGTTGTGATTGAGCACTATAAAAGCCTTATCATGATCTCTCCACCGCACACCAAGGAAGTGTGCTAATCGCATGGTAAAATAAGATGGTCATGTTTTGTAGGTAAAGTTGTGCAACCTCTACAGAGTGAAAACTATTCGAATAGCCATATCCCTGATTATGAACAATGCTCAGTGATTTTACATGGGGGTACAATTTCTTAAAACTTGGATTTGGTTAGGAGGTGAATGGTCAGTTCACTTGTAGTTTATTCAATTCTTTTGACTTATTTATTTACTTACTCATTTTTAAAGTGTGCTTTCAATCTATTTATTGTATTTACCTTAAATTATTGCATTCTATAAAATAATATTTCAGCCATCATTTGATAAGCCTTGCATAATTATATATTGCATCTTGTTACAAACGACTTGCTAAGTACTCGTACTCACGGCTATATACTTTGTTGTTTAGTTGCTAAGAAAGAATCATATCCATCAGTGTCGGGACCCCGGATTACCAAACCCGGACCCTCTGTGTATTACAACACTAGTCCCAGATCAAAGCTAGTGCACACAGTTAAACAGAATGGAAAACATCACCAACAACGATTTATTACAATAATTAAGAGTACTGACCGAAAAGGTCTCATTATTACAATTGAGGTTTCAAGACCTCGCACACACGAAACACAGCGGAAGCAAAAGATAAACTCGGTGAAGACCCATCAATACGCCACAGGCAATTGACTGGGGAAGCGCGACCTAGAACTCCTGGAATCCTTCATCAAAGCCACCGGCGAAGTAGTCGTAGTCACCTTCTTGAGCTTCGTATTCTTCTGAGATTTATTTTTTTGAGTGTAGCATGTGAGTACATAAAGTACTCCGCAAGTCTTGGGAAAAATGCATAGATGCAAGGCTTGACAAAGGAAGGCTATATGGTTCTTTTGCACAAAACAATGTTTTAAATTCAATTACCAATAACTATTAAACGCATCCATTTATTAAAATAATGGTTTTAACAGAACTAACATTAACTCACTAGTGAAGGTTCCATCTACCAACACTAGCTTCAACAACTTGAACAAGTTTAATACTGCGGGTTACATCCACCCTCTCTGCTCCAACCGCAGGATACCCTTCCGAGAGTTCCTCCACCCTCGGAATACAAAACTTTGATTTTAAAACAAAACCAGAAATCTACCATGTGAATGCATTCCTTGCCGCCCTTGACCGTGGGCACGGCTATTCGAATAGTTTTACACTCTGCAGAGGTTGTACAACTTTACCCACAAGAGATAAATTATCCTAAAAGTCAACACGCTTCCTTTGGCATGAGACCGGATAAAATACCACAAAGCCTTTACCTTACTCTAATCTAGCTAGATACCACCCGCCGAGGTTTCACCGCAGTAGGCTAACCGCCCAACCAAGCCCCTCTTGCGCCATATGAGTACAAGAAATCCTGTCCCTCACTGTGAATAACCGGTCCATCCTCGGCACCCACTTTCCATTGGTGGCACCTAAACTAGACTATCATAAGTTAGTCACCTAGGTCGTACCCATATAGACTTGTGGTTGTACGGTTAATGCTCGATCCGACAAACACAAGCGTCGGTCCTTAATTGACTAGGGTGGAACATACACTTAACAAGATCTCGTGCTAACTGCACCAAACCAAACCAACCATCCACCCTAATCTAAACCAACTTTCATATTTTATTTTATTTTAAAATCACAGTGACAACTCCAATTGCCACCTCATTTACAAACAAAAGGGCTCAATAATAAATCATAATTTCCCATTTTCAAGATTCTCCAAAGATATTAGATAGCATGACTAAGCATTAAACTACCCATCTACTATTCACAAGTCATAATAATAATCTCATTATTGAGACAAAGGAAGTTCTAGGGTGACAAAGGTACATGGCATTCAACTCCAATTGAGGGCATAACGAAGTTGGAATAACTAATTCCTAAAGATTTGAACTAGTGGTTTTATGTAAATAGCAATGCACATAATTTAAAATATTTAAAACATTTCAAAATCATAGGTTCAAGATGATCAAAGGAGACTTACCTTCTTGTGCACTGTTTGGTCCTTCTTGCTGCGGCTCGACAAACTCTTCGGCGACGTCGGGTTCTACGCGCGAAACGACAAAACAAACAAAACAAATTCAAATAAAATTCAAATGAACTTCAAAAACTGCAAAACCAGAACCAAAAGATAGAGCTCAATTTTAGATGAATTTAGGAAGAAGAATCGGGTCGATCGGAGTTCGGACGAAGGAGAACGAGCGATCTAAAGTTTGTTGGGGCGAGAAAATGCTGGAAATTCACAGATACTACGGTTCATCCGAGAACAGTACTTTTGGCGAGAAGGATAGCGCTGGTGAGAGGAGGCATGGGAGGTGAATCTAACTAGAAAAATGGGTTGCTAGGGTCCCAAGGCACCCATAGGAATTGACGGCACGCCAAACGGAGACCGTTGACGGCACGGGCGGCTACAACGATATGGATAGGAGAGAGGAATAAAATCCGGACATGGAACATGGAGAAGTAGGGTGAGCATGGGCTAGAACGTGGCTTGACGAAGCTAGGAAAATTGTTGGCTCGGCCAAAGACCCACCGGAGATGTCGCAAACGACGTTTGAACGACGTCGGGAAGGGTAAAGGAAAAACTTAATATCTTGGTGCTCGGTGAACGAAATCTAAAACCACTTGAAGGGTAGCTACCTGGGAAGGTTTGGCACAAAGTGACGCGAACGGATTGGTGGAAACATCACCGGGTAGATGGGGGACACGAGATGCCATTGACGGCCATGGCGAGGTTCGGAGGCGAAAATTTGTGGAGGCTTTCTGGGGAAAAGGGAGTGAGCACGGCGTAGAACGCGGCGAGGCAAGTCTAAGAAAAATTACGACAAGGGCTAAAGCTTACGGAGATGACGAATCGACGTCGGGAAGCGCTCTTGACCTAGATTGGAGAAAACTCGATTCCGGGAGATTGGCTGCACCAAAACCAAATTAACTTGGCAAGAAGGTAGATGGCACATGATGGCACAATGTGACGCGAAAGGATCACGGAAAAACTCACCGATTAGCTCGAGACGTGACGAGCAAATTCGAGACCGAAGGGCCTCGATGCCGACGGCGTCCTGACCGGGGTCGTATTTATAGGCTTGGAAGAGGTAGAAACCGACTCCAATCCGCGGATTTCGGTTTAGAGTCCGTTTCAGAAAATTGGAGATAAAAGGCAAACGGATGAACCAAACGGAATGAGACCAGTTGGGATGGATTCCTTGCGTGATTTGGCACAACTTTCCTTTTGGGAAGATATTGAGATAAGGTCCGGATTAGAAGTTATGAAGAGAGAGAAAAACGGAAGGAAATATGTACAGAGAGATCGATCGAGGCTCTCCTCTATTTTTTTTTGAAATTTCAAATTGAGCTCAAACAAATTCCGAAAAATCCCAGAAAATATAGAAAAATTCCTTGTGACACAAGGAACACAAATAAAATATTTTTAACAAATATTAATGTTTAATTTAATCATATTAAATCTTTTTAATTAATGAAAATTCCAGTTAAGCTTTAATTAATTCCAGAAAATCCAAATGGTGAATTTTATTTTAAAAGCTTCAAAAAGGCTCTGAAAATCAGGATGTTACAATCAGAGGTACTTGAAGAAGGTTTCTTCGATAACTTCACGAATTAGGACTTCGCTTCATAGTTGATTGCCTATGGGCATGTCGAATGGCTACTGCGTTTATATTTGTTTTCTGCTGGTAGTTTTTGTTAGGTCCTTCAGCCTATTATTTGTAAGCTTGGTCATATGATCACTACTCTAATAATTAATAATATTTGCTTCTTTCATTGTTAATCATGATTATGGTGGCTATTTCATATATGTTTCCATTGTGTACACTAGCGTGATTCCAAACTAGTGCAGAATACAAAGAAAGTCTGGATTTGCATATTCGGGTCTCCACATGCTAAGTGAATAGTATCCATTAGGGTTAGATGGGTGATGCAACCCAAATTACTACACCATCTTTGATTGCTGGTTCTGTTGCACAAATTGAAGCTAGTTCTCAAGGTGGTGATGATTTGAGTTAATGAGATGAGGTATTGCCGTGAGAAGAGACTGTGAGGTAGGGTTGCGAGGGTTTGTGATTTCCACCGAGGGATAACGTTATCATCGTGTGTGCAAGTTGAGAATACCGTGTTCTTAGATTGTGCCGAGGGCATTGCACTTGCAATTCAATCATATTAGATTGGTTTGAGAGGTTTCATGGGTGGTAGCATGAATGATCGTGCTATTCACGCATCGATCAGCATTCATCGCTGGTTGATCCGTACCATCGTGGTATCAGAGCTACCATTGCTCATGGTACCTTATTGTTACAAAGATCAATGGAGGACATGTCGATGATGGAATTGATCATCCAAGTTAGTTTTGAATTGGACATGTGCGAGAAGGAGCCGCTGTAAGAGCCAAGCCAATGGGGATTGTTCTTCCACTGATGCCAGGTTGGATACACTGATTGTACTATAATGATGGATCAAGGAAGCTTAATCAACACAGCAAGCAAAACACTTGTGGATAGATTGGGGTTGACAATAACTCTGCACCTAGAGCCCTATCCGTTTTCATGGTTATTTTAGCACATCCCAATTACGCAACAAGTGGAGGTGATGTTTTCATTGGACGGGTATGCTACAATTGTTACTTATAATGTAATTCCTATACATATGCAAGCATGTTCGTTGGTATTGGGTGCATATTGGCTGCTACAATAGGATATATGTTGAATCCATTCAAGTTTGGTTGTACGTTTCTCTTTTCCATGGAGAGGAATGCGTTGGGAGATCACATCATGGACGGACCAGCAATACTTGGAGGATCGACAACGGTGTGACAAGGCTAAGGCCAAGTTCAAAGCACATCAGCGAGAACAAGAGATGAAGGTGCAAGAAGAAGCAAGGAAATGAGAAGAAGAAGAAAGAGAGGCTAAGGAGGTGGCTATTATTTCTACCCATGTACAACAAGATGGTTTGAGCATGATGACCAAGAAGGTTCGAGTTGATGACTCCGCAATTCTCGCAATGGGACAGTGAACCAACATGTTCAAATATGAGTGCAAAATCAGCGGCAATGTTTATAAGCTTATCATTGATGGTGGTAGCTACAACAACATCATTTCCAAGAATTTGGTGCATGCTCTACGATTGGCAACATTGTGACATTTAGAACCATATTATGCGCAATGGTTGTACAATATTGGTAAGATGAAAATTACTCACCGTGTCAAAGTTTCTTTTTTAGTGGAAGACTATCACGATAGGGTGGAATGTCACATCATGCCTATGCACGCATGTCACTTGCTGTTAGGGCATCCATGGCAGTATGATCGCAATGCTATGAACCACAGGAGGTCCAACAAGTACTCCTTGATGCATGAGGGCAGACAGTTCACGTTGTGTCTTATGTTGAAGAGTGCGATCCATGTTGAACGCATCGTCATCAAGGAGAAGGCTATGAAAATATCCTAAAACTAAAAACGGTTTCACTTGAAGGGGGAGAGAATGATGCAGCCTAAGTTACTACACCAACTTTGATTACTAGTTCTATTGCACAAATTGAAGCTAGTTCTCAAGGTGGTGTTGATTTGGGTCAAGGAGATAAGGCATTTCCATGAGAAGAGACAAGAGATTGTGAGTTAGGGCTGCGAAGGTTTGTGATTTCTAGCAAGGGAGAAAGTTATCATCGTGTGTGTAACTTGAGAACACCGTGTTCTTACATTATGACAAGGGCATTGCACAAACAATTCGATCATATTAGATTTGGTTTGTGAGATTTTGTGGGTGGAATCATGAAAGATCGGGCTATCTGTGCATCAATTGGCGTTCATCGCTAGTTGATCCGTACCATTGAAAAAAGAATAAAAACCCCTGGCCTTGTATTGGCACCCCAATGGGCGCGTCCAAAACTCACATGCATGCACAACTAAGCTATCATGACTCAAACACATGCAAGGGCTAAAGATTGACTTAGAACACATCTCAAAACGTGTCCTACTTAGACTCCTATGCATGACTCAGCCATGGACTCAAAAGGAAACATCCTATTAGAACCCAATCTTAAAGAAAATGGATCAAAACTGAAAAGGAAATTGACTCATATTCAAAGGGAAGAATCCAACTCGTATGCAAAATTGAGTTTAAAAGGCAACCGAGATAAGGAATGATCCTATTCAGACTTGATTCGAATGGAAATTTCCTAGCTCTAATTTTTGGCTTGTCTCTATTTCATAGTTTCTTGACTTGCATCCTTTTCTAGCTCGATTGCATAAGCTTCCCTCCTTGCACCCAGCTTAACCTCTTTCGGGTTGCCTTATCTTTTTAATGGGTTGGGATGGAGACTTGCAAGTTAAACATGCAACCATCCTAACTTTTCTCATTGAAGCCAAGTGTCCTAGAGTTCGGGTTTGAGAAGTGCGAGTACTGCGGTATGCTCTCTGGTCCTCCAGGTGCAGTGGCTATAAAACCTTTATCCTTAAGTAGCAATATATCAGCTTTGTTCATCTCTTATGGGTCCATCTTGTTTTTGTTAGTTTGCCCCTATTTTGTTTTGATCCTGCCTCTCCCCTTTCATCTGGCCTCTCCCATTTTTTGATTTTGCTGGATGCCAAGGATGATTAAGTGGTGGACGTATACCTTGAAAATTAATCCCCATCCATCTTGGCATCAGGTTTGACAAGTTCTTGAAGTTGCCTGATTTTTGCTTTGTTTGGATTTTCTGAAAGATTTCTTGACACTGCTATAGACAGTCCTATCACAGATGGTTCGGAATCGTCATCACAGACGGTTCCTGAACCATCAGTGTTTATGTGTCAGTGATAATAGGTGGTTATCACAGACGGCTCCCAAGCCATCTGTGATAACTCACATTACAGACGATTTTTATAAAAAAATTGTCTGTGATACTCGAGTATCACAGACGGTTTTTTATAAAAACCGTCTGTGATACTCGACTATCACAGATGGTTTTTTATAAAAACCGTCTATGATACGAGACTATAACAGACGGTTAATAAAAAAGACCGTCTGTGATATACACAATATCACAGACGGTTTTTGTTACTAACCATCTGTGATATGAATAATATCACAAACGGTTCGGAATAAAAATCGTCTGTGATATTGTGTATATCACAGACGGTTAGTAACAAAGGCCGTCTGTGATATCATTCATATCACAGACGGCAGTCTTTGAAACCGTCTGTGATATAATATCACAGACAGTTTTTAACAACGAACCATTTGTGATAGTAATTGCATCAGCCATTTTATTTGCCGTTTTTTTGGCTAGCCTCAGGATATGCTAGCCATGCCCTCTGAAAGCAAGCAAGCAGATTATAAATAAATGATAGATAAGTTAATTGCAACTCAAAGTGAATTACAACAAAATTCGCTACACAGATGAATGTAACAAATGGCCAGCAAGTCACATACATATATAGAATGAAAATCGTTACACAGATCTAACAAATGAATTAAATTGAATGAATTGTTTGATAAAGCACAATTGAATGATTTGTACAATTGAATCCAATGTTTCACCATCTAATTATCACCATTGCCGGGGTGGAACTCTCCAGCCTTGTTTATGACCTCTGCTACTAAGAATTCAGAGAGGTTTCCACGAATTTCGATGAGTTTGTCAAGATCATATGTACTTTCGTCGAAGTCCACCCGCAGTCGCTATGAGCAATGTTAAGTCATTAATTAGCATGTGTGTGTAAATATATATACATATATAATCAGAAAATAATAATTACTAGAAGGACCTGACAAACCTCTGGATCATTGATCTTAGTATCCATGATTTCCTTCATATGGCGGCAAACGTAGAATCCACATACGTTGCCCTGTAGCTGCTGGTGGCACTGCAAAAATAGAATTACATACATAGATATTGTCAATTCTAGAGGCATTATAACAAGTGTGATATAGGATTGTTGTGTTGTAGTGGGTACCGAAAATCGCGTGTTGTGTCGCAGCGTGTCACTGGATTTGTTGTGTCTTCCTTCTAGGGCAACATAAGCAGTAAACGACCTACATGATTCAAAAAAGTTAGCCTCGGCCATTGCAAACGAAGGAAATATTACAATAGAGTTATGTATGGAGGAAATGAGTTTACTTGTCAATTACTTCTTGCACACGACTGAAGTCGTGGTTACTCCTAAGTAGGGAATCAAGGTATATTACCTTGCTCCACTTTGGTAAAATCACAATCAAAATCCAGTGATGCCTAGTCATGTGTGTCGCCATAGTGATTAATTCTAAGTTCATGCTGCATGTAAAATACAAATGAAACATGTGTGGCAACTAGTGAAACACTTACCCTTGGTTGAAGGGTACCATGACGTACTCCTTGTCGCTGTGAGCAATTAGTCCCCTCGTTATGTAACCTTGCACGAAGGATGCATTTTCATTGATAGATTGCTCGGAGACCAAGTGAGGGTCGAGGAAACCCACCGGTTGTCGCGATCGTTGAACTTGTTGGATCATGTATCTATACATAAGGAAAGAGTAATGACATTTATCGGTATAACGTGAATGTAGAACTTCATTGTACAGTACACTTACAGTGTCCAACATCGTAGAAGTGAGACGTCGAGTTTGTCGAGATTGAATAGTAAGAATAAGTATTCGAAAGTCACGACGATGTAGCCCGACTCATGGAGGAAATGCGTCTCCTTATATTTCAGAGTGAATGCACTCTGCCGGTTTGGCTTCAGGTTGGATTTCTCCATGTACCAGGCATGCAATGTATTGCAAACCAAACCAAGCCGGGGTAATTGTGACTCGAGGACCAACGACACTCCTAGAATGAACTTCCATGGCCCGGGACGCGGCTTAATTTTCTTCGCATGAGCCTTGGAGCCTCGCTTATGATATGTTTTCGGTGGCGTCTTGGCGGGAGCTCATGCAACAGGCTTCACTGGATTGGAGGTGGAGGTGTAGCCACCGGAGCCGATGTAACAGGTCCAGGGCGATGTCCCTCTTGGGCCACTGGATGTGGAGATCGTGGCACGGACAAGTCGAGGGCGATGTCCCTCTTGGGCCACTGAATGAATGTGTGGACGGTATCCCCTAATGTCTTAATCTCTTCGTTTGGGGGCTTCTCAAAAGGGACGGTCTTAAAAATATCATTAATCATGTCCACCTAGACCTTTATGAAACTGGTGTCTACTTGTACACCATGCACCAGTGTTCCTGGCAGCAATGGATATGCCATCCCGCGCCCAGCGTCAATGGGAATAGAGCCAACAAGCCTGACTCTGAGGATGCAAGGCATGGGCTCCTACATAACGACACAAGATGAGTTAAGACATCCACCAGAGAGATCTATGTACCATTCTAAAGAGGTACATTACCTGAATGTCATCGATAGGTAAGTGGGCGTCGCTATGTTTAGTAATTGGTGTGGACGCGCAGCTACTGCGACGTTGAGGGGGATTGGGTACCGCAGTAGTAGGGGTGGGTTGCGATTGGTTGCAGACTTGTCTCAGTTCTTCCCTCAATGAATCTATCTCTCCTCGAAGTGAGGCAGTCTGCTCTTGAAGTGAGGCAGATAGTTGTTCCTCAAGTTGAGCACAAAGCTCCTGTTTTATTTGTTCGTTGTGGTACGCCTTGGATCTCTTCCTACTCCTATATGTCTCAGAGTAATCTGGAAATCCGTGCCTCCAAGATATGTAAACCCCCAAGCCTCGTGTGCGACCTGGGTGCTCCTTATTTCCCAAGGCCTGTGATAGTAAATCTCTCTCCCTATATTCTTGAAAGGAGCCACGAGAAGATTCGGTAGTCAATGATTGCTGCAAGAGGCAATTAATCATGTTAGTTTTGAACCCATGAAGTTCAAGAGGTGTTAACAACTATGTAGTTTAACATATTTTACCAGGCGTTGGGACACTTCCTCATCTACAGGGTTTTTGAAAGAGACACCCGAAGATGTGGTTGATGACCTCGCTCTTAACTAGTTTCGAGCGCGCTCGTTTGCGATCCCTGCAAATGGCGGGGAGGCCTCCAATTGGATTGCGACCTCATCCTGCATCCTCCACTGCGGAATTTTACCCGCGTACCCAGCGGTGCTGAGTCTGTGAGGGTGAGTGTTTTGTGACTGGAGAGCCTTGTGCGTCGCACTTTCTTGTTGAAATTCGGTCGTTGTCTTCATCTGCACAAAGGTCTTCCATGTTTCAGGTGACACGAAAGGATACTTTGTGAAAGGCGTGAGATCCTTGGCCATGTGATGCGTCACAAGATTGCTCTTAAAATTCTTCCATGCTTTTCCTATTGCGAGGAGCGCCTGCCGTTGCACAAGTCCCTGTACTTCTGCTGGGATCTCGAACGAATTTGTAATTTCCTCCCATAGCTGATTTTTGTGATCCTTTGTCAAATCTTTCCAGCTTGCTATGGTGATGGGGACCCGTTGCCTTCCAATTATCCCGCAGGTAGTCCGAAATGATGACGCCGCTTTCGTCGGTTGCAGAGGGACCCCACTCGGAGAGACCAACGTGATGGTCATTCGGCCCTTTGGCCTTTTCGATACTCCTCGGCCACGCTTAGTTTTCCCAATCTTGGGAGCGTGAGACCCAGATGACGACGACGAAGACTGTGTGGACGCCATCTCTCTTCTAAGAAAAAACTAACTGCAGTGAGCTATGGGCCTTCCAAATAGACTTTGTAGCTAATAAGTGTAGCATATATCATGAAGTTCTAAAGGTCATGAAACAAAGTTCTATGAAGCAAATGACACAAACCAGTGTATCAAGTTCATTGAACCGGATACACTGGAGTGTGTCACTTGCTTCATGCCCTTTCAAGGTCTATGTGGCATATATTAAAATTTTTTGGACGACTGTGTGGACGCAGTGAGGTATGGGCCTAAACAAAGTTCTATGAAGTAAATGACACAAACCAGTGTATCAAGTTCATTGAACCGGATACACTGGAGTGTGTCACTTGCTTCATGCCCTTTGACAAAATTCTAAAGATTGACTAACTGCAACGAGCTATGGGCCTTCCAAATAGACCTTGTAGCTAACAAGTGCAGCATATATTATTGCTACAAGTTCTATGAAGTTACTGCAGTGAGCTAAACAAAGTTCTATGAAGCAAATAACACAAACCAGTGTATCAAGTTCATTGAACCGAATACACTGGAGTGTGTTACTTGCTTCATGCCCTTTGAAGGTCTATGTGGCATATACTAAAAATTTTTGGACGACTGTGTGGACGCAGTGGGGTATGGGCCTAAACAAAGTTCTATGAAGAAAATGACAGAAACCAGTGTATCAAGTTCATCGAACAGGATAAACTTGAGTGTCACTTCCTTCATGATCTTTGACAAAGTTCTAAAGATTGACTAAAACAATTTAGCAAGCTAACATGTGAAGCATATATCATAAAGTACGAATAAAGTATATATCATAAAGCTAACATGTGAAGCATATATCATAAAACTAACATGTGAAGCATATATCATAAAGCTAACATGTGAAGCATATATCATAAAGCTAACATGTGAAGCATATATCATAAAGCTAACATGTGAAGAATATATCATAAAGCTAACATGTGAAGCATATATCATAAAATACATGTGAAGCATATATGTCAAGCATATATCATAAAGCTAGCATGTCAAGCATATATCATAAGTACTTCTTGGGAGGGAGCGGCGTCGGGAGGGAGCGGCGTCAGAGCGGCGCCGGGAGGCAGCGACATCGGGAGGGACCGGCGGTGGGAGCGAGGGGCGTTGGGAGGGACCGGTAGCGGAGTCGGGAGGGAACGGCGGCGGGAGGGAGCAAAACCTAGCTAGCAGGGGCGCTGGAGACTAGAGAGTGAGTGAGTGCGGACTCTACAGACCTATCTGCCGGTATTTATAGGGAAACTATCACAAACGGTTCCTTAAATGAACCGTCTGTGATAGTTATATCACAGACGGTTCTATAAATATAACCATCTATGATATGCATATTATCACAGACGGTTCTATAAATATAACCGTCTGTGATATGCACATTATCACAGACGGTTCTATAAAAATAATCGTCTGCGATATGCATATTATCATAGACGGTTGCTTCCTATAAACTGCCTGTGATAGTTCACTACACCTAGTTCTTAGCTTCCTGTGTCATTTTACAATTACAATGGAACATAGTTACATTTATGAAAAACGCAAGCATAACCATAAATATAACTATTTCTTAGTTCCTGAGTCATTTTACAATTACAATGGAATATAGTTACATTTATGAAAAACGCAAGCATAACCATAAATATAACTATTTCATAGTTACATTTATTACACTTGGCTATTTCATTTTAAATAAAGCCCTTCACGATGATTGACACGCATATAGCTTGCTTCATCGCCTTGTTCTTCCTCGGGCCTGATGCCGTCTCTGAATGGAGGCAAATCATCAAATTGATTGTACTCTTCCTCATCCACAACATTCTCAACTCCGACAATCCTTCTTTTTCCCTGAAGAACTACATGGCGCTTCTTATTTGCCAGGTCGGTTACATAAAATACTTGAACAACTTGCCTCACGAATACGAATAGTTCGTCTTTGTATCCTACACATTTGAGGTCCACGGTAGTGATGCCGTACTTGTTGACCTTTACACCCCGTGGGAGTTGGACCCAACGGCACCAAAATAGAGCAATCTTGAAAATTACGTAGTCAAGCTCCCAAATCTCCTCTACAAGCCCGTAAAACGAGCTTGGGCCAGCGGTACTGACGTGTGCATCATAGGCATCTATGCGGACACCTGAATTCTACACTGTGCTCTTTCTATCCTGATCTGTTGTATAAAATATGTAGCCATTAATGTCGTACCCTTGCCATGTCACAATTGTAAATTTTGGCCCTTTTGCCAATCATTGTAGTGTTTCACTTGACGACCTCCTAGTCAATTGCGCCTTCAACCATTCGTTGAACTGACAGTTGTGTTGTCTCGTGATCCAAACTTCTGACTGGCCTGCATTCTCTTGACGTAGCATGTCCTTGTGCTCTTCAATATATGGGGGTCACTTCAGTCATGTGTTGTAAAACCATGAAATGGGCTTGAGCATACGTATTTTGATCTGGAGTTATTGCTTTCCTTCCGATAGTCCCGATACCCTCTAGCCTCCCCTCGTGACGAGATAGAGGTACACCTATCAGCTCGACCTAAGCCATGTAGCCGATGCAGAATTCAATGACCTCTTCTGTTGTATAACCTTCGATGATGCTGCCCTCCGGTCGAGATCGATTGCGTACATAGGACTTGAGAATTCCCATGTACCTCTCGAAAGGGTACATATGACGTAGAAATACAGGGCCGCATATTTTTATCTCTTTCACAAGGTGGACAATAAGATGGACCATGATATCAAAAACTGATGGAGGGAAATACATCTCTAGATGACATAGAGTTGTCACCACCTCGGTTTGCAGAGCATCTAGTCCATCGGGATCAATGACCTTCTGAGCAATTGTGTTGAAGAAATAACATAGCCTTATGATTATCACTCGAACCTTGTTCGGCAAAATACTTCTAATTGCAACAGGTAGCATTTGTGTCATTAGCACATGACAGTCGTGAGACTTCATACCAATGTAAGGACTGGCACAGTCCAGTTCTCTCGGACTTAGACAGAGTGTAGCAAGCTGAGGGAAGGTATGTCCGGCCTTTATTGGTCTCTATCGGTGCTAACTCAGTCCTGATGTTCATAGCGACCAAATCACGCCTTGCGTTAACACCATCCTTTGTTTTATCAGGAATGTTCAGTAAGAGACCAATCAAACTGTTAAATACATTCTTCTCTACGTGCATGACATCGATGCAATTGCGAACTTCTAAGTGCTCCCAATAAGGCAAGTCCCAAAATATTGACCTCTTTTTCCACATGTTCTTCCTCAATTTACGTCCCTTTCCAAGCACAACATTTATATCCTTGACCATATCATACACGTTTTTCCCGCTAAAAGGTCTTGGTACTGAGTCATCCTCTTTTTTTCCGTCAAATTGTTTTTTCATCTTGCGGTATGGGTGATACTTTGAAAGGAACCTACGGTGACGCATGTACACAGTTTTGCGCAAGTTGTTCAACCACATACTCTCGGTATAATCTAAGCAGTGTGGACACACTTTGGCTCCTTTTGTACTCAACCCTGACAGGTTACCAAGGGCAGGAAAATCATTAATGGTGCAGAACAACATGGCGCGTAGAGTAAAGTTCTCTCGTTTGTCTGCATCCCATACATGTACCCCTTCGTTTCACGAATTTTTGGTACGGATAATCCGTTTTTTATTCGAAAATACATAAATATACCCGCGAGAAATTTTTTTACAAAAATAGTCTCCAGTCGCCCACCCATTGGGCGACTTCGTCCTTTCGCCCAACCGGGAGGCGACATTTAGGGAATATGTGAACCGTTGGGTGACTCATGCAGTCGCTGTACGGTTGAGCGACTGCAATTGCAGTCGCCGAACGGTAGGGCGATAGGGGTGGATATCCGAATATTCGACCGACTGCCGCCCACTACCACCTACCACTTTTCCCTCATTCTCGCTCATTCTGCACAGAGAGCCAGAGAGAAGAAGAAGAGAGGAGGAAGGGGAAGAAAAGAAGAGGAGAAGAGAGGGAGGAGGGGAAGAAAAGGAGGGGAGGGGAGAAGAGAAGGAGAGGAGGACAGGGTTGAAGGAGGAGGCGAGGGAGGAAGAAGGAGTCCAAGCTATTCCATCGATTTGGATCCAGGTATATTTGTTAATTAGGTTGTATTTACACTATTATTTAGATGAAATATTGGTGTTAGTAAAAATTGTAGATGTAGTATACATTTTGTAGTATGGAACATTTTGTAGTATAGAAATTTTACAACCATTTTTAGTATAGAAAGTTTAGTTTAGTGTTGAACGATGTTATTTGACATGTCGTAAATTTCAATCATACATGTAGGCCTACATCATTAATGGCCAGTACTACATTGAGAGTGTATTATGGTGCTGGAATGATTCGTGAAGGTCCGAATGGTGTGGATTTGAGCGATTTTCCGCAAGTCACTCTCGTACTTCCGGATGACGAGAATGCTCGAATGACAGATGTGCAGCATTGGCTGACCCAGAGTTTTTCATTGGACCTCGAGGTGTGCAGCGTCGTTGTGCAAGGGCTTTGGAGCTGGTCTCCCACTGACATCAGATGGGAGTTGAAGACATTGGTGCGCTCTGCTTTGTGGAAGGGCTTTGTGCAAGGGTGCCGGCGCCGTGGATACGAGTGTGTCCTACTTGTGCAACCGTGCTCACTACAAGCAGTTGCGCAAGCTCGTGCGTCCGCTTATGCTTCGGGAGGTGCTAGCAGCTCGGCCGGGCCGCACGTTGGTGGAGCTGATGAAGTTGCTCGTGATGAAGGTAATGCGGTACATGGAGGAGAGTTACGGCCGTCAAGCTATAGAGAGGGAACTGGGCAAGCCGATGCGGTACATGGAGGAGAGTTACAGCTGTCAAGCTATAGAGACGGGCTGGGCAAGGCGATGAAGGAGAGCATAATGAGTATATCGTGCAGCAGATGGAATCTGATGACCAGAGGGCATGGGATGAAGAGCAAGCTGTAGAGGACGACGAGGAGGACAGTTCCGATGATGAAGAAGTTCCTATCCCCCAGGAATGGAACCAGTGTAATGCGGAGGGTGTTTCCGCACTTGATGAGCATGAATCACCATGGGAGTATCATGAGACAGAGGTTCGGGTGCATGCTATGTTTGCTGACAAGGAAGCGTTGCAGGATACCATCAAGCTTTGGGCCCTTTCAATGCAACGGACATTTCGCGTCGTCAAATCAAGTCAGGAGCAGTACACTGTGAAGTGCGAGCAGGCTGGTTGTCCTTGGAGGGTGCACGCACGTAGACCCAAGTATGACACTCACTGGATTGTGTCCAAGGTGGAGCGACACTCCGCATTCGAACCTTTGTCTTGGCGAGGCATCGTAACTCGACGTCGGATTTATAGCCAATTTGATGTATGGGGAGATAGTGGAGAAGAAAGATGTTGCGGCAACACATATTGTGGTAGCTATTGAGAATAAATTCAAGTATAAGATTAGCTACGCGAAGGCGTGGCGTGCCAAGCAAAAGGCGTTGGAAAAGCGTTTTGGCACTTTCAAGGCGGTGTACGACAACCTTCCTCGTATGCTTAAGGTGTTGCAACAAAGGAACCCGGGCACGTACATCGCCGTGCACGAGAAGCCGTCCATAAGTCCACGGGGATTTGTAGTGTTGCAGAGAGCATTGTTTGCATTTGGTGCTAGCATTGAAGCATTCAAGCACATGCTGCCAGTGATCTCTGTAGATGGGACCTTCTTGACAGGCAAATACAAAGGGCAGCTCCTGACGGCCATAGGCGTAGACGGTAACAATCAAATATTGCCGCTGGCTATTGCATTTGTGGAGAGTGAGAATTATGAGAGCTGGCTGTGGTTTCTCAGACATGTGAAGGATGGAGTTGTAGGCACCCGTCCTGGTGTGTGCGTAATCCATGATCGTCACGCCGGTATTATAAAGGCGATACGAAAACTTCAAGAAGACCCTGAGGAGAGCGTGCCTTGGCCGGACATGAGATACCGGTGGTGCAGTCGTCACTTAGGGGCAAACTGTTTCAAGCAATTCCCGAAACAATCTTTGATGAAGCTATTCAAGAGGCTGGCTAGGCAGAACCAGCAGAGAAAATTTGTTGGATGAGCACACCAGGAAGAACGTCGACGAGAGGAGCAAGGGGCCGGTCACTCCTGGGGCGGCACAACCGCAATGCTTGCCAGCAATCGATGAGTCTAACCCAAGTGGTCCAAGAAGGAGGAGCGCGCGAAATATCAAGTGCTTCGCGGTGGATCGAGGGGAACCATTGGAGAAGTGGTCACTGTTGCACGACACGGATGGCGCAAGGTACGGAATAATGACAACTAACCTTGCCGAGGTGTACAATTGGGTTCTCAGGGGTCTCCGTTCTCAGCCCCTTATCGCCATCGTGGAAGGTGTTCTTCACAGCACAATCCGCTACTTCAGGGAGAGGCACGCGAGTGCTGCACTTCATGCGGCCAATCCCGGAGTCCTGTATTCGTCAAAAATTACCGCGTACATGGAGACGAAGGTACAAAAGGGTCAATTGCACACAGTGCATGTCATGGGCAACAGGGAGCATCGTTACGAGGTGATACTCCGTGACAGAGCCGGATTTGGGACATCTCGTTCACTTATTACTCACGAGGTATGCCTTGGAGATCATGCAAACGAACCTAGCTGCACATGCAACAAGCTTAAGTTGTTACACAGGCCATGCTCTCATGTCCTCGCTGCATGCGGAACCGTGGGCATGGATCCTTTCAACTTCATGTCCGAGTACTTTTTCAAGGAGAGAATACTGCAAGCTTGGTGTGGGGAGCTCCGGGGGTTCAGGGCGGTGGGAAACTTCGCCACTTTGGACATTTCAGCGAGGACCTCGGTTCCGGATATTAACATGCTGAAGGGTGGGAAGGGTCGGCGACAGAGCCGACGTATTAGAAATGACATGGACGAATCACAAGCTGGAACATCTGGTGCACGTTGTGGGCGATGCGGTCAGGAGGGGCACACAGCTAGACGATGCAATGCATGTCCGGATCAGTAGTTGGTATTGTAATCCATGCTAAATTTCATGTACCATTTGTAAACCTTGTATGTTACATCCCTTTTATGTAATGCACTTATTTCGTGGAACGTACTGTTTCCCTTTAAAGTATTGTAATTTTTTTCTGGCTTGTGATAACAACTCCACGTAGATAACAACCAATCCATCACATGGTTAACAACGTTGCACATTACATCGTTATGGAAAGAGGCCACAGAATATGAAGGTCCCAGAAAATGAAGGCATCACACACTTACAACACGAAACAACACATACATTGCACATACCGAATTGATGGAAAGTAGTACACCCAACACATCAACACAACAGTCCTACCACCACAACATCAACACATCAACAAATACATGAACTAAAATACGACACAACCATAACCCTCGTGACCTACATGCCAAACGAGCCTCGTGGCACCCACATGGAGAATTGCTGAGGGGGCCGCCTCGGACGTGGCTGGCCGTCGTGGTAGTGGCATGCACATATGCAGCTCGGGTTCACGCAGCAACATGTGGGATCATAAGAGCTTCCTATATTCATGACCTCCTCGTTGCCCCTCTCGCGTTGCATCTGTTCGCGGAGGTCGTTGTTCTCCTCAGTGAGACTCTCCATTCGGTACTCCAAGTCCCATATTCGAGTCCATAATGTATCCACATAACGATCAACATACCGTTCATGAGGAGGGTCGATCCAGCGGAAGAAGTCGCATTTTGCCATCTGGGAAAAAAAGGACGGTAAACTTCGAGGGTCCATAAGCAATAAAAAATGTAATATTACTAATTTGTACCCCGGAGCATGAGCATCGGAAGAAATGTCGCCCGCCATCGTTCGGGGAATCCAAAATCTGCACGACCGCGTGCTCATTGTGTCTGCATTTCGGCCACGCAGGTTGAGCACGCCGGCTTGGTATCAATCGGTACTGTGGACCGAACATATCCCTCCTTTCTAAGGGAATGTCTTCCTTCGGTGACCCAAATCCCACTGGCCCCTCGGCTTCCGACATGGTATGTTCGATTTACAATGTCATGGGACCCCAACCGTGCTACTTATAGCAAAACGGGGCAGCTTCATGCAGTGACAAAAGGGGCCAGCTTTGCACTGAGCTGTGACAATAGATGCCAGCTTTGCTCAGTGACGTAAAAAAGGGCAGCTTTGCTCAGTGAGATGTCAATACAGTGCAGCTTTACTCAGGGACATGACAACACGGCCCAGCTTTGCTCAGTGACATGACAATAGAGGTAAGCGTTTGCTCAGTGACATGACAAAAGAGGGCAGCTTTGCTCAGTGAGATGTCAATAGAGTGCAGCTTTTGCTCAGTGACATGACAAAACGGGGCAGCTTTGCTCAGTGATATGACAAAATATGCCAGCTTTTCGCAGTGAGATGATAAAATATGCCAGCTTTCCATCTGGAAAAGCCTTCATAGGGACTGTTTCCTGCAAATGACTGCACAAGGCTACGTTGTACCACATACATTGCATGGTCCAAGCTATGAATTTATTACGAGACTACAGGCTCTGAAAAGCCTTCATAGGGACATTTATTGCTACACTGGAATCCTGAACAGATTCACATGTCCTCCTCTCCATGGACTATGCCCACTGCACCAGATAACCTGCCTACATAAAGGCCTCCCTCCTATGTCTTCTATACCACATCTCCTCCTCAAGGCATCACAATACTACTACTACACAACAATGTCTTCCTGGAGGTCTGACCCATTTGGAGTGCCGGAGTGGCATGAGCGCCCGAAGTGCCATTGCGGCTTTAGGACGATGTTGGGAGTATGGACGGATCGAGTACAACGAGCCAAATACGGCCGTAGGTTCTTCAAGTGTCCAGACCTGAATGACGACTTCGTGGTAACGACCACAACTAAATCATTTGTTTCTCGTTATCATTTTTCAACTTCATCCATGACACCTACCACGCCACACATAGGCTTGCACGTTCATCGAATGGGTGGATCGGGTGTCGTCGGCATGGCCAGATAACCGTGCAGTGGAGGTGGAAAATAAAGGACAATACTTTGTCAAGATGACTCAGGCTCGCGAGGTGGAGCGACAGATGCGGCTTGAGCAAGAGCGCCGCGTGAGGGTGGACCAAATCCATCTGAAGGGCAAGGAGGATGAGCTGCAAAGGAGGCGGGAGCAGTTAAGTCTGCGTGAAGCAGCCATCAAGCGTCAGGAGGAGGAGCTTCAAGCTCGTGAGGCTGCTCTGAAGACCAAGAGTGACAGGAAGAAGGATGCAGCGGAGCCATCTTCAGGGCGCGACAAAAAGGGGAAACAACCACGCTACACCCAGTAGGCAAAATGTATTAGACCCAGCAAGTTATATTCCCTAATGCATGTTAGGACTAGTGGTGGAGTTCTGAACATTAGAAGTACAGAGTTCCACACATGCCACATGCCTACTATGTCCAAATATCAGTAACCTTCGAAATATCACTCACCACTTTATGTATCGACCGTTCTACGGTCAATCGTTCCTAAAAAAATTTACCAAATTTTTTTATGCATCTACACCTTACAATGAACATAAACTTTTATTACAACTTTATCTGATTTTTACCCAGTTTATAACTACAAAATTGCCAAAACTTAAAACAATCACGGAGATTGCAAACCCTAAAAACAGCCCAAACCATAAAATTCACTTACTACTATATACATCGATATTTCTACGCTCAATCCTTCGGCAAAAAAATTTAGCATTCTTTTTTGCATGTCCAACTGCAATGAACATAAACTTTTATTACGACTTCATCAGATTTTTTTGCATATCCAACTTGCAATGAACATAAATTTTTTATGCATCTACAACATATATTCAACATAAACTTGTTTTACAATTTTATCAGATTTTTAATATTAACAGAAAATATTAACATACCAGTTCTCTTCGTAGACTAATTCTTAGTAACATAAAAATATCACTTACCAATGTATATATCAAACGTTCTACAGTCAATTGTTCTTAAAAAAATTTCTCAAAATTTTTAATGCACGTACAACATACAATAAACACAAACTTTTATTACAACTACACCATATTTTTTTCCAGTTTAAAACTACAAAATTGACAAAACTCTAAAAAATCACGTGGACTGAGTAAAGTCGCCCCTCCATTGGGCGACTGCGCTTATAAGTCGCCCATCCATTGGGCGACTGCCATGCAGTCGCCTAATAGGAAAGCGACTACTTCCAGTCGCTCGAACAACCACGACATCTCATGTGTCGCCTACCGGTTGGGCGATAGGCAGAAGTCGCCCAATGGGTGGGCGACTGGAGACTATTTTTGTAAAAAAATTTCTCGCGGGTATATTTATGTATTTTCGAATAAAAAACGGATTATCCGTACCAAAAATTCTTCGTTTCACAATATTGCAAGATCTTCCACCAATGGTGCTAGGAACACATCAATATCGTTGCCAGGTTGCTTCGGCCCTTGGATAAGTAGTGACATCAAAATATACTTCCACTTCATACACAGCCAAGGAGGAAGGTTGTACATGCACAGAGTCATGGGCCAGGTGCTATGTCGGCTGCTCATGTTACCAAAAGGATTCATTCCATCTGTACTCAACCCAAACCTTATATTTCTCGGTTCCGCACTGAAATCTACAAACATCCTATTGATGTTCCTCCACTGGGCAGAATCATCAACATGTCTTATCATTCCATCTTTCTTACGCTGCTCCTAGTGCCAACGCATCAATCTTGCATCCTTGCGGTTTGCAAATAAACGCTTCAAACGGGGGATTATAGGAAGATACCACAACACCTTAGCAGGAGGTGCTTGCTTCACCTCGATGCCCTTCCCATTATTAGAGTCATTTTTACGCTTGTATCGAGATGCTTTGCGCACCGGACAAACATGTAAGCTAGCATACTCTTTACGGCACAGGATACAATCAGTCGGACATGCATGTATTCTTTCTACTTCCATTCCTAATGAACAAAGAATCTTCTTGGCTTGGTAGGTGGTTCTCGGCAACACATTTCCATTTGGAAGCATGTCCGCTAGGAGACCTAACAATGCCATGAAACTCTTGTTGGACCAACCATTGCTTGCCTTCAATTTCAGCAGTTCTAGCCGGCCTTCAATTACAAAAACATGCATGCATATAAGTTATTAAAAGTAATTGAGTACTAACCTCTGATCAGATCACTAAGAAGACGGCGATATGTTTTCACCCCGAACTCCCTAAAGCCGGCCGCCTTGCTCCACCGATGCAGCGCAATGAAGACAGATCTGTGTCGACATCGAGCAAGAACGCCCAGTAATTAATAGTGCAGAATATCACAGACGGTTCCAACCACAAATGGTCTGTGAAACCAATATATCACAGACGATTCGTGTTAATAACCGTCTATGAATTATCACAGACGGTTATTAATACGAACCGTCTGTGATATCCACAATATCACAGATGGTTTGTTATACCAACCGTCTGTGATTTGTGCGTATCATAGATGGTTCGTATATACAACCGTCTGTGATAGTCCTATATTATCACAGATGGTTATTAACACTAACTGTCTGTGATGTCCATAATATCACATACGGTTTGTAATACCAACTGTCTGTGATTGGTGCGTATCACAGACGGTTTGTATATAGAACCGTCTGTGATAGTCCTTCACAGACGGTTTATTCCACAAACCGTCTGTGATAGTTCACTAAATAAATTAAATTTTTTTCCATTTTTTGTCTAGCCTCAAGAAATTAAATAATGTTACTCATGGCCTTTGAAAACAAGCAAATACAGACGCAAGCACAACAACACATTCAAATCTATGACAGCTAACGAACCCTTCGTGGCACGATGGTCAAACTGAACAAGACACACTTATGACAAAAGTGTGTTGCGCAGTATGCCGCCGTGCCACAATGGAGGCGCTAGCTCACGGCAGTAGTCGGCGTTGTAGAGGAACAAGCAAATACAGAGGCAAGAACAACAACACATTCAGATCTATTACAGGATAACAAGCTAACGAACCCTTCATGGCACGACGTTGAGGCTGAACAAGACACACTTACGACACTTACAGCAAGAGTGTGTTGTCCAGCCTCCCACCGTGCCGCGACGGAGGCGCTAGCTCACAGCGGAGGGGAGATGCATGCATGAAGCTAGCTAGTGGATGAACTCACGCGTGACTAGTACCGCTGTAAAGGTAGATGGGGAGTTATTAATAAGGGCCGAGCAGTGGGAGGAACTAGCGCCTGCCATTCGATGTGGAGAGAATGGACGGGTGAGATCGAAATCCTGGGTATACGCCAATTATTGGTGACATGTGATTATCACAGACGGTTATTAACACGAACCGTTTGTGATGTCCATAATATCACAAATGGTTCGTAATACCAATCGTCTGTGATTGTTGCGTATCACATACGGTTCGTACATAGAACCGTCTGTCATAGAGCTTCACAGACGGTTTATACCAAAGACTGTCTGTGATAGTTCACTCTATACCTCAAATTTTTTTCTGTTTTTTGGCTAGCCTCAAGAAATTAAATAATGTCCCATGGTCTTTGAAAACAAGCAAATACAGACGCAAGCACAACAACACATTCAGATCTATTACAGCTAACGAGCCCTTCGTGGCACGACATTGAAGCTAGACAAGACACCCTTACGACACTTATGGTAGAAGTGTGTTGTCTAGCTTCTCGTCGTGCCACAACGGAGGCGCTAACTCACAGCAGTAGTCGGCGTTGTGGAGGAACAAGCAAATAGAGAGGCAAGCACAACACATTCAGATCTATTACAGGATAATAAGCTAACGAACCCTTCATGATACGACGGTGAGTCTGAACAAGACACACTTACGACACTTACAGCAAGAGTGTGTTGTCCAGCCTCCCGCCGTTCCGCGACGGAGGCGTTAGCTCACAGTGGAGGGGAGATGCATGAAGGAAGCTAGCTAGTGGATGAACTCACGCCGAGCCGTGGGAGGAACTGGTGCCTGCCATTCGATGTGGAGAGAATGGACGGGTGAG
The DNA here is from genome assembly GCA_036346575.1 of Dendrocalamus sinicus. Lineage (NCBI taxonomy): Eukaryota > Viridiplantae > Streptophyta > Magnoliopsida > Poales > Poaceae > Dendrocalamus > Dendrocalamus sinicus. The sequence continues at coordinate 32,343,266 of CM070648.1, read as the reverse complement.
ATCAAATCCTAGGTACACGCCAATTATCGGTGACATGTGATTATCATAGATGGTTATTAACACGAACCGTCTGTGATGTCCATAATATCACAGACGGTTCGTAATACCAACCATCTGTGATTGGTGCGTATCACAGACGGTTCATAATACCAACCATCTGTGATTGTTGCGTATCACAAACGGTTCGCATATAGAACCGTCTGTGATAGATCAGAGATGGTTTGAAATATGAATTATCTGTGATATTAATATCAGAGACGGTTTGGAATGCGAACCGTCCCTGTTAATGCTTAAATATGCGCGCCCTAATCCTGCTCTTCTACACATTGTACATCCTCTCCTCATCATCTTCGTCACCACATTTCTCAATAATGACATCTAAAATTCTTTTGATCTCCTTCCTCTCATCTATCCATGATGAGTTGTTCGGACGCAACCTTACACAGGCGTCCAATAATTTACGTCTGGAGCAGCTCCTCCACTCACGCCCTGCTCTCCTTCCTCGACTCGCTTCCATCCGTCAACTGGACCTCATCATCCGCCGTCGACGGAGGTGTCTCGTTGCCGCTCAGGAAAGGGAAACCGCCCTCAGCCTCGTTCTTCTCTACAATGTGCGCAAAACGGAGGAAGATCTTGTGGCAGTGCAGACACACATGGATAACCTTGCTGATCAAGCAGAATCGGCCGATTCTGAGGAAGCATATCATGGCAACCAGTTTGAGATTATGGAACATGCTAATGATTTGTCCAGGCTTGAGGAGGAAGTGGACAATCTTGACGGCATTCGAGAACACAGTGGCTGATCCTCCAACTCCAGAAGTCAACGAAGAAGCATATGAAGCCCAGAAGATTAAAATATGGGAATCCCTTTTTTGCACTTTTGTAATAAAATTGCCTTGAATTTGATTCTCGTCTCAGTATAGCTTCTGTAGTTTATACGACAATAGTCTGTTAGGTTTACCACAGACGATTCGTATTAAGAACCATCTGTGATATTTTCACAGACGGTTATTAACACGAACCGTCTGTGTTGTCCAGATTATCACAGACGGTTCATATTAAGAACCGTCTGTGAAAGTTTACAGACGGTTCTTAATACGAACCGTCTGTGATATCTTAATTATCACAGATGGTTCATGTTAATAACCGTCTATGAAAATATCACAGATGGTTGCGGTATAAACCGTGCGTGGCGGTTTAATCACGATTTGGTTACGTATGAAGCGTGCGTGATGTAGCTTATCGATATAGCCGCTTTTGTAGTAGTGTGATCTAGTTGTGTTTTTCCTTGATTCCTTGGGTGTTATTGTGTTGGGACTCAAATATGCAAATATGGAGCTCTCTGTGTATACTACACTAGTCCAGGATCATGCTAGCGTACACAGTGGAACACAGATGAAATATCAACCACACACACGGTTAAGAAAAAGAAAGACTCAAATATTAAGTATTTATTAGAGTTGTGACTTTATGGTCAACTCACACTTTAAGAGCCAGAAAGGCTAAAAAAAATAGCAACAGAAAACACAACGAAGATGAAGTGGCCATTCGACATGCCCACACGCAATTTACCGGGTAGCAAAGTCCTAATCCGAGAATTCGACGAAGTATCCACCTTCACACACCTCTGACTGGTTTGGTTTTTCCTTTTCTTCAACTGAGCAAGTATGGATATAGTCGTGAGTACATAGAGTACTTAGCAAGTCGTTTGTAACTAAGATGCAATATAGTATGCAAGGCTTACCAAATAATGGTTGAGTGGTTATTTTGCATAAAGCAACAATTTAAAGTAAATACAATAAATAGATTGAAAGTGAACTTTAAAAATAATTAATTAGTAATAACAAAAGGAATTGAGAGTAACCACTAGTGATTTGACCATTCACCCAATGGACCACCCGTGAACTAACCATCCATGTAATGAACCACCAGTAACTAACCATTCACTTCCCAAACTTAACTTAACTAGATTTTTATGAAAACTTCACCCCTCATGTGAAATCACTGAGCATTGTCCATGACTGGGGACACGGCTGTTCGAATAGTTTTACACTATGCAGAGGTTGCACAACTTTATCCACAAGACATGATAATCTCATATTGCCACATGATTAACACACTTCCTCTAGTGTGCAATAGAGAGTTCATGACAAAACCTTTACAATACTCAATCTCAACCCAGTTCCGCCCGCTAATATTGCACCATAAAATAGGTTAACTACCTAGTCAATAATAGCCTCCTCTTATGCCAATGCGAATCCATGGCTGCGACCAAACCACATTCATCTCAATGACGGAACTGAAATTAAAATATCACAAATTAATTAGCCAGTTCCATCCCATACTGGACATGTGGTTGTACGATATAGCTCAGATTAATGGTGCACCAAGTCCATAGACATTACCCAGGTGAAACATCCACATCCCAAAAGTACTAACCACAGTTTCCCCTTTACTGTATGATCATTCACCCAAGTGAAAACCATTTTGTATAACCAACACCTATGGCATTACTCATGTCATAGCACTCAAATTTTATAACTGTGGCTAACTGCCATGATTCAATATCTTATTAAGTCAAAATTAATTAATTAATCCACATGTGATAATGAGCCCAATGTACTATAAGCATGGCTAAGCAGATTAGACGTACAACCCATGTGACAAATAGTGTTGCATCACTACATAACCACCCATCTTTTAGTGATAATGGAATCATGGCATTCAAATTATCAAATGAGGGATTAATTAAATTGGACAATAACTACCAGATACAAAGGTTTATACTAAAATAGCATTGCATGATAATTTAAAATAAAATAATAAATAATAGATTTAAAACTAAGTTCAACATGATCAAAGAACATGACCTGCCTTAGCCTTACTCAATTAACAACTCTTGAACTTCTACTCCTTTGAAGACGTTATCTAACGCAAGAGAAAGCGAATGGAACACAAATAAAATTCCAAATGAACTCCAAAAACTTCAAAACTAAAACCAAAAGGTAGAGCTCAATTTTAGATAAATTTAGGAAAAAGGATCAGGTCAATCGGGGCTAGGACGAAGAAAAACGAGCTCTTGGAAAATTAAACCTAAAGAAAATACTAGAAATTAAAAAATTAAACCCAGTGTATGGAACAGTGCACCGTACATGGCTTAGATGACATGGCGGCTAACTCGACATTAGGGCTATTGTGGCTGCTAAGGTGGCATGACCCATAGACGGACACATCATGCTAGGGTTGGGGTGGCTGCTAGTGTGGATGGCTGACTCGGCTAGGGCTAACGTCATCCAGATGATGTCATCTGCTGTGGAGTGCAAAACGATGCTAAGATCCAACGACTTCTAGAGGACCACATGGATGAATACCGACTATTGGATTAAAGTGTCGATGCGGATCTGATCGGATGGTCATGGGGTGAATCGTACGGTTGGGTTGCTGACACGTGGCACAAGACAATTGGTTACTGGGGATGAAGCGTCAGCAGTGGCCAAACGGTGGTTTACATGAACCGAGGTGGCATGACGATGCGATACAATGCAGACTGGCTAACGACAAGGTGGAACGACGGATGAGGCGAGGTGCTTACCGACAGAGATGACGGCATGATAGTGCGGCTACGGAGGCTTTCCGGTGAGAGGTCGATAGCGACAAAGGCCATGGTGGATGAAATGGAGGACGACAGAGGTGGCTGTAGAGATGACAGCGCAAGAGCGAGCGACTTAGGAGGGCTTAAAACACGAGGGGGTGACGCTATTTAAAGCATGGACGCTAAGAGTCTGAGGCGATCACGGGTGCAGAGTCTAAGACAAGTGCAGCACGGACGACAAGGAGTCCAGCGTGGATATAGCGGCAGTGGCGAGTGTTGGATCGAAAACGGCAATAGAGGGGGGGTGAATGTTGCTATTTCAAAACAACCCCCAAAAAGTACTCAAATAAAATGTTCTTCTCCGATTGCAACAATTGCTATGAAGAAAGAGAGTTAGGCACACTGGAGACTCATGAACACAGAAGGAGAAAACAGAGCAACACCTGCTAGAACAAAACACTAAGAAAACTTATCGAACATCAAGCATCAGCTGCCAAAACCACCTGGCCAGTCTGACCGGTGTGCAACGGCCGGTCTGACCGCCTGCACACCGCCGGTCTGACCGCCGTGTGTGGGCCGGTCTGACCGGCCGAGTCCGGTCTGACCACCTTCTTCGTTCCGGTCTGACCGCTCCTCGATTCCAGACACCAGTAAGGGCTAAAATTTAGACAACAACCTGAGGACTTCGTACAACTGAGAAATTGGAGACATTCGTCTGGATTTCTCTGCTCAGAACAGCAAGGACACAACAAAAATAGCAAGGGGAACCTAGGAAACCAAAAGACTTCAACTAGAGATCAAGAAATCAAGAAATGAGACAAAAACTGAAAAAGATACAGAGTGCAGCACAAAATCTCAAATTCCCATCTAAACTTTGATCCTTTGGCCATGAAATCAAGAAAGTAAGTGAGGAATAGCCTGAGGACTTAGAAGCTCAAACCAGGTCACAAACTTTTGAAGGAAGAACAAATGCATCATCAAACCCTAGAAATGGTAAACAGACAACGAACAGGGCACATGTTGAAAAGAAACTTGATTCTTTCGATTCAATCATTTTGTTCTTGGAACTAGCTGACTAAGGGGTCTAGAAATACAATTCCATCATAGAGTAATCCATTTTGCTATTCCTCAGCAAGAATCCACACAAAAATAAAAATCTGAGAAATCAAGCAGAGAGAACATCGAGAGATAAAAACCAACAGAGATGCAAGAACTCAAATGACTTCTTGAAAGGATTCATTCCCAGAGAACCAAGTATTACATAGGAGTTCCCATACGCGATTGATACAAGAGGAATGATTGCATGATTCTCTCAAGAACTCATGCACACACCCTGAGCACTTCCTCTCCTCACAAAAACACACGTGCAGAGAGGAGACAACCTCCTGCACCTCTCACCAAACCTCAACAACTAAAGGCAAAGACTAAAGCCATCAACCCCAAGCCATTTTCCCTTTCTCAAGCCTTTTGACTAAAAGCAAAACCCTAAAACCCTCTCATAAGCCTCCTTTACAACCAGAAAACTCTCTCCTATTTATAGCCCTTGACTAATGGGTCTCCAACCCGTTTTGCCCGCTAACTCCAAACTGAAACCGCTTCCACTTGTGCAGCTTTGCGCTTTTACCGAAATGCCCCTTCTGCACCTTCCGGGAAGCTTCCACATTTCTTGTCGTCCAAGCCTCGCAACCACCTCGAGTCCTCGCCGTCTTTGGCACACGTCGACCGTTCTAACCTTGGCACCGCCCGCGCCTAGTCCGGTCATCTCGTGCCTCGCCACGACTCCGCCTCGACGTCCTGCAGCCATCACAGACAAGAAACACATTACATAGCACCGCTCGAAACAAGTAACCCTCATTAGCATCAACAAATCGTACTCAAGCATAAAATGGCCCAAATGCCCGATCGGGAAGAAGAATACGCCTCAAGTTCGACTAACCACACCTGACTGAGCCAAATGCCATCATGGCACAAACACACAAACCAAACTTAATCTTTCCAAAATAGTCGTCAATTACTCATCACAAACATGGGGTCATAACCACATGGTCTCTCATTGGCACACCTCGACCGTTCTGACCTCGGCACCGCCCGCGCCTAGTCCGGTCATCCCGTGCCTCGCCACGACTCCGCCTCGACGTCCTGTAGCCATCACAGATAAGAAACACATTACATAGCACCGCTCGAAACAAGTAACCCTCATTAGCATCAACAAATCGTACTCAATCATAAAATGGCCTAAATGCCCGATCAGGAAGAAGAATATGCCTCAAGTCCGACTATCCACACCCGACTGAGCCAAATGCCATCATGGCACGAAACGCACAAATCAAACTCAATCTTTTCAGAATACTCGTTAATTACTCATCACAAACATGAGGTCATAACCACATGGTCTCTCAATCTCCCCCTTGATGAGTATATTGACAAACACAGAAAAAGCATAAAGTTGAGTTTGGAAATGAAAGAAAGTCAAACATAGTCTAAAGAAGAAACAAAGAAGCTAATGACCATGTCGACAAAGGAGCAACAACAGAAAGAGCAAGTTTCATTCAAAAGCTCCAAGATTGCCTTAAAAATGGCTTTTTCTCCGCTATTCTCCCCCTTTTGGCAATAAAATCATCAAGGATGCAAAAGAGAGGATAAGGCATGATGTTGGATGAAAAGGCTGAAGTTTGTTTATTTTAAGCATTTAGAGCCATGAAGATTATTCAAGATGACCATATGAGAATTACATCAAGCCATAACATATAGAAATGCTATCAAGATCATGACAAGACATGTATAATCAAGCTAAGCCAAATAAGTCACAATCTGAAAATTAGTCGAATTTCTTAGCATATCAAGTCGACCAAGATTATAGTCTAGCGAAAGGTATCCAAAGATGATACATGCCATGTCAATAGTCTAAGTGGAACCACGAAGCTAGTATTGAGTCAATTTAGAGTGCTACAAGGTCAAGAATGAGACATTTGTTCATGTACTTGTAAGTCTTGTAATTTTAGCAAATTGAGCACAATTGACATATTTTTCTTTAGAAATCTCATAATTGTTTCCAACCAGATTTTTATTTAGTCATGTGCTAGATCTCAAGCCTTATGCGACCACTCCAATCGAGAAGCTTAAGAAGATGATCTTGGTCAACCAAAACTCCCCCTGAGTTCATGCCTAGTGCAATGGCAAGCCGTCTCATGAGAAAGAATTGGTGAGATTAGTTCTTTCGCAGAAAAGAGATCTTTTTGCTTTCTTAAGAGGTTGTACTAACTCAGGCTTCATCAAGAAACTAATGTAGCTCAATTTAAATCTCAACAAAGATTCAAGACTCAACTCAGCCTATTTGACATGGCATGAATCATAATAGGATAACTAAAGGCAGACTAGTCTCAAAAGCTAACATGACATGATTTAATTCAAGTTGAGCATATTAATCAACCTATCATGGCAAAGACTAAACTACACATATAAAGTAATGATAAATCTAGCAAGTAAGCATAGATCATGGCAAGATGTAATTCATTGTAAACATATCATAACAGGATAATAATCAAGGCTCCATCTAGTTATATTACAATGCAAAATGAAATACAGAAAATCTAGCTCCCCCTCAACATGTGATGTACTTTTAGTTCAAGTTGAATTATGACAATATTAAGATCTAGAAGCTCCCAAATGAACTCCCCCTAAACTAAAGCAATAAAATCGAGAAGCTGGCAAGAAAATCAGAAAAGGCAGTCCTTAAAAGCATAGATAAGATATAAAGGATACTATGGCTCAGACTGACTCTCATCTACCCCATATGACTCTAGGACTGTCAGCTGATCATCTAACACACTAAGGAGCAAACACGTACCCCGTCTACCCGAGGGTGGCCCAACCCTCACTAGAACCTATAAGAAGTGAGTGAGCTAAACCTAGTGAGAAGAGAAACAGCTAAGAAGCAGCATCCTAGGAATCACAAGATGAGAGGAAGAAGTCTAAGCAACTGGACTAGAGAAGCACTCTAACCTACGCTAGAAGGACTAACCCCAATGCACCCATATGCAATGCAACAGAAGGGGGTAAGAGCATAATAAGATAGAGTAAAACAGTAAAGCACAAAGCTCCCCCTCACAACAGTCCATAAGGACAAACCACCCCAAGCTCTCCCCGCAGAGCTAAGAACCTAGAGCTATCCAAAGGCTTGGTAAAGATATCAGCCAACTGGTGGTCACTCTCCACAAACTGGAGTACTATGTCACCCTTCTCCACATGGTCTCGAAGGAAGTGATATCTGATATCAATGTGCTTGGTCCGAGAGTGCTGCACTGGGTTCTTGGCAATGTTAATCGCAGAAGTGTTATCACAAAAGAGTGGAACACTGTCAATAACTAACCCAATGTCCCACAGGGTCGAGACCATTCAAAGCACCTGGCTGCAAAGAATCTGGCGGCGACAACGCACTCGACCTCTGCGCAGGGACTGCAACGCCGATCGCTTTCTAGAAGACCATGAAACAAGAGAAGTGCCAATGAATTGGCGGTGCGAAGTGCTCTTCCTATCTATCCTACACCAGCAAAGTCGCATCCGAATAGGCTCTCAAGGAAAGACAGGACGAGGAAGAGTACCAGATATCATAGTCAATGGTAGCTCGAAGGTACCGAACGATGAGCTTCACCGCCTGGTGGTGAGATACGTGAGGAGAAGCCTAAAACCAAGCACAAAGACACATGGCGAAGTGTATGTCCGGTCTCGAGGCAGTGAGGTATAAGAGGGAGCTAATCATGCTGCGATACTCCTTCTGATCAACTGGCTCGCCGTCCTCATCTGGGTCAAGAGAAGCTGTGGACGCCATGGGAGTTGACACGGTCTTACCATCACTCATGTCAAAGCGTCTCAGGAGGTCACGAGTGTACTTGCCCTGATGCAAGAAAGTACCCTCCCGAGTCAACAGATAGGCCTTAAGCCTCTCATACCAAGCTCTAGGGGTCTGCTTAAGTACATACAAGGCTTTGGAAAGCTTGTAGACATGGTTTGGGTATTTGGGGATGATGTGGCCAAGAGGAAGACACAAGATCAATCAAGTTCTCGTGATTGCAGTTCTGTCCACAAAGTTCATGAAGTTCTCAACGTCAATTCTGAGGTTTCAAAGACACACAAAATACATATTTCGAAAGCTAATGAAGTCTACTTTCCAACAAATCAAACGGCGTTTGATTTGGAGCTTCCTACACAAAGTTATGGTAATTTCATTGGAAGTTGCACGAGCTGTCCGGAGAGACGCGCGAGACTTGCCAAACCTAAGTAGTCCGAGTATTGCAATGCAAGTAAGGATAAAATCCGACCACACCATGGCTTTTTAAAGGTTGAGAAGGATTCATTTTCAGGTTCCAAATGGATTTGGAAGCCCCTTGAACAAGAAAACAAAACATATAAAGATTTGAAACCGATTCGGACTCGGATTGGGACAGCTGGCAAGACCGATACTAAAACTTCCACAACTTTCACAAAGGGAGTCCGATTTAGGCGTTCTTGGACTCGTTGGAAAGCTATTTTGAAGCCCCACACAATGGATGAGGTGCCAGCCACGGAATTCTCATGGTTAAGTTGCAAATTGAGAGAGAAACCAGAGGTAGCAGTTTAGGTATTTCCTTTTTAGTTCGTATTGGAGTTTGTTTCGGCCTTAGGTCAAGTAGTGCATGAGTTGTAATCAAGGCCGTGCATTGTGCACCAATATAAGGCTAGGGCCTTAGCCCCATTGTAACTCAGGTTATGATATGATAAGTTTTTAGACTCGTGAAATAAAGGAGAAAATCGCCATGATGGTTGGTGGCGGCCAAATTGCGTGATTGCAAGGTTTTCTCGTTTGGAGTTTGCGAAGTTGGTGCAAGGCAAGAATAGGAGATTCTTGAGATTGCCCATCGAATCTACAAGGTTCATCTCTTCTAATTCGTGTCTTCTTGCTGAATTCACGGTTTGGGGAGTTCAGCGGATTGCTTCTAGTGTGCGCCTTGCATACTAGTGCAAATTGCCCTTATCAATATTGTTTGCTGCATCAAGACAAGGAGAAGACTCTATCCAAGGAGAAGGAACCTCGTTGATCGTACCGGGAAAGATCGGGCCATCCCTACGCATCAACTAATCCTTAGTTGGTCCGCATCAGGGGTTCTCGAAACCTGGAGGCTGTCTTACATAGACCTCTTCCTCAATAAACCCATTGAGGAAGGCACTCTTGACATCCATCTGGTAAAGCTTGAAACCCTTAGAAGCTACGAAAGCAAGCAGGATTCTAATGTCCTCAAGTCTAGCTACAGGGGCAGAGGTCTCCTCACTCTGAGAGAAGCCTCAACCTGAGAGAAGCCCTGAGCTACCAGTCTAGCCTTGTTTCAAATGACGACTCCATCCTCACTCTGCTTGTTCTTGAACACCCACTTAGTTCCAATGATATTGTGACCTCGAGGGGGCTCAACAAGCGACTAGACCTTGTTTCTCTCGAAATTTTCTAATTTCTCATGCACAGCATTGACCCAAGACTCATCAGAAAGAGCATGACAAACGTCCTTGGGTTCGAATGAGGCAACAAAGGCAGAATGGAGACAGAAATGTGTCATGCCAGATTTTGAGCGTGTGACTCGCTCAAAGAGGTCTCCAATCATCTGCTCAGAAGGATGGTCTTTCTGGATATATCGGGGAGGTCCTGGATGAGATGAAGAAGTGGCATCTACCTCATGAGCTGATGAGGTAGGAACAGAGCCACTAGCTCCAGAGGAAGCCGAAGGCATGGGCTGATCACCTGGAGGTGTAGTGGAAGAAGGCACCTCAGGGGGAGGTTGAGGGACTGGATCGGGTAGACAACCCTCATCTCCATCGTCCTCATCATCCACAAAGATAGGCTCGGACTGCTCTACAGAACCTGAGATATTGGGCCTAGTCCCCAGACTGGCCTCGTCGAAGGTCACCTCACAGGTCTCTACCAACTTACTAGACTCACAGTTCCAGACCCTATACGCCCGCAAAGAAGTCGAGTAAACTAGAAAGATACCATCACAAGATCGTAACACCTGCAACCAAACACACGAAAATGAGAGACACTGGGCTTTCGCCCATATCTCAGCTCATAGGAAGTGCGATGCAAGTGTGCCCGAAGAAAAACTCTGTTTGAAACATGGCACGCGGTCGCTATAGCCTCAGCCCAAAACTTCCTAGGTGTAGAATACTCATCAAGCATCGTCCTAGCCATCTCGACCAAGGTACGGTTCTTCCTCTCCACGACGCCATTCTGCTGTGGAACGTGCGGAGAAGAGAACTGATGCTCTACACCTGTCTCATCGCAAAACCTATCAAAGTAGGAATTCTTAAACTCCGTGCCATTGTCACTGTGGATCGCTCATAAGGCACCCGGAAGCTCAACAGAAAGCCTACTGAAAGGACCTCGAAAATGTGTAAACGTCTCATCCTTTGAGGCTAAGAAAAACACCCAAGAGAACCTCGAGAAGTCATCGACCACGACAAGAACATACCACTTCCCTCCTGCTGACTGCACTCGAGTTGGTCCAACTGTGTCCATGTGGAGCAGCTGTCCTAGTGCATCGGTCATAGTCACTCTGACCGGAGGGTGAGAAGCGGCAACCATCTTGTCGTGCCGGCAAGGAGCGCAAACAATATCTTTGACCATCTTGAGTTTCGGCAGACCACGAATGAGATCGTGGCCGCTAACTCGAGTTAAATGGTCAAATCCAATATGACCAAGTCTCCTATGCCAGAAAGTAAGGTCACGGGACTCAGAAGCAACTAAACACCGGAGAGGATCACCAGAAGACTCAGAAAAATCAGCACGAAAGATCCTCCCATAACAAGAAATCCCGCAAACTAGACTACCCGAAGAATCAAGAATTTTGCAAGCGTTTTTCTCAAAGCTCACCTCAAAGCCGTCATCGGTAAGCTAAGACACAGAAAGCAAATTATACTGCAACTTACTAACCAAGGCAAAATCTTTCAAAATAAAAGACTCATTAACGCGCACTGTACCTTTGGCGATGACGCGCCCAGACGAAGCATCTCCGAAAGTGATCATCTCATCACCTAGAGCACGAGCTAGGGAAGAGAACCAACGAGAGTCTCCGGTCATGTGTCGAGAACACTCGGAGTCAACGAGCTAAACCTCTCTCTTCCCTGCCCGGTGAACCTGAGTCAACGAGAGAGTAAAGTCTTCTTCTTGCCTCCTACAAACCTTTCGAGAGTGTTCATAAGGTACTGACACTCCCGAAAGAGAGAGGTGCAAGAAGAGTAGGGGGAAGAAGAGACAGCAGCAGGAGAAGAGGAAGAACCAACAGCAGAAGAAGGAATGGCATGTGCATGCATAGCCATCTCAACATTGAGGTCTTCGCAAGGACTAGAAGGGACAACCCTACCTCTTGTTGTTTGGTCATCGTGCCTAAGCGTCTCTACTCCTTTGGGCTTCTCCCACACCGAGGCAATCACATCACAATTAGTTGATGACTTCTCTAGAAAATCCTTAGTTAGCTTCACATATTTTTCATTCAAAGCAACGAGTTCAAGTTTTAGTTTTTCACAACTAATGCATGGTGAGCCAATTTGTTGTTATGTGATGGACCATGTGGAGGTGACCACATGTTTATGATGAGTAATTGACAAGTTTGTTGCAAAGATTGAGTTTGGTTTGAGTGATTTATGCCAGGTCGGCATTTGGCGTAGTCAGGTATGGTTGGATGGTCTTATTGCATATTCATCTTCCCGATTGGTCGTTTAGGCGAGTTTATGCTTCTTTCATGCTATTTATGCTTTCATGTATCGAGCGGTGCTATTTGATGTGTTTCTTGTTTGTGATGGTTGCAGGACGTCGAGGCGGAGTCGTGGCGAGACACGAGGTGACCGGACTAGGCGCAGGTGGCGCTGAGGTCAGAATGGTCGGGATGTGTCAAAGATGATGGAGACTTGAGGTGGTTGCGAGGCTTGGACGACAAGAGACGCGGAAGCTTCCCGGAAGGTGCAGGAGAGGCGAATTGGTAATTTTGCGAGGCTACACAAGCGGGAGCGGGTTCCGTTGGATTTAGTGGGTGTAACAGGTTGGAGATCCGTTAGCCAAGGGCTATAAATAGGTGAGAGTGGCTGTATGTATCCATATGGCTTTGGGAGAGAGTTAGGGTTTGCTTGAGTCAAAAGAACCTTTGGAGAGGTTGTTTTGCTTTGAGCTTTAGTTGTTGAAGAGTAGTTGAGGGCAGCAGGGTGTGTCTCCCTCGTTCATCCTCTCTCTGTGTGTGTTCTTCCAAAAGCATGTAGTGTGAGTGAGTTCTTAGCTTGGGAGAGGGAGAGGATGAGTTGAAACTCCTTGTAATCATCCCTGGTTCTAATGTCCATGCGTATGAGGACTCATCTGTAATTCTCGTTTGATTAGGAATGAAATTTCTGAGTTTATCTCATGTGCTCCCTGTTTTTCTCTCGATGCCTTTTCTGTGTGATTCTTGAGATTTTCATTTTTGTGTTCTTTTTTGTGGAGGAGGCACAAAATGGGTTGCTCTATGTTGGGATGATGCCTCAAGATCATTTGATCGATTTTTCCCGAGAGCAAATCAAATGAATCAAAGATTCTCCATTTTCAGCTTCTCTGTTCTTCATTTCGTGTTTCTAGGGTTTGAGGTAGATTTTGATTCCCTTCAGGAGATGGCCTGATTTTTGGTCTGAGAAGTCCTTTAGTTATTGCTAACTTGACTGCAAAATCTCATAAGCAAAGGACTTAAGACCATTGAGCAATTTGGGTTTTTGTGCTCCTCTTTGTAGTTTTTCAGATTTTGGGCTAGATCTCAAATTTTTGCTCAAATGATGAAATCCTTTGTATCAAAAGTGCTTGATGTTATTTAGAATAGGTGTGTGCACTTTTGGCTAGAGGAAAACAGAACCACTTCTCTGATTTCTTTGTAGTAGCCATATTTCTAAAGTCTCAGTTCTGCTATCTAAAAATCAGCAAATCTGGACTGCTGCTCCCGAGGGGCGGTCAGACCGGCCATTTGAAGGCGGTCAGATTGGGCACCGAATGGCGGTCAGACCAGCTATGGGACGGCGGTCAGACCGGTCCAAGACTAGCGGTCTGACCGGCCATAGGCTTGCAGTCTGACCGCCCGACTGTCACTTGAGTGTTGAGTTTCACATCTTTTGGTTGCTGTAATTCTTACTTGGTTCTTCTCACGTGTTTACTTGGCTGATCCTTCAGAGGGCATATTTCATCTACTTCATAGCTTTCCATACCTATCGGAGGAGATTCTCTCATGTGGGTACTTTCATGGGTTGAGATTTTATAGTCGACATTCCCCCCCCCTCTGTCGCCATTTCGGTCCAACATTATGATCAACCATTTCTTGGAATTGCTTAGAAACAGACTCAAGCACAAGGGTTAATTTTGGACAATTGGTGCAAGAGACAATAGGCTCAAGTAATGAAGCATGCCACTCAGCAATTTTATGATATGCCCTTTTTAAGTTCAATTTCAAGTTATTGCAATTTTCACAAGACTCGGGCAGATCAAGGAGCATGGTATAAAGATCTCTAAACACATTGTCCTTATGCTCACATGAGGTGTAAGATGTAGTCTCAACAACAGTAGATGCAGGAGTAACAATACTACTCATCTCTAGTTCAGCCAAAAGACTAACATTCTCCACCTTAAGCATGTCAAGCTCAGAAGACAAACTATCATGAGATGTCCTTAATTTCTCCATGTCATCAAGCAAGGCACAACATGTATCACATTCGTCACGGAAGGGAGCAGATATATGTGAAGTAAGATCCCGTGACAATCTATCTACTTCCTTTTCCAATTCGCTACACCTAGTTCTAGATCTAGCATGCAGTTTCCCTAACTTAAGAAAAGCATCATTAAGCTGGTCATAGGAGGGGTATACCTCGTCGGAGTCGGAGTAAAGCTTACTGTCGCTAATCTCGCCCTCAAGGGCCATGAAGCACATGCCGGAGAAGTCGTCGCCGCCTTGGGGTCTTGCTCGTCCGTCCCATCGTCGTCGCTCCACCCCTCCACCTCACTGAGGTCGAGGTCGTCGAAGGCGGTGAGAACGTGGTGGAAGAGCTTCTTGGCTTTGCCAAGGTCGCGGAACTTCTTCTTGCCTTGGGCATGAGCTGAGGGCTTCTTGTTGCGGTTCTTGTCGATGTAGTCATTCTTGCTCACACCGTCGTAATCGCCCTTCCCTTTCCCCAGCTTGGGGCAATTCGCCTGAATGTGATTGGGGCCACCACACTCGAAGCAAATGATCGGACCACTCCTTTTTCGATCCCTCACCCTTTTGTACGCGTGGGAAAATTTTCTGGCTACAAGGGCTAGCTGTTCCTCTGGTAGCTACTCTAACTGATCATCAGATACGTCACAGAGAGCAGCTAGAGAGAATCCACAGATCGACTCAGAAGAAGGTCCAGAAACCAGACTAGGATCGGACTAAGGCCATCGACTGCGACTTCGACCTACAAGAGACTATGTCAATCTCATGAGTCTTGAGGCATGAGTACAACGCGTCAAGAGTCAGGGTCGAGAGGTTGGTCGTATCTTTAATCGTGGTCACCTTCATCTCCCAAACACGCAAATCGAGAGCAGACAGCATCTGTCGAGCATTGTCCGAGTCGGGGTATGTGAGACTGGCCGCTCGGAGGTTGCTCAGAATCTTGTGAAAACACGCGATGCACTCATCGAGGGACTCACCAGCGAGCATTTCAAACTTGTTGTAATCTCGCTTGGACTGGTCCTGTCGAACCGTCTTAATCTGGGTGGTGCCCTCATGGTATGTATCGAGGGTCTCCCAGATGTCGAAGGCCGACGTTAGATGAGAGATGCGATCGAACTCGCTTCTGCTCAGACCCTGAATTATGATGTTCCTCGCCTTAGCGTTCGCCTCAACATCAAGCATGTTTCCAGCGTTGATGTTCTCATCGGCAGGAACAACATATCGGGTCTTCACCTTCCGCCAGATGGCAAAACCCTGAGCCTGGATGTAGGTCTCCATCCGGCTTTTCCAAAAGGGATAATCGATGCCATCAAAAATGGAAGACTTGGTGGAATACTTGTCTGTCGCCATGGCTCTAGAGACCGGTTAAGATCTATGAGGAAGAGCTAACCGGCTATGATACCAATTGTTGGATCGAAATCGGCGACAGAGGGGGGTGAATGTCGACTTTAAAAACTCGTCCCTCAAAAGTATCCCCGAATGAAACTTCTCTCTTATAGCTACAGGAAACTATGAAGAGTAAAGTAAATGCTCTCTGGCAACCAAAGACAAACCAGGAAATGAAGCAATGACATGAAGCAGACAATTGCAAAGATTAAAGAAAAAGACTGCCGAAAACAAAAGATCTAACCACAGGGAACTACTGTAAACCAGAATTAGTCACAGGAGAGGCAATGAGACCAAGACAACAGAAGGTCATAGAAGAAACATTGAAACAAAAGCTATTGCTAGAAATACCAGGACAACACTCAGGGATGGCCGGTCTGACCGCACTCTGTGCACCGATCAGACCGCCAGGTCACCACCGGTCGGACCGCTCTAGGGCCGGTCTGACCGTAGTGGCCCAGCCAGTCAAACCACTATAGAACCTCCGGTCAGACCGGCTCCCCAAAGACAGAAAACAGCAGTAAACCCGAAAAGGCTGAAATCAGCTGAAATTCGATTAAAGCTTCAAAAATATGTGATGCTGCAGATCTCTTCAGGCCAAGGGGACAAGGCTAAGACCAAAATAGCAGAGAGACTCTAAAACTCATGGGAATTCACCCAAGAAGAAGGGCATCAAGAATTGAACCAAAATCTGAAAAGTGAAGGAGAGATAGATAAAAATTCAGATTTCTCCCTACACACTCATTCTTTGCTTATGTCCTTTTGCAATTAGATTAGCAACAACTTCAGGACATGCCAGCAAGAATCTCAGACCATCTCCTAAAGGAAAACAAGCAGTTTCATCATCCTCTATACCCAAACCCTAGAAAGCTCAACAACAGAGGAGAAGATGACGAGGCTTTAAGAAATCACAAGAACCATTGAATCCTTCTCTTGTTCTTGAAAATGGAATGCCCAAGGGACCTTGTATTCATTCCCATCTCAAGGCAATAAAGAACCCATCAAGAGAGCAAGGATTGAACTCAAAACACAAGAAAACAAAGAAGGGACAGAGAAACTGCAGAAATTGAAATTCATCACAGAGAGAGCCAAAAGATGAAAACAGCCAACAAAATCATCCTTGTATTGATAGAGAGGAAGAGAGATGAATGATTACACAGGGTTTATAGCCATCTCCTCACATCAAAAACACAAAAACTTCTCTTATCTCTCAGAGCCACACAGGGAGAACCAAAGCAACGACCACCTGCACTCTCCCAGCTACTCTCCAACAACTAAAGCAAAAGAGATACAAAGCAAAACCAACCCCAAAAGCCTTAAAGACCATGCAGGAGACACTCCTCCTTTTATAGCCTCCCACTAATGGGTTTGATTTTCTCTTTACCCACTAAGCCTCCAACAACTCTTGTGCTTTACCCAATCCATTTCCTTTAGTACAGCTTTGCGTATTTCCCAAAACGCCCCTCCTGCACCTTCCGGGAACCTTCCTCATTCCTTACCTTCCAAGCCTCGCAGCTACCTCGAGCCCTCACCGTCTTCGGCACACCTCGACCGTTCTGACCTCGGCACCACCTACGCCTAGTCCGGTCCTCCGTGCCTCTGAATTTAATCAAAAACATAAAAATATTATTAAATAAAGAGTATTTTGAATTTCTATAAAATCCTAGTTCAAATTAATTATTTTAAAGCAATTGGCTTTTATTTGGTTTTTCTATGCTTTGCTGAATTTTTAAAATCAATTTCAAAGCTAAAAAGTATTTTTGTAAAAATTAAAAGACCAACTTTAAGTTGAAAATATATTTCCTAAGTCTAAAATATCTCCAAGAATTTCTGTGAATTTTTCTGTAATTTTGTAAGTATTTTTAAAGCCTCGTTGTATTTCTGAAAATTTAAAAAAAAGATAAATTTAAATCTAAACGTCTCCCCACGGCCAACACGTGTCGCTCCTGGATCCAATCCATAGCCGCCCGTTTTAATCCCGACCGCCCAATCCCACTTACCCCTTCGTTTCTCACCAACACCCTTGATTTGATCCTTGCCACCCGATCCAATCTCGTACGTCCATCTTCACTTAACTTAGCCGATGGCCTGGATTTAATCTACCATCACCAATCTAATCTCAGCCGTGCACCTTAACTTACCCATTCATTCTTCATCTGATGGCCAAGATCCATTTCCTTAATGCATGGCCATCATCCAACCGTCCGCCCCTTTCCTCTCTTCTCTCTCTCGCCGACATGCGGGGCCCGCATGTCAGCTCTCTCTTCCTCCCCACTCTTCTTCCTCCTCTAGCCAGGCCGCCATTGTCGGCCCCTCCGCGAGCTTTAATGCGGCCGTTTCCCACATTTAATTCTCAAGCTAATACGTGTTTTGATTGCCCCTTCACTCCTCAGTCATTCTCGCCCATTTTTCCCCTCCTTTAAGCTCACCTCGCCGTAATATGCCATTCATGGCCGCCTTTAGCACGTCGAGTAACCACCGGCCGTCCTCCCCTCCCCGAGCCCCTATAAAACCCCCTCGAGCATCCGCATCTCTCACCGCAGCTCACTCTCCCCTCAATTTCCCCACTTCGGACCCAAGCTCTCACCGAACCGAGCTTCTCCGTCTTCACCGCTGCGCTGAGCTCTGGCGAGCAATTTCTGGTGATTCAGATCACCTCACCCCTCGCCGCCGCCACCTTCATCTTCATCGGGTCCGTGCGAACGCCCCTGACCAATCCGCCAGATGAATCCGCCACCGAGGAGCCCAGTTGCCGATGCCCTTGCTCCGCCGCCGCTAGAAAGCACCGCCGGCCTAGTCCCGAGGCCCTCGGCCCCACACCAAGGTGAGCCTGCTTCCCCACCTCCTCTTCTTACCGCTGCGCGTCTCAGCCGCCGCCGCCAGGCACTGGAGCGCCGGAGAGCCCACATGCCCAAACGCCACCTTCGGCCGGCGTCGCCACGTCAGCAAGCCCGCACGTGTGGCAGCCACCAGGTGCCACGGCCTGGCCGTGTCAGCCGGACGCCACGTCAGCTGTGGACCCGATCCACGGTGGACCAAGCTAATCCGTGAACCCAGTCCACCATAGACCTGGCCCCACCTGTCAGTCTAATAGAATCTTTTTCTTTATAAAAATAATTCAGCCGAAAATGAAAATCCTTGCTGACACCACCCTGACGTTATAAATCCCTTCTGTATAAAAATAATTCCACCAAAAATCATTTCCTTGCTGACGTCATAAATTGAATTTTCAATATAAAAATAATTCTCGGTCTCTTCTTTTTCTTTAGTTTTAATCTTCTGGAAGCCCTAACTTCCTCATTTTAACCCCGATTGAGCCCATTCAAATTTATAAATTCATCAAAAATTCCAATCTATCCATTTATGCCACCCATTTGGATATTTGAAGTTTATTTGGTTTTCCAAAAATTTAAATTTCAAATTCCAAAGCCCAGTTCATTTTCAAAAGCCTCAGTTCCATTCAAAATTTTCTGTGCACTTCCAAAATTCAAATTCAAATCTTCCAAACTTCAAAATCTCCTTAAAAATATCCATTCTATTTTTCTAGATCCAAATATTTTTCTTGGCACTTCTCTTTTTCTAAAAATAATGAGATTTCCCTCCTAGGCCAAAGTCTTCTTTTGTGCAAACACGCTTAACTCCAAAATTCTCACCACCCCAGTGCCATAGATTCTTTTCAAGCATTTGGACTATTCTCTTTTAGCCTAATATTTCTTCTTTCTACCTTTGTTGTTCATCTCCACGTATCAGACCAACAAACACTCTGTTCTTCAACTAAAGCCACTGTGAACCATGCATGCATGCAGGCAAAATCAATTCCCTCTTACCAAATTAATTTGCATGCAGCAAGAACACCTCTATTCATTGCCAAACATCAATTCTTTTTCAGTTTTTAGTCATTAACATTTCAGTTTTTCAGTTTCTTGCATTCAAGGATTGAAAACCGACATTGCACATAACTCAGCCAAATTAACTCATTCCTCTTGTTCTTGACATATAAATAGAAGCACCTCCTTATGTTCCATTGCCATGCCAACCCCCAGTACCTCCTCTACCTTTATGGAAAACACTAGAGAAGCCGCAGCCGCCCGTGCCCTCTCCTTCCTCCACCATGCCACCTTTTGTTCGGTGATCTTTTTTCGGCTTTTGTTCGTGTCACATCATGTTCTAGCATTTTAGCAACCTACCCATCAATTTAATGTGATTTTGATGCAACCATTTGGTGGGAATCAAGTCTTTCCCAAAATCTTCTGTTTTCGCTTCCCGACGTCGATTCATCGCCTCTGTTGAATTTTAGCCTGAGCCATCCAGCCAAAATTAATTGGTATGCAGTAGAAATGTCTCTAATAAATTTATTCTCAGTTTCATGGCCATTATACTCATCAATTATTCAGTTTCTTGCATGCAAAGTTGAAACCGAAATTTCATTTATTCCTGTCTTTACTCCGGTAATCAATTTTGGTCATTCCTTTGCCCTTCACCTATAAATTGAACCACCACCTCCTCTCCTCATTCCCCACTTGTGATGCACACTAGCACACCAAAAATCCAGCCAAAAAGAAGGTCTCAAGAACTATTCCCTCGGTTGGAATCATTTTCCAGCAATTTCCTTTCCAATCGATCTTCCGATGACTCGTTCTTCGACGTCCGAACTCTGAATCTGTTGATTCTTTCTCCTAAATTCATCTAAAATCATAATCTATCTCCCAGTATATATTTTATAATTTTTTTATTTGTTTTGGATTTTATTTATTTTCTTTGGTTCTTCGCATGTAGACTACGTCGAATCCGGAGAGTACGATTTCAACGATTCGCAGCATCAAGTCTTCGAGCAAGGAAAGTTACACCTTTGATCATGTTGATCTCAGTAATTTAAATTATTTGTGTTGTTTTTAAAATTATTATGCATGCGTACTTTTATTCAAACCTAGTTTAAATTCGATTTAAATTCTAGTTATGCCCAAATTCCTTTGTATATGTCCAAATTTGACATTCAACTTTCTATGCCTTGTCACCATAGAGAAAAACCTAGTTGATACATTAGTATTAACTGGACATTTTATTGCAAAGCTTAGCCATGCTTAGAATAATCATAGGTTGGGATACTTTTTCACATAAAATGCTAAAGTTTTCAAATGTATTCTTGACTTTGGTGAGTCAAGAATGATTATGAAATGTTTCCAAACAAAATATAAAAACTTGGTTTAGACTTAGGCAAATGGTTAGGTGGTGGGTGCTTGCTGGCATGCATTGTTGTTTGGTGACACAATGTTGATTGCCAGGCACAAGGGGTATGTGGTTGGTGCCTAAGTCAGTTAAGGACCGGTCTGTGAGCTACTATTGCAAAGCCCTATCATACTACCACAAGTCTGATATGGGACAGACTTGGCCGAATAATTTGTGAAGTTCCAACTTAATCTCGCTATAGGCTGAATGTGAGCGCGGCGTAGGTCGTGAGAAGTCTCACATGGCACAAGAGGGGGCTCCAACATGTGGATTCATGTTGTGGTGAAACCTTAGTGGCGGCGTGATTATGTTGACAACGGATCATTGTAAAGGCCTTGTCATGATCTCATCGCCGCACACCTAAGGAAGTGTGTAACTCGCGTGGCAAACCGGGATGATCATGTCTTGTGGGTAAAGCTGTACAACCTTTGCAGAGTGTATAATCTATCCTGGATAGCCGTGCCCACGGTCATGGGTAAGCTGAGTAAAGTTTTTCACGGATTAGACTTTGTTTTTCAAAATGGTTTATGAAAACCTTATGGATGGATGGAATCCATATGAGAACTTTTTGGAAAAGATGGTCCGAGTGGGATGTCCGTGGATAGGTTGGTGTTTGGTCGGAGCCTGCACTAACGATATTATTTCGTTAAAATCTTGTTTCTATCTATTGTATCAAATTCAGCTTTTGAATCTACTTACAGTATTTACTTCAATGTCGCTTTATGCTCAACTAACCTTACTATGCCTTCTTTTGTCAATCCATATGCATGCATTAACTCTGTTAAACCTCCTGGTGTAACTTGTGGAGTACTTTATGTACTCATGTTGCTCAATTCATCATTTTTCAGACGACAGCTTTGACTTCGGTGAGGATCAGAACATATAGGCCGCGTCTTACTGTCGTTTGCCTGTGGGCAGATTCAGTGGGCTTCTTCCGCTTTGGTTTATTTCTTCCGCTGCTTGTATTTAATTTTGGCTTATGTGCCATTGATGTAAACTTTGGCCATCAGGCCCATATTTAGTTAAATAAAGTTTGCCATTGTGCTTGATATGTATCCTTGTTATCACCGTGTGCACTAGCTGATCCTGGACTAGTGCGATTTACACAGAGGGTTTTGGAGTTGTTGCTCCGGGTCCCGACATAACCACATGGTCTCTCATTGGCACACCTCGACCGTTCTGACCTCGGCACCGCCCGCGCCTAGTCCGATCATCCCGTGCCTCGCCACGACTCCGCCTCGACGTCCTGCAGCCATCACAGACAAGAAACACATTACATAGCACCACTCGAAATAAGTAACCCTCATTAGCATCAACAAATCGTACTCAATCATAAAATGGCCCAAATGCCCGATCGAGAAGAAGAATACGCCTGAAGTCCGACTAACCACACCCGACTAAGCCAAATGCCATCATGGCACGAAACGCACAAACCAAACTCGATCTTTTTAGAATACTCATCAATTACTCATCACAAACATGAGGTCATAACCACATGGTCTCTCAGCGAGAATCCACGAGGAAGATGGAGTGCTTCACAAGTAGCCTCTACCTATCACTGGCTCCAAAAGGATCGGATAGCCAAGGAGCAGCAGCGCGGGTGAGAAGGCTGCCGTTGGTTGACACGTGTCGACCATCAGCAGAGAGGGCGATGGCCGGATGTGTGCCACATGTTGGACGCATGGTACGCCGGGCCAGCGGGTGGAGAGGGCCAGAGGAGTGGGCTTTGGCCCACTTGGCCTTTTAGGCTTTTAGGGATTTTTTTTCTTGTTTTAAAAAAGGGCACGGAGGAGAAGGACTTTCAATGGTGTCCTCAAACTTGTGATACAAAGTTCAAGAAGCCCAACTACTATAAGTTCATCAATCAAGTCCTTACCACTCTTGAGAACGTTGATATGAGCGATGTGGACTCGAGAATGGAGGGCGATAGGAATGACTCCCACGACAAGAAGAAGACTCCATACTTAACCTGGCATGTGCTTCATGGCCAAGGGTAGCCCCACCGACATCAACTTCTCCTCCGACGATCCCTATAGTGATCCCAATGAGGTATACTCCTCCTCCAAAGAGATAAAACATTCTCTTGCTACTGCTGAACAAAAACCAAAGAAACAAGCTATTAGGCTCAAATCCAGGAATCCCAATGATAATTGTGAATCTTACTTATGCTTGCATGATCAAATAGCTAATTTGAAAATTATTCCTTCTTTTGTTGTTAGTCAACTTAAGGATGCTCTAGATGAACTAGAATATCTCAAGTCTAGTGATGATCATGATTGCAAGAATGTTGTTGCTTTGGGTGTAATTCCTTTAGATGATATTCCTTCGTCATGCTCAAACTATGCCTTGGTTGAATTAAAATTGGATAGTTCTACTAAGGAATTACTCAAATTTAATCATAATCATGCTTGCTCTCATTATGAGGATAGCAAAATTAAAATGTAAAAAATGATTAAAATACATCTTCATTTTAGGACTAATCTAGTGAAAATTATCCTAGGCTCACAATTGATATTAATGCCCTTAACAAGACACTTGAGAAGAACTGTAAAATTAAAAACTCTATGTCCATGATTGCATTTAAGAATGTTATTGATTCTATTTCTTATGCATTTTGTGCTAAAATAAGGACTGATTATAGGAGATGAATGAAGCTTTTATAGTCAAATGTAAGGAACAGTGGGATAGGGTTAGAACTTTCTCTTATCTGTCTTGTGAGGCTTTGAAACTAGAGTTAGCTGTCCATAAAGAGAGAGATATACTAGTACAACTAAAACCAATAAGTGTGCCACATATGGTAACCTAGCCTAAGAGAATGACTAACTCAAAAAGACTATTGAGAGATTTTCTAATGGGAAGGAGAACATCAACATGATCCTTGACCAATATAAAATAAGTGTGAAGAAGAGAGGCCTAGAATTTAATTCCCTAGAGTATTCTAAGAACCACTCACCTAAGGTTGTGAGAGTTGTTAAGAGTGGCAAGTTTGAGGTAAAACCCCTAAGTCTCCAAGATTGTCTTTAGGTCAGCAAGTTTTGCCCAAACCCCTTCTAGCAAGTCAAGTGCTTCTACTTTAATAGGTTAGACCCCTTAAAAAATCAAGTACCATTGCACCTTCTGCAAGAAGGATGTCCACATTGTTAAGTTCTGCTTTCATAGAGTCAAGGTTGAGAGAAAAGAGAGGATGTGTTCTTTGAGGTCCATTAGAGGATTTTCTTCACATGTGAATGTCTCTAGAGCTAGGCCTCATATCTTTCCTTCTAGTAATAGGTTTAGATTTGTATATGACTTCTTTGACTCATTTTATGGCTCTAGGCAACGCTTTGGATTAGAATATCGTGAGGGTAGACCATTTTATTCCTACTTCTACTGCTATTCCTAGACATTATGTTGCTCATCACTAGATTCCCAAAGTCTTTCATTACTAAACCCAGTATTAAGGCACAGATGTTTTCTGCTTATGCCCTATAGGTCCGTCGAGCGGGCAAGCAGGACATGTTGCTTGTTTACTCCAGGTACTCATGACACATGTTCGGAGATTCTCAGTGGTTCTCCTCCCTCACTATTGCATCCAATAATGATTTGATCACATTTGGGGATGCTTCTACTTGGACCATGCACATCAACAACAGATTCTTGCTCAAGGACGTCACTTTGGTAAGTAAGCAGAGGTATAATCTGCTACCTATTTTCCAACTCCTTGATAAGGGTTTAGAAGTGAGATTCAAGAGTAGAGAGTGTAGAGTTCTATATTCCTCGGGTGAGTTTATTTTTGGGATCTCTAGGTTTGAGAGGATCTTTAGGGCTGATTTCAGTATCTCATCTATCTCCAGCCCTAGGTGTCTTGTGGCACCTGATTCTTCGGGTCTAGTGTTGTGGCATCGTAGGTTTAGACATATAGGCATCGACCACTTGACTAGACTCAGTTGCTAGGATCTTATTAGAGGATTGTCTAGGTTTAAGAGTTGCAAGGATGTAATTTGCACACCCTATAAACATGGTAAGATGGTTTCTACCACTCATCCTCCTCTTACATTAGTGATGACTGATGGATCTGGACAGCTCTTGCACTTAGTCACCATAGGTCCCTCTAGAGTCTAGTCTACAGGAGGGAAGCGGTATATGCTTGTCATTGTACATGACTTTTCTATATATTCTTCTTTTTTACAAAAAAAAGTACTAGGAGAGGCTCCTACTTCATTATAGTAGATAAATAATAATGTACAATAAAGAAGGGGAGCAAGAGGAGAGGAAGAACAGGAATAAAACAGAGAAGAATTAGATGGATCGAGCCTAGAAGAGAGCAAAGAACGAGCAGCTGGCTTGACCCTATGCAATAGTAGAGAAGCCTCCAATCCGAGTCTTGATTTCCGGTCATTGAGCCTATAGTGCTACTGCTAGAAGATAAACTCATTTCTAATTTTTCAAATAAGCCAAGTAGCCAAGGTGAACTTCTCCATGAAGAGTTGTCCTGTATATGTTAATTTCATGTTAAGACCTCTTGTAGGACTATCAAAATCCAGAGCCCAGTGAATCCCAATCTTATTCTAACATTGCAAGGAAAAAAGAGCACTCAAAGAAGAGATGACTAAAGGTCTCTACACTATGTAAGTCACATAACACACAATGTATGTTGCCATCAGTGTTAAAATTCTTCCTCCTTAGCATATATTTGATGTTAAGCCTTTCCATTAATAGAAGCCAAGAAAAAACCTTGTGCTTCATCAAGCATGTGCTCTTCCAGACAAGCGGGAAAACCAGAGAAGTGTTTAATTGTTTAAACTGGTGAGTGTAGCTTTTCTGTGAGGAGTACATGGAGTTTCCCCAAATATATGTCCACTAATCAGGGGATTTTAATTAATCATGACTTCATTTGTAAGGTTTAGCAGCTGTATGTACTCTTGGTAGGATTCCTTCAAAAGGGGTAACTAGTAAAGATCATGAGGCTCCATCAATTACATGTAGTTTTTGACCCAAAATTCTTGGTTGCAAGCATTAGAATATAATCTCGGGTATTTTATGTAGAGAAGATTGCCATCCCAGTAATCTTTCCAGAACAATATGTCTTGACCATTGCCTAGCTTCCCCCATTGCGATGCCACGAAACTAAGTGATACTCTTCATAACATCTCTCCACCAAAAGAAACCACAGGAAATTGACGCATGAGGAACCATGATTGTGTATTGATATATTCTTGGGTGTACTTTCTTGCTTCTAAGGATGAAGCCTTTGGCTATTTTAAACAGTTGGCCCTTAAACTTGCAATTGACCTCCTAGGAGCCTTGAGAGCCATTAGGAGTGACATGGAACATAATTCAAAAATTCATCTTTTGCCACTTTTTGTACCAGGAGAGGATTAAAGCACCAGTTCTCCTCAGCAAGAGTTCCCCAGCAGAATGGGATTATAGTGAGAAAGAATAGAACCCTTGTAAAGATGGCTAGGACCATGCTAGAGGAGCATAGCACCCCTAGGAGGTTTTAGACTAAGGTGATTTCTACTGCTTGCTATACATCCAACACGGTTTTCTTGAGATCGTCCATAAGCAAAACTTCTTTTGTATTTAGATTTGGTTGTAGGCCTACTGTCTCTCATTTTAAGATATTTGATTTCAAGTGCTTCATTCTTAAGCATGGCAACTTGGATAAATTTAAATATAGATGTTATGATGGCATTTTCATGGATATCTTGCTTATTCTCATAGCTTTTGTGTGTTCAATTTGGATACTAACAAAATCATTGAGACTTGTGAATTCACTTTTGATGAGTCTAGTCCTAGTACTAGACCCGACAGTGCAGGTACACATGTACACGGTGATTGGGAGATCATCTTCATTGATGATGACCATGACTTAGAGGATGAGGACCCAATCTCTTTTTTACTCACTCCTAGGTTGGTTGGAGAGCTTGCTTCTACTACTCCAGCTTTAGTAGAGTAGCATCCTCCCACCTTCAACGATGCTTCAAATGGCTATACTCCTACCTCCACAGCACATAAGGTAGAGGCTACATCTGCACCAGGACCTCCTCTTCATATTCGGTGATGACACCCGCAAGAGTAGATGATTGAGGATCTTCATGAGCGAGTTACTCGCTCTAGGTTTTCTCTCTAGATTCTCATGTATATTACGCTTTTCTTGTGTCTTTTGAACCCCAAGATATCACTCGTGCTTTATCTGGTGCCTCTTAGGTCAATGCCATGCATAAAAAGCTAGAAAACTTCAAAAGAAACCAAATCTAAACCTTAGTTGAACCTCTTCTTAATAATAATGTAATTGGTACAAAATGGGTTTTCAAAAAAAGTAAAGTGAGGATGGATTAGTAGTTCACAACAACGTTAGGCTTTTAGCTTAGGGTTTTTTCCAGGTAGAGGGCTTAGACTTTGAAGAGACCTTTGCACCTATAGCTAAATTATAAGCCATTCACATCTTGCTATTAATTGTGGCCTCTAAGGGTTTAAGCTTTTTCAAATAGATGTCAAAAGTGCTTTTTTGAATAGTTTCATAGAATAAGGGGTCTTTATCAAGCAACCCCATGGTTTAAAACTCCTAAGTTCCCAAACCAAGCGTGTAAGTGAGAGACCATGTGGAGGTCATCCCGTGTGTATGATGAGTAATTGACATCATTTTAAGAAAGTCGAGTTTGGTTTGGGTGGTTCGGACCATGTCATTGCACGGTGCAATCGGCTGCAGCCGGACTTTGTCAAACTTGGTCGTATGGGCTTAGGATGTATATTCTGATGGTTCGACAAGTTTGGACTTCATCATGGGTAAGTTTGATGTTTTTATGCTACTTATGCTTTCATGTGTCGAGCAGTGCTATTTGATGTGTTTCTTGTCTGTGTTGGCTGCAGGACGTCAAAGCGGAGTCGTGGTGAGACACGAGGTGACCGGACTAGGCATGGGCGGTGTCAAGGTCAGAACGGTCGAATGTGTCGAAGACGGCGGAGATTCGATGTGGTTGCGAGTCGTGGATGACAAGGAGCGTGGAAGCTTCCCGGAAGGTGCAGGAGGGGCGAATTGGTAATTTCGCGAGGCTGCACAAGCGGGAGGCAGTTCCGTTCGGGCTCAGCGGGCGTAACGGTTTGGAGAGAGTTAGGGTTTGCTTTAGTCAAAAGAGTGAGAGGTGGTTTTGGCTTTAGGTTTTAGTTGGTGAGGAGTTTTTGAGGGCAGCAGAGTGTCCCTTCGTTGTCTCTATGTCTGGGTGTGTTCCTCTTCAAGAAGCAAGCATGTATGGGTGTGTGTTCTTGAGACTAGAGGAGAGGGAGAGGATGGATTGAGTCTCTTGTAATCATTCCTCGTGCATCCAATTAGGGTATCGGGACTCCTTGTAATCCTTGTTGATTTGGGAATGAAATCTCTGTGTTTTTCTCCCGTGCTCTCTGTTTTCCTTCGATGCCTCTTTCCATGATTTCTTGAGATTTTCATTTTCTTATTGTTTCTTGCTGGGGAGTGCTAAAATGGATTGCTCTGTGATGGAGTTATGATTCTAGACCATTTGGTCAGTTAAAATCCTAGAGACAAGTGCTTAATTTCAGTTTTTGCCTTTTGGGCCTCCCCTGTTCATCCTGTCATTTCTAGGGTTTTGATGAACTTCTTATTTCCCTCTTTGAGATGGCTTGAAACTTGGCATGAAAAGTCCAGAGGCTATTAATTAGCTATTCCCAAAGTTTCATGAGCAAACGATCAAAGATTGGGGAGTAATTTGATTTTTGGCTCAGTTCGTGCAAGATTTCAGATTTTTACCATAATCTGAAATTCTTGTCCTTAAGTTTGATTTCTCTGTTTCCCGAAGCCATCTTGCTATTTAGTTGGTTATGGCAGTGGTCTAGGCCAAAAAGATCAAGAAGAAATCATCCAGTTCTCAGGTTTTCGAAGTCTGAATTTGGTTTCGTGTTTTCAGTTCTGTCAGGTTTCTCTCGGGTTGCCTGGGTTTCAGGGGACCGGTCAGACCGGTGTACCCGTGGCGGTCCGACCGGACCTAGGCGGTCTGACCGGCCAGTCCTAAGCGGTCAGACTGGCATTGACAGACCGGTCAGACCAGCCAGGAGTAGGCGGTCAGACCAGCCTAGGGAAAGTGGTCTGATCGGCCTGTTATGTGTGGTCTGACCGGCCCCCTCTTTGCTAGCTTGTTTTGCATGTTGTTTTTATTGAGTTTTTGGCCCTTTTGGTTTCATTATTTGCAGTGTCTATTTCCTCTGAGTGCTTGAGTTTCCAGAGAGTCTAGCTTATCTTTATCATAGCTTTCCATAGCTATTGGAGAAGAGTTTTTGAAGTAAGTACTTTTGGGGGCAAGTTTTATAAGTCGACATTCACCCCCCCCTCTGTCACCAACATCGATCCAACAATTGGTATCAGAGCCGGTTAGCTCTTCTTCATAGATCTTAACAGGTCTCTAGAGCCATGGCGACAGACAAGTACTCGACCAAGCCTCCCGTCTTTGATGGCATCGATTACCCCTTCTGGAAGAACCGAATGGAGACATACATCCAGGCTCAGGGGTATGCCATCTGGCATAAGGTCAAGGTCAAGTGCTGTCACATCCTGAAATTTGGATGTCTGAAATTTTGAGTAATTTAAAACTTTTATTTGCATCTTACTGGCATTTGAATTTTGGTTCAACGTCTTATTTGGGTTTTCCTGAGTTTAGTGTTGAGCAAATAATATTTGAAAATAATTCTTGAGCACAAAATAGCAATCATAAAAATAAATAATTAGATAAATGAATACAAATAATTTACATAGTATTTAACCCTAAGAAAGTAACTCCAAAATTCTATCTACGAAATAGCTGAATTAAAAGTACAACTCAAATATATATACATACATAAACTATACAATTAAATTCAAGAATAATCTTAACACTAGAGCTAGAATTCAAATATCGAAAATCATGCACAAATTAAAATTAACAAATCCTAATGAAAACTAAAGTTCAAATTGAAAATCCAAAATTATAAAATTTTGCTCAAGCCTCCTTTCCTTTTCTTTTTCCTCATTCTCTTCTTTCTCTATTACATGTGGGCCCAGCTTTCCTTTTCTCTCTCCTTTTTCCTCCCTCCCGTTTTCTCCCTGCCACTGGCCCCTGCGCGCGCCTTCCCCTTTCTTTTTCCTCCTCCTCTCTTCCTTCTCTGGCTGAGCTTCCTCCACGTCGGCGCCCATTTTCCCGCCTCGCCAGAGCCCGCTGCTCATCATCACGCCGCCCGTCACGTCCCCTCCACGCGCCTGCCTTCTCTCTGCTCTGCAGCACCGCCGCCTGCCACTGCCCTGCTCTGCGTCGCGCCGAGCCCCGCGCCGGTCCAAGACTGGCGGACCATTCCCGCCACCGGGTCCTCTACGCCTCCCCGTCCCCTCCACGACTATAAGGAGCTCCGCGCTCTCCCTTGCGACCCCTGTGCCATCTCCTTTCTTCCCACTCGCCGCCACGCGCGTGCTCCAAAGGCCGCCGCCGCCGCCCTCCCGACTCGGCCGTCTCCGGTGATTACGCCGCAAATCGCCTGCATCACGTCGTATCCCCGCGCACACGATGCCTCCTCCAGCGATTAATTGGAAAACCGCCGCCCGAGAACGTCGCGCGCGCGCCCCCCTCCATCCCCGATCGGCCGTCGCCATTTCCACCGCCGCCTCCCCTTCGATCGGCCCCCGGCCGATTCCTCGCGGCGGGAGCTGCCGCTCGGTGCCCCGACGCCACCCCGAAGGTTGGCCGCCGCCCTCCGCTGCCCAAGAACCCCTGCCACGGCGACCCGGCCGCACTGCCGCCCGCGCGCGATCTTAGGCCGCCTCGGCCTCCCTCCGGCCACCCCGGCAGCTCAAGTGAGTTCCTACCACCTTGCTCATGCTCGCGCACGCCTCCCTTCCTTCCCCCTCTCCTCCGGCGGCCGGCGCCCCCTTTCTCCCTCACCGACGGCCGCCTGGCACCGCTGCTAGCCAGCTGTGGCTTCCCCCGGCCGGCGCCAGTACCCCTGGAGCCTCCTCGGCGCTCGGGGGCTCCGTTTTGGTGGCCGTCGTCGTCGCCTCCCAACCGCTCCCCGTCGGCATCGCCGCCGCCATGCCATCGGCCCCCCCCCTCCCATGCTTCATTAGCTTCTGCTCCCTCTCTGTCAACTCAGCCGAAGATAGTCTCCTCTCTATCTCTGTTATGGCATAAGGGCCCCACTTTAAATAAGCATCAAGCTAATGGGAATCACTGCCTCCTCCCAATTTTCTTCAAAGAGCAATCTTAAACTATGATTTGTACATGAAAATGAGAATAAAAATGTTGATTGTGTGATTGAACTAAAAGGGTTATGAAATGAGTTTACACATTTAAGTTTGGTTAATGGTATGTAAAGACAATGTGCAGGAGGATAAGAATAAAGGAATTACTTGTAAATTCGTAATGGAAACGATTGATGCAATCGAACTAAAACTTAACTATAGGCTAGTTAAGGTTAATATACTAATCCCCATGAGACACTAAGACAAGATTACCCATGGTCTATCCTTGGATGACAAGAGATCGACATGGATCAATTAGGTATGGATGTTGAACTCTAATATGTGAGTCAAATTAAAAGTTTCTCTTTTATAAACCCAGAATATCCAAAAATCTAATCCTACATAATTAAAGCTGCATAGTTGAAGCATTACAAAGGTAATTTTAACGCTCCCAAAATTCTACTCTGGAATCTCGGATAGCAAATTTTAAAGTCTCCCCCCTAAAAGTCCGAATGACCTAAAGGGTATCTTCCATCTCTTGACCCAAATCGAAACCCCTAGGTCATCGGATTGTTAAAAGTAATCCACCCAATATAGCAAGGCAAATAGTAACCATCACAAGCATGGCATGGATATAAATAAACCACAACTGTAGATTTAATCGACCATTGATATTAAAGTATAACCTGATATGGTGTGCTCAGTCGTAGATAAGCAAATTTAAATAACAACATTAACAATAATAATGATAATAACACCATAAAGGTGACTACAATGTACCTAAAATATCTACGATACCTAAAACGAGGGGCATCTTTAATTAAATTCAGATTGGCATGTTTACTAAAAATCCCTAGGTCGTTTGTAAATAAAATAATCTCATGAATATACTTTTATCATGACCCGTCCTAGAAATCCATTTTGACATGGTCCCTGCCCATTTCTCACTTCACTTCAACTACTTTGATTCCGTCAACTCTCTGCACCCTATCAACTCTGTCTCGAGTCACCTCAAATCACCTACTACCTCATAACCAAGCTAAAGTAAGTTTAATTGGATTTATTTGGATCTTTTGAGTTATTTGTTTTTGCTTGTGTTCAGTCGTTAGCACGTAATTAGAAACTGGAGTTCCGAAGATTCTAAGGGCTAAACGAGAGAAAGATCAAAGTAAAGACGAAGACCCGGGACTAAAGGACCATCGCATGAGACAGCTTCGAGTGAGCTCAAGACTGCGGTAAACCGCGCCAGGCGAGTCAATACTTTGATCATGTTGAACCTACATTTTCTGCAAATTACTTTGTTTTAAATTATCAAACTGCATGCTGTTATTTTATGTGCAAATACATGTTTAATTTAATATTTTAGCTATATGCCCAATTGCTTGCCTTGAATAATATTACACATCCTTTGGATTACTTGATTATGTGAACTTTGTCGCCCTAGCAAAAATTACAATACTAACCTTTTGAAAATAAATCCGTAATTTATATGCCATGCTCAGTATTATTTAGGTACTCATGGGCGCTCTCGCGTCCAAGCATCACTTTAATCATGAGAAAATGTGGTTGGGCAGTCATGGTGGTAATGACTGATGTATGTTGGATATGGTTATTTTATACTCCCAAAAATCTCAAATTGCTTATTTATCTGGGCGGATGGTTCGGGGGTATGGTGCAGGTGTGCACGAGAGTGTGGTTTGTGGTAGAACCGCCCAGATACCACTAAGGACTGAATCTTGTCATGACCTCCTATGTAAAACAGTACAACCACAAGTCTGTAAAGTACAACTTGGCTAAGTAAATTTATCGAAACCCTCGGACTCATCTCACTGGTAGTGGATGGAAGTGGATACGCAAAGGGCAATGGGAGGCCTAAAGGGACACCGAGTTGGAGGGTGAGGTAACTAGCCGTACTAGCGTTGCTGGAAGTGGAGCCTGTGTCTTCGCTAGTAGACGTGGTTATATCCCGTGCATAGATGGGACCCACCGCAAGTGGGCAGGTTCCCATAAGGTGAGATGACAAAAGGGGCTAGATACTTTGAAAAGTCACTGTGATGGTCTACTCAACCACGTGGCTAAGGAATCATGTGGGGCAGCGAGCAGATTGTTTCTTGTGGTGAAAGTGTACAAACTCTACAGAGTCAAAACTCTTCGAATAGCCGTGCCCACGGTCAAGGGCAGACATGGGAACTTAACCAGATATGGTTCTATTTCAAAAACTTTGTGGGTGGGAATGGAAAAGTGGAGGGCAGTGGAAAGCCCTGATTTGAGTTGTCCTGGGTGTCGTCCCAGTGGTAAGTTAAGCGGCTATAACGCTGAAAGATGTTATACGGTGTGATGCCATAAGTATGGAAAATCATGTTAATATTCCTTGAACATTATGTTTTGTTCCAAAGCTGCTAGGTCTCAGGAAATTTTATGTATTGTATTTCAAATAGTAGCATTTCTATTCTTACAAAATAAAATATGGGAGGAATAAACAGGGTCGTGAGTAAAGGAGAGGGAAGTTTATGGTAAAAACATAAAGATATTGGTGGACTCAGGTCGATTATAAAAAGGAAATGATAGTGTGGGATCTGGGAGAAGTAATTTGGTGGAGTCTAAATGAGTATATAGGTTAGATAGATGATTTAAATGATTTTTATAGTATTAGGGATGCAAAGGTAATTGCGGGATCACAACACTGATAACTAATATAAATTCTTGGAAGATGATGGCAGTAATGGGATTAACAGGATTGGATCAAATACTAGATGGATGAATTGAATTTCTAGGAATATTGGAGGAATGATAACAATTATTGGGTTATAATCTTGATCAATGATATTCTTGGTGGATGTATCCTAGTGAGTCGTAGACTTAATCATTGAAATTCTTAGTGGATGTATACTAGTGAGTCGTAGATTTGATCATTAATATTCTTGGGGGATGTATACTAGTGAATTAGTTAGAAATAGATAGTAGAAAATAAGATTAGTTATTGGGAGAACAAATTATGGTTTTGGATCAATAACAAAAGGATTGAATTATTAGGAAGTCCCGATCTGAAGGATTTGGTGGATTTAAAAGCAATTATGTTGAATAGTCATTAGAATTTAGAAATGAAGAGTTGATGACTAGCAACCACAAGATTGGATTTTAGAATACAAAAGATATTGGTGGATCTAAATAAAGGATGACCCTCACTGTTTGGAGTCTTAGGCAGCAATGAGTGTATGATTGGTGGATTAAATAAATGATGATATTCGCTGTTTGGAGTTTTAGACAGCAACCAATACAGAAAGAATATGATCGGTGGATTGAATAGAGGATGACACATGTTGTTTGGAGTCTAGAGAGCACTCAATAAAGGAAGTGTAATTTCGGTGGATTAAGTCAATTATGGCAATCGCTGTTGGGAGTCTTAGACAACAGTTAATAAAGAGCGTGAATCTTTGGTGGATTAAGTCAATGATGTCATTTGCGGTGAGGAGTCTTTAGGTCACAAAAACAACAATATGATATAATAATAGAAATGCTACTAGACGCGTTTTACAGCAAATAAAACAACCCGAGCCTCTCCTTTGTTAAGCCATGCATACTATTTATTTGCATTCTGTGTATTGTCTCGCGGAGCACGGGGTTGGAGTGCTCACACTCGCTTTTGCGACAAAATACAGAATCAGGAATCAAATCACCTCGTCTCAGCAACAAGATTGGACAAGTTGGCCGAGAAGATGAAGATGTCAAGGGCTAGGTCGCGAACCTCCAGTTGGTGCTGTGGGCATGTCCGAGGGTCCCACTGTGTGCTTCATTCATTGCTGCCATTTATTGATTTCGCCTAATCGGCCCATGAGTAAGTTTACTATTATATTTACGCTTCCGCATGATATGTACTTTGATAATCAGAACTGTAATCTGTGAGCACTATCTACTGATCTAGAGAATAGTGCGG
Source organism: Dendrocalamus sinicus (assembly GCA_036346575.1). NCBI lineage: Eukaryota > Viridiplantae > Streptophyta > Magnoliopsida > Poales > Poaceae > Dendrocalamus > Dendrocalamus sinicus. The sequence continues at coordinate 32,308,218 of CM070648.1, read as the reverse complement.
TGGAATCACAGAGGAATCCGGATTGTAATATCTGGGCTCTTACAAGTGCCGAATGGACAACACTAGTGCCATACATACTGCCAAAAACTAGTGCAACACTCTAGGACTCAGGTTGATGTGATGCTTCACATTGTAGAGTCAGAACACCAGGTTACAGACATTTTCACTAAGACTTTTAATTCTTCTCGGTTTGCTTCTTCGCAAGGGGAGTTGGGAGTTATTAGTCCTTTAGGCCTATTTTGAGAGTGAGTTTAACTTCTTTTGCATCCATTGTAACATAATGCATATCTAAACTCAGCAACTTGCATTGTATAATATTACATGGAGCTTTGACTATTATCCTTATGTGACATGATATCTTGCTTCACATTTTACCATGTCTAGTGCTAGTTTGCTATGTTAATTATGTCTTTCTATGTGTAGGTTAGCTCTTTCCATACAAGCTTCCTTAAATGTAGAAAACTTGAACTAAACATGTCTTGTTGGATCTTATGACTAGTTTTACTCCAGGGATACTCTTATGATTCATTCCATGCCAAATAGGCTATGATGAGTCTATAATATAAATTGAGCTTTAGATCAAACTATGCTAGTTCTTTATTGAAGTATAAGTTTTCTTCTCATAGGCTTTTACGGCTCAGGTTGAGTATAGTTTACAGACTAAGGAGTAGCCTTTTGTTCTTAAACTAAATAAAGTAAATGAAAAATGATCTCTTTCTGTACCAAAAACTAATCTCACCAATTCTTGCTCATGAGATGGCTCACCATTGCACTAGACGTGAAATCAGGAGAGTTTTGGATAACCTAGACCTCTCTCTTAAGCTTCTTGCTTGGGATGGTCATAATGAGGCTTGAGATCTAGCACATGGCTAACAAAGCAAAAATGTAAAAAAAGATTGAAATTTCAGAGGCAGTTATTGATGGCTCCTACTCTAGGACTAACTTTGTTAAGATAAAACCAAAAATGAATTTTAGCAAGTGCTAAATGTGCTAATTATGCTTAATTCCAAATGCTTGAACAAAATGATTCAATTCTAAACCTGTAGCACTCTAAATAGAGTCAATTGTAGCTTCTTGGTTCCATTTAGTTTATTGGTATGGTTTGTCTCATTTTTAGATACCTTTGACTAAACTATGATCTTAAACAACTTGACATGTGAAAAATCCATTTCATTTCATATTATTGCATATTTGGCTTTAGCTTTGCTATATATAGTTTGCCATGTTCTAGATAGCTTCTTCACGTAATATGGTTTGGTGTAATACATGTAGAGGCAAGGTTGTCAGAATCTCGATGTGTCATACGATCCTAAATTTTATGATTTAAGATTGACTAGGTCAATCCAATTTTATGGTAGAATCTTAATATTCTTACGATTCTACCCAAACTTTTGTAGGATCATGATCAAAATTTTCATATAATCCTACTCGATTCTATTGTTTTATTATAAATAATTACTTGTATACTTCCTTTTAATTGAAAATTTTAACTTTTCTCTTTTTATGTTCACTATAATTATCATAAAATAACACTTTATCTTACCTTTACTCTACAATTTGTAAAGAAAAGCTCAAAAGATATAATTCTAAAAATGTAGTAGTGTTATAATATACTGTAGATTTTTTAAAATATTTCTTTGGTAGAATCAAGTAAGATCTTAAATTCTACATCAATCCTACGATTTACGATCCTACCAACGAACCTTCGATTTGATTCAGGATCACAATTCTGACAACCTTGTGTAGAGCCACTTTAGATAATTTTTATGGTTCCTTAAGCTAAAATCAAATAAAATGCAACTACTTCATTTTATTCATGCTCAATTTTCTTCTATGTATCTTGATGAGTCCATTGTTAAAGTGGGAGAAATATTAGTATAATATATATCTAAAGCATGATTTGGAGTTTTTATGTGAACTCTTCCCAAGTTAGAGCTTTCATGTTTTGTTGTGATTCTCTTGATCTTTTTATCTCTTCTCACCATAACCAAGGTCAAATAGAATAATTGTTCTTTCATATGGATCTAAAGTGATATTTCCTATTTTATTTAGTGGATTTGAAACTTTGTGGAAAGCTTGTCATTTTTAATAGTTTCACTCTATTTCTAGCTCACATGGTAATTTTCAGTCTTTGCAATGCTTGTGTCACCATTTTAGTTTCTATTCGCAAAATTTCCTCTCTAAATTCTAAAACTGCCTCCTATTTGCATTTTTAAGAAATTGCCAATGAGTTCATCAAGGGGGAGATGGAAGGACTATGTGAGAAGGTCCAAGGTTATGGATGTTTCTGGGAAATTTGAGTCATGAGATAATTTGGTTTGACCTAGGTCTATGAATATGTGTAGCATGATGAATGTTTCAACTAACGTGGATCAAGTTGTGAAGAACATGTGGTCAAAAATGATTTCTTGGTCTTTGGATATGCAGCAGTGCTTGGAGTCAAAACTTGGCAAGGAGTGGTGCATCTACACGTGGCAAGCATGACAATTACTTTCAAGGGAAGATGAAGACCAGGACAGGAAATGGTAGTTTTGTAAGTTTAACAAAATATGTAAACTATCTTGGATCAAAACCATGGCACTTGAGTGGCACTTGGAAAGGCGGGTTAAGGAGTAGCTGAGATAATCAAGCGGATCAAATACTAAGGATTTAGTGAATTTTGGTTTATGTACTTTGAAAAGCGTGAATAATTGTTGTGTGTGAGTAAAACTCATGTTGCGTGTGGTTAACGGGTTTTTCGCATTTGTGCTAAGTGGATAGTATCCATTAGGGTTAGATAGGGTTAGTTATCTTGTCTATTTAACGGGTTGGGATAGAGACTTGTAAGTTAACTATTCAATCATCCTAACTTTACTCATTGAAACCAAGTGTTCTATGATTAGGGTTTGATAAGTGTGAGTGTTGTGGTGTCACTACAACAAAATGGTCTCATAGAGACATTTTCTTTAAACGCTTTTTTTAATGTGTTTATGTTAAGAACCATGTAACATATAAAGAGCCTTTCACTACCAATGCATCTCTATGGTCTTTCACACGGTTCATGGGGAGATGCTCTTAGGACGCTTTACAAAACGACTCAACAGAGGATTACTAAGTTGTTGTGTAAAGTGTCCTAGGATCATCTCCCCATGGAACGTGTCAAAGACTATAGAGACACGTTGGTAGTGAAAGACACTCAAAAACACTCAAGAAATGTCTCAAGAGGCGTCTTTATATGCTACATGGTTCTTAACATATCGACACTAAAAAAAGTCTAAACAAAAACGTCTCTATGAGACCATTTTGTTGTAGTGTGTGCTCTCTTGTCCTTCAGGTGGAGTAGTTGTAAAACTTTCATCCTTAAGTAGCAATATATCAATTTTATTCATCTCCCATGGATCTCTCTTGTTTTGGTTGATTTGCTCTTATTTTGGTTAGTTTTGATCTTGCCTCTCCCCTTTCTTGTTCTTGCTGGATGCCAAGGATAAGTAAGTAATGGAAATATATAGTGGAAATCAATCTCCAACCATCAAGGCAACATGTTTAATAATTTCTTAAGGTTGCCAAGTTTTCGTTTGATTAGGCCTTTTGGCTTAGTTTTGGAACTACAAAGCTTCACGGACCAAAAGATCTTAATTCTCTTAAGTTCTTTTAATATATTTTGGTTGGGATAGGTTTTTAAGGTCATGATCTAGCCTTGGTTCAAGTTTTAAGTCTTTTGGATCTATGCATCAAAAGTTACATTGATTTTTAGATTTGAAATAGTGCATATTTTACTATTCACTGAGTTGATTTTACTGTAGTACAGTGAATTTGTGGAATTTTGATTTCTTGATCTTCATAGCTTCTCACAGCCATCGGAGTGAAGAATTGACGAATACTTGAGGAAAATTTGAAGGCACTATTCACTCCTCTCTGTTGCCATACCGGTCCTACGTCCTTCCATCCATGATATTTTGGAGCTAGCCAGTGATGCTACTCTTGGGTAGCTTCAAGGTCCTAATACAAAATAGGCTACAACTTTCGTCAGATTATAAAGGAGCTAGGTTTGAAGCCTGGCCAAACACACTTTGTATACTTAGTGGTATAATGGTATGGAGGTGTGCAACCATATAGATAAATCATCAGTAGTGTACATCCATTAATTAGTGATTTGAGTATACACAATTATATTAGGGGTAGACCCTCCCTTCAGGCGTGGTCAGGCAGCCACCCGAGCTCCGTCGCTAGTTGCACCCTATGCTCCTTCTCTAGAGCAAACAGCTAGACACCACTGCACTAGGCCACCAGTGACAGCGAACGGCGACAGCTGAAGAAGCAAAGACGACACATGGGCTGGCGACCTAGCGTCTGGCCCAGGAGCCCAGTGGCCCAAGAAATGAGCCGTCTGGCCCAGGAGGCATGTAGAAGATGTGAGCGAAGTAGAGGGGCAGGGCAGCTGTCCCAAGAGACTATGAGTGAATGAGTAGAGGCACAGCTAAGTGCTACCCTAGAGCAGCCAAGGGGGACCGGTGGTGGTCGGTGGCCAAGGGAGCACGGCGGCCACTGGCCAGGGGAGCATGGTATGATGCCCAGGGGTACATGGTGACCAAGCCGCAAGGCGGCTAGGGGGCACAGTGGCGGCCCGGTTTGCCATTTGAGAACTACTTACAATTATATTTGCTATTTGAGAATTATATTTGCCATTTAAGAATTGATATAGATGTATAAGTAAAAATAGAATTGAAGAAAGAAATTAGAGAAGTAAATGATTGCAAGTCTACAACTGTTAATACAATTTAGGAAAAGTATTGCTTCCTTCATGCTTACACAGAACTACACCATTTGGTACATTGTCACCAGAATTAAAATTTTTGTCCATAAGCGAATTGGCAGCTTTTTCATGGTTAAAAGTTATGCAATTTGGTAAAAGAGCTCTATCATTTAACAAACTAAATGTCATGTGATATATTCAATTGTTCTATCATGAAAATCTTATTTGGCATTGTCCACTTGTAGGAGGTAGTTCTATTATTAAAAGGTCCACTGGCAGAAGCAAATTCAAAATCAATAGAATGAAGAAAAGCTCTAAATCCAATAGTAAGTGTCTGAGTAAGTAATAAATATTTGGTCTTTACTCTTACTTGTGAGTTGCGAAAATCAAATGGAGTATTGAAATGTATTGTGACAAGTTGCTTGTTTAATTTGGTATAATTGGATTTAAAGATCCACAAACACAGAAAGGGTCATCACAGACAGTTCAAAACCGTTATCACAGATGGTTTCTGACCCGTCTGAATTTATATTTCTGTGATAACAGGTGGTTATCACAGATGGCTCTCGAATCTTCTGTGTCTGTGATAGTCTATTGTCACAAATGGTTCTAGTTTACAATCGTCTGTGATTTCGTCATTCTCATAAATAGGCCTTATTCAAATCATCAACATTCTCTAAATGCACTACAAAATAGCGCAATCAGATAATAGAGATGAACCAAAATAGGCCTATTTATGAAAACAAGACCATCGTGCAATAAACTTAGACGCCATATCTTCATCCTACAATAAAACATGAATTTCAATAAGGGCCAAAACCCTAGCCATCCATCAATCATCACAAGAACTAAGGCATCAACAATTAATTTTCACACGCACAAGCATCAAGATTTACATTACCGAGGCCCTAGCCATTCAACAATTTCAGATGGGGGATATATAACCGGCAATGAAGGAGAGGGACGATAGTGTCACTATTGTGTCACGACTGTGACACTGCACAAAACACTCTTACGACACTTACGATAAGAGTTTCTTATGCAGTGAACCGTGGCGTCACAACCAGAGACAGAGGGGATGGGACATTTCAGTTTGGGGGAGGAAACGGGAATTAATAAGGAGTGGATGAACTATGAGCAGTAGGAAATGTCCTCTTCAATGTTGGTTCTTATAAGAGTGAAATTGGGGGGAAGGAAGAGAGGGAGTAATAAGGGACAAGAGGTAGGAGGAGACCGGTGCCTGCCGTTCGATGCGGAGAGAATGGATGGATGAGATCGAAATCCTAGGAGAGATGTCATGGATCGGTGATGTGGCATTATCACAGACGGTTTGGATTAAAAATCATCCATGATGTATGCTGCCATCACAGAAGGTTTTTAATCCTAACTGTCTGTGATAATTATGTATCACGGATGGTTCTAACCATCGCTAATAACGTAGACGGGCACACTTTTAAAATCATCTGTGATAATTGCAATGCTGATGGTTCTTATCTATGATGAGGCGTCCAGTATAGCCTTTTTGTAGCAGTAAGCTATTTTAGTAAAGTTTCAAGCAAAAGCACCATGAAAAGCGAAACGGCAGCCGCACATGCACAAACTGTGGACTAAGCTTTATTAGTGATGTATTTTTCAATGTCCTACGGTTATCTTCACGTGTTTACATGCGAAATATAGTTGTTGCTTTTATTTGATATCATATACTCCTAATAGTGTGATTGTAATGTAGTTTGAACATAAATTATTTTGTTTTTAGATAATAGTATTTACTTCACGTTTACATGTCCATCGTACCTATATATTTTTCCCCGGTCCGCCAACGATTACATCAAAATTTATTATGAATAAAACTTGATGTAAGCCTATCCATTTAGCAATTGTGACCACATAGGGACACGTGCCGAACACTGTTGGCCAACGTACACATCGCGAGCATGGGCTAGCTAGCTCCACCAACCAAACTTTCTTTTGATTTCTATCATGTGCTCATATTTTGATTCGAAAGCTAAACAAACTAAGTGCTACATAATTCCGATGTTAGCCATGTCGATCACTCATAAATGAAAGATGAAAACAATCTCGATATGGTTTTTTTCCCCCAGGAAAAGAGAGCTTTATGGAGCACACCACGACTGTGGTACGATGTTTGTAGATAGCAACAACTCACGCGATCTCTCTCCCTCGGTCCCTTGGCCCACGCTTTCACGTCCCACAGACGGGCTGCTCGGTCGAGGTTAGAGATGGCAACGCGCATAAATTCGCTGAGTTTTGCTATTTTAAATTCGTGCCCATGAAAGTTGGACGTGCCCGTTAAAAAACCCATACCCATGACGGGTACAGATTTTTGCCCAGACCCATGCCCACTTGGGTAACAGGTACCCACGGGTCGCCCGTGCCCGACAACAGTTGTGCAGATTACAGACAGTGCAGTGCTTAGCAAGTCAACAATAAGTTCAATTTATATGCTACTATGCATGAAACAAGCAACGACAAATCCACAATGCACATCACTAGTTCACTCCATCAATTCTCAGTTCATAGTTCACTGGTATAGCATATCATTACAAGTTCACAGTTCACAACTCAGTTAAAACTCCTATGGATCGGGTTATGGGCTAGGCTGGTTTGCCTAGGAGGCTGGGAGCTTGGGTTTATAACTCCTATGGATCGGGTTTATATTACCCATGGGTTTACAGGTTTGGGTACTATAGGAACGTACCCGAACCCGGCAGACCCGATGGGTTAGGTTTTTTGCTCATTAAGAGACACATGGGTTAGAAAATTGACTCAGACCCCTGCCCTAATGGAGTAAAAACCCACCGAGTATCAGATTTCGGGTATCTATTGCCATCTCTAGTCGAGGTGCAGCAGTGGTGTCGATATGGAGACGGGAGCAAGCCGAAGTTGACGACGTGGCGTTGAGCGACCTCCATGGCGGGGCGAGAGCACTCGTGGGATTGAGGCGACGTCAAGCATGGACGGTGGCTGGAGCAGCCGGATTGGGTGGAAGTGTAGGTCGATGATGACTGCGGCGAGTAGTTGGCCATGGCTTGAAGGACATGGGGCAGCGATTAGATCCGAGATGGCATTTGGGACAGTCCGAGAAACCTAACGGCGGGCAGAGGCGTTGGACTAGAGCACGGACGTCGCATCCTCTGGGAGACTCGATTGTTGGAGCGGCGACGGACGGACGGACGACGGTGTCGTGAGACGTTCTTCATCGTGCAAGCGCCGTAAGGTGTGTGTCGGACGTGAAGCGATTTCTCTTTTTTTTTCGACAAAGAAACAGCAGGGGAGGCCTCAACGGTCTCACTAAACAAACATTAATTAACTGGTAAACCAACAAACTAGCGGATGACAGTCCCTGCAATTGTTGGATGGAAATGTTGCCTCGATCGAACAAGATGCCACATTGTGTGCATAGCAAATGTTCAGTATGCGGTTAAGCCCGGATTCTAGCTTGTGGCAGCTCTACGTCGACGTCTCGGATGCAATTACGCAATCAACTGGGACATCTGGACCACAAGTGAGGCGCCAGATCGAGGCAGCTGGATCCTTCCTCCCTAGCTAGCCTATGATACTGCGACAAAACCTAGATAACTACCAGCTCACCCTCGTCGACTCAAACTACACCAAGCTAAAAGCTAGTCTATGATGTTGGACTCCAGAGCGCGCAGAAAGCTAGCGAAAGTTACGCAAGCAATGAAGCCAGTCCCTATATATACAGGAATAAGTGGTTGCTGGTCAAATCGGAGCTAGCTGGTCAAATCCGCATTATTGTGAGGGTTACACACGCTACGGCCGATTCATATCGGAACCAATCGATGTGCACGGCCGGATTAATAGACTTGTCAACCGTCAAGTTCATAACCAGATCGAATTGACTTGTAGCTAGCACGTATTCAATTCCATGTGGAATTAGCGCGGCGCATTTCTGCAGTCCAGACTGCCGGCTCTCGCGAGTAGCCCATTGAATCTGTTCATTTAGCTCATGGCTTATAATTTTTAGCTAAAGCTTATTAGTCTGAATAGTGATTGCTAAAAAAAACTAATAATTACTGAAAAACCAAGAAAAACAAGGCCAATGAGTAACAAAACATGCATGCCTGTTAATGTGTATACACAGCCACGTGATTTGATAACGTGAATCATAGCTGCCTGAAGTCATCTTGTGACGAGTTTTGTCATTGAGATAGACTATTGCACAGGTGATTGAAATTTTTTTATCTTTCAGTTACCTAAAGTTGCACTTTGAATCACCTAAAGTTGCACATATTTTTTTGGAGGGGGCTGCAATTTTAGTTGATTGAGAGTGCAATTTCAGGTGACTGAAACATAAAAAAATTTCAGTCGCATGTGCAATAGCAAAACTATTTGTCATTACATTACTGTTGTATGATCTTGTCGTCTGCTGTTACAACATATATAGGAGTACAACACAAATGCATGCATCTATATGTACAGTGATTCTCTGTTCCGAGAAGTAATTAGTTGGTTATACACATATATATACACATATACATATACACATATACATATATACATATACACATATACACATATACATATACACATATACATATATACATATACATATATATATATATATATACATATACATATATATATATATATATTCGTACTCTTAGGAGTACATACTTTCACCTCTAATACACCACTTAAACAGATATTTTATATCTATTTATCACTTTTTGTATATTTAAATACTAATTCTAAAATACTCTAATGTGATTTAGTTAAAAATTTTATTGGAACCCTTTTTTTTTCTATATACACTTATATATATATAGCCTTTTTCCGTACTCTCGAGAGTACATACTTCCACCTCTAATACACCACTTAAACAAATATTTTATATATATTTATAACTTTTGTATATTTAAATATTAATTTTAAAATACTTTAATGTAATTTGGTTGAAAAATGTTATCGGAACCCTTTATTTTCTCTCTCTGTATATATACACACACGGCTGGCCAATGTGGGTTCGCAGCGCACGTGATGACAGTAACATATCTAGACGGACCAAGTTGGCTGTGATCATGCTAGCTAGCTAGGGGTTATATATCGAAATCGATGGGATAAATACAGATGCAAAAAAGTATGCTTTGACAAAAGGACAGATTGTCTGAAGTGTCAGTGTGTGTACCACGTTTTTAGCAACTTAAATGAGAAGTTAGCAGCATGAACTACAGCGCACTAATTTGTTCACTTTGCTCTATATAGGACCTACCATTTTGCTGAGTTGGCGTGGCGAGGCACGCTCTCCCCCTTTCTCTCAGTACCACCCCAATGCCACTAACATTCACACCTCTCTTAAGGTCACATGATTAAGTATTTTTAGCAGATCTGTCCTGAAAAAAAAAGGTTCATTTAGTAGACCAGATAGCTCCAAAGAGGCTTCACACCTTATATACTCCATATACACAAGCTTAATTTTGAACTTTTACGCATTACTCCAACTACATGTAGCCCCAATTAATGGTAAAACACCCATTTCTGGGCTTAAGACTAAATCCCAAAATAGGAAAATTATAGTTCAAGCAGCCTACTCCACTCTTGGGAAAAACAAATATAGTCCCTCCTGATACGGCAAGTGTGCCCGATTTTTACGACATAAGATTGGAGATAATTAACAGAAAGAGTTATTACAGACGGTTCAAAACAGTTGTCACAGACGATTTCTGAATCGTTTGAATTTATGTGTTTATGATAATAGGTGGTTATCACAAACAGCTCTCAAACCGTCTGTGATAAGTTACAACACAGACGGTTTTTCAAAACCGTTTGTGATATGTCAGATATCACAGACGGTTCATAAACATAGCTATCTGTGATATCTGACATATCACAGATGGCTAATACCAAAAAACCATCTGTAATATGTCAGATATCACAGACGGTTCTTAAACATAGCTATATGTGATGTTTGACATATCACAGACAGTTCAAAACCAAAAACAATCTGTAATATATGACATATATCATAGACGGTTTCATGTTACAAACCGTCTGTGATATCTATGTGAACAGATTATTTTCTGTTTTTCGGCTAGCCTCAGGAAATACTAGCTATGCCCTCTGAAAATAAGCAAACAGATCACATATATAGCACACGACAATCATTACACAAATCTCACAAATGAATTAAACAACTGAATGGAGTACAATTGAATGAATTGTTTGATTAAGCATAGTTGAGTGATTATAATTGTATCAAATGTTTGAACATCTAATCATCATCGCACGGGTTGAACTCTCTATTCGGGGTTATGACCTCCGCTGTCAAGAATTCAGATAGCATTCCTTGAACTTCGGCGAGTTTGTCAAAATCAAATGCACTTTCATCGAATTCCACGTCCTCTCACTAGGAGTGTTAAAGTCGTTAGCATACACACACACACACACACACACACACACACACATATATATATATATATATATATATATATATATATATATATATATATATATATATATATATATATATATATATATATATATATATATATATATATATATATATATATATATATATATATATATATATATATATATATATATATATATATATATATATATATATATATATATATATATATATATATATATTGATAATCTCAAAATAATTATAGCGAGTTGACAAACCTCTGGATCATTCGTATTAGTAGCCATGATTTCCTGCATACGGCAGCAAACGTAGAATCTACATATGTTGCCCTTTAGCTGCTAATGTTACTGCAAAAATAGAATTACATACATAGGTATTGTCAGTTCTAGACGTATTATTGCGAAGTGTGATATAGGATGGTTGATTTGTAGTGGGTATCAAAAATCATGTCCTGTATCGCAGTGTGGTGCTGGATTCCTTGTGTTTCCCTCCCTAGACAACTTAAGCGCTGAACGACCTACGTGATTCCAAAAGGTTAGCCTCGTCCATTGCGAACGAAGGGAATAATACAATAGAGTTATGTATGGAGGAAATAAGTTTACCTGTCAATTGCTTGTTGCACACAGGTGAAGTCATGGTTGCTCCTTAGTAGGGAATCAAGATATATTATCTTGCTCCACTTTGGTACAATCACAATTAGAATCCAGTGAGACCTAGTCATGTATGTTGCCATAGTGATTAATCCTAAGTTCATGTTGCGTATAAAGTACAAATGAAACTTGTATAGCAACTAGTGAAGCACTTACCCCTAGTTCAAGGGTATCAAGATGTAGCCCTTGTCACTTTGAGTAAGTAATCCTGTCGTTATGTAATCTTCGATGAAGGATGCATTTTCCTTGATGGATTGCTCAGAGACCAAGTGTGGGTTGAGGAATCCCATCAGTTGTTACTATCGTCGGACTTGTTGGATCATCGATATATACATAAGCAATGAGTTATGACATTTATCGGTATTATGTAAATGTAGAATTTGATTGTATAGTACACTTACAATGTCTAGCATCATAGAAGTGAGGCGTCGAGTTTGTCGAGGTTTAATAGCAAGAATAAGTCTTCGAAAATCATGACAAAGTAGCCTAGGGCATGTTCTTTTCCTTCGAAGCTAGCGGTTTTTGACTTTTGCTACAGTACCTAACTTTCAAACGGAGTATTTTCTCAAGACAGGGTCTACAAGTTAAACGATCTACACGTTAAAAGCCCAACATCTGTACCAGCCAAAATCGCAAGTGAGTATCCGTCTCTCCGTAATCTGTACCGTAAACAGCCAAAATTCAAAAATTTCAGCCAAACGCCATAAGCCGCAGCCGTTGCCAAACAGGCCCGAAGTCATTGAGGACAAGCTCCTCCATGTATCTCATGCTAAATCCACTTTGCCTATTTAGCTTCATGTTGGACCTTTGCATGTACCAGGTATGCAAAGTCCTGCAAGCCAATCCAAGCTAGGTAATTGTGACTCGAGGACCAACGACACTCTGAGCTTGTACTTCGAAGGCCTGAGAGACACCTTAATCTTCTTTAGTTGGGCCTTAGTGTCTCACTTGCGATGCATCTTCAGCATCGTCTCCATGGGAGCCAATGCGATGGCCTTCTGAAGCGGAGCTTGAGGTGGAGTCACAGACACCGTGCACCTGCATCCTTGGCAAGCATAGACACACCATCCCCCACCCAGCGTCAATGGGAATGGAACCAATCCTGACTCTGAGGGTGCACAGTGTGGGCTCGTACATAACAATACATGGTGAGTTAAGGTGTCCACTAGGTCTGTCTATATAGCATTCTAGAGAGGTACGTTACTCGGATGTCATCGATAGGTAAGTGGGCATTGCTATGTTCAGAAAGTGGCATGAACGCCCAGCTACTCTGATGTTGAGGGGGCTGGGTTCCGCAATAACAGGGGTGGCTTACGAGTAGTTGTAGACCTCTCTAAGTGAGGTAGTTATCTTCTCTTGAAGTGAGGTAGATAGGTATTCCTCAAGTTGTACACGAAGTTCCTATTTCATTTGTTTATCGCGCTCGGCCTTAGATCTCTTTCTACTTTTATACGCCTTAGAGTTGTTTGGGAATCCATGCCTCCAAGGTACGTAAACCCCTAGGCCTCGCATGTGACTTGGGTACTCCTTGTTTCTCAGGGCCGTGGATAGTATATCCTTCTCTCTACTACTTCGAAGGAGTCTTCGGAAGATTCGGTAGTCAATGCTTACCACAAGAGGCAATCATATTATTTTAGATCCTATGAAGTTTTGGACCTATTAACAACTAGGTAGTTTAACATATCTTACTAGGCGTTGGGAGACTTTCTCGTCTGCAGGATTTTTTGAAAGAGGAGACACCCAAAGACGTGTTTGATGACCTCGCTCTTAACCAGTTTTAGGCGCGCTCAGTTATGATCCCGGCAAATGGCGAAGAGGCCTCCGGTCGAATTGCGACCTCATCCTGCAACTCCCATTGAGGGATTTTACCCACGTATCCAGTGGTGCTGAGTCTGTGGGGGTGAGTGTTTTATGCCTAGCGAGCCTTATGCGCCACACCTTGTTATTGAAATTCAGTCATTATCTTCATCCGCACAAACACCTCCCATGTTTCCAGTGACAAGAAAGGATACCTCGTGAAGAGCATGCAATTCTTGGTCACGTATTGCATGACAAGTGTGCTCTTGAAGGTCTTCCACACTTTTTCCATCGTGAGTAGTGCCTACCATTGCACAAGTTTATAGACTTCTTCTGGGATCTGGAACAAGTTTAAAATTTCAACCCATGTCAAAGCTTTCCAATTTCCTATGGTGATGAGGACCTGTTGCCTTCCAAGTATCCTGTAGGTAGTCCAGAATGCTACCACTGGTTTCTTCGGTTGTAGAGGGACCCCATCCGGAGAGACCTCCATGATGATCATTTGGCCCTCTGGCATTTTTTATACTCCTCTACCACACTTAGTTAATCTGGTCTTTGGAGCATCAGACCCATTCGTCGACATCGATGGCGACAACGATGACGTCATCTCTGTTATAAGAGAAAACTAATTACAGTGAGCTATGAGCGTAAACATTGGCACATGATTGATCTTACAAGAAATAAGAACATCTGGTGACGTATATTATTACTACAAGAAATAAGAACATGCAATTTATCTCTAAATTCACTCCCTAGCTATTTCATCTCTCACCCGAAGGCCAGAAAGTCTCATCCTAAAACCAGTAGCCCACCCATAGAAGTAAGAAAAGGAGATTCAAAGGAGGGGACATGTATTTCTCAACAACCACAAGATGAACATTAAAGCACCGTACACTTGGGCTTTAAAAGGCATGAAACAAATTAATTTACTTCATGCCTTTTGAAGCTCAAGTGTATAGTATTGTAATTTTCCTCTTGTACAACTACTACTCCAACTCACGGTGTTTCATGCCCTTTTTTACTTGAACCAGCAGCACACCCATAGAAGTAAGAAAAGAAGAGTTGGATGAGGGGAGAAAAGAATGTAGTGGAAGCCGAAGGAGAGTGTGGACCACCCGGGACCAAGAAGGTCGACCATAAGGACCACATGAAGGCGATATTTTCGGCAACGACAAGTGACCACCATCCACGTCTTCATCCATAAGACCACCCCCCAACAACCTTACCACTTCCACCTCGACACAAGTAGGCCCACCTTCCCTCCTACATCCATTTCCCCATTCCTTTTTGGGCTCCACATAAAAAGACACTAACAGATATGGACAGATGTAACACACATGATGACATGAGGTAAAAAGTGAGATTTGGGATCCATACCTTAGGGAGGAGAGGCGACAGGGAGGAGAAAACTCATGAACACACATTAACAGATATGGATGTATCTATCACACATGAGGTAAAGAAGTGGGATTTAAGATCCATACCTTCGGGAGGAGAGGCGATGACAGGAAGGAGAGGTAGCGCGGGGAGGAGAGGCAGTGTTGGGAGGAGAGGCGACTGGGCCACTATGCCAGTTGAGGAAGGAGAGGACGAAGACATTAGGTTCTCTGGCATCGGCGATGGCGATGGGGGATGAGGAGATGGAGGGGTGCGCGAGTGAGGAGTAAGAGCACAAACTCTAGCAAGGGCCCTATTTATAGAAGAACTATCATAGATAGATCAATTAAATAACCGTCTGTGACATAAATATCACAGACGGTTTGTAACATCCTGAAAATTTAAATTTGAAAAGTGTGAGGCTTTTGAATTATTTTTGCAATATGTTGTATTTGAATTTGGAGTTTAAGGTATTCTTCTGAAATTTGATTGGGATTCCAAAAAAAGTAAAATTTCAAGAAAGGAACAAACATGTTCAAATAATAGAGGATTAAAATTTAAAATACGAATCTGAAAAGATGATCCAGTATAAGGAGAAAGAAACCTGAGTTAAAAATATAAAATATCATTTCTGAAAATAATGGCATGAATAACAATGGAAGCAAGTAAATGAAATACCAACATATATGGACATATATATGTATATATACATATATATAAATATACATACCAAAATTCTGCACCTATAAAATTTAGTGGCCAGAATACATAAGTATAAAATTAGGTGAACAAGAGGGAGTGAATAAGCCATGAATACCATATACACATCTACACAAAAAGAAAAATGGAAAGAAATGGAAAAGAAAGAGCCAGGCCAGCCGCCAACCCGGCACATCCCCGACCCTCCCCGAGCGATACTCGCCGTCGGCACCGCAGCCCCGCCGCCGCCCTTGACTTCCTCTGCCCGGCTCCCTTCGTGAGATAGTATAGGGGGATTAATTCCCCTTATAGGGTAAGCAACACCCTTGGGCTCTCCTCGCTAGCAACGCTCACTCCTTCCCCCCCCCCCCAACTCCCCGGTCGCGCGTTCGAGCCTACGGCTCCGCAGCACCGGGTTGAGTTTCTCTATTTTTCCCCGGGCCGACAGGTGGGCCCACCTGTCAGCGGCTACAGCCCAAGCGGCCCACTGACAGCAGAGCCCACATGTCAGTGGCAACTAGGGGTAGAAATAAAATATTGTGAAAGAATTAAAAATACCCAGTAGGACCCACCTGTCATATTTCTAATAATTTTTGGATTTAATAAAACTGAGAACTTTAAATGGGTATAAATTCTTCATTTTTAACTCCAAGTTGAGTGAAACAAATTTCTAAATTCATCTAAATTCAAGATCTATCCAATAAAACTGAAACCATGAATTTTAGAACTCACATGAATTTTTGGTAAAAATTTTGGATAATTTGGGAATAATCTAGGGAATGTAAAAAAATTAACTAGGAGTTAAAATAAGTCTACCTACTGTTTAATATCTGATTACTTATTATGTGAATAACTAAAATAGACTTGAACTAAAAATAATGCCAAGCTTAATAATAACAAAGGTGCAGACAGAGTGATAATGGTGCCAGTGATTAAATGTTAACACTTGTTTTGATACATAATAATATTGAGCATAAATGTATATATAGCAAGCCGGGACCCATAAAAGTAGACGATAATTCAAATTAAACTTAGCTTAGGGATAACTTAAGGTACATAAGATGTCGTACTACAAAATGCTATATGCCCAGAACATTAACGCTCGACAAAATGGTACTTCACTAGACTCATACACCGATTCATAGGTCTAACCTAACTCATGGAACTTCCTTGATAAATATAAAAATAATAAAAGAGATTATTAATAAAAAGGGATCAAGTCATCATGTTCTACCACCGACTTTGCCTCAAATCACCCGAATCACCCATTAACTTATAAATCTAAATTGAGTTTATCCGGATTTATTTGGATCTTTTGAGTTATTTGCTTTTACTTGGATTCAGCGGTTTAGCGCGTAATTAGAAACTAGAGTCTTGGAAATTCTATGGAGCAAGCGAGACCAAGATGGAGGTGAAGACATAGACCAAAGAGCTCAAGCCCATCAAATGAGAAAGCATTGTGTGAACTCAAGACCGCGGTAAACCGCGCCAGGTGAGTCAATACTTTGATCATGTTGAACCTATGTTTTTTTCAAACTACTTTGGTTTAAATTATCAAATTGCATGCTATTATTTTATATGCAAATACATGTTAATTTAAGATTTTAGTTATATGCCCATTGTTTGCTTGATTAATATTACACCTCCTTTGGAATGCTCGAATATGTGAACCTTGTCGCCTTAGCAAAATTATAATGGTAACTTTTCAAAAGTAAGTCCGTAATTATATGTCATGCTTAGTTTTGCTTAGATACTCGTGGGCGCAAGAGCGTCCAAGCATCGCTTTTAATCCTGAGAAAAATTGGTTGGGCAGTCATGGTGGTAATGACTGGTGTATGTTGAAAATGGTTCTTTTATATTCCCAAAAACCTCAAATTGCTTATTTATCTGGGCGGATGGTTCGGGGGTATGGTGCAGGTGTGCACAAGAGTGTGGTTTTGTGGTAGAACCGCCCAGATACCACTAAGAACTGAATCTTGTCATGTCAACCCGTGTAAAACAATACAACCACAAGTCTATAAAATACAACTTGGCTTAGTAGATTTACCGGACCCTGAAAGTCATCCTTCTAGGAGGAGGTGTGGGGTAGTGCAAGCGGCAATCTGTGTGACGGCTTGAATGGGACACTCGCAGAGCGTGAAGTTCTGCTGTGGCGGGCTAGCAGGGGACGTAGCCAGCTGCTAGACGTTCAGAAGTAGAACATCCCGCACAACGTATGGGACCCACCGCAAGTAGGAGCGACCCATAGGGTGAAATGATGGAAGGGGCGAGGTACTTTGAACGGTTACTGTGATGGTCTGCTCAACCACATGACTAAGGAATCGTGTGGGGCAACGAGTTGATTGTCTCTTGTGGTGAAAGTGTACAAACTCTGTAGAGTCAAAACTATTCGAATAGCCGTACCCACGATCAAGGGCGGACATGGGAACTTAACTAGATATAGTTCTATTTCAAAAACTTTGTGGGTGGTAATGGAAAAAGTGGAGGGCAGTGGAAAGCCCTGATTTGAATTGTCCTGGGTGTCGTCCCAATGGTAAGTTAAGCGGCTATAACGCTAAAAGATGCTATATGGTGCGGATGCCATGTAACGGTGGATAGAATCTGGATCGCTATTATTATTGCATTTTCTTGAACATTATTTTTTTGTTCAAAACTGCTAGTTCTCAGGAAATTTTTATGTATCATATTGCAAAAGTAAAATGTTTTCTCTTCTCGCAAAGTAAAATATATGAGGAAATAAGTAGAGTCGAGAGTAATGAAGATGGAAGTTTGTGGTAAAAACGTAAATATATTGGTGGACTCATGTCGATTATAAAAAGAAAACGATAGTGTGGATTCTGGGAGAAATGATCCCAAATGGATATCTAGACTAGATAGATGATTTATATGATCTTTGGAGTATTAGGAAGTGCAAGGGTATTGGTTGGATTACAACACTGATATTTGATATAAATTCTTGGGAGATATTGACGATATTGGGATTAATAGGATTTGAACGAGTTCTGGATGGATGAATTGATCTTGGGAGTTTGGGGTATGATAACAATTCCTGGAGTATAAACTTGATCAATGATATCCTTAGTGGATGTATACTCATGAATTAGTTAGAGATAGATAATGGAAAAATAAGATTGGTTATTGAAGAATTATGGTTGTGGATCAATAACGAAAGGATTGTTAAGAATTTAGAATGCAAAGGATACTGGTGGATTAAATAAATGATAATAGATAAATGATGTCATTCGCTGTTTGGAGTTTTGGACAGCAATCAATAAAGGAAGTGTATTTTGGTGGATTAAGTCGATTATGGTAGTCGCTAGGTGGAGTATAGGTAGTAACAATAACACTATGATTAAATAATAACAATGCTACTAAAAGTGATTTTTTGACAAATAAAATAACCCGAGCCTCTCCTTTGTTAAGCCATGCATACTATTTATTTGCATTTTGTGTATTGGCTCGCGGAGCACAGGGTTGGAGTGCTCACACTCGCTTTTGCGACAAATTCAGAATCAGGAATCAGATCACCTCGCTTCAGCAATAAGATTGGACTTGCTGGCAGAGAAGATGAAGATGTCAAGGGCTAGGTCGCGAACCTCCAGTTGGCTGCCTGTGGGCATGTCCTGAGGGTCCCGCCTGTGTGCTTCATTCCGCTGTTTAATTTATTGATTTCGGCCTAAACGGCCCATGAGTAAGTTTATTATTATATTTATGCTTCCGTATGATATATACTTTGATATTCAGAACTGTAATCTGTTAGCATTATCTACTGATCCAGGGAATAGTGCGGTGGAATCACAGAAGATTCCGGATTGAAAAATCTGGGTCTGACACGGTTCCACAATGGAACTATCTATGATGTGGTATCATTTCACAGACGGTTCTATTATGGACCATCTATGATGTTGTAGCTTATCATAGATGGTTCTATTATGGAACTATCTATGATGTTGTAGCATATCACAGATGGTTCTATTATGGAATCATCTATGACACATAGATCACAGACGGTTTGTGCCACTAAACCACCTATTATAGTTCCTTCTATATACAATATATCAGTTTTTAGCTAGCCTCAGAAAATACTAGCCATGCCCTCTGAATACAAGCAAGTAGATATAATCGCAGACGTAATTATTCCTAAATTACTGAATCAATTTCAATGGTATAATTTCTTAATTACATGCCGAGTTTCTTAATTACATTAAAATAATTTTTAAATAGGTGTTCGCTGTGTGGGATCATTCCACTTGGATAGTTTCCTTTTAAATAAAGCCCTTCACCATAATCGACACGTATATAACTTGCTTCATCACTTGGTTCTTCCTCGTGCCTGATGTCATCTTCGAATGGAGGCAACTCGTCAAATTGATTGTACTCTTTCTTATCCATGGCATTTTCAACTCCGACAATCCTTCTTTTTCCATGAAGAACTACGTGGCACTTCTTATTTGCCGGGTCGGTTACATAAAAAACTTGAACAACTTGCCACGTGAGTACAAATGGTTCGTCTTTGTATCCTATACGTTCGAGGTCCACAGTATTGATGCTATACTTATCGACCTTTATACCCTGTGGGAGTTGGACCCAATAGTACCAAAAGAGAGGGGTCTTGAAAATTATATAGTCGAGCTTCTAAATCTCCTCTACAAGCCCATAGTAGGAGCTTGGGCTAGCAGTACTGAACTACTCATAAAATGCATCTATGTGGACACCTGAGTTCTAGACTATGCTTTTTCTATCCTGATCTATTATATAAAATGTGTACCATTAATGTCATATCCTTGCTATGTCATAATTGTAAATTTGGCCATTTTGCCAATCATTGCAGCGTTTCACTTGACGACCTCCCAACGAATCACACCTTCAACTATTTGTTGAACCGATGATTGTGTTATCTCTTGATCCAAACCTCCGACCGACCTGAATTCTCTTGGCATAGCATATCCTTGTGCTCTTCAATATATGGAGATACTACAGTCATGTGTTGCAAGACCGTGAAATGAGCTTGAGTGTATATATCAAGATTAGGAGTTATTGCTTTCCTTCGATGGTCCCAATACCCTCTAGCCTCCCCTCGTGACGAGATAGAGTCACACCTATCGGTTCAACCTAAGCCATGTAATCGATGCAGAACTCAGTGACCTCTTCAGTTGCATAGCCTTCAATGATGCTGCCCTGCAGTCGAGATCGATTCCTTAGATAGGACATAAGAATTACCACGTACCTTTCGAATGGGTACATATGACGTAGAAACACGGGGCCGCATATTTTCATCTCTTTCATAAGGTGGACAATGATATGGACCATGATATCAAAAAATGACAAAGAGAAATATATCTCAAGATGACATAAAGTCCTCACCACCTCGACCTGCAGAGCATCTAGTTCATCGGGATTGATGACCTTTTGAGCAATTGCATTAAAGAAATAACACAGCCTCATGATTATCACTCGAACCTTGTTCGACAAAATACTTCTAATTGCAACAGGAAGCAAATGTGTCATTAGCACATGACAGTCATGAGACTTCATGCCAATTAATTTCAAATCTTCTATGGAAACAAGATTCTTCATGCTGGCGGAGTGACCAGACAAAACTTTCACACCATACAAGCATTGGCATAGTTCAGTTCTCTCAGACTTAGATAGAGTGTAGCTAACTGGGGGAAGGTATCTCCAGCCTTTATCCATCTCTCTTGGTGCTAACTCGGTCTTGATGTTCATAGCAACCAAGTCACGCCGTGCGTTGACACCATCCTTTGTTTTTCATGAATGTTCAGTAAAAGATCAATCAAGTTATCATATACATTGCTTTCTACATTCATGACATTGATGCAATTGCAAACTCCTAAGTACTTCCAGTAAGGCAAGTCCTGAAATATTGACCCCCTTTTCTACATGTTCTTCTGACGGATCCTCAACTTACATCTCTTTTCAAGCACAACATTGATATCTTTGACCATTTCATAGACCTCTTTCCAGCTAAAATGCCTTGGAGCTCAGTCATCCTCTTTTCCATTAAATTATTTCTTCATCTTGCGGTATAGGTGATACTTTGGAAGGAATATACGGTGACACATGCACACAGTTTTGCGTGAGTTGTTCAACCACATACACTCGGTATAATCTAAGCAGTGCGGATAGGCTTTGGCTCCTTTTGTACTCATCCTTCACAAGTTACCATGGGCAGAAAAATTCATTGATGGTGTAGAACAATATGGTGCATAGAATGAAGTTCTCTCATTTGTCTACATCCCAAACCTATACCCCTTCGTTCCACAGTATCACAAGATTTTCCAGCAATGGTGCTAGTACACATCAATATCATTTCCAAGTTACTTCGACCCTTTGATAAGTAGTGACATCAAAATGTACTTCTGCTTCATACGCAGCCAAGGAGAAAGGCTGTACATGCATACATTCACGGGCCAGGTGCTATATCGGCTGCTAATGTTACCGAAAGGACTCATTCCATCTGTACTCAATCCAAACCTTATATTCCTCGATTCCACATCGAAGTCTACAAACATCCTATCAATGCTCCTCTACTGGGTTGAATCAGCAGCATGTCTTATGATTCCATCTTTCTTACACTCCTAAATGCCAACGCAGCAATCTTGCATCCTTTCGGTTTGCAAATAAATGCTTCAAACGGATAATTATAGGCAGATACCACAACATCTTAGTAGGAGGTTTTTGCTTCACCTTGATGCCCTCGTTGTCATAGGAGTCATTCTTATGCTTGTATCGGGATGCTTTACACACTAAACAAACATATAAGTTTGCATACTTTTTACGGTTCGTTCGGACATGTATGTATTCTATCTACTTCTATTTCTAATGGACAAAGAATCTTTTTAGCTTGGTAGGTAGTTCTTGGTAATACATTTCCCTTTGAAAAGGATGTTCGCTAAGAGACCTAACAACACCATGAAACTCTTATCAAACCAAACATTGCTTGCCTTCAATTTTAGTAGTTCAAGAATGGATGACAATCTTGTGTATTGCGGCTTGCAGCCTAGAAACAAAGGTTTCTCCGAATCCCCCATCAAGCTCTTAAATTTACCAAACTCTCTTTCACTATAGTTCCCTTCTACTTCACGTAGCATCTGATCCAAATTGTCATAATGCGACCTATCCTCATCAAAAGCACAGTCCACAACTAGCATATCGTTATCTCCCTCAACGACGTTATAACTACCTTCCTATATAATCTTCTCTTCACTGTGACTGGTCCAACATGTATACCCCTTTTTGAAACTCCTTCGAATCAAGTGAGCTTCGATCTACACTGAGTTGGTAAATATATTCAGATTATTGCAATCAATGTATGGATAGTGCATATATTCTATCCACTTCTTCGACATATCCTGATTGGCCGCTCTTCTAAAAGCAGAAATGCCATTAATGTACTCTTCACTCACACAGTTCTCAACGTACATCCAGCTTTGGTCCATCTACACTACGCATATAACAAATTAGTGTCAAATTAGATTATTAATGCTACTATAGCTAGCTATAGCCTAATACTTATACATAATTTTCATTCACCTTATAATAAATTGTTCATATGTAAATTAAGTAGCTAGCTATGTACTATTCATGAAGCAATATATATATATATATATATATATATATATATATATATATATATATATATACATACATACATACATACATATATATACATATATATCAAGCAACAATATTTGAAGTAAACTAGGAGTAGTGACTCATTCTTAAATTGGAGCAAACTACTAATTAAGCTAGATCTAAACCTAGCTATCATCTCTCTTTATTATAACACATATAATTAGAAGCAAATGTTAATCTCTAATCACTAAGAATAAATCGATCTACAAACAGCTAGATCTATAAATGGAATGCTTTCACCAAACTCCCCAAAGCCGACCGCCTCCTTCAATACAGTGCAATGAAGATAGATCTGTTGGGACTAATCTGGCTAGGTATTAATTAATAATGCGGCATATCCTAGACAGGTCCAACCATGAACCATCTGTAATACATAATTATCATAGATGGTTCTCATTAATAACCATTTGTGATATTGGTAGATTTCACAAATGGTTATTATTACGAATCATCTATGATAAGTACTTATCACAAACGGTTTGTATTAATAACTGTCTGTGAATATACATCTTAGATGATTCTAAAGTAGAATCGTCTATGATAAATACACTAAAGATTTTTCTAAATGCATTCTCATATATACATAAATGCAAATTCACATATATATGACACATTCTCATATACATAAATACAAATTCAGTAATGCCTTGTGAGTAAATATATATTACTTTGTTGTTTTTTACCGGTCAGTAATGTCGTAGATCATGTCATTATAGGGAGACCATTTACATATATAAAAGATAGTAAATACAAATTCAACAGGTTGTATTTACATATGGCCAAACAGCGTGGCCAGTCGCTTCTTACAAAAGATAAAAAAGCAGAAATCTAACTGCTTCAAAGTTTTTCTAGTGCGGAGGTAGCATGATATCTTTGTCTTCAAAACTTCATTAGAGACGTGGTTGGCATCAAACAGTTCAGGATCATCAACGAACGAAGCCCAAAATGCATCCACCTAGTGATGCGCTCGTTTGAGTGTCTCCCGAACACCCTCCAACTTAACAATCAAGTTGAATTGAGCCCATAGACTCTCTTCCCTTTCTTGAGGGGTCTCGGCAAGGTTGACTTAGTCGCCCACCACCTCGACTAAGCACTCCAAGTGATAGCAAGCCTCTTGGAGACATGCAACGTTATTGTGGAGGACCATGTTGATGGTGAGGTTAGCTTGCCAGAAGCGGAAGACCAACTGGAAGACTCGACAAAGGAGGATGTCAAGTTTGCATAAGGTGGTCTTCAACTATTTTGGCAAATCCTCGGATATGGAAGGGAGGACTCTGTTGGCACAATGTCCTTTCGTAGCATCTGCCAATGTACGGCTGGTGAGGTGCTTGTATAGTATGGCTAGGTTGGCCATCAATGCCGACGATACGGAAGAGTAGGGAGCCATTTATTTGTTCTTGAGAGACAAGGAAGATAGGCAAACGGCCAGCGAGGTGCTCATACAAGATCAGTGATATGGGGATTAATCTCCGATGGTAGAGATCATTTTTACGCAACAAGAAATACATCTGACACTTGAGATGAAGAGATGCATCGAGGAGCCAAAATGATCGAAGAGGTGCACATTGGGGAGACGAAGTGCCATTCATATGTAGAAATACATTTCACAGACAGTTCCAACTACAAGCCATCTGTGATACGTAATTATCACAGACGGTTCATATTAATAACTGTCTCTGAACTATCACATATGGTTCTAATTAAAAAGGGGGATTTGCTCATGTGCCCCAAAGTTTAATGGTGTTTGCTCATTTGCCCCATGATGTCTCACTGACATATGGGCCCTGGACCCGCATGTCAGTGAGACATCATGGGGCAAATGAGCAAACGCCATTAAACTATGGGGCAAGGGAGCAATTTTTCCAATTAAAAACTATTTTTGATCTCTGCAATTATCACAGATGGTTTGTATTAATAACCATCTGTGAACTATCACAGATGGTTATTAACAAGAACCATCTATGATAGTTGCATATCACAGACAGTATATGGTCACGCTTGAAAAACTGTCTATGATGAGGCATCTAGTATAACTTATTTTGTAATAGTAATTAGACCTATGCAACCTGATGAATGATACCGCCAACCACCATCTTTATTACGGCAACCTGCGATACTCGATTCACCCAACCATACTCTTCTATCCCTTTGTCTACTCACTCACGTGGAGTAAACGTACTCTTGCAATGACAGAGGCAATCACAAGAATGACGAAGATAAGAATTCTCAAATAATTCCCAATTCTATGGGAGTAGAATTTATTTCATACAAACCTTAGAATAAGAACATTGTATTTCTGAAAATTTCAACTCTATATTACATGGAGGGGTCACCCTCATATATGTAGCACTCTTAAGTCGATTGCTATAATACAGAGGTGTTACATTTTTGCATCACATAGATCATCGTTGCAGTACTTTTGAAGGAAAAATACATTTTGGATTTGTCTTTCTTGTGAGACAAAAAAAGATAATTTGGCACATGCTCTTTTGAGTTTTTAGTCTCCATTTCATCCCTCTTGGTTCATTCCTCTTAGATATACGCATGTAGTATCTTCTTTCTTTACTTTGGCTCCATGTTAGTTGTATGAATGCATTATTTCCACATGGCGCTCTTATAAGCAGTGTGTTTCACTTGTTCCTTGTGTGTATACCTCTAGTTGTAATTTATTAGTTCGAGCTCGTATAACCAACTTCACTAGTGCATCCTTATTCCTTTCAGCATGTTTTATATGTTCTTGTTTGGCAGCACTAGAAACACCTTGACACTAATCGCCTTTCAAGGAGATTGATCAGGATGTTAGATGATCGACTACTTCCACTACATTGACACGTGCTATGTTGAACCGAGCTGATTCAACTCTTCTTCTGCTGCACTGCACATCTAGTGGTAATAATCTATGATCTTTTACTCTCAAAGCTTCTTAGTTTCTACGAGAGAATTTTAATTTGTACTAGTGTAGCCTACCTCGTATCCTAACAGGGAGAGCAAGAAAACTTCATCGGAGATTGTGACGACGGTCAGCATGAACCTATTGGGTGAGGCATAGCCCATTGTGGTCCTGTGTACAAACTTCACTCAAGATGTTGATGATGAATGGCCTGAAGCTCACTAAGGAGAATGTCATGTGCCTACCCATAGCTAACTCTAGTGGATTCGCCAGAGCACTTATGCTGTTGCGCATTGCCTCCTCTACAGGACAAGCCTAAGAATGAGGTAGATGTAGTTGACGTCACTAGAGTTGTTGATGTTGAGGAGACAGATCCATAGACACCAAATATTGCTTCAGGTGGCCCAAGAATGGCCTGATTTGGGAGGGCAATCACAAGAATTTGCTAGGAATTGAATTGGTTGTACTCTATATCGAGGGAAAAATAGCAGGTGGGAGGGAAGTGTTGAGTAAGGTGACTCTTTTGAGGTTGTGCTAAAGGAATTTTTTTGGCCAGCTTCGCCAATTTTTCTCTTTCGTCGTGGTTGCTTCGTTGTTGTTATTTTGATTCTATGTACAAGATTCATTTACTTCATTCACTTCATTCTTAATATACCTTTCACGCTCATGCCATATCTCATAAAACTCTAATCTGATTCGAGGGTTGCTATGCATAAAGAGGGATATCAGAGTATAACAAGTGGTATTAGAGCCAAGGCTGGATTAATCTGATTGTGATAAGGTAAAGCGTTAGATGGCACAAAATCAAGATTGATGTCAGCAATGTCATGTCAAGTAGAGAAATTTGACTGTGGAGGAAATTTCACCATGTGGCAATGCATGATGAGGAATGTCCTTGTCCAGCAAGGGTTGATTGATGCTCTTGAAGGGGAAAACCCAGAAAAGACATCCGAAGAAGACTGGAAGGTGATGGAGCAAAAAGTTATCAATACTATCCATCTATGTCTCTCTGATAAGGTAAAATACTTGGTAGTTAAAGAGAATTCACAGAATAAATTATGGAGTGACTTAGAAAAATTGTATATAGCAAAGTCACTGACAAACCAGTAAATGCTAAAGTGGCAACTGTATAGGTTGAGCATGAAGGAAGGCACACAGTTTGTTGATAATCTCAATATACTCAACAAACTTATCACACAACTAAATAATGTGGATCAAAAATTGAGGAGAACGACAAGGTTGTCTTATTGGTATCATCTCTACTGTCATCATGAGAGCAATTGGTAATGAATATTCTCATCAGAAAAACACTCTCAAGTTCAATGAGATAGTTACATATCTATTGAGGCAAAGTCCTTGAAGAAGCATCAGAATCTTCATCCTTGGATAATCAAGCATTGGCTGCTGTAGGTGTTGCAGGAAAATCAATAATCACAAGAATAAGAAGGGCAAGAACAAGGACACATGCATATGCTATTTATGTGATGAGGAAGGTCATATGATAAAATATTGTCCAAGTTTGAAGAAAATAAAGGGTTTATGCTCAGTGGCAATAGAAAAGGTTGATTCAAACGTAGTAGTCGTCAGCCAATCAGGTACTTCTCATGGATGGATATCACATTCATGTTATTGCTTCCATATATGTTCAACAAGGGAGATATTTGATGAAAGATCTCTACGTCTGGCACATGAAACTATTTACTTAGCAAATTGCAAGGAGTATATAATTACTAAGGTGAGAACGGTTATATTGGATATGTATGATGGAGCATATCGTACGTTGACAAGAGTTCGATATGTTTCCGGTTTAAAGAAGAATCTAATATCTATGAGATCATTTGAATTCAAAGGTTGTGATGCATCACTTCGAGGTGGAGTCATACAAGTTACTTGCAAATGGTAGGTAATCAAGAAAAGGATATGGAGCATCGGAGGATACAATTGATATGTAATCATAAGAGAGGAGCGACCAATGAGAGGTGTGATAAAAATCCTAGGCAGGAGAAGGAACCGTGTCATCAATGATAGGTAATCAAATCTCATATACTATTATGTGTGAAACTGTAAAGATTGTTGCAAATTCTAGCAGTCACAGAGGCAAAGGTGTGAGTTGTTGGAAGAAGGAAGATATGATGGGACCAACCATAAGGTACCAACGAGCAGGTAGAGCTCGGAGGTGGTACAAACCTATGGCATGGAGGAGGGTAGGGACAAGAGGTGTGGTTATCAAAATCACATTGTTAAAGAGCTCTCGGGTTAAGGGCCGAACAGTCAAGCCCGGATACCAAAACATATATTGCGATGATTTTCGTGAACCCCTGTGGTTGGGGCACTCCCAAAGATAGGAAGAAAAAACAAAAAAAAGGTGGAGCTGACTTGAAGTGAGTTTTTAGAGGAGCATAATGACTTTAACGAATTAGAGTTAATGTGAAGATTGTTGAGTAGACTCATATCCTAATCCTACTGGGACTTGGAGAGGTGTGCTACAAGAATTCCTAATTAAATCCTACTTCTCTTTGGAGAAGAACTACAAAACTATATTAAGCCATGAGATATGGCCATAGAGAACTCAAGTGAGCCACAAGTCAACTCATCCAAGTAAGAGGAGCATGAGAGGATTAGATGCTTGATTATTCTTTTAGCACTAGGTTCTTGTACATGGCAAGGATCTGAGGGTCCTAAAAGTTTCAAGAGGGTTGTGAGAGAACGACAATCCCTTATACTCTTTTGATGTTGTGCTTAAGCAATTTGCGGTCAGCTTCACCAAATTTTTTCACTCTCATCATGGCTGCTTTGTCACTGTTATTTTAATTCTCTACTTCGTTCTTGTTACCGTGCACACTTATATCGTATCTTGTAAACTATAATTCGATCGGGTGATTGCTATGCATAAAGAAAGGTGTCAGAGTATAACGGAAAAGAAGGTGATAAACACCAAGGTAAAGGCTACAGACGCCATGGCCACAAAAGGAACAAGCTTATTAGGGGAGGGAGAGCCTAGCTAGCTTGCATCGGGGAAGAAGCCAACTCCATTGAGGAGTAGGACAGTGACCAAGCCAAAGCCCTCACTAGAAGGTCTAGTTGAAATAAAGGACAATTGGTAATACTAATACTAGCCTATACAATGGCTGGGTGGATAACCCCTCTCGTCGGTGGTGAGGCTAGCGACCGTTGGAGGAAGGGAAGGGGACCAGATCTAAAAGTTGTGAAAGGAAGAAAAGGGAAGGGGGAGGTGGAGAACGAG
The DNA here is from genome assembly GCA_036346575.1 of Dendrocalamus sinicus. NCBI lineage: Eukaryota > Viridiplantae > Streptophyta > Magnoliopsida > Poales > Poaceae > Dendrocalamus > Dendrocalamus sinicus. The sequence continues at coordinate 32,278,761 of CM070648.1, read as the reverse complement.
AGACAAGAGGAGAGTACTTTTTATGAAATACTTTGTTTGCTCACAAACAGGTGTCCTTGAAGAGTGTGAAAATCGATATTGGACATATAAAAATTGGTATTAGTAGATTTATCTCGAAAAATAATTTTACAATATTACAACTATATTTTTTTGCGAGGAATATTACAACTATATTATGTTTTACAAATGTATTACACTGCAATATTGCTCGGTATATCTCTTCTTGATTTGGCTAATTTATCTTTTCACAAATGAAATATATAGTGAAAGAGTGAATTACCACTTCCTCACGCTCTGAAACTAAAAAGGTATAACCCATTATCCACCTACACCTTAAATTAATGGCACATATTGTTCTAACATATGGTATAACACATAGTTCTATAGAGTGGTTTTTCACTGGCAAGCTAAAGCTCTCATTCTAGAAATTAAATTTTATATGGTGTTCAAGTGCACATTATTATGACTTAGCATCCATGGTCGGGACTTAATTAATACATTTTGAGCATGTTTGAATATATATTCTAAGGCAAAGTGTCATACATTTTGAGTATTGGGCAGTATTGAAGAGACGTACGCCAGGGGATTATGTGTGTTCGTTAAAGGCTATACACAGGTGTTTGGCTGAGAAATGGCATCCATGCACATCATTTGTTTTAATTGTGGCAAGTCATATTTGATCATACTGTTACTAATTGTATTTGAGTGCATATACACACACACATATACACACATATACATATATATATATATATATATGTACATATATACATATATATATATGTACACACACACACACACATATATATATATATATAGGACGAGTGTTTCATGCACCCAGGTGCCTAGGCACCCATATCAATACCCGTTGATTTGCTTTGAGATTCGCAACGTTTGATGTGAGTATCTTCATATACCCATAAAAAGTATATTTGAGATGTCAAACTCCAAAAAAAATTAAATTCAACTTCAGTTTAATTAGTTTGAACTATTTTTATGGTATATACTCACTTTAGTCACATTGAACTCAAAAGTAGTTCAAAACTTACTTACTATAAATATATCAATGGTATAAAACATTTTCATACCCAAACTCAAAAAAATTATCAATCATACACGTGTATCGGACGGTTCTTGATGTGGGTGCCTAGACACCTGTGTGCCTTATGTAATTTTTATATATATATATATATATATATATATATATATATATATATATATATATATATATATATATATATATATATATATATATATATATATATATATATACTAGTAAGGTGCCTGTATGTTGCAACTGAGTACCAAATAAAAGTGATACATACTATCAAATATGATCTCAAACTGAATAATAAATATTAATTTTATCTTACATATCATATATCAAACAAAGTATACATATTCATACTCGTAAATAAATCAAGCATCATATTAGTGAAGCATTTAAATGGTGCCTGAGTTTTTTCCGGCTGAGGAACTTCATGCCCATTTGAATGGACTAACACATCGCACCTTTGAATGGCCTAATACATCATACCATTTGAATGGCCAAATACATCATACAGAGAGTTCAAAAACTCTACGGTCTAATGACAAGATTACAAACATAGCCACCTAAAGCTAAACAACTCACAACTGTTTTCCTTCCGCACTGCTTTCACTATATTTTCGCATCTCACATGCCACCGGATATCACCATTCACGAGAACAGAACAAGAAATCTATATCACAAGTACTTGCCCATCCAGCGCCTATCTTGTGCCTTCATCTCAAATCCCTACTGCAACTTACGTCATCACAAGTGAAAATTTATCACATGCAATGTCATTAACCTATCTATGCAAAAATGGGAGTAGAAAAGCTGCCAAAATAATTACTATCCTACAAAAATAAACCGAATACCCCATCTAAATAAAATGGCATAAAAACTTGCAGCTAGACTTTGTATCTAGGCTATCTAGCCCCTCTCTGCACATTGGAGTCATGTACATTCCTTGAAACAAGGGGCATGTTCTGCATTTCCATCTTCCATGTAGTATTTTCTTCTCTGAAAGCCTGAAAGCAAATAGTGAATAATAAATTTATTGGACACATGTCAGTAAGGCAGATCACACATGGCAATTTTAAAATATCAACAACATATTTGTGAGACGCCATTGTATAAATGTCAAACATGTAATGCCACTTCAAATGAACTTGAGATAATTTGGCAAGAGATGAACTTTAGATCATATGAACAGTAGATTAGGCAATATTGGCAATATTGTAAAGTATTGCTGATTGCGGCTTCACAAAAACTTTAGAACACAACTAATGAAGTTGGAGCAAAATATATCGTCTTACGTAACAAAATACCATATTTAAATCTAGACATTCCTATATGTACCAGGATTCACCAACATTTAAGAAGAAAATAGTGTTACTTATGCATTTATCATTTCGAAGACAATCATTTGATATTTATCATTTCGAAGAAAATAAATCCTTGATTGTTCTGAAATATGGAGAGGAAAGCTGTTTTACAACAGCACAAAATCATAACTCATGTTTGAGTATTTTCAGAAAGCAAATCAGGACACACAGTTTATCAAACAAGTACAATGTTGATCTTCATCAAACAATGTTATATGGAAAACTTTACCTTGGATCAGCCCAGAAAGATCTTTTATCCAATTCAGGCGCCACTAATGTTAGATTCAGATAGCGTGCTATGGTTACCATATCACATATCTGCACGATACCATTTCATAAACAATTTACAATCGAATTAAAATGAATAGTTGTGCTCGCTCGCAGCCTATAACCAGGCAAGAAGGTAACGAGAAGTTACTATAGCTAATACAAACCCCATCTCGCATTTGATTGAGGCCTCCATTGCAAGTCACTTGTAGATAGCCATTGCTTTTATAAATCCCTTCAGAAAGCAACAAGGCCCTAATTAGCTCTAGTGCCAACAAAAGCGTCGAGACAACAAGATGTATCAATTTTCTTCTAGTTATGCATCTCTACAAGTTGCTTGAATATTGCAAATATCTACTCCGCTGTATAACTGGTAGAAGTCTACATCAATTAGAGATAGTTTGGCACATCGAAAGTGCCGTACATTTGATTTCATTATGTGCCATATGTCCGAGGAAATGTATTCGTGGTGCATAACCAATCGTGAAGCAAAGAAATCCCGATCATTCCACATCGCCAATTACAGAGGTTATTTCATCCACCTAAGCGCCGAGCTTATCGAATCAGCACTAAATATAGCACATGAGCAACAGAGGAAATAGGATATGAACTCACATTTAGGTCAAGGTTCGAAAGGCACCTCCTTTGAGGTACCAAAGGGATAAATCAGAGTACGCCATGCCATATCCCACGAACCAATCGCAAATTCGAACGTTTACACCCAATCCAAACCCGAGATCCCCAAATGAGCATGAAATTTATGCCAAAATCGCCAATTTAAGCCCACGATTGAGCCGAATCACCGGAAAGCGCCTCCTTTAACCAGCAAACAGCCGCATTTGACTCGCCCTCTGCCCAAATCCGAGAACCATGAGCTTCCCCTGATCGCGCAAACTACACACTACGAAAGCGAGGAGGAGCGGGGGAGCAATAAGAAGAAGAAACAAGCACTCACTCCTGGGCACGAGCGCGCTGGCGAGAGCCGCGCCGCGACCGGTCCTCGCCGGTGAGCGCAGCGAGGCCGGCGGTGCCTCCTCCTCTGCGGTCCGCGAGGACCCGCAGCCGCCAAAGCCCGGCGACGGACGCCAGCTGCACCATTGCCGTCCACACCACCGCGCTAGCCGCCGCCTACATGGCCCACCGCCACACATGGCTTCACAGCGCTGCCGCCCTCCTGCCAAATTCCTACAAGAACACGCATCATCACATCACCATCTCACCGCAAAACCAAACCAAGAACCAAACATAGACGACCCAACCCACCTTGGATCCAGCGAGATCCCTCTAGAGAGCCAGAGACGGGGTGAGCACGAAAGCGACGCAGCGCCCTAGAGGGCGGGGAGGCCAAAGGAGGTAGGGATATGGAAGCAGGTGGCGTCAATAAAGGCCAAAGGCGGCGACGGCGGCCCAGGCTGCCCAACAAGAAGGCGCCTCGCTGCGCAGCATGGTGAAGGCGACGAGCAGCGCCGCTGGGAGCAGCGGAGCGCGCGACGAAGAAGGGCCCGGTCTTGGGTATGACTCCTTCATGGCTACCATGGCCGTGCCCCGAAGAAGGGCGACACCAGCGACGCCACTCCCACCACTCCTCCCCACAGCGCCGCCGAGATCCTCCTCGTCCCTCCTCCCGGCCTCCACCTTGGCTGCAGTGGCGACCTCTAGGGTTTGGTCGTTCAGGATGGGATTGAGAGTGGCGATCGGGATAGGAGAGGATAGGGAAAGTGGAGACCGCCGGGGGAGGCAGAGCAGCGGCGCGGCGCGCGGGATTGGGGCGTAGGGGGTTTGCGGGCGCGGAGGAGGTGGGAGGCGGAGCAGAGGGCGACGCGGGGGGTGGGCTGGGTGGAGAAAATTGATACTTTGCCATCCTATTCGGTGAGCTTCGACAAAATACCACTCCCTAGAATTACTACTATAAAATACCACTCTTAACATTGGCACTTTGATTATTTGCCATTTTGAGAATTTTTAGGATTCTTAATTATTTTTTAATTATTTTCAGATTATTCGCCATGGGAAAAGACACATTTGCCCTTGGTCGATTGCTTATTGCCTTCCATCGGACAACCGAAGATGCTTTTCTCCGGACACGAGAGACCGAGAGGAGAAGGCCCTCCGCCACCGCGACGGCGGCGGCGCGCCCCTCTCCGGCCGACCGACCTCGACCTGTCCGCCGTCCTCCGTCGCGTGAGCGGACGCGCGCAGAGACCTCGCTGCCGCCCTCCGTCGCCACGCGAGACCTCGCTGCCGCCCTGCAGGATTGTTTGGCGACTGGAGCTTAGTATTTTCAGGAGTCAGCTCTTGTGTGCACTGGATCAATCGACAGAGACCATTAATACCAGGAAGGATTTAAATGCAAAAATCTGAATAATTGTAGCAGGCCAGATCTCTTTAATCTAAATAGCAAACACTGGCATTTTATATTTTTTGGGGATACATTGTTTTCTGAAAAGAAACAATCTACTTGCTAGAAGACTTAGTGCTCAGCATTAGGTAAAGAAAAGTGCATTTCACGGAGTTCAGCTACCACCTAAGCTCTAAGCACTGTTCTAGCCTGGGTTGGGCCGGAGAACAAGCAAATCCTGACCAAGGGCAAATATGTCTTTTCCCATGGCAAATAATCTGAAAATGGTTAAAAAATAATTAAGAATCCTAAAAAACTCTCAAAATGGCAAATAATCAAAGTGTCAATGTTAAGAGTGGCATTTTATAGTGGTCATTCTAGGGAGTGGCATTTTATCGAAGCCCACCGAATAGGATGACAAAGTATCAATTTTCTCGGGCTGGGCGCGGAGCAGGGGCGACGCTGGGGGAGGTTGGAGAACATGGGGTCGAGGGGGAGGCTATGCGTGGAGAACGTGGGGTTTGCGGGCGCGGAGGAGGTTGGGCTGGCCGCGTCAGTAGCAAGGAATGATTCAGATGCTTTTGCAGTAAGATTGAATGGTTCAGATGCTTTTAAGGAGTAAAGATGGGAAAGGCCGCACCAACCACCAACTCCTTCTTTTATATAGTAAAGATATATATATATATATATATATATATATATATATATATATATATATATATATATATATATATATATATATATATATATATATATATATATATATATATATATATATATATATATATATATATATATATATATATATATATATATATATATATATATAGACACACACATATACACATATACATATATATATACATATATGTATGTATATACGTGTATGTATGTATGTATGTACACACACGTCCAGATAATTACAAGCTACGATAGAAAGAAGCAGAAGGAACCTTCTAACGAACGGTTTAGATGGTTCGATCTGGTCCTTCTGGAAGCTTTGTTGGTTACATCGGAAGTATGGAAGACACAGATGGACAGTTGTTAGAGATAGGATCCTATTTATCATAAGATGACATGGATGTGCCTCATGCCGCAAGAAGACGACTTCAGCAATGACAATTACATTGCAGAAGAGGTAATTAAGAAGGAAACTGGATAGATAGTCCGGTTGTTAGATTTCCAATTCCATATTCTATCGTCCAAAATATCTTCAAATCTCATTTAAAAATGAAATTGAGTTATTTAAATTAATTAAGCACATATCGAATTTGTCTTTGTTTGCTTAAATAGATGGTGTTAACATCTTTACAAAAGCGTCATATCATGCAAGCTAGCACATATTACAAGGGGCATGATCACATATTACTAGTTTAAGGGTGCTCGTGCAGACGTTGGATCATGATGTGCGAGGGGCTCCCAGCCGTCGGATGGCCATCTTCATCTCCGAGTGTGTAAGAGATCGAGCCGAAGCAGAGCCCTGTCGGCGGCAGAGGCGACGAGCTCGACGGCTTCCGGCGTCTTCAACCACCGCTATGAACAGTGTTCATCGGGGGCACCCGATCTCAGAATCCAAGTGGCTAGCAGCCCAGCTGTGGAAGGCCGTGGTGTGGCTTGTTTATCTTCGTACATAATACTAATCATCAGACAAGTAGTGAAAATATCGAGTTTCCATTTGCCCTATGGTGTGGTCATCAACCTCAAGAGGGAAATGCTAATTTGGACCTGATTCAGTTTATCGACTTCAGGTGGTGTTCATATATATCTATAGCGGTTAAAGTGGCTGAAAAGTGACCAGACACCGAATCAAACGCCGACGTATTTTCAAGTGGGTTTTTACAATTTTGCCTTGTACATAACACTAATCGTCAGCAGCTAGTGACAATACCAGCTTCCATTTGCCGTATGTGGTGTGGTCGTCATCTGACTCCAGCGGGAATGACAATTTGGACCTGATTCAGTTTATCCATTTCTACAAATACTTCAGGTAGTGTTCATATGTATATCTACAGCGATTCTAGTGGTAGAAAAGCGACTACATATATGTAAACGGTATCAGATGTGTTCTTTTGAGCTGTGACTTATGGCTTAATTTTTTTGAATTCTGACTGTTCGCGAGAGGCAATATGCAAAGAAAAATTATCGCATGAGATTTTTACCGGTACAACTGAATTCAGTACACTTTTTACTACAATCTTTCTGTTGACCTCGTATTAAAAAACGCACAATTTGAAACCTAGTTACTATAGTATAAGTCATAAATCATAAGCCATAAGTGAAAAAGTATGGAGCCACCATATTGGCTTGCATGCTTAGCTGATGTTGCTACTTCTGGTTGAGTCAACCTAGAATTTTGCTGTGACTCATTATAAACTCTGCTTTCCCTAATATTTTAGATGCATCGTGCGTAGCTTCACATAGTCCATTTTTTTTACTTGATGTTTTTTACCATTTACTATTTTTGAGTTATAATTTTAACCGCTACTTTTTATGATTTTACACTAAGATATAATAAAAAATTGTAATATTATGAAAGTATTTTTAATTACAAATCTAATGGTATAATTTTTGTATAGTCAATCTAGATAGTTTTAAATATATTAGTGGTCAAACTTTAGAAAATTTGACAGTATAAATTATAAAACGTAAAGTAAAAAATGAACGAAGGGAGTACTTTTGCTTTGTTAATCCACAAACTTTAAATAAACCAGCTGATTGAGCAATCACCAAAAGAATTAATTCAAAGATGGTGATGACAAAAGTGACAAGTCTGTTTGTTTTTTTTATGACTTATGGTTTTTTATTATAGCTTATTAGTTTAATAAATAAAAAAACAGGGCCGATGTCCTGGCGGGGGTCATCCTAGGTCTAATTTCGACACTTATCTCAAGCTTAAATATCAAGATGTACCATATGCCCAACCAAAAAGATAATGATGGGAAGTAAACAAAGTTGGACATTCCAAACAGAGGTGGTTGGCAGGAAGTAGCGTACTGTAGATTTGTGGAGATCTTTTTGCAGCGTTCATTTTGCAATACAAATTTGTGAAACTTTGAAGTTGTTGAGTGTAAGATGTACAGGAATGTAGCGTATACGTATATCCGGTACTGGTACGGAGTAAGCCAACCGTGCACACCTCAACCCACTTTTTAGGGCCTGGCTTAATTACGAACAGTATCAACCTGCGGGAGAGAACTAGCTAGCTAGCAAACCAAGAGGGGTTCCATGACCATATTGTCAACTAGTGAACATGAAAGGACTATTATGCAAACAAGGTAGTAGTAGATGAGATTCAAGCATGGGATGTAATAATAACTGGGATAATTTATAATATAACACTTAAAAAAACAGTATATTCCAGAATATCACTTCAAATAATAACTTCCACCACATATCACTCTATTGAAGTTTAGATTCAATATATACCCTTTCCTCTGTTTTGTTCTGAATAAAACTTCCCCCCTTTGTCCATGGGAAAAGACTATTTGTTCATGTGTGCTATGTTTTTATGATTCTAGAAAATACCATTCTAATCATATGTACAGGCATGGTATAGTATATGTTTTGAATTGGCCAAAATCATAGAGCAAGGAATGCCCTTTTTGTTTTCTCTGACATGTGCAGTTATCAAATTGTGCTTTCTATGTAATTGCTTTTGTTCGAGTTGGATTGCGTTCAGCTGTGGAGCATCTCAATCTTTGGTTGAAATTTTTGTCCTGTTACAATAAGCCTACTGTTCCAAATTTGTTTATCCTTCAGCAGTTGCTCTGATATCCATGAACGTTAATTAAGTTTCAGAACGTTAATTAAGTTTCAGCGAGTAATTGTTCGCGGTCCGTTTTTTAATGCTAGGCATGACCTAATGCAATTTACAGAACTTTAGGTCAATCCAAACGACGTGGCACACATGGAAAAAAATAGGACCAAAAGTGTTATTTCCTGGAATAAAAAAGCTTGGTATATATGGGCAAAATAGTCTTTTCTATAATAAAAAAGAGGAAAAGACTTTAATTTATAATAAAATAGAGAAAATAGGATATGTTGAATCTAAATTTCTTTTGAGTTATATGTAATAGAAGTCACTTTTTGAAGTGATTAGTTAGAGATCTGTGCGTTGCAATGAAATAATAAAAATAGTGAGATGAAACTTACTGCCTGGTCAACTTTACACATCAAATATTGGAGAGCAAGCGACAGAGAGAGAGGGTGGCTGGAATACGCGAGGAGGTGGGGAAAATGGAGGGGGTGGGTGGTTGTATCCTGAGAAAGAGAGAGGAGGAGAGAGACGAATGGTCCAAATCAAATCGGATGGCTGTAGAGAGGGGAGAGGAGAACACATCGATGATCACTAACTCTTCTTTATATAATAGTAGAGATATTCTGAACAACATCATTCTTTCGAGTGGTACATTATGAATTATCTCTAATAAAAAAGCAAAACACAGCTGGTTGCAGGTGATATATCACTTTCGAAATGAATGAAAATCCCAAGACAGATTAAAGCATGGCATAACTAGAGTTGTCAACATGCATGGCACACATAGACCACCAAATCGGGCGGATTCATGAGCCACAAAAAAATGTTTGCGCGCGCCACCTTTCCTTTTCCTCGCCGCGTCCCTCTTGACTACACCCGCGCGCCTCACAACGGCCGCCTATATATACGCACTACCACTGCACCCCGGTGCTACACACGCACCCAATCAATTGAACACACAAGCGCTATACATATAGCTAAGCTACCAGCTAGTGTGGTATATATACACGCGCACCCCTAGGTTGCTAGGAGATAGATCAGCAAGCTCGATCAATGGAGCTGCTTGCCTTGCTCACGGTGCTCCTCCTGGCGCACGCCGTGGCCTACCTGGCGTGGACGGTGGCCGCGCGGCGCCGGCACTCGCGGTGCTACCTCCTGGACTATGTCTGCCACAAGCCGGACGACGACCGAAAGGTGAGCACGGAGATGGCCGGCGCGACGATCGAGCGCAACAAGCGCTTCGGCCTGCCCGAGTACCGCTTCCTCCTCCGCGTCATCGTCCGCTCCGGTATCGGCGAGGAGACCTACTGCCCACGCAACGTCCTCGACTGCCGCGAGGACTCGCCCACCCACCAGGACACGCTCGACGAGATGGACGCCTTCTTGCACAGCACCATCGCCGAGCTCTTCGCCAAGAGCGGGTTCAGCCCCCGCGACGTCGACGTGCTCGTCGTCAACGTCTCCATGTTCTGCCCTGCGCCCTCGCTCACCTCCAGGATCGTGCACCGCTACGGCATGCGCGAGGACATCGCCGCGTACAACCTCTCCGGGATGGGCTGCAGCGCCGGCTTGGTCTCGCTGAACCTCGCGCAAAACGCGCTGCGGACGCGCACAAAGTCGCTGGCTCTCGTGGTCTCCACGGAGGCCATCGCGCCCAACTGGTACTCCGGCACCGACAAGTCCATGATGCTGGCCAACTGCCTGTTCCGCTGCGGTGGCTCCACGGTGCTGCTCACCAACGACCCGGCGCTCAGTGGGCGCGCCAAGATGGAACTCCGCTGCCTCGTGCGCACCAACATCGCCGCGAACGACGACGCGCACGCCTGCGCGTGGCAGCGCGAGGACGCGGACGGCCTCGTCGGGATCAGCCTCAGCAAGGCCATCCCTAAGGCCGCCGTCCGCGCCTTCGCCGTGAACCTGCGGACCCTCGCGCCACGCATCCTCCCCGTGTCCGAGCTCGCGCGGTTCGCCGCCAACCTCATCACCAAGAGGCTCCTCCCCCACAAGCAAGCCAGGTCCGACGGCCCCAAGATCAACTTCAAGACCGGGGTCGACCACTTCTGCCTCCACCCCGGCGGCACGGCCGTGATCGAGGCGGTGAAGCGGAGCCTGGGCCTCGACGACGACGACGTGGAACCGGCGAGGATGACGTTGCACCGGTGGGGGAACACGTCGGCGAGCAGCCTGTGGTACGTGCTGTCGTACATGGAGGCGAAGGGGAGGCTCAAGAGAGGGGACAGGGTGCTGATGGTGACCTTCGGGTCGGGGTTCAAGTGCAACAGCTGCATGTGGGAAGTGAAGGGCGACATGGCCGACAAGGGCGCATGGGCGGAGTGCATCGACGAGTACCCGCCTTTGAGCGTAGCCAACCCCTACCTCGAAAAGTTCAGCTGGATCAACGACGTCGAAGGCGACACCCTGATGATTTAACTCCTACTGACATGCCATCGATCATGTCGAGGTTGGGAGGGCAAAATGGTAGATTCTGTGCATGCTCTGCTGAAATGGAAACTGCATGAATTTCGGTGCGAGCAGTGCGTTAAGATTGGGATACGTACTCTCGCAGAGGCAGAGAGAGAGAGAGAGAGAGAGAGAGAGAGAGAGAGAGAGAGAGAGAGAGAGAGAGAGAGAGAGAGATTGAGGTACGTATGTGCAGATTGGTCTGGACCAACCAGTATCCATTAGCAGTATTCTCCACTGTATACCGTGCAAGCATGTCCGTTAACTTAGGTGTGTTACAGTCATGCGTAAGCAAGTTTTAGCTAATCGTGTTTGTTCCTCTTAGTGGTAGACTGCATGCTGTTATCTATCTTTCCATTATATACCATTTCATCCATGCATATACTAAAGACATATATACATATCTTAGACTTGTCACGACTATATGTATTTTTTGTTGATTATATGTACTGTGTTTTGGCTTGTCTCTTGTTATATAAATTAGCGAAATTTTTCGCTAATATCGTGGTATGTGTATTACGTTGCTAGATATGCAACATATCGTGGTATTTATTATATAACTCCATTGTCTTTTTAAAATATAGCTGTATTTGCTATGCAATTATAGTAGTTGTAATATCTATACATGATTAATCTTCACCATTATAATCTGGCCTCACCAAAATAAGTGATGTAGATATTCTCTTTTTTTCTCGATTAATGAGAGAAATTTTAGAAATTTTTTTCTGATTTAAGAATTATTATCATGCAATTTTCTAGATCTTCAAAGCGAAAGAAGTATCTTAAATATTACCGTTGTTTTTGGATACATAGATATCAAAAATAATTCAAAGAAGCGTCGTAGAGTGGCCCACATGCATTATGTTTTCTGAAATGAATTTGAAAGTTTGTAAGGAAACGGATATGCGTGTGTGTGCCTCCAGAGTATGGGAATATATATATATATATATATATATATATATATATATATATATATATATATATATATATATATATATATATATATATATATATATATATATATATATATATATATATATATATATATTACTCCTAGTTTTTATATACCGGTTTAATGGTGCAACCCTTTTATGTATGAAAAAAAGGTATATACCAAAAATAAAGGATTCTGATAAAAATTTTCACCAAGTCGTATTAAAGTATTTTAAAATTTGTATTTAAGTATAACAAAAATAAGAAATAGGTATAAAATATTTTTTAAATAATATATTTAAAATGACAGTATATACTCTCGGAGAGTACCAAAAAGACTTCCACATATACACACGCACACACTGTTGACGATGTGAGAAGACACAGGACAGCCCGTTCGGTTGGCTCCCTGGCTACTGGCGCTTGGCTAGGACGGCAGCCGGGAAAGCACCTAGAGACTGTTTGGCTGTTTCCTGGCTGGCTCCCAGGCAACCAAAATCGCTGGCGTGACAGGCACTTAATCCACCATGTCTATGTTTTTATCTATCAGTTAGGCAAAGACTTCTAACTAAAACTTTATCTTCAGGCTTTGGCTAGGCAAAAATTATTAAAATACCAGACTATCTCTAGGCACCACTTGCACCAACCAAACAAGCCCAGAGACCACATTTATTAGTTCCAACGCATACCATATGCACATATACTTACATACCTACACGTACGCAAATACCTCGAGAGGGAACATACACTACAAGATATGAACCTTTCCTGATGGGTAAAATCAAATGGTCGTCGACGGTCCTAAAAACTCTTGGTGATTATTAAGTGACCGACAAAATTTTCATTTTACTGAGAGTTTTACGATCATACGCTGACCATTTTCATACTCTCGGCTATTATATTTACCAATGGTAGTTGCTAAAAACCGTCGGCAATATATCTATTTAGAGATGAACCAAATCCAACAGTAATTACTGACAGGGAGCGGTCGATCTATAGAATTTCTGACAGTTTAGGAAAATTTCTGACGGTTTTTCGTCCGGGGGAAAAATGCCATTCGATCGAGAAATTTCTTTAGGAATAATCATTTTTTATTCGAAATTACAGAAATATACCCGCAACAAATTTTTTTACAAAAATAGGCTCCTGTCGCCCCCCCCCCCCATTTGGCGACTAGAGAAAATCGCCCAACCACAGCGCAACACCTAGGCAGTTTGGTAACGGTTGGGCGAGTTATTGCTGTCGCCCAACCGTTGAGCGGCTGACATGCATCATTGATCGTTCGGCGACAATGACTCGCCGCCAACGGCTGGCGAAAAGAACGGTTAAAACCCGAGCGGCAAGCCCGGCCGCGGCCGCCTGTGTTCATCGCGCATTCGTTCGGCGACGCGAGAGAGGAGCGGAGAAAGAAGGGAAAGGAGAGAAGAGGAGGAGAAAGGAGGAGAAGAAGAGGAGGGGGAAAAAGGAGCGCGCGGGATCTTCAAATTTAGCTATTTTTCGAAAGTTTTTGTAGTATATTTAGTATAGAAATTTTTATTATAGGATTGTTTTGTGCAGAAATTTTAGTACAATTTTAGTATAGAAATTTTAGTACAATTTTTAGTATAGCAATTTTAGTGTAGATAATTTTAGTATAGAAATTTTAGTACAATTTTTAGTATAGAAAATTTAGTATAGAATTTTGTAGTATAGATAATTTTAGTATACAAATTTTAGTATAGAAAATTTTAGTACAATTTTTAGTATAGAATTTTGTAGTATAGCAATTTTAGTACAATTTTTAGTATAGAAAATTTAGTATAGAAATTTTAGTACAATTTTTAGTATAGAAAATTTAGTATAGAATTTTGTAGTATAGATAATTTTAGTATACAAATTTTAGTATAGACAATTTAGTATAGAAATTTTAGTACAATTTTTAGTATAGAAAATTTAGTATAGAAATCTGCATGCAGGTATGGCTCGTGACTGGCAGTATCCCCTGTTGGACGAGCACGTGGACCGCATGCATCGCGCTTCCCGTCGTGTGCCGCCACCGGGGAGCGCAGACGAGCCGATTGAGGTGGGAGTGGTCCGGACGCGTACACCTCGCGTGGCCTGGAGACTCGACGCTCGTTGGACAGCCAGGTTTGCACTACACCATTGTTTTAGTATTGCCGTAAGAACGTTCCGTGCTGACCTTCACTTTGTTTACAGGCTACGAGATGCCGGGCTACTCCCTGTTGCTCGGATGGTGCAGGCCACGGAGGAGGATAGACCCGCCTTGGCCGCGGGCGGGGACGAGGTCGGGGCTCGATCACGACACTTCCCGTTCGATCGCTCCCTGCTGACGGCTTTGGTGGACCGTTGGTGGCCTGAAACGCACACTTTCCATCTCCCATTCGGGGAGATGACGCCGACCCTGTAGGATGTGTCCCTGCTTCTTGGCCTTCCGATCGCGGGAGGCGCTGCCTTCCTACCGAAGGCCCCGGTCTAGTGGCGCGATGACCTGCTCGCCAGATTCGAGAGGGTCCTTCCATCGGGTGCCGTGGGTGAGTACTACATGTTCCCGGTGAAACAGACCCACGGGCCGTCGCTGAGGTGGCTGGCACAGTTCCGGGTACGTGGTCTTTACAATCGATCGTGTCATCGAAGCTCTTATTTGCGATATTATGGAGTAATAACATCTTGTTTGCATTTAGGTGGAGCGGATGGACCCAGAGGCAAACGATCACTGGGTCTCGCGCCACTTGGAGGCGTACTTGCTGTGGCTATTTGACTGGGTGAACTTCACCAGCAGCCACGGCGACAGCGTCGACGCGCGCCTCATTGCTTATGCTAGGGTGATCGCGGAGACGAGCCCCCCAGGTCAGCTAGGGATCGGCCGTACTTGCCGTGACCTACCGCGGCCTGTGCAGTGCGTGCTCGAGGATGAAGGCGAACTCGATCCTAGCGGGTTGTCCCCTACTACTGCAGTTGTGGTCGTTCGAGCGCTTCAGCCTCGGACGACCATTGCTAGATGACATGAGTCCATACGGGCCCGACATGTATCAGGGGGGAGACGTCGACCGGCCGACGATAGGTTCTATTTGATGTCGTCGACGGGTAAGTCATATGTCAATTAGTTATTTCCTTTATACTAACGACGGTCGTACGTAACATCTATTTGTCCTTACAGGTGCAGTTCGCACATGTCCAGGTCACGCGGGCGTATCTGCCCTTTGTTGAGAGACCACCTCACGGCCGATGACGTGCGCTGGGAGCCGTACTCACAGGCGGCAGTGGAGGACCGTGCTCCCGATGGATTGTTGAGTCTGTGCTGGCGCGACCGGGCTTTCTGACTGACGCGCCGCAAGCTCATCTACGACATCTTCGTGGAGGACTACTTGCTGCAGCGAGTGATGCGGCAGTTTGGTCTCTTCCAGGCTGTGCCGGTACCTGTCGGACCTGCAGTGCCGCCTCCTGTGCACGGGTGAGTGCCCGTGTCTTATAAATTTGTACATACTTACTACTTCATTGGAAATTACTAACGAAGTGATCCTACAAGCAGGCACAATAGAAAGGGAGTGAAACGCGGCACAGAGTGGATGGTGAAGATGTAGGCATGGGTTGCTCAGTGGGACGGTGCCCTTGACGATGTGGTTGACGAGGACCGCCCCTACGACAGCACAGAGTACACGGAGTACCTGCGGTGGTACCAGACGCGCACACGTACGAGGCTCGTACATGTGGTGGACCCGCCCCCCACACACCTCAGACACGTATCCCGCGCACCTGGCGCGGGATACGCACATCGCGGTACGTTACACGTATTTTCAAACATTCACTACTGGCAATGCTACCTTGGATAATTAACCATTTTATGTCTTTTCCTTCATCCGACGTGGGTCTTTCCATCGTCACGGAGGCCGAGAGTATGCTACACAGGCTCGCCGCAGGTGCCGAGGTGGGCCACGAGGAGCACATCAGCGCGTACCGTCGTTTTAAGGAGTGGGGTACACGTGTCGTGCACCTACTGTCCTGCACGAGGCTACCAGCAGCATCCACGCCCATGCCCATGCCCAGCACACGGACGGCTCGGCCACCGGTTCCGCCCCGACCGGCGTGGCAGTACTCTGCAGGCTCTACGTGGGCATGTCCTCCGCACTCACCCGACGAGGTCGAGAATCTGCTCGGCTCGTACACCGCCAAGCCAGCTGTTCTCACGTCCTCCGTACATCCCTGGTTTACCCACACAGGGGATGCACTCGACATATGTCCCTTCTCCAGGCGCGATGACCTTCGCTGAGGGTACATATCGTACGATCTCCGTTTTATCGTAATGTTTGACATCTGAAACTAAAGATACTATTTTTGCAAGTCATTTCCAGTCCGAGTCCCGGCATGGCCCCACCGCGAGCCCGGACGATGTGGACCAAGATTTCTCTCGAGTGGGTCAGCAGAGCTGGTCCGCACCCGACACAAGACCAGACGTTCTTCCAAAGAGTGCCCTCCTCGGTGCACCGGAGGGCACACAGCCAGAGGTGCAGCTGATTCCACCAGCTCAGAGGCGGGTGCGGCATGCTCCTGATCGTTTTACGTTCTCGGAGCGTCGTAACCCGTTACAGCGGAGGACGGCCAAGCGGGGTCGTACGGGAGGACACGGGTGTGGAGACGGGGCAGGGCAGGGTGGTGCCTGATTGTATACCATTGTTACATGTACTGCAAACACGTGATTTTTAACGATGTAAACTTTTTAGTACTGTGTCGTGCTTATACTCCTCATTACCTACTCATTAACATCACAATATCATTAACCATCGTATGTATGAATCGTTTTATGGTCAATCGTTCGTAAAAAAAAATTCCAAAATTATTTCGGCACCTACAACATACAATGAATATAAACTTTTATAACAACTTTACAAGATTTTTTACCAGTTTCAAATTACAAAATTGACAAAATTGAAAACATTCACGGGGGAGCACTTGCAGTCGCTTCTCCATTGGGCGACTTTATGAAAGTCGCCCACCGGATGGGCGACTGCATGAAAGTCGCCCAATGGATGGGCGATTTGATCCAGCCGCAACACGGTAAAGCGATAGGAAATGTGTCGGTTCCTGGTTAGGCGATAAGCCCCAGTCACCTACCCATTGAGCGACTGAAGCCTATTTTTGTAAAAAAAATTTTTTACGGGTATATTTCTGTAATTTTGAATAAAAAATAGATTATTCGTAAAAAAAATTCATTCGATCGATGAGAAACAAAAAAAAGGATGCTGGTGAGAAGTCGAGCAGTGAGCGCTGCATATGTGTGCCCAGGGGATGTACTAGTCAATGCATGGGAGTACTTAATTTGCGACGAATCAAGCTGCAGCTGCTGCATACATATATACTGATATACACAATACAGTTATACATATACATGCACATGCATTTACGACGGAAAACAAGTGTTGGATGGATCTTGCCGGGGCGGGCGGCCGGCTACAAGTCGTCTTTGCAGCATGCGCCATGGGGCGCACGCATGGAGCCCAGAGGAATTCAAGGCGCGCGCGCGCGGTTGAGACTTGAGAGCCGTGTGCCGCGGGGAGAGACGGAAAACGACACCGATCGAGCAGTGCGCGCGGCGGCGGGGCCGGCCGAAAGCAGCGTGCGTGCACAGTGCATGCATGCCGACCTTATTCACGGACGTGCCCAGGGGCGGAGCCAGAAATTATATATAGTGGGGGCCGGACAATCAAATATATATAGTATAGTATAAATTGCAATATATATATATATATATATATATATATATATATATATATATATATATATATATATGTGTGTGTGTGTGTGTGTGTGTGTAGGGTTCACCATATATTGAAACACCAAAATCTCTATTAAATCATTAATTATGTTGTGATCATATATTGACAAATTTGCGATGAAAAATATAATGATAAGCATAAATGGTTAAAGGAACTAACATGTTTCAATTAAATTTTGCTCTGCGCGTCTGAATTGCATCGAAGTCATCAATAAGTTCATCCGTTGTAAACTTCATTGCAATCTCCTTTTCAATGTAAGTTATTAAGCAATCTCTTAGGAACCCATCTTCCATCTTATTCCGTAGCCTGGTTTTAACAAGTTTCATTGCAGAAAAGGCACGCTCTGTCGTTGTTGTGGAAACTGGTAGAGTTAGCACAAGCTGAATCAACCTAGCAAGGAAAAATATTATCAGCATTTGACATAACTATGACTATGAAGACAAAGTAATCAACTAAATATTGTATAATGTAGACTCATCGATCAAATAGTAGTCATCTGATTTCCCTGTTTCAGCTAACCGACGACAAAGCTCAGCAATGGTTGTCAAATTCTGAAATCTAGGATTTGTAGGTACATCAAGTTCATAATGTTGTAATCGTTGTCTTAATGTAACTCTTTCTTGCTCAAAAATCAGCGTGGTAGAACTTTGAAGCTAGAGAGCACACATCATCAATTTTCAGTGAGCTGAATGAATCCCTAGGATCCAAAGAAGTACATAAAGTGAGAAGCTCAGAGCTTGTTCATCGAATCTGCAATTCAACTCTTGTGCTTGTTGATCAACTGTAACCATGAAAATATCGATCGGTAGTGATGCTCAATCGTGATCTCATTATCTGCACGAGATCGAATGTAATCTGCATAAGAGTCAGTCATATTTGGAACTATGATTCCCTGTTTGTTGCAAAATTGTGTCACATCACTAATAAGGCTATTCCAGCCATGGTCTCTTAGGTTTTGAATCAACCTTTTGGTAGTGGCAACATCATCCATAGCATTCACAATGTCCTGAGATTTTTGCTGTAACTTCTTGCAAAGTAGGGTTGTGATTCCCATTAATTCTTTCATGACATGCATAATAAATACAAACTCAAATGTCATCATCAATTTAACAGCACCAGCAGCCTTTGCACGCCCTGATTGTGTGGTTCCTGCACCTTTAGCAGTAGCGATATCTTTCAGTACTAAGAATGTAGGCTTGTAAAGCTTTATAAGGCTGCAAATCGAATCATAATTTGATTAGCACCTCTTCCAGTCTCAAGCTCACTAAGCTCAATGAGCTGCTCTAATTCAGCAACTTGATTAGCACGCAGATCATCATTTCTCTTACTAGAAGACACAACTGTGTTGACAATGAGAGCTAGATGATCAAAAAAATTATGAACCTCAGTTACCTCTTTTGATGCAGCAACAAGAGATAGCTGTAACTGATGAGCAAAGCAATGAACATAATATGCATATGGGCACTCTTCTAAGAACTTTGCCTGTAGTCCATTCCACTCTCCACGCATATTGCTAGCACCATCATATCCTTGTCCACGAATATTTTGAATATCCAATTTAAGTGCTGATAGAACAGAGCATATTTCTTGTTTAAGTGTGGCAGAGTATGTGTCATGAACATGAACAATGTCAAGAAAACGCTCTCTAATGAAACCACCTTTATCAACAAACAGAATAACAAGTGCCATTTGTTCTCTTCTTGACTCATCTCTTGATTCATCAACAATTATGCAAAACTTAGCATCACCAATCTCACTACGAATTGTTTTTTGTACATTACAAGCTATAAGATCCAATATTTCTTTCGAATTTGAGGTGAGGTATATTTAGCATTCGTGGAGCATTACTTAATACAACAAATTTTAACCTCCTCATCATATGAAGCTAGTAGCTTTACCATTTCAAGAAAATTACCTTGGTTCTTTGAATTGGCGATTCATCATGTCCACGAAAGGGCAAGCCGGAATGCTAACCATCGGACAGCATCAATTGATGTTCTAAGTCGCATCTATTTGCCTTGATTTCTTCACTTGTTTGTTTCTCGATCACCGGTTCAATGTGACATAATCGGTTCTTCAAATTGTCATAGCATTTAATGAATCATCGATGAGCTGAACCACTCTCTCCCATGTGAGTTCAAGGCACACTTATTCCCACCAATCTTCTTCCACTCTTAAAACCTTTCACTGTAAACACATCTCGATCCTGATTTCCCTCGCTTTTAGAAAATAAAAGCAAGGAAGGCAAAAGGTGCATCTTTTGTTGGTGAGTATTCTAACCAAGGAAAAGATTTGAACCATTGTGACTGAAACCTCTGTGGGTGCCTCTCTGAACCTGAAGGAGGGTATACATCCTTAACAAATTGGTATGGACCATGTTTCATGTATGCTCTAATAACTTGTTCTTGTTTATCTGGAGGATAAGTCTGAATTTGATCACGCAAACCTGGATCTCATTCTACATCCAACACACTTTTGTCTGCACAATTTACTCGCTGAACCTTAGATGTCGGCTGCGCTGGATCTTCCTCTTCTTCTTTATCATTTTCTAGTTCTGCAGCAAGCCAGTTAGCTATTTCATCTTCTAGAGACTCATCTTGCCCTTGATCTATCGAAACATCAGCAGTGTCTCCCTTCTTGTAAAAAGAATCAATTGTCTTCCTTTTAAGTTTCATGATGATTATCCTTCAATATAAAAAATAATGGTTTAATTAGCTAATTAGGCATTACCGCATTAGCTCTAATTCTCTAAACCGATGGACAAAAAAAATAGAACATACCTGAAGTCCTGAACGGATGACGATGCCCTTACGGCCGGGCGACGTAGCCGCAGCGGCGCCGGCGCAGCCGCGATGTGGAACCGCAATGCAGCGCCCACGCCGTGTCTCGTGAAATGATGATGCGCGCGGCCGCAGGCGTATGGGTGATTGGGTGTGGCGCGCAGGGATCGTGAATTGCGTTTCCGTAACGGCAGAACTCCCGCACGCTCCCTGTGTAAACAGACGCCAGACGGTTGGGCTCTCTAGTCTCTGACTCTACGTATGCCGGTACGTGGACGTGGGCTTAGCAGCGTGCGGGCTGGTCGCTGGGCCATATGCATACTGCATAGTAGTTTTTTTTTGCACCAAACATTGGGTGGGGCCATGGCCCTCGCCGCCCCCTCCTCCGCCATCGACGTGCTCGCCGCACGGATGGTGTACGCCGCAGCAGTACCGGCATGCATCTCAATTCTTCGTCATCGCCGGCGTTAACGGGAGCACATCGAAGTAGATACCTGGTCATAGAAATAGTTATTATAGATGGTTCTAGACCGTCATCACAAACGGTTTTCTGAACCGTTTGAATTTATACGTCTGTGATAATAGGTGGTTATCAAAGATAGTTTATGAGTCATCTGTGATAAGCCACAACACAGACGATTCGTATAAAGAACCGTATGTGAAGGAGACTATCACAGACGGCTCGAACCAAAAATTATCTGTGATACTCGCATATCACAGATGGTTCTAACTACCAACCGTCTGTGATAGACGACTATCATAGACGGTTGGTACATAGAACCGTCTGTGATACTTTTCCATTATAAACGGTTGGTAGAAAAAATCGTCTGTGATGTACGAGTATCACAGATGGTTTTTTTGTTCGAAACGTTTGTGATAGTCCTTCACAGATGGTTTATACAACAAAACCGTGTGTGATAGTTCATTCTATACCTAAAATTTTTTCTGTTTTTCTATTAGTCTTAGGAAATATGAGCTATGCCATTTGAAAACAAGCAAATGCAGCAGCATACACAGCAGCATATTCCATTTTCAATAAGATTAGAATCCACCATTGCAGCATCACAAGATAATGAGCAGGTTACCTATCTAACATAGTAAGAACATTGCAAGAACACATCTGCTAATCCTACAAACACAACTCTTAAACATGGCAAGAATATAGAAAAAACAAAGATCCTAGTAGATAGTAGAAGCTCAATTGCGCTGATGAGGCCTCTATGCCTAGGCCCTCTCAGTCCTGATGCAGCGCATGAGCTGGATGTTCTTGATGCCCGCCGTTGCGGCGCCAACTTGAGCGCCACCCTGGTAGCCAACTACTTTTGCGACGCCTTGCCTCCTGTAGACTTGTGTTCCATCTACTTCGTAAGGGCCATCGGGGTTAGAGTCGAGGAGGAGGATGGTAAGGAGACTGAAGAGATTTTGAGCACAGTAGGTAGGGGATGGGTTTAGGTGAGTATTTATAGAAGAGGGAGAGAAGATAGTAGAAAATTTTTGGCAGAATGGGCGTGGGGATGGAGAAGTGAAGCTACGATCCGTGGGGTGGGGGTTGGTGGGTTTCTATTGGCTAGGATTAGGTTGGAGAGGATCGATGGGCCTAGTGGTTAGGGACATAATTATCACAGATGGTTTGAACCATAAACTATCTATGATACATAATTATCACAGACGGTTCTTATTAAAAACCGTCTATGATAAACAGACGCTTCTCACGATATATAGCACAAAGACAATATATATCGGTGTAATGTAAAGAGTTAGTCTTAAAAGATGAAATAGCAAAATTTTATAAGTCTTATATATACTCAATTGAAAGGTTTTGATGATATCTAAAACTTTGCAGTTGAGCCAAATATCAAATTTTGAAGGGAAGACGAAAGAAAGGGCAAAAACAGCAACCAAAAACTTGTGACACGAATTCGGGACTAAAGATAACCGATTTTGCAGTTTTTGGACCGACCTCATCATTAGCTTTCAAACAAGTATAAGAAATTGAAAATAGACACCGTATGCAAAAGTTTATGCCTATTTTACTGAAGGTGTCTCGGAATGGAATCCTACTCGGACTCGAATTTGTCTCGAGTTCAAATTGAAACTACTATATCTTTCAATCATGTGATAATTATGTATCACAGATGGTTCTAACCATCACTTGTAATATAGACGGTCACGCTTGTAAAAAGGCATGTGATAATTACAACACTGACTATTCTAGAGAACCGTTTATGATGAGGCGTCTCGTATAACATTTTTTGTAGTAGTGCGAGTACTGAAGTACATATCATTCATGCATGTGCGCCATGTTACCAAGTTGTAGGCCTTGTTTGGATCTCAAGTTCTATCTATCTTGTTAAACTCGTTTAAGAACCTAACAACCAAAAACCATGTTTGGGAGGAGAGGATAAAACAAACATAACAAAAATTAGTTTATGCTAAAACTTAAAAAACAAGTTTTGTGAAAAACATCTCCGACCTGTTTTTAAGAAAACGAGTTTCGCACATCGCTATTCCTAACAACTCAATGGCATATCGCTTTTTCTGGCCACGTGCACTGAAATGCCCCAAAAAATTCAAATTTAATTTAAATTTCTTTAATTTTGGTTTCATTTGAAAACTTTAATTTAGCAATTCTCTCATTTTTGTGCCTTTCTATTTTTGGCATTACACCTTCCCTCCTCCCTGGCACCCTCCAAGAACCTGCCTTCTCCCCTGTCACTCCTCCCTTCCACTAGGATTCATTCGATTCACCACCGCCATCTCTTCACCACCACTGCTACCCTGGTCAGCCATTGTACCCTCACCTACTAAGCTCTCTGACTACCCTTAAATGCTCCCTGACCGCACACTGGACAAGCCAAACCCATGTTCATTGCCGTTGCTCCGCTCCGTCTCACAACCAACCTAACACACCCGCCTCTTTTGACCACCACAATCGCCAATTGAGGGAGCACCGAGACCAATGCACCACCACAGTAACCAACCTCTCTGCCACCCCTACTAAGCCTCCCCGAACCCTCTCGCACCTCCTTGCGCCGATCACATGGTGTTGCCTAAACGGCGCCCTCCCTATGTCGAACTGCCTTAGAGCAGCTATAAAAGCCCATAAACCTCCTCTATTAACCACATTGGTGAGATCTTCATCTTCAACAATATCTAGCCCAACAAGAAATTGGAATTTTAAAAAGGAATCTCCAACGGCACAAGATGCTCGAAGAAGGCAAAATTTTAGGATGCAAGGAATCACCTGATGTTTCCACTCTGGCCAAAAAGAAATCGCCAAAGAGGATAACTGCACCCCAATATCACCGTCTCTTTCAAGGATCATCCTCTCATGCCACCAAGAAGATCAAGGTCAAAAATGACCAAGAAAACGGCAAGGAACCAATGATAGATGATAATGAAGATCCAGAAATGAAAGTGTGGTATATGAATAGCAATCCACCATCAGAAGACAGAAACTAAAGTAATTGGAGTTGAGTCGTACTATAAATTACGCTAGTATAGAAGAAGTAACCCTTATTGTCGTAGTCTTTTGTGTGTGTAATATGAGTTGTAATATATACCCTATGTATGATATATGTTTATCTTGTAATATAAATAAAATCTATGTTTGCTATCTCATAATTTGTTTGCTACTACTATCTAATATCTTACCTCCATCAAAATTTCATCTACCCTATTCATCCTGATTCTCATCTTATTCACTCTACTCTTACCTTAAACCTAGACCCTCCCTTATCTATCTGATTTTCTCAAAACCACTGCAAAACCAACTCTGAAACCCAGCTAACAGAAGCTAAAATGAAAGGAACACGGTCTCAAGGTCAAGGTAGCCCACGTGCATAGGAAGTCAATCAAACTAGTCTGGCAGACATATTGCAATGATGGAACAAAATCGGTTTCAGGCTGAACAAAATCAGATGAGAATGATGGAACAACATGCTAAACTTTTGGAACAGATAGAAATGAAATCAACAGTAGTAGTAGGAAGCTCGTTAGGAATTGCTACTAGCTGAGAAGGAACACAAATCACATTTAAGTAGGCAGACTTCCAGAAGACAAGACCACCCATATTCTCGACATCACCTGATCCCATAACAGCTGATGTTTAGATTAGGGATATTGAGAGAAAAATGAATACTATGCGATGTACTGACAAAAAAAAGACTTTATATACTTCCAACCAAGTGCAAGGCCAAGCTACCGCTTGGTGGATAAACTTCCAAACTTTGCATGAAGGTAAAGAAATATCATGGAAGGAGTTTGAAGAGTCATTCCATCAAGCTCACATTCCCACAGGTGTTGTAGAAGCAAAATGTCGAGAGTTCCTTGCTCTTAAACAAGGAGAACGCTCGATAACAGAATATCTTCATCAGTTTAACCAGCTCGCTCTCTATACTCCAAACAACATTAAAATAGATGTGAAGAAAATGGAACGATTTAAAGAAGGGTTACAGAAATCCTTAAAGTATCATATATCAGCAATGGACTTCAAGGATCTATCAGCTATGGTGAACAAGTTAATCATGTCAGAAGAAGCAAGAGGGGAATTAGAAGATACTAGAAAAAGAAAACCAGTACAGAGAACATCTTCTTCAGGTGCACCCAGAGCAAGGATGATGGTATCGCCACAATTCTGATATCAACAAAACCGACATGATGGTTGTTCCAAGACCACAAAACAATGTGTCCCAACCCACAATAGTACGATACCATACCTACGGTGAAAACCACATCACCAAAATTGCCCATATATGGGACACGCATGTTTTCATTATGGACAAGATGGGCATTTCGGACATCAGTGCCCTAGGAAAGGATTGCCTTCTGAAGTGGCAAAAATTCAAGCTAGGACTCAGCCACCAACTCCTCGCCCAATCGCCATCGCACTGCCACAACAGGGTGGAATCATAAAAGCTCAACATCAGCAGGGTGGAATCATACCAGGATTGCCTTCTGAAGGGTGGAATCATACCAGGAGCTCCCATTAGAACATCAGCAGGCATGACAACAAAAAGAGGTAGAGGAATACCAAGTCCAATTCAAGGAAGAGTAAACCATATTTCGGTTGAGGAAGCAGTAGGATCCACTGACGTCATCATTGGTACGTTCCTAATTCACTCAAAGCCCTCATTAGTTTTATTTGACCCTGGTGCTACACATTCATTTATTTTGTTGGCTTTCTTTGTGAAAAACCAATTGTCACTCACTTCTTTACAAAAGTCATATGCATTTCAAACTCCCCGAAGTAGAATGGAATCTCGCTTTGGATGTAGTGACATGGACATAGAAATCAAAGGAGTTAAGTTCAAAACGAATCTATTAATACTAGAGATGAAAGGCTTAGATGTTACATTGGGAATGAATTGGTTTACTAGACATAAAGCCAAAGTCGACTGTGAGAATAAGTTAGTCACCTTGATCAACTCAGATGGACAAGAAACTTGCTAAAATATCCACAAAAGAAGCTTAGGAAGAAAACAAGAAGCCCCTCAAGGAAGACTTCGAGGAGTCCTACGACGATGTCTAGTTTTAGCATTTATCCTCGCTCAAGCATGCCTATAGCGTTTCTTTTGTAATGTAATATAACTTTGAACCGCATGCCTCACTTAATAAAACTAGGCTACTAAGTCATTATTTTGTAATAAAGTTCGGCTTTTATGAAGGAGCACGTGTTGGCATAATGTACACTCAACTATAATACCTCGTAGCTAAACAGTCCTAGGCAGTTGCGGGGAAACCTAACGACCCCAGAAATAGGCGTGTTACAGAGTGCATGACGTTGCATGGCGTGATGACTATATTGTGTCATGTCACCTCAGTGACCAATGAACAATAGTTTCAAACGCATATACGAGATGTGTGATCTAGTGATAAGCAAACAAGAGGACATACACATATATACACATGGCAATGAACAA
Source organism: Dendrocalamus sinicus (assembly GCA_036346575.1). Lineage (NCBI taxonomy): Eukaryota > Viridiplantae > Streptophyta > Magnoliopsida > Poales > Poaceae > Dendrocalamus > Dendrocalamus sinicus. The sequence continues at coordinate 32,252,122 of CM070648.1, read as the reverse complement.
GCTGCCGACCAGTGAGCTAGTTCATGCATGCATTACTCAATGCAATAATCGAATGATCATCAACAACTTATTACTCAGCCTTCCGAAGATGATGGTATGATTATGATCTCAACTTGTAGGACTCGACATGACAATCAAAGGGGGTAAATGATGCCTTCAATTTCAACCTTTCCAGATCATATTTCAAAACTTTCACTCTACTAACTGTTGGAAGCAAGGAAGATCAGTTTAGGTCACCACCAAAGAAATCACACAAGAGCAAAAGCAAAACCGAGTTCAAACTTTAGGGCTAGTACTACCGCAGGTAAGTGGCTGGTAGTACTGTAGCCAAGTGGCAAGCCACTGGTGAAGGCCGGTATAACTGGTGACCGGTAGTACCGTAGGCCAAGGGCAGTATGACCACACCCCTGTTCACATAACAGAAAACCTGACTAAGACAAAACCAAAAAGAGTGCAATGCTAAAAAAAATACAAGTCCAAATGACTTGAGACTTTGCACACACCTTGCCAATGGTATTAGAAACCTAATCCATTCAAGGATCACATGGATCTTGGCCAAAATTCTAATATTTCCTTGAGACAAGCAAAGTTGTACCAAAACTAGGCAAAACTCACAAGCTTGATCTACGACTTGCTCGTGGGTTAGGGATGGCCGAGATGGCTCTTGATAGGTTGCCACAAGTCATGGCCAGCTAGAGCATGCATAGATTCAAGACTAAAACTCTGGGATCATCATAAGAAGTGCACCAAATTAAGCTAAATGGGGCAAACTCCAAGATCTTGATATAGTTAGTCCTAGATGGATGACATATATTCTCATGAGGCATCCAACAAGATCAAGCGTGAAGAGAGGAGAGCAAAAACACCAACCAAACCAAGTGCAAAGCCAACAAGAACACACCATGTACTATGAAGAAGATTGATCTATTGTAACTTGTAGATGAATATTTTATAGGTACTCCACTATAGAAGACAGAGCTCTCTCACCCAAGAGCACTCACACAAACCCTAGAAGGTATGTTGATTACTTTCCTCTCCTAAGCCTTAATCCTTAGCCAATAACCACACCCACTCAAATAGAAAGAGCAACAAACCCATATCTACCCTAATGGATACTATCTATTAGCACAATTGGGGAAACCTGTTAACCCTATACACACCAAGTTTTACTCACATAGGACTTACGCATGTTTTTCAAAGCACGTAAGTTCAAATCCACTAAAGAGTAAGCTTCCATCCACTTGGCCTCCTCAGCGATTATTTGACCCAAACCACTCTTCAAAGGTCCTCCAAATGGCTTGGTTTTGGTCCCTTTGACACTTTCGGTATTTTGGCTTCCCCACCAAAATATCTTCACCTTGACTTCATCTCTTCTCGAGCCTAGTCCATAGTCATCTCATCCTTTGCAAGCAATCACCATACTTGTAATATGTAAGTCCACTAGTGACTCACGCATCGACAAATCTCTTTATGTTGGTTTCCTCTGACCACATCTCACTTGCACTGACCACTCCATTGGATGAATCGTTGCTCAAACCTCCCTTTGACATCCCTCTTCTCCTATGCTTTGCTTGAGTGCAACAACCCTCCCTGGCTTCCTTGAGTGCACCTCAGCTTATCCTCATGCCTAGTCTTGGTCCACATTGTTGACCGTGGCTGCCTCCAAGTACCTTACACATCAAAGACCAAGAAAATATTTCCAAGCACAAGCTCTTCACAACTTGACCCACATTAGTCTAAACATATTTTATGCACCACGAATGCAATGACTTAGACTCTACAACTCAACTCATAGCCAATTCCCACAATTATCCAAACCCCTCGAATAATCTGAGGCAAACCCAGTTTGTCCACTATTGACAGGCTGGTTAAATCGCTCTAGTCAACCTGATCAAACCTCGATAATAGGGGAGCCGGTATGTTCGCTCATATCATGCCGGTACTACTACCTTGGTAGTATCGTTGTTCTAGTCTCAGTCATGCTGCTCTATCAGGTAGTACTGCGGATCTCATCCAGTACTACCAGACCTTAACACACCTAAAACGATCATCTCTAGAAAATACCTACTACCAACTATTACCTAGTCGCACCGCACTTATGGTAGTACCACAGCCAGCATGCTGGTACTACCACCAGCATAAAGCCAGTACTACCTTAAACACCAGGCTGGTACTACCGCCTGAAGACTGATAGTAATAATGAAAACTTACAAACTTTTATAAACTTAAATCTCAAATCAACATAATTGCCAATTATTCAACACACATGAACCCAGGATATTATCAACGTGGTTCTTCACAACCAAACACTGTGTCAATTAAAACTCGTTTTACTTAATTGCATCCAAACAAAGTAATCAGTAACTCGTACTAACACAATAATAGATTAAAACTTGTTTTCCTAAAATTCAGAATAACAGATTAAAACTTGTTTTTCCTAAAATTCCTCATAAAACCAAGTTTATGTATACTAATTTATAATCCATAATGACCACGTAGCGTCAGTAATTTTGAGAGAATTAATATTGGGCGAGATTGACTGACATGCATCGGTTGGCTACGAAATATGCCATATTTATGCAGCAGCATCCATATGTTTTATATTGTAACGGTGATGTCATGACTTGAACACAAAGACCCGGCTAAACTTGATAAGAAAAAAAAGAAATGCTAGAAATCTTTTGAATGATTTTTTTGGATAGAGTCAAATTTCTGATCTTTCGATTTGTACCATGATTTATGTGCATGTTTACCTCCGTTTTCATCTCCGGTGAGCTTCTTTAGGATCGGGATTCACCCAGGTTAGGGTTTATGGTTCACCGGAGCAATGATTTAGAGGGAGACCAGGGTAGCAGGATAATCGGCAGTGGGTGATGGTGAGGCGGTGGGGGCACCGCTGGCTATGGCCTTGGTGGCCAGCAGTGGGCGAGGTCAGTAGGTTGATGTGCATGTTGCGAGGTGGTTGATCTGGCGGCAGTGAACCGTCGGAGACAGGGAAGATGAGATGGCGGTTGTGGAGAAGGTGGAGGAAGTAGAGGTGGGGGGAGGAGGTTGTGGGGTGGGCCTCGTCGACATCAGGATCGGTGCTATCAAGGCAGTGGGGTGGTGGGTGTTAGGGAGAAGATGAGTGGGTGTTTGCGCATGGTTGTGATGAGGTATGGTAAAGAGATAAGGTTGGGATCCAGATCTGATGGTTAGAATTTGATTGAGTGGTCAAAAGTTCAACTAATTTGAAAAATTGTTTGAATGATATCTACATAGACAAAAACAATATATATCTGGACATGGATCGGTGGTTTGAACCAAGGATCCGGACAAAAACAATATATATGGCTAATAGTTTTTGGCTAAAAAACAATAGTAGTAGTTTTTAGGAGGGGTGAGTGGTGAGAAAAGTGAAGAAGAGATATGTATACGAGACGGAAGAGAGATGAGTGGGATGTGTGATGCATCCATGACCTTCTACCTTATTCTCGAAATAAGACGAAAGAGAACAAAGTGGAGAAGATGCTTTAAGAATCATATATTTATACTAAATTCTTACTTGTAGGATCGGAAATGGCAACAGAGGGGGGGTGAATCGTGCCTTCAAAAATCGCCCCAAGTATTCTACAAATTTCTTCTCCAAAAGCTGTAGTAGCTATGAAGAAGATTCATGCTTACTGGACGACGAACACAATTTTGCCGATTGACCGAAGAAACTCAAGGAAGAGGCAAGACTAGACCGGCATAATTTTCAGAAAATAGACTTCACCATCAAACCAAGGAACCGAACTGGAAATTGCAAGAACGGAACATAGCGAACTAATGCAGACCAAAGAGCAGCGACAAGAAGCAAAACAGTGAATAGCTGGCCGAAATGAGATTGCACAGAGATTATCAAAGAGCGAACTGAGAACAGACTCTTTGCTGCTGAAACTATAGCTAAAAATAGTCTAAAAGTGACTTCCTTTGCTGCTGAAACTGCAGCTGAAAATACTCTAAACAGTGACTACCTTTGTTGCTGAAACTGCAACTGAAAATAGTCTAAAAGAGACTTCCTTTGCTGCTGAAACTGCAGCTGAAAATACTCTAAACAGTGACTACGTTTGCTGCTGAAACTGCAGCTGAAAATAGTCTAAAAGAGACTTCCTTTGCTGCTAAAACTGCAGCTGGAAAGATGCTACACAGTTAATACTTCACTGCCGAAACAAAGACTGAAGAAAAGAATAATTCAGAGAGCAGTCGGCTAGCAATTTCGAACTGAAATAAACAGAGTACGCAAGCTACCGAAACTGATGCAGAAAGTATTGAAACTGAAAAAGAGGGAGCAGATAGCATGCATTTGGCTGCAATTTCAGAACTGAAGGCTTGACTGAAAGCTGCTAAAACAGAGCACAGAACTGCCAGCCAAAAATTGAACAGTAAGAATAGAAGAGAGCTGAAAAACCAAGAAATTTGTGAACTTTTCCTTCTCTTCTTAGGTCAAATTATTAGCACTACAAACTAAATACCAAATTGACCTTAAGAAATCAAGAGAATACATCAAAAGAGCAAGGAATTGAAATTTGAGCAGAAATCTGAAACTTGAGAAGAGAAAAAGAATGATTTCCAAATTGCTTACCAATCTCTAAACTTTTGCTCATGGGACTTTGAAATTTAGCAGGAAAGGATCTCACTACTGGAAATCATACATCTAGAACAATCCTTCCACCAAGACACAAAAGATATGCACTTGCTTTGACTTCAAACCCTAGGAACTGAAGAACAGAGGAAGTGCAGCCGTGGTCATTTGAGAAGCAAACAACAATTGAAATCTTTTCTCTCAGGACTTAATTGGCCAAGATGGCCTGGTGATCCTATCCCAATTCAGAGACAAACATTTTGCAGCTTCTCAATCGAGGAAACAAATCACAAACAAAAGAGAACGAAAGAACTGAGAACAACAAAATGAACACAGACAAAGCACAGGAAAGAACTCAGAATCATGAATGCTTCATAAAAGGAGGACTGATTACATGATGTTTTTCTACAGCCCAATCAAACTACAGACCCATACGCAATTGAAAAACAAGAAGTGTGTGCTATCTCACTACTTGCTTCCCAATGAGAACACTACACTGCCTTGAGCTCACTGCTTGCTTGACCTCCTTTCTCTGCCAACTCCCACTCCTCATATAAAGGGAACACACTCACTCAAATAGCAAATCAAGAAGTGCAGACCAACTCTCACTACTTGACTTTTGCACAAAAGAGAAAAGAGCCACAAGGCTTGACCAGGATGGAGAGAAAACAGGATTTGACCACCAAACCCTAACCTTCCTCCATTTAGCCTCCACTACCGGGTCTTCAACCCATTTGCTACAACAAGATCCGCTTCCATTTTGCAGCCTTGCGTATTTTACCGAAATGCCCCTACTGCACTTTCCCGGAAGTTTCCTGTCCTCGCACGACCGCACCCGGCATCCTGACCATCTGGACCTCAGCTCCTCCCTGAGCCTAGTCCCGATCCACCTCGTCGTTGCCCGTTGTGACCACCTCCGGCAGCTCCAGCTTCGGCTCCTTGTCTCCCCGGCTTGCGACCACCTCACCTGCCTCGATCATCTTCGGCGTATCCGACCGTCTGGACCTCAACACCTCCTGTGCCTAGTTCCGGTTCTCCCACGCCTCACCATGACCTAGCTCCGAAGTCCTGCAGCCATCACAGACAAGAAAATATTACATAACACCGCTCGAAACAATATAACTAACATTAGCATCAAAAGAAGGTACTCAAGCATGAAATACCTAAATCGACCGATCGATAAAAGAACAAGCGTCCTAAATACATCCGACCGAGATCAACTAAGTCCAACCGAACTAGTCTGCGCCATGCACCGACTTGGCGCGTACTAAACAAATCAAACTCGAACTTTTCAGAAACAAGTCAATTACTCATCACAAATATGAGGACACCTCCACGTAGCCTCTCATTACTTCTCTAAATATATATAACAATTCGAATATCCCGTAAGCCCCGTAACTTTGTATCATGTATGCACGGCACACTGTACGCACTGCTGCACCTCCTGCTGACTTTGACTAAAATCTCACATCTCGACCACCCGTCACTTCTCTTCATTAATAAACGAGTGCACCCACAAACTACCAATTATACATAGTACTATATTAATTGAATTGTTGATTATATATAGTGCCGGATGTCAAGCTGGCTACTGATTAATTAATTAATTAATCAATCTGAGAAACAGCATACTGCATGCATGGTACCGTTCCAGCCGAAAGTATACACCACATAGTACTATATTAATTGAATTGTTGATTATATATAGTGCCGGATGTCAAGCTGGCTACTGATTAATTAATTAATTGATCAATCTGAGAAACAGCTTACTGCATGCATGGTACCGTTCCAGCCGAAAGTATACACCTGCTGGCAAATTTGGCAAAAAATTAACCCAAATAAACATAACAAATTTAGACCACATAAAGTTCTTAAAAAATACATAACAATTATGACTATGTCAGGAGGTTTCACATAAAATTTTGTAATTTTTGGAGCTCGTTTGCTATATATAAAAACTCGTATAAATATTAAAAATTGTATGAATTTTTTGGCAATATTCACAATGGATAAAATTAACCAAAAATTACACTGTCAAGTACGTTGTGTCAACAGGTTGTACATAAATTTTTGTAAATTGTTTAGCTCATTTGGTATATTTAAAAATTCAAATAAATATTAAATGAAAAATTTAAAGAAGATAATTAAGCCGGCTTAATAACATACCATCTTCTCACCGAACGACAGACTGCCTGCCATCTGCTGGTGAGACGATAGACGCCTACCACTGCACCCCTTATGTGTCGTCTTACGACACTGTCACTTGTCTACCAGATAGCAAAAGTGATCAACGATACCACTAAAAATTCTAAGCCCCGTAACTGTCTTTGTATCATGTATGGACTGTACACTGCACGCACTGCTGCACCGGGTGCTGACTTGGACTAAACCTCACGTCTCGACCACCGGTCACTTCTCTCCATTAATAAACGAGTACACCCCACAAACTGCCGACTATACATAGTACTATATTAATTGAATTGTTGATTATATATAAGTTCCGTTCAAAACGGTTTAGCCTTCTAGATTATTTTTTACTATTTAATAATTTTGTCTTTTCTAGTTTTTTAGCTCCTTTTGAGCTTTTTTGTTGGTTCTTTTTCCCGTATTAGTTTGTACCGTCCGTGATGGGCTAACCTGTTTTTTTTCTATTTTTAAATTTTTTAAAATTTAATTATGCCAAATAAGCCACTATCAGCTACAGTGCAATTCCAGCCAGCCCTTTTGAGCACCCCCTATAGTGCCAGATGTCAAGTTGGCTATTGATTAATTAATTAATTAATCTGAGGGTGGATTTTTTTAAGCTGAGACTTATGATTTATGGCTATGGTTTTTGGATTCTGGTCTATTTATAAGACGTAGTATGTAGAAAGAAATAGTCACATGAGATTTTAGCTAGTACAGCTGAACTCAGCACAGTTTGTACTACAATTTACCTGTAGACATCATCTTAAAAAACATACCGTTTAACGACGTGTTACTGTTTATCAGTACATAAGCCGTAAGCCATTAGCACTAACGAACCCAGCCAATATATAGCTTCAGCTTGCATACTTGCATGGCATATATCCGCTTCTACATACTGTATATGCCTGTACGTATTCGCTCCAAGAAAACAGAAGACCAATACGAATACTTGGTTTTTCGAAGCGGCTTCTCCACACATCTTTTTCATCTCACTTTGAGGATAAGCCAGAGGGCCACGGACGTATCATGTACCCATTACTCTTTCTCTTATCTAGCACACGTATACCTCTCTCACTTTTGCACCACTCGCTTCCTTTTTAAAAGCCACTTTTTCAGCCACTATCAACCACAGCTAAAAGCTATTAGCACAAGTTAATACGAATACCCCGTAGTTGAAGCTGCTGCTTGAGTTCTATGCGTGCTGTGCATAGGGCTTGGCAAAAAGCTCGAGGCTCACGAGCTACTCGAGCTCGTAGTCGGCTTGGCTAGGCTCGAGCTCAATGCTTCCCCCATTGAGCCAAGCCTAGATTGCAGCTTGGCTCACTAATGAGCCGAGTCCAAACCACTCGCGAGCGGCTTGGGAGCTCAATCGAGCCGGTGAGTCACCCCAGAGCCGGTGAGTCATCACATCCCACACGCACATGAGCCAGTGAGTCTCCCCCATCCGAAGACTCCAAACTAAGGCACACCCCACATGCAGACGCTTTTCTCCCCCATCCGCCAGGCAGACCTCCATGCGGAGCATGGAGAGGTGTCGGAATTGGTGGAGGCGTCCGGTGGCGAGCGGTGGCTAGTGCGGAAGGACGTGGTCTCCTACGCCTGTGTTTGCCATTGGTGGTGCGACGCCGCCGTCACCATTGTGCGGCCGCTCGTGGAGTCCGGCAAGATCACCTTCCCCTCCTCGCTCAAGCAGGTGAGAAGGGGAGCTGTGCTTGGGCATAGGTTCTCGCCCGTCGATTGGTAGGGGGTCTCGGCTCCCGATTCAGTGTGTGGTGGTGTAGGGCTGTGGGAATCCCCATTATGTCGAGATTTTTGAGGAGGATTCGTTCCTAGAGTTGGCAAAGCTTCTGCGCTTTGATGGGGTTGAGGCATCGGGTCATGGCAATTTTGCGAGGTTTGAGACCCAAATTTGGCACCTGCACACTTTTATGACCATTAGTTCTGGTCATAAGATGCTGAGATTGCTTACTCGTGCGATTTGGAGGATTGGATTTGCAACTTTAGCTGCTGTATAGAATTGGTCACAAGTCCTAGTTTATTTTTGGGGGTTAGTTAACTCTTCGTCAGTTTTGATGCCATTTTAGATAACTATCGATTTAACTTACAGTCATGTACGCATTTTTGGCTTGGGAGACTAAATTTGGTTTAGCTTGGTGGGTGGTTTCAATGACGCTTGACCTTTTGACGGGTTTGGCAAATCTTCTATAATCAGAAATTTATGCTTTTAGCTACAGACCACCTAGACCACCTTTTTGCTTCAGGCCAGAGTTAGTTGTTCTACTTCTTTCATATGTTTCATGTGTAACTGGTTCATACCCAAAGTGCTAGGACAAGAATGATACTTTTCCGAGGTTATTTGTAAGTAAACTTTCGAACTCACTTCGTTGGATCTCTTCGAATTGTTGTCAAATGAGATTGAAGGATTATGTTCTATGTGGACGTAGGGATGTAAAATGTCATGTGTAAAGTGTTGTATGGATTATGGACTACCGAGTGTCTATGTGATAATTGGGTCGAGCCAATGGTGGTAGTACACAATTCTTGTGATACTCTGCAGATTATTTAGTTGATTAGGCTTATGTTTGCTGCTACTACACACTGGTTTGGCCAGCTCGGCTTGCGAGTCAGCTCGAGCCATTTGCCGAGTCGAGCCGCAGCTCCGTGCATGACCACTTTCTTCTTTTGGCGCACGATCAGTACTTTATATGAGTATGACAACTGCATCTGGTAATCTGGTATAATTAGGACGACATCAGAACGAACAGATTCAATTCATTGATCCAGTGAAAATATATATAAACTGATCATGGGCCTGCAGTCTGTGGCTCGTGCTGCATGGTAAGGCTGTAAACGAGCCGAGTTTAGCCTTCTAGGCTCGGGTTGGTAGAAGCTCGAGTTACGGCTCGAGCCGAGCTCGATTTACGGTTCGAGCCTGGACCTAGGCTCGGCCTACGCTCTAGTGGCTCGAGCTCAGCTCGTTGAAGCTCGATAACAATTAAAATAATTTATTATGCACTAATTTTTAACAATAAGAAAAGTTCGAGCTCGACTCGAGTGAGCTTGATAACAGCCAAAATTATTCAAATATACATTATTTTTCAACAAAAAACAAAAGCTCAAACTCGAGTTCAGCTCGGGTAAGCTCGATTAGAGTTAATATGTATTACAATTTAAACTTGAATCAAGCTTCGCGAACTATTCGAGCTTAGCTCGTGAAACTTGCCAGCTTGAGATCAAGCTCGAGTTCAGTTCATTTAAAGTTCGATCCGAGATCGAATCGAGCTTAAAATAAGACGAGCTCGAATAGCTCACGAGTTTTGAGGTATTTTTTCCAGTCTTACTGCATGGTCCACGCTCTACACCTAGTGGAGTTCTGATGAAAAGGGGCCAGGGAGCAAGTTGTGATGGTAGAAGAAGACGAAGGGCCTTCGTGCATATATCTTTGAATCTGTTGACAACTCCCTTCGCATTGATTCATTGAATGTACGGCTTCGAAATCACCAATGATTACCATTCCGCGAAATACTTATTCTTTTTCTTAATTGGGACTTCTATTGTCCACATAAAGTTTACTAAAACTGGAGTGGAGTAAATCTTTGGATGGCTGCTGCTGATCATTTACACCATACTAGATAGGATTACTACGGTCACCCTAATAAATACTTTTGCTTCGACAGAACGCATACCACCGCATTGTCTTTCTCAAAAGTAAAAGTTGTCTAATCGTCAAAAGCATACTCGACTAGTACAAGAACATGTCCAATGACATGATGTTAACTGTCTTTAAATCTTACCATATATAGTACATGAGATGATATAGAGGAGAAAGTATAGAGAATTGTGACGTTTCTTGTATAACAGTCGAATGTAACACAAGAAATAAGATACGTTGTGTCATAGAGAAGTTATGTATAGAGACATAAAAAATAACATGTTATAGGAGATGTTTTTAGTACCGTTTATAGATGATATGGAAGATATTATAGACATCAGTTATCTATACTATTACACATACTCTAAAAGTCTCATTGTATTGTAAAATTTCCAAGAAAAAAACTTTCATGAAAAAGAGAGATAATCATGGTTTTAAATCATTGCCATCCAGTGGCCGGTGGGTACCCTTTCCCTTTTTAACGGGAAAATATGAGGATTTGCCACTCCTAACCACCTTGATCTAGTATGTGCCACCTTTTAATTTTGTTCTTGATAATTTGTCACTCCTAAGCATTACAAACCTGTGATTTGCCATTATCGCATTCTGATATTTTTTATTTTTTTTGCACCGAAATCCAATGTAAAAAGGCGAATTTACCCATCCCTATTCAATCGGTCATGCCCGGCTAACGACGTGGTCGAGCCCAACCTTATCCAGTGCCTAACCCTTCGACCATACCTTGTCTGCTCCCGACGCTTGCGGGGACTAGGGGTGGAAACGGATCGGATACGGTCGAATAGTCTCAAATACGAATTCATGTTTTTAAAACGGATACGGATACGAATTCGAACATTCTCGAATACGAATACAAATCGAATGTCGTAACGAATACGAATTCGAATCGGATATATGCTTAATTCGGTCGAATACGAATATCCTCCTACGAATGTCGTAATCGACCGGTTTTTCCAATTAGCGGTTTTAAATTCAAATTTTGACATTTCAAATTTCATCAAATGTCAAATTTTGAATTTAGCGGTTTTTCCGATTAGCGGTTTAAAATTCAAAATTTGACATTTCAAATTTCATCAAATGTCAAAATTTGAATTTAGCGATTTTCCGATTAGCAGTTTAAAATTCAAATTTTAACATTTGAAATTTTGGCTCTCATTTGGGTAAATGGGAATGGAAAATCAATGGTAGTTTTTTTTAAAATAGTAGGCATCACCGCATCAGACAGTTTCCTTGTTGCAAATTCTAGACCAACAAATCTCATTAGAACAAAAATTTGGTCAGTCACCAATGAGGCAATCACTACGTACACAAAGATGTTAATGACTTAATGTGACCTCAGCATTGTCCTCCTTAAGTAGATACTGTTAGACTAAAAAAATATACTGAATGTCAAGCTAAAATAAGATGGGAATCAGATGCTGGCTCCTACAGTCCTACTCTACTAGTAACAAAACCTGGTTGTTTAGGATAAGAGAGTTTGTCATTCAGGATGTTCATAGGGTTCCAACATGGTATAATATACAAAATTAACACAATCATAAAAGAAACTAATATTAACGTTAGTACATATTATATTATTATAACACAATCCTAAAAGAATCTTCCAATTTATAATTGAAGAAGTGTCTATATGGCGAATGTTGTGATCCAACTGAAAGAAAAGTTTACCCTGGTGCCTGAGACGATATCAACACCGTGTTTGGCATGGTTCAGACTTCAGAGCTTGCACCATCGACAGCATAGTTGTCCGTGCATCACGCTCCTCGTACACGCTCGTCAGATAATTGTGCAACTCTATGACCCCCTGGTTAAAATTGTATGACGAGTTGTTTAACAAGACAGTTAAAATATTGCTGGGATATCAGTAAACTGCAAATATGGATGGATGAGTTTACAAAAAAAAAAGAGGATGGGTGGCAGTATGGCACCATACCCTCCTACCTTATTGTCCATCTCAGCAACCTCATTCATCACTCCTTTGAACCATTCAAATGACAATGGCTCCCAGCTGTTGGTGCTGTCCTCAGACCTACTAGTCTCCATTGCCATGTCCTAATAGTTGCAGAAAATCATGCAAGCTTTAGACAGGCAGAAGCATCTTAGGAAACGGTTAAAATGGGAACAACATAGGATGAATCAGTACCATCAACTCTTCAGCTAGCTTAATGTTGTTGAGTAGGTCCCTTAGAATGCTTATGAATGGTGTTGCCCCGATTCCAAGGCCAACAAGAAGTAGAACATCATTGTTTCTGAAATCTTGTGCAGGGGCACCATATGGACCATCTACGAGCAAGCTGTGGCACACATAAGGAAAAAGAATTAGTTTCATGTCTACCACGTATGTAAAGAAGTAGCCATGGAAAGGGATACTGATTGACCTTCTTGGTTCTGCCACACCTAACTCACTGAACAAAGCTCTTCTGTTGACATGCGGTGAGAAGTAGTTCTCGACAAATATGCGCTTGAGCTCTTGTGTCCAGTCTCCATTTGTGCGGATGTGAACACTGAGGTAGTCATCTCCAGGAGCTGAAGTGATGGAAAAAGGATGCCTGAAATAGAAACACAAAGAAGATGCAGGTGAATTTCTATGCTAGAAGCTAGAGTAAGTCAAGGAGAAACAAAACGAAGGTCGTACAAACCATTCAAATGGAGAAATCGTGCGGGAGCCGACGGCGTAGCGATCCGGCGACGCGGCGAGGCCGACGGCCACGAGGAGAACGACGGGGATGACGCGAGGTTACTGGTTAGGGATTGCCGGATTGGGGATCGATTGGGACAGTGACTCAGTGAGGCTGAGCCAGTGAGGCACTGAGGCAGTGAGTGAGTCCGTCGGTCCGAGTCATGACTATTGGCTCGGTGGCTCCCGCCTAACGCGCGTGACTCCCGCGCCGCGTTCCCGCCTTGGCGCGCGCCTTGGCGCCTTGCCCGCCAATGCCAATTCGGCTGTTGCCTGTCGCCGGGCTGTGCCACTGACCACTGTGCCATAGCGCCACGGCGAATTGGCAATCGGATTGCGTCTTGGCGAGCCAACGCCGGCGGTAATACGAATACGAATGTTCTCGAATACGAATACGAATTATCTCGAATACGAATGCGAATACGAATATTCTCGAATACGAATGCGAATACGAATATTGTCGAATACGAATACGAACATTTTCAAATATGGATTTTTGCTTACCACATTCACGTTTTCTCATATACGAATATCGGATAAAACGAATTATCCGTTACCGTTTTCACCCCTAGCGGGGACTTCCCTGGGCGTCGAGACTGATCGCGACCTCCTGGGCACAACGAAAGGGCTAGTGGTGTTAGCACTTCCCTAGGCGCAATGCTTGGAGCGACGAAGGGGCAAGGCGGCAGCTGCACTTCCCTAGGTGCGACGAACGGGAGGATAGAGGTGAGTTCATGGCCATACCATCAAGGGTGGACTTGATTCTTATTTGCATGATGGCTACTAGCTACTGTAAAACAATTGGGTCTCATCAATATTTCATCTTCGAGTGAAATTCTTCCACTGTTGCTCTTGCGTCTTCTCTTGGATTTGCTAGAGTCATTCTTCGTGAACAGGTCAATTGTGTTTGACACGGTTGGTAACCAATCGAGAAGTGGTGTAGCGATTGCGAGGTTGCTGGTCACGATCGGATCGTGGTTAGCCTCACCTTCGTCAACGTCGCAACTTAAGTTATCGGATTTCTCCTTCGACGGAAGATCGGGCCAACTCGCATGCACGCATCTTAAATCGAGGCGTGTGCATATCAGGTGGTATCAGATCCTACATTGCCGATAGGAATTCATCTATCCCTTAGTTTTATTTGATTAGTTTTTGTTTACCTAATGTCCAGAAAATTAGCCCTACAAAATATTCAATTTCTAGCCCATTGTTGCTTTCAATCTGTTAGTTTTAGTTTGCTTAATTGAATTTTCGTCCGTACTAGTCGAGTCTAGTTGTTTATCATTATCTTTGTTGAGTAAAAAAATCCAAAAAGAGAGAGAGTTCTTAATACCTACACCCAAAAACCATACACCACCTAAAAACAGCCTCTGCCCTATTTCTGCCAGAAATTTTTTCTGCGCAGCTGACACCAAAAAATTCATATCTTTCGATCCAGATATCCAATGCATCCAAACCACTTTTGTTAGCTTCCTAATTCAAAATGCCACCTTCGTGCAAAATTTGGTAGTGATTGGATCAGTATTGTGAAATTTACATATGTTACAAGTTATGTAGCTGCTGCTGTCTTTTCAGGATCGAACTTCACTTGAGATTTCCATGCTCGGCTGAGTTGCAATCTGGTATTGGTGCAAAAAAAAAGAGGCAAAAGGAAAAAAAATAGATTGAGGTTAGACAAAAAAAAGGGCCATAAAAAAATTGTAGACCAATTACCGGTTTGCTATCCAATTAAGTGTTGATCTGAAATTCATCTAGCTATATTTGATCCTTCATGTTCTAAAGTTGCATATATTGATCACATTGTTTGTGTACACTCATATACACTTGACCATAGCCTATATCATCCTTGTTTGATCAACAACTTAAGCTAAAAGCTAGTTACGAACTGTTATTCAATTTGTGCAATTTCTGAAATTACTGATTGCTTACTCCTTTGCTACAAATTTTTATCCCTGCCTAGAACTCTACAAATTTGCCATTGATCACGTGTTTTGGTACCTTGCAATTGCTTTACTGATTTCTGTTTGAAAGTTACCACGAACCAGCAGCACATGAGCAATCTTCGAGAAGGGTAAGAGCTTCTGTTGGTAAGATTTGTGAAAGTTGAGAATAGTTCACATAAGTATTTAGTTTGTTAGGAATTCTTTGTGTTTTCTTCTAACCATGGCAGGGATAAGAAGTTCTCATGATGGTTCGTTTTATTGTGTGGATGAAGGTGATGGTGTGGACAAACCCCAAGCAGTGTCACTATCACCTCGGTCTCAAGCTTTGATGGATGCATTTGCCGGCACTTTTGAGCAGATGCTTTCCAATCAATTACTTGTTTGGCTGGACGGTATGGAGAATCGTATTGGAGGAATTGAAGTACGACTTGAGCACATTAAGCATACTCCCCCCAGACAGCACCCACCACCGCGAGGCCCTCGAGATCGAGTTGGAGCAAATCACAATGCTACTGCTGTCCTTCTCCAACCGCGGGCAAATTTGAATACCGCATTTCAGCATGCTACCCATGAGGAGGTGAATGGCAACTATATGGCTGATAATAGAGAAGACCATGATTTTGATCGTAATCGGCAGCATTTTGGGCATAATCATCGAGGAAGGGGCAGTAATGGAGGACATGCACCTCATCATCATGAGGAGAGAAGAGATGATGGCTTGGGTAAGATTAAATTTGTTGTTCCTTCCTTTGATGGCAAATATAATCCTGAAGCATATCTTGATGGGAACTACTAGTAGAACAAAAGTTCAGTTGTCATGACTTTCCTCAAAATAGAAGAGTATGTGCTGCTACTAGTGAGTTTACAAATTATGCTTCTATTTGGTGGAGTCAATTTAAAAGAAGGGATGATGCACCTCGCACTTGGGATGAGTTGAAAAGAGTAATGATATCTAGATTTGTTTCATCTTATTTTGAGCGTGATGTGATTAATAAGTTACAAAGATTGAATCAAGGTAGTAAGTCTGTCGAGGAATACTATCAAGAACTGCAAATTGGCATGATCCGTGCTAATATAGACGAGCAAGAAAAACGTGAAGATGGCCAGGTTTCTTGGTGGGCTAAATAAGGAGATTCAGAATATACTTGATTTTTGTCATTACAATTCTTTGAATGAGCTGTTCCATTTTGCTTGTAAGGCTGAAAAGTAGGTGCATGATCAGAGGCAAAGCTACACTAGGATGAACCGCAACTATTCTAGCTCCTCCATACCATGGAAACCTTCTAGTACACAGACCAAGAAGCACGTAAACAGTTCGGGACACAACACAACGTCACCCAGCCAGGTGCAATCAGCAAGGCGTCCTAATTCTTCAGCACATAGGCCTATTGGTTCAAAGAAGACCGTTGTTGTCCCAGAAACAAGTTCATCATCCATAGCTTCTACAAGAAGAATCAGAGAGATAGAATGCCTCAGATGCAAGGGGAAGGGGCATTACATGCATGATTGCCCAAATCAATGAGCTCTTATTATTCGGGAAGATGGAGAATACACATCGGCAAGTGACGTAGAGGAAGAAGAATCTGACCACGAGGAGCAATAGAACATTTTAGGGTCTGATTCAGAGGAGATCACCTATGATACAAACCATGCAAACTTCGTTGTTTTTTGTGTTCTTAGCTCACAGATGGAAAAGGTAGAGAGAGGACAACGCCACAATTTATTCCAATCAAAATTTGTGATAAAAAAGCACTCATGCAAGGTGATAATTGATGGCAGAAACTGTAACAACATTGCAAGTTCAGAGATGGTTGAGAAGCTTGGTTTGACTACACGTGCTCACCCGCAGCCATACTACATCCAGTGGCTCAACTCATGTGGGAAACTGAAGGTAACTGCTATGGTGAGAGTGCCTTTTGCTGTTGGTAGCTATTCTGACTTTGTGGATTGTGATGTGGTACCGATGCAAGCATGTGCATTACTTTTTGGAAGGCCATGGCAGTATGACAAAGACACAGTTCACTATGAGCGTTCCAACAAGTACTCATTTATGCACAAGGGGAAGAAAGTTTCATTAATTCCAATGACACCAGAAGAAATACTCAAGGATGATTTAGATAAGGCTGAGCGTGAGAGAAAAGAAAGAGAGATGAGCGACACCCACAACAAGGAGAACGAGAGCCACAAGACCAAATTGAGAGAAGATAAAAAGGAGAGTGACAAGAAAAGAGACATACAACTAAAGGGATAGGTTCTGTTAGCCACAAAGAGTGAGATGCGAGAGTTGGAAACACAATCCCAAGAGTGTTATGCACTTATGTGCAAGAATGTTATCTTTTCCACTAATGCTTTACCCTCTACTTTGCCCATTTCGATTGTTTCTTTGTTGCAGGATTTCGCGGATGTTTTTCCAGATGAGATCCCAGCGAGGCTCCACCAATGCGAGGAGTAGAGTACCAAATTGACTTGATCCCAAGGGCATCCTTGCCTAACCGTCCTTCATACCACACCAACCCTGAGGAGACAAAAGAAATTCAGCGACAAGTGCAAGAGCATATCGGCAACAGAGGGGGGGTGAATGTTGCTCTTTAAAAATCGCCTCCAAAGTATTCACAAGGATCTCGAAGATTCAAACTCTACGGAAATCGCAATTAAATCGACAAAAGAGGTGAAGCAAACTCCGAAAGGCTGTCAAAAGAGACTATCATGCACTCAACAAAAAATACAAGAGAGAAGACCAAGAAGAATTGGCAAGAAACAAACAGAAAAATGCATGGCCAATCTGATGACAATCCCTAGCCCAATACTTGCTGTCGGCACAAAAAAAATGTTGAAACTGCTGCCTAATACTTGCTGTCCGTAGACACAAGAAAATGCTGAAACTGCTGCCTAATACTTGCTGTGGGCACACAAAAATATGTTGAAACTGCTGCCTAATACTTGCTGTCCGTAGACACAAGAAAATGCTGAAACTGCTGCCTAATACTTGCTGTGGGCACACAAAAATATGCTGAAACTGCTGCCTAATACTTGTTGTCCACAGACACAAGAAAATGCTGAAACTGCTGCCTAATACTTGCTGTCAGCACACAAAAATATGCTGAAACTGCTGCCTAATACTTGCTGTCCGCAGACACAATAAAATGTTGAAACTGCTGCCTAATACTTGCTGTCCGCACACACAAGAAATGCTGAAACTGCTGAACTTTAGCTGACCGAAAACTAACAATCAAGAAGTGCAGGCCAGCCGTACACTGCAATCTGAAACAAGGGCAAAAGAAACATCTTACTGCAGAGGAGTTACAGTCAAAAGACTGCACTTGATTTCTGAAACGAACTGGAAAACAGCAGTGGACAAGTAGCAGTTTAAATTCAGAGAAGAGGCCGATACAAGCTTTTGACAAAGTAAAAAACGAAGTCATCTAAGAAACAGAGAAATCACTACATTTTTACTACTCTTTTTCAGATTAAACCATTTGGATTTCAACCTAAATACAAGAGGGACCTTTGGTGAAAAGAAAGTGCGGGCAAAAATCAAATGAAATAGAAAGTGCTTGTTTTTGCCAGGAAGCACTCAGGAAGTGAGGCACAAATCAAAATACACATGATACTTGTAATTTTTTGAATCCTTTGATCCTGGGGCTTTGATATCAACTAGGTCATGCCCTCACAACTAGAAATCACAAGCCAGGCCACTTCTTAACTAGAAAACAAAGAAAGTGAGAATCCTCTGCTGACTGAAGCAAAACAAACCTAGAGAAGATGGAAACTTGAGAACCTCTTGAGAATCCTGAGTCCTTTCTTCAGAGAACTTGGAAGATAGCAAAGCAATGATCTTATGACTAGTAAACACAAACTGAAAGCATCCTTGAAGAAGAAAATCATGAATTACAAAGGTCCCCTGCCTCCAAGTGAACAGTAAACCCTAGGTTTACCCAAAACAGAGGAAGAGCTACGCCCAATTTGTGAAGAGAGGGGACTTCTTGATTCTTCCTTTTGATCTCGAAAATGGAGTGCTCAAGTGATCTTGAGAAGATTCCAAGTTCAAAGCACAAACATTTAACAGCTAGAGAATCAAGAAATCAACAAGAACAACAAGAACAAAAGAAACTGCGAAGAACAGAGAACAAACTGAAAATTGGGCATCACAAAGAAACAAAAACATAACTCAAATTGATTCATTCACATGAATGATTGAGTGCAGCGGAATGATTACAAGGATGAATACACATCAAAAACACACACACACACTGAGTCACCATACATGATTGAGAATGAGAGGCCTTCTCTTCACTACATGCTTCCTGAGAAGGATACGGGAGACAAGCATAACAACAGAACCCTGCTCTCTCCTACCAACTCTCAACCACTAAAGGAAAGGCATAAGAGACTCCCAAAGCCATCAACGCCTCTCACAAGCCATTTTGACTAAAAGCAAAGCCCTAAAAGCCATGCATTCCCCTCTCAAGACATGCATGCACCTGGACACACCTCTCCTATTTATAGCCTTCGCTTAACGGGTTTCTCCCTCGCTTTACCCGCTAACCAAAGACCCAAACCGCTTCCTCGTGCAGCTTCGCGCTTTTACCGAAACGCCCCTCCTGCACCTTCCGGGAAGCTTCCGCATTCCTTGTCGTCGAAGCCTCGCAACCACCTCGAGTCCTCGCCGTCTTCGGCACACCCCGACCGTTCTGACCTCGGCACCACCTGCGCCTAGTCCGGTCCTCCGTGCCTCGCCACGACTCCGCCTCGATGTCTTGCAGCCATCACCGACAAGAAACACATCACATAGCACCGCTTGACACAAGTAATCACAATTAGCATCAATTAATCATACTCAAGCATAAAATGGCCCAAAAGCTCAAATGGGAAGAAGAATACGCCTCAAGTCCGATTAACCAAACCCGACTGAGCCAAATGCCGACATGGCACGAAATGCACAATCCAAACTCAATCTTTTCAGAACTCTCGTCAATTACTCATCACAAACATGGGGTCATAACCACATGGTCTCTCAATCTCCCCCTTGATGAGTATATTGACAAACACAGAAAAAGCGTTAAGTTGAGTTTGAGAATGAAAGAGAGTTAAACATGGTCCAAAAGAAATCAAAGAAGCTTATGACCATGTCAACAAAAGGAACACTAGAGCAACAACAGAAAGAGCAAATTGTTCTCCAAAGCTCCAGAAAGTTCTCAAATGGCTTTTTCTCTGCTATTCTCCCCCTTTTGGCAATAAAATCATCAAGGCACAAGGAAGAGAACCAATCATGAGAATGGATGGAATGGCTGAATTTTATTCAATCTAAGCATTTAGAGCCATGAAGATTATCCAAAATGATCATGGAGTATTACATCAAGCCATAACCACTAAGAATGCTAACAAGATCATGACAAAACATGTATACTCAAGCTAAGCCACATAAGTCACAATCTGAAAATTAGTCGAATTTCTTAGCATGTCAAGTCAACTATGATTCTAGTCTAGTTAGAGGTATCCAAAAATGATGCAGGCCATATCAATAAGCTAAGTGAAACCAAGAAGTTAATATTGAGTCAATTTAGAATGCTACAAGTTCAAGAATGAGACATTTGTTTAAATACTTGGTCTGTTTGTGTAATTAAGCAAATGAAGCACATTTAACCTGATTTGTCTTTTAAAGCTCATGGTCGTTTCCAACCAACATTTTTAGTCATGTGCTAGATCTCAAGCCTTATGCGACTACTCCAAGCTAGAAGCTTAAGAAGATAGTCTTGGTCATCCAAAACTCCCCCTGAGTTCATGCCGAGTGCAATGGCAAGCAATCTTATGAGAAAGAATTGGTGAGATCAGTTTTTTTCGCACAGAAGAGATCTTTTTGCTTTTATAAACGGGTGTACTAACTCATGCATCATCTAAAAACTAGCATATCTCAATCTAAAACTTAATAAAGATTCAAGACTCAACT
Organism: Dendrocalamus sinicus; assembly: GCA_036346575.1. Lineage (NCBI taxonomy): Eukaryota > Viridiplantae > Streptophyta > Magnoliopsida > Poales > Poaceae > Dendrocalamus > Dendrocalamus sinicus. Next base: position 32,231,095 of record CM070648.1, on the reverse strand, counting down.
TAGCCTATTTGACATGGCATGAATCATAAGAGGATAACTAGAGACAGACTAATCTCAAGAGCTAACATGACATGATTTAATTCAAGTTGAGCATTTTAATCAACTTATCATGGCAAAGACTTGACTACACATATAAAGTCATGATCAATCTAGCAAGCAGCACAAATCATGGCAAGGTGTAATTCATTGTAAACATGTCATAACCGGATAATAATCAAGGCTCCATGTAATTATATTATAATGTAAAATGTCATGAAAGAAAATCCAGCTCCCCCTCAACATGTGATGCAACTTTAGTTTAAGTTGAGTTATGACAATATTAAGATTTAGAAGCTTTCAAATGAACTCCCCCTGAACCAAAGCAATAAATGCGAGAAGCTGGCAATAAAAACAGAAACGGCAGTCCTTAAAGCATAGACAAGATATAGAGGATACTATGGCTCAGACTGACTCTCATCTACCCCATTTGACTCTAGGACTATCAACTGAACATCTAACACACTAAGGAGCAAACACGTACCATGTCTTCCCAAGGGTGGCCCAACCCTTGCTAGAACCTATAAGAAGTGAGTGAGCTCAACCTAGTGAGAAGAAAACAGCTAATAAGTAGCATCCTAGAATCACAAGACGAGAGGAAGGAGTCTAAGCAACTAGACGAGAGAAACACTCTAATCTATGCTAGGAGGACTAACCCCAAAGCACCTATATGCAATGCAACGGAAAGGAGTAAAAGCATAATAAACAAGATAAGCATGAAGCACAAAACTCCCCCACACAACAATCCAGAAAAAAGGTTCTAACTCAAGGAGGTGATTCCCAAGCACACCCTATCCACATGGTCTCTAGCCTGTAACCTTATACTACGGAGCAAAAGCACACTATGTCAATGCACAAGACTCTAGTGGCCAAGAAGAAAGTTCAAATTAGGTAGAAGAGAATCCTAGAGAACCACAGCTCAAACTAGGTAGTAAATAATTCTAGAGAACCATTTGGAAGAGAGGTGTGAATGAGACAACATCACCTAGAGTTGGCTCCTATCCAACCAATCGGACCCTTCCTACCACTAGAATAAATAACCAATGAAAAGCCAAGTGATGGGAAGCAAAATACTAAAGATCACAAGGGAGCAAACCTCTCTCACGGTCGCTCGGTGGGGAGTCATGATCGCAGACCTGATCGAGTATGAGTGTTGCCTTGGCCGAGGTCGAATACGAGTCCAGGACGTGGTCGTAGGTGAGTCCTGGCCGTGGTCGTTGATGTGTCCAGACCTTGGTGGAGTGGTCAAAGTCGTGTCCAGGTCGTGGTCGTAGTCGAGACCGTGATGTAGTCACGTCGAGTTCGGCCGAGAGTCCAGACCGCGCTCGTAGTTGCTATGACGTAGTCGTAAAGACTAAGGAGCGGTCGTAAAGGCTGTACCAGTCTCCCCCTCATTCACAGCCTGCAGGTTAAACACAGGAACGACTGGTGTCCTAGTACTGGGGTAAATGATATACGACATGGAACCAGTACTTTATGAACGAAGTGTTAAGAGTATTTATTGGGAAATTTGTTGTGGTATCCTTTGATAATATATTGATATACAACAAGTCATTGTAAGGGCATTTAGACCATTTGTGCCAAGTTTTTACTGCTTTACGAGAGGTGCGCTTGTTTGGTAACCTCGAGAAGTGCACCTTTTGCACGAATCGGGTTGTGTTTCCTAGTTTTGTTGTGACTGCACAGGCAATTGAAGTGGATTAATAGAAGGTAGAAGCTATACAAGCATGGCCTACACCTACAACAGTCACGCAAGTGCGGAGTTTTCATGGACTCGCTGGTTTCAACAATGCCTATAAGTTGGAGCTGCCCGAGGAATATGGAGTGAGTAATACATTCAATGATGCTGATTTATCTCCATATTTGGGAGACAAAGATGAGCCAGAGTCGAGGTCGACTCTTTCTCAAGAAGGGGAGTATGATGAGGATATCACTGACACACATACACTGCCGGTGGCACACACACCTGTAGTTGAGTCTACTAAAATTCAAGAGTCAGTTAGTATACAAGGTCCAATAACACGAGCGCATGCACGTCGCCTTGGACAACAGGTGAATTCGTTTCTTGGGCAAATTAATTATTTAATTATAGAACAAATGATATTACATAATAAATATTGTTTACTTGTTACTACATGTGAAGGAATTTTTGGAGAAGTTGTTGATCAAGATTTGGCCAAGGCCCGGCTCTGATTGTGAGTGGCTGAGTTCATTGATTGCTGACAAATACCTCCAATTCTCAGCGTTATGAAGGCCAACTTGTAATGTTTCAGCATGCATAATACATATGGATGGAAAGATAATTAAGTTTACTATCACCTCCGGAAAATGTCTCATCATTTTGTCTTCCCAATAAGGAGTTATGACTATTTTAGTGGGGACTGCACAAAAGATAAAAGGACGCACAAACAAATTATTGGAATTCCCAGCATTATGAAGGCCATCCTGTAACGTTTTAGCATGCATAATACATATGGATGGAAAGATAATTAAGTCTAGTGTCACCTCCAACAAACGGCTTGTCATTTGGACTTCCCAATAAAGAGTTATGACTATTTTAGCAAGGACTACACATAAGACGAAAGGACGCACGAACAGGCTATTGGATGACCTTTGGGCTGGCTTATCTTCAAGTCTTTTCTCAAGAACATTCACACCTAACTAGGAGGGTTGTTCCTAGTATAAATACCCCTGATGTTTCTACAAAGGGTGGACTTGATTCTTGTTTACAAGATGGCTACTAGCTACTGTAAAACAATTGGGTGTCATCAATATTTCATCTTCGAGTGAAATTCTTCCACTGTTGCTCTTGCGTCTTCTCTTGGATTTGCTAGAGCTGTTCTTCGTGAACAGGCCAATTGTGTTTGACACGGTTGGTAACCAATCGAGAAGCGGTGTAGCGATTGCGAGGTTGCTGGTCACGATCGGATCGTGGTTAGCCTCCCCTTCGTCAACGTCGCAACTCAAGTTGTCGGATTTCTCCTTCGACGTAAGATCTGGCCAACTCACAAGCACGCATCTTAAATCGAAGCGTGTGCATATCAGAGAGTTTGTAATTTTTCAATATTTCAGTTGCATTCTTTTGTCGGCAGTTTGACCGATATTATGGTCATGGTCACACCGGCTTGGAGCGGTCTAACCGGTCTAGGGTTGGCGGTCAAATTGGCTATGGGAGGCAGTGGTCAGACCAACTTTTGATTGGCGGTCTGATCGGCTAAGGTGATGGTAGTCTAACCGACCTGTGGTTGGCAGTATGATCGGTCTTGGTGGTTTGGAGCGTAAGTTGATTTGAGTTGAGTTGGTTAAGTGTGAGCACAGCATGGGTGTCATTGCTTGGCTACATTCATGGTGTATGAAACATGTTGGACTAACATGGGTCAAGTAGTGAAGAACTTGTGCTCGTAAATAGTTTATTGGTCTTTGATATGCAGGGAGCTTGGAGTCATGGTTGACGGCTTGGACTAGGACTAGGCTCAGGGATGAGCTAAGGTACGGTCGAGGAAGCCGGATGAGATGGTTAGGCTCAAGTGAGGCACAAGGGAGGATTAGGGATGTTGAAGGAAAGGTTTGAGCAACGGTTCATCAAATAGTGCGATTGGTGCAAGTGAGGCGTGGTTGGGGGAAACAACACCGAGAGACTTGATGATGCGTGAATCATTGATGAACCTATACATTGCAAGTATAGAAATTTCTTGCAATGGAGGAGATGACCATGAACTAGACTCAGAGAAGAGGTGAGGTCCATGGTTAAGGCGAAGGAAGCGCGAAGCTTTGTGGAAGGTAGTAACGGGATATTTTGGTAAATTGTTTGATACAGAAAAAGTGGTAATGTGCAAAACCACGACGTGGCCTAAATGGTTTAGGTCCTGGATGTGCTGGACATGCTAAGTGGATCAAGTGTTGATTCACTAACGGGTTAATATGTGTATACACTTTGAGAATCGTGCATGTGTAAGTGTAAGTGTAAAACCCAATATGTTGTTGGGTTAATGGGTTAGTCCATGTAAGAATGGTTGAAACCCATCTAGAGGTGTTGTTTAGGCTTTCCTTGTGAGTCTCCCTATATAAGGAGGGAGAGATGCGGCTTGGTGTAAGCTTTAGGAGAGTTTAGTCCAATCCTTTGGGAGAAGAGTTAGGGTTAATGGAGAGAACCTTGTGGGAGATATCAGAGGCTCTTGCGGTTGAGTTTTATTGTCATCCTTAGGCTTTGTGTATGGCTAAGAAGTGGCTATAAATATTTTTATCTAAGTATCAATAGAGATCAAAATTCGTCCAAATATTTCTCTCGTGCTCAAGTGATGAAATCTCAATTTGGCTTTTTTTTTTGTGCTTCTTCTTTCTCTCTTGCTCTTGCTTTGTGCCAGAGATATGTAAATGATGAAGATGTCTATTGAAGATCATATCTCATTCATCTTGGCACTTATTATTTGCAGGTTCTTGCATTTGCCCGGTTTTTACTCAATAAAGGGTGATTTTTGGGTTCTTTGGTTCTAGGGCTTTTGTCTTGGTTTCTTATTGTGATTAAGCTTGCTAGGACATGTTTAAGTAGATCCAAATTCATATTGACCATCAATTACCCACAAACAAGTCTTGGTCCAAGTTATTTAGTTTTGCCCGACTTTCAAGTAATCTTCCTTCAAATGAAAAATGTCATAACTTTGGTGATAATTTTCCTGATCATTGATTGAAATAGATTCTTGACATCCTAGAGAAGGTGCATACCAAATTTCAAGTAAATCAGAACCTTGGTTTGAAAGTTGACTCAATTTGTGGTTTTAGCTCGATTTTGGTGCACAGAGATTCGAGAGCCAAAAGGTCACAATCTTCATAAGTTTTTTCATGATCTTTAGTTGGGATATAGTTTTAAGATCATGATCTAGATTTGGTTCATGTTTTGAGCTATTTGGAGTTGTTGATCAAAAGTTACACCATTTCTTGGATTTGATGTAGTGCTGAAAATCTATTATGTTCTTGGGGAAAGGTCAGACCGTCAACCAACTAGAGGTCAGACCACCAACCAAGTAGTGATTAGGCCACCCTCTAGTTTGAGGTTAGGCTACCAGAACCTATTGAGGCTCATTTGGCTAGGTTTTTTCGATCTTTCTTTGTAGGTGATTGGTGTCTAATCTTCATAGTTTTTAATAGCTATTTGAGTGAAAAGCTTTGCTTTCTCTTTTAAGAAAAATATTTAGAAAAGTTTTTACTCATGTTGGGTCCTATTTACCTCCTTCTAGTCATCATTCTCAGTCTTACACTTTTTTTTGTTATTCATTTGGTTATCTCCAGGATACTCATTAGAGTTCGTTGTTATGTGGCTTTGATCGATAGTTCTAGCACACCAATTGACACCATGTATTGTGGGTGGACGACTAGTTGTCACAAGTACACATTGTGTGGGCTAACATCACAGCTTGATGAGCACATCATTTGGGGAAGTTCACACAAGCCCATCTTTTTTAGACTAAGAGATACAAAGGAGAGCCGCTAGATTAAGAATAATTTCATTCTCATTAAGGCTTTCAAAAATCACTGGATGACCAAAATGCTAGGTTTACATTGAGATCGTGACAAAAAAAGGTATTAATTGAGTTAGGAGGACTCTCAGAGTCCAATCACCAATGTAGATGGGGATGATGTGAGCTAGAGGGCTAAGAAAGGCAAGGAAGCTACAGGGTGTAGGAAGTCTTATGTAGCCACATACTCAAACTGAAAAAGCAATTGCAGCAACATATTGTTAGAAATAGCCCATATGAGTAAGGCCCATTCTTTATAATTCCAATGCATGTATGGTTTAGTACCACATTGTTAAGGCAAGGTGGAGGAGATCAATTTTATTAGGTGAAGTCCTTACGACTCCTTGAAACATATGACATATGGATGGGGATGGTATGAGGAGGGCTTTGGTTAAACACATGCACGCACGCACGCATGTGGGTATTCAAGTATTTTCCATGGAAAATCGTGTATCTTGTGACACACGACCGTGCCATGATGTTGCACTCTACTTGGCAGACCAAGTCCACCTTATTTTTGCTGAACCATGCATCTGTCTCTCTCTCTCTCTCTCTCTATCTGAATTTGATGCTTTATGGGGTGTTGATGACAGACAGTTACCAGTGAGTAATTAGCTAGTTAAATGTGTCAATTACTATGGGTAGATGACCAATTAATCATGTCGGTTTATAGTCTGCATCTATATATATATATATGCCTGAAGATGCCCAGAGCAAAGAGCCAAGAACCACTATCTCCTCCATTTCTTTTCCTTCCTCCTATAAACATGTGTTGTAGTGTTGCACCATTTGAATCTTATCAAATCTTCCTCCCAGCGTACACCATGAAGAAGGGGAGTGGTATCTCCAAGCCATTGCTAATATGAAGACCTGCACAGGGATGACAATAATGTTTCTGGCAATGCACATTGGCATGACCGTTCGCTTCGCTGCTTCATCTATGTTCTGCACTACATCGAGTCTACGCTGCTTCCTATTCTTCATCAGACCCAACTGTAAGTCATTTGTGTGAACAATCAACTTGTTCAAATTTTATTTATGCATATATTCTGAAGTAAAATGAGTTATCTATTGTTAGTACTAATTTATGCATCATTAGTTATTTATGATATTTGCCTCCTAGTAAAATCTAGAATTAAAATATTGCCCGCATTTCTAATATTTCAAAAACCTTATTGTGAACTTTGTTGTAATATAACAATGGCTGGTGCTTTTGATGCTATGAAACCTGAGAGATTTTCTGGTCAGAACTTTCATAAATAGCAGACTAGAGCCAAGTTTTGGCTCATGTCTTTGGGGATGTGGTGGGTTATCCACCCGTAGTATCCATTTACAATTGAGCAATTTATGCAGTTCGAAAATGCGAACAATACTGCTCTTCGCTGCATTCTAACCATTCTGGTAGATCAGCTCTATGATGCGTATACGGATTACATGTCCACCACAGGGTGTGAGATGCATTAGAGCACAAATATGCATATGCAGAGGCAAGTCGCTGGCTCTACATGTGTGAGTAATTCTTCAACTTTAGCATGGATGAGACTAAATCCATAGTTTGTGGTTGTGGACATTGTTGTCAAAGTTCCTACTAGTTGGCAAGATTTTGCCACTGGCTTGAAGTACAAGAGAAAAAGAGATTTTTGTTGAAGAAAAGGCCACAGCAAAAAATGCACCCACCACTTTTGGTCAGAAAAATGCCAATATCGTAGTGAAAAGAACAGCTAAAAAGTACAAATTCAACAAACCAAACAAGACAACTAGCTTTAAGAAGAAGAAAACTAAGAAAAGGGATTTGAGGGACATCACCTGCTTTGTGTGCAAAAAACGATCATATGGCGAAGGACTGTCACTTCCGCAAGAGTAGAGATGGCGAACAGCCAAAGAAGAAGACTATCAACGTATTATAGGAGAGGCCTCGAATTTAGGAGGATATGGTAATTCACCTGTTGTCTTTTCATCATGTCAATCCACTGATTGATGGGTTGATACTAGTGCTATTGTTCATGTATGTTCTAATATTTTTCTTGTTTTCTTCTTACCAAGTAGCAGGGGCTTTCTCCATTCTAATAAGAACTGAGTCACATACTTCTGTTTTTGGTGTTGGCATGGTGGATCTGAAGTTTACTTCAGGGAAGATTGTCTACTTAAAGAACGTGCGGCATGCTTCTACAATAAACAAGAACCTCATTATTGGCTCTCTTCTATGTAGATATAGTTATAAGCTAGTATTTGAGTCAAATAAAATTGTAATGTCTAAGTTCAGGAACGTTGTTGGTAAAGGCTATGAGAGTGGAGGCTTATTCCGCCTAATTACTTTAGAGTCTTGTTATAATTTGAATGTTACAACTAGTTTAAACAAATGTGAGGGTAATATTTATCATTCTTGTTTCTGTCATATTGGCTTTGATAGTATTGCTAGAATGTCCAGATATATTTAATTCCAAAATGTGAAATTATCAAATAATTAAAGTGACAGTCATTTGTGCAAGCAAACAACCTCAAAAACTCTTTAAAGGATTAGAGGAAGAAAAGAACTTAGCACCATTAGATCTTGTTCATTCAGATTTGTGTGAAATGAATGGATTGCTAACAAAAGGTGGAAAAAGATATTTTATAACTTTCACTGATGATGCAACACACTACTGCTATATATATTTGTTAAAAACTAAGAATAAAGCTCTTTATAAAGCTGAGGTTGAGAACCAACTAGGGAAGAAAATAAAAAGACTGAGGTCTGATCGTGGAGGAGAGTACATCTCTCATGAATTTTGTAATTTTTTCTGAGCATGGAATAGTCCATGAGATTACACCACCATATTCACTCCAATCAAATGGGGTGGCTGAGAGGAAAAATTATACACTAATAGACTTGGTTAATACCATATTAAAAAGTGTTGGTATGCCTAAGACATGGTGGGGGAAACTATATTGACAACAGCTTTTGTCCTAAACAGAGTAATCACTAAAAAGAGTGAGATTACTCCATATGAGGGATAGAATGAGAGAAAACATAATGTTAAGTTTCTATGAAATTGTGGGTGTTTGGCAAAAGTCGATATATCATTGCCAAAAAAAGAGAAAGATTAGACCTAAAACAATTAATTGTATTTTTCTAAGATATGCTCATAATAGCAGAATTTTTTGTACGGATAATCTATTTTTATTTGAAATTATAGAAATATACCCGCGGGAATTTTTTTTACAAAGATAGGCTCCAGTCCACAGTTGACTGGAGCCTTTCGCCCAACCCAGCGGCGACAGCTGGACAATCTGCCAATCGTTGGGCGATTAAATGCAGTCGCCCCACCGTTGGGCGACTGCAATCCTATCGCCCAACCGTGTGGCGACTGTGGGTGGGTTAAAACCGCACCGCGCTCAGCCGCCGCCGGGCACATTGTTCTCATACCCGAGCGAGCGCGAGAGAAGAGAAGAGAAGAGAAGAGAAGAGAAGAGAAGAGAAAGAGAGGAGAAGAGGAGAGGAAGAAGGGGGAAAAGAGGAGGGGGAGAAGAGGAGAGGAAGAGGAGAAGAAGAGGAGAGGGAGAGGAGGAGAAGAGGAGAGGGAGAGCGCTATTTCCAGGTATTTTTTGTTAGTGTTAGAAAATTTAGTTTAGAAAATTCAGTTTAGAAATTTAGTTTAGAAATTTTAGTTTAGAAATTTAGTTTTGAAAATTTAGTTTAGAAATTTAGATGTAGAAAATTTAGTGTCGAAATTTTGTATAGTATTTTTATGTATTATTGTAGAAAATTTAATTTAGAAAATTTAGTTTACAAACTTTGTATACCATTTTTAATGCATTATTGTAGAAAATTTATTTTAGAAATTTAGATGTAGAAAATTATTTTTATGTATTATTGTAGAAAATGTAGTGTACAAATTTAGATGTAGAAAATTTAGTGTACAAATTTTGTATAGTATTTTTGATGTATTATTATAGAAAATTTAGTGTAGAAATTTAGATGTACAAAATTTAGTGTCGAAATTATTGTAGAAAATTTAGTGTACATATTTACATGTAGAAAATTTAGTGTACAAATTTTGCAGGTATGACTCATGATGGATGTGACTCCGACTGGCGGTACTCGCTGTTGGACTAGCACGTGGACCGCGCTTCCCGTCGTGTGCCGCCACCGGGGAGCACGGACGAGCCACCTGAGCTTGGAGTGGTCCGGACACGCACACCTCGTGTGGCCTAGAGACTTGACCCCCGTTGGACTGCCAGGTTTACACTACGCCAGTGTTTTAGTGCTGCCGTAAGAACGTTCCGTGCTGACCTTCACTTTGTTTGCAGGCTGAGGGATGCCGGGCTACCCCCTCTTGCCCGGATGGTGCAGGCCACGGAGGAGGATGGAGCCACCTTGGCCGTGTGCGGGGACGAGGCGGGCGTGGAGCGATCACGACGCTTCCCGTTTGACCGTTCCCTGCTGACGGCTTTGGTGGACCGTTGGCGGCCCGAGACGCACACTTTCCACCTCCCATTCGGGGAGATGACGTCGACCCTACAGGATATGTCCCTGCTCCTTGGCCTTTCGATCGCGGGAGGCGCTGCCTTCCTATCGGAGGCCCCGGCCGAGTGGCGCGCTGACCTGCTCGGCAGATTCGAGGGGGTTGTTCCACCGACCGATGACCACCACATCTTCGAAGAGGGTCAGACCCATGGGCCGACGCTAAGGTGGCCCGCACAGTACAGGGTACGTGGTATTTAAAATCGATCGTGCCTTCGAAGCTCTTATTTGTGCTATTACATGCTAATAACAACTTGTTTGCATTCAGGTGGAGCGCATGGATCCACAGGCAGACGATTACCAGGTCTCACGCCTGTTTGGTTGGGTGCTCTTCACCACAAGCCACGGCAACTCCGTGGATGCGCGCCTTATCACTTATGCGAGGGCGATCGCGGACGGCGAGCCCCCAAGTCAGCTGGGGATCAGGCGTACTTGCCACGATGTACCGCACCTTGTGCGATGCGTGCACGAGGATCAAGGCGAACTCGATCCTCACAGACTATCCCCTGCTGCTGCAGTTGTGGTCATTCGAGCGCTTCAGCCTCGAACGACCTGTGCTAGACGACATGGATCCGTACGGGGCCGAGATGTATCCGGGGGGAGACGTCGACCGGCCGACGATGGGTTCTCTCTCGGCGAGTAAGTATTATCACAGTCAACTATTTCTTTCTTATTAACGATCGTCATACTAAACAACTTGTCTTTCTTGCGGTACATTCGCGACGCGGTGTCACGCGCGCGCGTACGCCTTTGTGGAGCAGTTCGACCGCCTCACAGCCGACGACGTGCACTGGGAGCCTTACGCAGATACTGCAGATGCAGCCCGTGCTCTCGACGGCTGTCCGCTTTATCTTTGGCGTGACGGGCCGCTCACCCGTCGGAAGCTCGTGTACGATATCTACGTGGAGGACTACGCACCCCAGCGAGTCATGCGGCAGTTTGGGCTACGGTAGGCGCTTCCTGTACCAGTCGGACCACCGCTTTCGCGGGCCGTGCACGCGTGAGTGATCGTTTCTCATAAATATGTACGTACTTACTACTGTGTTCGCAAGTACTTACATTACTGTGTTCGCAAGCACAATAGAAAGGGAGTTAAAAAAAGGCACGGACTGGTCAAGGAAGATGCAGCCCTGGATTGCGCAGTGGGAGGGTGCGCTCGACAACCACGTGGAGGAGGAGCGCCCATACGACAGCGCGGACTACGCGGAGTACCGATCCGTACCGACGCGACACGCACTGTGCTCGTATATGTCGTAGACCCGCCTGCCACACACGTCGCCGCTCCGACAGACACGTACTCCGCGCACCTCGCACGTGACGCTCACATTGCGGTACGTTACATGTAATTTCAAAGATTCCCAAATGGTAATATCGTTTCGATAATGGACCCTTTATGTCTTTTTGTCCAGGCTGACGTCGGTTCTGCGCTGTGGACCGATTCCACCGCAGTACTGCAGAGGGTCACTACAGGTGCGGAGTTGACCCACGAGGAGACCATCAGTTTTGCGCATCGGATGGAGGCTGGGTGTAGACGTATCGTTAGCCTGCTGTCCTGCACGAGGCTACCGGCTGTCTCCACACCCACGCCCAGCGCCCGACGGTCGTCCACCACTGCCACCCGACCGGCGTGGCACTACCCGCAGGTAGTATGTGGACACGTCCTACACCACCTCACCCGGAGCAGCCAGGGGGTTCTGCCTGGGCACGGCCTCCTACACCACCTCAGTAGCTCTTCACACCTCCTCCACACATCCCCGGCTTCCACACGCAGGGGGTGTACTCTGAGCTGTACGCCCCTCCTCCTACCTCGATGGCGCCAACTGTGGGTACGCATCGTTAGATCTCGTTTTTATCCTAAGGTGACATGCAACGAACTAACGATATTACTATTGCATGTCCTTACAATCAGCACGCACATGGCGTCTCCCCGGGCCCCGACGATTTAGATCAGTTTTTTGCAGACTGGCCTGGGCCGTCCTCCGACACAGCACTGGAGGTTCTCTCCGACAGTGCCCTCCCCGGTGCACCGGAGGGCACACAGCCAGAGGTACAGCTGACTCCACCAGCGCAGGGGCAGGTGCGACACCCTCCGGATCGTTTTACTTTCTCGGAGCATCGTCACCCGTTGCACCGGAGGACGGCCAAGCGGGGCCGTACGAGAGGACGCGGGCGCGGTGACGGGGCACCTCAGGGTGGCGAGTGAGGGGTGCTACCGATGCTATATGTTACGAATGTAATGAAAAAATATGCGGCATGTTGCTCACAACTATATTATGAAGTTTATTTAAATTCAAACAAGCCTATTATCTCTTCTTTTCGCATTCAATCATTCATATATCAAGTCATCTAACAAATATTAACATACCGGTTCTCCACACAGGAATTCTCAGCGTATGTCACTTAACAAATGTACCGATCGTTCTACGGTCAATCTTTCATTAAAAAGTTTCTAAATTTTTTTACGCACCTATAACATACAATGAACATAAACTTTTATTACAACTCTACCATATTTTTTACCAGTTTAAAACTACAAAATTCACAAAATTTAAAACAATCACAGGGTCATGCAGTCACCTAAGGGGGCGACTGCTTGAAAGTCGCCCAACGGGAGGGCGACTGCATGAAAGTCGCCCAATGGGAGGGCGACTTTCATGCAGTCGCTCCAGGGTGCAGCGACAGGTATTGTGTCGGTCTCTGGTTGGGCGAAAGGCTCCAGTCGCCCAACCATGGGGTGACTGGAGCCTATTTTTGTAAAAAAAATTCCCGCGGGTATATTTCTGTAATTTCGAATAAAAAATGGATTATTTGTACAAAAAAATTCCATAATAGCATGGCTCATAGATTTTTAGTAGTTAAATCAGAAACTCCTGAGATTATTGATAACACTATAATAGAGTCTACAGATGCTCTATTTTTTGAGGATATTTTTCTATGAGAATTGCAAATAATACTTCACAAACTGAGAATGTTCAAACTAAAAATATTGAAAGTGAGAATAATCAAACTTCTGAACTTCCCTCCATTTCTGAACCAATATGTGATATCCCTAAGGAATATAACAATATAGTCGTAGAGGCTCCTCGCAGGAGCAAGAGACAAAGGGTCAAGAAAACCTTCGGTGATGATTTTATTGTATACCTCATAGATAATATGCCAAAGACTCTTCCAGAGACTTATGCATCTTCTGATATTAAGTATTACGAAGAGGTAGTGTGTAGCGAGATGATCTCTATCATGGCTAATAGGACTTAGGAGATCACTGATTGTCCTATTGGATGCAAACCTATAGGATATAAGTGGGTCTTTAAAAAGAAACTAAGGTCTGATGGTACTATTGAGAAGTACAAGATAAGACTTGTAACTAAGGGTTGCACCCAGAAAGAGGGAGAAGATTTTTTTAATACATATTCTCCTGTTGTTAGACTAACCACCAACAGAGTGCTCCTTGTGTTAGTATGTTCCTATGGTCTACATGTCTATCAAATGGACGTGAAGGCAGCTTTCCTTAATGGAGAGTTAGAGAAAAAATCTATATGGATCAACCAGATGGCTTCGTCATTTCTAGACATGAAAATAAGGTATGCAGATTATTGAAATCATTGTATGGCCTAAAGTAATCACCTAAGCAATGGCATGAGAAGTTTAACATAACTTTGACATCCGTCGGCTTTGCTCTAAATGAAGCTGATAAATATGTATATTACCATTATGGTGGGGGTCAAGGAGTGATCTTATGTTTGTATGTGGATGACATACTTATATTTGGAACAAACACTATTGTAATTGACAAAGTCAAATCTTTCTTATCCCGATCATTTAATAGGAAAGACTTAGAAGAGGCAGATGTCATTCTAAATATTAAATTAATCAAGAATAAGGAGGGGGTCTCTTTGAACAAATCCCATTATGGTGAGAAAATCTTAAACTGCTTTGTTTATGAGAGTTGTAAAATTTCTTCAACATCCTATGATGTGAGCATTAAGCATCGAAAGAACCAAGGCCTAGGAAAAGATCAATTAAGATATTCATAAATTATTGAGTCACTCATGTATTTAGCTAGTGCCATAAGACCTGACAATTCATTTCTTATGAGCAAATTAAGTCGGTTTATATCAAACGCCGGAGATGATCACTAGGAAGCACTCGAAAGAGTGTTGCACTACTTGAAAGGCACAACATCTTTAGGAATTTACTATAATATATACCCTTTTATATTATATGGATACAATGACTCCAATTGAATCTCTGATGCAGATGATAACAAATCTATAAATGGCTATATGTTTACTTTAGCTGGTGTTGCAATTTCATGGAGATCTTGCAAACAGACTATTTTGACGAGAACAACTATGAAGTAGAACTTATAGCAGATGACACAGCCACTATTGAGGTTGAATGGCCAAGGGAGTTTCTGTTGGACTTGCCATTGTTTGAGAAACTATGGGATTGAATACTATAATCAAAGGGGTGTGAATGATTGTCGTTGCTTTTCTGAATCTCCTGGTGGTTGATCAAGGTTTTGACCACTCGGTGCTCAACTACCTAATCGAATTCATCAACACCAGAAGCTGAACCTCTCGAGTACCTTTGTACATCGTCGTAAGATCCAATCCACCTACAATCACTAGCACTCTTCAAGAAAATCATGAACCAGATTGATTCAAGATCATCTTTATTACTGGATATTTGTGGATTTACAAATTGCTCTCACAAGCACCCCTAAAAGCCCAAACCAGAAACTAAAGCCTCTTCTCAAGTCTCTTCGCCAAAAACCTTCCCAAGCATTGTGTTAACCCCTTAGCCTCTCCCCGCTTTTATAAGCTAATGCCCCAAATATGTCCTCATCAAGTATGAATACAAAAATCCTATCTCTTCTGAAACTCAAGGGGTCTGAAAACCCTTCTAAACATGGGATTTCCAATAACTCTAATGCAAACTCTATCTGTTTCGAAAATCAAGGGACCCGAAACCCTTTCAAACATAGGTTTTTCAATATCTTTAAAACTTCCAAGTTATAGACTCCTTCCATAACTTCTACAATCTCATCATATGACAAAGCCTCTAGGACCGCACCTCCTATAGCTTCTCCATGCACCATCCTCATGTGTTGAAGTTCTAGGACCGCACCTCCCTTAACTTCTCCACCTATCATCACCTTTGATCTTCATGTGCTCCAACGTGAGCCCACCACCTCGTGACATCCTCGACCGCCTGGATCTCAAATTTCCCCATCCTAGTCCCGGTCCTTCTCATCACCAACCCTGATCGTCTCGACGCCTAACCTACACATGCAAAGACCAAAGAACGTTTTCCTTAGCACAAGTTCTTCCCAACTTGACTAACACATGCAACCACAATTTGAACTATACATCAACACTAACCATGTCAACAACGACCATAATTTCCACGCTCTCCAGAAAATCAACTTCCAACCACTTAGTATGACAGATATGACTGCCAAGCACAATCTGGTCAGATCGCTGGCTCAATGAGTACTCGAAAATCACAGTACTTAGGAATTATCACCATTCAGAACACTCGCAAATCACAAGCATCATAGCGCTCCCAGTCTACGACTACCGACCATCAACCAGTCACTATACCATCGACTACCGAGCACCAACTTGGTATTGTAGCACAGACTACCATCAACAAGTACTATAGCACCGATCACCAAGTACTGAGTATCGACCGGGTAATGTAGCAACGACCACCGACTGGTTACTATCACTTCCGACCGGTCCACTGAAACTCACAACCCCAACCATCCTAGTCAAAGCCTGCCGACTACCAACCGTAGTCCATTGTATCTTGCGACCAGTTCGCTATGTCATATGACTAGTTCCCCTAGCATACGACCGATTCATTGTCGTTGCCAACCTACCGTGGTCATCTGCCGTGGTTGACTTGCCATGATTGACGTGTGCCGACCAGACCTGCTATCCTTAAAACTCCAGCAACAAGAGTGCATTGAGTACAACTTTCACCAACGCAAATTCCAATAAAGCCCAATGCCAATTATTCATCATCACTAAATGCACAACCACCACATGCTCTAACAACCTTCCCCTTGATGAATATATTGACAACACATCAAAAACTCTTTAATGAGAAATAGTGCGAAAAGATAAATTCAAAGCTACAGACCATAGCAGAAAGAGCACTAGTGTTTGATTTTTGAATGTTGCAAGATAACATCTCCCTTTTCCACATGGTCTCTAAGAAAATGATAACGAATATCAATGTGTTTGATTTTTGAATGTTGCACAAGGTTTTTAGCAATATTAATAGCACTAGTGTTATCACAGAAAAATGGAACACTATCCAATTCTAAGACAAAATCCTTAAGTGTAGCTATCATCTAAAGCAATTGTGAGCAACACGAAGTAGTAGCTATATATTCAGCCTCAGTAATGGAAAGTGTAACATACAACTATTTCTTAGAAGCCCATAAAATAATAGATATGCCTAAAAAGTGATATGTGCTAGAGGTACTCTTCCTATTAATTCTGCAACTCTTAAAATCCGCATCTGAATAAGTTCTAAGGGTAAGACATGATGGAAAAGAGTACCATGAGCTAAATTCTAAAGTTACTAAAGATACCTGAAATTTTGCTTTACCACCTGATGATGTGAAGCACGTAGGCAAGCCTAAAAGCAAGCACACAAATACACAACAATATGTATGTCTGCTCAAAGTCATCTTCGCTACTCTCTTCCCACGAGATAAGATCTGCGCATTGTTCTTGTTTTCAGATCTGGTGGTCGTGCGTCTCTTCTGTTCCTTCTAGTTGATCACAACCACAACTAATCTCCTCAATGGCCTTAAGCAATGTGGTCGTCCTCTTTTGGCACTTCTAGTCTTTGTCGACCACATTTGGTTTTGATTACTCAATGGTTGTAGATCTCTCGGTCTCATTCTGAGTTGTTACGACCACATACTAGTTTTCGACTACACGTATTTTCTATCTGTACTTTGGTCATCAACTACAGTGGTGTCGACCATACATTGGTCTTCGACCACGTAGCTTGCGATCACGTCGGTCTTTAACAATGCTGGTTTCCGACCACTCATTGGTCCTGAACTACGCTGGTCTTTCAACCACACATTGGATATCGACAATGTTGGTATCGACCACGTTGGTTACGACCATGCTAGTTTCGACCACGGTGGTTACGAGCACGTTGGTTTCGACCACAGTGGTTACGATCACGTTGGTTACGACCATGGTGGTTACGACCACGTTGGTTTCGACCACGTTAGCTATGACCACGTTGGTTACGACCACATTGGTTTCGACCACGTTAGTTTCGACCACGTTATCTGTTTCGACTACGTTGTCTGCCTTCGACCACGTTGTCTGCCTTCGACCATGTTGTCTGAATTTCGACTACGTTGCTTTTCTCTGCTGACTGATTACGTTCAGTTTGGCTTTCTTGTGCTTTCCGACCAGTAGTCATTATCGACCATGTTGTGCCTCCGTTGAGTGGTTGTATCGCGACCACATTGTGTTCTGATGTGGTCGTATGGTGATATGTGTTTCTCTGTTTTCAAGTAGACCTCATATCCTAGTCTTCATAGCTTTGTAGCTATTGGAGTAAAAGGAATATGTGAATATTTAGAGGAAAAATTTCTAGGCACCATTCACCCCCCTCTGTTGCCTATCCATCCTGTATGTATGTATGTATGTATGTATGTATGTGTGTATGTATGTGCGCACGTGCAATAAATATATATATATATATATATATATATATATATATATATATATATATATATATATATATATATATATATATATATATATATATATATATATATATATATATATATATATATATATATATATATATATATATATATATATATATATATATATATATATATATATATATATATATATATATATAGAGTATAAATAACGAGGACACCTAGGTGTGCAGGCACCTAGTCTCCCTACCTTTGGATTGCTTTTAGATGCGTGCTAGTGTGATTGAGACTTTCCATCCATGATTAAGACTTTCCTTCCATGATTGATTTAGCATGCCTAATATATTACATACCATACATACCATTGCTCTAGCACGTATCTAAAAGCAATCTAACGGCAGGAGCCTAGGTGTCTGGGCACCTAGGTGTCCCATTTCAATATTCTATATATATATATATATATATATATATATATATATATATATATATATATATATATATATATATATATATATATATATATATATATATATATATGCTGATTTGGTTGGTTACAAAATGCTGCATTGTGTAGGACTCCCTTGGATTCCAAGATAGGCCCCTCTTCTCACCTGCCTTCTCTCATTTCCACCACGCTTAAGCGATGCCCCTCCTCCATAGCCTCCCCTCCTCTCTCTCTCTCTCTCCTTCCTCGGCCTACAAGTAGCCAGATTTGGAAGCAGCGCTCCTCCCCCTCCCTAACAGCAACGCAGTTTCCTTGGCTCGGTCCAACGGTGGCGACACAAGCTTCGCTAAGGTCTATCGAGCAATGGCACCGAGGACCCCTTCGGATCTAAAGGCGGGGTCACCACTTCCTAGTGGCTAGGATCCAAAGACAGCGGACAAAGCGCCGCCGGCTAGAGGGCGACCACATCTACCATACACCATTGCTTTTGTGCCATCTGACATGTGGGACCATCATCTTTTTTTTTATTGATTAGAACCTGACCTCAAAGCACAATGTTTGGGGTCGACCCCAAGAGGCCAAGGTACCCCCTCTTGCGATGACATAAGTGAGTTTATGTAACTAGCCAATTAGAGTAGGATATATGGTAAGAAAACATTGTAACACTACTATGGTGCATATTAAAAACTTTTCCTGGAATTTAAAAATAATTTTTCCGTACGAGGTACAATACCACTACAGTGCTTATGTACCACATGTCACCGTCTAATTGGCTCATGATACAACTTAAGTTGTGCCACCGTGATACAGTAAAATTTTTCTTGCGGACGCCCTATTGGGTCCAAATGCGAACCCACAAAACTTTTGGCTCAGCCCGTATCAGAATTAGTTGGCCCGTCGAACGACGTGCCCGGCCACACATCGGTCGTGTTTGTAACCAAGCGCGGAGCTACAGCGGAAAGCATGGGGGCACAGTTACACCTCAAAAAAAGGCAAACTACTATGTATTTGGTGGGTATACTAAGTATATTTGAACCCTCAAACTTGTTTACTTCTCAGGTGGGTGATAATCCTTTTCGTAGCCACTACATGAGTTGAGGGAGTCTTTTCGGCAATAAATTTGTGAACAAGATAAGAAATAACATGTATGCACTTTGATTTTTTTATGTTGAAATGTGTAACTTCGCACCCCATTGCAGCCAGTATTTGTAACGTAGACATTTCATAGGAACGAGCTCAATTCTAGCAGGAATCGAAAAAAATCCCATGTCGCCACGTTTCGACACAGGAAAATTTCCTACGTAGATCGAGTCTCTACGAAATTACTGCAGTTCAGCATGTGCCAGCTACTATTTGTTTGACACTCGAGTCATTCCGTTCCACATCTTCAGCGGCAAGGGCAAGTTTGGTCCCAGCCTCCGGGACGCTATATCACACTCACTGTGCTAGTCTCCTTTTCTAAAATATATCATTTTCACACTCGGATCAGTAAAGACAGCAGATGATTATTACTTTGTTAATTATAATTAACAGCCACTGAACAGATATGACAAGCTGGAATAATCTGCTTTGGTCAAGGCGTGCCAGGCCCAGGAATAGTGAACACTGCCACGCGAAAGGGCCTTCAGCCGACTGCTGATTAAGGCTGAGCAAAAAGCTATCATTAAAACCCACAAAACAGCAGCGACTAAGCAAATCCATACTGTGTTACAACCGGTGCATAGCAGCATATGCCCTGAGCAGAATGGCAAATGTAACACGAATAAGCATTCTCCCGACTAATTAAATTAAAAAAGAAGTATTTCTAGCGTTAGACGGGCATACAATGATACAATCTAGATGGAGCTAAAACAAAAATGTTCTTTGCAGAAAATACATGTTGCAGCTTCTACACTAGCCTTTTCACATAACAGCTCCACAACTTTTGCAGCACAGTACCAAACAGCAGTCATAACCGCCCGTTATTTCGAATGAGCGGCATCAAATGAACAGCGGCAGTAGCACCTGCCAGCTGCCGAGCACAGTACATCATGTTCCTGGAGAAGGGAAAAAGAATTGACTCAATTGAGATCTCATCATTATAACCTGAAGTGAACAAGCGACACCAGAACAGGTACATACCGCAGCACACCCCCACAGTGGGGGCAAAAATTAGCCAAGAACCCCTTATTCCCTCTTTCCTTTGCCCTGGGCAGCCAGCTTGCCTGCCACCTCCTCTTCTGATAAAGGCAGATAGTAAATCCTTGGAGAGGAGTGTGTCTTCCTGAAGAGATCATTAAGTGTCACAACAGGAGGTTCTGGCTTCTTTGGGGTGGGTGGAAGCCTGTCCCTTGCTGAACCAGGATCAGACGTAGGAGGCTTAGTAAGCGGCGGTGGAGGTGGCAATTGCTCCCTTGGGGTAGCAGCTTGGCGAGGCGCATTTTGATTAGCCTGAGCTTGCTGAAAGGGAGGCTCCCTTGATGCAGTCGCTGGGCTAATAGGAGCTGCCGCTGGGGGAGGTGGTTCAATCTTGAGCTTCACTTCCTGAGGATCAACAAATTCAGCAACCAAATGATTGCCATTGTTTTGGGGCCACTGCAGGTTGTAGACAGCATTCCGAGTAGCCACAGCTTCCTCCACCGAGGAGTACTGCAAATAAGAGGTGGGGCATGGAAGCAAAGTCAATGTAATGATATCGCCAGATGATATACTAACAGTAAAACGAGTAACATCACAAGAGATGCATTCAACTAAGAATTCCCTACAAGAATCACTGCAATCTCAAGCTCACATCCATTGTTGCCATTGTGCATGTATTTTGAAAACCACAACCACTCTTATACTTGCTAATTTTATAAGGGTAGAATAGAGCGAAATTAGTCCACAAAAGATATTTATGGCAACAGTTAAATGCTTTGGTCACTATGATAAGGATGGTCGATTACCAATTAACACCCACCAGCTTAAGAATGCAGTATGTCAAAATGATTCATTATGTGCATGAACCCATTTTGGCAATACTACATAATAAAGGCCTACAGGTTGTGTTGAAATACATAGATTTCCAAAAAGAATACTCCCTCTATGCAAAAATATAGGGCGTATTTTTTGAATAGTCTTGTTCACAAATGGAGGCATATTTCATATTAAAATGCAAAATAAGTGTGTTGTTCCCATTATAATAAATATCCAGCTATACTTTTTATTCCCTGCATGCATGAATTGAATATGGTACTTAAAGTTAATACTTATGGTTAGGGGTAGTCTAGTCATTTTCAATATCTCTTTGGTCTATATGCAAAATAAAATAGGCACTACGGGGTACTTAGCAAAAAAAATTAAGTCAGAATAGTGCATGATTTTGCAAATCAAGGTGATACAATAAGCAACAAAGGAAGTAAAGATAAGAACAATCTGAAGTCTTGAATATCAAAGAGAACATACTGTAACATAGCAGTGGGTCTTGATATGATCCATCCAGAAGCTACAAACAGATCCAGTTTTACCAAGAAGCTCTTGCACAGCTTTCAGGGTAAATGGGCGTACAAATCGGTCAATTCTCAAGGAAGTAGTTGCAGGTTTCTGATGTGGTGGCACTGCAACACCAAAGCAAACAAAGACGATTAGGCTATAAGATACTCACTAATGAAGTATATAGACTAAGAAACAAAAGGATCAGCAAAGTGCCAAGGACTCACCAATCCGCTCCTTTGGAGAATCTCCACTAGCTGTTGAGTCGGACCTGCCAAAAGAACGTTTTAAAGCAGGCTGAAAAACATCCTTAGGAGCATCAGAACCACTTTGACTTAATGTTTGTCTCTCTGGAACTGTGGCACCGTCTGCAGTCCATCGACGCTGACGTTTGATTGGCTCAGTGTTTGCAACAATTTCTTCAGCTGTGTGTTCAAGAGGGGGTTAAAACAAAATTCAGAGAGACTGTAAATTTAATTCCAGAATGACCATACGATCTTAGGGTTATTACTTCATTTGCAATTTCAAAGATTATGCAGCCAAATTTTAATAAAACGATGACCAATTGATTGTCGGCTCATTACTTCAATTGCTTAAGGCATCACTTAAAAGGAGGATGACAAAAGCATTAAACAACAAAAACAAATAGCAGCACTACACAAACTCCAAGCTTGTTGTGAGCCATACCTCCAACAAATTATCTAACATTGAAGGGTTTCAGTTCATACTTCTAACAACAATACTGCATAGCATATGTGCCTGTCCTAGCTAAATTAAATTGCACACAGAGTTCTAAAAGTTTTTTAAAAAATAGCACTTTCAAGTAACACCAAAAAAATTTTAAGATAAAAAGAATGTGCTTACACACCCAAAAAAAAACTTCAGAAGAAAGCGTGTGATTTCTTTGTGGGCAACAAAAGGTACGGCATGTCAACCATACAGTAGCACTAAATTTCTACCAAAGAAAACCAATGTGCCTACACAAACTATTGACACTTCAAACATTCAAAGGAAACATTTTATTTCTTTGTCGCTGCAATAGCACTACAGACCTAAGCAAACGTAGTAGAAATTATTGTGCGACATTTGCATTGCAATGATAATCTCAACTCAAAATGGGAACTTTTATCTGGGCACAGCAATGATGCACATACACAGAAAGTCAGATACATATCTTAAAGGCGCAATAAAAAGCTCCATATACTTTTGTGATAAAAGAAACCAGAAAGGGATTGTCAGGAGATAGAAATAAACCTTCAAGTTTCCTCTTTTCAGTTGACACTGCTGGCTTTTCTTCAGCTCTAACTTCCTTTGTATCAACAAAGGAACCCTCGACAACAGAATCAGGGAGTGTCACCTCTTTCACACGTTCTGAGCTAAGCTCAGTCTTTCCTCTGAGCTCATCAGATTTAATATTGGACTCAGCTTGCTTAATCTCCATGACATCCTCCTCCATTGATTCATCACCTGAACTCCTGTCTAAATTTAATCTCTCTGGAGAGCCACCTTCATCCACATTAGCTGTGGAATCTATGTCTTCCAAAGATGACTGGTTCTTAACCAGATCTTTGTCGTCATCGAATGGCTGCAAATCTCCACCTAAGGAAGTAATGTCGGATGATGGTTTGGCCATATCCGGCTTAACCTCTAGTTCTAAATCAAAATTATTAGCATTCAAGTTATCCTTTATACTATTATTTTTGTTAGTTGATATATCATCGCTAGAAATTGACTCACACCTAATTTGAGACCCTAAATCTGGGCTAACCTCAGGTACCTGATTATTTGGTTTTGATATGATGGGCTTGCATTCCTCATTCATGTGCTCAGAATCTTTGCGCTCTTCATCATGCACTGAAGTATTGTCACTCAAATCACTCTTAGGAACCAGCTTCTCTCTATCATTGTGTATTGGTGCAGCTGTGTCATCAGTATCCATAGGATCAGTATCTGATGTGAGGGCATCCACAGGTGGTGGTACTGTGTCCTGTTTTTGAATTTTGCTGGCTTCAGTGGCATCTGACTTGACTTCTGGAGAGGTCATGTCTGACTTGACAACAGCACTGGTCACATCATTGACAACAATTGTCTCGTTGGTGCCAATCTCTGGAGCCTTCTCAACAACAGGCTCAGTATTACTTCCTTCTTGCACTGTGGAATTATCTCCAGCAACTGATTCTGGCTCTTCTCCTTTAGCTGTTGGGGCCTCACTTAAGGGAGCTTCATGGGTTGCCACCACATTAACCCTGGGGGGCTCTTCCACAGCTGAAACCGTGAATTCGTGAATAACTTCTGTGAGAGGTATTGTAGCTTCCTGTGTAACATGAACCACAGTTTCCTGACAAACTTCAGTAACAGCAACTGTAGTTTTCTGACTAACATTCTGATTTTCAGGTGCCTGGTTAACTGGTGCGTTCACTCCCACGTCTTCGTCGGTTTCATTGACTGCTTTGTCACTCTGAATAGAGTCAAAGAGTCGCCTCACAAGTTCATCTTTCAAACCTTTAACAGGGAGCTTCCTCTTGCGGAGTTCATCCTTGAGATCAGTAACTCTCCATTGATCAATAGGCCGGTTGTTTAGCACAGGGTATGATGACATGGCAACTGCCAACAGAAGAAACCAATAAAAAACCAGTGTCTCTATCATTGGATCTTAATAATTTACTATCATTGTTACATTGTTATTTACTGTGGAAAAATAAATGAAGTGGCCTTATTCATCAATTGAAATCTATGAAGTTAACAAGATGACTAGATTGATCAGTAGCAATCCAATGACGGATAGGCCATAGCTGAAATCTACAATGCTACAATATGCATACAGCATAACACCTGACCGTAGAGCGCTCCTAAATCCATCACCATCAAACAAATCGCGCTAGACGCTAAGAACAACATACAAGGGCATCCGAGTAGGACTCACCTGACACCCCTCGCGCCGAGAGATCAAATGGGACAGACGGCGGACCACCCTTCACCGAGACGACAAAACCCTAGCCCTGGAAACACGCAGCCGTCAGACCAAAACCGAACCCTAGAAATCCTACCAGAGCCACAAACACGCGAAGGAGAGAGCCAATTCCACGCACCAGCCGCCGCGAATCCCCCGAGGCCACGCGCTCCAGAAAGAAACAACCAAAAAAAGCACCAGAAATTCCCAAAAATCTCGCAAAAAAGGGAACAGAGGATGGCACAGCCGGGAGGAGGAGGGAGAGGGGAGGTTAGATTGGCGGGGGAATGGGGAGAAGCGCCTCCCCCCGCGGCTGTTTCGAGTTCTAGGGAGCGGAGAGGAGCGGGGGCGAGGAGACGAGAGGATAGTAGGATGTGCGACGGCGTGTCGTGTGGTGTGCGGTGCGGGACGGGGAGACTCGGAGCGGCGTGGGGATGCTGCCGCTGACAGGTAGGGCTCCCGTTGAATAATACGCCTTCCCATGTTCTCTACGCCTCCGTTTGGCCCGTTCCAAACTAAACAACCCAAAAGTCAACTAGTTACATACCTATGCCTTGCAACAAAATTTATTAAATATATAGAGAATCATACTATAAAAAGGTTGTTCTGATCAGTTAGAAATGAAAGGTAATAAGAAGTCAAAAAAATAGAGTGATCAGAGGAGAATAGACGTACGACCATCAACTCGTTCTTTCATAATAGTAATAGTAATGATACATTGGTTTTTTAGCATGTCTTTTTTTGTTTCCTTTTTTATTTGTATCGTCCATAAAGTTATAACAACAACGTTTTTTGTTTTTTATTTTTCTTTAATTAAATATCTAAAAAGACTAACCATCATTATATAGTACGATTTCAGCCAAAAGTCAAAAATTATAGCGCTTTAGTACAGGACGTTAGGTTCATGTTTTGCATTTTGTAAAGTCGTGGAACCGTCTGAGCACAAAAGAATGGTACATATTTTGCAGATATAAACTCGAACTTACCACCTTAGAGTGTCTCCAAGAGATGCCCAATAAATTCACACCCTAAATCTCTTTTTACAGATCCTAATCACGATATAAGATCCTAAAATAATCATTCCCTCCAATAGATACGCTAAACCAGCAAAACAGTATTGGGAGCCTAGATCATCCTCTATAAGTAGAGAGCGAGAGCTCATTTTTTGGGTGTGTTTTATTTTTGGGAGTCTATTTGGGAATCTGTTGGAGCTACTTTTTACCCTTCAACTCTAAAATTTAAATATTAAGAGACATATAGAGTATCTCTTGGAGATGCTCTTACGCTAACAAGCATCTAAAACCCTAGCCACAATTGTGTAGAAGCGAAAAACGATGCTATGGCCCTGTTTGGATACGCTTATCTGAGAATCGATTTTAATTTGATCAAGATTTTCTGATAAGTCGCGATCTGAAGAATCTGCGATCTGAATAATCGAATAATCTGATGGGGCTTGCGATGCAGATTTTGGATTCTCGGTGCAAATGCTGATTTTCCCACCGCGGCGGTTGAAAGAATCGAAAAATAATCAAAGCGTTTGGGTGGGATTCTCGCTTAATTCTACCCAGAATCGGATTTTAAGCGGATCCAAACATAGCCTATATATGCCGCACACACGGTGCTACAGCCACGGCCCAAATCACCATATATACGCGACTAAATAAATTTGTATGCCTGCATTTAGGAGCCTTGAACTTGGAAGGGTTTACAAAAGTCATCTAAACTATCGGTTTGTAGAAGAGTGGTGCGGGTTTTGTGGGCCTAAACTCATCTTCTCAACTTCAACCACAAATAAAAGTCCGAACGAATACTAGCCGTAGTTGTTCATCACATAAAAAGCACTACTATCGCTCTTCTTTGACTCTTCCTTTCCCAATTTTTTCCTTTTCAAATCTAGAGTTTAAGGTTAATCTCACCATTGATGTTTATGTCACCATCTCAAACCCCCATTACCTTCTTGAACACAAGGTCCTCCCAGATTCAATGTGTCCAAGAAAAAGGGGAAGTTTGGCGTTCATTTCACCTAGAAAGCTTGAGCTTGGAAGAATTTGTGAAATTTAAGATATTTCTTTTAAGTTGGAGAAAAGTTACAAGGATGTTAGGGGGTGCAAGTACAAGTGTTACGAAAAATCTCACATTTGGGTACAATAAAATGCTTTCTTGGTATCTAATAATATTCAAATTTGTATCCAAATATTATGTGACTATTTCTCCGTGATTTCAAATTTGTGCACCATATTGAATATCTTGTCAAATTCTAATTTAGATAACAAAAAAAGAACTACAACTCTACAAGGCCAACAATACCTAATCATAACATGATAAACTTTGTCCACACTTAGTATCTAATATTTAGTTAGGGGAAAATATTATACCATATTGCCAATATTTCATTTGTAAATATTATTGTAATTTAAGGAAAGTAACTTTTAACTTAGTCAAAATCATATAATATTGAAGTTTGACATGAATTATGAAAATTTGTTTTAAATTTGTATCTGTTGTACATGCATAGTTCATATTTAAATCTATGCATTTTTGCTGCAGTTTCTTGTGCTTATAACAAACTTTGTTTGTGGAAGAAAATAATGCATATCTTCCCATTTACTTGTAAAAAGTATGGACGCAGTGAGTTCAAAGAAAGGGAGAAATAAGCGATGCTCACCGAAAAAGCCTCCATACATAGATCAACAAAATGAGGAACTATTTACAGCATCCCAATATTAGACATCGCACAACAATGTCATAGCCTCCACATCATCAAGAATCAATACTAGAAACAACCTTTTTCAGTGCATAGTGTCTATTTATGGGCCCAAACCATAAATGTCTCTGTTGTAGGGGTGGCCCCCACCTAAGCCCAGCAGGCCTGTTAAAAAGTTGTAAGGCCTAAAATGGAGCATGTATAATGACATAAGTGCCCCTGAGGGAATACTCAAATGTAAGGGTACTATTGTAAAAACACTCCCTATGTGGATATATATATATATATATATATATATATATATATATATATATATATATATATATATATATATATATATATATATATATATATATATATATATATATATATATGGCCATGGGGAAACCCTAAGCACTTGCTCACTTAACTCTCCACTACCATACTCTCTCTCTGTTTGGTCGGTAACCACAACAGTTGGCGCCGTCCGTGGGGAGGATAAGAGCAAGCCTCAAGATCCGAAGAAGGATGGCACCGAAGAAAGCTTCATCGTCGGCGTCCAAGAAGAAGAAGGCGGGCGCGACGGAGGCTCACGCCAACACTAGGGCTTCGGCGACGACAGCCGCAAGCGTGGACGGTGACACGAACGTGACGGTCACGGACATCGGCGTCCACGGCACGACGGTCGACCCCGCCACCGCTGCCACGACGGCCGACCCCGTCACCGCTGCTACGACGGTCAGCACCGCCCCGCACGTGACGGGTGGTTCCACCGCGCGCACGGCGGCAATCGTCGGCAGCACCGACCGGGTGATCGGGAGCGGTAACGTCGGCGCCCACGTTGGTGCGGCTGCGTCTCCCGCCCGGTGCGGAGCGGCAGCGGTCGGCGGCAACTCGAGCCTCGTCGCCGACTCGAGTTCATCACGCCCGGCGCTGCGAGGCGTAGGCCATGGTCACCGCTGTTCCGGCTGTGCAACCAGGTGCACCGGTTGCCCCGGCCACACCTACGATGGAGAACGCCCTGCTGGTGGCCCTCAGCACGTTCCAGCGGGAGTTAACGGATCTCCGCGGGGCCGTGAGGGATATGCAAGAGGCTCGGAGTTAGCAGACCCTGCCGGTGGTCGCGTCGGAGCCCACCCCGGAGCGGGCAGATAGCCGCGACACCCCCACATCCGGCCGCGCCCAGCTGCGACGCATGGATCCAGAGTCCCCACTCTCAGCAGGCCTACAGCAGGCAGCATGGCCGGAGGACTTCAAGTTCCCTAGCGCCATTGAGCCGTACAAAGGTGACTCAGACCCACGGGAGTTCGTACGTGTGTACGAGACCGACATCGAAGCTGCTGGCGGAGACGACACTACGAAGGCAAAGGGGCTCCCCATCGCGCTATAGGGAGTGGCGCTCTCTTGGTTCTTCACCATCGAGCCAAACTCCATCTACGCGTGGGAGTAGATCCGTGACCGGCTCTATAACAATTTCCAAGGAAACTACGTCGAGCGCGTCGACGCGGATCAGCTCTTTGCGGTCAAACAAAAACCCTCGGAGAAGCTTCGGGACTACTTCAAGCGCTTCGCGAAGGTACACTGCCAGGTCAAAGATGTCAATGAGACAACCATCATCAATGCGGCGATCTGGGGTCTTCGCCCGAGCGGTGGCGAATACAGCGCGAAGCCAATCAAGACGGTGGCGAAGCTCTTCAACAAGATGGAAGAGTAAGCCAGAGGAGGACGCGCGGCGGCGACAGGGCGACGACTCCGATACTAATTAGGCAGAGGGCGCGACGAAGAATGAAGGCTCGCCGAGGGAAGGCTCCTTGAAAGGTAAGCGCAGCAGGAGCCAGCGAAGGACGCCTCCGAGCGCAAGGACGCCACCACAAGGACTCGTCGGGTGACAAGTCCAAATGCGGCCAGCAGAAGTTTCAGAGAGGCCGTTATGTCTTCGACATCGAGGGCGGCTCCGAAGATAACACCTCCGCTGGCCGCGGCGACAAGGGACACCGGGGCCAGGGGCGCGGGCGCGGTCGAGGCCGCAACGATAAAGCCCATGGAGAGTACGACGACCAGCATCACGGGCAGTGGTGCGAGCTCCATGGTCATGGCAGCCACGATACGCGTGCGTGCACCACCATTGCAGCACTTCGGCAAAGTGTCGCCAAGGACAGAAACCTTGAGGCGCACCCGCCTGTCGTGGCCCACGTCCAGCAGCCCCTGGAAGGCCCCATGCGGATCCAGGATCAAGGGATACAGCCTAGGATGGCTCCCTGCGGATTCAGGCTCACGTACAGCAACCTCAGGAGGGCCTCCTGCAGCTACAAGCCGGAGGAGCCCAGCGTAGGGTCATAAGCGTCATCTTCGGGGCTCCTCGGCGGAGTTCGGCTCGCGCGGCGCGAAGGCCTATGCGAGGAGGCTACACTACGTGGCGGCATACCGCGCGAGCACCGCGGACCGGGCGCGACATGAAATCACCTTCACGCCCGCCGATGCCGAGGGTGTGGAGTTCCCCCACCAAGACCCCCTGGTCGTCCAGGTCATCATCGCGAGGATGCAACGTAAGGCACGTCCTGATTAATAGAGGAAGCTCGTGAACATCTTGTTCGCGCGCGCTGACGGATGGGGATCCCGAAGTCGTTTGGGCCTCGGGAATCCCAACTGCGGGGCTTGGTCGGCCTGCGGCGGCGGGCCGATATTCTGCGGTCTCCTTTGGCCGAGATGACAACATGAGAAGCGAGGACGTCACCTTCGACATCATCGATATCTCGTGGATGATGTCTCGTACCCTTACAACGCCATATTGGGGCGGCCGACCCTAAACTCTTTCAGGGCAGTCCCACACCACGGCTTAGCTCCCTGGACCGCAGGCCATCATCACCGTCCACGGCGACCAGGATATGGCTCGGCGCATAGAGCTCGACACCAGAGGTTTGCACCACGACGCCCAACGGAACACCTAGGCCGGGCATACAAGCGCGAGGGCCCTCGGCGGCTTCGAGAAGCACCTCGCCAGGCCCCCACGCGGGTTGCCCCAGCAACAGAGGCTCCTACCGTGCACCGCCTCGTCGCCGAGGCAATGACGGTCGTGGCCATTCCCGCCCTCGAGTGATCAGTGGTCAGTACCTCGTCTTTTGTAATCGCTTACCCACGCAAACGGGAATTCAATAAAGTTCACCGTTTGCAAACTTGTCCTGTTTCCCGCAAAAACACGCAGAGAATTGCCTCCGCGCACACTCTCCATGAACAAAAATATGGGTATAAGTATAAACAAAGAAACGCGTTCACACGCGCACTCTCCGTGAACAAAAACGCGGGTATGAGTATAAACAAAGACATGCGTTCGCGCGCGCACTCTCTGTGAACAAAAATACGGGTATAAGTATAAACAAAGACACGCGTTCGCGCGCACACTCTCCGTGGGTATGAGTATAAACAAAGACACGCGTTCGCGCGCGCACTCTCTGTGAGCAAAAACACGGGTATGAGTATAAACAAAGACGTGTGGGAGGACGCCTCCGCACGCACTCTACAGAGTATAAATAAGACGTAGCGTCGAGGTCCACCTCCGCACACACTCTACGGAGTATAAATAAGACGTAGCGTCGAGGACCGCCTCCGCACGCACTCTACAGAGTATAAATAAGACGCAGCGTCGAGGTCCGCCTCCGCACGCACTCTACAGAGTATAAATAAGATGTAGCGTCGAGGTCAGCCTCTGCACGCACTCTACAGAGTATAAATAAGGCGTAGCGTCGAGGTCCGCCTCCGCACGCACTCTACGGAGTATAAATAAGACGCAGTGTCGAGGCTTAGCTCCGCGCGCACTCTACGTAGTATAAACAAGACGCAGCGTCGAGGCATACCTCCGTGCGCACTCTACGGAGTATAAATAAGACGCAGCGTCGAGGCTTACCTCCGTGCACACTCTACGAAGTATAAACAAGACGCACCAGAGGCTTGCCTCCGCATGTACCCCGCGAGGCGAGCAGAAGAGGCAACAGAGGCTTGCCTCCATGTGCATCCTACGAAGTGGACACCCAATGCCGCAGAAGCACACCTCTACGCGCATTCCACGGGGTACTGGTAAGGCCCAGCAGAGACCTGCCCCCACACGCACTCTGGGGAGCACAAGCTAGGCGCCGGCTCCGCTGCCACCCCGTCGAAAGGTAGGGGACGGAGCGCTCGGCGTCTACGCTGACTAGGCGCCCGGCTCGCCGCCACCCGCCGAGGTAGGAGGCGAGCGCTCGCGCGTTTACGCCGACTAGGTGCCGCTCGCTGTCACCCTTCGAGTAGGGGCGGGCGCTCGCGCGTCTCTTCGGCTAAGCGCCGGCTCGCATCACCATCGAGAGGTAGGGGCGGGCGCTCGCGCGTTTGCCGGCTACCGCGGCGCTCGTCGTCTACTTCAACTAGGCGTTGGCGCACGCGCGTCTACCTCGACTGGCGCCGGCTCCACCGCCACCCCGAGAGGTAGGGGATGGGCGCTCGCGCGTCTGCTGACTAGCGCCCGGCTCGCCGCCACCCGTCGAAAGGTAGGGGCGGGCGCTCGCGCGTCTCGCCGGCTAGGTGCCGGCTCGCTGCCACCGCCGAGTAGGGGCGGGCGCTCGCGCGTCTACACTTTGGCTGGCGCCGGCGCTCGCGTGTCTACTTCAGCTAGGCGCCCGGCCGCGCCACCCCCGAGAGGTCGGGGCGAGCACTCGCGTGTCTGCCGACTAGGCTCGGCTCGCTGCCACCCTTCGAGAGTAGGGGATGGGCGCTCGCGCGTCTACGCCGACTGGCGCCGGCTCGCGCCACCCGTCGAAAGGTAGGAGACGGAGCGCTCGCGCGTCTACTTCGGCTAGGTGGATAGGGGACGGAGTGCTCACGCGTCTATTTCGACTAGGCGCCAGCTCCACTGCCACCCCTTCGAGAGGTAGTGGACGGAGCACTCGCGCGTCTGCCGGCTGCGGCGGCGCTCACGCGTGCGCCCGGCTGGCGGCGGCGCTCACGCGTCTACCGGCTAGCGCGCCGGCGCGCGCGTCTACCTCGACTAGGCGCCAGCTCCGCTGCCACCCCTTTGAGAGGTAGGGGATGAAGCGCTCTCGCGTCTACTTCGACTAGGCGCCAGCTCCGTTGCCACCTCGTCGAAAGGTAGGGGACGGAGCGCTCGCACGTCTACTTTGACTAGGCGCCAGCTCCGCTGCCACCCCTTCGAGAGGTAGGGGACGGATAAGACACTACTTACCTCTCTCTTCTTTAATTCTCCCTCTACCTCAGCACTAATTATAGTTGCCATGCTAATTAATACTATAGATAGTATTGGCATAAGCCCATTGAGAGTGCCCTTAACATGATGCTTCAGTTGCGGTTGGTCATGGAGTTTTCTATCATGTGTTAATTGAAAGGGCTTGTTTGGAACCAAAGAATTTTTACAATATAATGCATATATAATCCTATTGAATTGACGCGTTCTAAATGAGGCCTATTATGTGGATCAATGCCTCGACTATTTGTATGTGCTTGGCAATGCAATATCTATCTTGAATACTAGTTAGTAGTATATAAACAACTCATAAATGCAAAATGTCCCTAAGCACAAAACATTTACCTCATTGCCATCTTGTGTTCCTACTGCATCTGTCGGTGAAGTTAGTACTTTTCTATAAACAAAATTCTTTCACAATAAAATCTTTTAAGAATTTTCTTGTATACCACTGAAAATTACCCCTGTCCTAGATATAAAAAATATGTTCCATGTGTGCAACTGAGTTTCTAATTTGGCCATTTCATGCCACTACCGTCACCCTCACGTGACTCTTCTGTCAAGTGGGACGCAAAAAGATCCTTTTGCCCTTCTTCTTCATCCCCTTCATTACTCTCTTCCTCTTCCTATGGGAACCAGCTTGCTCATGACCATGGTAGAACCAAAAAAGCAAAGCAGCAAGCACCCAAACGTCAGCATGTACTTCTGCACATGGCTTGTTCGACGATGGTGCATACTTCAACCTCACGCTCAGTGCAGGACTTGGTGGTGGCAATGGAGACCACCGAGAGCTCGTACTAGCGGCGATGAGATACTGCTGGAGCGCAACGTGGGTGGCGATGAAGCACTAGTTGTTGACGAGCAACTCTTGGATGTCACGGTCGCGGGTGGTGAAGTGGTTCTCAAGGGCTGCAATGACTGATGAATCTGCCTCACATGGTTGTGAGCTCCGAGTACCTCACATGGTCATGAGCTGGAGTACTCGAAGAACTCGGATCTTCCTCATGTGGTCGTGAGCTCCGAGTACCTCACGTGATCATGAGCTGGAGTACTCGAAGGACTCGGATCTTCCTCACGTGGTCGTGAGCTCCGAGTACTTCACGTGGTCGTGAGCTACAGTACTCGAAGGACTCAGATCTTCCTCACGTGGTCATGAGCTCGAGTGCTCTAAAAGACTCTGGCTACTACAGTACTTGGATGAACAGTGCTTGGAGTACTCGAATGAACAATGCTCGGTGTACTTGAATCGATCACTATTGGGTACTCGAGACTTCCGACTATTGTAGAGTACTCGTGTCTTCCGACTATGACAGTACTCAATCACACACACAGGTTGATGAACTCAAACCACCCAACGCAAGAACACTTCAAAGAAAGAACACACAAACTCTTTGTGCTGTGCCAACTGCTCACAGCTTTTCTGGTTTTCTCTTTCTTATATAAGAAGTGCAAACTATTGTTACTTACAATATTGTGGATACTAATGCTATTCATTAAGGAATTAAAATAGTCCAATGTAAACACACACGTCTCATCAACCATGTGCAAACAATTAAGACTGTAATAATGCAATCCTAAGAAACCAACGACCGGTTCTTTACAAACTGCAAAAAAATGACACGGTGAGATTACTCAACAAACTCCTCCTAATCTCGTTGCTCGTCACTTGAACCTGATTAAACCAAGCTTGCTACACATTTCTTGGTACCTAATGCATCCAAGTGGCTTGGTAAGAACATCAGTAAGCTGCTCTTCTGTTGTTACATAATCAACCACCATCTTCTTGCCCTCAATGCATTCCCTGATGAAATGGTAATAGGTGTCTATGTGCTTGCTTCGATCATGGATAATTGGATTCTTGCACAATTCTATTGCGGATTTGTTATCCATCTTGAGAGTAAAAACCCTTGGCTCCTCATTCATCAACTCACAATACAATTAACTAAACCAAACTCCTTGAATTGCGGCAGTCATAGCAGCGATGTATTCAGCCTCACATGACGATAACGCCACCACTTTCTACTTTTCGGACTACCAACTAACCAAGCTCCTCCCAAACATATATAAGACACCAATTGTGCTTTTGCCATCATTGACATCCTCGACCATATCGCTATCACTGTACCTGATGAGATGCAAATTTCCTTCTCTTTCTCTTCATGGATAGAAACATCCCACATCAAGAGTACCATTGATATATCTCAGAATATGTTCCATAGCTGCTTTATGTTTAGAGGTTGGGCTTTCCAAGAAGCAGCTCACATAGTCGACTACGAAAGTAATATCGGGCCTTGTGCGTACAAGATATCTTAAACTATCCACAATGCTTCTATACCAAGTAGCATCAACAGGAGGATTTTCACTTAATTTGCTCAGTTTGAGTTTTGCTTCCATGAGAACTTAACATGGGTTGGACTCCTACATCCCATTCTTTTACATTATCTTCTTAGAGTAAGCTATTTGCTTCAAAGTAATCCCTGCATTGTCTTGATCTACCTCTACACCCAAATAGTAGCACAACAGACTAAGATCACTCATCTTGAACAAAGTTTTCATCTCCTTGAATATTCTGATCTCATGTGTGTGAGTTTCCATAATAATTAGATCATCAACATACACATGAATCAGTAAAATATTTGAGCTGCTACATTTTCTGTATATAACAGGTTCTGATGGACATTTCTTGAACCCATTGTCATGAGACTGCTATCCAATTTGGAGTTCCATACTCTCAGAGCTTCGCGTAGCTTGTATAGAGCCTTCTGAAGTTTCATAACTTTGTGCTTGTTCTCGTCATCTACAACCCCAGATGTTGGACCACATACACCTCTTCCTTTAGTACACCATTGAGAAAAGCTGACTTGATACCCATATGATATATCTCCCAACCTTCATGTGCTATGATTGCAATGTGCAACCATACGGACTCAAGGCATGCAACTAGTGCATATACCTCCTCAAAGTCTACTCCATACTGCTACACGTAGCCCTTTGTGATGAGCGTAGCTTTTTGTTTCATGATTTTCCCATCAGAGTTCTTTTTCACTTTATAAATTCATTTCAGGTCTATCAGTTGATGCCTGATTGGGAGATCAATAAGGCTCCACATCTAGTTTTCTTCTATCAACTTGATCTCCTCTTGCATTGCCTATCTCCAGACTGAACACTTTTCTACCTCAATAAAACTTACCGGTTCTTCTACGGCCAGAAGGCTCATCTCACTAAATGCATCAGCCAAATTTGGACTGATGAAATTGCATAGATGTTGGCCAACATTCGGTACTGACGTGGCTCTCCATCGATCTCTGAGGCATTGCTTGGTGGAGATGCCCATTCGACACCTGCTGGTGTTGACAATGATGTCAATGTTGAGGTGGACTCGGTGCACATCATCGTCAGCGGCCCGCCGTTGGAATTGCGACTCAGCGTCTGCGGTGGTGATGCTGTTGCGTCACCACACCCATGAGACGACATCAGTCCACCTCCATCTCCTATGGACATGTACGTAGTGTACTCCACAACGAAAATCTCACCAGTAGCATCCACCTCCTTCTCGTTGATGGATGTGTCCCACTCCCATCTTGCACCTTCATCGAACACGACATCTCGTGTTACATGTACCTTGTTGTTGAGTGGATCATACATTTGATACGCCTTGGAGCCGGGTTCATACCCAAAGAACACCATGGGAGTACTTCTATCCTCCAGTTTTTTATGTTTGGCTTCACATTCTTGACATAGCCTAGACACCCAAATGTTCGGAAATAATATGCATTCGATTGTCTTCCATACTAGGCTCCAAACAGGGTTTTCCTATCAACACTTCGGGTTGGAGCATGGTTTAGGATATACACCGACAGCGTGATGGCTTCTCCTTAGAACCTTGTTGGTATGTCCTTTGCCTTCATCATGCTTCTCGCCATTGAGATCACGGTCTGATTGTATCGCTCGATCACACTATTTTGCTATGGCAAGTATGGCACTGTAAGATGACGGATGATACCTCAATCTGCACAGTAGTCTCCAAACTTCATGGTCATGAACTTTCCTCCACGATCTGTGTGCAACACACACAGCTTCTGCCCAGCCTCGAGCTCGACGCTTGTTTGGAAGCACTTATGAATTGTCGATGCCTCATCTGTTGTCTTCATAAGCATTAGCCACATATAATTACTAATGTCATTGACCAGAAGTAGGAAATAACACCCAACTCTGGGAGTTGGTAGTGTAATCGGTTTGCAGACATTGCCGTGTATGAGGTCCAGCACATGATCAGCTCGGTACTTGGCCTCCTGAGGAAATGAGGCTCGTCGTTGCTTCCCAACCAAACAACTTGTGCACAATTGATCCACCTTATAAATTTGAGGAAGTCCTGAAACCATCTCTTGTTAAGCCAACCTCCGGAGCAAATTGAAGTTCAGATAGCCGAAACATTCGTGCCATCGCCACGCCAATTCATCGCTTCGGGCTGACAAGCATACCAGCTACATAATATTGAGGTTAAGCACATAGAGCCGATTGCATGTGTGGTTTACCTTGGCGAGAAGACTCTGGTCTGGCTTGCGGATCTGCATGATGCCATCCTCGATAATCTTCTGGTGCCCAACCTCATCGAGCTGCCCAATACTTGTGATATTGCTGGATAGCCGAGGTATGTAGTAGATGGTCGTGAGTTCACAATGCTTGCTAGTGCAACATATGAACAAAACCGTCCCACGCCCGCACATTTCCATATCTGACCCGTCGCCAAACCTCAAAGCACCCGGTAATATGGTTGGTCACTCCGGTGTCCAGGTACCCAACTCTCAATGCCTTCGGAGCGGTCCTACACCACAACTTCTTCATTGGGAAGGATAGCCTTTGGTTCTTGCTGCGGTAGCTCTGTCAGTGCACACACTTGTGCCATTAATAGAGTAGGTTCCTCTTCTTGAACTTGCGCCACATGTACCTGCTCTGTCCTTTCTCAGCGAGGCTTGTGACAATCTCTAGCATGGTGCCCAAAATTGATGTAATTAAAGCACTTTACCTTGGTTTTGTCACTTCTACCTCCTGGAGCTTCCTTTCCATCAGCATTCCCCTTAGATTGATGCCCATGTTTCCCACAGTTTTGGTCATGGCTAGACCACCGAGACTTGACTCCAAATGAGGACATCTCAGTTTGTGGTCTACTCTTAGACCGCACAATCCACTCTTCTTCACTCATGAGCAGGCAACCTCCTCCTCCTCCATCACCAGCTCCCAGCTGATCTTCAACAGCTTTGAAGCGCCCAGTGAGCTCCTCGACCATCATGTTGTTCAGATCGAGTAGCCATTCAATGAAAATGGCAATGTGGGAGAATTACTGTGGAACAACCTGTAGAAATTTCTTGATCACTTTGTCTTCCTCCAGTTCATCACTGAGAATGCGAATATTGTTCGCAAGCCCATTGAGACACATGGAGAAATCATCAATCGTCTCAGTCTCCTTTATGCGGATGTCTTCAAAATCTCAATGTAGGGTTTGGACCCTTGCCTCTCGCACGCGATCAATACCCACTCACATGGTGCGAATGGCCTCCCACGCCAATTTGGCTGTGTTCTTGGCGGCCAACAATGCTAGCATCTCTGGTGGCACGACCTGAAGGATGGTGGCCAACGCCATCCTATCCACCCGGTAATCCATGCCACCCAGGTCGATGACCTCCCAGACTCCCTGAGCCTACAGATTCACCCTCATCAAGAGTGCCCAGTCATTGTAGTTGGTACATGTGAGGATGGGGTAGTGCAGCGTGATGGCCTCCTTTGGTGCCATTTACACCATCATCTCTTAGCGATCGCCATGAATCACCGCTCGATGCCCACTGGCGCCGGTGGATCTTCCGGAGGGAGGAGACGCCGATCTTGCACCTCGATGCATCATCTTAGGACCTATATGATCACCACTCTAATACTAATTGACGAATCTATCTCACGTAGTTGTGAGCTCCGAGTATCTCATGTTGTCATGAGCTGGAGTACTCGAAGGACTCAGATCTTCCTCACGTGGTCGTGGGCTTTGAGTAAGTCGTGGGCTCTCGAGCTAGAGTACTCGAAGGACGTGGATCTTCCTCACGTGGTCGTGAGCTGGAGTACTCGAAGGACTCGGATCTTCCTCATGTGATTGTGAGCTTGAGTGCTCGAAGACTTTGGCTGCTACAATACTCTGATGAACAGTGCTCGATGTATTCAAATCGATCACTACTGGGTACTCGAGGCTTGCGACTATTGTAGAGTACTCGTGTCTTCCGACTATGACAATACTCGATCACACACACAGGTCGACGAACTCAGACTACCCAATATGAGAACACTTTGAAGAAAGAACACACAAGGTCTGTGTGCTATGCCAACTGGTCACAATTTTTCTAGTTTTCTCTTCCTTATATAAAAGTACAAACTATCGTTATTTACAATATTATAGACACTAATGATATTCATTAAGACACTAAAATGGTCCGATGTAAACACGCACATCTCGTCGACCATGTGCAAACAATTAAGACTGTAATAATATAATCCTAAGAAATTGATGATCGATTCTTTACATATTGTAAAAGAAAATTGATGCGATGAGATTACTAAACAACAACGAGCTGTGGCGTCAGCTAGCGTCCCATGTGGGTGGTGGAGGAGGACAGACAGCGGCAAACCGGCGGCTGCAGCCTGTGGCTGAGGAGCAGCGAGGCGGAGTCGTGCAGGTGGATTATGTGGGGGCCATGGCAGGTGGCCATGGGTGGCGTCAGCAGCAATTGGCGTCGCCACGTGGGGTTTGAGTCAGATCGATTGGCTATTCCATTCGCCTGAAGGGACGAGGTCGGGGCCACCTCGATGCCGCTGCAATACTGATGTGCGTTTGACATCTCCGGCACCGCATCGTCTCTTCTATTCTTCCTCTTCTTCCACATCCTCACCGATTCGCCGCTCTTAGTTAGGGGCGCCGCGCCGCCGCCACTCGATTCGTTGATAATACCGTCAGTTATCTTACCTCGACTCCTGCATGCTGATGGTCTCCATGCCGTCACCGATTTCGGCACGCCACAGGTGCTCACAGTGGCGGACCTGCTGTCGAGACCCGAATATGCAAATCCGGTCTCTCTGTGTATACTGCACTAGTCCAGGATCACGCTAGTGCACACAGTCAAACATAGAGGTAATCATCACCACAATCACGATATTAAACAAAGGAAACTCAAATTATTAAACAATATCCAAAAGTGAGACCTTATGGTCAAGCTTACAATCTCAATAGCCATAGGGGCTTAACAAAACTTAGCAGCGGAAACTCCAAAATAAACGTAGTGGCCAATCGACATGCCCACGGGCAATCGAGTGGGGAGCGAAGCCTAGAACGCATAGTCGTCAAGTACTCTCCTCCTGGAACCTCCTGGCGATAGCTCTCCTCTTCCTCAAGCCCGAGCAACATAGGCGTAAAGCCGTGAGTACATTGGTACTCGACAAGCCGTTTGTAACAAATGATGCAATATAGTATGCAAAGCTTACCAATGGAAGGTCATGAGGTTAATTTGCATAAACGACATTTGAAATTATCATAAATAGATTGAAGGCGAATTGTAAATAAAGCAATAATGAATAATCAAAGGAATTTAAGGTAAACCACTTATGGACCTCCCATCCACAAACCAAACCAACGATGAATTAACCATCCACCGACTAGCTACAAGCTTTCCAAGAGTAACTATACCTCGTGTGAAATCACCGAGCATTGTCCAAGACCGAGGACGCGGCTATTCGAATAGTTTTACACTCTGCAGAGGTTGCACAAGCTGTACCCACACGATGTGATTAGCCTCGCGCTAAGGAAATCACAACAAGGCCTTTACAATGTTCAATTCCAACCCAATCCCGCCCGCTAGGGTTTCGCATCACACCCCCTTGCGCCTCATGGAAATCGGCAACCATGTTCATCCCAATGAGATTGAAATTTGAAACCTCCCAAATTAATCAGCCAGTCTGTCCCATACCGGACATGTGGTTTGCAGTAAGACTCGGATCAATGGCGCACAAAGTTAAGTCCTTATGTGTTCTCGGCGAGACTACCACATCCCACGAAGTGCTCAACACTTCCCCTTTCTTGCACGATCACTCGCCCGAGTGAAAACCAATTTTGTGAAACCACCACCAATGGCGCACCAACGTCACGGCACAAATTTTAAAACAGTGGCACCAACCACAATTCAATATCTCATTAAGTCAAATTAATTGATCACATGCGATGATGAACCCAAGCGTTAATAAAGGCATGGCTAAGCACACTAATCGTACCACCCCAATGTGATAGTAACATAGCATCACTACTAAGTTTCCCAACCTATGGTGACAATGGCATCATGGCATTCAAATTATCAAGGAGGAAATAATCAATTTGGTCATTAACTACCAATACAAGGGTTTGAATAAAATTAGCGATGCATTATAATTTAAAGCAAAATAATTAAATAATAGATTGCAAACTGGGTTCAACATGATCAAAGGACACGACTTGCCTTGGCCTTGCTCGATTGACGGCTCTTGATCTTCAAATCGTGGCGGCTCCTCGAGCGCGTGATCTAACGAGAGAAAAGCGAAACAAAGAGACCAAATAAATTCAAATAAAATTCAAATGAACTCTAAAAACTTTCAAACCTGAACCAAAAGGTAGAGCTCAAATTTAAATGAATTTAGAAAAAGAACGGGTCAATCGGAGCTAGGGCGAGGAGAAGCGGGCTCTTGGAAAATCAATTTCAGGAAAATCGATAAATCGGAAAATTTGACACGTGGCGGTTGGCGTGGCACCGGGGCGGTTTGGTGGCGTGGCACTGCCACGTGGCGGCCACGTGGACTAGGGCTGGCGTGGCTTTGCCACGTGGGTAGGCTGACGCGGGCGCGGCTCGGCGCGCGGCGGCGGCGATCGGACGGCCGAGGTCATCCACGCGGCGCGATGGGCCGCCGGCTCCGATCTGGATGGCGGCGAGGATGAGGCGGCGCGGAGGCGGAGTCGGCCGATGGCCGGCGCGTGTGGCGCGCGCGCGCGGCGCCGCGGCGCGTGGACCGGCGGCAGCGCGGCGTCGTGGCGGCGATGCTGTGGCGGCGGCGCGGTGGCG
The DNA here is from genome assembly GCA_036346575.1 of Dendrocalamus sinicus. Lineage (NCBI taxonomy): Eukaryota > Viridiplantae > Streptophyta > Magnoliopsida > Poales > Poaceae > Dendrocalamus > Dendrocalamus sinicus. The sequence goes on along the minus strand of CM070648.1, from coordinate 32,189,454 downwards.
GCAGCAGCGGCGAGCGGCCGGCCGATGGCGAAGCGGCGCGCAGCGCCGCAGGCGGCGAGGTTGGGGCAGCGGCGGATCGCCGGCAGCAGCAGCGGCGGCGTCTGCGCGAGGTAGCGGCGGCGGCGGGCTCACCGGCGGCGATAGCGGCGCCACGGCGGCTGCGGCGGCGGCGGATCCGCCGCCGGCAGCGAGCGGCGGCGTGCGGCGAGGCAGCGGCGGGCGAGGGACGCGAACCGAGGCGCGGCGCGCAATAAATACCCGGACAGCGCGAGGGCGGCGTGGCGCGACGCCGAGTCCCGGCGGATACGGCCACAGCAGTGGGCCCCACCGCCGGCCGCACGGAGAGAGGAAGCGGCCGAGATGGCGCGCGGCGAAGGCGCCGGATGGCCGACACGTGTCGGTCATCAGGCGCTCAAGCGAGCGCGGAGAGGCGGATCGGCAGCGTGGCAAGGCGGGGTGCGGGCTGGGCCGGCGGTCGGACCGGGCCGGTTCGGTGGGTTTCGGCCCACTGGCCGGTTTAGGGTTTTCTTTTTCTTTTCTTTTTCCAGAAATTCAAATAATTCTTTTTGAGCTCTAGAAAATAGCAAATAAATCCAGAAAAATCCCAGAAAATTCCCGAAAAAACCTTGGGACACAAGGAACTCAAATAAAAAAAACTTTTGGCAAATGTTAATGTTTGACTTAAGCATATTAAATCCTTTTAATTCATAAAAATTCCATTTAAGCTTTAATTAATTCCAGAAAATTCCAGGAATTTAATTTTTGAAAATTGGGCTTTAAAAACTCCAGAAAATCAGGATGTTACACCTGCCCTTCGGGCGAGGTCGGGCGGCCGCCCGAGCTCCGGTCGCCGGCGGAACCCCCCTCCAGAGCTGGTGTGCTCTCAGCTGCTGCTGGGCGCTACTGCTGCCGCCAGCCAGGAATGGAGGAGAAGAAGATTAACCGGTATGTGATACAGGAGATGATCATGGCGAGCGTCGTGAGCAGCATTGGGACAGTCGGGTTCGTCTGGGCAACGATCCGTCCTACTCGGCGGCTACTGGGTCCGCCACTGGGTGCTCATGCCATCCTCGTCACCAGCCATGATTCAGACTACAGAGCCCGGAAGCATATCCTCTTCAGTTGTAGTTAACGGCACGTCGTGCCTTCATCTCCATCCAGCCATTCGTTAGGAATGGAGAGAGATTTTCCAAACCCACAATCTCCATGGTATATCCCCTTCATCTCTCTGAACTTGTCCACGAGCGCAGAAAAAAATGGAGCTCTCTTTGGTCGTAACTCGTAGCTCATAATCTCTCAACTGTTTCCATTACGTTCCATGTCTTAGCCGGTCATCTTTCGTAGTTCCACATGATCAAATGTCTGAGATGAAGTTGTGCCCAAATATCATCCAAATGATTAGAGTTCTAAAAAAGAATTTCCTTTTTCATTTCAAAGATAATGCACGCAAAACGAAAACTCCAGTTGCAAGAAGAGATTAAATTGCTAAGGAAAGCTTTCGGTTTTGGAGAAACTTTCATGGTGGACAGTGCTAGCTTGATCTCTAATCGTCGAGTCAAGATATGGTGGGTGGTAGATCGTTTCTGATACAAAGATACCAATGGCGGGCGGCATGTGAGCAGGAAAGCCTGAACGTTATGTTCTACAGTGTTGTGGTTTTTAATTTTTAATTGTGGCTTCTGATTTTTAGCTAAAATAATATTACAGCGGCTATTAATTTTTTCTAATATATTTAATTAAAAAATAAAAAATATACCTACACATATAATATAAAAAATAAGAGAGTGTCTATACAACATGTGACTGTTTTTTAGACAAAAATAGTCAGATTTTGAGCCGTTAGATGGAGATCCAACGTCCTAGATCATTTTTTGGAGGGGGTCATTTTTTTTGGAGAGGGCTTTGTATGAGTGGATCCGTTGGATGGAGATCTAACACCCCAGATCAATGTGACCGTTTTTGTCTAAAAAATAGTCACATGTTGTATAGACATTCTAAAAAATAATAATTTAAGATATCAACTTTTTCAAATAGCTTAATAGGTTCTAAAAGTTAGGAGTCAGCATCATGGCGATTTGGCACGGGACTTCCTAGGGAATAGCGCTGGTTGGATTCCCATTGAGGCTTCGGAACGACCTCAATGCATACGGTAGAGGTAATCTTCTCCGTTAATTTGTAACGAACGGCCGGATGAAAGTTCGCTTGGTCTTCTTGTGTTCCAAGCAAAACAGAACTCGTTTCTTATTACAACAACTAGCTCGCTTCCTCCTGTCCTCGCCCGGGTGATTAGTTTCTAGGGTTTCTTCCCCGCCAACTACGTCGATCGAGCCGCCTCCCCAGCCGCCGAGAAGGTCGCCGGAGCCCTTGCCTTCTTCCCCGCCGCCGCATTCCGGCCCTTTGCTTCGTTTGGGGATGGCCACCTCGGCGCTGCTCCGAGCTCTGAGGCGGCCCTCGCCGCAGGCCACGTTGCACTTGGTGAGTTTTTCCCCTTCTCAGGGGTTGTGGGCTGTTCGTTCGTGATCGTGGACGACAGGGGAAGTTGGCGGGTGTGTGAAGAATCGCAGCTTTAGTGCAGCTCTTGGTGTGGATTTGTTTGTTTTGGTTTGCTGTGGTGTCTTCATCGATGCAGAGCAATGCTATTTGTGTTGTTTCGTTTCGTTCTAATTTGTTTTTTTTTCCTGAAACGAAATTTCGTTCTGATTTGGTTCTTGGTACATTAGGCGGAGTTAAGTAGTGGAACAGGAGAAGCATTGATCATCTGTACATTTAGTCCAGTCTAAGTATGCTTGTCCTTACTTTGCTTTAGTTGCTGATGAGTAGAGGAGGAATGAGCGGCTAGTGGAAGGAGGAATCAGTACTACGTTACTTGATCAGGATGGAATCTATCACTGTTTTTTTTTGGTTGATTTCGATTTTGTTTGTTGGTGGAAGTGGTACAAGAGGATGATGATATGGGCTAAAAATTCTAGCATCTGTTTAACACTTTCATGCTCTACTATTTTTCATATTTATGCGGTTGTCGATAAATGGGGTGTACAAGAATACTGAAATGCAAAAGCATTATGGTTTCTAACGTAATGCAAATAGCTGGGTTGAACCTGCTCTTCTTATATTGTTGGAAGTTGGATCACCAAATGAATATCCTTTTAGGTATCTATTAATGGATGAGATGATGTTAACTGAAAAATGTATGTGTAACTTGTGCTTTTGCGGTTCATGGCAAAGCCCTGTCCAGCAATTTGCTTGATTTTTGTATTTTGACTGCAGATGTAGCTGATAAGTGTAATGGTGAACCTTTATTATCAACTTTTCACTTGGTTTTGTTAGTGAGACTGTGAATAAGAGGGCGTAGCTATATGTTAGCGTGGTGGTTTTAAGAATATGTTTAAGATGGGTGAATAATTTGAATGTCCATAGAATTGTTATGCATAGTGATGGATAGCCTTGTCCCTGGAAACTGTTTTCTTGACCCTGTGATTTCAATCACAAAAGAAGCTGTTGTTTACTTGTTAGGTGTGCTCAATTTAAGAATAGAATGGTGTCAAGAACATTGCTGCTTCATTGTAGTTGAAAATCAAGCCAGCGCTCAAATTGTATATCACTGCCTTTGGATTTGAATCAGGAAAGAAAATTACTTTTGCCACCGGTTGGAATGGTATAGAAGGAAACTACAGATACATTTGAAAAATGTTTGCTATAGCATTACAACCAAGGGAGAAATACTGTTTGATTTATTTTAGCACAAATGTGGGAAGACAAAAACACGAGAGCATTATGATGGGGGCGCAACACATGTTAAAGCTTGGCTGTAGTTTAGAAATTGAACTTCTGTTATATGTCTCCTTAACTTTTGAGCTTTAATTTACATAACAGGTGTTGCAAGTGGATTATTACTATGCATTTGATGTTCTGCTTACTTTTGGAGTTGTATATTGTAAGATCTCCTTGTTTTCTGTCATGGGCGTGGGTCTTAGATCCAGCCAGTTCATTATTAGGAAATAAAGATTAGTTTCTATTTGAGTTAGATATTAGTTTCCATTTGTTAGAGATATGATTAGGGATATGATATTAGTTTCTATATTTGTTAGAGATATGATTGAGATTAGATTCTATCTGTTAGGGAGAGCCCATCTATATAAGGGGGCTGCCGTATGCTATTGGAGAAGGAAAAGAAATAATAAAGTCATTCTTATCTATAGTCTCTCTCTACGTCGACGCCGCCCGGTCATCCTCTTGGCGGTGTTTACCCCTATGAACTAAGGTTCATAACATAAGGTTCATATGGGCATGGGCCTTAGGCCAAGCCGGTTTATTATTAGGAAGTAGATATTAGTTTCTATTTGAGTTAGAGATTTGTTTTCATTTGTTAGAGATATGATTAGGGATATGATATTAGTTTCTATATTTATTAGAGATATGATTGAGATTAGATTCTATGTGTTAGGGGGGAGCCCATCTATATAAGGGGGCTACCGCATGCTATTGGAGAAGGAAAAGAAATAAAAAAATGTCATTCTCATCTATAGTCTCTCCCTTTATGCCGATGCCGCTCGGCCATCCTCTCGACGGTGTTTACCCCTATGAACTAAGGTTCATAACACTTTGATATCAGAGCCATAGGTCCCAGGTTAATTCCGCCATGACAGGGTCGGAAGGGAGCAAAAAATCAACGGTGCTATCGACGATCCTGGAAGCCATCAAGGATTTGCCTATCCGCATCGAGAACAACCACGCCAGCTTGAACGATCGTGTGGATGGAGTCCACAACAAACTGGGCGACCTTGCTGCTTGCGTTCTGGCATTGGAAAAGCGCGTAGTGGATGCTCATGCCGGTTTTCTTCTGCATCCAGCAGCGTCGGCAATGCATCCAGGAAATCACGCGTCACTCCCAGCCACCACCTTGTCCACGCCATCCTTTACCACCGCACCAGCGCTTTCGCTCACCACAATACTGCCCTCAGCCATGCTTCCCGCATCCCTCCCTACCACCAACCCAAGCAATGGCCGCCGTCGGATTGAAGGCCCTCGCCACCCTCGTTGTCTTGGCCATCGCGGCCATCTTCGTCGTCTCCGCCGCTGACGCACCGGCGCCCAACCCCGTCACCGCCGTCGACGTCGCGGGGCCTTCCCTAGCGGCGACCCTCGTTGCCTCCACCGCCGCCGTCCTACGCCGGATCTAGGCTCTACCAGCCGAATCCGGCCGTCTCCTCGCCAGTTCGGTCGTCACCGTTGTTGCGCCTCTTCGGGTCGCCGTCGGCTCCTCGTGCTCGTCGCCATCAACCTCAGATCATGTTGGATCCGGTCTTCATCGCAACCGCCGCCCTTCTCTCCCGAGCTCATTTGCCGTTATGGGAGATGAGAGCTTTTCAGGCCGCTGTTGCCTCTGCAGCTCGCCGACGTGGAGCTTGTCAGCGATCTCCATGTAACATCCCAAAAATTTGGATGTTTGAAAATGTGGAGTTTTAAAAATTTTTCTTGCATTTTGCTGGCTCCCAAGTCTTTTCTGAATATGTATTTGAATTCTTCCTTGAGTTCATGCTATGAAAATTAATAACCCAAGTATTTTCCAAGCGCAAATGATGACCCTGAAAATAATAAAGATAGGAAATGATATTACATATCGTTAATTCAAAGTGTTAAAATATACCAGAGTTTAAATCCAAGTCAATAGAATGAATCTAAAAGGAATATTAGAATATATCCCTGAATAATTACGCCAAAAAGAAAATATGTTCTCTTAATTCAATTAGCAAACCGAAAATCCAAAAATTAGATACAAAGCTTAAATGGGAATTCAAACTTGAATGTCATGCAAAGAATTAAATCAGTAAAGCTTAAATATAAAATGTAAATTAAGAGTTTAAAATCCTAGTCTCCAATTTTCCGAAATCATGCGGCCCCTACCCCTCTTCTCTTAGCGCGGGCCCCGCACCCCTCCCTCTCTCCTCCTTTTCCATACTGCCGTTGGCCCCCCCACTGCCGGTCTCTCTTTTCCCCCTCCCCTTCCTCTGCAGACCGGGCCCGAGCGCCCCGGCCCCCCCTCTTCCCTCCCCCTTTCTTTCTTTTCCTTTCCTCTGTGTCGTTCCTGCGCTCGCATCAGCCACGCTCTGGCGCCACTAGCTCCCGTCACCCTCGCGTCCTCGCCCGTGCACCTGCCCCCGTCTTCTCCGCTCATGTCACCCGACGACACGACCTTAGCCCTTGTGCGCACGTCGTCGCTCCAACCACTTCCCCTGTCATCGCCCGTCCTCCCCTGCGCCCGGCCGGCCCCGCGCCGCTGCGGACTCCCTCCTCCCCCGTGTCTTCGCGCGCGCCATGCCCTGTGCCGCACGTTGCCCCGGACCTGCCCCTGTCGCCTCACACGCCCCCGCCCACGCCCTGCCACATCAGCGCAATCTCCGGGCTCCCACCGTCCTTGCGCCCGCCCCCACGTGATGCCAGCCCAGCCCGCCGCCTATAAAGCCCGGCTCGCTCCACAGGACGTGCCGCCCTCCTCCACTCGTCCTCCCCTCGAAGGGAATTGATTCCCCAGCGCCCCTAGCTCGCCGGCGGGCTCTATTTTCCCCTAACACCGGCCGAACCAATTCCGTCGATTAAAGCTGTCTCCGGCTGATTCCGCCGCCCGGGAGCTTCCTCGTGGCACCGCCAGCTCATCCCCACCGCCGGTCGGAGCTACAATCCGCCTCAGGTTGCCGGCGCCGCGGTCCCCCTCGCGCTGCCCATGGCTTCCGCCGCCGGCTCTCCTTGGGCGTGCTCCGGCTCGGCCCAGCATGTGGCGAGTCTTCTTGTGACCCCTGGTAGCTCAGGCGCCCCCCGCTTTCTTCCTTCTCCCCTCCGGTCGTCGGCGCCCCATCCCATCCCCACCTCCGGCCGCTGCGCCCCGCCGGCGGCCCGCCTCGGAGCCCCTCGGCTCACGGCAGCGCATCCCTCGGACTCCCCTAGCCCCGGGGATTCCGTTTTTGCCATCTCCGGCATCTCCCCGGCCACCCCTCGCCGGCGGTCTCGCCGCCCGTACTCCACCCCGACCTCCTCTGTTTCAAGACGCGGCAACGCTCGGCTTATCACCAATTGCCCTCCTATACACATCAGGTAACACTCAAGTCTCTGTTGGCTAGACAGGCGCGCATTCACGGTGCCGACCCGAGTTCGATCCCCCATACCACTGTATTTAGAGTAGTTTTTATTCTTTTGCTGAGTGGATTCCAGTGAAGAAAAGCCAGGGGGAAGGTTAGGAGCTTAATCTATAGAAACTGATAAAAATTTATTAAGAGATAAGTGCGTTTTTTTAAAAATGTTTAATCATAGATTAATACTCATGTGTTAGTAAGCAAAATGCCTTGAATATTTATTTTAAATCCTTAATAACTACAGGCTTAGTAGCAATGTTGTGTAGAATTATACTTCCATGAAATGATGGTTTAGTAAATGATGTAGAATCAGCCAATGCAAAGTAAGAACCTAATGGCGTGAATATGGTTATGAATATGTGTACACGTATGACAAGTAATAGGAATAAATTCTCATTAAAGTTAAAATCGTGAAAGATAATAAACACGAATATATAGATGAAGCATCAAAGACCCTCAGTTCTCCGAGCATCGTAAACTAGTGTCATACCAAAGTATAACTTCATACGCTTATTAAAAGGTCCCTGGGTCGCCAATTGTTAAAAATAACCTCGCTAACCTACACCGTAACAAACAAGTTGGTAATAGAGCCATATAAAAATAATACGTCTTCAATTACTAGAAATATAAATTATAAGACTAATTTGGTAAATTAAAATAATCGTGTACCTTATACGTGCAACACATGCCTTAATTCGTAAATACTAACCCCGACAAAATAATGTTCGGCTAAATTCATACATCTACCCTAACTCATGGGACTTCCTTGATAAATATAAATCAATAAATAGAAAGGCATCTACTAAAAGATCGAACCTCGCCTTTCTCCAATCGGCTATGTTGGCCACTTGTTTCCCAAAGCAAATAATTCCCGTAGATACTCCCTCACTTGTGACCTCTTATTATCCTAAATTTTCCCTCACGGTAAAGCTATTCAGGTAACTCGTTCTCTTGCTCAAATCCAGCTACCACTGTGTTTAAAGCACACCAAACCGAATCATCCTTTTATTCTCAAATCATAATAAATGTATAAATTAAATTAAATCAGGCATTTAAAGTATTTGGATTTATTTGGATCTCTTGAGTTATTTGCTTTTATTTAGATTCAGTCGCTTAAAGCATAGTTAGAAACTGGAGCCCCAAAGAATCAATGGATCAAGTGTGATCAAGAGCAAGGTGAAGATAAGGACCGGAAGCTCAAAACCATCGTATGAGAAAGCTTTGAGTGAACTCAAGACCGCGGTAAACCGCGCCAGGCGAGTCAATACTTTGATCATGTTGATCCTACATTTTCTGCAAATTATTTTTGTTTAAATTATCAAATTGCATGCTGTTATTTTATATGCAAATACATGCTTAATTTAGTGTTCTAGTTATATGCCCATTGCTTACCTTGATTAATATTATACCTCCCTTTGGAATATTTGAATTGTGAACCTTGTCGCCCTAGCAACACTTATATAGTAACCTTTCGAAAATAAGTCCGTAATTATATGCCATGCTTAGTATTGCTTGGATACTCATGGGCGCGAGAGTGCCCAAGCATTACTTTTAATCCTGAAAAAAATTGGTTGGACAGTCATGGTGGTAATGACTGGTGTATGTTGGATATGGTTATTTTTCCCAAAAACCTCAAATTGCTTATTTGTCTGGGCGGATGGTTCGGGGGTATGGTGCAGGTGTGCACGAGAGTGTGGTTTGTGGTAGAACCGCCTGAGATAACCCTAAGGACTGAATCTTGTCATGACCTCCTGTGTAAAACAAGTACAACCACAAGTCTGTAAAGTACAACTTGACCTAGTAAATTTACTGGACCCTGAAAGTCATCATCATCAGTGGAGGAGTGAAGTGGTGCAAGCGGCTGTCTGTGTGTCAGGTTTGAATGGGACACCCGCGGAGGGTGAGGTTCTGCTGTGGCGTGCTAGCAGGGTGGGTAGCCAACTGCTAGGCGTTCAGAAGGAGAATATCCCGCACAATGTATGGGACCCACCGCAAGTGGGAACGACCCATAGGGTGAGATGATGGAAGGGGCGAGGTATTTTGAACGGTTACTGTGATGGTTTGCTCAACCGCACGGCTAAGGAATCGTATGAGGCAACGAGTGAACTGTCTCTTGTGGGTAAAGTGTGCAAACTCTGCAGAGTCAAAACTATTCGAATAGCCGTGCCCACGATCAGGGGCGGACATGGGAACTTAACTAGAATACTAGATATAGTTCTATTTAAAAATGTTTGGAAAATGGGAATGAAAAAAAATGGAGGGCAGTGGAAAGCCCTGATTGGTGTTGTCCTGGGTGTCGTCCCAGTGGTAAGTTAAGCGGCTATAACGCTGAAAGATGTTATACGGTGTGATGCCATATGTATGGAAAAATTATGGTGATATTAGGCATATGGTGTGATGCCATATGTATGGAAAATCATGTTAATATTCCTTGAACATTATGTTTTGTTCCAAAGCTGCTAGGTCTCAGGAAATTTTATGTATTGTATTTCAAATAGTGGCATTTCTATTCTTACAAAATAAAATATGGGTGGAATAAACAGGGTCGTGAGTAAAGGAGATGAATGTTTGTAGTATGCACATAAAGGTATTGGTGGATTCAGGTCGATCATGAATAGGAAATGATAGTGTGGGTTCTGAGAGAAATAAATTAGTGGGGTCCAGTTGAATAGATAGGCTAGATAAATGATCTAATTGAATCTTCGGGAATTTGGAGGAATCATGCAAGTATTGGATTATAATTCTTGATTAGTGATATTCTTGGTGGATATATAATGGTGAATCGTAGAGTTGATCAATGCTATTCTTGGTGGATATATAATATTGAATCGTAGGCTTGATCAATGATATTCTTGGTGGAGGTATACTAGTGGGTTAGTTAGAAATAGATAATGGGAAAATAAGGTTGATTATTGTAAGAGCAAATTGTGGTGGTGGATCAATAGCAAAAGGAATGGGTTGATAGGAATTTTGGAATACAAAAGATATTGGTGGATTGTATAATTGATGGTATTCGCTGTTTGGAGTTTTAGACAGCACTCAATATAGAAAGTGTGTTTTCGGTGGATTAATCAAATGATATTAGATAGATGATGTCACTAGCTGTTTGGAGTTTTAGGCAACAATTGATCGGTGGATTATCTAAATAATGTCACACGCTGTTTGTAGTTTTAGACAGCAATAAATATAGAAGGTGTATAATCGGTGGAGTAATTGGATAATGTCACTTGTTGTTTGGAGTCTTAAATAGCAACCACTACAGAAAGAATATGATCGGTGGATTGAATAGAGGATGACACATGTTGTTTGGAGTTTAGAGAGCACTCAATAAAGGAAGTGTAATTTCGGTGGATTAAGTCAATTATGGCAATCGCTGTTGGGAGTCTTAGACAGCAGTTAATAAAGAGCATGAGTCTTTGGTGGATTAAGTCAATGATGTCATTTGTGGTGAGGAGTCTTTAGGTCACAAAAACAACAATATGATATAATAATAGAAATGCTACTAAACGCGTTTTATGGCAAACAAAATAACCCGAGCCTCTCCTTTGATAAGCCATGCATACTATTTATTTGCATTCTGTGTATTGGCTCGCGGAGCACGGGATTGGAGTGCTCACTCTCGCTTTTGCGACAAAATTCAGAATCAGGAATCAAATCACCTCGCCTCAGCAACAAGATTGGACAAGCTGGCAGAGAAGATGAAGATGTCAAGGGCTAGGTTGCGAACCTCCAGTTGGCTGCCTGTGGGCATGTTCTGAAGGTCCCACTTGTGTGCTTCACTCCGCTGCTGCAATTTATTGATTTCGGCCTAATCGGCCCATGAGTAAGTCTACTATTATATTTACGCTTCCGCTTGATATGTACTTTTGATATTCAGAACTGTAATCTATGAGCACTATCTACTGATCCAGGGAATAGTGCGGTGGAATCACAGGGGATTCCAGATTGTATAATCTGGGCTCCTACACTCCACCCCCAAGTTAGCCGAGCTCATGCAGATCCTCCTCCGCCACCTCAAGCGCCCGCTCGCCTGCCTCCGCGTCTCCCTTTCTGGCGCAGAGTTTGTCTTCTCTGAGCCCCACTCCAAGTGCCTCCGCTTCTAGCTCCACCTCCGCCGTGAGGTCCTCCACGGCAGCGTCCTCGAGCAGACCCACCCCGTCAAGTTCACCATCCACGATCACCTCTGCAACGCTTACGACCACGTCTTCGACCACGCTTACGACCACGTCTCCGACCACACCTACGATCAGGTCCACGACCGCGTCTACGACCACGTCTCTGATCACGTCCACGACCGCACTTACGACCACATCTTCAACCACGTCGAGCTGCTAGAATCGCGTTGTGGCCTCCTCCTTGTGCGTCTTGTCTGCAACCTCCGATCACCTGTGAGGGAACCCTCCACGTCGGAGTCTGCAACACCATCACCAATGCAAACGACGTTGCCGTTCATTGCCGTCAGATCTAGGCTCATCGAGGCTGGATCTGGGCTCTACCTACCGAATCTGGCCGTCTCCTCACCAGGCCAGCTGCCGTCGCCGCTGCGTCTCTTTGGGTCACCGCTGGATAGAAGGCACTTGCCGTCCTGGCCGTTGTGGCCATCTTTGTCGTCTCTGCTACAGGCACACCAATGCCCAGCTCCGTCGCTGTCGCCAGCGTCGCGGCGCCTTCCCTAGCTGCGGCCCTCGTCGCCTTCACCGCCATCGTCTACTGTCCCAGATCCTGTTGCCAACCTAGGAGCCATCGCCACCGGAGCTGGAAACTTGTTGGGTTTCAACCACGTTGAAGCTTCGATCTTAGTAGTCATTACTCATTTACGACCACGTCGTGGTTTATGACAATGTTTGTAGTTTCGACCACGTTGAAGCTTCGATCTCAGTAGTCGTCACTCATTTACGACCACGTTTGTAGTTTCGACCATGTTCAAAAAAAGAGAGAAAGAGAATTTTTTTTGCAGGCGCCGTTTAGCCGAAGGCACTACAGTTTGTCGCCGTGGAACTATGGAACTGCAACCATGGTCACCGCTTAGCAGCTCGAGAATGAGCTGCATGTCCGGGAGGGGTGTAATGTCATGGATGTGGGCCCTTAGGCCCAGCCGGTTCATTATTAGTTTCTATTTGAGTTAGAGATTAGTTTCCATTTATTAGAGATATGATTAGGGATATGATATTAGTTTCTATATTTTTTACAGATATGATTGAAATTAGATTCTATCTGTTAGGAGAGCCTATCTATATAAGGGGTTGTCGCATGCTATTGGAGAAGGAAAAGAAATACAAAATTATTCTCATCTATAGTTTCTCTCTACGCTGACACCGTCCAGCCGTCCTCTCGGCGGTATTTACCCCTATGAACTAAGGTTCATAACATTTTCCTGACTGTCATGTGGTTTCTGTGCATGGATGCAGGTGATGGGTGCTAACATACAGGCTGTTACTGGATATCGGCATTTGAATTGCAGGAATCTAAGTGTTCTTAATGAATTCTCAAAACAACTAAAGGGAGAGGCTAAGAGGTAATTAACTAAACATAGTGCCTCTGTCTCCCCATTCTTTGTTGCTTTTGTTGTATGAAATTTACTCCAACCATTAACTCGTTCACATTTATCCTTGGCATCCTACGGGACATTCCCTTGCACTTTGCAGCTTGCACACAAAGTGGTGGCCATTTCGTTTTTTCTTTACTTTATTGTTCTATGTTTACACACACTTGACATAGTTAATTACAGTTTTTGGATGGAGTGTTTAAATGTGCACTGAGGAGTTTTTTTAATTGTTTCACTTCTGTGGCGTATGGGTTTCACTTAGGGTCTTTTTGGATTTGTGTGTTTTCTTTTTGAGTTTTTGGAGACACCTCTGGTTTTCAAAAATATTGTGGTTTTAAAAACTTACGGGTGCTTAGATATAACTGATAATGTGTTTTTTTAAAAAACTGTAACTATCCAAGATAGTATGTCATTTTTGCAGTTTTGAAAAATCCACCCTGGTTGGTTTTATCTAAAACCATGAGGCGCTCGTCGCTTTAGTTTACAAGTACAAACTGCAAGATCTTGTGAAGCTATATCTGCAAGAGAATTTTATTGTCATCTACTTATCATAATATTCCTTAACACGTGTTTCTGCATTTATTGATTGTTGTATTTATTATTAATGCAGTAATCCTGAATTTGAAAAATCGATGAAGGAGTTGAATGAAAAATTTGGCACTCTGTCGCAGAAGATCTCAAGGTAAGGTAAAAATTTGGCAAAAGAAATGGAACTCTCTCTCTCTCTCTCACCATTGTACATTAGCAATACCTTTGACTTTGAGGCATTCTTTGTATGTTAGAAACTTCACATTCTTTCACCAAGATTATTTAGGTTTCATGAACTGATATATGCAGAACAAAGAAAACAACTGAGAAAATTTACAAGAGCGTTGATGATGTTTGGACTGAAGCGGAGGAAACTTCAAAAAAGGCAAGTTCGCCATACTAGTCTTGTCCTTGCTTCATTCAATGCTCACTTTAGCTTTTTTTTTTCCTTATAGGTTTCAGCAAATGTCAAAGAAAAGCTGTCCATTGCCAAAGAAGAGGTAGTGATGAATGTTTTGTATATATTGTAGCTATGCAGCCTGGAATGACAGATATGCTGACCCTTAAATGGGCTTTATTCATTTTGCTGTAATAATTGTTAGGTCAAAGGGACTTTTCGGCTAGGGAAAGAAGAAATTTCTAAGGATGGTTCACCCAAAACTTCCACACATGAGAAAACAAAGGTGTCCTCGCATTCAAATGGCGAAACCCAAGATGCTGCCAGCAGTGCTACATTATTTAGTATACTGAAGTCAACAGTTTCATATGCTTCACCGGCAGTATGTAGTGCCTTTGCAAAGTTGAAGGACACAAGGGTCTCTACTTTAGCTAAGCACGGGTTCGATATAGTCAAAGATGAGCTGCGATCTGGCAGAAATAAGAAAAACCATTTCCGGCATGCTTCTGTTGCATCAGTAGAAAGGAGTACAAGAACTGATATAGTTATTTTACCAACAAAGAAGTCAATTTTGGGCGAAAAATGGGAAGCATTTAAGAATAAGGTATCTTTAAAAAGATCCAGTGAGCTCTCTCCCTTTCCACATAATCCTCATTTTTATACCTTTTTTCTCTTATCAGATGTGGGATCATCCAGTCTATAAGACTGTGAGTGAATACACAAAACCTGTTGTGACTATTGGACAAGAGGTACTGTCTGTATGCCTTACTTTTTCTTTATTCATGAAACTTGTAGGACATAATCTTGTCTTCTATTAATGTCAGTTTTTCAATTTGCAAATGCAGGTAGCAGAGGATGTCCGAGAACGATGGGAGACAAGCGACAGCCCAGTTGTTCATAAAATTCAAGAGTATGACTGTAGTGACAACCCCTTTTCATAATCTGTAATATATTTAACCATATTAACTTCTATTTTTTGAAGGAAAATATTAACTTGTCTTTATTGGTTGTTTACAGTTTGAATGATTCAATTTTTGAAGAAACTGCAACTGCAGTATCTTACAGGGAAATTCAACGACGAGATCCGTATGATGAAACTTAAATATAATATCTTTTTTTGTTTGTTTTAGGAGGTTGCTAAATTATGAATAACCATTCTGTGCACAGGTCATTTTCACTGACAGATTTTGTTGCTGATGTTCAAGAAATTATCAAGCCGGTTCTGGTTGCATACTCAAAGGTAATCTTTCTCCTTGTAGGAACTAGGAAACAGAAATCACTATTTACTTCTTTAGTGTTGACCTATATCACCAGCATGTTTGTTAATATAATTGAACTAGTCAGCAGTTACTGTTAAGATCATACTCAGTATGCTTATCTCTGCTAGTCCAATAAAAGGGTTCTTCATGCGACAAAGTTCATAGAAGTTGATCCAATACTCTGTCTTACCAAGTTTCTGCTGAATGTGCATTTACAATATTCAAGTGAAAAATTATTTTTTTTTCTCGAAAACGCAGGAGAGCTGCGCCTCATTAAATTAAGAAGAGAATAAAGGGCAAGAGCCCAAACAGTACCACAAACACCACACAAACACGCACTCACGCCCCAACAGAATCAAGGAAAACAGACGCGCCCAAGACAAAACACACAAGGCAACCACTACTGAGCTAGACACTAACTACTGGGGAGGAGGGCAGTCAAGAATGATAGCCCTCGAGCCCCTGCCAGCGACCACAAGCGGCGCTCCTCGCCGGCTATGATCAAAGCACTAGCTAAATTTGGAGCTGCTCCATCAAAAACACACCCATTGCGATGTTTCCAAATAGTCCAAGCTCTGAGAATAATGAGCGAATTAATTCCTTGCCTCATCAATCCATCAACGGTGCTGCTGCTAGCTTTCTCCCACCAAGCAAGGAAGGATAACTCTGTAGGCTGAGGGGACAAGATCTGAAGACCGACCTGTCTGAACAAAATAAACCAAAATTCTCTTGTGAACACACAATGGACAAGGAGATGGTCGATAGTCTCCTCTTCTTGGTCACAAAGAGGACAAAACTCCAGATGAGGTAGCCCACGACGAGCTAGGCGATCAGCCGTCCAGCACTTATTGTGCGCGACCAACCACACAAAGAAGCGACATTTGGGCAGCGCCCAAGATTTCCAGATCCTTTCCCACGGTCCAAAGAGAGTAGAACCTAAAAAGAATCCTTCATAAGCCGACTTCGCCGAGTATTGTCCATTGGAGGAGAGCCTCCATAAGTGTCTATCTTCAACCTCCGGCTGCAGCTGAAAATCCATCAATAAATCCCATAAATGAAGGTAGTTTACAATCACACCAACTGTAAGAGCTCCCTGAATGTCCGAAATCCAAGTCCGGTTAGAGAGGGCATCCCGGACAGTGCGCCGCTTGACCCTCCTTTTGGGGAGAGCCGCGAAAAGGAGAGGGGCAAGGTCTGCAATGCATTGCCCATGGAGCCACCGATCCGACCAGAAAAGAGTATTTGCACCATCTCCAATTATAGAGTTCACTGCTACTGAGAAGAAGGCTCTCACTTGCTCAGGCACATTGAAAGGGAGAGCAGCCCAAGGACGATGAGGCTCTGTTTTCTGCAGCCAAATCCATCTCATGCGTAGAGACCATCCAAGAGACTTGAGATCAGAAATTCCCAGACCTCCAAGCTCCGGTGGTCGACAAACTTTGACCCAGGCCACAAGACAATGCCCACCTTTTGCATCTTTACGGCCTCTCCAAAGAAAACCGCGCCGAATTTTATCAACCGCATTGATAGCCCAAGGAGGAAAATCAAAGGCCATAGCCAAGTAAATGAGCATCCCAGTGAGAACGGATTGTACTAGAAACCTTCTTCCAGCCCTTGACATTAGATCTGCCTTCCAGCCAGGTAGTTGATCTGCAATGCGGTCAATAATGGGCTGCACTTGCTCTTTAGATAGCTTTCTTAGGGAGAGGGGCACACCTAAGTATTTGCAAGGGAATTCTGTGAGTGGGCAGGGCAGCAGATTTTGAATGGTAGCAAACTCCAAATTACCACACCTGATCGGGAGCACAATACTTTTCTGCAGATTAGTCTTGAGCCCAGAAGCCTCACCGAAAAGATTAAGAATATCCATGGTTGTAGAGATATCCCCAGCCTCCGGGCGGAGAAAGAGAGCCACGTCGTCAGCATAAATAGAAATGCGGTGCTGTAAGCCACGAGCTGACAGAGGTTGCAGCAGACCTTCACCGGTGGCTTTAGTAATCATATGCCCCAACACATCCATTACCAAGATAAAGATTATCATGCTTTCTACCTGAAAAATTATCATGCTTTCTAATTTAAATACGGTTCTACCTGAAATCCCGTCCACTTTATCTCCTGCTTATTAATGTATTTTCTTTATCCATTACTAGTACTGATCTCAAATGCATTCTTATGCTTCACAGGGTGATACGGAGACATTGGAAATGTATTGCTGCAAGGAAGTTATTGAGCGCTGCAAAGGAGAGAGACAAGCTTATGCATCACAGAACATCTTTTTTGATAACAAAGTACACAAATGTCAATCCATCTCAAATGCTCTCTTTTCCTGCTAAGCAAGTCTTGTCATGAGAGAAAAGGATCTTTACCATCATTACCTAGCAGCATAAATCTTTTTGGAGGAATATATTGGAGAAACAATCAATTAAACTAGTTTTTTTTATGGAATAAACTAGGTTGAATTGTTCAGATCCAATTTCATTTGTGCTAGCTATATTTCCTGTTGCTCCTGATCAGAAGCAAAACTTCTTTTAAAATGAGGAACCATCTTCTGAATGATTCTTCTTATTGCCTTTCTAGATTCTGCACATTTCAGAAGCTCATGTAAGTGAGGCAAAGATGCTAGCATCTACACCTGCGGTCATCTTAAGCGTAAGTGCTCAGCTAGAAATCTATAGACATTTTTTTATCATCTGTTGACCTTACTTTGTACACATTGCTTCAAAAATCCATTTGCAGTTTCAAACACAGCAGATCTACTGTGTGCGTGATAGAGAAGGACAGATATTAGAAGGAGGACAGGTGCGTTTTAAAAAGGGCTATCCATAACTGATTAACTGTTTACTTTTCCCTTCTTTTTCTGTCTGACATCAATGTTGGTTTCATTCATGGTTCCACTACATACTGGGTGTTTACTGCTGTGAACCATAATTTGCCATTCCTAGCTGTTTTTGTTTTTCTGAATAACCTGTTTAGTGACTAAAGTTCAGTATTTCTGCCATGAGTAAGCATTATCAACTATTCTCACAGATTCTGTGAATTATTCCACTGTACCATTTTTGCATGTGAACTCCATTTCATATAGCTGGTGCTAGTGAAATATGTTCTTATTGACTCCAAATATGACATTTTGGACATGAGCAGTATCATAAATAGATGCTTCTGCTGTATGAGGACTGAACAGTTGCTTAAATTTTATGTTGCTCCACACCCCACAAATTTAGGAATTAGACCTTGCATTAAAAGGAACATTGGTGCCCCGAGTCCATCAGGCCTCAACTATCCAGGAAATGCTTGAGCACTTCTCCAACATGGACTGTCGGGAGTGGAATGTATGCCAACTCAGCATTCTGTAACTCAAATTGACAGAAAGGCATTTGATTTTTTTTGTACACCATGGGCTTAAATATCTAACTCTTTTTTTAATACAAGTTTCAACATGTGGACAAATTATAGAGGGCATTTGCATTTTTCTATTTCTCTTATGTACATGGTTAAACCATAACATACATTTGCTAAAAAAAGGGTCTCCTGGCTGAATTTGAATGTGCCTTATTGATTTCTCTTAATTAAATCTGCAGTTGTAAAATTTTTTTGAAGTCTGACCTTTTTTTTGTTTAAATTGGGCCCAGGATACCATACAAACCGTCTATTATTTATGGGCCATGCAGCTTATGGACAGTGACGAATTGCCCGAAGAAGAATCATACTACCCAGTTTGGCGTTTACGTGAAATGCAGCGAGTTGGTATCAAAGCTCTCATATAGATCAGGTCTTATTCTTTTTGTTTTTTTCCCTTCGATTAGACACTCGCACCGGTGCACTGCCATTTGCTTGGCGAGTGTATATATCCATTTTGATATCCATGCAGTATCTGGAAACAGTGCAATCCTCTTGGTGCAAGCAATTTTGCACTAATTGTTTCTCTTAGGTGCACGTTCGTTCATAGCAAATTCCTTCCTGTGCTCACTGATGTATCTAATGACAATAGATTATTTGCAAAAATCACCTTTTCCATTTGCATGTGAGCTGAATACAGCTGTACCAACTTCTTTTCGGTTTGTACAGGAAGGTCTGACCCTTTGTGTATATGAATGTATCATTTCCGGAATGAATAACCTCAGTTTCAGCATGGATTCAGATGATTAATAACTGTTTATGAAACTTTTATTCGGCTGGTGACGCCCTCATCTTTTGGCAAGCGTGGCTTATGTTTCATTACCAAATTTGAAAGCTCCATTTTTTGTTTGTGGTTTCCACATATTCTGTTTCACTTCTAGGTCATCTTTGGAACGTAGGAAACAAAAAACACATGAATTCAATGTCATGTATATCGAAATACAAAACACAGGAATTGTTCATGTCGTAGGGTTGACCCCACCTAAACCCAGCCAGCCTGCTAAAGGGTTGTAAAGCCCAAAATAGGACGTGTATAATGACATAAATACGTTTGTGAGGGGTTCTTGAGTGTAAGGATATAATTGTAAAATACTCCTCTTATATATTTATATATATACACACACACGGTTGTCCTGGACATGGGGAAAGGGCAAGTATTGTTCACCTGTTATCTCTATTACCATACTCTCATTCCACTGTTTGGTCTGTAACCACAACAGTTGACGCCGTCCATGGGGAGGCCGCGGCAAGCATTGTTCACATGGGGTGTTGAGAGAGAGAGAGAGAGAGAGAGAGAGAGAGAGAATGATTAGAACTCTAAAAGGAATTTGTAACATGAGTTCCAAAATGTGTAGGAAATTTTCCTATCCTATGAAATTCCTTTGAAGCAATCCCACAATCCAAACACCCATCAAACAAATGTTTCCTTTGGATTCAATTCCCCCCCCCCCCCTCTTTTTTCCCTCCAAAATCCGGGCCCCTGTCTTCGTTCCTCGTTGCTTTGAGCATCGAACGAGCGAAATGACGCACTCCTTGTCTGTTAGCTATCCTTTTCTAAGGTTTCTTGATGCAATCTTTTGGCCTGATGCATGAACAAGCTGGCTAGCACAAAAACTCCTTTCTATAAGAGCCAAAACATAGCATAGGCAGCACTCAGAACCATTCCTGTCCCTGACATAAGGCCAACTCTATGAAAGCAGAGTTCAAAAAAAAAAAAAACTCTATGAAAGCAGGTCCAAACCAGGCCTCTGGACTCAGGCCCCGTTCGGAATTGGAATACACAAGTTTTATAGGAAACAATTCAATTCCTACAGGAATTGGAAAAAATTCCTGCATTTCAAATGGGCCTGAACATGTTATGGTAAGGTAGGGGTTTTTACAAGAAGTGCCCTGGACACTAACAAACTTGCACTAAATGTGTACTAAAGAGTGAATTTATTTGAGCAAATCTGGATAAAAGCCAAAATATTAACAACCACCTTCTGACACTTCTAGCAGTAGTAACAACCACGCCATGCCGGTTCCTTTAGCTCCGATTTATGGCTTTTGGTTCCGCTCATGGCTTTTATGCTGTTTGTGAGAGAGGATAGAGTAATAAAAACTCGTGTGTGGTTTTGGTTGATATAAATGAAGTCACTGTAGTGTATACTACAATTAACTTGTAGACTTTATCTTAAAAAGATATTCTGTTTGAAAACTAGCTAGTTACTGTAGAAAAGCTAAAAAGTAACTTTTAGAAGCTGAAAAGAAGAGACATATCAATGTTGGCTTCTTCCTGTTCAGTCAGATATCTCTATCCTCTTGACTCACTTGGCAAAGCCTCAACCCACCACGTGGTGTTTGTGTTTCTGCATTGCATGTATGTAGGCAAAGTCTTTCAACTCACCCACTTGCACACATCTCTTCTACTTCCTGGCAGGCACCATGATCTTACGTTGTGAACTTTTGGTGAATGCTGATGGCAAATTATAATAGGTAAATAATTGAGATGCCCTCATGTCACAACGTCTGATGTGGATAATCTTGTTGGGTTGATCTCGGCTAACAGCACCTTGAGATTCCAGGGAGGTCACGCCTCCACTCGCGCCTTGATCGGAGGCGCGACCAACAACATTTGGTTGCGGTCCTGGTCACCTAGCGCTATATAAAAACAGGGGACTCGGCAGGCTTGTTCACGGTTTTGTTCAAGGCCATGAAATCCCGCACACACCAGATCTCTCACGAGCGCTAAGGTGGACGAAGACCGAAGGTCTCTTCGTCCCCGTCCACGGCATCACCGACGCCACCGAGTCACCGACCACCTCTCCATGGCATCTCCAAGTTCGAGTATGCTTCCGCTCAAAGATTATGCTAGTGTGTTCATGAATGATCTAGGGTTAGTCCATGTTTAGTTTTAGATCCACCTAATATTGTGGTATCAGAGCCTCCCTAGACTCAACTTGAACCCTAATTAGTCCCAACCGAATTCGGATCTAAGGATTAGAGGCTCGGATCTGATGATTAACGACTCGGTTTAGCAATTAGAAGGAGTGGATCTAAGAAACTTTTGCAAAACCCTAATGAAAATCCCCAAATCCAACCACCCGAGCCCTCAAACCCGAATCAAAATTCAAATCGGCGGCGGAAACTTATGGTTTTTTTTGGAGCTTCGGCTTCTCCGGTCACGAGCACCACCGTAGCTCCACTCAACGGCAGCGCGCGCAACCTCGGTCGCACGCGCGCACCGGCGACAAGGGCTGCGGAGGCACCGCCTCATGCCGCATCACCTGTAACATCCCAAAAATTTAAATTTTGAAAATAGAAGCTTTTGAATTATTTGTGCAAAAGTGTTCTCTTGAAATTTTGATTTTTAAGGTGCTTCTTAAATTTTGGGTTGAGGATTCGAAAATTTAAGAAGGTTTCAGAAAAATAGAATTAAAAATACCATAAAAGAAAATATGGAAGCAAATGAAATTTATAATTTTGAATTCAAAACTGAAAAGACAATCCAACATAAGGAGGGAGAGATTTAAATTAAAGTATGAAAATTTCATATTGAAAAATAGTATTCTAAAAGGGCAACCAAAAATAAATAAAAAAACATATGCAAATATATATACCAAAAGGACTAGCATGGTAAACAAAAGCATAAAAAATGTGTATATATATGTGTACAAAAAAATAGGCATAAATATATATATACACTTGTACATATATGTAAAAGTAGAATAAATAGCAATAAAATAAAAAGAAAATACAAAAAAAAGAGCCAGGCCGGCTGGAAACGGCCCGGCCCAGCATTTCCCCCACACTTCATTTCCTCTGCCGAATCAGCCCAACCCCACCGCCTCTCCTTTTTCTCTCTGCTTTGGCAGCACCTACGCTCGGCTGCCCTTCCCCTTTTCATCCTCCCCCGTTCATTTGCTCGCTCCCACCCAAGGGCCGAAGCCCCCTCCTTGTTCAGTCCAGGCCGCAGCCATTCTTGCCTCGCCGCCGCAGCCCACCCCGCAGTTCCGGCCCGCCTCCGCGCCCGCACTGGATTGGCCCATCTTCCCCTCCTCCTTCTCCTTGCGTCGGCAGAGCTGGAGCTTTGCCGAGCGATCGCTCCGCATCGCCTCGTCACATCATGCAGCGCGCGCGGCGCAAAAGCTGCCGCCCCTATGAAGCTAGCGCCGAATCGCCCCTAAAGATCTCGCAGCCCGTCCGATCACCTCCGCTGCCTGCACCCGCCCCCTGTCTCCGCCGATGCCAACACGACTGCATGGTGGAGTCCCGATGCTGGCCCCGCCCACTCAGCTATAAGAACCGTCGAGCCCACCATCATCTTCCCCACGCTCCACACTCCTTCCCCTTCCAAGCAATCGGGTTCTAGTGCCTTCTTCCCCACGGCCGGCCACCGAGCCTTCCCCCGATTTTCACTAAGACAACCCAATTCCTTCTTCCCACACCACCTCTAGAGCGCCGTGAAGCTACTCCCAACCTCCCCCAAGCTTCCTGTTGTCCGCACTTCACTGACACCGAAGTCCTCCCCAAGCCGCCGCCGCCGCTCGCCGCCGGTCCGCCTCGGAGCCCCCCGGTCCCCGTCTGCACATCCATCGACATCACCGCAGCACCAGGAACCCATTTTGGCCCTTCTCGGCTCCTCTCCAGCCGCCCCTCGCCGCCGACACCGTCGTCTGTACCCGCCTCTGACCTCCTCTGTTTTGGGCTTCTACCGCACGGTTCATCAGCAATACCTCCCCCTTTCTAAGCAGGTAACACACCCAGCTCGCCCTCAATGCACTGACCCGGGGTCGAATCCCGTATCCCGTAAGCGCAATTTTGATTTTTGTTGCACTGTTGCAAGGCCGACAGCAGCTAGAAAAATACTCATAAAAATATGAAATAAACATATAAAAGATACAAAAATTAATTAGGATATAAATGAGCCTTCTAAATATTTTGACCATAAGTTAATTATCATATGCTAAAAAAATGGTAACAATAATAATAATATATGCCTTGGTTATTTATTTTAACTCATAGTTATTAACTAAAGGTGTAGAAAGAATATTGTTAGGATATTCCCCCAAGAAATGATGACTTAGCAAGTGAGGGTGGTCTAAAGAAATAAATCCTAAGCCATTGCATATTAGTGAATATTATAGGTTAACCATAGCATGATTTAAACCCTAATTTAACCATTATTTTTATATCCTAAGCAATTAAGAAAACCCTTTTTGACTATTAAATGATTTGGGGTATAAAGCCACTAATATTTAGACTATAACACTCAACTTAAAATTAGAGAGCATGATGTATATAATGGGCTTATGTTTAAACCTCAAATAATCATAACTAACTAACCCTAGCTCCTGGAACTTCCTTGATAAATACAAAAATAATAGAGGAAGCTATTAATACAAAGATCGAGTCATCGTATTTCACCATCAGCTATACCTAGCTAACTCCGAGTACTAAATAGGAAATACTCTCATGAATATACCTTTATCATGACCCATCCTTGACCTCCATTTTGACAAGTTTCCCTGCCATTCCCCACTTCACTCCAACCACTATGACATCGACAATACTCCGCGTCCAATCAACCTTGCCTCAAATCACCTGTTTAATCGTAATGAAAATTAATCAAGTTAAATTGCGTTTATTCGGATTTATTTGGATCTTTTGAGTTATTTGCTTTTATTTGGATTCAGTCGTTTGTCACGAAATTAGAAACTGAAGTCCTGAAGATTCCACGAATCAAGCGTGGTCAGAGCAAAGAGAAGGTAAAGAACAGGAGCTCAAGAGAAAGCATCGTGTGAGCTCAAGACCGCGGTAAACCGCGACAGGCGAGTCAATACTTTGATCATGTTGAATCTACATTTTCTGCAAATTACCTTGGTTTAAATTATCAAATTGCATGCTGTTATTTTATATGCAAATACATGTTTAATTTAAGATTCTAGTTATATGCCCATTGTTTGCCCTAAATAATATTACACCTCCTTTGGATTACTTGATTATGTGAACCTTGTCGCCCTAGCAAAATTATAATGGTAACTTTTCAAAAGTAAGTCCGTAATTATAAGCCATGCTTAGTACTGCTTAGATACTCAGGGGCGTTGAAATGCCCCATGCATCATTATCATTTTCAATCACGAGAAACTGATTTGACAGTCATGGTGAAAATGACTGGTATGTGTTGGTACGATTATTTTATGTTCTCAAAAACCCCAAACTTGCTTAAATATCTGGGCGGATGGTTCGAGGGTGTGAGTGTGGTGCAGTGGAAGTACAAAGTGGGTAGTGGTAGAATCGCCCAGATACCACTAAGCACTGAATCTTGTCATGATCTCCTATGTAAAACAGTACAACCACAAGTCTGTAAAGTACAACTTGGCTTATTAGATTTACCAGACCCTGAAAGTCATCCTCACAGGTGGAGGAGGTGAGGTAGTGCAAGCGGTTATCTGTGAGACGGCTTGAATGGGACACTCGCAGAGGGTGAAGTTCTGCTGTGGCGGGCTAGCAGTGGGGGTAGCTAGCTGCTAGACGTTCAGAAGGAGAACATCCCGCACAACGTATGGGACCCACCGCAAGTGGGAGTGACCCATAGAGTGAAATGATGGAAGGGGCGAGGTACTTTGAACGGTTACTGTGATGGTCTGCTCAACCGCACGACTAAGGAATCATGCGGGGCAACGAGCGGATTGTCTCTTGTGGTGAAAGTGTACAAACTCTGTAGAGTCAAAACTATTCGAATAGCCGTGCCCACGATCAAGGGCAGACATGGGAACTTAACCATATATAGTTCTATTTCAAAACTTTGTGGGTGGGAATGGAAAAGAGGAGGGCAGTGGAAAGCCCTGATTTGAGTTGTCCTGGGTGTCGTCCCGGTGGTAATGTAAGCGGCTATAACGCTGAAGGTCTAGCATATGGTGCAGAAACCATGTAACGGTCACTACTACAGCGCAGAGATATAGTAACACCAACTTGTGTTACTATAGGTTAGAAAAAGTGTTACTAGCTCTCTTAGTAACACATTTTTTTTGTGTTCCAATTGGCCATGTTACTATAGACTGGTTTATTGTAACACATCTGCTTGTCTACAGGAACATTTGTCTAGTGTTACAATGATTTTTGCTGTAACACTTTGTTTTGCTCTAGTAACACTGGGCATTATAGTAGAACACATAGTTTGTAACACATTTATTTATTTATCGGAACATTTGCCTAGTGTTACAGGGATTGTCTGCTGTAACACTTTTTTTACTTGTAGTAACACTTCTACATTATGGTAGAGCACAGTATGGAACAAAGGAACACATGGTTTGTAACACTTTTCTATAGCTATTGTAACATATTCATATTATGAAATAAATATTTATTTCGCCAATACATATGGCACACGGATTATTATATAATCACACAAACATGAGACATTGCAAAATCACATAAACCACAAATTTCCATAATCATGGAAAGATCCACATATTGTAGGATGAATTCAAACATAGTGCTTGTTCAGATCAAATCATAGTTTATGTACATAACGATATGGCTCTAGAAAGCAAATACACATAGTCCATACTAGAAAGAAAAATTCAAGAACTAGCTAGGATTCATAAAGTCCATCACTTCTTCTTGTACACATCGATGTAGGAATTCAACCATTAATCAATTCAACTGCAAAGAAAATGTAAGTTATAACATTACAAATTAGGCCACATATGTTCATTGATTTAAAGTTAAGAAAGCTAGTTTGAACATACAAACATCGAAGGCCAAGCAATTGAGACTCCTTTGGCTTGAGCATCACCAATATTGTTGCACCTAGGCATGGGCCTCACTAATGGCTCATCTTTTGCTATAACATGATTGATACGCACTTTGTAGAATTGACTTCCTGTCTTAACTCCACCAACAGTGGCTTCTGGATCAGTGCTCAAGAGAGTTGCATAGGTCACATGAGCCTTATTAGGATATTTTGAAGTCATTAATAGCACCATAGACCCAGCCTACATTAATTTGACATAATCTCTTAGTGACCAACAGCCTTTAGTTGTACATCATGATCATGCAATTAGAACAAGTAATATTATGTTCATCTACCTTCATTAGAGGAAGTTGTTTAGGTGTTTGACGTTTGTAGCATGTAGCCTTGTCATGAGCCACCTCCTAGTGTGCAATGGTTATAGTCTCTCCAGACCCTCCATGCTGACCCTTACACATATATATAAAATGAAGTATGGAATAATAAGACAAATTCTACTATAATTATAGCAAAGTGTGGTTCATAGATACCTTTTGTTTCTTTGTTGTTCTACTTGTGGTGGACAAAAGTAGACTGTCATCATCACTAAATTCAGACTCACATGTTTCTTTATTCTAGTAAAGAGAAAAAGACGATAGCATGAGTTAATACAAAAATCCTTTATGGATAAAATAAGTATTAAATTCACAATAAAGTGGCTTTACCAATTCATCCTGTGCTTAAGGAATCCATCATTCTGGTTGGGTGCAAGACAGTGAACTCTCTAAAAATTTGAAACAATATTAAAGCCAAAAGACTAGATTACGTGAAAACATGGAAAATAGAGCAAATACCTTTCTTTTAAAATGCACCGCTTGATTCTGAGAATTGTTATGATCACTCCTAGCACAATTTCCCTGGAAATGATATAAAATTTGAGTAACACTTTTCAATATGGAGTTACAAATTAAAATGTAAATTGTTACCATTGTGTTGTCTTCTTCATTTCACGACTTATTTTGTTCTTCTCACTTAGGTTCTACAAGAAAAGTAAATTAATAGATAATGAACCATTATACATACTAGTAGTGTGCCAGTGCTAACGCTACGGTAAAATACAAAACAAGATAAAATTTGTAAACCACGAAGAGCTTTGATGACGCCATGTGGAACAAATTAATCGAGAAAATTCTGATTAATAAGAGGTGTACTGATCTTGTTTTAGACTTTTAGATGATGTAGAACATGACGAATAGATCTACGGCAGAGGTTTATCTCACAATACTTCAACACAAGCAAGTGGAACTATTGATCAGTGCTACAAGTCTACATTGCACACACATTAAGCATAGAACTGTACTTACCATCTCAGCCTTTGGTACTTTAGACCAAGGTGAAAAAGAAGTTCCTACACAAATAAATACATAAGATAAGTGGGGAGGCAGATAGCATTAGATGACCTTCCAATCACAGAGATTACTTGCACTGTGCTTTAATTCATGGATTCTATGTCTAATTAACTTGGGTCATCATTAAAATCCAATATATTCAAAGCGTAGATCTTCATATTGCCCTGTTGGCTATACTAACACACCATCAAGTAATATGTGATCCCATCCCTTGATAGTTGACCAAAATAAGAAGTGTGAATTTATCCTTTTATGTAACTACCCACATGGAGTATTCTCATACTGCATTCCATGAGTTGAGAAAAAAGATAATCCTTTGTAATTTGTAAAATAAAACATTGCTAGTTACCACTGATGGTTAGGTTGTCTACTTCTTACTTTTGGAAGATATCATTTCAGATCAGTGGCGGACTCAGAAATAAAATATAGCTAGGGCAAACTTGTAAGCATGAAGCAAATAGTATTAACCAAAAACAAAACAATCCATGATCAAACTACATTGCAATGACACTAATAAGAGTATATGATACAAAATGGAAGTAATAACTACAATTCGAATCCAAACATGTGTAGATAACGGTAGGATATTAAACAATACCTCACTAATGAAGTTATAGATAAGCTATAAAAGAAACAACCATTTAATTATAAAAGATAGATGAATCAGTAATATCACACTTCTGTCATTACCTTCACTTCTGAGTTGTGCGCCTTCTCAAGATTTTCAAAACTTCCCTATACAATTGAAGAAATTGAGCATTTGAGCTTATCCAGTAAACATAACATCTACCATCCCCATGGAATGGATACGTCTTCTGTCTCATCTCCACAGTTGTACGCCGTCGTATGATGACTGTACTATCTCCGATCCCTCACGACTGAATTCAGACGAGCTCGAGGTATTGTTGCACTTAGGTGCAGATCCGTAACCATTGCGTCTAGGCTCCAACGAGTCGCGGCAACCTCGGCTCGCGGGGGCACCACATCCTTCATCAGCGCTCACCTCTTGCCAGTCAGGGCATCAAGCGACACAGTGGCGAAATAATCTGGCCCCCTTTAAAGTGGCAGCTAAACTGGCAAGAAAAGAAACGCACGAAACTGGAGCTCTCAAGCATCGACTTATTGACTTATTCCAGGAAGGCGAGGTTATCATGCAGATGCAGTGAGCAAAGGAATTTGGTCGCTGAAGAATGCAAATAATCTTAGGGTCTACATAACATAGAACCACAGGTTGCGGAACAATTTCAATAAAGATGGCTCAACAGTGGACACTGGATCAAAATCAGAACATATTTCGGCAACTGCAGGAAGTAATGGACCAATCAAACAGTGAAGCAAATAATGTCCAAAACAACTCATGCAGATTCGACATGGAAGTATAGTGTGCAACTACACAGTTTCGATAGAAGACTTGTGGTAGACTTCAAATATATAACTACAATAATGCATGGTGTGATCAAAATATGATCATTCTTACGATAATACGCCAAAAGGCTTGAGTATCTTCCACCAATATTGATGTTCTCGAGAAAGTAAATACACACCTCTTTCTGATATCTTCCACAAAACCATGTATCGAACCCATATCCTCAAAGGCCATTGTCTCCATCTCAATACAAGTGTCGTGGTCGACGGTGAAGGTGAGAGAAACAAGAATGCATCAAATTGAAGGCCATAATGAATAAACATGCAGAACAATTTCCTTTCTCCTAAGTCCTAGTACACTAAACAATAATTACTTTGTCGATGAACACATATCCATGGGGAAAATGTTGTTTATTACAAAATATGACATGGTAAAATGACAAAAAAACAACATAAGCATCACCAAGTATTCCTTGTGAAGAATCTTCAATACCAGCTTTCAACATCTCGTCCGGCGCCAGCGCCTAAATAATGGAGTCCTAAAAGAAATGGAATCGTCAGATCATCACAACGCTAAGAAGCATCCTACAAAGAAAAAGATCTATCACAATAGCAATAAATTCTTTGAAAGCAAACTTTTTAAGAAATAAATCGACACTAAAGAAAGGGGCCGGGAGGAGAAATCCTAGTAAGAGAACAGCAGAGCTCCACGAATTACTGCCAGTATTGCAAGACCAGACGCAAAAAATTCGTGTTCAATAAATTGGGGAAAAAGACAAAATCTAATCAAGAAAATATAAAATCTCCACAGATTATCGCCAAGATCAGACCAAAAGAAGAAGGAATTCTTAATCCAAGCAGAGAATCAAATAGAAAACGAAGAGACCCCATCAAGCAAATAGAACAGGACGTACCGCTACGGCGTTAATCCAGCGGAGCTGGCGGGCGCGGGTGCCAGCGAGGGTGACGATCCGCTACGGCGTCGAGGAACGGGCGGCCATGGCGGCGGCGGCCCCTGGCCGCCGCGCCACGCCATGCTCCGCCAGTCCGCCTCTGGCATCTAGGCCTCTAGGGTTAGCGGCGCGGCCTCTGCTGGTGGGTGCTCGTCGCCGCGAAGAGCCCGAGCGAAGACACGGGCGAAGCGCGAGGATGCGGCGGCGGTTATCTGATCGTCGGCACTAGAAGGAGAGGCGCGCGTAAGGTGGGGTGAGCGGGAGAAGAAAAGCCAAGCTAACATGATGAGCCCTTGCCTCCGATGGTGAAGATAAAGCGTGGCGGAGATGAACCGGAGGAAGGAGCGC
Organism: Dendrocalamus sinicus; assembly: GCA_036346575.1. NCBI lineage: Eukaryota > Viridiplantae > Streptophyta > Magnoliopsida > Poales > Poaceae > Dendrocalamus > Dendrocalamus sinicus. The sequence continues at coordinate 32,159,413 of CM070648.1, read as the reverse complement.
CGCTACGCCGACCTAAGAGCTTGGTCGATTGGAGAGAAATGAGGATTGAGGACGGCCTTGAGTTTTTACGCTAGATTAGATTATTGGATGACCGAGTCACCGAGAGCTGCTACGAGGCGGCAAATGGATTCTGGAAGGGAAAATTTGGTGGGAACTAATTTCAGTCAATTTTTAAGGAGGGAAACTAATGTTTCACGCCTCTTGATTCTGAATTTCTGGTGTTTATATCTAAAAAAATATACTACTAGATTTCATTATCTTTATTAATTTTCTAATTCTTCCTCAACTAAAAGAAATTTTGATGGACATCTGATACGGTCCTTATATTAAAAAATATATACTACTACATTTCTCTATCTAAAAGTTACTTTATGAGTAATGACTACGTATATTGGTTTTGTGATAATATTAATAATGTGTATCAAATTAGTCTATTTTATAGTAATGACTAATATTAATTTTAATATTAACATTAACACATAAATGAATTTTTTTATATAACTAATGACATCAATTTAATGTGGCCAATTATATTACTTTCTATTAATAAGACAAATATTAATGAAAAATAGTTTGTTGATACTTGACATTCAACTTAAAAGTAAACAATAACCAAGTATGTTCAACTTATTTTAAAATGAGTATTCGGGACCGTAATAAATTCAAATGAAAAAGTAAATCACTACAAAGTTGCATAATTTTTCGAGATGTACAACTTTTGTTTTAGTCATTTCTCCATCCAAGGTTGTTTGAAAAATTCAAATTTCAAATGAGAGGAAATTCACGTGTGTTTTGAAATGTGGCGCGTGAATACATCAAACATGATGAAAATTTTCAATAATTTGAAAACACTATTCCATTAGTGTTAGTCTATCACAAAACAAAATTTAAATTATGTAGTGTAATTTATGTTTAAGTAGACTTTTTATTCTCAAATTCGTATCATTGCACTACATACGAGAAAATGATTGCTCGTCTCGAATTTATTGAGCGACTGGTGATGCGAGGGCAAGTCCCTTCAAAAACGCAGACGTTTCATAATTCCATATAGGATCTAGGAGCCTAAAATGATAATTGTGGACTTAACAAGTCCATTTGTCATTTATGTAATTATGTTTAAGTAGACTTGACAAGTACAATTGTTATATGTTTAAGTGGACTTAACAAATTTAAGTGTCACATAAGTCTAAATGAACTTACCACATGAACACTTAACAAGACATGCACGTTTAAGTGTGACAATTAAGTGGTTACATGAGCTTAACAAGCTTAGGTGCCCTATGTCGATTTTGAATACTTCTTTTGGGATATGCATATACCTTAGGGATGAATTCACACCGAATACGCATGAAATCGATCCGAATATTTCTTTTGTTTTAATAGAACATAGTCATTATAAAAATAGGGATTAAGAATAAAGAAATCGATAAGTCGATGTATTCTCATTTTTCCAAGATATATTCTCATTTGTATACCCTCCTATGTCCGTTTGAGACCCAATTTTAAATCGAGCTTAACAAGTCAATCCAAAATTAAATTTCAGATATCTACTCAAAACATATACAAATGATTTCATTAATATATAAATAAAGTATTTATTAGGATTATTTAAACATAACCCTGTACAAATCATTAATAACATTAAAACTAATATAATGTCATTAGCGATAGATATAATCTTAAGTAGTTAAAATAAGCTTATCATTTTAATATTAAAACTAACATGATTTTTATCAATTTCCATTAATTTTAGTATAGTTGTAGTTTATTATTAAAAAAAGAGACTAGATTAGGGTAAATAAGACAGTACTCCAAAAATATCCCCACACCGTCGCGCCGCCAAGCCCCAGGATTCGCGACTTCGCGAGTCGCTACCGCGCCCCGTCGCTCGTCCCCGCAGCCCCACCTGCTACCTCCGTCGCCTGCCGCCTCCAGACTGCGAGACGCGACTAAACCGCGCGCGCTGCGCGCGCTCCTCTGCTACTCTGCGGTCCTCCGCGAGCGGCAGAAGCGCTCCTCTCTGCTACTCCTGCAGTCCACCGCCAGGCAGGCAGGAAGCCTCGCGCCGCTGCATGCCGGCATCGTCACTGTGGAAATAAATAAATATGTTTAAATACTAGAAAGTTAAAATTTAAAATTCAAATATGAAAAGATGATCCATAAAAGGATAATCAGAGAATTGGGTTTAAATATAAAAATCTCATTTCTAAAATTTATGGCAAGAAATGGAAAGGAGGCAAAGATTAAAATACCAATGTATATAGAAATATATATACATATATAAATATATAAATATGCATAATAAAATGTGGCACTTATAATCTAATGTCAAAACTGTATGCAAAAATAAAACCATGAAAATAAAAGGGAAAAGAAAGAAATAAAAAGAAGAAAAAAAACTAGAGCCAGGCCGGCCATTACCCCGGCCCAGCCCCATCTCCCCGCGCCCTCTCTCTGACGAATGGGCCCGGGTGGCAGCGGTTGTCTTCTTCCCCTCTGTCTTTTTCCTCCGCTCGCCTGGCTCGCTCTCCACCGCCCGACTCGGTCAAAGCCGGAGACGGTGCGCGGGACTCAGCGAGCGGCGGCGTGGGAGACGACCACGAGTCCGCTCCCGCATGCCCGCCGCCTTTGTCGCCGCTCCGCGACGCCGCCGTCGCGCTCGCCGCTTGCCGCGCGCGCGCGTGCCACCGCCACCCGACCGCACCGCCTGTTCCCGACGTGCGCGCACGACGCCGTGCGTGGCTAGCCGCGCCATGCCGCCTATAAAGCCCGGGCGACCACCCAATCGCTTCGCCGCACTCCCCTTCCACTCTTCCCGAGCGCAATTGGCCTCCCATCCCCTCTCCTCGCCGGAGCCCCTTCTTTTCCCCAAGTCCGGCCACCGGGTCAATCCCCCAAACCGCACCGCCATTTCTCAATTCCCTGCGTCTACACCCTCCCCAGGACGTCTTGAGGTCAACCGCACCCACCACCGGACTCCCCGCCGCCTCACCGTCGCCGGCGTCGAGCTCTTCCTCAAGCCGCCGCCGCCGCACGCTGCCGACCCCTCTCCGGCGACCCTCAGTCACCGGCGGCTTCTCCAACACCTTCCACGTGCCGCCGGGGTTCCGTTTTGCCCCTCACCGGCACCTCCCCGGCCGCCCCTCGCCGACGAACCCGCCGACCCGCCGCCGCCTCCGAGTTCCTCTGCCTCAGCCCTCCCCACGCCTTACTCAATAGCAAAGCTCCGCCCGCTTGGGTCAGGGAAGACCCGAGAGCCGAGTGGCTAGCGCGCTTCGTTCCACCAGCGCACCAGCGTTCGAATCTTCGCGCAATACCTGTAGAGATTTTTCCACTCTTTTTGCTAAATAATGACGGGGATTAGGAGCTAATTAAGGAGAGGAAATCACTGTTTAGCCAGTAGTTAATGAGAATTTATACAGATGTAATCACAGTTCATATCAGAGGATTAGACAATGCTAAATAAATGCTTAATGACTGTCATAAATACTAACACCTGTTAATCATCTAATAACACCACTCACATGTGGGCCATAACCCGAAAATGATAAAATAACCCTGGGCTCACCTGTCATAGAAACAGCACAAGTACTGATAAAATAAAGATAATGAATTAAGAATGCTCTACATGTCAGAAATTTAGTAATTTTTTTAAAATTAACAGAACTGAAATTTTTAAATGGGTATAACTTATTCATTTTAACTCCAAATTGAGTGAGACAAATTTCTAAATTCATATAAATTCAAGATCTATACAATGGAACTGAAATCATGATTTTTAGAGTTCATTTGAGTTTTTGGTGTTACTTGGTTGATTTGTTGTTCTTTCTTTTTTATCCAAATTTTCGCGCATGCTAAAATAGCTTACAAGACTCAAGAGGAAGAGGCCGAGGCAGCCACTCTAGAAGCTCAAGAAAACCAAGACCCAGACCACTGTGACCAAGGCGAGTCAATACTTTGATCATGTTGATCCTATGTTTTCTGCAAATTACTTTGTTTTAAATTATCAAATTGCATCTTTGTTAATTTATATGCAAATACATGCTTAATTTAATATTCTAGTTATGTGCCCATTGTTTACCTTGAATAATATTACCCCCTCCTTTGGAATATTTGAATGTGTGAACCTTATCGCTCTAGCAAATATATAATAGTAACATTTCGAAAATAAGTCCTTAAATATATGCCATGCTTAGCATTGATTAGGAACCCGGGGCAAGAAATTGTCCCAAGAAATTGTCCCACGCTAAAATCAGTACGTAACATGCAAAAGAACAGAAGGAACGTGCAAATGAACAGAAGGGTAAAAGCGTCAGTTCATGCGCCAAATACATGGAGGAATACTACAAGAGGGATAAAATACACATAATGGCAAGAAAATCAAGTGTCCAACGTTTTGAGGCCTATTTATTACGAAGTCGACGATTGGAGTTTCAAAACTGCAAAGCGCGATGATTGCAATCCCAAATATGCAATTTTCTCGCGCCGGGGGAAAGCGAGCAACCGGGAGCATGATTCGAGGACGTCCGGGTCCACCGCACATAGACGCGTGCGCGCGAGCGCGCGAGCGCGGGGAAGTGAGCGAGCGAAGCAAACAGCCCGGGGGACGATTGCTCTATGAATCTTTGTAACAATTGGACTGTAACATTATTTTGTGTTACTACAGGGCATATATTTGTAGCGCATTTTATATGTTCCATTTATGTGTTACAACATAGTACACTTTTGTAACATTTTGCTTGTAACACTAATTTTGTGTTACTATAATTATTGTCAGTAACACAGTTTTATAAAAAAAGTGTTTTGTGTTACAAGCGAAGTCTGTAACACACTATTTTGTGTTACTATGAAATTTCATTGGAACACATTGGTGAATGTGTTACAAGAAAGTGATACAATATCCTTGTTTTGTAGTAGTGGGTGGATGGAATCTGGATCACTATTATTATTGCATTCTCTTACACATTAGGTCTTTGGTCAAAACTGCTAGGTCTCAGGAACTTTCTATGTATTATATTTCAAATAATGGCACTTTTATTCTTGCAAAATAAAATACAAGGGGGAATAAATAGAGTCGAAAGTAAAGGAGATGGATGTTTGTGATGAACACATTTAGATATTGGTGGATTCATGTTGATCATAAAAAAAGCACGATAGGGTGGATTCTGGGATAAATACCTTGGTGGAGCTTAAATGAATATATAGCCTAGGTAGATGATTTAAATGATTTTGGAGAATTAGGGAGTGCAAAGGTAATTGCTGGATTATAACACTGATAACTAATATAAATTCTTGGAGGATGTTGGCGATAAGGGGATGAATATGATTTGATCAGATACTAGATGGATGAATTGAATCTTGGGAATTTGGAGGAATAATAACAATTATTGGAGTATAATCTGGATCAATGATATTCTTGGTGGATGTATACTAGTGAATCGTAGACTTGAACACTGATATTCTTGGTGGAGGTATATTAGTGAATTAGTTAGAGATGGATAATAGAAAAGATTGATTACTGGAAGAGCAAATTATGGTTTTGGATCAATAATCGAAAGGATTGAATTGTTAGCAAATACTGATACAAATGATATCGGTGGTTTGAAAGTAATTGTGTTAGGGCAGCTTAGAATTTAGAAGTGAAGAGTTGATGAATAGAAATAACAAGATTGGATTATTAGGATTTTAGAACACAAAATATAATGGTGGATTCAAAATAGATGATGGCACTTGCTGTTTGGAGTTTTAGACAGCACTCAATATTGAAAGTGAGTGTTCGGTGGTTTAATGAAATGATGTCACTCGCTGTTTGGAGTCTTAGATAGCAATCAAGAAAGAAGGTATATTTTCGGTGGATTAAGTCAATTATGACAATCAATGTGTGCAGTTTAGGCAGCAACAATAACACTATGATTAAATAATAATACTACTTCTAAAAGCGATTTTTGGCAAATAAAATAACCCGAGCCTCTCATTTGATAAGCCATGCATAATATTTACTTGCATCCTGTGTATTGGCTCGCGGAGCACGGTGGTTTGTGCTCACACTCGCTCTCACAACAAATCCAGAATCAGGAGCCAGATCGCTACAACAATACTTTGGTCATGATAACGAAGAAGATGAAGATGTCAAGGCTAGGTCCCGAACCTCCAGTTGGCTGCCTGTGGGCATGTCCTGAAGGTCCCACCTGTGTGGTTCGTTCTTCTACTGCTGCAATTTAATAATTTCGGTCTAATCGACCCATGAGTAAGTCTATTATTATATTTACGCTTCCGCATGATATGTACTTTGATATTCAGAACTGTAATCTGTGAGCACTATCTACTGATCCAAGGAATAGTGCGGTGGAATCACAGAGGAATCCGGATTATAAAATCTGGGTCCCTACATCACCTCATGTCGCCCCTTTGCGCTCTCCTCTCCACCGCTGTCGCCGCTGACACTGCATCGCGCTCTCCACATGTGCGCCACTGCCGCCCGTGTTTTTCGCGAGGAGAAGGACCGAATGGCACTAGGGTTAGGCTTTCGGCTGTTTTTTAGCTCGGCTGCGGCACGTTCAATCGAGATCCGACAGCGCGGCGTGATGTGGGCCACGGGCGTTGTTTTGGGCCGTGTGCTCGGCCGTTCGATCGATATTCGACGGCGCACGTGTGATATGGTCCGTGCGCGCGTGAAAGTCGGTTTTATGGGCTGCGCGCATGCGCAAGTTGATTTTTGGGCCGTGTGCGAATGATAGACCATGTGGAGGTGACCCCGTGTGTGTGATGAGTAATTGACATCCATTTTAGAAAAGTCGAGTTTGGTTTGTGTGGTTTGGACCATGTCGTTGCACGGTGCAATCGGTTTCGGTCAGATTTGGTCAAACTTGGTCGAAGTACTTAGGATGTTCATTCTCTTGATTTGACAGGTTTTGGCTGTTTCATTCTTAAGATTACTCTTTATGGTATTGATGATTACATTATGTCGAGCGGTGCTATGTGATGTGTTTCTTGTCTGTGATGGCTGCAGGACGTCGAGGCGAAGTCGTGGCGAGGCACGGGATGACCGGACTAGGCGCAGGTGGTGCCGAGGTCAGAACGGTCGAAGTGTGCCGAAGACGGCGAGGACTCGAGGTGGCTGCGAGGCTTGGAAGGCAAGGAATGAGGAAGTTTCCCAGAAGGTGCAGGAGGGGCGTTTTGGTGAATACGCAAAGCTGCACTAAAGGAGGTGGATTTGGTTAGAGTTAGTGGGTAAAGCTCAAAAGCTTAATGGGCAAAGCAAATGTGAATCCATTATGCCAAGGATATAAATAGATGGTTGTCTCCTGCATGGAGTAATAACAAGAGAGAGGGTTTGATGGCTTTGGAGAGTTTGTTTTGCTTTTATCTTTAGTTGGTGAGGAGTGGGTGAGAGCAAGAGAGGGTGTGTTGGCTGTTGTCCATCTCTCTCTCTCTCGTGTGTTCTCTTGTGTGTGTTCTTGGAGTTCTTGAGCTTGTGAGGGAGAGATGGAATGAGTTGATACTATATGTAATCATTCATCTCTCTTTCTCAATATCAATCTGAGATGGTGTTGTTTGAGATGGACTGAATTTTTCTTGCTCCTCTGTGTTGGATTTTGTTTTTGTTCTTGTCTCTGTTCTATTGCGTTCTTGAAGTGAATCCTTGATCTTATGACTGATTCTTGATTCCTTGATGAAGGGAGAATACTCAAGGCTCCTTAATCATTCCATTTTCAAGAACAAATTGAGGATTCAATGTCTTCTGTGATTTCTAGATCCTTCGTCATCTTTTCCCCTGCTTATGCATTTCTAGGGTTTCATGTCAGGGGACCTTTGGTTCTTCTGATTTCCCTTGAGAAGATGACCTGAGATTTTGGTGGTTAGGTCCTGAGTTCATTACTGTGTTGACTCCAAAATTTCATGTGCAAAGGACTCAAGATGGTTGAGTATTTTGGAAATTTGACCTATCTCTGAAAAGTTTCAGGTTTTTGACAAAATCCTTAATTCTTGCTCTTGAGTTGAAATTTCTTGGTTCCCTAGGCTCTACATGCTATTTAGGGTGTTATCTTGCTGCTCTGGGGGGGTAAGAAAACCAGAGGAAAATCTGAAATTTCCTTGCTGTGTGGAGGTTTGGCTTTGCTGTCTGAAATTTTCACTCTCTGTCTCCACTGCGCCCGAAGAGCGGTCTAACCGGCCCTTAAAGGGCGGTCTGACCGGTGCCTAAAGGCCGGTCTGACTGGCTCATAAAGGGCGGTCTGACCGGCTCTTCCCGGGCGGTCTGACCGGCCGTATCCCACCGGTCTGACCGGCCCCCTCCTATAGGTTATGCTGTTTTTCAGGTTTATATCTCTGTGCCTTCTAGGTTTTTCACTTTAATGCTTTGTTTCTTTCTTTCGCTGTTCTTCATGTTTTGCCAGTAAGCTTATGATCTTCTTTTCATAGCTTCTAATAGCTATTGGAAAGAAAACTGGTAATGGATACTTTTAGGGGACGTGTTTTTTAAGAGGCACCATTCACCCCCCTCTGTTGCCGATTTCGATCCAACAGCGAATTTTCGGGCCGTGCGCGAATTTTTGGCTGTGCGTGATTTTGGGCCGCGTGTGTGATTTTGAGCCGGTTTCTTTGGGGGCCGGTTGCAATAGTGGTTTTTTCTTTTTCTTTTTTCAGTGCATTTTCTTTTACTTAAGTCTACCTTTTGTGCACTGTTTTAATTATTTTTTCAGTTGCCTAATTACGATGTATTATTACCACATTATTATGTCTTATCTCTGATTAAAATTGAACCAACGAGATATTTTAATTAGAGTTTTTTTGTTTTATTTTGGCATTATGTATGCATATGACTACATTCTGAGCAACGTTGACTGTAATCATGTGTCACCATATAAATTGTTAAGTTGTTTTTCATTTTCTGCCCAACGGTGATATGAATTAGAACTATAGTTTTGCATGTTATTAATCAGACCAACGTAGGGTTAATTGCATGCAATATATATTCTTATGTTATTTCTAGTTTTCCCCTGTATTTTGATATTCAACAATAAATGCTTCAAATGTTGTCGCCATAATCGATAATATTGAGCAGCTTACGGGGGAACAACTTTCCCACATGGAAAGAAAGAATCCATGTTGTCCTTGGAGTTTTGGACCTTGATTATGCTTTAAGGGTAACCGTTCCCGTTCCCCCCACCGAAGGTGAGGAAAATTATGATGAGAAAAAGAAAACTTATGAAGCTAATGCTGAGAAATGGGAGCAGTCTAACCGCCTATCACTAATGATTATGAAGACCTTTATCTCAATTGGGATCAGGGGAGCAATCCCTAAATCCGAAAATGCTAAAGAGTATTTGGCTTCAGTAGAGGAGAAATTTAAAGGCTCCACTAAAGTTTATGTCAGTACTTTGATCCAGAGGCTCTTAACCACTAAGTATTATGGGTCTAGCAGCATAAGAGAACATATCATGACGATGACCGATATGACAGAAAAGCTCAAGGGTATGGACATGGAGATATCTGATGGTTTCCTAGTTTATTTTATCATGACTTCTCTTCCTTCTAAGTACACGACATTTAAGATCAGTTACAATACTCAGAAAGAAAAGTGGAACATGAGCGATTTAATCACCATGTGTGTTCAGGAGGAAGAAAGAATAAGGATGGAAAAGAGGGATTTTGCGCTTCAAGTTAGTGGCTCTAACAAAAAGAAGTTCCAAGGGGACTTCAAATCTAAGAAAAAGCTGCAGTTCTCCCCTAATTCAGATAAGTCAGGGCCTAAAGTGCACAATGCACCTAAGTCTCATGTTGCTCCCGCTGGAGCACTTAAAAGGGGGAATGTCACTTCTGCAAGTAGCCAGGGCATTTCCAGAAGGATTGTGTTGGTTTTCTAAAGTGGCTCGCAAAAAGGGTAATGATACAATAACGTTCATTGATGAAACTCTTTATACTGATTTCTCTTTTAATGCTTGGTGGATTGACTTAGGTGCAACTGTGCACGTTACCAACTCTTTACAGGGATTCCTTACTGCGAAAACACTAAGAAAGGGGAGTGAAGTCTTAGAGTCGCGGATGGAAAAGAAGCCGTAGTAGAATTAGTTAGATCTGTTTCATTAGTTTTAGATAGCGGCTTCATGCTTCGTCTTAATAATGTAGTCTATGTTCCTTCCATCAGGAGGAATTTGATTTCAGTTTCTTTATTGGACGATGATGGTTTTAGATGTATTTTTGGTGACAATAAATGCATTATTACATTTAATTCAAATGATGTTGGTCTTGCCTTTAGACAAGACAAGCTCTATATGCTTTCCCTTAATGAATCTCCCGTATCTTTGAATGTGTGTGATGCTAAGTGTAAAAAGAATACTTCTTCAAAACTGTAGCACTGTCGTTTAGGCTACAGTTCGAGGGGGAGAATGGAGCGTCTCATTAAAGAAGAAATTCTTCACCCATTAGATTTCTTTGATTCAGACCACTGTATTGATTACATTAAAGGAAAATATGTAAAGCAAATAAAGAAGGTTTCCATTCGCAGCACAGGACTCTTAGAATTAATTCATACTGATATTTGTGGTCCTTTTTCTGTGACATTAGTGGATGGTTTTGATTCATTCATCACATTCACTGATGATTTCTCCCATTAAAGACCGATCTGAGTCACTTGACAAATTTAAGATGTTTAAGGCTGAAGTTGAAAATCAGCACAACCTAAACATTAAAATGAAAAGATCGGACCGTGGGAAAGAATATTATGGAAGACATGCCTCTTATGGGCAAATTCATGGCCCTTTCGCTTGCACCGGTGTCTAGGTACCATGCCTTGTTTTGGGTGCTGCTTAGCTTCGGCGTCACCTTTTCTTCATGGAGGAATACATCTTCTTCAGATGTTGGGACTATATAGATGAGTTCACATACCTCGATCATCAGCAGCTAACGATACTTTGTTATGAGATTCACCCTTGCTCTTCGGTTTGGCTTTGGACACTCTTTCGCAAAGTGCTCGTACTCATTGCAATTGAAGCACTTAATCTTGGTCTTGTCGACAATTAATAATAGAAGAAAAAATTCAGAAAATCTAGTAAGCCTGCGTGTCCAATTCAGATTCCGTTCTAACATATCACACAAACAAGGTTAACACAATTTATCAATTCTCAATCCACTTAGCTCAGAAAATTGTTTTCTTTTTTTAAGATCCAGCTTGTGGATACAAGTTTAAAGAATTTTCATATTCTAAGAAATACTCATCAACATATTCGATTCTATTTGCATTCGCTCCGTATTTATATTCGACATTATTCGCATTCATGTCCGCAAGGCCACGTCAGGAACGTGGAGGCCACCGCCGCCTACGTGTCCAGCAAACATAATACGAAGCAGCAAGAACAAACACAGACTTGAAATTGCAATTTTTAAAAGGAAAAAAACGAAGTTCCTGGTTAGAAAAAGGAAAACGCCGAAAATTTGTAGGCCCTCTGGGGCGGTGTAGTGGGCCGGTCGTGTTGGGCTAAATTTTTTTTTAAAGAGGCAGAGCGCTCGTGCGTGCCAGCCTCGCACCAACCCACTAAAGAAAAGCACCGCCTCGGAAGTTTTCGAGGGAAGCACGCATCTTAAAAGCATTCGCCTTAGCACGTCCCACACGACCTTACTTGAAAAGGATTAAGGATCTGTTCTATAGGCCCGTACCGCTGCATCCTTTACCATTAACTAGTAGTGTGCTCGTGCTAACGCTACAGTAAAATACAAAAGAAGATAAAATTTGTAAAAAATAAAATGAACAATCAGATTCATTAAGAAACCTTGCCATGACAAGTGAGTGTGCCCGTATTCATCTAAACTACCGTTGAATTGGGGGGTGTGATCCCATATGGCAGTGTGCTGACTAATGGACGCATAACGAAGTATGCAGCACAGAATTCATGCAGAGGTCCAAGCAATGTCCATAACAAGGTACTATGTACAGAAGCTACTATGTACAGCAGTCAGGAGACCTGAACGGAAAAAGATGTAATTTCAGATGAAAATTGCAGAGGTCCAAGCGATGTCCATAACAAGGTTGCCAATTCAAATTTGCCTATGTGCTTGTTCAAAGCATTCAAGGCAAAAACATCCAACCCATGGCTAATGACAATCATTAGATGTGTCAATATCAGAGGCACTTGATATATCAGATTATCGACAATTTTACATCTGTCATTTTAAATATTGAAAATTAAAAAAATATGCATCACAAATAATGACATCAACATCAGAGGCATTCCACAAAAGAGATTATCCGTGTCACATGGATGCACTGTGGGTTATGATGACAAGAACCGCAAGGGACGGGCACAATTAAGATGGGAGCCCCCTTTGTTCATAAAGATCTTCTTTTACCTTTTTTCTAGCCTATCTTCTGGCTTTCCTATGCCACATGAAAAATGGAGATCATAAATATTGATATCCATCTCCCAACAATCAACCATTTGGACAAAGAAGGCAAAATGGACGGTGGCAGGCACAACAACACACATTTCCCTACATGGTCCGGTCCATACAGAAAGGTCTTTTTTCCTTATCGTACCAAGTTGGAATGGGGAAGGAGAACTCACCGTCTCCGCGATTGTTGGTGCGGGCGAGCTTGAACAGCGTGTAATTCGCATTACCGAGCTTGAACATGCACTTGGTTGCCCAAGGACCCAAGGAGGCTTAATGTGTTTATGGTGATGGATCGCCAGGGACATTATATAATCACGACACATAAGTCTTGCATGGTAAACTATTGGAGGGTGCCCTACAAGTGGAGGTCAACATGATCTTCCATACGCATCGGTGGTAAAGAACAAAATTGGTTTCATTGAACCATTCAGAGATGTTCAAACACAACAAATCCTGCCCCCTCCCGATGTTAATGTACCACACAGCAGAAGACTTTCAATTTTCAAATTAGTTATCATAGGGATTAGGAATTAATAATTTCAATCAACCTCAAATAGAACAAAAAAAGGTTATGTGAGCATGCCCTCTTTACCTGAACATTCTAGCCTGCAAGGAACACAGCAATGATGTGATTCTTGCAATTAAGCAACTGTCAAAGAAAGGAAACAAACGAGATGTTTGCTCTTTAGAAATCAAGCGATTGATTATCATTCAGCAAAATATAGGCCAAAAAGGCTGACTCTGATTATACTGTTTTGACCATCTCAATGGGACGTTAATATTTGCCAACTAAATATTCTCATTACACAAAGGTAAAAAACTACAGCTAGTATACATCACAAGATAATTCAAACATTCTTGAAATCCCAAGCTTAATGATATCACAAAGTTATAAATCAACAATGAACAATGGAGTAACCGTCACCTCAGGTGTGCCGATAGGCAATATAATTGGCCAAGTGCAACAGTGGTGCTGCCTTCTCTTTGTCGAATTCTGCAAGTTGCTCCCTTGCATCACAAAGCAACTTTTCCACAAATTCCCGTGATTTATCCAGCCCCAGTAACTTTGGGTATGTCGTCTTGTCACTTGCCAAGTCCTTTCCCGCTGTCTTGCCTAGCTCCTCCGAAGACTTGGTCACATCAAGTATATCATCAACCACCTGGAACAGCAACCCTATTGATCTCGCATATTTCCGCAACCGCTCAATCTGCTCATCCGAGCCACCCCCAATGATTGCCCCAGTTACCACCGAGGCCTCAAGCAATGCAGCAGTCTTGTGGAGGTGGATGTACTCAAGGCGGTCAAGGGTGCATTTCGATTGAGCAGTCATCTCAAGATCAACAACGACCAAATGTAGACAATTATTTTTCGAAATGTGGTCACTTTTAAGGTACATTCTATCTTAAGAGTAGTTTTCAACCACTAATTCAAATGTATAGAGATAGCCATGAAAATCATCATTCTTAGGAAGGCATGGGATTCACTGAATTAATACATTGCCTAATTTGCACTTTTTGTTTGCTCGATGGCATAATGGAATAGAATCGATCAATAATAGACACGGCCGGCGACGAGGCCCTCTCGAGCCGATGCGGTGTGCGAGCTCGCCAACAGCGCGGACGACGCAGAGTGGTGCTTGTCGAGTCGACATCCGCAGGTAGAGTCGACGCTGGCCATGTGGCGGAAGGCGAGCGAGCGGCGTCGCCGGCGAGCACGGCGATGGGCTCGCCGTGACGGCGTGGCGGTGGGCTTGCCGCGCGGAGGTCGTCGTCGTCCATGCAGGGAGGTCATCGTGGGCGGCGACATGGTGTGCACCATCTCGACCGCCGCGGCGGGGCATCGCCGAGCCTCGCGCCGCCGGCGACGCCGCAGCGGCGAGCAGCAGCGCGGGGACGCACGCGCTTGCCCCCGCAGCGCGCGTACCGCATCGCCTCGTGGAGCGCCGCCGGGCTCGCCGTCTGGGATGGTCGCGTCCAGCGTGCGGTTCACGACCGCGGCCCGCTCCCCCATGTACACCTTGAAGTCGAACTCCGTCGTGGCGGAGGCCGCCGCCGTGGCCACGATGGCGGAGAAGCGACGCCGGGGAGACGCTCGGCAAGTGGCCCCTCGGGCTCGGGGAGATCGCCTTCGGGACCAAGTACTACGTGCGGCAGCAGGTGCGCGTGTGCGTGGCGCGGTGCCACCGCAACTGGTCCCGACGGTCGCCTCCACCCGGCAGCCCGAAGTCGCCGCGCCGGCTCGAGGCCGCCGCCACGTCCCGCGCCTTGAGCCGCCCTCCATCGCTCGGACCCCACCAGCGCCGCTGCGCCGAGGCGCCACCGCCGCCTCGCCTCCGCCACCGCTTGGCACCACCGCCTCCTGTTGCTCCCTTCCCCGATCCGATCGCCGCTCGCACCGCCGCCCTCGCCGCCCGAAGTCCCCGCCGCCGCTCATAGTCCCGCTCCCGCCTCCGCCGCGGCAGATCTAAAGCTAGGGTTCGGTTTCACCGCCGCAAACCCGGATCGGGCCGCCATCTCGGCCGAATCGAGGCGAGGAGCCAGTACTCGGCGCTGTACTGCTTGATGAGGGGGTTGTTGGGGTAGGGCGGGCGGGTGCGCGGCGCCGGGTGGTCGGGGTCGGAGGAGGCCGGGATGCGGGAGTCGGCGGCGGGAGCGACCGATGAGGTCGAGGAGGCCGTAGTTGCGCGCGGGGAGGTCGGAGAGGAAGACACTGAGGCGGCGGTCGGAGTTGGAGGTCTGCAGGGAGATGAGGAGGGGTGGGGAGGAGGGTCTGAGGAGAAGGATGGAGAGGCAGAGGAGAAGGATGGATTTGGATCGTTGGATATGAGTGGGTAAGGAGAGAGAAAGGTGGGAATTGATCCTTGATCGTTGATTTCACTGGTTGGTTTTCCTGGGGACACGAATTGGTGTGGATGCAGGAAAACTCATGACTGCTGGGTGCACAATTTGGGGTGGTCGTAGGAAAGAATTGAACTGGTGGATTATAGGGGTAGAGATGAGTCAAGCGCTGAAGTCTGGTGGAGACCTGTGCAGACCTGGGTGGCCTTGGAGCTGTCTAACAGACAAGAAAGTCTTAATTTTAATCTGTCATTCTTATTTTCCCCTCCCCTTTATGCACAATTCATCAATTCTCATTCCACTTGG
This sequence comes from Dendrocalamus sinicus, assembly GCA_036346575.1. Classification (NCBI taxonomy): domain Eukaryota; kingdom Viridiplantae; phylum Streptophyta; class Magnoliopsida; order Poales; family Poaceae; genus Dendrocalamus; species Dendrocalamus sinicus. The sequence goes on along the minus strand of CM070648.1, from coordinate 32,143,882 downwards.
CTTAGAAAAATGCATTCCTTTTTTTTTAGTTTTGAAAGATCCAGCTTGAGCTGGCTTATATTAAGAAGGAAATTCTTATTTTTAATCTTTGTCATACTTATTTCCCCCTCCCCTTTGATGCACAATTCATCAATTCTCAATCCACTTGGCTTAGAAAAATGCATTCCTTTTTTTTTGTTTTGAAAGATCCAGAGTTACAAGGCGCCCGATGAACTACCCAACAGTGGTGTAGACTAGCTAAAGCAGAGAGAATTGCTATTATAGGACGCGAAACAATGGGCTTCGCTATTATAGGACTCCAAACGTCGACTTCGCTAAAACGACCCTTGAAACATTGGCACTTTGTTATAGATGATATTTGGTCTTTTTAATCTCTTTTCTCAACTAAAATACATGTATTTTGCCATGATGTGACCGTATTGCCCTTCTAGCCTATGTAGCCCTGCAGGGAGGCACTGCAGCTTGCCGCAACACCCAAATCCAAGGTCCTGGAGGGAGGTGAGGAGGTGAAGGGCCTTCTCTTGCTCCTCTGTGAAGTGCTCCACCTCTTTGTTCCCGAAAAATTGTAAGGAGGTGAGGGAGGAAGAGAGGATGCTGCACACGGGCGCGGCAAGGACTCCTGCGATGTCATCCGTCCACAGATACTGCAGTTTGCAGTCATGCGGCAAGGGCTCTGAACGGATGAAGAATTTGGGGGTTCCAGTGACCCATAATTCAATGAGGAGAGGCCATAAATCCTCGCCTCTTAGATCTCCACAATTCCCTATGATTAATTTGGTGAGGGAGTCGCCGGCCCGTGCGTCCAGGCTAGGGGAGGGCGCCGTCGGGGGATGGCCGGCCGGCGACGGTGGATCGCCGGGCTGGGGCTCCATGTCGGGGTTTTGGGCGGCAGAGATGAACAGTCGGAGTCGGACGAAGGAAACGAAACGTACGAAGGAAACGAAAGGTCGATCTCTTACGTGAATGAGGCAGAAGGGCAATACGGTCACATCATGGCAAAATACATGTATTTTAGTTGAGAAAAGAGATTAAAAAGACCAAATGTCATCTATAACAAAGTGCCAATGTTTCAAGGGTCGTTTTAGCGAAGTCGACGTTTGGAGTCCTATAATAGCGAAACCCATTGTTTCGCGTCCTATAATAGCAATTCTCTCGCTAAAGTAGGATCTGTTCTAAACCTTCCGCACCTGCCGTTCTCCAGGAGGTAGCCTCGTCCTCCGTTATCTCGATCACCAGGCCAGTTGTCGGTTCTGTGCAGCTAGTCGGCCTGAGGTGATCGTAACCTGCCAAATTGCAACTCTCTCTTCCAGATTGTTTTGCATGCCGACACTCGAAAATTACATGAAGCTTAGCTGTTGAATGAATCCGGATTCCTTCCAAACACACAATTGCACTGCCAACGACGAACCGAAAAGCTGGTGCACATCACTTAAAAATTCACATGCAGTCCCACTCGTTGGGTTCGATAGCGGCGCTACAGTACAGACCACTAATAATCATATATAGTAATAAGAGTGGAGAAAAATAAGTCAAACACAGGATATCGAACATGAAACCATTATCCGACATGGTTCGATCCATAATCCGAGAGAACATTACAGCACAAACTGATCACTAAGACAAAGCTGAATGAACATTATACCTGAAAGGTACGAACAGATGGAGCCAGTTCTTTATCTTTTTTTTTTTTTAAAGATCCAGCCAGTTCTTTTGTCGAGGAGGTGCTCAACTCAGTCGACGGGTCCTTAGGATCCAGGAGGGGGAGATCTCTAAGGCTTCCGCTCACCTCTGCACTCTCCTGCAACTGAAAGGCATACTCAAGGTTGGAAAGCACATCTCCCATGGATGGACGGTCAATGCCCGACTCAGCAACACACATCTCAGCAGTCTCGGCAAACTTGTTGAGGCACTGTGGATCAATCTTTCCCTTTAGGTAGGGATCACCAATCTGATCAAGCTCGCCCATGTCCTTGCAGCACAATGCCCAACGTACCAAGTACCGTTGTCTCTCTGGAAGAGTCATGTCGATAACAGGTCGAGCACAGAGGACCTCAAGCAGCACAATACCAAAAGAGTAGACATCACTTTTCTCAGTAAACTTCTGCGTCATATATGACTCAGCATCAAGATAACCTGAAATACCCATGACCATCGTGGACACAGGTCTGCAATCCATTGACAGCCTAGCCACGGACACGCCAATGTCTGAAACTTTGGCAACCCATTTCTCGTCCAAGAGAATGTTCGTCGTCTTCACTCCACCATGGACGATGGCGTGCTCTGTGGCCGTATGAAGGTAATGCAGTCCACGAGCTGCACCTATGCAGATCTCCAAACGCTGCCTCCAGGTAAGCGGTGTCTTCTGGGTTTTGTACAGGTGCTGACGCAGGCATCCGTGAGCCATGTAATCGTAGACCAGGATCATGTCATTATTCTCCTTGCAGTAACCAATTAGTGACACAAGATGATGGTGGCAGAGCTTCGGTAACATCTCCAACAAAGTTGGAAGAACATCCTCAATATACCGTCGCAGTTTCACTGAAATGGCACGCTTGATAGCTACCTTGGTTGCTCCCCCGTCAATCTCTCCACGGTAAACTCCACTAAATTCATCCACACCAAGAAGAAGTGACTCATCAAAGTTGTTTGTCGCGGATTTGATCTCCTTAATTGAGAAATGGCGGAACAGGTTGGATGGCAAAGTCTTGCTGATAGGGATGATCATTACAGCTGGAGCTGCTGGCTTGTTCTTCCTTCCCCAAGAATTCAAACCCCCTAGCCTTTCTTGTCGTTGATATTGAGCTTTCCTAAGCGTCCTAAGCTGCTCTGCCACTTCTAACATCTCAGGAGGGGGAGATCTCCCAAGGCTTTCGCTCACCTCTGCGCTCTCCTGCAACTGAAAGGCATACTCAAGGTTGGAAAGCACATCTCCCATGGATGGACGGTTAATGCCCAACTCAACAACACACATCTCAGCAGTCTCGGCAAACTTGTTGAGGCACTGTGGATCAATCTTTCCCTTTAGGTAGGGATCACCAATCTGATCAAGCTCGCCCATGTCCTTGCAACACAATGCCCAACGTACCAAGTTCTGTTGTCCCTCTGGAAGAGTCATGTCGATAACAGGTCGAGCACAGAGGACCTCAAGCAGCACAACACCAAAAGAGTAGACATCACTTTTCTCAGTTAACTTCTGCGTCAAATATGACTCAGCATCAAGATAACCTGAAATACCCATGACCATTGTGGACACAGGTCTGCAATCCATTGACAGCCTAGCTACGGACACGCCAATGTCTGAAACTTTGGCAACCCAGTTCTCGTCCAAGAGAATGTTTGTCGTCTTCACACCGCCATGGACGACGACGTGCTCTGTGCCAGTATGAAGATAGTGCAGTCCACGAGCTGCACCTATGCAGATCTCCAAACGCTGCCTCCAGGTAAGCGGTGTCTTCTTGGTTTTGTACAGGTGCTGACGAAGGCTTCCGTGAGCCATGTAATCGTAGACCAGGATCATGTCATTATTCTCCTTGCAGTAACCAATTAGTGACACAAGATGATGGTGGCAGAGCTTCGGTAACATCTCCAACAAAGTTGGAAGAACATCCTCAATATACCGTCGCAGTTTCACTGAAATGGCACGCTTGATAGCTACCTTGGTTGCGCCCCCGTCAATCTCTCCACGGTAAACTCCACTAAATTCATCCACACCAAGAAGAAGTGACTCATCAAAATTGTTTGTCGCGGATTTGATCTCCTTAATTGAGAAATGGCGGAACAGGTTGGATGGCAAAGTCTTGTTGATAGGGATGATCTTCACAGCTGGAGCTGCTGGCTTGCTCTTCCTTACCCAAGAAAAGAGATCTAACTTTTGTTGTCCCTGTTGAGAATCTTTCCGTAGCAATCGGAGACGTTCTGCCACATCAATCATCTCAGGACGTCTATCCCTATCCATCCTCAAGCATTCACCTGCTAGCTTCCCCATCTCTTCGATAGTCTTCATGTTTTTCTGGCTTGCAATTCCAGCATCAAACATCTCTCTCACCCCTCTGATCCCCTTAGCAAGAGCTTGCGTAAATATATAGACAATGCTGATCTCCCCATCTTTTGTTTTTGCCTTTTTCCCAGTAATCAGTTCCAGGAGGACAACTCCGAAACTATAAACATCACTCTTCGCGGTGAGACACCCATCCTGAGCATACAAAGGGTCCATGTAACCTATCGTCCCTGTCACGCGCTCAGTGTATAGGGTCTTGTCCGTGTTAACTAGTCTTGATATTCCAAAGTCTGATATTTTCGCATTAAATCTGACATCTAAAAGTATATTATCAGGCTTGATATCACCATGAATGACCTGAGTATACATTTGCGAATGCATGTACGCCAACGCCTCTGCACACTCTGTGGCAATCCCAAGTCGTATGTCCAAAGGGATGGGCATGTTGCTATGGTGAAGAACGTTACTCAGGTTTCCATTTGCGACATACTCGGTGACCATCATTAGGGCATTTTCCTCAATGCAGTAGCCGATGAGTCTGACTACATTCTTGTGATTGATTTCACTGTGGACGGTCAACTCTTTCGCAAAGTTTTCGTTCGCATTACGGGTAAACCTTTTCACTGCAACCATACTTTTGTCCTCAAGAACTCCTTCATAAACTTCTCCAAAGCCACCTCTTCCAATAATACTTCTGTAGTTGTTGGTCATTATTTCTATCTCGCGTTCCGTGAAGCATTTTATGCTATGATTGCTATGTGCTACCCACTTTGGTCTCTCGTCCCTTTGGATCAGTTCCCTCACCTTATTTTCTGGAAGATCCATCTTACGAAAGTAGTAACTAGCAAAGCACTAAATACACCAGATAGCTTTGACTGAATTGCTGGATAACTTCAGAAGATGATCGACACAGCAACAGTCACTACCTTAGCCAATATGCTTTCTTTCTGTACTAATCGGTACTTCTGGTAGCGCAGTATAGTTGTGCAAAACTGTCCTAGCAAACCCAGCAATTGGCAATCCGTAACAAAATGTTTTCCCCCCTCCCTCTTCAATGAATTAATCGCAGCTCTCCTGCTATTCCTTCCTTAAAAACAGACCAAAATGCTGGAGACATGTTGACCTAAAAATTGTTTCCAAAGTGTTAACATTCAGTTTCAATCCAACACAGATTTTAAGCGTTAGCTAGCGATTTGTGGACAGAACAGATGTCCACTTGCCAAAATTGACGTGCCTTGTATTAGAGATGATTTGGTCATAATGCATCTCCTCTAGCTGGTGACGAAGGATAGTGGGTTGAGGGCTCCACGGGTTGCCAGTTAAAAATTGAAGATAAAAAAGTTAGGGATGATGGCTTTTAGCTATAGTTTATGGATTTTAGCTGAAAATGAAGAGTAATGGTTGAAAGAAGTGGCTTTTACAAGGAGGAACGAGTGGTGGAAAAAGTGAGAGAGAGACACGTGCGTGTGATGGGAGCGAGAGGAGTGGAGTACGTGATGCACCCGTGTCCTCCTGTCTTATCCCCGGAGCGAGACAGTAGTAAGAGAAGCGGAGAAGCGGCTTCGAATAGCTGGATGTTCGCATTAGCTTTTGGCTTTTCTAAGCAGAAGCCAGGAACAGAAGCCAATGCGAACATGGCTATAAGGCATTTCATTTAATTCTATTGCTAGAGTTAACTGATAGAAGTATTAGTGATTAATTAAACAGAGATCTAACTGTTGTGATTATGTGCTAAATAGTAGATAAGGGGGCTAGGGAAACCCACAAGGGCTACCTAGAGCCTAAGACACAATAGAGAGTAGTATAGAAGATGTATACCACACCACTCTTATTACATAGGCTTGTTCTAACCAAAAGTGAGCTCTCCATCTTCATGGCACTCTAGGGGCCATATTTATGGCCATGAAAAGGTTGTTTACACAATGCCTTTGTTGGGGTCTGTAACAGTAAGGGAAGTACACCCTTTTCTTGGGACAACCATTTTAGGCTGGTCACGTAAATTACACATTCAATGGGCCTTTGGCGTAGTAGGCCGATTGGGCCAAGGTGGGAGCCATTGCTCCAATAGTAGTCTCTCATGGTCAAGGCCTGTGTGATTAGTGGGCCAAAACCATGTTCCTTACTTTTGGCCCCCTCCGTCCCATCGGCCTCTCGGTCAGTTGCCTGGTTTGAAAATGTTGTTGTTGGTGGTTGTCTGGAATGCCTCCTACCGTACACGTGGCTGCAATTTAGGCGTGGGATGTGCGATGTGGGTTGCTACATAGGTTACAGGGGCACGCATGCCTCCTAAAAAGCCATGCTTATTCTATCACCATTAATGCAAGTGTCCCATCTGAATTCAAGTCTCGCGACGATTCAGTTGCTCCCATCTCCTTCTTCTTTGTTGCTCTCGCCTGTCGCCATTAGTGGTTGCCTTCCTTACTACCACGCTTCTCGCGCACTTGTTGGTCACAATGGATCAGGGGAGTGAGCGCCGATCGTGGCTGTACGTCGGCAACCTCATTAAGCTACAGCAGTGAGGATGCGCAGTCTGAGCCCACCGCCTGCAAGTGGTGGAAAAGCATCAGAGAAGGTGGCCGACACATGCGTCAACACTTTCAGCCCGTCGATGGTGATGGACGAGCTCCTTGACGTGCTCATTCGTGACGGGAAGGTCTTTGACTGCCAACTGGTTCGTCGGCCAATGACCAATGAAGTCGTCCCATGGTCGCGGGAGGGTGAGATGCTCATCTTCACTGCGTACTTTGACGAAGGGCTTCATATCCTTGCCTCATGCTTTGTGGGCGAAGTACTCTGTACAAACGACCTAGAGCTCCTATACTTAGGCGAACGCCATTGCGTGTCTTATAGTCTTCTCTTGAGCGGTCCGGTCAGACCGTCGGAGATCACTATACCTAGCGCGCTACTCATCGTTTCTCTACACGATGTGTGATGCCAACCGAAGCAGGTGGATAACGGACAATGCTCTAACCTAGCTAGCATGAATTTCCATGTACAGTCTGGCTACTCAAAAGACCTCCCTTCGAACTCAACGCGGACAAAGTGGGAGTCGAACTAGCTCTGAAAGTGGTTCTATCACATCATTAAGCTAGGGAGTAGCCTTCGCTAGACCGGGTGATTGATGGACTTCATTTCATCACAACACATGACGCTTGATCGAGACAACGAAGGGCGCACGAGGAGACTTCAAGCAATTTTTCACCACATGAACACACGTGACCTCACGGAGTTCTGCATGTTCCGTGTATCCCGTAGCCCATTGCTAGGATCTAAAAACTGGGTCCGCCTGGGAGGATGGCATCCACATCTTGTTTCTTCAATGTGTAGCCGTCCGGCTTGGTAGGGTGACAATACCTATTAGTCATAACTATTGCAGTGTTGTCACTGGTGAAGGCCGAGAAGATGGCAGTCATGTTCCTGGGGCCTTACATCCTAAAGGGGCATAGCCTTTGAGCTGCCAGGATGTTGAATGGGCCACACATTAATTGCGTGTGCGAGGCGCTCAGGCTCTCCATGCCCGATCGGCCTATTCCTACTACTAGTGGTGGTCGGGCTCCCAGCTCACGTGGAAGCGATGGCCAGGATGTAGCAACCTCGATGGGCATGAAGACTCTCCTCCGCCCATCGTCGTCGTCCCCTTGTCATCACCTCCTCGCTCTGCTGGACTTTGAGGCAAGCCCAGATGAACTCAGTGGTGGTGAAGACGTTGAGGTGGAGGAGGATGATGGAGGCAGTATGAAGAGTGAAGACGAAGGGCGCCAAGTGGATGATGGCGAAGGGCTCGCAACAGACGATGGAACAGGGTGTCATGTGGACGACCCTGAGGCATGCATGGGGGGCGATAAGGAAGGTAGTGTTGTGGATGTTGTTCTGCCCTACACTATGGCTTCGAGATCAACTGCGTCGCCTGCTTCATCTCCCTCGCCAAGTCACCCTACGAAGCAAGCCCATTGGAGCCTTCCCTAGTGGCCCCTAAGATGGGATATCGTTTGCTTTGGACGTGTTGGAGGAAGACTTGAGCTCCAAAGCTGGAATGATGCCACCCCCTATAGACATCATCGTGGACTCTACACCGACGGCATCTCCTGTGCAAACTCTAGCACAAGGTGAGGACAACACTCCTGTGCATGCCTCTAGTAGGCTACCTATAGGTTTGAGCCCTTCCTTTTGTTCCTAGGACTTCGTGAGGCTGTCTCTGATATGCTCCCTTACACTATCGCCTTACACTGTCGCCCTCGTCAACGACCCCTCCTCCAGTAGCGATAGCCTAGGAATCTATCGACGGGGTCTCTTAGAGAGTTGAAGGTATGCTTGGTGCAGAGGACACCACGTGGACTACTATAGTGGAGGTGGCGGGTGCGGGGGCCTGCCAGCATCCCTTGGGGACTTCATCCCCCACCTAGAGGCACTTCGTGCCATGTGTGCCATGGTGGACTATGTTGACTCCGCCTTGGATCGGAAGGTACTGCAATCTTGTGGTATGGCGAACTATGTTGACTCCGTTCATGTTTTTGTGAACATATCTGGGGATATCTTGGCGAGGCCACGGTGAAGGTATCGTTGTGGCACACACTAGGTATAGTGATGGACCTGGGGACATGGCTTGGAGCAGTGCAGCAATGAACCACTCTGGGTGGAGCTACCGTGGAGGCCCAAGCCGAGGATCGGTTGGTGTGAAGCCGTCGAATTCTTTCTTCATGCTTGCCATGGCACATAGGCTGTAGGGCATGACGTACTTTTGTCTTATATCAATCTTTTTCTTTTGAAATGGCAAGGATGCTGTGTTTAAAGTGGAATACTATTTTGGGAAGTTGATTTGCTATTCACCCGCTATGCATTCATGGTTCGTTAGACCTTGTGGTTACTGTCTCTCATCAGGGTAGGTTCTCGATGAGGATTGGCTTCCTATTGCTGACCACCTTCTCTACTGCACGCTTTGTCATTGGGATTGGGAAGAGGAGTCCTTGCATTTCTAAGCTAACTTTTGGCCCAGGTCACATGTTTAACCTACCAAATACATAAAGATAGAGATCTCCGATGAGGACAATTAGCCTGCAACCATACCCCTCGCAACTGTGTACTTGCTATCTTTTAATTTGAGCGGACAATGGCCTCCGCATTGGTAAGGGCGTTGGTAGCACTTTGTATGGTCCACGGTTGTTCTATTCGCACACCCATTGGCACCTCGGGAAAACAAATGTCACCTCACTTCTCTTCTCACCTCTTCTGGTAGAGTGAGTAGGTTGTTGCGCGCACCGTCCCCCATCCTTCAAACTAGCAGCCTCAAAGGAACTGGTGGAGTGAGTAGGGTTCGTGCGCACTTTGTCCCCCACCCTTCGAATGGGCATCATCGAAGACGGCATTAGAACAAGTAGGTTCGGGAATGCTCCATCCCCCACTATTCGAACTGGCATCGTCGAAGGGGGCAGTGGAGCGAGTAGGTTCACACGTGCTCTGTTCCCCACCCTTCGAGCTAGCAACGTCGAAGGCAGTGGTGGAGCAAGTAAGTTTATGCGCACTTTGTCCCCCACCGTTTGAACTAGCGTTGTCGAAGATGGCGGTAGAATGGCTAGGTCCGCACACGCTCTGTCCTCCACCCATCAAACTAATGTTGTCGAATATGGAAGTAGGATGAGTAGGTTCGTGCATGCTTCAAACCCCACCCTTTGAACTAGCATCGTCAAAGACAACGATAGAACGGCTAGGTTCATGCACACTCTATCCCCTACTCTTCAAATTATCACCATCAAAGATGGCGGTAGAATGGGTAGGTTCATGCAAACTCCATCCTCTACTCTTGGAACTAGCATTGTCGAAGACTGCAATAGAATGGGTAGGTTCATGCATGCTCCAACCCCCACCCTTCAAAATTGCATCATCAAAGATAGCAGTAGGACAAGTAGGTTTGCACATGCTCCGTTCCCTACCCTTCGAACTAGCATTGTCAAAGACGGCGGTGGAGCTAGTAGGGTTCACGCACGCTATGTCCCTTGCCCTTCGAATGGGCATCGTTGAAGACAGAAGTAGATTGGGTAGGTTCACATGCGTTCCCCACTCCCCTTCATAAAAGCTCAAGCTCCCCATCGGGAGGTGGAGGGAAAGAAGAGATGGTAGTTACAACTTGCGATGGCTAGCTCGAATAATACCACTAGATTTAGAAGGGCGAGTTCCATAGGGTGTGAGACAAGTGAGGGTCTCGGCTCTTATGTTAGACTCCGTAGAGTGTGCTGGGACACACGAGGGTCTTGACGCTTATTTTAGACTCTATAGAGTGGGCCGGGACTTGTGAGGATTTCGACGCATATTTTTGACTTCGTAGAGTGGGCTGGGACATGCGAGGGTCCTAGCGCTTATTTTTAGACTTCGTAGAGTGGGCCAGGGTACACGAGGGTCCGTCGCTTATTTTTGACTCCATAGAGCGGGCCATGACATGTGATGGTCTGGTGCTTTTTTAACTCCGTAGAGTGGGCTAGGACACATAAGGGTATGGCGCTTATTTTTTACTCCGTAGAGTTGGCCAAGACAAGCGAGGGTTAGGCGCTTATTTTTGACTCTATAGAGTGGCACGAGAAAGTATTTAGACATAGTCATTTGGGGCCCAAAATATACTTTGGTTGACCCACTTGCGTGGGTAGGCTTTACATGAGGCTTAGACAAGTGCGATGCATAGGACTATCGTCAGCTGCTAGGCGTAGTAGTGGTACAGACGATCACCATTCCAGATGTGCTTGAGGTCTGTGTCGTCGAGGGTGCAGAGGTGGTAGGAGCCTGGCCAATGGGATGCCATGACTATGTAAGGCCCCTCCCACTTGAACTCTAGCTTCCCTGCCTCAGCACTGTGTAGGGCCTTCTTGAGGATAAGGACCCCCACCGTGAGTTACCACGGCTTGGCCATCTTGTTGTAGGAAGATGTGGTCATCTGGAGGTATTTGGTGATGTTGTCATTTGCTTGGACCCAGGCCTCAACATTGTGATCAAGCAATAGGCCATACTCCTCTGGTGACGCCTAGGCTAGCACTCGGTGGGACTTCGCTTTGAGCTCTTTAGGCATCATGGCTTTATCCCCTCTGTTGGCCTGTAGGTAGCCTACGGAGGCGTAGCATACTTTGATGCCCATATGCTCACAGAAAGTTTGGAATGCTATTGCATTGAACTGTAGCCCATTGTCGACTGTGATCTCTTTGGGGACTCCAAAGCGGAATATGATGTTCTATCGAGGAATTTCTGCTTTGCCACGGAGGTGATTCTAGCGAGGGGGGTCGCCCCGACCCACTTGGAGAAGTAGTCATAGGCCACAATTATGGACCGAACATCATTGTGAGCTCGGGGGAGTAGGCCTACAACGTTGAGGCCCCAACGCGCTAGCAGCCATACTGGTGGGATTGGCTGGAGAGGGTTGGGTAGCACATGTGCAAATCTTCCCGTCCATTGGCATTCTTGGCAATGCTTGACCAACTCTCGTGCATCCGAAGCTACCGTGGGCTAGTAGAAACCCTGGCAGAAGGCCTTCCCCATGAGGACATAGGGGCTAAGTACAAACCACATTGCCCACTATGAATCTCCGTGAGGAGCTCTTGGCCCTCTCGGCATAAGAGGCATCATAGGAGCGGGGTGCACACAACCCATTTGTATAGCACCCCATCCACCGTGTCGAAGGCTCTTGCCCAGTGTGCCAATGTCTAGCTCCATGGTTCCTTGGAGGAAAGCAACAATTAGCTACCTCCAATCGTCCTGCTGGCGTCCTGCTGGCCGATGTGTAGCACGTTGGGGGGGGGGGGGCTCGTGTGGTCCTGTGACACCATTGTGGTAGTGAGGACTTCGAAGTATGCATTGGAGTGGGCTCACGTCCTTGGCTAGCCACTTTCGGCAAGGCATCTACTTTCACATTGTCAGCTTGACTTGATGGTAACCCCTAAAAAATGTTGCTTCTTTGCCCTAACGGCAACAAGGTATTTGGCGAGGTTGGGGTTCTTGGCCTGATATGATTTCTCAATATTGTCAACTAGTAAGTGGGAGTCACTACGCACAAGCACTCTTCTAGCCCCGGTGCCTTCACCTTGCGAAGACCGAATAGTAGTGCCTTGTATTCGGCTGTGTTGTTGGTCACTTGGAACTTGAGGCACACCACATATGCTATGCTTGGGCCCTTGAGGGTTGAAGTGATGGCCCCTATCCTTGTGCCTGTGGCACTGCATGCCCCGTTGATATGCAGGTCCACACCAGCTCCAAGGATGGCTGATAACTTAGCTAAGACGTGGGGTCCACTCCACAATGAAGTCCACTAGGGCACAATGATCCTATGCACTAGGAAATAGTGTTGTAGCTTGCTCGAAGCCATTAATAGGGCATAAGCTAACTTCTCCAACTTGGTGTACCGCATCTTCGCTCCTTGCAACACTTTGGAGACATAGTACACTGGGCGCTGAGCGGAGCCCTCCTCTAGCACGAGGACCACGCTGACCACATGCGGTGTCATTGCCAAGTGCAATAAGAGCAGATCCTTTGGTGCTGGGTACGCAACCTTGGGAAGCTTAGCAAGGTACTCCTTTATGTCCTAGAAAGCCTGCACACACTCGTTGGTCCATCGAAAGTTGTTAGACCCATGGAGGGTTTTGAAGAAAGGGAGTGCCTGCTCTACGACCCTTGATAGGAAGCGACTAAGGACGGTGAGGTGCCCTGCCAGCCTCAAGACCTCCCTGGTGGTCTTGGGGGGGGCTCCATAGATAGTATGATGTCAATTTTGTCTAGGTTGGCCTCGATACCCTTGTCGGACACTAGGAATCTGAGCAACTTGCTGGCTCAGACTCCAAAGACACATTTGTCTGAGTTGAGTTTTATGTCGGCTCGACAGAGATTGTCAAAGGTTTCCTAGAGATTCACCACGTGGGAGACCGCCCGCCTACCTTAAAGACCACATCATCCACATAGGTCATGCCATTTTGACCTAGCTGGGATGCGTGGACCAAGGCGATGAGTTGTTGGATGTTGCACTCATGTTCTTTAGTCCGAAGGTCATTTTAACAAAGCAATATGTTTCACCAAGGACTATGAAGCTGGTCTTGCTTCGTCATCCTTGGCCATACGGATCTAGTGATACCCAGAGTATACATCAAGGAAGCTCATCAATTCACACCCCACCGTGGCATCCACCAGTTGGTCAATACATGGTTGGGGTAGTTATCTTTAGGGCATGCCTTATTGAGGTTGGTAAAGTTGATGTACATGTGCCAACTGCCATTTGCCTTCTTGAACAACACCGGATTGGCGAGCCACTTGGGGGTGGACCACCTCCCTGATGATGCCAGAGGCGATCAGCTAGGCCACCTCCACCTTGGTAGCCTCTTACATGTCCAATGACGTTCTTCTCATTCATTGCTTCATAGGCTTCGCATCGGGGTGCACTGCCAAGTTGTGCTCGATGGTGGAGCGATCCTCGCCCATGATGTGGTGCCTACTCAAAGAAATATGTGTTCTTGCAGAGCATTTCCAGCAAACTCCACTTGGCCTCCAGGGTAAGGTCACCTTGGACTGATACCTGCTTTGATGTGTCTTCGCTATTGAGCATCACCCTCTTTACATCACCGTCCAGCCTCAGCTTTGGTGTCGACCCTAGTGCTGAGGGAGGGGGTTGTTGAGGGAGGGGTTGGGCCATCGCTCACCGTGTGCACTTTCTGAAGTAGGCTCCATGTGCCCACTTCAATTTTGTCGAGTGAAGTCCTAGTTGTTGAACATTGTAATGACCCCTTTGGGCCTAGAAGCTTAATACATAAGTCATACACAGGTAATTGTGGTGCAGAAACACACCGAACATGTTGAGGGTAGCTCTTCCCAGGATGGTATTGTACGGATATGGGAGGTACACAATGTCGAAGTTGATAACCTCCTTTATGCTCTGCTCGCCTTGGCCAAAGGCCACTTTGAGTGCCACCTGTCCTAGTGTTCTGACTAGGCACCCTTCGAAGCCTTATAGGGGTACCCCTGGGCCTGGAGCCTACTATGAGGGATTCCTATTTGGTCGAAGGCGCCGACGAACAAGAGGTCTATGGAGCTGCCTCTATCCATCAGGACCTGCCTCATGTCACATCCTGCTATACTAGTCACGATTACCAGCGAGTCTTGGTGACGGAACTATACCCCCGAGGCATCCTCCACTATGAAGGTGATGTCTACTCGAGCCCACTCTGGGAGCAGGTACACTGGGTACGTGGTGACATGGTGTATTTGTCGTGCGTAGGCCCTTTGTTGTTGCTCTGAGAGGAACTCAAGAGACAATCCCCCAAGATTGCGTTCATCACTCGATGGGGTCTAGCGTCAGAGGCTTGTATCCACAGCATGTTCAACGGTGGCTGAATAAGCTACAACTTTGGGGGTTGTTGTATGTGCACCACCAGTGGCGCCTTCACATCTTGGTTGTATTCCCTACCACACTTTCACGAAGTGCCGTGATGCTGGGGCAATCCTGTGTGATATGCTCCCCCTGACCATGCACTTCGCACCATGCCCCCTGTTGGTGTCTGTCTTCTCGACCCCACCCCCTTCCACGGCCATGGTCATTTCCTCTAGCGTGGCGATGACCTCCAGGGGTAGAGGCTTCGTCGCCGCCTTCTTCAATGCTAAGCACGTATCTACCCCTAGGCGCCTTCCACTGCTTGACGTTTGGACCCTCCTTCAGGGCTGTGGGGCGAGCTTTACTTTGGGAGTGGGTCCTGCCATGTTGGCCTCGTGGTGCACTGTGTCCTCTTTCCTCTCGCGTACTCCTCCATTTTATCAAAAATCTTAGCCACCAGTCTTGTATGTTTCCGAGCATTGTACTCTGTGAGCGGGCCCTTCCGAAGGCCTCTAATGGCAGCATTGATGATGGTCACCTAGTTGACGTCCTTCACCTAGCAACGAACCTTGGCAAATGTTCTGAAATATTCCCACAGCTTCTCCCCCAGAGCCTGCCTTATTGCAAAGAGCTGATCGGTGTCAATCTGCTCTGTGTAATTACCTTAGATATTGTTGTGCATGAGGTCCCGAACTTTCTCCCACACTTAAATGGAGCCAGGTGCAATTGTGAAGAACTAGGACAGCATGACCCCCTGCAGGGCAAGCGGTAGTCCCTTCGCGTTTGTCGAGTTATCTCATTCCATCGCCTCGGTGGCCATTTCATAGACGCGCAGGAATTTCATAGGGAACCGTGTCACCCCTATAGGGTTCCAATGTGGGCATTTTTAAGTCTTTTGGCTAGGTGCTCCGCTGCAAACCTATGCTGAGAGGGGATTCATAGTCCAACTTCCGAGAGCGCTACGGGTGCCGGTGGTGGCTTTGCAACTCTTGGTCCTCTCCGCAGCTGTCTCCGCTGCTGCTACGACTGGGTTTGCTGACTCTAGACCTCATGTATTTCGTGTGTGGCCTTTCACAGGTTTGCCAGTTTTAGCTGCAGCGTTCCACAAATCGCCTCCAAGGCACCTCCGTCCACTGCGCGGTGGTGGCGAGAGTGTCAGGGTCAGCAGAGGCCGCCCTGTTGATGGGGGGGGGGGGCGGTGTGACCCGGGCCACTGAGGCCAGGTCCTCCGTTCGTGATGCCGCCTGCCTAGTGGCCCATGTAGCTATCGGGGAACCTTCCTCGTTACCTGCCATGGCTACTCCGGTGCACTATTGCCATGGAGGTGGGGACCCTCGACCATCAGCTCCCTCGCTCTCGTCACAGTGATTTCGATCGTCTTAGAGGCCAGCGTCGTCTTCCTTGGTATCATTGTGCGCTAGCATCCTTGTCTTAGCTTGCATCTTCTACGCCACTCTCCACGGAAGACACCAACCCACTAACCAATGATCGAAATTGTGCATACAAGGCAGCACGGGCAATTTTTCTTCACCATCTCTCTAGCTGTCGTGTTGTTGGTTTTTCAATACTATGGAGTTCGAATGACAGCTTCATGGACTGGATCAAGTATATATATTCAGAATAGAAATACTGGATTCATATCATGAATAAAAGCGGATAGGAACGGGTTGCATCAGAGCACTGAAGAACTATACGGCCGAGGTGCAAAGTCTCCGTAAAGTTTTGGACGAAAAGAATATCAAAAGCAAAATTACAAATAGGCAGCAAGATGGCGGTGCACGGATTGACCATGAATGAGCGCGAACGCGGCATACCTGTTCAGGATGGATTTACGGATGACAAGCACGAAGCATCTCCCTCTTCTATTTGGCGCTCACATCACCATGGACGGAATGGACTAGAGAGGGATCAAGACGGAAATGCTAATGCTTTTTTCCCGACTCGTTCTGCCTGTTCGTTGGTCAACTCTTGAGCGTGTCTGAACGTTGGCCATGGACTACTGAGGGGCCAAGACGGAATGCGCAGTGTGGACCCTGCAGTGGGAGTTGTATATCTTTTCTCTATAATTGATTAAAGCCGTGGGCTTCAATGAAAATTAAATACAATGCCCTGTGTGATGTGGCAGTGTGGACATCAATGAAAATGAAGAAGAAAAATCGGAGAAGCTGCAGCTAAATCACAATAGGAATGTACCAACTTGTTTTTAATGGCGCGCGGCCACTTCTTGCGGGCCAACACGTTTTTTAAAAAAAAAGAAGAAGAAAGGGGAATACTTACTAGTAAGATGCTCGTGCGTTGCAACGGATCTTAGGGCCTGTTTGGGAGAGCTCCACCAGCTCCAGATCCACGAAAAACAGATTCGAATCCACTTTTCCAAGCCAAACACCTCCAGCTCCAGCAGCTCCACCGTGGATCTGCTCCACCAAAACCATGGATCTGGCTCCAGATCCACCAAATCCATGGAGCACCTCAAGGGGTGCTCCACCAAACTCAAGTTGGTGGAGTTGGGGAAAATTACCCACCATGCCACTGATTACACACAAAAAAAAATGGTACGATCTTTTATTTCCCGTCTCTTCCCGTGGGCTGCACCGTCCTCTCCGCCGCGCCGTCTCCAACCCTCCACCGCGCCCCCCCTTGGCCGCCCAGCCGCGCGCCGTGCTCCGCCTCCTCCTCTGCCGCGCCGCCTCCTTCGGGCGGCGCGCCGCCCCGCCTCCGCCTCCTCCCGGGCGCGCCGCCTCCCGCGTCCGCCTCCCCGCGCGGCGCCGCCTCCCCGCCTCCTCCCGGGCGGCGCGCCTCCCAGCCGCCTCCCGCGTCGCCTCCTCCCGGGCGGCGCGCGCCTCCCCGCGCCGCCTCCCCGCGCGCGCCGCCTCCCCGCCTCCTCCGGGCGCGCGCGCCTCCCAGCCGCCACTCCACCTCCTCCTCTGCGCGCGCCGTGCCGCCGCCACGGCCAGCCGCCGCGCCGCGCCGGCCGCGCGCCGCCCCCCGCCGCGCCGCCTCCTCTTCTGCGCTCGTGCATCTCAGCGGGAGGAAGAAGAATGGAGCTCTCCACTGACGCGTGGGGCCCAGGTGGAAGTGAGATAGAGAGGGAGGTGGAGCTGTACCAAACACTTTGACGAATCCCAGATCCACGGTGGAGCTGCTCCACGGTGGATCCAGGTGAATCTGGTGGATCTAGGTGGATCTGGAGCTGGTGGAGCTCTCCCAAACAGGCCCTTATACCAACAATGTCACAAGTGCTAAACTGTGCCAATGTTGAGACAAATTATATTAACAATGGCTCGTATTTTTAAGTATTTGGAAACATGTAGAGCTGCTTTCAACCTTTGTTTCTCAACCTACCTTAATCACTATTTACTCCAGTGCTACCAAATAGAGAGAGAAAAAACATATCCACTCTTACTACTTAATCTATTTTATTTGCATCATTTGCACCAAAGATAGTTGGCATCCAGATATTTATCAGTTTATAGAAAGACCTTCAATCGATAATTTTGCTCAAATATGCAAAATTCATTAAATATAGTCAGAAACTGAAGCCATAGTGACACAAGCCATTTTCCTTTCCACATCATTGCCAACTATAACATTTCTTAGGCTACATAAAATAGAAAAAAAACCATGAAGCAAGATAAAGGGAAAAAAATACTTGCAAGGTTTTTTCCTCAATATCACAAAATGAAGTATATTACCTATACAGCACCATACGAAGGAATGCTAACTGGACACTTTCTATGCTGATAGACCTAGCATGGTACCAGAAAGCATTTATCCTGACAGCAAACCAACTCACACTGCATGTGTAACAAGCTAACTCGTGATCATAAAAAATACAACTAAAATACTCATATGTGGCCCAATTATGTACATTGGTTTCAACATATTTTAACTAAGGTGCTATTAGAATGCAAAATAATTTTGAAACATTAATTGTTGAAATTACATAGAGCGATTAATTGCTTGCCTTCTCTGCTATTAGGATCCTCAATGCATTGTGGGATATGTTCGAAATCAAGCACATTGCACGTGAAGTATAAGTCTAGGAGCTGTGAAGAACGCAACCTAGCCGAATAGTATCACATCAACAAGCATGAAATTTTTGCAATTTGTGATCAAAATAACCCAAAAAAATTAGGGAAATTTAGGGGTTGCTTAGACTCACAGGGTGTTTGCATGATGGATGTTAGCCTTGAGAACCATCAGTGAGTCCTCGACAACTTGCGCATGGAGCATAGGACCATCCCCTCCTCTTCCTCCTCAGCTCCCTCTGCTCCTCCAAGGCCACACCGTCTTGTCTGCCATCCAGCCATCCCTCTAGGCAAGTGCTCGTGCATTAAAACAAAGACACAAAATCATGCACAACAAAGAGGTTTTGGCTCAACATAACGTGGATGTTTAGATATTTTCCATTGGTTAACTTTGGCACAAGATTGTTTAGCTATTGGCCAACATCATTGGGTCCATGCCTTGAATTTTTATTATTGTATTACTCCCTCCATTCTTCACCATCTCAACTGTGCAGACTACAAAAGTTTAGACATGCAAATTACACAAGAATACAGGACCACCATATTTATCTACTACTCTAAGCTAAACATGGATGTCCTGGTGACTCGATAAGAGATGCATGCTTATATACGTGCCTCACTTAGCTACTGGGTAATTTGAAAGTTGATCAGATATAGCTAAACAAAGAATTGGACAACAATTGATGACTTCTGTAGATTCATATAAAGGCTACCAGTGCAAATCAAGCAAGGATTTGCAAATAGCTTTGGTACTACTCTTGAAAAGTAAGATGCAAACAAAATTACAAGTGGTAAAGTTACAAGGTAAAAACCGATAATAACAGAAAGAACAAGGACACCCCTAGTATCCCTTAGCATTTTGCAATCCTAAGTTCCAAAAAACTATCAGACATGAGCATTAAAATCCTTGCAGATAGAATTTGGAAACTGCATGCACCAAAAAAAGTAAAATAGATATGTTTAGGAATTTTCGTATGTGCATACATGGCAACAACATCTACTATAGCATTATTTGAAATTTCAATTCTGCACATATGGATCTGTAAATAGTAATCTGATTTCTCAAAGACTGGAATAGTTGAATGCTTTTATCAAATAGTGAGATATTCCTACTTTGTGCCTTCACAACTTAAATCCAAGGTAAAATTAGGTCCTAACAAAGCACTTTATAGGAAAAGAGAATAGAGCAAAAATTGGGAATGGCATGTGGGTTACTAAAATAAATAACTGAAAGATAAAAATGCCCATCTGACAACATATACTATATCTTAAACCACATATCCTTGTATGAGAAAAAAACCAACCTTTTCCTATGTATATCATAATACTTGGCTATAGTCTATCATTCTAATTTAAGGCCATATTCACTGAAAGAAAGAAAGCAATGTAGGCTTGTATCACTTTCTGGTCTGAATGGTAACTTAATGAATAAGTAAAGTTTTTTATACACAGAATGATTTTTATACACAGAACCTTTTCAGTTATGGGAAATAGGCCATTTTTGCAAGTGAAAGAGCCGGCTGTTATAACAGCCAACAAAAGGCTATGATGTTTGTTGAGCCAGTAAATTAAAATAAAGTTCATGCATCGCCTAATCTCTGTGAAAGATTGAAGCACAAAGCTCAGTCGTATGTTTGATGCCGGCAGGAAACATGGTAATAATCACAATTTGGTAATCAATGAAAAACCTTTTATGGCTGGCTACAATTTTTTTTAATTAGAAGCACCGAATCATCTAGAGGGAGGATCATCTAAATTTGCAGCCTCAAGGTCCTCCGGAACATCCTCCCATCCTAAAAATAGGGAACAATGAATCTAACTCTAGAAATCGAAAGGAAATCAGGAGTTTGTCATATAAGATAAGCAATGCAATAATACAAGTTGGCTTTGCATGTCTCGAAAGCTAATACCGCCCCCTCAAGTTCTGCTTATGTACATTCCGTATTGAGAAACAACGTCTAGAAGAATCGAACTAAAAGAAACAAAGAATGCGAAAGCACATACACAAAAAACTAACCTTGACCACTGCTGCATATATGCAGAGAAGGGGAAAAGAAGTGCCTACATCACACAGCTTGAGAGACCATGTGGTTATGACCCCATGTGTGTGATGAGTAATTGATATCGGTTTAGGTAAGTCGAGTTTGGTTTGAGTGGTTCGGACCTTGACGTTGCGAGGTGCAATCGGGCTCGGTCGGACTTGGTCAAACGTGGTCGTATGGGATTAGGATGCTTATTCTTTGATTCGACAGGTTTGGACTTCATCATGGTTAAGTATGATGCTTTTATGCCATTTATGCTTAATGTGTCAAGCGGTGCTATTTGATGTGTTTCTTGTCTGTGTTGGCTGCAGGACGTCGAGGCGGAGTCGTGGTGAGACACGAGGTGACCGGACTACACACAGACGGTGTCGAGGTCAGAACGGTCGGATGTGTCGAAGACGGCGCAGATTCGATGTGGTTGCGAGTCGTAGATGACAAGGAGCGCGGAAGCTTCCCGGAAGGTGCAGGAGGGGCGAATTGGGAATTTTGCGAGGTTGCACAGGCGGGAGACGGTTCTATTCGGGTTTAGCGGGCGTAACGGGTTGGAGACCCATTAGCCAAGGGTTATATAAAGGAGGGAGTGGCTGCATGCCCCCTCATGGCTTTGGGAGAGAGTTAGGGTTTGCTTTAGTCAAAAGAGCCTTTGAGAGGTGGTTTTGGCTTTAGACTTTAGTTGTTGAGAGTGGGTGGAGAAGGCAGAGTGCAGTTCTGTCCTTCCCTCGATGTGTTCTTGAGTAGCTCCCTTCCTCCAAGCATGTAGTGAGGTTTTCTTGATTTGGGAGAGGGAGAGATTGGAGTGATGAGCATGTAATCTTCCTTGTTCTAATGTCCATGCGTATGGGGACGTAGTTCTTTGTATCTCTTGTTTCCAAGAATGAAATCTCAGAAGTTCCCTCTCGTACTGGCCCTGTGTTCTTCGTCCATCCTTTCTGTTGATTTCTTGACTTTTTGAGTTTTGAGTTGTTTTTTGCTGGGAAGGCCCAAAATGGGTTGCTCTATGTTGGGATGATGCCTCAAGATCATTTGATCGACTTTTCCCAAGAGCAAATCTCATTTAATCTCAGGTTTGGCACTTTGAGCTCCTCTGTTCATCCTTTCCTTTTCTAGGGTTTTGATGAATTTCTTGGTTCCCTTGAGGAAATGGCCTGAGATTCTAGCTGGCTTGTCCTTAGATTATTGCTAACTTGATTGCAAAATCTCATATGCAAAGGACTTGTGAATCTTTAGCAATTTGGGTTTTTGTGTGCTCCTCTCTATAGTCTTTCAGGTTTTTGGCATTTCTAGGTTTTGGTGTAAATCTTCGATTTTCTTGTTGAGATGGCATGAAACTTGGCATGTTGAGTCCAGATGCTATTAAGTAGCCATCCTCAAAGTTTCATGACCAAAGGATCAACAATTGAGGAGTAATTTGGTTTTTGGTGGAACCTTTGTAAGATTTCAGGTTTTTGGGTCAAATCTGAAATTTGTGGTTTTGAGTTGGATTTCTTTGGTCCTCTAGTTTCCTTGGGCTATTGTGGTCATTTCTTGCTGTTCTGGACCAAAAGAATCAAGGAGAAACCTAGAATTACTCTGCTGGTTGAAGTTCCATAACTCGCATTTTAAATGCGCGAATTTCACCTGCATGCATTTGTCCAACCCGCCACCCGGTCAGACAAGATCCGGTTTGTTGTTCCTACCGATGAGAACATCAACGCCGAGAATATGACTGATGTTGAGGCAAACGCTAAGGCAAGGAACATCATAATCCAGGGTCTGAGTCATAGCGAGTTTGACTGCATATCTCATCTTTTGTCCGCCTTCGATATTTGGGAGACCCTCGATGCTTACCATGAGGGCACCACCCAAATAAAGACGGTCCGACAGGACCAGTTCAAGCGAGATTACAACACGTTTGAAATGCTCGCTAGCGAGTCCCTCGATGAGTGTTTTGCGCGTTTTCACAAGATTCTGAGCAAGCTCCGAGCGGTCGGTCTCACATACCCCGACTCGGATAACGCTCGATAGATGCTCGCTGCACTCGACCTTCGTGTTTGGGAGATGAAGGTGACTACCATCAAGGACACCACGGACCTCTCGACTTTGACTCTTGATGCGCTGTACTCGCGCCTCAAGACTCACGAGATTGACATTGTCTCTCGCAAGTCGAAGTCACAGTCGATGGCCCTAGTCACCGATCCCGCTTCTGGATCTTCTTCCGAGTCACTTTGTGGTTTCTCCCTTGCTGCTCTCTGTGACATAACTGATGATCAGTTAGAGCAGCTTGCGGATGAGCAGTTGGCCCTCCTAGCCAGAAAATTTTCTCATGCTTACAAGAGGAGGAGGGACAGAAAGAGAGGAGGACCTGTGATTTGCTTCGAGTGTGGTGGCCCCAACCACATTCGAGCAAACTGCCCCAAGCTGGAGAAGGGCAAGAATGACTACGGCGGTTCGGGCAAGAATGACTACACTGACAAGAACCGCAACAAGAAGCCTCCAGTCCATGCCCAAGGAAAGAAGAAGTTCCGCGACCTTGGCAAAGCCAAGAAGCTGTTCCACCGCGTCCTCACCGCGTTCGACGACCTCGACCTCAGCGAGGTGGAGGGATGGAGCGATGACGACGGGACGGGTGACTAAGACCCCAAGGGCAGCGACGACTTCTCCGGCATGTGCTTCATGGCCCTTGAGGACGAACTGAGCAACAGCGAGCTGTACTCCGACTCCGACGAGGTAAGCCCCACCTACGACCAGCTTAATGATGCTTTCCTTAAGCTAGGTAGATTCCATGCTAAGTCTAGAGCTAGGTGTACTGAGTTGGAGAAGGAAGTAGCTAGACGATCACGGGAGCTTACTTCACTTACATCTGCTCCCTCCCGTGATGATTGTAATACATGCTGTGCTCTGTTGGGTGACATGGAGAAACTAAGGACCTCGCAGGATAGTCTGTCCTCTGAACTTGATATTGTTAAGATGGAGAATATTAGTCTCTTGGCTGAGCTTGAGATGAGTAGAGTAGTTCCTGTTTCACCTACTACTGTTGAGACTAGTGCATGCACCTCATGTGAGGATAAGGACAACACATTTAGAGGTCTTTATACCATGTTGCTCGATCTACCCGAGACTTGTGAAAATTGCAATAATCTGAAGATGAACCTAAAACGGGCAGATCATAAAATTGCTAAATTACAAGCTTTTCTACTTGAGCCTATTGCTTCATGTGTGAATTATCCTAAGCTTACTGCTGAGCTTGAAGCTGTCTCAAAACAGTTTCAAGAATTAGTTGATGATAACAACAAATTGGCTCAATCTGCTTCTAAGGACCCTATTAGCTCACCATGCATTAATTGTAACAAACTAAAATCTGATTTGATTGCTTTAGATGAAAAATGTGTGAAGCTAACTAAGGACCTTCTAGAGAAGTCACCTCCTGCTTGTAATGTCTGTGCTGAGGTGGGGAAGGAGCCCAAGGGTAAGGTGGAGATGCTTAGCAACGTGAACCAACTGGCTAGTAGTAGGACTGTCCCCTCAGAGTCGGCTGTGCGTGCACAAGCCATTCTTTCCTCTACTATTGGTTCCTCTTCTGCTCCCTTACCCTCTGCTGCCTCTTCTTCCCCCTGCTCTTCTTGCACCTCTCTCTTTCGAGAGTGTCAGTATCTTATGAACACTCTCGAGAGATTTGTAGGCGGCAAGAAGAAGCTTAATCTTATTCTAGACCAATCCAAGATCTGAAGATTTAATCAGGGTCTAGGATATGATTTCTATGAGGACATAAGGAAGCATCCACCTGCCGTGGTCAGACCCATAGCACCAGGTGTGATCGAGACTGAGCCCAGGACCGAGAAAGTCCAATTTAAGTCTGCGGGCTTTGTCCAAGGGATTTCTGACAGTAAGGTGATTCCACCTGCAGCTTCGGCCTCTTAGAAGGCGAAGCCTCATCATGCTACTTCTACCTCTCAGAAGGTGAAGTATCATTGTACCTTCTGTCAGAAGGATGGATATTTGATCGATCGATGCTTCAGACGCACCAAGATCGTGTGTAGAGACCGTGTTGAGTCTCTTAGGTGTATTCAGGGTCAGCCCCAGACCTTGAGTGCACCTAAGACCAATACGAGGTCTAGGGTTGCTCCAGCTGATGGGTTTGGGCATCATCGAGGACTTGAATTTTCTGAGTTTTCTAGCTTTCGTCCTCAATATGCTCCTGGTCGTGACTTCCGCCGTCCTGAGGGTAGATCTCGTTTCCCCCGTCGAGATAGCTACCCGCGGCGTGATCAGCATGTTGCTGGTGTCTTGACTCGCTCGTCAGAGCAGATCAAGCCCAACAACACTTCAGTCTACAGAGACCGCTCGCTTTGAGTGACGAGAGCGTAGGGTAGATAGAGGTCGATCGTGTTTGACTACTTCATCTGCTCGACGTGTTACTCAGTATTGGGTGCCAAAATCACTCTTGATTTACCCCAGTACTGAGACTTTACTCTCTTGTTGACTCAGGTTCGCCAGGCAGGGAAGGCAAAGGTTTGGCTTGTAGACTCCGGGTGTTCACGACACATGACCGGAGACTCCCGTTGGTTTTTTCCCTTTCCCGTGCTCCAGGTGATGAGACGATCACCTTCGGAGATGCTTCATCTGGGCGCGTCATCGCGAAAGGTACAGTGCGCGTTAATTATTCGTTCATTTTGAAAGATGTTGCTTTGGCTAGTAAGCTGCAGTATAATTTGCTTTCAGTCTCTCAGCTTACCAATGACGGTTACGAGGTGAGCTTTAAGAAAAACAATTGCAAAATTCTTGATTCTTCGGGTAGTCTGGTTTGTGGGATTTCTCGTTTTTGGAGGATCTTTCGTGCTGATTTTTCTGAGTCTTCTGGTGATCCTCTCCGTTGTTTGGTTGCTTCTAAGTCCTGCGACCTTTCTTTCTGGCATAGGAGACTTGGTCATATTGGATTTGACCATTTGACCCGAGTTAGCGGCCATGATCTCATTCGTGGTCTGCCGAAACTCAAGATGGTCAAAGATATTATTTGTGCTCCTTGCCGGCACGGCAAGATGGTTGCCGCTTCTCAACCTCCGGTCACAGTGACTATGACCGATACACCAGGACAGCTGCTCCATATGAACACAGTTGGACCAGCTCGAGTGCAGTCAGTAGGAGGGAAGTGGTATGTTCTTGTTGTGGTCGATGACTTCTCGAGGTTTTCTTGGGTGTTTTTCTTAACCTCGAAGGATGAGACGTTTACACATTTTCAAGGTCATTTCAGTAGGCTTTCTGTTGAGCTCCCGGGTGCCTTACGAGCGATCCTCAGTGACAATGGCACGGAGTTCAAGAATTTCTACTTTGAGAGGTTTTGTACGAGACAGGTGTAGAGCACCAGTTCTCTTCTCCGCACGTCCCATAACAGAATGGCATCGTGGAAAGGAAGAACCGTAGCTTGGTCGAGATGGCCAGGATGATGCTTGATGAGTATTCTACACCTAGAAAGTTTTGGGCTGAGGCTATTGTGACCGCGTGCCATGTTTCGAACAGAGTTTTTCTTCGGGCACACTTGCATCGCACTTATTATGAGTTGAGATATAGGCGAAAGCCCAGTGTCTCGCATTTTCGTGTATTTGGTTGCAAGTGTTTCATTCTGAACTCAGGAAACCTAAACAAGTTTGAGTCACGTTCTTGTGATGGTATCTTTCTTGGTTAAACGACTTCTTCGCGGGCGTATAGGGTCTGGAACTGCGAGTCTAGTAAATTGGTAGAGACCTGTGAGGTGACCTTCGACGAGGCCAGTCCGGGGACTAGGCCCGATATCTTAGGTTCTTTAGAGCAGTCCGAGCCCATCTTTGTCGATGATGAGGACGAAGGAGATGAGGGTTGTCTACCCGATCCAGTGACTCATCTTCCACCCGAGGTGCCGTCTTCCACCGCACCTCGAGGCGATCAGCCAATGCCTTCTGCTTCCTCTGGAGCTAGTGGCTCTGTTCCTACCTCATCAGCTCATGATGTAGAGGCCACTTCTTCATCTCATCCTGGACCTCCTAGACATATTCAGAAAGACCATCCTCCCGAGCAGATTATTGGAGACCTTTTTGAGCGAGTCACCCGCTCAAGATCCGGCATGTCATATTTCTGTCTCCATTCTGCCTTTGTAGCCACTTTTGAGCCCAAGGATGTTAGTCATGCTCTGTCTGACGAGTCTTGGGTCAATGCCATGCATGAGGAGTTAGAGAATTTCGAGAGGAACAAGGTCTGGTCGCTTGTTGAGCCCCCTAGAGGTCACAATGTCATTGGGACTAAGTGGGTGTTCAAGAACAAGCAGAGTGAGGATGGGGCGGTTGTTCAAAACAAGGCTAGACTAGTAGCTGAGGGCTTCTCTCAGGTTGAGAGTCTAGATTTTGAGGAAACCTTTGCCCCTGTAGCTATACTTGAAGCCATTAGAATTCTGCTTGCCTTTGCAGCTTCTAAGGGTTTCAAGCTTTACCAGATGGACGTCAAGAGTGCCTTCCTCAATGCGTTTATTGAGGAAGAGGTCTATGTGAGACAACCTCCAGGTTTCGAGAGCCCCAAATACTCAAACCATGTCTTCAAGCTTTCCAAAACTTTGTATGGACTTAAGCAGGCCCCTAGAGCTTGGTATGAGAGGCTTAAGTCCTACCTGTTGAGTCATGGTTTTGAGATGGGTAAAGTAGACAAGATCTTGTTCATCCGCCGGCATGGCACTGATCTTCTGCTCATCCAGATTTATGTGGATGACATTATCTTTGGCGGCTCTTCCCATGCTCTCATCTCACAGTTCTCATGAGCACCGAGTTTAAGATGAGCATGATAGGCGAGTTGACCTTCTTCCTTGGCTTCCAGATCAAGCAGACTCGGGAGGGTACCTTCTTGCATCAGGGCAAGTACACCCGTGACCTCCTGAGACGCTTTGACATGAGTGATGGTAAGCCTGTGTCAACCCCCATGGTGTCCACAGCTTCTCTTGATCCAGATGAGGATGGCGAGCTAGTTGATCAGAAGAAGTACCGCAGCATGATAGGCTCCCTCTTGTACCTCACTGCCTCGAGACCAGACATACACTTTGCTGTGTGTCTTTGTGCTCGGTTTCAGGCTTCTCCTCGTGTATCTCACCGCCAGGCGGTGAAGCGCATTCTTCGGTACCTTCGAGCTACCATTGACTATGGTATCTGGTACTCTTCCTCGTCCTATCTTTCCTTGAGAGCCTACTCAGATGCAGACTTTGCTGGCTGTAGGATAGATAGGAAGAGCACTTCTGGCACCTGCCAATTCATTGGCACTTCTCTCGTTTCCTGGTCTTCGAGAAAGCAGTCCGGTGTTGCTCAGTCCACCACAGAGGCCGAGTATGTTGCTGCAACCAGTTGCTGTAGCCAGGTGCTCTGGATGGTCTCGACCTTGCGGGACTTTGGGTTAGTTATCGACAGTGTTCCACTTTTTTTGTGATAACACTTCTGCGATTAACATTGCTAAGAACCCAGTGCAGCATTCTCGGACCAAGCATATCGATATTTGCTATCACTTCCTTAGAGACCATGTAGAGAAGGGTGACATCGTGCTCCAGTTTGTGGAGAGTGGCCACCAGTTGGCTGATATCTTTACCAAGCCATTGGATAGCTCTAGGTTTTTAGCTTTGCGGGGAGAGTTTGGGGTGGTTGGTCCTTATGGACTGTTGTGAGGAGGAGTTTGTGCTTTACTGCTTTACTATATTGATTATGCTCTTGCTCCTTTCTGTTGCATTGCATTCGGGGTGCATTGGGGTTAGTCCTTCTAGCATAGGTTATAGTGGTTCTCTTGCCTAGCTGCTTAGACTTCTTGCTCTTATCTTGTGATTTTAGGATGCTGCTTATTAGCTGTTTCTCTTCTCACTAGGTTTAGCTCACTCACTGCTTCTAGGTTCTAGCGAGGGTCGGACCACTCTCGGGTAGACAGGGTACGTGTTTGCTCCTTAGCGTGTTAGATGATCAGTTGATAGTCCTAGAGTCTCATGGGGTAGATGAGAGTCAGTCTGAGCCATAGTTTCCTCTATATCTTATCTATGTTTTAAGGACTGCCCTTTCTGTTTTTCTTGCCAGCTTCTCGATTTTATTGCTTTGGTTCAGGGGGAGTTCATTTGGGAGCTTCTGGAGCTTAATATTGACATAACTCAACCTAAACTAAAAGTTGCATCACATGTTGAGGGGGAGCTGGATTTTCTTGTATTTCATCATTCTGCATTGTAATATAACTACTTAGAGCCTTGATTATTGTCCATTTATGACATGTTTACAATGTATTACATCTTGCTATGACTTGTGCTTATTTGCTAGATTTATCATGACTTCATATGTGTAGACTAGCTTTTGCCATGATGAGTTAATTAAAATTGTTGTCATGCTAGCTTTTGAGATCAGTCTTTCTTTAGTTATCCTTTTATGATTCATGCCATGTCAAATAAGCTAAGTTGAGTCTTGAATCTTGGTTGAGCTTTAGATCGAGCTATGCTAGTTCTTAATGTTGCATAAGTTAGTACAACCATTTATGAATGCAAAAAGATCTCTTTTGTGCGAAAAAACTGATCTTACCAATTCTTTCTCGTGAGACGGGTTGCCATTGCACTAGGTATGAACTCAGGGGGAGGTTTGAATGACCAAGATCATCTCCTTAAGCTTCTCGCTTGGAGTGGTCGTATAAGGCTTGAGATCTAGCAAATGACAAAACAAAAATCTGGTTGGCAACAATCATTAGATTTCCAAAGAAAAACATGTTATTTGTGCTCAATTTGCTAACATTTCAAAGGTTACAAGTACTTTAACAAGTGTTTTACTCTTGAGCTTGCACTCTAATTTGACTCAATACTAGCTTCTTGGTTCCGCTTAGCTTATTGACATAGTTTGCATCATCCCTGGATACCTCTAGCTAGACTATGATCACGGATGACTTGACATGCTAAGAATTTGCACTAAAATTTCAGATTGTCATCTGTTTGGTTTAGCCGGCTTATATATATCTTGTCATGATCTAAATAGCATTCTATTGAGTTATGGCTTGATGTAGTACTTAATGGTCATTTTGGACAATTCTCATGGCTCCAAATGCTTAAAATAAACATACTTCAGCCATTTCATCCATCTTTTGTGACTTATTCTCTCTTTTGCTCTTTAATGTGTTTATTGCCAAAAGGGGGAGAATAGTGGTAGAAAAAGCCATTTTGGGAGCTTTGAGGAAAAACTTGCTCTTTCTTTTGCTCCTTGTGCCAACATGGTCATTAGCTTCATTGCCTTCTTTTGGACCATGTTAGGCTTTTCAAATCAAACTCAACTTCATGTTTTTTCTGGGTTTGTCAATATACTCATCAAGGGGTAGATTGAGAGACCATGTGGTTATGACCCCATATGTGTGATGAGTAATTGACATCGGTTTAGGTAAGTCGAGTTTGGTTTGAGTGGTTCGGACCTTGATGTTGCGAGGTGCAATCGGGCTCGGTCGAACTTGGTCAAACTTAGTCGTATGGGATTAGGATGCTTATTCTTTGATTCGATAGGTTTGGACTTCATCATGGGTAAGTATGATGCTTTTATGCCATTTATGCTCAATGTGTCAAGCGGTGCTATTTGATGTGTTTCTTGTCTGTGTTGGCTGCAGGACGTCGAGGCGGAGTCGTGGTGAGACACGAGGTGATCGGGCTAGACACAGGCGGTGTCGAGGTCAGAACGGTCGGATGTGTCGAAGGCGGTGGAGATTCGATGTGGTTGCGAGTCGTGGATGACAAGGAGCGCGGAAGCTTCCCAGAAGGTGCAAGAGGGGCGAATTGGGAATTTCGCGAGGCTACACAGGCGGGAGACGCTTCCGTTCGGGTTTAGCGGGCGTAACGGGTTGGAGACCCGTTAGCCAAGGGTTATATAAAGGAGGGAGTGGCTGCATGCCCCCTCATGGCTTTGGGAGAGAGTTAGGGTTTGCTTTAGTCAAAAGAGCCTTTGAGAGGTGGTTTTGGCTTTAGGCTTTAGTTGTTGAGAGTGGGTGGAGAAGGCAGAGTGCTGTTCTGTCCTTCCCTCGATGTGTTCTTGAGTAGCTCCCTTCCTCCAAGCATGTAGTGAGGTTTTCTTGATTTGGGAGAGGGAGAGATTGGAGTGATGAGCATATAATCTTCCTTGTTCTAATGTCCATGCGTATGGGGACGTAGTTCTTTATATCTCTTGTTTCCAGGAATGAAATCTCAGAAGTTTCTCTCGTACTGGCCCTGTGTTCTTCGTTCATCCTTTCTGCTGATTTCTTGACTTTTTGAGTTTTGAGTTGTTTCTTGCTGGGAAGGCCCAAAATGGGTTGCTCTATGTTGGGATGATGCCTCAAGATCATTTGATCGACTTTTCCCAAGAGCAAATCGCATTTAATATCAGGTTTGGCACTTTGAGCTCCTCTGTTCATCCTTTCCTTTTCTAGGGTTTTGATGAATTTCTTGGTTCCCTTGAGGAAATGGCCTGAGATTCTAGCTGGCTTGTCCTTAGATTATTACTAACTTGATTGCAAAATCTCATATGCAAAGGATTTGTGAATCTTGAGCAATTTGGGTTTTTGTGTGCTCCTCTCTATAGTCTTTCAGGTTTTTGGCATTTCTAGGTTTTGGTGTAAATCTTCGATTTTCTTGTTGAGATGGCATGAAACTTGGCATGTTGAGTCCAGAGGCTATTAAGTAGCCATCCTCAAAGTTTCATGACCAAAGGATCAACCATTGAGGAGTAATTTGGTTTTTGGTGGAACCTCTGTAAGATTTCAGGTTTTTGGATCAAATCTGAAATTTGTGGTTTTGAGTTGGATTTCTTTGGTCCTCTAGTTTCTTGGGCTATTGTGGTCATTTCTTGCTGTTCTGGACCGAAAGAATCAAGGAGAAACCTAGAATTACTCTGCTGGTTGAAGTTCCAAAACTCTGCATTTTCGGCTGCCAGAATTTCACCCCTGTCTGTTGTCTGAACCCGCCACCCGGTCAGACCGGTTCTGATGGGGCGGTCAGATCGGCCTATGGCCAGCGGTCTGACTGGCGGCAAGTGACCGGTCAGACCGGCCTGGCAAGTGCGGTCTGACCGCCCGGAGAGTTGTGTTCAGACCGGCCCTCCCTGCTTTGGTTCTGTTGTTGTTGTTTCTTTATGGTTTTTAAGGTTAGGCTTTCTCCTCTGTGGTTTAAGGTTCAACAAGTGTGCTAGCACCTCTTTCATAGCTTTTTAGCTATTGGATGAGAGCTTCCGAGTGAATTCTCTTTGGGGGATAAAATTTCAAGAGTCGACATTCACCCCCCTCTGTCGCCATTTCGGTCCAACACAGCTGCATGGGTATAAATCAACAAGTCAAATGTTCTGCAGTTCTACATTATCACTCACCAATGTTCTCTGTTGCAGGGCACACAATAGCTACAAAATAGCAAATTCTATAAGATAGATACAAAATTACGTCTTCTTGTCTATAGATAGTGGGCACTGCACAGAAAGATTTGTACGATGTAGGGAGGGGAAGAAACTCTTGCCCTCGCCGCCCGGATCCTCGTTGCCTCTTCTGGATCCAGCGGATCCCACCTGGATCCGGCCGTCTCCCACTCATTGTGCCATGGCACGAAGGAACCGCACTCGGGCTGTGTCGCCGCCAGACCGCCGCCGCTGGGCTTTGCCCGCCCAAATCCGGCGAGGTGGGGAGGAGGCAGCGGCAGGGCGGGGTGGGGTGGGGAGGAGGAGGCGAGGGCGGAGCGGAGGAGCGAGGAGGCGACGATGGAGCGGAGGAGCGAGGAGACGGCGGTGGAGCGGAGGAGTTGGGGAGGAGGAGGCAAGGGCGGAGCGGAGGAGCGGGGGAGGAGGCGAGGGCAGAGTAGAGGAGGGGGGAGGAGGAGGCGGCGGCGACGCGGGGTGGGAAGGAGGAGGCGAGGGCAGAGCGGCCGAGGAGGCCTCAGTAGCATGGATAATGGGGGAGGGGAGGAGGCGTGGACGGAGCGGCGCGGATAACGGGGGAGGGAGTTGGTGGGGAGGAGAGAAACTGGTGCAGGTTTTCGTGAGGAGGGGTGTGAGAGGCCCACATGTCAGCGCAGCTTTTTTGTGAGGAAGGGTGGGAGAGAACGGACCGACTACCACCAACTCAAACTTATTAAGTAGTAAAGATATGTACGAAGGAACAGATAAAAATCAGATGGTTACAACATTTCTCATTCATGTACGTAATATTTGTTGAATATGTATGCAACAAAAAAAACAAAGAAAATAAGAGTACTCCCATCGTACGCTCCCATACAACATTTCTCGTCCATATATGCAACATTTTTTAGCTATATATGCAACAAAAAACAAAGAATAAGTAGAGTACTCCCATCGTATGCTCTGATATAATATTTCCCAACTATGTATACAACTACACTGCTGTTGTCAATTGCTGCATGCACGTAACAAAAAATATTGCAACAAAAACAACCATTTTTTTGCTACATAGATGGCTGACAAATGTTATATATATGAGCAACAAATGTTGCAGCGCACCGTCCGATACTAACGTCTGAATTGAACGTCTGGACGCTAGCAGTGGCCAAGAAGAAAATGCGCATAGACACGACACGCTTGCTATCATGCGGCCATCTTTAGATGGTTCTCCGAGGGCAGACAAAAAGTTGTTACTTATGGAAACAACTAGTTCGAATATATTCCAATTAGTCATGAATCATGAACATATTTATTAAATCAATTGTCCAAATATACAATTAAATACCATGGCAGCGTGCCAACACGGCGCCGCGCTATAGTGAGATCACTCACGGTTGTGCCCTAAGCTCCTAGTCACTCCCCGTCTCGTTGCTGTCTCGCTCGGCACAATCGACTTTGGCCCCATGCCTACGATTTTGCTAGCTCGTCACGATTGCCTTAGGACCTGTTTGAATTGGAGTTAGCAGGATAGAGTCCATCCCCTTTGGGGAATATCCCAGGAATATTCCCCTAAATCGAGGATGCCCCCGTCCCTCAAAAACGAGGGGATGGGCTTGTCCCTCTTCCTCGCCTCTCAAAAATAAGAGGATGACAAAAGGGCCCCGCACGTTAGATGACTCATCCCATATTTTGATGTCCCAGAACCAAATAAAAAACGGGGACGGTTCTATCCCTTACAACCAAACAAAGAACGAGGACGGTTCCGTCCTTAAAAACAGGGATGGAGCCATTCTATCCCTACTGCCTCCAAACCAAACACACACTTAAATTCTGCTCGTTGGGTTTGACATATCTGGTTTTCATTTATCGTGAGCAAGTATGATATTGACTTTAAGCACAACTAAAATCCTAGACGCTTACGGGTAAATGGTGACACCTAGAAAATCAAGGAGTGACACTATTCTCAGAGTAGGTAATACCCCTTCGTTTTCAAATACGTATCATTTTAGCTTTCAAAATTTGTTCCTAAATACATGTCTTTCTACAATTTTGACACAACTTTTAACCATTTTTCGCTGGCATACCCCTTCCATTCATTATTTTCAAGGCCATTTACTACTACGGTCTCAGTGGCGAAGCCAGGATGAAATTGGAGGGGAGGCTTGAAGGACTAAGCTATTTTTTAACTAAAAATCAAGAAGGACTAAGATAAATTGAGACAAACATAACAAACTGAACTTATACAATTCAAATTCATATATAAATAGAAGAGAAATAAATCCAAAAGAAAAAATACAATAAAGATACCTCATGTAGGCTAACCGGTACCAGTGGAGGGTGAGCTCGAGCCCTACGAAGCCTCACTGGTGGCTACCCCCTGACTCGGACTAGAGTAATATGCACCATCTAAGAGAAATAAGGGCAGTCCCAATGGTGTATTGATGATGATTTCTATCCTCATTAAATGACTTGCCACGTAGGCAAAATGCTGACATGGCAACGTAATTAATGATGAAAGAGAGCACAAATCCTAAAAACGGTTTCCTCATGAAGAAATCAGGTCTTCACTCCACCCAATGCACCAAGAAACTATGAAATCGCCATTGGGAAGAAACCACCAGTTTCTAGGGGGCTCGTGGCACACTCTCATTGGAGGAAGAAGATAGAGTTGGGAGAGAGAAAGAGAAAATAATTATTACTCGAAGACACCTCCACTGTGGAAGATAGTTTCTATAGATGATTTCTTGTGCTATGGAAATCGTGTCAGTTTCTTCCATTGGGACTGCCCTAAGTGAACTATTGAATGAAGGTAATATAGTTTTTTTTATATATGCCTTGATTGTAGTGTAAAATTCTAGAATGACATCTGTTGAGAAACAGAGTAACTTATTAGGTTCTCAAAGTAAATACAAACGTGAACTCAGGGTAGACAACCAATGTGTCAGCGAGATTTTTTAGAGCACCGTTGTGCCATTCCCAGGAACGGTTCAGCTAACATGATATTCTGTTGTTGATCGTGGAGATGTGCCGCATGGTTCGGATCTACGACCTGCGTCATACTCCCTTCTGCTATTCAGTTATTCATGAATGCTCTTTGTAAGTTAATTGCCAGGGCTTTCTCCTGCGCTTTGTATAAGCCTATATTTAGGTTGTTGAAATACCATTGCTGCCGAGTTCAATTCGATCAATTTCTCCTATGCCAAAGTAGATAGATTAAACACAAAATAATGCAAGAATTTAACATAGAGAGATGATGGGCTCTTTCTTCTTTATTGATTTTCTTTCTCAAAAGGTATAAGTGATAATAATAGGGACCCCCTATTTATAGACTAAGCGAAAGGTGTTCACAAATGGATTGGGCTTGCAGGCATAAGCCTAGGTTTCCCAACATAGGCAACCCAAAGTAATGCATTCGGTGTTGAGTTCTCAATTTCATGGTATCAGAGCTTCCAGTTTCAGCCTCCATCAATAACCCTTCGTCTTCTCTAATCATCTCCGTTCACCATGAGTGACACCACAAGCGCTGCCGCATCTGGCACCACCCCTGCGCTCAACAGGGACACAACTCTAGCCCTGAATATTTCTACTAGTAGCGCCACTTCTTCACCCTTCCTCTCCTCCCATCTACAAGCCATTCATGCCGTTAACATCGAGGTGCTTGTTCCTTATACAGTTATACCCTTGATGTCCAAGCAAGTAACTACACCAATTGGCGCAATCTCTTCAAAATCGTCCTTGGCAAATTTAATCTCGAGTGCCATGTTGACGACAGTAATGCTCATCATGATGACAGAGATTGGATCCGGGAGGACCTTGCTATTCTCGGCTGGATCTATGCTACCATCTCTGAGGAACTACTTGACATCATCATGACACTGCGCTCCACCGCCTATAATGTGTGGAATCTTTTGGAGAAACTGTTCCGAGAGAATAAAATGAGTAGTGTTGTTCATCTTGAGGCAGACTTCCACGCATTTTATCCAAGGTGATCTGTCCGCTTCTGCATATTGTCATCGCCTCAAAATCCTTGTCGATGCTCTTGCGGGTTGTGGTCAACCTGTTTCTGAACAGGCCCTTGTTCTCCAACTCCTTTGTGGCCTCGGTCCCAAGTTTGCCAATCTTCGCACCATTCTGCCAATGCACCAACCTTTTCCCACCTTTCTCAAACCCTGTGGTTACCTGCTGATTGAAGAGTCATCTCAGGCTATCATGGCCTGTGAAGTTGTTGCTGCCCTTGTAGCAGCTGGTATACAACCTGGCGTCAACACCAACTCTGACCGTGCTCACCGCAGTGATCGCAACAATGATCGCACCTTCAACACCAACATTGGGCAACACGTTGGTGGTTTCTATACCAATGATCGTCATAGTCGTAGTCGCTGACATTCTATTGAGTTTCATGTATTAGACAATTCACCTAAAAAATTAAGCTAATAAGAAAAGACATGCAATTCACTTATGCCAGTCTCAGTGGGGTTTTATGGAGTTTCATGGGTATTAAATACGCTGACATGGCACTGTATTGATGAAGAGAGATGATAAAAGTTTCATGAGAGTAGAGAGAGTTTCATGGGGATGAAACTCTTCTGCACTGTTTTCAAAATATGGGTGTGTTGAAAACTGGGACATGAAACCTCTACTGAGACTGGCCTTATACTTTAATACTCCCCTCCTCACATGTAGGCTCCTACACAGGTCTAAGCGTGAAATAGAAGTGGGCTGCAATTATTTTTTTAATTACACCAACCGGGTCTTGAACTTAAGACCTCTTGGTTCTGATACCATATTGAATTTTATGCACCAACCAGTTCACCCAAAAGCTTCACAATGCTATTTTCTCTAAAGTCTAAACTTGACATCAATCAATAAACTGAGGAGGCAACACTCACTTCTGTCACAAAAGAATGTCATTTTGGACATCAACACAACTAAAAGACGTAACTTTGACCACTAGTTTCTATTATAATATGTTTATAAAATCCAATAGAAATTATAATATTAAGCAAGTGCTTTTTTAGACAAATATATTTCTATGATTTTTATGAACCTAATCTAAATATTGTAAAAGATATTGATATTCAAAATTTTAAAAGTTTAACTGCATGTATCTCGAAACAACATTCTTTTGTAAGCGAGAGAGGGAGTAACTTAATGCGTTTTTCTTTGGAGAGACAACATTTTACATTTCACCGTTAATAGCATCTTCAGATAGCACATGGATGAAAACCTTCAGGATTTTCCTTAATTTTACCAAGTAATGCTAGCTTTCCCAGGCGGGCCCATTGGCCGGGCTAAAATGGTTCTGACGAAGACCAGAACCTCACCAAAACGCGTTAGGACGTGTGTTTTTTTAAGTGTTTGGTTGCTTGTACTAAGTGATATATATGTGTATTAGATAGCTCAAGAAAAAGTTCATCTATATGTTTGGTTTGTTTGGTTGCTTGAACTGGATATTCCCTCTAGATTATGAACCATCTTATGTACCAAAAACAATTGAACTATATGGGAAAAAAAATTATCCCATCCTATTCAACGTTATATCACCAACCAAACACGCCCGTAATCATCCATCCCAGAACCCATATTCAAACAAAGAAAATACCATCCTGGAAATTCACACGACAGAAACGCAGGATATATAAACGGTGGCCTTGACACAAGCCTGATGACCTTTCTTTGGACTAGGGCTGCCCTTAATACTTCGTTTAGGTAAAATATCTATACCATCGGCCATTCAGAATTGGCCAATATACTAGGCAAACATCGCAGCTGAGCCGCAACAGAATTATTAACCCAACGGTCATTTGGAAAATCAATGCAGAGCTCAGATGCCAGTCACATGTATGACTAAAATCTCTCTCTCTCTCTCTCTCTCTCTCTCTCTCTCTTTTAACCCAACGGTCATTTAAAACACCCTGGTCCAACATCGCGTGAGTTGATACTGTAAACGTAGTCAATCATCTAACGTTCTTAGCCGCCAATCGTCTCCTCCAGCAACCCCTCATGTCCCTCACATACGTTACGGATCGTCCTTGATCAGCACATCAGCGTTCACAGGTGGAACACCGTGTACTACTATGCTAGCATCAGTGCTACTAGTTAATTGTAGTACATACTTTACTAACTTCATTTATATCGTCAAAAACCGCACATGAGTTTCTGTTACTCTGTAATTTCTCGTACAAACAGCCCAAAAAACACAAGACACAGCCAAAAGTCAAAAGCCGCAGCCAAAAAGAACACACCCAAAGAGCCCTTTTAGTGGAACTTTACATAGGGATTTATTAAGACGCGAAGCCTATACGAACGGATCATATCCAAAATGATTTATTTTAGCTCATTAAATTTGTGACCTTGTATATTCATGTGTACTCGGCCGTGATTTGAAAACCTCTTTCCAATTCACAAGTTGGTAGCGATCCCTAGTGAGACATAGTGACCCCAAACACACATATTGATAGACCATGTGGAGGTGACCCCATGTGTGATGAGTAATTAATATCCGTTTTAGAAAAGTCGAGTTTGGTTTGTGTGGTTTGGACCATGTCGTTGCATGGTGCAATCGGGTTCGGTCGGATTTGGTCAAAATTGGTCGAAGTGCGTAGGATGTCCATTCTCTTGATTCGACAGGTTTTGGGCCATTTCATCCTTGAGTTCGATTCATTGATGCTAATTGAGATTACATGTTTCGAACGGTGCTATGTAATGTATTTCTTGTCTGTGATGGCTGCAGGACGTCGAGGTGGAGTCGTGGCGAGGCACGGGATGACCGGACTAGGCACAGGCGGTGCCGAGGTCAGAACGGTCGAGGTGTGCCGAAGACGGCGAGGACTCGAGGTGGCTGCAAGGCTTGGAAGGCAAGAAATGAGGAAGCTTCCTGGAAGGTGCACGAGGGGCGTTTTGGTGAATACGCAAAGCTGCACTAAAGAAAGTGGATTTGGATAAAGCACAAGAGTTATTGGAGGCTTAGTGGGTAAAGAGAAAATCAAACCCATTAGTGGAAGGCTATAAAAGGAGGAGTATCTCCTGCATGTATCCAACAAGTTTTGGGGTTGGTTTTGCTTTGTATCTCTTTTGCCTTTCTATTGGAGAGTTGGTGGGGAGAGAGCATAACTTGTCTCATGTGTAAGTTCTTCCCCCGTGTGAACATGTGTTCTTGAGAAGAACCATGTAGTGTGTCTCTTTCTCAATCATGTATGGGGCTGTAGGGATGGTATGAGTTGATACTCTATGTAATCTTTCATCTCTCTTCCTCAATATCAATTTGAGATTGTTTTATTTGAGATGCTCCTGCCTCCTATTCTCTTCTTCGTGCATTTTGCTCTGCGTGATTTCTCAATTTTGTGATCTGGTGTTGTTTCTAGCAGAGGAGTAGCAAAAT
Organism: Dendrocalamus sinicus; assembly: GCA_036346575.1. Lineage (NCBI taxonomy): Eukaryota > Viridiplantae > Streptophyta > Magnoliopsida > Poales > Poaceae > Dendrocalamus > Dendrocalamus sinicus. The sequence continues at coordinate 32,104,771 of CM070648.1, read as the reverse complement.
GGATTGCTCAGTGATGAAATGATGTTTTGAGACCATTTGGTTAGAGAAACTTCCTAGAGTTCAATGGAAAATCCAAAGATTCCCTTTTGCTCATTTCCTCTGTTTGTGCATTTCTAGGGTTCCGTTGTCAGGGGTTGTTAAAATCTTTGATTTTCCTTCATAAAATGGCTTGAGCTTTTGTTTGTCTTATCCTGAGATCATTGCTAAAATGTTTGCAAAAGCTCATGTGGAAAGGATATGGGAATAATGAGGAATTTAAAAAGTTACCTTCATTCCCTTCTCATTTTCAGACTTTTTGTCATATCTCAGATTCTTGCTCTTCTCCGTGATTTATTTTGTTTCCTGGAGTCTTTGTGCTATTTAGAGTGTGTTCCTGTTCTTGTGCTCTGAAGAGAGCATTTAATTGTCACAAATCCTCTTGATTTTGGCAAATATCTGAAATTTCAGCCTTTCAGTCGAACTGCGCAGCTGTCTGGACAGAGGAGCCGGTCAGACCGGTTCTCTGCCGGCGGTCTGACCGGCCTGTGGTCACCGGTCTGACCAGCCTATGCGGTCTGACCGGCCATTGCATTGCGGTCAGACCACCCTTGTTGCCTATTTGCTTTGGTCCCTCTCTTGCCCAAACTCTGTTATTTCTTATTCTTTCTCTCTGTATGGTTTGAGCTTGCGGTGAGCATGAGTATTTCTTTTTCATAGCTTGCATAGCTATTGGAGAGGAAACTCTAGTGGACACCTTGGGGATAATTTTTAAAAGCAACATTCACCCTCCCTCTGTTGCCGAATTCGATCCAACACATAAAGATCATATCGGACAAACCTGTACATGTGCTTCTCCCTTTGTGTAACGATACCATATCGAACTCAATATGAGATATGTTCCATCCTATTATAGCTCAATCCTTTACTCGATTTTATAGGAGATTACTTAATTGTAGTTGACTCCTCAACAAAAACCAACATTACTATACACTTTTCTAATCCAACCACATCAAGAGGCCTAGAGATCTTTCCCGTTAAAAAGGAAGGACAAATTTTATATTGATTATTTATATTCTTACATAAGTTTTATAGTAAAACTGAAACCTACATTTATGACTACAGAGTAGCATTTGGTAACCACTAAATAAACTATTACACATGTAGAAAACAATGATGACCTCAAGTCTAAGGATCCCATATACACTATATATGATATCAACTGATGTCTTATATCTACGATTCGTGAAACATGATCATCAACCAATACATATACTAAATTATAAATCATAAGTATCCCATATAATGACATAACATCAGGATGTTTATAATAACATCATAAACGGAAAGAGGGTTTCACGAAAAGTCAGGTACTTCTCAATTCAAAGGATAAAATAATGTATGATTCAAAAGTTCAAAAGTTCATAGATATAGAAGAGATGCAATCATCTGAACGATTGCTTATCATTTGGAGCATATCGTGCAATTGCAGCCATGCAATTTTGATTTTAGTAATGTATAATCTCCTCGATCAGGACTGTCGGATGTCGTCGATCCGCTGCACAACCTGTGACATTGCCGGCCTCGAGTCGGCATACTTGCTGCAGCAACCCAAGGCGAGCTGCAGTAGTTGCACCATGCCCTCCTCTTCCTCGCCCTTGTGCTGCAGCTGGGGATCCACGTCGAACAACACCTCCGTCGACTCCTCGGAAGACAACCACCGCGGCAGATCCACGCCTTCTTCGTTCAAGACGGCAATTGTTGGAGGCTTGCCGGTGAGCAGCTCCAGCAGTAGGACACCGAAGCTGTACACGTCATCCTTCTGGGAGACCATCCGGATATCGGCGACCTCAGGCGCGCGGTAGCCCAAGACTCTGCCCGGCGTGAAGTCCGGACTGAAAAGAGTTGTCAGGCCGTGCTCGGACACGCATGCCTCGTGGGTGCCGGTGAGCAGAACGTTGGAGGACCTGATATTGCCGTGGCTGCTCGAAGGTCCGGCCGAGTGGATGGATGCCACGCCACGCGCCGCGGCAAGGGCGATGGCTGATCGCTGCTCCCAGTCCAGCGGAGCCGTAGCAGAGGCCCGGTCTCCTGGAAGACACACCATGAATCAGTGACAGTGACTGAGGCATCCAAAGCATTAACACTTGTAAAGTTGTACACTTGTACTACATATATATTACCGTGTAGCACGTTCGATAGGCTGCCCATGGGAAACCTATCGTATATTAGCAGCTTCTCATCCTTGCTGTTGTAGTAACCCCGCAGCGGCACGATGTGCTCGTTCTGGATGGCTCCGATCGCCTTGATACGCTGCTCAAACTCCGCCATGGGCAAGTGCGGACCCTTCAGCCTCTTGACCATTAGCTTGGCTCCACTCGGAAGCTCCGCCCTGTACGTTGACCCGACTGTGCCTTTGCCCATAATTTCTGCCGACGCCCTCAACAGGTCTACCAAATCCAAACGAAGCGCTGTAGACGCTGAGCCAAATAAAACAAGTCGCGTGTTTTTTTCATCTGGAACAGAATTGTTCTTCCTTCCCCAAGAAAGAAAACCTCCTAGCCATCCTTTTGGTTGGTGCTGAGCCTTCCTAAGCGTCCTAAGCTGCTCTGCCACTTCTAACATCTGAGGACGTTTGTTGATTTCCATCCTCAAGCATTTGCCTGCTAACTTTGCGATCTCTTCGATAGTCTTCATGTCGCTCGGGGTTGCAATTTCAGCATCAAACATCTCCCTCACCATCCTGGTCCCTTTTGCAAGAGCTTCCGTAAAACTATCAACCAGACAGATCTTCCCATCATCTGTTCTGGCCTTTTTCCTAGTGATCAGTTCCAAGAGGACAACTCCGAAACTATACACATCGCTCTTCGCTGTAAGACGGCCACTCTGAACAAACAAAGGATCTATGTAACCTATGCTTCCTATTACGTTCATAGTATATACAGTATTGTCTGTGTTAACTAGTCTTGATATCCCGAAATCTGATATTTTCGCGTTGAGGTGATCATCTAAAAGTATATTAGCTGGTTTGATATCACCATGAATGACCTGGGTATACATTTGTGAATGCATATATCCCAACGCCTCTGCACATTCTACGGCAATCCTTAGTCGTGTATCCAAGGGTATGGAAATGTCATCGCGGCGAAGAACATCATTGAGATTTCCTTTTGGGATATACTCGGTGACCATCATTAGGGCATTTTCCTCTAGGCAGTAGCCGATGAGTCTGACTACATTCTTGTGATTTATTTCACGGTGGACCGTGAACTCTTTGGCAAAGTTTTCTTTTACATTGTGGGTAAACCTCTTGACTGCAACCCTACTTTTGTCATCAAGGACTCCTTCATAAACTTCTCCGAAGGCACCTCTCCCCAGGATAGTTCTATAGCTGTTGGTAATTCTGTTTATCTCGTTTTCTGTGAAGCATTTCACGTTATGATTGCTATGTGCAACCATTTTGAGCTATCATCCCCTTGGATTAGTTTTCTTACCATACTTTCTGGGCGATCCATCTTTTAAAGTAGCATGGAACTATTCAGCTAGCTTTCACTAAAATGTTGGGGAACGTCTTGACCTACAAATAGTTTTGTTAGCACTAAAACTTAAGTTCAATCCAACATGTAAAACAACAGAGTAAGGGTGCATAATTTGCAAGGATCAATGAATTGGTAGTGATTTGTAGACATAACAGATGGTCATTGACTAACAATTATGTTGCTTATACTCCATTAGAGATGGTTTAATCATAAACATCATCTCTAGCTGCTGAAGAATAGAGGTTGAAGGGTGTAATTACAATCAAACTAGGTTTCTATTTCAGAAATTGGTACAAAATTGCAGAGAATCGTTATATATTTTTTGCTGGACTTCCTTGATGGAGGTACTACTGTTGAATGAAAGATCGAAAATAGATCCTGGAGAGAGCAAAATTGATCTTTTTTGTTCAGTTCTGCTGTGGAGTTTATATGGCAGCTTTATGATACGAATTGGGTAATTCTATATAATTGCTTTCTTACAGGGAAAAGCAAACAAAGTGTTTGACACCAAATAAAACAGGTGGAAATCGATTGCAGTATAAAACTGAAGAATTAGAAAGTCAAAGTGCTAAACTGTTACTCTCTCGAAAACTTTTCACAGAAGAATCTCCCAGAAATGTAATAAGATGTAAAGATGGCCATGGTTGAGCCCAACATACCTCTTAAGGATGGATGCAGTAATACAATCTATGAAGCAGGATCTATTTCGTACTTGTCGCACACATCGCCATGGGGGAATGGATCTGGAAGAAGCAACAGACCGCGTATAGCTAAGAAACAACAGTTTTCGCCTTATGAGTGTTTATCCTTGCTTTAAGAATTTCTGCAGGAAAAAGGTTGGTAATGGGGACAAAAAACTCTGTTTCGGGAAGATCAATGGCTGGGTGACAACTCTTTGGCTCAAAACTGTCCCAGACTATACGGGACAAGTTTTGAAGGGAAAAAAAAACTGTTGCTGAAGTTTTCGAGAAAGGGTGGGAAAAAGACAAATTCAGAAATTTATGGTGGGGGTAGCAAATATTCTATTAATTCTTTCTATAATAGGCCAAAAACTCAAAACATTCAGTTTTCAAAGAAATTTCTGTGGAAAATGAAAATCCCTCTGAAAATAAAGGTTTTTCTTTGGCTGGTGTTGAAAAAGAAAATTTTAACCAAGGAAAACCTATTGAAGAGAGGATGGCAGGGTCAAAAAGCTCGTAGATATTGGGATATAGGTAGGCTACACTAGCGTAGATTAAAATTATCTACCGCGTAAATTAGGAAGCCATATGAGTAAGAGATTATAGATCGTTACCACTAGATGTGCAGTGTAGCAAAAATAGAGTTGAAACGACCGATTCAGTGAAGCGCGCGCTGGTATAGAGGAAGTAGTCGATTATCCGCTGGCCACCCATCTCCTTGCGATCGTCCCTATCAACACTGCAATCGCAGCAGCGCCTCTACCGAAGTCCACATATCCATCTGCGGCTAGGGTTTCAATGGGTATGTCTTAAGATCCCTCCCTCATCCCCGCACCTCCCTTTATATAGTCTCTAATGAGATCCTTATCAGGTATGATCAGATATTGTATTCAACTCAAAAAGTCTTAGACTGGATCTTTATCCAATATGAGTAGAAACCGTATCCTACTCAGAGACTATCACCTGAACCCTTATTGTTCTGACTAGTTAAGTGTGTGACCTTGTATGTTCATGTATATTTGGCCATAGGTCAAAAACTCCTTTTTGGTCCATAAGTCAGTAATGATCCCTAGCAGAACATAACGACTCCCAAACATATATAAAGATCATATCAGACGAACCTATATAGTACTTATGTACCGATCCCTTTGCCTCATAATACTAGATCGAATTCAAGGTAAGAAACGTGTCATCCTGTGATAGCTCGATCTTTCACTAAAACCTGTAGTAGATTACTCAATTATGATTGACTCCTCAATCACATTCGGTATGGCCATGCATTTCTTTAATCTAACCACATCGAGAGGCCTAGAGATATCTCTCCCGTTATATAGTAGGGGCAAATTTCATCTTGATCGCTCACATTCCTTCGTATATTTCATAGTAAACCGAAACCTACCTTTATAACCACTCAGTTACAGAGTAGAATTTGGCAATCTTTAAGTAAACTATTACACATGTAGAAAATTGTAATAATCTCAGGTCTAAAGATCCTATATACACTATGTATGAGTCAAACTGATGACACTTAAGAATATAATAATTCTCACAGTGTCTCATGATAGATCAATCTAATATCATATTCTCTAACATGTATCCACATTATTGATTTGATATCTCTATATCCAAGATTCATGAAATATGATCATCAATCAATACATGTATCATAATGATATAGGATTATGGATAATTTAGAATAATATCAAAACATGAATAAAGAGTTCCACGAACAAGTCACATACTTGTTGATCAATATGAAAGACATTTATCCAAGAGACAAAATAATATATTATTCAAAAGATCATAAATATAGAAGTGATACAATCATCTCTATGATTGCCTCTAGGGTATATCACTAATAATCTTACACTTGCACTAGAGTCAATTATACAAGTATCTAATACCTATAGATCTTGTGTGTGCCTCATGCTTTGTATGCGGAAGGGGCTTTATCAATGGATCAGCAATATTTAAATCTGTGTGCATTTTGCATATCCTCACATCTCCTTTATCAACAATCTTATAAATGAGGTGAAAATACCGAAGTATATGCTCAGATTATTGATTCGATCTAGACTCCTTGGCTTGCATAATGGCTACTATTATTACAATAAAGATCCATTAGACTAGAAGCACTAGAGACCACACCCAGCTTAGAGATAAGCTTCTTTATCCAAACAGCCTCCTTTGTAGCTTCAAAAGCCGTAATGTACTTAGCCTCTATTGTAGAATCAGCAATCGTCTCTTGCTTGGAAGTTTTCCAGCTCACTACTTTATTAAGACAAAACACAACACAAACTGTGATCGAAAATCATTTTTATCGGTTTGGAAGCTAGCATTAGTGTAACCATTTACTACTAGCTCTTCCTCACCTCCAAAACACAAGGTACTCATCTCTAGTTCTTCTCAAGTATTTCAAGATGTTTTTTACAGCTATCCAGTGACCTTCATCTGGATTTGATTGATATCTGCTCGTAACACTTAGAGTATATGACACATCTGGGTGTGTACAAAGCATGACATACATAATAGACCCAATGGCAGAAGCATATAGAATGTTACTCATCCAGTCTCTCTCATCAGGTATTGAAGGACACTGAGTCTTACTAAGACTAGTACCATGTGACATAGGCAAGAAACTATTTTCAGAATCCTGCATGTTGAACTGCTTTAATAATTTGTCAATGTACATATTTTGGTTTAATCCAATTAACCTTTTAGTTCTATTTCTATAGATATTTATACCCAAAATATATGTTGTTTCTCCCAATTCTTTCATAGAAAAACTTTTCTCAATGAAGACTTGGTAAATTCAAGTATAGGAATATCGTTTTCGATCAATAATATATCATTCACATATAGGACCAAAAAATAAATTTGCTCGCACTAACCTTTTTATAAACACAAGGCTCTTCCTCATTCTTTTTATAAATTTGTTCTAACTCCAAGAAGCTTACTTCAGTCCATAGTTAGATCTTTGAAGCTTGCATATTTTTCTACCATTTTAGGGATTGGCAAAACCCTAATGCTATGTCATGTACGCATCCTCACTTAGGTTTTCATTTACGAAAGCCATTTTGACATCAATCTGTCATATCTCATAATCGAAATATGTAGCAATAGCTAGAATAGTCCAGATAGACTTAAGCACAGCGACAGGTGAGAAAATTTTATCATAGTAAACACTTTGAATTTGTTTGAAACCTTTCACCACTAATTATGTCTTATGGATATGAACATTTCCATCTATGTCTATCTTTTTCTTGAAAACCCACTTGGACGCAATGGTTTTAACACCATTGGGTAGATCAACCAAGTTCTAAACTTGATTATCATACATAGATTGTATTTCAAATATTATGGCTCTAAGTCATTTCTCAGAGTCCAGACCCATCATCGCTTCCTCATAAGTCTTAGGCTCATTATCGTCTAACAATAAAATATCGTGTCCATACCTAATTAGTAATTGACATGGCCTTTCAGACCTACGTTGGGCAGGTGCGTCTTCCATAGGTTCTATAATATCTTGTACATTTTGTAGAGGTTCAGAAGGAGTTGAAACATTTTCTGATGGTTCATGAATTTCTTCAAGGCTCACCGTGTTCTTACTAACTCCTCTTGAGAGAAACTCTTTCTCCGAAAGACACTATTTCACACAACAAACACTTTGTTCTTATCCATTTTAAAATAATAATATCCTTTAGTTTTCTTAGGATACCCTACGAAGAAGGATATATTAGATTTAGGTGGGAGCTTATCAGATGTTAAACATTTTACATGTACTTCCACTACTACAGAAAAGCTCATCACAGACGATTCGGAAACATCATCGCAGATGATTTTTAAACTGTCTGTGCTTATGGATCTGTAATACCCTAAGTGCATTACAGACGATTTTTGAATATAAATAGAATCGTCTGTGATAACAATTATTACAGACGGTTCTTGCTACAAACCGTCTGTGATATTATATTATCACAGACAGTTCTTAAATAGAACTATCTGTGATAAGTTTATATCAAACCCAAAAATAGGCCTCCTTCAGTTTATCAACATTCTTTGTTGCGCTGTTTGTGCTATAAAACGGTGTAATCAGATAATGCAGATGAACCAAAGCAGTCCTATTTTTTTAGAACAAAATCATCCTAGCCATATCCATCGAAGCATCACATCCATCCAAGCATCCAGGCCTGTTTATGAGAATGAGATGAACTGAGGCATCAACAAATAATTTTCACACGCATCATATCCATCCAAACATCAAGGAAGAGAGGGGAGGGGATTGGATAGGGGGATGAACAAAGTATTGGCGCTGATGAAGGAGACGAGGCTGCAGTGTCACCGTTGTGTTATGACAGTGACACTGCATAGGGCATTTATGACAAAAATGCCTTGTGCAGTGAACCATGGCATCACAACCGGACACGGAGGAGCTCAGGGAGGCAGTAGGCGCTTTGATCGATGGCTTGGGAGAGCTAGCACATAGATTGGTTTGGAGTGTGATTGGGGGAGGCGTGCGGGGAAGGCATATATAAGGGCATTTGGGTAGCGAAACTAAGAGGCTGTGATGTTTTAGTTTGAAAGTTTGAATAGAGGGGGCGGCAATATCGGGCGACAAAATATCACAGTCGGTTTGTAATACAAACAGACTGTGATGAAATATATTATAGATGGTTTTTGTTAATAACCGTTTGTGATACTTCGTAGACGGTTTTCATCATGAACCGTCTGTGATATTTGGTAATATCACAGATGATTTTTGTTAATAATCGTCTATGATACTTCACATACGGTTTTCATCATGAACTACTGTGATATTTCCTCTTCACAGATGGTTTGTATTAAAATCGTCTATGATTGTACTTAATAATGACAGTTTTGGTTAGTCGATTGTGATGAGGCGTCTAGTATATCTTGTTTTGTAGTAGTGTTCACATCCCTATATTTTGAGAAAAGACAACCCAGGGTGTCTTCTCTACGGCTTTTGATAGAACCATATTTAATATAAACGCAGCTTTTTCTAGAGTATACCCTAAAAAGATAAGGGCATATTAGATTAGCTCATCGTGGACCGACCCATGTCTAACAAGGTCTTATGCTGTTGTTCAGACAACCAATTCCATTTAGGCGTTCCCAGTGGAGTTAGCTGTGGAATAATTCCATATTGCTTTAGATGATCATCAAACTCATGGCTCAAATATTTATCTCCATGATGTGATCATAAGGCTTTAATTGTCTTGCCAAGTTGATTTTGTACCTTATTCTAAAAATCCTTGAATTTTTCAAAGGATTCAGACTTATGCCTCATTAGGTAGATGTATTCATATCTACTAAAGTCATCGGTAAAAGTTATGAAGTACTGAAAACCACCTCTGGTTGTTGAGCTTATTAGTCCACATACGTTTGAATGTACTAAGACGAACATATCATTTGCCCTCTTACTTAGACTAGTGAAAGGTGTCTTAATTATTTTGCTAAGTAAACACAACTCACATGTTTCAAATGATTTAAAATGACATGAGTTTAGAAGACCATCTTTATGGGGCTTCACCATGCGCTTCCCATTTATATGACCCAAATAACAATGCTAAATATAAGTGGGATTCAAATAATTAGAATGAGACATCTTAGCATTAATATTATAGATACACATATCTTCAAGATTTAAAACATATAATCTTTTCATCAATGGAGCATAACCATAAAGCATATCATTCAAATAAATTAAACAACAATTATTTTTTTATTATGAACTCATAACCTTCTACTCCTAAAACTAATTATGAGGGTAAAGATAATGGTAAAGTGCCAATAGAAAACGCAACTACTCTTGCTGCATTACCCACGCGAAGATCAACCTCACATCTTTGCTAAACGCCTACTCTTTATCAGCCACCGCATCAAATTGCAAATATGAACAATCGATTTGGTATCAAATACCCAAGAACCAATATGAGAAGTAGCAAGATTTATTTCTATAACACTGAACTAGAAGTCTTACTTCCTTTCTTCATTTCCAGTTCTACCAAGTACTTCTTATAGTTTCTCTTTTAATGTCCAATTCCTTAACAATGGTTGCAAATAGTATTAGGTGTAGTGCCAATCTTGAGCTTCTAAAGCTTAGATTTGATACTCAAGATCTCATCTTAAGCTTTGTCCATGCCCTTTGTTTTGCCTAAAGCTTTAGAATTCTTCTTTTTGAAGTTGGAATTCTTTTGAGCTATCATCACATGATTTAAGCTTTTCTTAATACTCTACTTTGCTAACTTGAGTATCCCATACAACTCGGTCATTGACTTCTCCATGCCATTTATATGGAAGTTCCGAAGGACTGGCTCAAAACTGGGAAGGAGCCTCTAAAACATATTTCTTCTTTTCTTGCTCGAGAACAATTCTCAAGTTGTGATATCAGTCAATGAAGTTTGTTCTATTTAGTTTTTCTTTCTCAAAAATAGATCACAGGTTAAAACTGGGTGTGGAGAAAGTAGATGATGGCATTGTCTACAACATAAAAAAGGTACACACAAAAATTCAGCATTATATTTATGTAAAATCTTTTATTAAATAATTTAACAAAAGGTATCCACATTATATGTTTAAAATCATGTACCCACTAATAACATATAGTGAGTCAAGATACATATGTCACTAAGTCCTAGTGAGCTTTGGCATCACTGCTAGAAACCTAGCGATGTAGGTAAGCAACTCTTTGCTAATTACATCACATGTAACTTTTATTTGTTGAGTGACATCCATATGTCTTGGCCTCAACACTATGCCTCTAGGAACAAAACTATTTTCAAAGCCTAGTCAAGTTAAACCAGTATTACGCATAAAGTTTTCAACACTTACACTGTCTTATTGAGATAATTGATGGCACCTTATTTTGGTAGACCTACCAGTTAATGATCAAAATCTTGATAAGTGCAGCAATTAGAAGGACATCAAGTTTTACTTAATTTTCTAGAGGGATACTATTATATCATGTTAAAAACACCCAAGATAATAACATTAATAATAGTATAATAGGAACACAAAAATAGTCATAGTTAAATCATATTAAACAGTGAGATAGTATGGCCCTTAGCATTGCAATCTCCATCACCACTCTTCTTGTCTACTGAGCCATCAATACTTGAGGTCATGACATTCATTTACTTATCTATTACTCCTAACAGCTAACAATGAATTACATATGAAAATATCAAGTATCACAAGTCGACATGCATGTCATTATACAATAATATATAGCCCATGGCTATAAAACAGCATGACATGAGGCCATGGAAAAAACTCATATATGCATCACATACACAATGGGCCATACTATTTACACAACCCCGCAAAAATGAGTTATGCGCATAATCCAATTATATCGCGCAGTACGAACACATAATACTTATAATGCACGGTACGATTACCTAGCATGGCGTTCCCACTAACCGGTTAGCGAGTAGGGATCGAAGGGGTAGTGCCCTTGGAAAATTTTTCTGTTACTTCTTTCTATAATAGGCTAAAAACTCAAAACATTTAGTTTTCACAGAAATTTCTGTGGAAAGTGAAAATCCCTATGAAAATAAAGGTTTCTCTTTGGCTGGTGTTGACAAAGAAAATTTTAACCAAGGAAAACCTATTGAAGAGAGGATGAAAGGGTCAAAAAGGTTGTAAATGTTAGGATACAGGTAGGCTACACTAGCGCAAATTAAAATTTTCTACCGCGTAAATCAGGAAGCCATGCAAGTAAGAGATCATAGATCATTACCACTAGATGTGCAGTGCAATGGAAGTAGAGTTGAAGTGGCCGATTCAACAAAATGTGCATCGGTGTAGTGGAAGTAGTCAGTCGTTTTTTGGCCAACCGTCTCCTTGCGATCGTCCCGATCAGCGCTATAGTCACAACAGCGCCTCTACTGGGGTCTACATGTCTAGGGATGGAACGCTATGTGTTGATGTGCTAGCACCAGTGCACACGGTAGGGGTTATGAGAGGTGACGACTAGGGTTTCGATGGATGTGTCTCGAGATCCCTTCCTCAGCCTCCGCACCTCCCTTTATATAGCCTCTAATCGAATTCTTATATGATACAATTAGATATCGTATCCAACTCAGAAAGCCTCAAGCTAGATCTTTATCTAATATGAGTAGAGATCGTATCCCACTCGGACACTATCATCTGAACTCTTGTTGTTCTGACCCGTTAAGTGTATGACCCTGTAGGTTCATGTCTATTTAGCCATGGGCCAAAAACTCCTTGCTGGTTCGTAAGTCGGTAGCGGTCTCTAGCCGGATATAATAACTCCCAAGCATACATAAATATCATATCGGACGAAGCTATATAGCGCTTTTGTACCGATCTTTTTGCCTTATGATACCAGATTGAACTCAAGACAAGAAACATGCCATCCTATGATAGCTCGATCCTTCACTCGAACTGTAGTGTATTACTCAATTGTAATCGACTCCTCAAACACATTCGGCATGGCCATGCACTTCCTTAATCCAACCACAACGAGGGGCCTAGAGATATCTCTCCTATTATATAGGAGGGACAAATTTCATCTTAATTGCTCACATTTCTCTGTATATTTCATTGTAAACATGAAAGTTGCCTTTATAACCATTTAGTTACAGAGTAGTGTTTGGCAATCCCTAAGTAAACTTTTATACATGTAGGAAACTGTGACGATCTCAGGTCTAAAGATCTTGCATACGCTGTGTATGAGACTAATTGATGACACTTAAGAATATAACAATTTTCATAGTACCTCATGGTAGATCAATCTAACACCATATTCTCTAACATGTGTTCACATTATTGATTTGATATCTTCATATCCATGATCTATGAAGTATAATCATCGATTAATATATCTGTTGATCTATAAATCATAATTATTGTACATAATGACATAACATCAAGAATAATTTAGAATAACATCAAAACATAAATAAAGAGTTCCATAAACAAGTTACATATTTGTTGATAAATACAAAAGATATTTATTCAAAGGGCAAAATAACACATTATTTAAAAGATCATAAATATAGAAGTGATGCAAGTTGGGCAGATGAGACAACTGATCATCTGTTCTTCACCTGTCCTTTAGCTCGTTCTATATGGACTGGGATCAAATATGCTTTTGGCTTTCGAAATGTGCCCCACAATGTAACTCTTTGGTGATTGGGTTCTGAATTTTAGTAGTAAAGATAGAAAATTAATTATGATTGGCATTGCAGCAGTGATTTGGGCGCTTTGGAAAACTAGAAATGCAGCCTGTTTTAGGAACAAAAATATAAAATGCCTGGTGATCCTACTTCGGTCATCTTTTATGTTTGTCATTGGCAACACTGTTGGTCTATCTTGCAGACAACAGAGACAAACACAGGAACACTTCAATGGGGGGCCAAATTGCTGGAACAAGTTGCAGTAGAGGTGCTGATCGTTTGACAGGGATTGCAAGTTGGCAACCTTTGGTCAAGCGGCTTCCAAATGACTGAACAAATGAAGGAGGAAGAGACCGGGGTGAGGAACTGGCAGTAAAGACCTGGAGCACAAGAAGAAAATTGGGAAGATCTAGGTAGAGCAGGACCATTTGTTTCTTCTAGCTTGTTCTGTAATAATGCTAGCCGACAGACTGTTTTAGACTACTTTGCATTAGTACAAAACCTGACTGTAAGGAAAATCCCAGTAGCACTGATGCTCTGGGTAATCTGCTGGATGTGAGTTCGATTAGAGCTGCATTAGCTAAATCTTAGACTGAACTTTGTAGTTCTGGTTTCTATTAAAAGAAATCGGGAGGTTCCATTTAAGAAAAAAAAGAAATACCACTGCTTTGTTTCTCCAATTTTGGATGGCGATCTTTCATTGAAACTTGTTTTTTTAGCCTATCAATTCTGGCCCATTGATCGTCAGTAAAATTAGCTGGCATGGAGGATGCCCTGCAGCTCCCACTGCACCCCCCCCCCCCCCCCCGGGGGGCGTGTCCTCCCACCCGCTGCCCCGCAAAAGCTCACCGCGATGGCCATCGTGGAAACCAGGCTCTCGAGCCCCTGCCGTTGCAGTCGGACGCCGCGGCCTGAGCTCCCCCGTCGCAGATACCCGAACTCTCAGGATTGTTAAGTGGGTTTCAATATTTATCGAAGTTATAACCTGTTTTATTCAATATAGAATTATTTATATTATTGATGTAAGTGATAGTAGGTATTTGATATAAAATTTAACTCAAATAATTAAGATTTGAGATGTCGAAAATGATTGTACTGAAATTTAATAGACATATTTATTAAGATTGAGTTTACTAAAATTTAATATATATGTATATATTTAACCTAAGTATAGTATATGATAAAATAGCTAAATTTATTTTACAGAATTAATTTTACAGGTCGTTGTTCTTAATGATCAAATTAAAATTTATCTGTAAATAATATATAACTCGCACGTCGTCACCACCTGCACCTCGCCTGGATCGTTCCACCTCGTTTCGCGTGCACGTGAAGAAAAGTAGCCTCGTGATTGATTCACGGCCAGCCGCGCACGTGATGAAGGCTCGCCAGTCGCCACTCGAGGCGTGATGCGGTCACGCGCGTGTGGAGCAGGGTGAATGTGGATACTGTTTGGTTGCAGTGTTGTATTTAATAGAATATAAATATCGTATATATTTTTTTTATTTAATTAATAATTTCTATTCTATTTATATTTATATTGGAATTCGTATAAAATATAGATATGAATATGGTATAGACTTTTACAATCCGAAATGTTATTTTATCCGGACTATTCATATCCGTATTCGTATTTGACGAAATATTGTGCATATTTTATTACAATACGACTAACTAGTTGGACAAGTTTTTCAATTGAATATGAATTTGTGTTTCTTTAGGTAACATAAATGAATTAGAATGATTAAACATAATTGTACGAGAATAAAATATCATTAATGTTTTCATACTATATAAGTTGTGAGGATATCTGGATCTGGCCGAATTGAGGAGATATTTGTCTAGTCCGTATTTGTATCCGATATTTGTCTAGTTCGTATTTGTATCCGATATTTATTTAATTCATATTTAAATCTAAAAAATACAGATGTAATTTAAATACTATTCGATCCATATTTATCCGATTTCACCCTAGTGTGAGTGCCAAGACATTATTGCATCGGGTCACATGCGGCCATGCCCATCCTAACGAGCCGCTACAGGCGCGTCACGCGGAAGGAGACAGCGGATCTGCAAGTCCCAGCACAAGGCATTGAGGGCCTATTCTTTTTTGCTACGACTTATAGTTTTTGGTTTTGACTTATAGCTTTTAGGCTGTTTGTATAAGAGATTATAGAACAGAAATTTACGTGCGGTTTTTGCCGATATAAATGAAGTCGGTAAAGTATGTATTACAATTAATTAGTAAACCTTATCTTGAAAAAAATACTCCGTTTAAAAGTTAGTTACTATAAAAAAAATCGAAAAGCAGCTTTTAGAAGCTAAAAAGAACAGAGCCTGATTCTCATCAGATTACCCGCGCAGAGACGCAAAACAATTGTGAAGTCTCAGTACCAGCACATTTTGGCATTTATGGCCCTTTAAAAAGTGTTTTTATATAAAATTGGCCTCCTTTTCAGTTATATTTATAAATCTAGCCCTACAGTGCTCTTGCCTCTGATGCCGAACACGATAGGCGACCTGTCCTGGCCCCGGGCATGGCAGACACTTGCCCTGGCCTCGGGCGTGACAGGAGCTCCACACCATGCACGCACATTGTTTTCTCCGGTGCAGCTTCGTGAAAAACACAACTGATGAGTTTACCACTAAATGATGGACTATTATGGTCGATTAATCTAAATGTAACAGATAATTATACATTCATCTAAATAAATTAATTTATATTTTAAATTAATTACAAGTATTTTATTCATGCAAAAATAATGTAAAAATAAGTGTGAACAAAAAAATTTTTTGCCATGTTTTACATTTAATTGTTTATGCTTCATTCATATTATGAACACTATTAGAGAACATTTGAACTTTTTTTGGAATAGAAGCAAGCATGAGCAAGTTTAACACATGGCGAAGAATATTTTCATAGGTTTGGAGAAAAATTGCTCATTGGATTTTGTTTTCAACAACGCTACTACAAGGGTGCGCAACATTTTGGAGAAAGCAATATCTTGGCGGGTAGGATGGTAGGCTACTACGGAATAAGTAGGTCTACTACGTGGACCGCAGCCATTTGCCCTTCCCCCGAGGTAGGCGTTGTAGTCCTCGCGCGGCCGCCCTAGCCTTGGTCGCCAGTTCACGTTTTCTTTCGCGCTCCTCGTTGCGAGTCTTGTGCTCTCTGTGCATGTACGCCTCCAGATAAGCTTGCGTCTTCCACTGGATACACTCACTTCGATCTTCACTGTACAGTTGCTCCTTCCTCCTCTCGCATTATGTCTCAGCGTCCCACTCCTCGCAGTGCAGACGCCACAAGTCGTGGTGGTGGATCTCCCGATCGATCTATTTGTGATACACGCATAGCGGATCCGGAGACTACGGGAAGAGAGGAAAGCTTGTTAGTGTGTGACATAGAAGAGAACTGATAGGGGAATGTACTGTAACTCGTCCTTACTGGCTGCTGGTAGCGACCCATGTCCCACACCGATTAGGATAGTCCCAAGCGTAGTTACCGTAACCCCAATAATACATTTCCCAAGCTCAACCGCTATTTGGAATTGAAGAACTTACATGTGTCTCTGCACCAGTAGAGGGAGGGCATCCACCCCACTGGCGGGTCTTATGACGAATGCTCGATGGGAATGTTTAGGTATGGGTTAAAGGTAGAGGGGCTTCGTTTCAGGGAGGTGGCCTCCTAGCACACTCCATTGGTTCGTCCTGGGCTAGAGTAGCCCTTGCGAGTTAGGGTGATCTCCTTCTATTGCTTCTCTATACTAGTGATGTAGTGTTGCAGTCGTGTGCAAGAAAACCCGCTGCGAAAGGGGTAGTACTTGTAGGCTAAGCCGACGTAGTGTATGTATTACATGTCCAATTCAGTTTGGGCAAATTCATGTCCGCGAGGCAGTGGCACGTTGGACAATTTGTGGACTAGCATAGCATCACGTTACTGCACAAAGTTGCCCTGTTTGGTCTTATCACTATGAAAGGTTGTCTCATTTGGTCTTGTCCGCATGCAAAGCAGCCTCATTGAGTCACGTAGCATTGCAAAGCTGCCCTGTCGAGTCAGGACACCACGCGAAGCTGTCTCTCTGGGTTTACTATAACTTCAACTATCTATAGGCACTTATACTGACCATTATCTATCTTCCATTAGAATGCAAAAAGACTGTTTTGCCCTAATGAAAAGCCTGCTTGCTGGTGCCAGAGAAGTGGCCGTTTGGTGGCAAAGGAGTTGATAGTTGAGCTATAAAGGCACCCATTCCTCAAGCACTTCCCCTGCATTATTCTCCTTCCCCTCCTCATGCATTTCTCCGATTGTCTCTATCTTGGCCTTATTTCTCCCTCCCCTAGATGTCAAGATGAGACATGTGAGCGTCTCTTCATTGGCATCCACAGTGTTTTGTCCTAAATGTAACATGTTTGTGAAACATAAGACCTTAGGGAGGGCCACGAATCCTGGACGCCACTACTATAAGTGTGCCTTTTCACTTTGTGAGTCAGTTTGGTTTGGGTTGCTTCAAATCGTTCTCCAGATGTTAGGAAACATTTTTTTATTGATTGAATTGTAGGATGGTCCAGACGGTTGCAATTCTGGGTATGAAAAGATGAAATGAGCACTAGGCACGACATTGTTCCAGAGGAGAAAGCTTTGACGTGGGAGGGTAGGGAAATGGTGGAGATGAGGCATCGTTTTGACAGGCTGGAGAGCAAGATGAATTTAATATTGTGTGTTGTTTTCTTTCTTATGTTGGTCGTTATCTGGAAGGTGTAGTGTTATGAGTGTTGTTGTGATTCGTGTTGTTACCTTCAATGGTTTGTACAGTCTTTGTCTGTGTAATGCATATCCATGCCTACACTATACATTTGCTTCATTATGTGTGAAGATTGCAAGTTATGAACTATCAAGTAATATTGTGGAACATCTAAAATCACATACAGGAGATGAACTATACATTTGCTTTGTAGGGTTTATTAGCACAACAAACAAAAATAGCAATGCCGATTCAACTGATGCTAGTCCTCAGGATAGGTTAGACTAGCAGGGGAGCATCGAACGTCTCTTAGATGCCCTTAACGATCCGTCGGTCATCTCAGATGAATATGATCCTGCAGGAACATCAGCCTCTGGGTGATTGTTGGTTCTCCTGTTGGTCATAGCGGGGCTCCTCATGCAGCATGTCATCTTGCTAGGGGAATGGCGTTCAAAGGAGCTCAGTGATCCAATCCCCTGGCTACGTAGTAGGATCCGTTGAAGGGCACCAACTTAGCGGAGCTTGCGGGGTGAACTACACAGAACAAAGCTATTAGGATAGAAATACAAATGAAGGTCATACTTTCATTCAATAAAATTGTTACTTGGTGCTGCGAACGGGGCGCCTCCCACACCCGTAGGTGTATGAAGGCCCGGGGCATAGCGTGTAGCTGGATCAATACCATGGGGCCATTTTGCCCATTTGATACTGTTTGAGAGTGTGGTAGATGATGGGGATCCACCTAGCAAGCTAGCTGAACCCCGTTGCTTTGGCCCTGATCTTTCACGATACGCCTTGTTGGATACCCTCTCCAAGATGAGCCTTCTCCCACGCACACCGCAGCACGTGAACGAAGGATAGAGAAACTGAAGTTTCAGTGAGTAGAATCCAACACCACAATTGGATTCAACACACCAAAAGCAATTCCTCGATGGAAATCTCAAGAACACGCCAACAATGGCCACCAAACCATGGTGATTTTCTGGTTTCTATTTCTCAAATCATAACCTCAGTTACAATGGGGCTAAGGCCCTGGCCTTATATTGGTGCACAATGCACGGCCTTGATTACAACTCATGCACTACTTGTCCTAAGGCCCAAACAAACTCCAATACGAACTAAAAAGGAAATACCTAAACTGCTACCTCTGGTTTCTCTCTCAATTTGCGACTTGACTGTGAGGATTCCATGGCTGGAACCTCATCTATTATGTGGGGCTTCAAAATAGCTTTCCAACGAGTCCAAGAACGTCCAAATCGGACTCCGTTTGTGAAAGTTATGGACGTTGTAGTATCGGTCTTGCCAGCTGTCCCAATCCGAGTCCGAATCGGTTTCAAATCTTTATATGTTTTATTTTCTTGTTAAAGGGGCTTCCAAATCCGTTTGGAACCTGAAAAGGAGTCCTTTTCAACCTTTAGAAAGCCATGGTGTGGTCGGATTTTATTCTTACTTGCATTGCAATACTCGAACTTTTTATGTTTGGCAAGTCTCGCGCGTCTCTCAGGACAGCTCGTGCAGCATCCAATGAAATTGCCATAACTTTGTGTAGGAAGCTCCAAATCAAGTGTCGTTTGATTCGTTGGAAAATATACTTCATTAGCTTTCCAAATATGTCTCTTGTGCACATTAGAAATCTCAGAATTGGTATTCAAAGCTTCTTGAACATTATGCACGGAACTGCAAGCACTAACCAAAGTTGTAGTGCTACTTGGTGCCACATCATCCCCCCTCCTTGAAGCAAGCTGTCCTCGGCTTTGGGGTAATCTTGGGAGCTTGCTTCTTCTTGGCTGTAATTTCTTCATCAACATGAATAGCACTCTCCAATTTTGGTTTCAACACATTCTTCTTTCCCCCCATGTACAAAAGTGTATGTGTTGGACCGGCCCTCATGCGTAGCATTGCGATCATATTGCCATGGTCTTCCCAACAATAACCCACATGCATCCATTGGAACTACGTCGCAATCCACCTTGTCAACATAGTCACCAACAACAAACGGAACACGCACCTTGTGAGTTATCTTTAGTATACGGAGTTGTGTAGCCACTCCACATGATGTGGTTGAGAATGCCTCCACATGGATAGCCCTAAAGCATACACCAAATCTTTGCTAATCACATTGGTATAACTCCCACCATCTATGATCAACTTGCATGCTTTATCTTTGATCTTGCACTCCGCTTGGAAAACATTCCACCGCTGTCCTTTTGTTTCAGTTTCTTTACTTTGCACCTTCCGGACCAAAAGATTAACACCATTCAATTCTGGATCACAATAGACAACATCCTCCTTGGAATCATCGGATTTTTCACTTTCAGAATCACTACTAGAAGTTGTTGAAGCATAGCCATCTTTAGTGAGAAGCACTCTTCGTTGATTTGGACAATCACGCATCATATGACCTCTTCCCTTGCACTTGAAACACTCAATTTCTCTAGCATGAGCATTAGAAGGCAAACTAGAATCAGTTTTAGTTGCTTCTTTACCTCTGTTGCTTGCCTCCTTTCAAAGAGCACCATTTGAACGGCTTGATGCCGCCACTTTGTAGTGTGAAATCATCGCCTTGCTGTAATGGACGCCTCCATGGGTTTGTTTGAGTGTTGGCATGCCTACCCTTGGCTTGTTTGCGCTTCAATTGTTGTTCAGCACGTTCAGCTTGATGCACCAAGTCTTGGACGTTGAAGTAATTGACCATCTCCACCCTATCTTGCACATCCTCATTCAACTCATTAAATAAACGTGCCATAGTAGCCTCATCATGCTCCTCTGTTCCTGTACGGATTATCAACATCTCCATCTCTTTATAATATTCGTCAACACTAGAATTACCTTGGCGTAGTTGTTGTAGCCGGTTGTACAAGGTCCTAGTGTAGTGTGCTGGGACAAAACGACGCCTCAAAATATTCTTCAATTGTACCCAAGTATCCGGATGTGCTCCTACGCGACACAATTGATTCCACCAAACAAGAGCATATCCGGTGAGCTCAATTGTCGCCAAACGAATCTTCTTATCCTCAGCATAGTGATGGCTGTCGAAAATTTGTTCGACACGCATCTCCCACTCCAAGTACTCCTCCGGTTCAGCTTTACCATTAAATGATGGGATAGAAATTTTTATCCGCCCAATTTCATCATCCATGGCAACACGCTGAGCAAACCCGACACCATCACGCATACCTCCACCATTGGCAGCACCTCTGCCACGCATGTCCCTACCACGGTCAACACCACGGTAGTCCCGAGCATGGCGCGGTTGTGGAGAAAAGCCCGCTGCACCATCAAAGATCTCCTCGTGTTCATCGTCTTCATATGGTGCACGCCGTTCGGGATATTGAGGTCCCCATTCAGCATGCTGAAATTGTGGTGGCTGGTTGCGTATCTCCTCCGTCAAAGCATCAATTCGCGCCCACAAATCATCAATCTTGCCTTCAAGCTTCTGGTGACAACTTAAGAAGTAGTCACGTGTTGCTTCAAATCCGTGTCGCACCTCGGGCAGCAAAGATGCCGCATATTGGGGCACCTCCCCGATTGGCTTGGCATGATTATGCCGCGCTTTGCCATCTTCAATCTTCATAGAACCCGCCATCAAGAAAAATTTAGCAACCTCGTACCGTGATCAACCACACTCCGATACCAAGATGATGGGGATCCACCTAGCAAGCTAGCTGAACCCCGTTGCTTTGGCCCTGATCTTTCACGATACGCCTTATTGGATGCCCTCTCCAAGATGAGCCTTCTCCCACGCACACCGCAGCACATGAACGAAGGGTAGAGAAACTGAAGTTTCAGCGAGTAGAATCCAACACCACAATTGGATTCAACACACCAAGAGTAATTCCTCGATGGAAATCTCAAGAACACGCCAACAATGGCTACCAAACCATGATGATTTTCTGGTTTCTATTTCTCAAATTATAACCTCAGTTATAATGGGGCTAAGGCCCTGGCCTTATATTGGTGCACAATGCACGGCCTTGATTACAACTCATGCACTACTTGGCCTAAGGCCGAAACAAACTACAATACGAACTAAAAAGGAAATACCTAAACAGCTACCTCTGGTTTCTCTCTCAATTTGCGACTTGACTGTGAGGATTCCGTGGCTGGAACCTCATCTATTATGTGGAGCTTCAAAATAGCTTTCCAACGAGTCCAAGAACGTCCAAATCGGACTCCGTTTGTGAAAGTTATGGACGTTTTAGTATCGGTCTTGCCAGCTGTCCCAATCCGAGTCCGAATCGGTTTCAAATCTTTATATGTTTTATTTTCTTGTTCAAGGGGCCTCCAAATCCGTTTGGAACCTGAAAAGGAGTCATTTTCAATCTTTAGAAAGCCATGGTGTGGTCGGATTTTATTCTTACTTGCATTGCAATACTCGAACTCTTTATGTTTGGCAAGTCTCGCGCGTCTCTCCGGACAGCTCGTGCAGCATCCAATAAAATTGCCATAACTTTGTGTAGGAAGCTCCAAATCAAGTGTCGTTTGATTCGTTGGAAAATATACTTCATTAGCTTTCCAAATATGTCTCTTGTGCACATTAGAAATCTCAGAATTGGTATTCAAAGCTTCTTGAACATTATGCACGGAACTGCAAGCACTAACCAAAGTTGTAGTGCTACTTGGTGCCACATCAGTGGTACTTGGCTAACCCCCTGGTACTGGTCAACGGGAGAATCTAGGATAACCTCATGTATTGTGGCTTGCACCTCCCTGCTCTTCCATTCAACCTTCTTCTGCCTCCGTGACGACGACGGCATCAACGTGGAGTCCCTACTCTCCTATACGGCCCCCTCCTACCTCCGTGACAATGACAGCATCAATGTGGAGTCCCTGCGTCACAGCTGTGTGGAACAACATGATTAATCAAGGATGAAGTAGTTCGACATAGTGCAACTGAAACTCCGTTGTCACTCACCGAGGAGGTCTGCTATGTGGAAGATTGGCTACCGACGCTGCACCACTAGGTCGACTCACTTGGATAGGAAGATGGAGGTGGCAAGGGTGTGCCACGATACTCTGTCCGATGCCTCAAGTCGACATCGGTGGGCCTTCCACAACTCATGCTGTGAATGATGTGATTAACGTCATCCACAATAGACTTCATAACTGCATGAAGTCGTTCAACTATATTATTCCTTCCCTACTCCAGTTCCTGATGGCCCACCACGCTCTGCAAATAGTCTAGTTGCATGGTTACCCAACAAACAAAATTTTGTCAGTTCAGCCTATGTTGGAGGGTGTTTTATGTGCTACATGCTCAACGTACTAACTCGTCACGACACGTTGCACGGTGTTGGTCCAGCCCCAACCCCAAGCATTCAGTGTGGCTAGGATCTGCATGTCAGGCCTGGGTCGCACCTGTCAATCTCGCCCGCATGTGCCTTATGTACCATTCTAGGTACATGTCGTAAGTCCCAACATCGTAACGCGGTGTCTCTTGGAAAATGTTATCAAGGGCATATTGCCATACATGTATCCATGGTTGCTTTGTCAAAAGCCAATCATCATTCTTGTGGCCCTTCTTCCTTTGACTGATGGTGGAACAAAACAAATAAATTACGATACTGACATAACAAATGTATAACCGAGCTACAATATGAAGCAATGTAACATGCTTATAGGTGGATATGCCTCTGAAGCAGTCGCCCTAGAGTTGGGGGGATCTCCAGGTGTAGTTGGAACTGCTGCATCACCTGTTGCAGGTTGTAGGGCTCAACCATATGGGAGAACATCAGATGACAAGTTGTCCTCCAGTACATCGCATCATGGTAGCATAGTGAGCTCACACCCTTTGGTGTCATGTCTTGCATGAAGGCATCCATCCAAGGAGCCCATATTATGTTATGGTCCTCGTGCAGGGCCACGAATTCATTATCAAAATTGGGGTATATCCGATGCGCTCTCGACCTAGCCCACCCTAGCACTACCACAGTCCATCGGGATTCCATGGTAGGGCCTTCCATGGGATTCTCATCGTCCGTCCCACCATAGAAATGCTCGATATGTAGGTAAGGGTGCACTGGGGAGCAAAAGTACAGCCGCCTAACCTAGAAGTGCTCCCATGACCACAGTTGCAACAGTGTGTGGTAACCCGAGAGCATAGGCTCAGTTCCCTTGCAATGCCGTGAAGCGCTGCATAGGCCGCGGTACGTGGCACACAGTACGGCTTAACCCTAACTGTATTGTGGCACATCCTAACCATTGGAGTTCACAATGGACTCTGCAAGATGAATGTAACTAGGTTACACCATGTCCCCCTACGTGTTAGGGAACACGACCCACCCGAACAAAAACAACAATACGCAATTAGGTGGCATCGAACCACCTCCTCTGTCGCGCCATCTGGGCAATGCATGAATTGTCACAGCCAGGCATGTGGAATGCCTTTCCACCTCTCGACGATAGGTTGCCCGAAGCGATGAGTGAGACGCACCTTCCAATCTGGTGATCTCGATGGAGGAACAACTGCAAGGCCTCGCAATAGTAGGTCGGTAATGAAGAAGACATCCTGTAGTGTCATGGTCATCTCCCCCCACTGGAAGTGGAATGTGTGGGTCTCCAGCCACCAACGATCAACCAAGGCGGAAAGAAAAGTGTCAATCTGGAGGTTCTACCCCGTATTCAGCATGCAAGCGGACGCAATCAGCACAGACTAACAAAGCCTCCCAACGTACAAGTTGTCTAACAACCAGGTCTCCCTCGGTCCCTGTGTCACTAGGGTTGGCAGCTCATCGCCACCGATCCTCGGTCCCTGTGTCACTAGGGTTGGCAGCTCATCGCCACCGATCCAACTGTGACAGTGATGCTGGGAGTCCCATGCCTCCTCAAGTAGGGTGGTAGATTACATGCCATTGCTGCAAATAGAGAACAATTAATATATACATGAACAAAATATATTGCAATATTGCAAAATAATTTTCATAGAGGCAACAGGAGCATCCGATATAACAAACGAGCTGAAAAACTCATAATTAGCGAATTCATTTAGGTGTAATAATCATAGGAATTTTTAAGTATAGAAAACGAGTTGAAAAAATTATGAATTTTTTGTGGAGCCTCCTGATAGAGTGTTCTTGATTGTATATTTTTTCATAATTTTATCCATTCTGAATTTTACTTCAAAATTCTTATAAATAGTATAATTCAATGAATTTTTGAGTAAAATTCGTATTTGGTAAAATTACATAATCAAGCACACTATGTTAGGAGACTCCTCAAAAAATTTCATAATTTTTTGATCTAATTTTCTACCTTTTAAAATTCCTACAAGTAGTACACCTAAATGAATTCGCTAATTACAAGTTAATTAAGACTAATTATACATGCAACAGTTGCAAGCACTAAAAACTCATTAAGAGTAAAAGTAAATTGACATGGAGTGGGTCCACTCAAATAGCACAAACAAACATTATAATCAGATAAATATTGATATAGCATCTGGCCTTAACTCCTAAGTGCACTTATCAATGGCTATGTTTATGAGATTCATAAAGTAAGTTAGCTAAACTCATGAAATTCTATTACTAAAAATTTTTAGTGAGAATATACTACATGCTTTCTTCTTACAAAATTAAAATGCAGCACTAGTTCCCAGCTTGCAATACCTTCCATACGATTAACCTAACCAAAGCTATGCGGTATTTCAAGTGAAACATGCAATCCAATGCATGAGTTATGAACATCAAGATGGTATATCTTTTCAATGCAACATGTTGACCTACTGCAACTAGCTATTTTTTCATTCTACTCTACTTTTGCAATCATCTAGCTACAACATTTTACTTGACAGAATTAAAATCTTATCCTATTTAGGAGAATCACGCATAAGATTTGCTCCTTTCTACCTTCATTTGTCTCGATCCTAGGCTACACCCCCAACAAAAATTTTCCTACAAAGGCACATATACAGATACACGGATAAAATTATGAAAATAATACACAATCAAGTACATACATGGATACGATAAAAATTACATTAACAATAGTATTAAATGCCACGGGCGAATGAACGATCGATTGGAATGAGCAAATGCTTAAAGGAATGAGATAGCTTCCGATCAAATGCTTAAAGGAATGAGCAAATGGTTAAAGGAATTTAATTTCTATTGCTCAGTTAGAATTTATTGGTTATGACATGCTATTTAAAAAATGAAGACTTAAAATGATGTTAAATAGAAAATTAATGCATACTGGAGCTCATTATGAATGTCTTTATTTCCTTGATAACTATCAAATGATGACAATACTGATTGTTTAATTGAGTAAAATAACTCTATAGTGAGGAATAATAATGATAGGAATACATGCTCAGAATTTTATTTATGGTATTTATGACTTGGTCACATGTCTAAAAACATAATTAAAATGCTTATTAATTATGGAATTCTGCACTTTATGTAAGAGAATTTTGGTATTTCTAAGGCATGTATAATGGGTAAGATGACATATACACCTTTTCCAAAGGTAGAAAGATCTAATGAGCCTATTGTCATTATTCATTCTGATATTTGTGGTGAGGTGTCTACTCCCACTAGAGGTCAAAGATTTATTTTATCATATTCATTGATGATTATTCTAGATTTGATTATGTGTATCTTCTTAAATATAAGTCGAAAGGATTTGATGTTTTCAAGACATTTAAAACTGAAGTGAAAAATCAATTAAATAGAAAGATCAATGTTTTTTGAGAACTAATCGTGGAGGAGAATACACTTCAAGAATATTAAATATTTTTTTGTAAAGAACAAAGAATTATTTATCATTACACCATACCTCACACTCCGTAACAAAATAGTGTTGCTAAGTGGAGGAATAGAGCACTTATGGATATGGTTAGGTCTATGATGGCTTATTCAGATCTTCCCTTGTCTTTTTGGAGTGAAGCTTTACATACTACTATTTTTTATTAAATCATTCGCTATCTAAGGCTGTAACCATCGCTCCTTATGAGTTATGGATTGGAAGGAACCCTTACTTCGTCACTTAGCTGTTTGGGGGTGCAATGAACAAATTAGAGTACCAAATCAAAACTATACAAAATTGCAGCCTAAAAAGACACCAAGAAATTTTAGTTGTTATTCTTTGGAATCAAAAGAGTACATGTTTTACGATCCAAACAAGGATAAACTAGTGGAAGGCAGGGATGCAATATTTTTAGATAAAAAATACACCTCACCGTGCTAAGGGAGCAAGGGTGGAATTATTGGCAACTCAATCAAAAACACAGAGGGATACATCTAGTATTAATTCTCACACTGAAGTAGGTTTAGCTCCTCGAGAAAATACAAATCAAACCCCAACACTAACATGCTTAGAAGTGAGAGAAATTTAAGTACACCCTAATGTTTCGATGATTATTATTTATTCTTGGAGATGTTCACTCTAAAATTTCAGATTTAGAGGAAGAATCAAATATTTATAAAGAAGAAATTAACTGCTCACAATCAAAACTATGGGTGGAAGCAATGTGGGAAGAATTAAACTCGATAAAAAAGGAATAATATTTGAGAACTTGTTGATATACCAAACAATTGTAAGCCCATGGGTTGTAAATGGATTTTTTAAAAGAAAATTAAATGTAGTAGGTTTAGTGAAAAAAAATATAAGGCTAGACTTGTTGTAAAGGCTTTACACAAAGGGAATGTATTGACTTTGTAAAAACTTTTCTCCTGTTGATAAATTTACTTTAATTTGTAATATTAGTGCTTTGATGGCTTATTATGATCTTGAACTCCACCAAATAGATGTTAGAACTGCTTTTCTTAATAGTCTTTTGGAGGAGAAAATATACATGAAATAGTCGGAAGGTTTTGGAGAAAAAGAAAATGAAAATAAGGTTTACAAATTGAATAGATCAATTTACGATCTTAAGCGATCTTCATGTCAATTGTATATTCTATTTGATAATGATATCATGTCATATGTTTTTTAATGATGAAAGGATATCACCGCATATATACAAAAGTTTTAGGTATATATTTTGTCTTACTGTCTTTATATGTTGATGATATTCTAATTACTTCTAATGATGAAAATACATTGATAGAAGTGAAAGCTTAGTTGTCTTCTGAATTTGATATGACAGATATAGGAGAAACTTCCTTTGTTTTAGGAGTTGAAATACATAAAGATCGGAATAAAATGATTCTTGGGTTGTCTCAAAAGGCATACCTTGGAAGTGTTTTAAAACGATTTTCTATAGAAAAAACAAACCTGTTAATATACATATTTGTAGAAAATTAAACTCAGTGAGGAATTATATCCAAATACTCCCGAGGAAAAAGCTAGAATGAATGAAATTTCTTATTCTTCAGCTTTGAGATTTCTTATATATACTATGTTATTCACACGATCTGACCTTAGTCATGCCATTGAAATTCTTAGTAGATATCTAAAGAATCCTAGAGAAGAGCACTAAAAATAAATCAAATATATACTACGTTATGTTAAAGAAATTATGGATTATTCATTATGTTTTAATGGTCATAATCTTTACCTGATGGGTTATACTGATGCTGGTTGGCAAGGGGTTCTAGTTATCTATTTACTTTGGCAGAAGGTACTATTTTTTGGTGCAGCAGAAAATAGGATACAGTTGGTGTTTCCTCCATGAAAACTTAATATATCGCTGCATTTGATGAACTACAATAAAAAACCTTGCAAATCACGTAAGCTCACCAGAGACCAGACCATTCAAAAATGTTGTATCGTTTTTCCAAAAACTAATCACCCAACCTGCAAAACGTAGAAGAAAGAAGGACCAAATTACACAGACATAAGCTCCGTTTCCCCCCAAAAATCTGAAAAATTCGTCAACCCAAAACACACAAAAGTTCATAAATTTTTAGTTAACCACCGAGTAGATCGATTTCAACACGATGAAGAAATGTATATAATCTAATAATAGCAATCAACCCAAGAATTTCCAACCCATCAATCCAATTCTAAAACTTACTACACATTCCATAGAAAATATTAACATGTTAAATTTAAGACACCAATAGCCGGCTCACAACAACATCTAAAGTCACATATTTAACATACTAGTCAAATGCTCGTGCGTTGCTACTGAAACACATATTTTGTACCAAATAATCCCTATATTGTGTGAAGCATGCATAGCTAAAGCTTTGTAAATGGGAAAGTCTTGAAGTTCTCATGATATCTGCAGGGCAAGTGTACATTGAAGCTTTCTAAATGAGCAACAATACAAAGTGCTCATGCGATACTATTGTATCCAAAAATGCAAATCCATGGATGTTTCTTAGAGTAATTTATAACTACCAAAATAGTTTGTTATTATTGCAACTAGCATATGGGATGCATACATCAAACCATGTCTCCCACTGATGCATTCACATAAATGGATGAACATATGAAAAACCTAAATCAGATTAATGTAAAGGGAAGCCATTCAATCCCTGAAGTTGTATTCTACATCAAGGCTCTCAAGGGATTTGGCCACCTGGACAACAATTGATGCATCCCCGATTTGACCTACATAGGCAAAGCATCAGCACACCTTAGAAGCGTAGTTGCTCCTCAAAGCAAAGTAGTATGTAAGCATCAAAAGAGAATGCAAAAAAAAAAAATGGCAGCATTGGCATGCTGCATTCTTGTATGCACATATATAAAAATGTGTTCAAATGTGCACATACCTAATAGCAGTCTACAGCCATGACATAAGAGAATTGCTATGTTAGTGCACCCAAACATTTCGTAACATGAACCCATCACTGATCACCTTCTTGATGTGCTAGTCCACCAAGATGATACTTATGTATATATCTTTTCTACTCCTGAGAGTAGTTACATCATTATTTTCTTTTATATGTATCAAGCGAAACAATCAAGCTATCACTTACAGCAGCATAATACCTAATTCCAGTTCTGAGAAGCAATTATTTAATGAAAAATGGGAAATTTCTTTTGCTCTAAAGATCAATTAAAGCAAGAGAAGAACATATATTGACTCAATGACAAAAGAGGACCAAAATGTTTACTTCTACATAAAGTTGATATAACCAAAGTTGCTACTTTGTTTTAATAAAAAGTAGAAATTACGTATGACAGGAATATTTCACAAACATTTTTTTGACAATAAATAGTAGTTTTCTTTCACACATATCAAGTGAATGAAGTAATCAAAAGACATGTATCCGCAAGGTAGTATGACCTTAATATCATTTAATATTTCCACTTCACATTGCTGAAGTCCAAAGGTTTAGTCTCTGAATGGTTTTAGTCAGCCAAACAAAAATTTGAGGAGTGCCTGTTCTAAAAAGGAAACACATTGTATTTTAGGGAACAAAGAACATTTACATGCCTCAAAGTGCATGTAACTGTCTCTTGCAACAAAAAAGTACTTATAATGGAGCTATTCATATGATTAATAGTAACTTGAATTGAATCTTGATTTTCCATGTTTCAGTAGGAACCAGGAGGGCATCATTCAACTCCACATCTTCCTGAAATGCATACTATTAATCAATTGAGAACTCCATGACAGACACAAGGGGAGTATAAGCATATTGAAAAATCAAAGAGGATCCAGTGTCTGCAAGCAAAAATCCCCTCTGCCACACCTGCTTTAGGGCATCCACAATGTGGGGTGTCTCCACATGCGCCACATCATAGAGAAAAGATTCCCCATGCATTATTAAATCAAATGAATTTTCAAATATTGAATGCAATGACAGTGAGAAAAAAGATTCACCATATACTAAATCCTCTGGGTTCTTGCCCACATTTTTAAAAATTGGCAAAAAGCTACCAAGCTAATAAGTTCTTGCCAGTATTACTTGTAGAGGTTTTAACAGGTTCTTTGTCCTTGTAACCAACACTGAATGAATCAGCTTCCCTTGTGCCACTGAAACTCCCATAACGTTCACTTGAACTGTAGCTACTACCAAAAGAGGCTGAACTTGATTTGTATGTTATCCCTGTTAATGATAGTCCCAACGTACCTTCAACGAAAACAAATATTTGTTAAAGTTAAGGCCACAAAACATGTATACACAACTAAACAAGTTAGAACACTCATTGGTAGATTGGGTTGCAGATCCAGATTTTGGTGCTCAGGAAGACTATTCAACCCATAGGCACAGGATTTTTTGAAAAGCGAAATTGCAAGGCTGAAGGGCATACTATAGTGCAATGTACAGTGTTGTTCGTACAAAAAATTCACAGAATCTATTTTATAGGCTTGTGCCACTGCATCGTTCATCGATAAGGAGGGAAGCGCTAAAGTCTGGTTGATGTGATGTGCCTTTAGGGCTAGAGCTGGGAGTTGAGTTGGGTTGTGTCGGTATGATCTGAGTCTAGCTATTTTATGCTTCATGCCGGTCCATCTTCGTGCCATAAGGATCTACACATCATCTTGGGAGTGCTCAGCCAGCTTACTGCGTCATGCCGGTCCGTCTTTGTGCCATAAGGATTTACTCATCGTCTTGGGAGTGCTTCTCGTCGTGTCAGCCTAAGCTCAGTCTGAAGTAACTATATACGACAAAGGCGGCGGACGTCTTTCAGCTTCTTCCATAAGTGTGATGTTCTTGTCTTTCCTTGTTGCGTCTGCTGTGAGGCCTTCTATCTCCCTAAAAGGGGACCCTCCCTAGATTTGGCAATTTTGTTTGCAATTAACTAAATAAATTCTATAACTAAGCAAGAGGTAAAATCCTCCCTAGATTAAACACCAGATAGAACCTTAATTGCTTTATAAAAAGGTCTTAAAAACTCTTGAAAACAACTAGCAATCTGCCAATTTGAATTAGTAACTACCAAACGGATATAACATGTTCGTACTCTTGTATCTTCTTTAACATGATATATGTCGAGTTCCACCTCACCTTAATGCTAAGACCAAATTTTCTTGGTTCTTTCCCATTGGCTACATAGTACTCCGCAAACCTGGCTACCACTTGTGCGGAATTTGTGAGGTAACGAATGACATCATAGATACTTCAAATATGCACCAATTGATTGCATACCGTTTTAAACAACAAGATTCAAGATGTGACATACACATCTCTGGTGGAGGACATAACCACCGATACATGTTTGCAATCTTGGGGTGAAGATGTTCATAGCCGTTATGTTTGCCGATGCGCTATCAAGAGTTATAGAAGTAATTTTATTATCTATCTTAAAATCACCAAGTACGTGTAGTATACGATCGGCAATGGCCTCTTCCGTTGTGATTCATTTATTACTTTAAATCCTCCGCGAACCTGGCTACCACTTGTAGAGAATTTGTGAGGTAATGAATGGCATCACAGATACTTCAAATATGCACCAATTGATTGCATACCACCTTAAACAACAAGATTCAAGATGTGGCATACACATCTCTAGTGGAGGACATAACTACCAATATATGTTTGCAATCTTGGTGTGAAGATGTTCATAGCTGTTGTGTTTGTCGATGCGTTATCAAGAGTTATAGAAGTAATTTTATTATCTATCTTAAAATCACCAAGTACGTGTAGTATATGCTCGGCTATGGCCTCTCTCGTGTGTGATTCATTTATTACTTTAAATCCTATGACTCTTGTTTAGCTTATGATTATCATCTAAATAATGGGCTACAATACTAAGGTAGGCACTTTTCTGGTGTGATGATGTCAAAATATCTGAGGTTACGGCAAAACAACTGAACTTGTTGGAATAGTTCTTTTAGCTCTATAAGTTCCTCTCGATACATCCATAAATATTGGATGTAATAGTTCTCTTACTAACATGTTGATACTGTGGGCAAAAGCTGCGTTGCATCATTCTTTCGAACGCACAACTTTCACCCATCCTAATCGGTTGACCTTCTGAAACAACATATCTAGAAATTTCCTCATGGGCAGAAAGCGGATTGTATACCCATGTACTTACAGATCCATCGGCCTCGAAGTTTAGCTACGTTTGTACTTCTCCTCCCCTTCGGCCCTGTGCTGCCATCTTGCATAAGCATGCTTTGTAGTGCTCGTTCAAGTGCCCTGTCCCTACAACTGTACGAGCACTTAATTTAGCATTGCAATAATTACAAGTTGCGATGTCTACCGTTTCACCGTCTCAGATTTTCTGGCTTCAGGTCATGTGTTTCCAGCAATTCGCCGTTCGTCTAGACCCGCCAATGTTGGCGTCCGTGGATGAGGGAGAGAATTTTGTTGTCCCCGTTGGCTCTAGACCGCCCTGGTACTCCTCTTAGCCCTCCGTATCATCCATATGACGATCATTCATGCCGTAGTCTCCCATGCTTGGAGAGGCCGATGAGCATCAACGGGAGTTGGAGCCGAAGGAGGACTAGGGGAGTGATGGTGCGAGCTTACACTAAGTCGCCCTACTGCCCTTTTCGAGCTTCGACTCCTATGCATACTGCTTGAGAGCTCCTTGGTACTACGACTCCTCAGTAACATGGTGGATGGATGGTGATTAGTGAATAAACGAGGAGTACAAACGCAGGAAATGAGCTTGTGAAATGAGAAGTAAGAAATGAGAAGTATGAGTTTGTGAAATAACTTGGGGAGTATAGAAACGTTGGAGTAAGAAATGAGAAATCTGAGCTTGTGAAGATATGGAAAGTCTGAGCTTGTGAATTTATATGCATCAGGAAAGAGCTGTTGCTCTCCCGAACGTTGCCTTTGAAATCTGAACGTTGTGTGACCGTTGTCTCTCAATCTGAATGTTGTGTGACTGTTGTCTCTCAATCTACTCTCAGCACAAAGGTATCAACATAGTCTACTCACCTTTCCCAACTCCCAACACCTAGACCCTATCCTAGTCTACTACTCCCCCTGTGACCGTCTGTCTCATGTGCGCGGTGCACCCATCCATCTCCGGCTTCGTCCCCCACTTGCCCCACGCCCACCCCCACCTCCCGGCCGCGTGCGCCGCGCCTCCCTCCTTCCACCTTCGCCGGCAGCCCGACGCTCTGGTCACCTCCCTCCTCCCCGCTCCCCCACATCCCCTGGCCCCTCCCTCCTCCCCTGTCCCCCGGTCGCCTCCGTCCTCCCCCCACCTCTCCCGGCCGCTGCCTCCTCCTCCCACCTTCCCAGCCCCCTCCCTCCTTCCCTCCCCAGCTCCCCGGTCGCCTCCTTTCCCTCCCTCCCCTGGTCGCCCCTCCCCGGTAGCATGGCCTCCCTCCCCTCCCCATCTCCCACCCCGGTGCGGTGGCGCCCCCTCCTCCCCCGACCTCCCTCTCCTACCCCTCTCCCCACCCCGGGGTGGCTCTGAGGCTGTGCGGGAGGCGGAGCAGCACCGAGGCGGGAGGCAGCGTGGGAGGCCCGAGGCAACACTGAGGCAGGAGGTGGCGTGGGAGGCGGAGTGGCACCGACACAGAAGGCGGCATGGCTCCGAGGCTACGTGGGAGGCGGAGTAGCGACGAGGCGGGAGGCAGCACGGGAGGCCCGAGGCGACGCCAAGGCGGGAGGTGGCGTGGGAGGCGGAGCGGCACCGACGCGAAAGGCGGCACGGCTCCGAGGCTGCGTGGGAGGCGGAGTAGCAGCGAGGTGGGAGGCAGCGCGGGAGGCCCAAGGCGACGCCAAGGAAGGAGGTGGCGTGGGAGGCGGAGCGGCGCCGATGCGGTAGGCGGCGCTTTGAGGCTGCGTGGGAGGCGGAGCAGCGGCGAGGCAGGAGGCAGCGCGGGAGGCCCGAGGCGACGCCGAGGCGGGAGGTGGCGCGAGAGGTGGAGTGGCGTCAATGCGGAAGGCGGTGCGACTCTGAGGCTGCGTGGGAGGCAGAGCAGCGGCGAGGCAGGAGGCAGCGCGGGAGGCCCGAGGCGACGCCGAGGCGGGAGGTAGCGCGGGAGGCTACGCGGCTCTGAGGCCGAGGCGGGAGCTGGCGTGGCGACCGTGTGAGGCCACGAGCCCATGAGACGGCGAGGAGGCGGGAGCACGTGGAGCAGCGAGGGCCACAAGGCCGAGGTGGCCGCCGGCGCTGGCGTGCCCATCGTGTTGCCGTCATCGCTGCAGTGTCACCTCCGGTATACTCCGGAATCTTGGGGGAAAGAATAGTAAATCGGCAAACATAATAAGAAGCAGCAAGAACACGCACTGACATGAAATTGCAATTATTTAAAGGAAAAAACGAATTTCCTGGTTAGAAAAAGGAAAATGCCGAAAAATTTGTGGGCCCCTTCGGAAGGCGTGACGCCAAAGAAGCAGAGCGCTCGTGCATGCCAGCCTCGCACCAACCCACTAAAGAAAAGCACCGCCTCGGAAGTTTACGAGGGAAGCACGCATCTTAAAAGCATTCGCCTTAGCACACGACCTTCCTTGAACAGGATCTGTTCTATAGGCTCGTACCGTTGCATCCTTTACCAATAAGGAGGCAAGCGCTAAAGTCTGGTTGATGCGATGTGGCTACAGGGTTAGAGCGTGATTAACGGCCAGGATCCCATTGCTTGGATTTTTAACGGCTGTAGATGATCGTTCTTGGTCGGCCTGTGCAGACCTGGGTGTCTGACAGACCGAATTCTACTTTTTAATCTTTGTCATTCTTATTCTCCCGTCCCCTTTGATGCACAATTCATCAATTCTCAATCCACTTGGCTTAGAAAAATGCATTCCTTTTTTTTTTTGAAAGATCCAGCTTGAGCTGGCTCATATTAAAAAGGAGAAAGAGAATACAAAGTTACAAGGCGCCCGATGAACTACCCAACAGTGGTGTAGACTAGCTAAAGCAGGATCTGTTCTAAACCTTCCGCACCTGCCGTTCTCCAGGAGGTAGCCTCGTCCTCCATCATCTCGATCACCAGGTTGTCGGTTCTGTGCAGCTAGTCGGCCTGAGGTGATCGTAACCTACTGCCAAATTGCAACTCTCTCCAAGATTGTTTTGCATGCCGACACTCGAAAATCACATGAAGCTTAGCTGTTGAATGAATCCGGATTCCTTCCAAACACACAATTGCACTGCCAACGAAAAACCGAAAAGCTGGTGCATATCACTTAAATTCACATGCAGTTCCACTCGTTGGGTTCGATAGCGGCGCTACAGTACAGACCACTAATAATCATATATAGTCATAAGAGTGGAGAAAAATAAGTCAAACACAGGATATCGAACATGAAACAATGATCCGACATGGTTCGATCCATAATCCGAGAGAACATTACAGCACAAACTGATCACTAAGACAAAGCTGAATGAACATTATGCCTGAAAGGTACGAACAGATGGAGCCAGTTCTTTATCTTTCTGCGTCAAATATGACTCAGCATCAAGATAACCTGAAATATCTGCAATCCACTGACCATTGTGGGCACAGGTCTGCAATCCATTGACAGCCTAGCTACGGAGACACCAATATCTGAAACTTTGGCAACCCAGTTCTCGTCCAAGAGAATGTTTGCCGTCTTCACACCGCCATGGATGACGACGTGCTCTGTGCCAGTATGAAGATAGTGCAGTGCACGAGCTGCACCTATGCAGATCTCCAAACGCTGCCTCCAGGTAAGCGGTGTCTTCCTGGTTTTTTACAGGTGCTGACGAAGGCTTCCGTGATCATGTCATTATTCTCCTTGCAGTAACCAATTAGTGACACAAGATGATGGTGGCAGAGTTTCGGTAACATCTCCAACAAAGTTGGAAGAACATCCTCAATATACTGTCGCAGTTTCACTGAAATGGCACGCTTGATAGCCACCTTGGTTGCTCCCCCATCAATCTCTCCACTGTAAACTCCACTAAATTCATCCACACCAAGAAGAAGTGACTCATCAAAGTTGTTTGTCGCGGATTTGATCTTCTTAATCGAGAATTGGCGGAACAGGTTGGATGGCAAAGTCTTGTTGATAGGGACGATCTTCACAGCTGGAGCTGCTGGCTTGCTCTTCCTTACCCAAGAAAAGAGATCTAACTTTTGTTGTCCCTGTTGAGAATCTTTCCGTAGCAATCGGAGACGTTCTGCCACATCAATCATCTCAGGACGTCTATCCCTATCCATCTCTTCGATAGTCTTCATGTTTTTCTGGCTTGCAATTCCAGCATCAAACATCTCTCTCACCCCTCTGATCCCCTTAGCAAGAACTCAGGTTTCCATTAACGACATACTGGGTCAAGAACTCAGGTTTCCATTAACGACATACTCGGTGACCATCATTAGGGCATTTTCCACAATGCAGTAGCCGATGAGTCTGACTACATTCTTGTGATTGATTTCACTGTGGACGGTCAACTCTTTCGCAAAGTTTTCGTTCGCATTACAGGTAAACCTTTTCACTGCAATCATACTTTTGTCCTCAAGAACTCCTTCATAAACTTCTCCAAATCCACCTCTTCCAATAATACTTCTGTAGTTGTTGGTCATTATTTCTATCTCGCGTTCCGTGAAGCATTTTATGCTATGATTGCTATGTGCCATCCACTTTGGTCTCTCGTCCCTTTGGATCAGTTCCCTCACCTTATTTTCTGGAAGATCCTGAGAGAATTAGCCCAAGATCAAACACTAGAACGCGAGGATTTTTTTTGTCAGGCGACGAAACGCCCGCGGCGACGTAACGCCGATTTTTTTGTATTTTTTCTGCTTACCAAAGCACAATGCTTACAGGCCTTTTATAACCAACACACGCACACACACGTACTGCCATTCAGCGCAACAAATCGCGTGTGATCCGGCGCAATTAACGCTCTCCTCAACACACGCGCAGACGCAACGCCACACGCAACGCATGTCGCAATACACGCGCACACGCAACGTGGTTTATTCCAACAATCACCCCCTAAACCACGACACCCCCATGCGCCCGACCTACACGAGGGCTGGCTCGTCGTCAACTTCGGCGAGCAGTCCTTTCTCCTTCCTCGGCTCACGGCAATCCCTGGAGAGGTGGCCATGTATGCCACAGTTGTAGCACCTTCCTCGCCTGGCGCGGCGTGAACGTCTACTTGTCCCCGAGCTCATGCTGCTCGCGTCGTCATCATTGTCGCTCCGGCCGCTGCCCTTTGCACGGCCGCTGTTCTTGACGAAGTCCATGCGCGCTCGCTGCCTCCCGTTGCCCTGACGCCGGCGCGCCTCCCACTGCTCCTCGGTGAGCAGCAACTGCCCGACGCCGTCCGCAATCGCTTCGGCGCCGCACCGATCTTCAGCAACTTGGAGTCGTCCAACCAGCTCTTCGAGCGACATCGTATTCAAGTCCATGAGCATCTCGATGGACACGGCGACTTGATTGTACTTCGCCGGCACCACGCAAAGCAGCTTCTTGACGACGCGCACCTCCTCGATGTTCTCCCCCAGTTCGCGCAATTCCGCAACGAGGGAGCCAAGACGCATGGCGAATTCGTCGATGGACTCACCACCGTTGAATGCCGCATTCTCGAATTGCTTGAGGAGCTTCTGCGCGTTCGCCTCCTGCACGCGCTTGTCGCCCATCCGCATCGCCTTCACAGCCGCCCATGCCTCCTTGGCGCTTTTCTTCACGGCGAGACCCGAGCGCATCTCCGTCGGCACCGCGCGCAGGATGGCGGCCAACGCCAGCCGATCCTCGCGATGCTCGACGTCGCTCGTCTCCACGGCACGCCAGAGTCCTAGCGCCTCCAAGTTCACCTGCATCACCAACGCCCACTCGTGGTAATTGGCCCGCGTCAACACCGGGAACTCCACCGATCCGCTGGACTCCTTGATGACGCGTTCCACCATGACC
Source organism: Dendrocalamus sinicus (assembly GCA_036346575.1). Classification (NCBI taxonomy): domain Eukaryota; kingdom Viridiplantae; phylum Streptophyta; class Magnoliopsida; order Poales; family Poaceae; genus Dendrocalamus; species Dendrocalamus sinicus. The sequence goes on along the minus strand of CM070648.1, from coordinate 32,066,046 downwards.
TCACGTCGTGTGCTGCTACCGCCGGACTTCGGGTCGCCGACGGCCTTCGGAGACGATGGCAGCGTACGCTCGTCACCGGCCATCAGCTTGCTGTCGAACTTCACCCGCTCTGATACCAAATGAGAGAATTAGCCCAAGATCAAACACTAGAACACGAGGATTTTTTTTGTCAGGCGACGAAATGCCCGGGCGACGTAACACCGATTTTTTTTGTATTTTTTCTGCTTACCAAAGCACAACGCTTACAGGCCTTTTATAACCAACACACGCACACACACGTACTGCCATTCAGCGCAACAAATCGCGTGTGATCCGGCGCAATTAACGCCCTCCTCAACACACGCGCAGACGCAACGCCACACGCAACGCACGTCGCAATACACGCGCACACGCAACGTGGTTTATTCCAACAGATCCATCTTACAAAAGTAGTAACTAGCAAAGCACTAAATACACCAGATAGCTTTGACAGAATTGCTGGATTACTTCAGAACATGATCGACGCAGCAACAGTCACTACCTTAGCCAATATGCTTTCTTTTGTGTACTAATTGGTACTTCTGGTAGCGCAGTATATATGTGCAAAACTAGCAAACCCAGCAATCGGCAATCCGTAACAAAAATGTTATTTCCTCCCTCTTCAATGAATTAATTGCAGCTCTCCTGCTATTCCTTCCTTAAAAAAAAGACCAAAATGCTGGAGACATGTTGACCTAAAAATTGTTTCCAAAGTGTTAAAAGTCAGTTTCAATCCGACACAGATTTGAAGAGTTAGCTAGCGATTTGTGGACAGAATAGATGTCCATTGGCCAAAATTGATGTGCCTTGTATTAGAGATGATTTAGTCATAAAGCATCTCCTCTAGCTGGCGACGATGGACAGGAGGTTGAAGCCTTGAGGGCTGCGCGGGTTGCCAACTAAAAATTGAAGATAAAAAAGCTAGGGATGATACATAAGGCATTTCGTTTAATTCTATTGCCAGAGTTAACTGATAGAAGTATTATTGATTAATTAAACAAAGGTCTAACCAAAGATCGAAATTGTGCATAGAAGGCAGCACGGGCAATTTTTCTTCGTCATCTCTCTAGCTGTCGTGTGGTTGGTTTTTCGTTACTGTGGAGTTCGAATGACAGCTTCATGGGATGGATAAAGTATATATCTACCCTACTCTATAATACACCAAAATTTTCTTTACTAAATCCACCCCCTCAACCACCCCCACTGTCATGCCTAATCTAAGTCCACCCAGATTTGTGTACCAAGTAATCCAACTTCATACAAATGAATGGTCTGGATCTCTCCTCAAACCTTCTTCTCTTACTCATTGAAGATCCTAAGGCCAAAATTATCCGGATCATGCACATTCTCCACCGCCTCCTCCTACACCATCGCCGCGTGGCCCACCCGCTCTCTCTGATCGGAGCCCATGCGAAAATTCCGCCCGATCGCTGCTCACCCCGCCCCAACCCCCCACACCGCGCCGCCGCCTCCCACCTCCCACTCCTCCGCTGCACTCCGCCCTCGCTCCTCCTCCCCCGCTCCGCCGCCGTCTCCTCTTCCCCCTACCCGTCCGCTCCGCCGCCGCCGCCTCCTCCTCCTCCCCACCCCGCGCCGGCGCCGCCGCTGCCTCCTCTTCCCCACCCCGCGCCGCCGCCGCCTCCTCCTCCCAACCCCGCGTTGCCGCCACCGCCTCCTACTCCCCCCACTTCTCCGCTCCGACGCCTCGATCCCCAAACTTCTGTCGCACCAGTCACCTCCTCTCCTCCCCTGCTTCCACTTCGCGCGCGATCTCCATGCCCTTGCGGCCCTGATCCGGCTGTCCCCATGCAGCACCGCTTGCCGGCGGCAGCCTCGGCTCCGCCTCCGCGGCGGCGGCCGGCGTGGGCGGGGTGGAGCCGGCCGTGACGCTCGACTAGGTTCCGCGCTGGAGCGATCCCGACCAGCGCCTATATTCCTCCTCCCCCACCACCACCGGATCCGAGGCCCCCGTCTCGTCCGTCCTCGCATTCTCCGACCCCCTCACAGGCGACGACGCAGCGCAGGTATTTCCTCCCCTCCCCTCCCCAACTCGCTTCTATGCTCTCCAATTGCTACAATCCGACCTCCAACTTCTCACGTGCCTCAATTCAATCCGCTTTCTAGGGTTCCGATTTCGTCTACATTCGGTTCCGATCCACGCGATTTCATTCTAGGGATTACCAACTGTCATCTGGGTAATCCATGCTAGAATTTGGTTTCTAGGGTTCGCGGTTTCCATCAAAATTTTGGTTCCGATCATGCAAATTCTGGATCCCGACTTGTTTGGGGATTCTAAGTTTCGAGTAATATCTTGCTTCTGCTCTTGGGAATTCTGAAATGGGAACTTCGATTTGGGGATTCAATGTTTAGGCTCGGATTCTAGGGTTCCCAATTTCCTTAATAATCTTGCCTCTGCTATCGGAAATGAACAACTTTGATCATTGATCTTTTAGCAATATATACTACTCAAACTGAAGATACATAATATTTTGAAATCATTTTCTATAGCAATGCTATAACGCTATGTTCTTGTGGTCAATCTTGATACTTATACAAATATGTGGAGTTGAAGTTAGAAAAAGCACACATGCCGCAAATCGACCTACATTTAGGAAAAGATGAAGTATGATTTTTTTTGTATATTTAGTCAATTGAATTCAAGTTAGCAAGAGGCCAATGATGAGGGCACAAACGCTCCGCGGTGGTTACGTACTCCACTTAGTATATATGGTTTTGCAACATTAGGGGCTCTTGAATCAAATGCTCTGAGCTCCATGGAGACATGTGGGGCTGTAATATTTTGGCTGTCCACATCGACATTTGGTGGGCGGGGCAAGGCAACCTTGTGCTCGAATGGCTATGTATCGATCCCCAATTTGATCAGATCAGACAAGTTGTTTCACTTGATATACATCTATCTGAGGTTTGTACTTGGAAACCGGGTGCAGGGTAGTTGTTGCAGCCTTCCCAATATGTTTATCATTATTTATGTTCTTATGTTGAACCTTCTCTTGTTGCTATGGTAGTATTAAAAATGTAAATTTAGTTTGCATCTACAATAAATGTCTTATTTGTTTGACGATTTCAAGTTGATTGATTTTTTTGGAACAAACGTAGATCTTGGTTTAATATTTGTTATTTGTACTTATTGCAAATTTGAGCCAAAATTAATCTCATATGACTTATCGAAGTTACACATACATGTAATGGTTAATAGTCAATACACTGTTCAGCACAGGTGGCAAACCGGCAATGTACAGGTTGACGTCTCAAAGTTGTATACTAACTATATGCCTATTATCGTATGTGTGCTTCACTATGTAATATTTATTGGCAAAAAGATTCAGACAGTAATTGGTAGCTTTTGGATGGTAAAAACTTATCAATCTTCAGTATATATTGGATAATCTCATCCGTGGTTTAACCTGAAGTGTAAAGCATTTAGATCAATTCATTTATCTGACTGGGTTAGGACTCTGATTGATCATGTTTATACTCTGGTGCACAATTATTCTGTTGGTGCCAAATTGATTGCACAATAAGCTCCGTTGCTCTATGCTTCCAGTAAATTGTGCCTCCTGTGCTTAATTCCTTCCTAGACCAAGATAGCAGAGTGCGCTACTATGCTTGTGAAGCGCTATATAACATAGCAAAGGTAAATATTTAATTAAGGAAACAAGAGGTATATGTTTGCTTTATGCTAACGTGAATCTTTATCTGTAGGTTGTGAGAGGAGATTTTATCATCTACTTTAACAAGATTTTCGATGCATTATGCAAATTGTCTGCAGACGCCGATGCTAATGTGCAGAGCGCAGCTCATCTTCTTGACCGGCTTGTCAAGGTATGGTCGTCTGGACTGTACTGTGCATCCTATAACATGTGTCTTATTTTCTTCTTAATTACCACTGATAAAATAAATTATTTATCAACCAGGATATTGTAACTGAGAGTGACCAGTTCAGGTATGCTGTATATCTTTTGCATCCCTGAGACATTCGACTTGGCCAATTTTAAGTCCCAAGTCAGGCAAGATTTAGCTCAATCCCGTTTCCTTCGAATTATTGGAAGTTAAATTTACCTCAATGAAACAATGGTGGGTTTTGCAGTTTGCACACATTAATTTGGGGCACCTTTTTTTTGGCTCTATGTACTTTTTTTTTACGCAAACAGAGAAACCAATCTTGCTAGGAGTTTCTTTACTATACCTCCTTTTTGTGGTTGTATGAATGTACTGAAATTTCTAATTTTTGTTGGCCCTCTTGGATAGGACTGTTGGGTAGGATTTCCTAGCAATGTGTCTGTAGTAATGTTACTTGCCATGGTCCTAACTTTATGTGATGCTACAACTTTTTAGCAAATAGTAAGACCACCTTTTTTCCTATTCATTTGAGCTGACCTGAAATTTGAACTTTTAAAGTATTTTAGTGCTTTCTATTCAATGAAATTTTCCTGTCAATTTTCCTGTCTGTTCTTTGTTCTGTCCAGCTGGGAGTCTAACAGTTGTGGATACCATGGTGATAATGGCTATCTTTACCGGGGCCCTGGGAAAAGTGAATCTTTTGGACCCAAATTCACATCTGGTGACACAATTGGCGCTGGCATCAACTATTTATCACAAGAATTTTTCTTCACGTAAGTTTGGTAATTCTTGACAAATTGACAGTGTTTGCTTGTTTGATTGCCTATTCATTAATCTTGTATGAGATGTTGTATTTTTATAGATTTTCTCAAGTTACCGTCTTTCATTTTTTGACTTGTGGGTTGAACTTTGACATAAGATGAATAAGTATATTTTGTTGGTACATTCATCATAAACCGTCTCAATTGTATAAAAATCAGCACTACAATTTGTTGCATATTGAATCTTGGATTTGAAAAAAATGGTTGTTTTGGATTTGCATCTTCGACCTTACGTATTGGCATGTCACTCTTGTATGCTCACTTGAAGTGTACCATATGCTTGTTTCTTGTTCTACACCTCAAGCCCTTCACCTTGTTTACTTTATTTTGGAATAGTATGCTGCAGTGTAATCTAATTACATGTAGCATCTTGCAGGAAAAATGGATCTCTGGTTGGAGCCTTTCCAAAAGATATTAAAGGCCCGCTATATCCTACCATTGCAGTTCATAGCCAGGATGAAGAGTCAGTTGCCTCTTTTTAAAGTGATTATTTTTAGTGAAAATAGAAATGCTAAATACAAACTGCATTTTACCCCAGGTATATCGACCTGAGTTGCAGAAACATGGGCTTAAGTTCAAATATTTGCAAACATGTAGTTTTCTGCAACTTGGATTGAAATATCCAGGGCAAAGCACAATTTACTCATTTATTTTTTGCTTCTTCATTCACAAGAGCTACAAATTGAAGATGATTTTCCCTTTCACTAAAACACATCATGTTCCAAATCCTATACTTCAATAGTAACACCAGTTAACTCTCTGTTTACTGCATAGACATAACTTCTATTTAATTAGTAATTAATTGTTTTTCAGATTTGTAGCTTCAGAATATAAAGATGCAGCAAGTTATGCTCATTGGTTAAATTTGTGACTGATGTAAGAACTGATAAGTGCTACCGAGTTAGGCTTACATTAACTATTTCTATTGAACATGCCTTCACCTTATGTATCAACTACCTACCTCAAGCTATTATGTGATGTTCATAATTACATTTTTCAGATTTGTAGCTTCCGCATATAAAGATGCAGCAAGTTATGCTCATTGGTTAAATTTGTGATTGATGTAAGAACTAATAAGTGCTACCGAGTTAGGCTTATATTAGCTATTTCTATTGAACCTGCCTTCACCTTATGTATCAACTACCTACCTCAAGCTATTATGAGATGTTCGAATTACATGCACTATGTGTGATTGCTTAATTTTCGTAGGGTCGATTATTTGAATATTTGAAATCGGGTAATGATGAACTTTGGAAAAGAACAGTTCTGTTTTGACATTGAGGTGAGACAAGATATTTCAGCTACTTAAAAATTAAAATTGTCTTAATTTTCTTATACCATTTGAAATTCTTTTATTTCATGGCGAGAATCGTGTATTGTGATAATTTGCTGCATGTGTGAAACTTATTTCACTTGTCTCTTATGAAGTGTCCATCTCAGTTTGCCAAATTTGGCTGCATTGCATCAAGTGTCCTTTTATATAGTATATACTCTTAACTGAAAGGATTTTTAATTGCATGCACCCTTAAGGTTATTATTAGCCACCATGATATGGTGCCACAAAAAAGATTATTTTGCTTATTCAATTGCAATTTCAGCTCTTCTCATAAACACATGGTGTTTACTGTTTAGTTTATGTGGCTAATGTGGTTATAGTGATGATGTAGCTGACATATTGCATCGGATAAACACTAAGTTCAGAGTATTCACTTGGTCCACACTGCATAGAGTCTTTGTGATTGATGCAATTCACTTGTATTTGGCAGGGTTATATTCTCGAGGAGAAAATGAAGCAACAATCTGTGAGTGACAAATTGTACTTGCAACTGGACATCGTCATTGGTATGCCTCCAATATCAACTCCCTCAAATTAAAGTCAAAATGGATATGATTTGAGAGCTTTCTTTAATAGTCCACAAACACCTATTTCCTTACTGTGTTTCATATTTCTTTATGTGACAAAAATGCCTCAAGTTTAAACAATGTGGGGATAGAGAAAGTCATCGGTGGGTGAGTCCAATGATGTTGTCGCCTCCTCAAAAGATCAGTCGTTATGTGGCATTCATTATGTGATAAAAATATTTGGTTATACAATATATGAGACGTGAATCTTAATGAATCTGATTGTTCGTTTTATTTTTTACAAATTTTATCTTGTTTTGTATTTTACCGTAGCGTTAGCACGGGCACACTACTAGTTTAGAATAGAAATACTTGATTCATATCATGAATAAGGAAGCGGATAGGAATGTGTTGCATCAGAGCACTGAAGAAATATACGGCCGAGGTGCAAAATCTCCGGAAAGTTTTGGATAAAAAGAAGCAGTGCTTCAATACTTTTCTTTCTAACAAAAATAGCATTAATTTTGAAGTAAATGAAGAGATAAATAATATCTATCAACTAATAATTATATTTTAAAAATTATACAAATCACTATTGAGAAACAAATAGGCAGCAAGATGACCGTGCATGGATTGAATGAGCGCGAACGCGACATACCTGTTAAGGAGGGATTTACGGATGACTGCTTCTTCTTCATCAATGCGCATCTACGTTGGACCGGGCTGCTCCAATTCTTCTTCCGCTGCGCAGCGCATCTAGTGGTAACTATCCATGACTCCCTTACACGCATGTTTTCTGATTGAACGCGGTAGAAAATCAAATGTTGTAGCTAGCGTAGCCTACCCGTTCTCCTATAGTGGTATCAGAGCAAAGCTGCGTAGTATGTGGTCTAGATCATGCGCTTGTAGATGATATGTTGTTTGTAGTAGATGCGATCTATTACTGTTCTTATGCTAGGTTCATGTGATGGATCTTTCTGTGTACGAGTTGATTAGATCAATCGGTCATAAGGGGTTGAAATAGTTATGAGTTGATAGCATCATGTGGCCAAAAAGATTAGTTCACGCTCCTTATTTGATGTACGCACGACTTGCCCCTACCAGTTGGAATCACCATCGGGGCTAACTGCGCGCACAGTCAGTAGATCGAGCCAACAGATCGAGGTCTTATGTTGCGGTCTCCTCAAGTATACCGATCACGATGATCAATGTGATTGATCTAATGAAAATTGAGACATTTTGAATGACTCGGATTTGGGTTGATTTGATCGGCCCGATGAGATTTTCATAGCGATTTCATAGATGGGACCGCCGTTGCGTACACGCATAGATTGTTATACAAACACATTCATGTCAGGGCGGTAGAATGCGTTCTACGCTTAACTTGTTTTCCAGGGAATGATGTGAATGGTATGGCATAAATGTATATATGATGCATGTGTGTTTTGGCGGCCTATGTGTCGTATTTATCACAGCTGGGTTGAGGCTGTTCTTTAATTGTATAACGACTTGCGTATCGACTTGTGATGCTTACGCTCCTCATGTAATTCATTTGCTAGCTATTAGTTGTAATAGTTTAGTTCTTTAGCATGGAGGCTTCAAGCATGATGACAAAGAGGACAGGAAGTGTGGCGAAGGATATCACCGTGGAACCATGGCGATGACGACCACTACGATTCAAAAGGCAATACCATTCACAGTATAATGTGATTATATGCATGTGATGTTTATTTCCTGTCTACTATTCTTTCATGCCATACCTGTAGAGGATGTATTTTTCATGACAGAATAGCTTCCCTCAGAAAAATTAAGAATTTATTTGATGCCCCTCCAATTGCTGCGCCTATAAGAATTACGATCATTGTTTGGTAGGTCTGCCAAAGCAGAGTACCATCAACTATCTTGATCTAATAGTGTTGGATCGAAAACGACAACAGAGGGGGGGGGTGAATGGTGCCTTTTAAAAAAAATTAAATTTAACCCCCAAAATATTCACACGAAATTTCTTCTCCTCCGATAGCTATAGTAGCTATGAATATATAGGAAGTTCGCTTACTGAGCCGAATGCTAGACTGACAAGTGAACATGCAAAAATAGAGCGAGAAGGAAGACACAGCAAAAACCAAAGCGGACAGCAGCTGCTTGCTGCCCTAAGACTTCAAGGACTATGCCGAAAAAATAGAGACCGCTGCAAAAGAAGAGATATTTGCTGCAGGGAGGAAACACCAAATGAGAGAGCAAAAGCAACTGAAACTGCAGCCAAAAGAGACCATTAATGAAGCAAAAACAATAGCTAGGCATGAGACAAAAGCTGAAAATTATAGCTGCCCAAAGTGTCTTTGCTACCAAAAAGGAGGAATGCACTGATCCTGGCCGAATAAGCACTGCAGGCTGCAGCCGAACCCTCCTTTTTTTTTTTTGACCAAAACAGCAGACCAAAGCACAATATTCAGATCCAAAGGGCTGCTGAAACCAGCAAACTGCAGAAACTGCAAAAGAACTGCTCTTTACTGCTCAGCTCGCACTACAAAAGGTAGCCAAGAACAGTCTCTTCTGCAGAAATAAATGCAGATTCAAATAGCTGCCGAGAGCTCTTAAATACAGCAAAAAACCAAAAAGAAATAACCACTGCTGCAGCTGTTCGAAGTGCAATTTGCTTCATTGATTTCTTATAGACCGACAGACCAACAATTTATCAAGCACAAACTCACAAGTTGCAGACTGAAAAGACAAACTAACCAATGATTGATCTGAGAGAAACTAGGAAGAAAAAAATGAAGCCTACTGAAACCAGAACACCAAATAAAAACTGAAGATTGCTAGAAACCCCAAACTAAAATAGAAGATAAACCATACCACAGGGGAGATAAAAGAGAAGCTCAAGAGCAGGAACAACTCAAATCATAAAGTCTCTCATATTGAAATTGATACTAAGACATACGCTATTACAAAGGGTTGTTCTCAGCTCATCTCTCTTAATCTCACACTAAACAATTCCCCATACGCCGGAGAGCATAGAGAGAACATCTCACCTTCTCTTTTTCTCTCTTTCTCAACAAACAAAGATAGAAGCAAAACCCTAATCCATCTCTTATTTTTCATACACTCATTTTCATGCATGGAGAGAACCAAATAAAACCCTAACTCTTACACCCATTCTCTCAACTCTCTCCACTAGAGAGCATCCTATATTTATAGCCTCCACTAATGGGTTTGCAACACACTTTACCCATTAGCTCACAACAACTCATAGCGCTTTATCCATAATCCACTTCCTTTAGTGCAGCTTTGCGTATTCACCAAAACGCCCCCTCGCGCACCTTCCAGGAAGCTTCCTCATTCCTTGCCCTCCAAGCCACGCAGCCACCTCGAGTCCTCGCCGTCTTCGGCACACCTCGACCGTTCTGACCTCGGCACCGACCGCGCCTAATCTGGTCATCCCGTGCCTCGCCACAACTCCACCTCGACGTCCTGCAGCCATCACAGACAAGAAATACATCACATAGCACCACTCGACACATGTAATCATACATTACCATCAGAAAAAAAAACTCAAAGCCCAAAACGATCGAACCGAAAAATAAACGACTTAAGCACTTCGACCTAGTTTGACCAAGTCCGACCGAAGCCGATTGCACCGCGCAACGACATGGCCCAAACCACACAAACCAAACTCGACTTACCAGAACACGTGTCAATTACTCATCACAAACATGGGGTCACAACCTCATGGTCTCTCAAATAGGGTGGATGTCGGACATCCACATGCATAGTGTTGGTTTACTTGACAAGGCTATCAAATTGGATTTCGACCTTGGGGTATGGTGTTGGGAGCCGGGGCATTGGATGCCACCCAACAAACAAAAGTCACATAAGATGTGATTAGCAAGCGTTGCTTACCTACGTCACTAGGTTTCTAGCGGTGATGCCAAAGCTCACTAGAACTTAGATGAACATGGATCTTGACCACTATATGTCGTTAGAGGGAAGACGATTACAAAACATATAGTGGGAGTGTCTTTTGTTAAATTGTTTAATGGAAGATCAAACATGAACATAGTGCTGAACTTTGCTTGTTCATTTTCTGTTGTAGATCATGGCTGCTTCTAGTAACAATTCTGGTTTTAACTTGCGATCTGTTCTTGAGAAAGAAAAACTTAATGGAACGAATTTTATTGATTGGTACCGCAACCTGAGAATTGTTCTCAGACAAGAAAAAAAGGAATACGTTCTTGAGCAACCCTACCCCGATGAACTCCCTGAGGGTGCAAACGTTGCCACCCGCAAAGCTTATGAGAAGCACTGCAATGATTCACTCGATGTTTGCTGTCTCATGCTTGCTACCATGTCCTCTGAGCTTCAGAAGCATTATGAGAATGCAGATGCTCACACTGTGATTGAAGGACTACGTGACATGTTTGAGAACCAAGCTAGGACCGAGATGTTTAACATTTCAAAGTCCTTATTTGCATGCAAGTTGGCGGAAGGTAGTTCAGTCAGTCCTCATGTGATCAAGATGATTGGTTACATTGAGAGCTTGGAGAAGCTTGGTTCTCCCCTTAATCCTGATCTGGCTACGGATGTTGTTCTTCAATCTCTCCCTCCGAGCTATGAGCAGTTCATTATGAACTTTCATATGAATAGCATGGAGAAATCATTGACTAAATTGCATGGGATGCTTAAGACAGCAGAGGAAAGCATTAAGAAAAACACCAATCATGTGATGATGGTTCAGAAGGAGAATAAAAAGAGGAAGCGTTGGACGCCCAAAGGCAAAGGCAAAGGAAAGGTTCCTAATGAGCACCCTAGCTCTAAGCCAAAGCCAAATGGGAAGGTCAAGTCTGGCCCTTCTCCTAATGATGAATGCTACCACTGCCATGTCAAGGGGCATTGGTCTAGGAATTGTAAGAAATACTTGGAGGATCTGAAAAAGAAGAAGGGAAGCGAGACTTCTGCTTCAGGTATAAATGTTATAGAAATTAATCTTGCAATTTCTTCTGATGAATCTTGGGTATTTGATACCGGATCGATGATTTATACTTGCAAATCGTTGCAGGGTCTAAGAAGGACTAAAAGTTTTGCGAGAGGCAAGTTGGACGTGCGTGTCGGCAATGGAGCAAAGGTTGATATATTAGCTGTCGTCACTTATCACTTGTCATTACCTTCAGGATTAGTTTTGGAATTAAATAATTGTTATTACATTCCAGCATTGAGTAAGAACATCATCTCTTCTTCATGTTTGGAGGAAGATGGTGGTTATGAGTTTGTAATAAAGAACAAACGTTGTTTTATTTATTTGAATGATATACTCTATGCACATTGTCCATTGATGAATGGGTTATATGTTCTTGATCTTGAGGATAAGCTTGTCTATAATATTAATGTAAAGAGGCTATGGTCTAATGATTTGAATCCCGCTTTTATTTGGCATTGTCGCTTAGGTCATATAAATGAGAAACACATAGAGAAGCTCCATAAAGATGGTCTACTCAACTCATTTGATTTTGAATCATTTGAGACATGCGAGTCTTGTTTACTTGGCTAGATGACAAAGACGCCTTTCACCGGTCATAGTGAGAGGGCAAGTGAGTTGTTGGGACTTGTACATACCGATGTATGTGGACCAATGAGTTCAGTAGCCAGAGGTGGTTTTCAGTATTTCATTACTTTTACCGATGACTTTAGTAGATATGGATACATCTACTAATGAGGCACAAGTCTGAATCGTTTGAAAAGTTCAAAGAATTTCAGAATGAAGTACAAAATTAGCTAGGCAAGAAAATTAAAATTCTGCGATCTGATCGTGGAGGTGAATATTTGAGTCATGAATTTGGTGAACATCTAAAACAGTGTGGAATTGTTCCACAACTGACTCCACCTGGCACGCCTCAATGGAACGGGGTATCTGAACGGAGGAACCGGACCTTGTTAGACATGGTTCGGTCTATGATGAGCCAATCTGATCTTCCATTGTCCTTCTGGGGATATGCTCTAGAAACTTGTTGGATCGAATTGGCGACAGAGGGGGGGGGGTGAATGTCGACTTTTAAAAGCAACCCCTCAAAAGTAATCACACTAATGACCCTCTCCAATAGCTACAACAGCTATGAAAATGGATTTCAACCACTCTGGATCCTCAAACTTGCAGGAGAAAAGACACGACACACAAATAACAAAGATAAGCCAAAAGATTGGAAGATTATGCCTGCAAAAAGCAATGGCGGTCAGACTGCCCTAGCCTGGCCGGTCTGACCGCCGGCTAGAGGTCGGTCTAACCGCCCTAGCCCGGCCGGTCTGACCACCGGCTAGTGGTCGATCTGACCGCCCTAGCCCGACCGGTCTGACCGCCGGCTAGTGGCTGGTCTGACCGCCCTAGCCCGACCAGTCTGACCGCCAGCTAGTGGCCGGTCTGACCGCTCCCCTGATTCCAGGCAACCGAGAGCAAATTGAAAAACTGAAACTCAGGAAATATTTCAGTTCTTCCAAAAACTGAGAAATTGGGGGAATGCACCCAATCTTTTCAGCCCAAAGCAACACACAGACATCCTAAATAACAAGAGAGGCTTGGGAAACTGAAGAATCCAACTCAAGACCAAGAATTTCAGATTTGGGATAAAAACTGAAAACTACAGAGAGCAGTCCAAAAACTTAAATTGACATTCCATCTCTGATCCTTTGACCATGAAACTTTGGAAATAGCTAATTAATAGCCTTAGGACTCTAAATACCAAGTTTCATGCCATCTCAAAGAGGGAAACAAGAATTACCCAAAACCCTAGAAATAGGAAACTGAAGACTCAAGAACAAAAAAACAGGGAAATAAAGGATTCTTGCAATTCAATTGATTTGCTCTTGGAACTAGCTGAACAAAGGGTATAGAAATGCAATTCCATCACAGAGCAACCCATTTTGGTACCCTTCAACAAGAATCAACAAGAAAACTGAAAATCAAGAAATCACACAAAGGAGGTATCGAAGGGAAAATAGGAGCACGAGAGAAAAACTTCAGAAATTTCATTCCCAATAAACAAGGATTACAGATGAGTCCCCATACGCATGGACATTAGAACAAGGGATGATTACAAGGAGTCTCAACTCATCCTCTCCCTTTCCAAACCCTCAAGAACACACACCCTACATGCTTCCTGGGAGGAGACACATACACACAGAGGGGATGAACGAAGGGGACACACCCTGTGCTATCTCACCAACCCTTAACCACTAAAGCTTAAAGCAAAACAACCTCTCCAAAGGTTCTTTTGACTCAAGCAAACCCTAACTCTCTCCCAAAGCCATGTAAATACATGCAGCCACTCTCTTCTATTTATAGCCCTTGGCTAACGGGTCTCAACCCGTTACACCCGCTAAATCCAACGGAACCCGCTCCCGCTTGTGCAGCCTCGCGAAATGACCAATTCGCCCCTCCTGCACCTTCCGGGAAGCTTCCACGTCTCTTGTCATCCAAGCCTCGCAACCACCTCGAGTCTCCACCGTCTTCGACACATCCCGACCGTTCTGACCTCAGCGCCACTTGTGCCTAGTCCGGTCACCTCGTGTCTCGCCACGACTCCGCTTCGATGTCCTGCAGCCATCACAGACAAGAAACACATCACATAGCACCGCTCGACACATGAAAGCATACATAGCATCAATGAATCATACTTACTCATAAAGGAGCCCAAACCTATCGAATCAAGAAATAAGCATTTTAATTGCTTCGACCAAGTTTGACCAAGTCCGACCGAATCTGATTGCACCACGCAACGACATGGTCCGAACCACACAAACCAAACTCGACTTCCTAAATTGATGTCAATTACTCATCACACACTCGGGGTCACCTCCACATGGTCCATCAAAACTGCTGCGTTTACACTAAACAGAGTTCCATCTAAATCAGTGGAAAAGACACCATACGAGAAATGGACTGGGAAACGTCCTGGATTGTCTTTCCTTAAGATATGGGGTTGTGAGACTTATGTGAAACGTTTGACGTCTAATAAGTTCCATCCTAAATCTTATAAATGCTTCTTTCTTGGGTATCCTAGGGAAACCAAAGGATATTATTTTTACAATCGGGAAGAAGGCAAAGTGTTTGTCACTCGGAACGATGTCTTTTTGAAAAAAGAGTTTCTTTCAAAGGGTGTTAGTGGGAGCAAGGTGCAGCTTGAAGAAATTCGGGAAACACCTAAAAATGTTTCAACTCCTATTGAACCTCAACAGGATGTACAAGATGTTGTACAACTGGTTATGGAGGCACTGGCCCCACGTAGGTCTACAAGGGCATGTCGCGCAACTGAAAAGTTCACGCTCCTAACCACGGGACAACGCGACATATTGTTGTTGGACAATGATGAGCTCAAGAGCTACACGGAAGCGATGATGGGACCAGACTCTGAAAAATGGCTTGGAGCCATGAGGTCCGAATAGAATCCATGCATGATAATCAAGTTTGGAACTTGGTGGATCCACCTGATGGTGTAAAAACTATTGAGTGTAAATGGGTTTTTAAGAAAAAGATAGACATGGATGGAAATGTTCACATCTATAAGGCACGATTGGTGGCGAAAAGTTTCAAGCAAATTCAAGGTGTTGATTATGATGAAACGTTTTCGCCCGTCGCTATGCTAAAGTCTATTCGGATCCTCCTAGCGATTGCTGCCTATTTCGACTACGAGATTTGGCAGATGGATGTCAAAACGGCTTTCCTAAATGGAAACCTAAGCGAGGATGTGTACATGACACAGCCTGAGGGTTTTGTTGATCTGCAAAATGCTGGGAGAATATGCAAGCTTCAGAAGTCCATTTATGGATTGAAGCAAGCATCTCGGAGTTGGAATCTTCGTTTTGATGAAGTAGTCAAAGGGTTTGGTTTTATCAAGAATGAAGAAGAGCCTTGTGTTTACAAGAAGGCTAGTGGGAGCGCACTTGTTTTTCTGGTATTGTATGTAGATGACATATTATTGATCGAAAATGATATTCCAATGCTAGAAGCTGCGAAGTCTTCTTTGAGAAAAAGTTTCTCAATGAAAGATCTCGGAGAGGCAACTTACATTTTGGGCATAAAGATCTATAGAGATAGATCGAAGAGGCTAATTGGATTAAGCCAGAGTACATACATTGACAAGGTATTGAAACGGTTCAATATATATGATTCCAAGAAAGGTTTCTTGCCTATGTCACATGGCATTAGTCTTAGCAAGACTCAGTATGCTTCAACACTTGATGAGCAAAAGAAGATGAGTGCGATTCCGTATGCCTCAGCCATCGGATCCATCATATATGCTATGCTTTGTACGCGCCCAGATGTTTCATATGCCCTAAGTGTTACGAGCAGGTATCAATCTAGCCCCGGTCTAGCTCACTGGGTGGCTGTAAAGAATATTCTTAAGTACTTTAGAAGGACTAAGGATATGTTCCTTATTTTTTGAGGTGAAGAAGAGCTCGTTGTAAAAGGTTACACCGATGCTAGTTTACAAACTGATAAAGATGATAGCAGATCGTAGTCTGGTTTTGTGTTCTACCTTAATGGAGGGGCAGTGAGCTGGAAAAGTTCCAAGCAAGAGATGGTAGCTGATTCGACAACTGAGGCTGAATATATTGCAGCTTCTGAAGCTGCGAAGGAAGCTGTTTGGATCAGAAAATTTGTTTTTGAGTTGGGTGTGATCCCTGGTGTGTCCAGTCCAGTGGATCTCTATTGCGATAATAGTGGAGCCATTGCGCAAGCAAAGGAGCCTAGGTCACACCAAAAGTCCAAACATATACTTCGGCGCTATCACCTTATCCGTGAGATCATTGATAGAGGTGAAGTGAAGATTTGCAAGGTGCACACGAATTTGAATGTTGCTGATTCGTTGACGAAGCCTCTCCCACAACCAAAGCATGAGGCACACACGAGTGCAATGGGTATTAGATACTTACATGTTTGACTCTAGTGTGAGTGGGAGATAATTGTATCAAGTCTATGTTTACGAAATTTTAAATAAGGTGTTATTTGGTTCCTTGAATAATGATTGTATGCATTGATTGGCAAGTATGTGACTTGTTCGTGAAACTCTTTGTTTTATTTAATGTTATTCTAAAGATCCCTAGTCTTATGTCATTATGTGGGACAACAATGATTGATGGACTAGCACATGTATTGATTGATGATCATGTTTCACGGATCATGGATATAGGAATATCAAATCAATAATGTGGACACATATTAAAGAACATGGTGTTGGATTGACCCACTCCGAGACGTTGCTGGGATTGTTATGTTAATATGTGCCATCAAACGATCTCGAGTGGTATACCTACTGGATCCTTCGACCTGAAATCGCCATTGTTTCTCACTATGTGTAGTGGTGCGCTTTGGGGCTACCAAACACTACTCCGTAACTGGGTAGCTATAAAATTGGTCTTCAGGTGTATCATGAAACATGAAATGGGATGTGAGCGGATTAAGATGGAATTTGCCCCTCCTACATAATAGGAGAGATATCTCTGGGCCTCTCGATGTGGTTGGATTAGGGAAGTGCATGGCCATACCAAGGTGATTAAAGAGTTAATCACAATGTGACTAAAGGGTTAGTCATGAGTCGTAATCCACCACAAGATCAAGTGAATGGTTGAGCTATCACAAGGGTGGCACGAATCTCTCCTTAAGTTCGACTGGTATCGTGTGGCAAAGGGATCCAAGTGTGTGTACATCAAGGTTTAGCCGATATGATCTTTATGTGTATTCGGGGGTCAATATGCCCTGCTAGGTGCCACTATTGACTTATGGCTTGAAAAGGGTTTTCGGGTCATGGCTGTCTACACATGAACCTAACGGGTCACACACTTAAGGGGTTGGAATTGGAAAGCTTGCCTATATGATTGTCTCTAGTGCAAGTGGGAGATTGTTAGTGATGTGCCCAAGAGGCAATCATAAACAATTCGATTTTATAGGCTAAAAGGGATATTGATCCATATGGGATTAGGATTCTAATGGGCCTACAACGTGGAAACCCATTAGCATGCTCTATAAATATGTGGAGGCGGGGCTGCAGGTCATATAGACTACTATGATGAAAACCCTGGCCGCCACCTCCCCTCAGCCGTATCCCGAAACCCAGCCGGGCATGCGGTACTAGCACACCAACGCACGGCGTTCCATCCCGAACGTGTGGACTCTGTGGAGGTGCCGCTGCTGTTGCTGCTGTGCTGATCGGCGAGAAGTGCAAGGCTATTGCTAGGACGCGAGGAGGAGACATTCAGTTCGTGAAACGATCGACTGCTTCTTCTTCATCAACGCGCATCTACGTTGGACCGGGCTGCTCCAATTTTTCTTCCGCTGCGCAGCGCATCTAGTGGTAACTATCCATGACTCCCTTACACGCATGTTTTCTGGTTGAACGCGGTAGAAAATCAAATGTTGTAGCTAGCGTAGCCTACCCGTTCTCCTATAATTCATCCACACAAAGAAGATGTGACTCATCAAAGTTGTTTGTCGCGGATTTGATCTCCTTAATCGAGAAATGGCGGAATAGGTTGGATGGCAAATTCTTGTTGATAGGGATGATCTTCACAGCTGGAGCTGCTGGCTTGCTCTTCCTTACCCAAGAAAAGAGATCTAACTTTTGTTGTCCCTGGTGAGAATCTTTCCATAGCAATCGGAGACGTTCTGCCACATCAATCATCTCAGGACGTCTATCCCTATTCATCCTCAAGCATTCACCTGCTAGCTTCGCAATCTCTTCAATAGTCTTCATGTTTTTCTGGCTTGCAATTCCAGCATCAAACATCTCTCTCACCCCTCTGATCCCCTTAGCAAGAGCTTGAGTAAATATATAAACAATGCTGGTTTCCCCAACTTTTGTTTTTGCCGTTTTCCCAGTAATCAGTTCCAAGAGGACAACTCCGAAACTATAAACATCACTCTTCGCGATGAGACACCCATCCTGAGCATACAAAGGGTCCATGTAACCTATTGTCCCTGGCACGCGCTCAGTGTATAGGGTCTTGTCCGTGTTAACTAGTCTTGATATTCCAAAGTCTGATATTTTCGCATTAAAACTGGCATCTAAAAGTATATTATCAGGCTTGATATCACCATGAATGACCTGAGTATACATTTGCGAATGCATGTACGCCAACGACTCTACACACTCTGTGGCAATCCTAAGTCGTATGTCCAAAGTGATGGGCATGTTACCATGGTGAAGAACGTTACTCAGGTTTCCATTAACGCCATACTCTGTGACCATCATTAGGGCATTTTCCTCAATGCAGTAGCCGATGAGTCTGACTACATTCTTGTGATTGATTTCACTGTGGACGGTCAACTCTTTCGCAAAGTTTTTGTTCGCATTACAGGTAAGCCTTTTCACTGCAACCATACTTTTGTCCTCAAGAACTCCTGCATAAACTTCTCCAAAGCCACCACTTCCAATAATACTTCTGTAGTTGTTGGTCATTATTTCTATCTCGCGTTCCGTGAAGCATTTTATGCTATGATTGCTATGTGCTATCCACTTTGGTCTCTCGTCCCTTTGGATCAGTTCCCTCACCTTATTTTCTGGAAGATCCATCTTACGAAAGTAGTAACTAGCAAAGCACTAAATACACCAGATAGCTTTGACTGAATTGCTGGATAACTTCAGAAGATGATCGACGCAGCAACAGTCACTACCTTAGCCAATATGCTTTCTTTTCTGTACTAATCGGTACAGGAGCAACAGTCACTACCTTGTCACGAGGGTAGGAGCAACAGTCCCCTGCAGCTGGTGTGTCGCCTTCGCCCAGCGCTGCTGCCGCTCGTGCGGGTCACCGCCGCATACCCTCGTGTTGCTCCTTCGGCCGCGCCTCGCCTCCCTTGCTGCTGCCGGCGTCGCCGCTTGCCACCCTCCAACAGCCGCCGTCGTTGCCTCCCGGCGTGCTTTCCCCTCTCGCTGCCGAACGCCACCCCAGCTCGCGCGCTGCCGCCTCTCGCTCGGGCCTCACCTCCCCGCCCTTGCTGTCGCAGCCGCTCCACGGGAGTGTAGGGCCAGTCAGCCGAGAGGAGGACAGGGAGGGTCGCCGTCCGGGTGAAGAAGAGGAGAGGGTGCCGGCCGTGAGAGAGAGGAGGGAATCGGCCGATCGAGAGAAAGAAAAGGAAGAAGGGAGCGCAGCCGACGGAGGAAAAAGAAAGAGGAAAGGAGAAGAAAGCCAGCAAGCGGCGGTCGGCTGGAGAAAAAGGGGAGAGAGAAAAAAGAGAAGAGAGAAAAAAGAAAGAAGAGAAAAGGAAAACCTAATTCATTGTCAGATCTGTCAGATTCGGTCAAGAAGCGATAGGATGTGCCCCGCTCTAGTTGTTTGGGGCTAGGGTAATGCCTCGAAAACCCTTCTCCCTGTTTATTTCACCAAGTCATGCATATGTTAATATGTCGATGGTTAGAATTGATGCATGTGACCATTTAGGTATTGTTTATTTAAATGAATGCCTGAACGGTGAAATCAGTATTACCACTGTTGATCTGGTCGATCCGTGGCAGGAAAGGGAGGAGGAGAGAATAAATTGAGGTTCAGTAGTGTAATCGATTAAAGTGAGATTAAGCGTGTAGAATTCGATTGGCGAGTATAAATAATGAAATCGCTAATTTTACAGACTGGTTAAGCATTGGGCAATGAGAAGTTGCTTGGTGGGACAGGGTTTGATTATGTTGTATTGGACGTTAGAGTGATGTCATTTGCTCGTATATGAATGTATTGCATTAGCAATGAATTGAAATAGTTAATGCTTGTTCAGGTGTCGGTTCGAGTCTGGTGCCGTCCACACACCGTCCGCTAGGTTAACAGACAAGTGCATGGTAGAACAGTAAATTATGGTGAATGTTTATTATTCGTGTTTCCATGCCATGATTTACAGTATTTTTCAGATGATGTATATGAATTGTGCTAATCATACCTTGATGAGTACCGCTTATGATTAGATATCCACATTTGAAGCATATTGCATCATGCAAAATGCATAAGATCCAGGTCGGTGAGAAAGTCATATGACTAGTCCGGAGTGCTCTTGAATAAGACCTACAGAGGTATGCACTCCACAGGAGTGGAGGTTGAGACCTCGTATGAAAGAGGACGGGGCGAATGAGTGGTCCATCGACGGGTGGACACTCCGCTATACCGGGATAAGCTACAATTACAGATGTATTGCATTGCATGAAAGTGACAGAAAAAGTGATACAGTTTACAGTACAGAATTGATTTACAAATTACAGTTACAGAGATGATTTACGGTTTATAATTACATAATTCATTTGCGATTTGATTCTGAAATTGATTTGCGATTTCTGATTCTGAATTGATTTACTGATTTCTGATTACAAACTTGATTTACACATTATAGTTACAGAGTTGATTTACAGTTTACAGTTATAGAATTGATTTACAGTTACAGAGTTGACTTACAGTTTACAGATATAGAATTGATTTACAGTTTACAGTTGCAGACTTAATTTACAGTCATACAGTTAATTTATAGCTTACAGTTCGTGAAACCGATTGAATTGCTAAAGTGATGTTTACTGTTTTATCGTGTGCTTATTAAGTCTCCGGACTCACGCTTACTTTGTCGTTGTTTTTAGGTGAATGATGGCGACATGCATGGAATGGGAATAGTCTTTTTGGCACTGCACATATGAAATAACAGTTTAGCCTTACACTGAGCTTTTATGTTTAAACTAGTACTAAGTCTTTTGTGGCTCGCCGTTTGATTTAGGTTGCTTGCAAGCCTTGACACAAGCTTGATGACCTTTCTTTGGACTAGGGCTGCTAATGGATTTGTGTCTGTCTGGACTTTCAAACCCGACGGACCTAAAATTATATTTCGACCGGATGAATTTTGAATGTATTGTTTTTGGGCTAAATTTATGCTGGATTGGATGAGGCTTAGGCCTTAAGTATTAGCACTAGGAGCGGCTGCTGGGTTTCGTCTCCAACCGGGAGACCAACCTGCTAACTATCACTTGCTTGCATAAATGTTAGTGATGGAACGGATTAAAGCCTTGGCTATGCATGTAAATGGCTTGGATCAATGTCTAAACCTTTATTTGGATCTGAATTGGACATAGGCTTCTTAGTTTTGGATTTGGATTGGACCAAAGTAATAAAATTTTGGGTTTGCATCAGGCTTGTGCTAGGCTTCGGCCTGTGAGCAGCCCTACTTTTGACAGACACCCAAAAAAAAAATTAAAAAAATCATTCAATTCACTGTCTACAGACACTCGTGAAAATCCTTTTCGCTCATTCTCCTTTTGCGACCATTTGTCAGCTCTCTCCGATGTTGTGAACTATGGGATGAAGTAGTTAGCAAAAAAGAAACAGACACAACATATTATATGTATGCGTAAAGCATCTTAGGCTGATGAATTGAATTACCTTGATCAGTAGATATTACATATTAGAACTTCAAGACACCTGTCACGATGCTGATATAGAACAAACATTGAGAAAGAATAAGAATACAAAGATGTAGTCCCTGATAGCATTACTCTTTATTGATCTTTTGCCCGTAAACGGTGTACATAATATGTAGCTTATGCCCATCCTTATATAGGAAGAGACATGTGCCTTCTCAGTAGAATAAGTAACTAAACTATGTTAATAGATCTTATTGACCAGCTACCCTTAATACTTCGTTTAGGTAAAATATCTATACTATCGGCCATTCAGAATGGGCCAATAATATACAAGGCAAACATCGCAGCTGAGCCGCAATAGAATTATTAACCCAACGGTCATTTGGAAAATCAATGCAGAGCTCAGATGCCAGTCACATGTACGACAGTTAATAGATTACAAACTTAAATCTCTCTTTTTTTTAATCCAACGGTCATTTGAAACACCCTGATCCAACGTCGTGTGAGTCGATGCAGTAGAAGTAATTGATCATCTAACATCCTTGGCCACCACTTGTCTCCTCCAGCAGCTCCTCGCATCCCTCACGTACATTGAGGATCGTCCTTGATCAGCACATCAGCGTTCACAGGTGGAACGCCGTGCACTACTATGCTAGCATCAGTGCGCACGATAGGGCCTTCGGAATGAGGTGCTAGGATTCTGATGTGTGGTGTGATCTATTACCGAAAGCCCATGTCTCTTCTTACAAAGAGCCCTTTTAGTAGAACTTTACGCTAGGGACTTATTAAGATGCGAAGCTTATACATACGGATCATATCCAAAATGATTTATTTTAGCTCATTAAATTTGTGACCTTGTATATTCATGTGTACTCGGCCACGATATGAAAACCTCTTTCCAATTCACAAGTTGGTAGCGATCCCTAGCGAGGCATAGTGACCCCTGAACACACGTAAAGATCATATCGGACAAACCTGTACATGTTCTTATCCCTTTGTGTAACGATACCATATCGAGCTCAATGCAAAATATGTTCCATCCTATTATAGTTCAATCCTTTACTCGATCTTATAGTAGATTACTTAATTGTAAGTGACTCCTCAACCAAAACCAGCATTGTTATGCACTTTCCTAATCCAACCACATCAAGAGACTTAGAGATCTTTCCTGTTAAAAAGGAGGGACAAATTTTATCTTGATTGTTTATATTCTTATATATGTTTTATAGTAAAACTGAAAGCTACCTTTATGACTGCAGAGTAGCATTTGGTAACCACTAAGTAAACTATTACTATACACATGTAGAAAACAATGATGACCTCAAGTCTAAGGATTTTACATACACTATATATGAGATCAACTGATGACACTTACAATATAGCAATTCCCCTAGTATCTCAAAGTAGATCAATCCAGCACTATGTTTTCTAACATATATTTATATTATTGATTTGATGTCTTATATCTATGATTCATGAAACGTGATCATCAACTAATACATATGCTAATTCATAAATTATAAGTGTCCTATATAATAACATAAGATCAGAATGTTTATAATAACATCATAAACAGGAAGAGGGTTTCACGAAAAGTCAGGTACTTCTCAATTCAAGGGATAAAATAATGTATTATTTAAAAGTTCATAAGTTCATAGGTATAGAAGAGCTGCAATCATCTGTACCTATCATTTTGGAGCATACCGTGCAACTGCAGCCAAGCAATTTTGATTTTAGGACTGTCGGATCTCGTCGATCCGCTGCACAACCTCGGACATTGCCGGCCTCGAGTCGGCATACTTGCTGCAGCAATCCAAGGCGAGCTGCACGAGTTGCACCATGCCCTCCTCTTCCTCGCCCTTGTGCTGCTGTCGGAGGAGCTCCACGTCGAACACCTCCGCCGTCCACTCCTCGCGGACCACCGAAGACACCCACCGCGGCAGATCCACGCCTTCTTTGTTCAAGACGGCATGTGTTGGTGCCTTGCGGGTGAGCAGCTCCAGCAGTAGGACACCGAAGCTGTACACGTCATCCTTCTGGTAGCCCGAGACTCTGCCCGGCGTGAAGTCCGGACTGAGAAGAGTTGTCAGGCCGTACTCCGACACGCGTACGCCTCGTGGGTGCCGAGGAGCAGAACGTTGGAGGACCTGATGTTGCCGTGGCTGCTCGAAGGTCCGGCCGAGTGGATGGACGCCACGCCACGCGCCGCGGCAAGGGCGATGGCTGATCGCTGCTCCAGTCCAGCGGAGCCGGAGCAGAGGCCCGGTCTCCTGGAAAACACGCCATGAATCAGTGACTGAGGCATCCAAAGCATTAACATTTGTAAAGTTGTACTATATATATATATATATATATATATATATATATATATATATATATATATATATATATATATATATATATATATATATATATATATATATATATATATTACCGTGTAGCACGTTCGATAGGCTGCCCATGGGAAAGCTATCGTATATTAGCAGTTTCTTATCATGGCTGTAGTAGTAACCCCGCAGCGGCACGATGTGCTCATTCTGGATGGCTCCGATCGCCATGATACGCTGCTCAAACTCCGCCTTGGGCAAGGACGGACCCTTCAGCCACTTGACCATCAGCTTGGAAACTCCAACCTGTACGTTGTCCCGAATGTGCCTTTGCCCATAATTTCTGCCGACGCCCTAAACAGGTCTTCCAGATCCAAAGGAAGCGCTGTAGACGCTGAGCCAAAGAAAACAAGTCTACTGCTTTCTTCTGATAGCGCTGGATTGTTTTGTACTGCCTGACCCGTTTCAACTGGAACAGAATTGTTCTTCCTTCCCCGAGAAAAAAAACCTCCTAGCCATCCTTTTGGTTGATGTTGAGCTTTCCTAAGCGTCCTAAGCTGCTCTGCCACTTCTAACATCTGAGGACGTTTGTCGATTTCCATCCTCAAGCATTTGCCTGCTAACTTTGCGATCTCTTCGATAGTCTTCATGTCGCTCGGGGTTGCAATTTCAGCATCAAACATCTCCCTCACCATCCTGGTCCCTTTTGCAAGAGCTTCCGTAAAACTATCAACCAGACTGATCTTCCCATCATCTGTTCTGGCCTTTTTCCTAGTGATCAGTTCCAAGAGGACAACTCCGAAACTATACACATCGCTCTTCGCTGTAAGACGGCCACTCCGAGCAAACAAAGGATCCATGTAACCTATTCTTCCTATTATGTGCATAGTATATACAGTATTGTCTGTGTTAACTAGTCTTGATATCCCGAAATCTGATATTTTCGCGTTGAGGTGATCATCTAAAAGTATATTAGCTGGTTTGATATCACCATGAATGACCTGGGTATACATTTGCGAATGCATATATCCCAACGCCTCTGCACATTCTACGGCAATCCTTAGTCGTGTATCCAAGGGTATGGAAATGTCATCGCGGCGAAGAACATTATTGAGATTTCCTTTTGGGATATACTCGGTGACCATCATTAGGGCATTTTCCTCTAGGCAGTAGCCGATGAGTCTGACTACATTCCTGTGATTTATTTCACGGTGGACCGTGAACTCTTTGGCAAAGTTTTCTTTTACATTGTGGATAAACCTCTTCACTGCAACCCTACTTTTGTCATCAAGGACTCCTTCATAAACTTCTCCAAAGGCACCTCTCCCCAGGATAGTTCTATAGCTGTTGGTAATTCTGTTTATATCGTTTTCTGTGAAGCATGTCACGTTATGATTGCTATGTGCAATCCATTTTGAGCTATCATCCCCTTGGGTTAGTTTTCTTACCATACTTTCTGCGCGATCCATCTTTTAAAGTAGCATGTAGCTATTCAGCTAGCTTTCACTAAAATGTTGGGGAACGTCTTGACCTATAAATAGTTTTGTTAGCACTAAAACTTAAGTTCAATCCAACATGTAGAGTAAGGGTGCATAATTTGCAAGGATCAATGAATTGGTAGTGATTTGTAGACATAACAGATGGTCATTGACTAACAATTATGTTGCTTATACTCCATTAGAGATGGTTTAATCATAAACATCATCTCTAGCTGCTGAAGAATAGAGGTTGAAGGGTGTAATTACAATCAAACTAGGTTTCTATTTCAGAAACTGGTACAAAATTGCAGAGAATCGTTATATATTTTTTGCTGGACTTCCTTGATGGAGGTAATACTGCTGAATGAAAGATCGAAAATAGATCTTAGAGAGCAAAATTAATGTTTTTTGTTCAGTTCTGCTGTGGAGTTTAAATGGCAGCTTCATGATACGAATTGGGTAATTCTATATAATTGCTTTCTTACAGGGAAAAGCAAACAAAGTGTTTGACACCAAAGAAAACAGGTAGAAATCGATTGCAGTATAAAACTGAAGAATTAGAAACAAGTGCTAAACTGCTACTCTCTCGAAAACTTTTCACAAAAGAATCTCCCAGAAATGTAATAAGATGTAAAGATGGCCATGGTTGAGCCCAACATACCTCTTAAGGATGGATGCAGTAATACAATGTATGAAGCAGGATCTATTTCGTATTTGTCGCACACACCGCCATGGGGGAATGGATCTGGAAGAAACAACAGACCGCGTATAGCTAAGAAACAACAGGCTTCGCCTTATGAGTTCCCATTGTTAATGGTCAACTCCCAGAACATGCATGGATCGGTGGCCTTATCTGTCATGGTTGAGCGACCGTAATGACAACTACTTTCGGTTGCCGAATAAAAAAAAACAATGTGAGACACACACTTCATGTTCTTTTCAATTGCATGATTGCAATTATAACCTTAGGTTTTTCAAATGGAAAAATCAATCATGTCATACCACTGCAAAATGGAAAAACCAACAAGAAAATATAAACAAATCCTGACATGCAAAATGGGAGAACTACCTATGAAATATTTATGCATCCCTATTGATGACAAGAGATTAAAAACAGTGATTGGAAACTAGTGGAAAATAAAATGGAATCAAGGCTAGGATGTTGGCAAGGGAAATTTTGATCTATTGGAGGTAGGCTTATTTTATTGAATTCCTGCCTCACAAGTGTGCCGTTGTGCATGCTCTCTTTCTATATCCTTCCTGTTGGGGTTAGAAAGAGAATGGACTATTAGAACCAGACTTTTATGGCAAGGAAGTCAGGGAATGAGGAAGTGCCATTTGGTAAATTGGTCAATGGTTTGTCTTCCTAAAGATCAAGGGGGGATGAGGGTACTCCTTGGAAAATGGATCTGGAAATTAGAAAGTTTGGTGGCAGGACATGATTAGGAAGAAATATTTGAAAAGAGATTGTTTGTCAAAAATCAAATTGAAACAAGGGGATTCACACTTCTGGTCTGGAGCGAGGAGTGTTTACCCTTGGTTTAAGAATTTCTGCAGGAAAAAGGTTGGTAATGGGGACAAAACCTCTGTTTCGGGAAGATAAATGGCTGGGAGACAACTCTTTGGCTCAAAAATATCCCAGACTATACGGGGCAAGTTTTGAAGGGGAAAAAAACTGTTGCTGAAGTTTTTGAGAAAGGGTGGGAAAAAGTCAAATTCAGAAGGAACTTTATGGGGGGGGGGGGGGGCATTGAGTAGTTGGCAAGACCTACAAAAGGGAATGTGAGAATGTTACATTAAAAAGCTTAGAAGACAAATTGATTTGGATGCTCACAATGTTAGAATGATCTCAGGGCATTTGGCCCAACGGCCAAATGCCCCCACCCTGATCGCGCTACGATCGGGGCGCCACCAATAGGCTGGTGGGCCCCTGTCGCCAGCGCCATATAAACAGAGGTGGGGGCCGGGGCGGCACGCACGACAAGGTTCACCGTGCCGCCGCCAGACCCACCGACAAACCCTGACCCGATCTAAGAGGGGGCGCTCCAGCGACGGGAAGCTCCACCGTGCCGCCACCGTCGCCGCGCACCAGGAGACGCCGTTCTTCCCCGACCGTCGTTGCCCGTGCGCTGACCTCACCGACAAACCCGAGATGGCCACCTCCTCCTCCACGCAATCAGACGGTCAGTACCCCTAACTCTCTCCCTCTCAGTTTCTCCCACGAACCCGAACATAGGTACCCCTCTAGGTCTAAACCCTAGGAGATCTAAACTCCAACAATGGTATCAGAGCCACCTAGAGGTAGATCTAGTGCGGAAAAGAAAAGAAAAAGAGTCCCCAATCCGAGAAATCGGCAAAAGAAAGGAAAGAAAAGGGGGACTCATGCGCGCGCGCCGCCGCCGCCGCCGAAGTCGACGCCGAGCCGCCGGGCCGCCTCCCTCCGATG
This sequence comes from Dendrocalamus sinicus, assembly GCA_036346575.1. Classification (NCBI taxonomy): domain Eukaryota; kingdom Viridiplantae; phylum Streptophyta; class Magnoliopsida; order Poales; family Poaceae; genus Dendrocalamus; species Dendrocalamus sinicus. The sequence continues at coordinate 32,037,885 of CM070648.1, read as the reverse complement.
GCGCGCGCAGCGCTGCGCGCCGCGCTGGGTCGCCGCCGCCATCGCCTCGCGCGGTGAGGGCCGCTGCCCGCCGCCGTCGCCTTGCGCGCGAGGCCACCGCCGTTGCAGGCGCGACGCTCGCCGCAGCGCTTGGCTGCCTCCGCCGCCGCGCGGCGCCATGCGCGCCGCTCCCTCCCCTCAGATCCGACTTTTTTGGGTCTCAAATGAATCTAGGGTTAGGTTTTGGGGGGTGGGGGCGGGGTTGTTCGGCCGGTTTCTTTCTCTTGGCCGTGCGATCAACTGAACGGCCGAGATCGGGCAAAGCAAATGGGCCGCGAGAGCGGCAGATGGCCTGCGGGGGTTTTTCGGCCCGCGTGGGAGAAAGAGGCCGCGCGCGCCTGAGGGAGAGCGGGGCCGCGCCGCTGGCTGCGCGCGCGCGTGCGGTGGCCTTTTGGGCCGGCACGCCGTGGGCCGTGGCCGCGCTGAATGGGCCAAAATGGCTAAATGAACAGTAAAATCCCGAAAAAGAGACTTATTGATTTTCAGAATCCTTTATGAGTGAATTTGATTGAAATTTGATCAAAAATCTCTGTAAATTTTTGCACCAACGTGTTAATTTTTCAGAGATTAAAAGTGTACAATATAATGCTTCTGAATAATGAATTATTTTAGAATAATTACAGTTTCCGCTGCAAAAGTTAATGTTGATTGATTTTTCATTATTAAATTCAAACCAACGGGAGAATTTAATTTTGGAAAAATAGATATAAATCCCAGATAATTATGATATTGTTATTTTCTGACCAACGTTGATAATGACAATATTGTAATTTTTTAATTGATGATTTTATGCATTGTTTCTATTTCTGCCCAACGGTGATGTAGATTTAATGTATAGATAAAATTGATTTAAATTGTATGTCGTATTTTTGACCAATGTTGGAAATAAGGCACATAATTTTCCTGTTATGTTCTCACTTTATTTGAAATATTTTTCCGGAGGATACAACTTGATGAGTTGTATCAGAGAGATCCCCACTCTCAAAGGAGATAATTATGAAGAGTGGAAGAAAAAGATAGACTTAGCGTTTATCTTGGCTGAGGTGGACTGGGTCCTCACTACAGCACGTCCCACTGAGCCTATGGCACCAGTGAGGGATCAAAATGAGGATGATACTGTTTGGCAGAAAAGACAGAGGGATCATGCTCCCTTACAGATGTCTTATGACCTTGAGCATAAGAAATGGACCACAGCCAACAAGAAATGTATGGCTGTGATAAAGAACACGATTGAGCCTGCTATTGTGGGCTCAATCGCAGAGTGTGACTTGTCACAGAGTACCTTGAGAGAATAAAGAGTCGGTTCATGGCTCTTCAAAGACTTATGCTACACGGTGATTAAATGACTTGTGATGAGAGGTACTCGGTGGTGGTAGTGGCATAAGAGAGCACATACTGCGGATGAGCAACTTGGCATCCAAGCTTAAACCAATGGATTTGGCTCTCAAGGATGAGTTCCTTATTCATTTGGTTTTTGCTTCCTTGCCTAAAGAGTTTGACACTTTTGTTGTCAACTATAACATGCAGCCCGAGAAATGGGACTTGGAAAAGTGCATAGCTATGTGTGTGCAAGAGGAGGAAAGAATTAAGTCCTCACATGGTGGATCTATCAACTATGTGAAGGATAACAAGAAAAAGAACTTCAACAGTACCTCCTTCTCAAAGAACAAGGGAAAAGCCTCTGTCCATCAGCCTCAACATAATAAATTTGCTGTAGACAAAGATCAGTGTCTTCACTGCAAGAAGACGGGACACTACAAGAAGAACTGTCCTGATTACTTAAAGATGATAATGGCAAAGAAAGGTGAGAACATTATTACCTTTATAAATGAATGCATGTATGTGCAATATTCAAAATCCACTTGGTGGATTGACTCAGGAGCAACTGTTCATGTTGCTAATTCCTTACAGGGATTCCGTTCGACGAGGACTACGCAAAGAAATGAAAGATGCATTAAAGTTGCAAATGGAGTCCAAGCTGAAGTTGAAGCCGTTGGTGATCTTTCATTAGAGTTAGCTAATGGCTCCAATCTTTTACTTAGAGATGTCCTTTTTGTTCCCTCTTTACAGAGGAATTTGATTAGTGTTTCAAATTTGGACAAAGATGGTTATGATTGTAATTTTGGAAATGGCAAGTGTGAAATAATGTTTAATAAAAAATGTGTTGGTCTTGCCATCTTACAGAATGAGCTTTATTTGTTATCATTATGTGATGATGTGAATGTCGTATGCGATAATGGGAACGTCGCGTGCGAGAAAGTGATTGAATCCTCATCTACGAATGTAAACAGAAAACGAAAGAGAACTCTAGATGAGTCGTCGAAATTATGGCACTGTCGTTTAGGCCATATTTCGAGGGGGAGAATAGAAAGACTAGTTAAGAATGATATTCTTCCTCCATTAGAGTTCTCAGACTTAGAACAATGCAGAGAATGCATTAAAGGAAAAATATGTAAAGAAAATTAAGAAAGACGCCAAAAGAAGCACAGGAGTTCTACAAATTATTCACACAGACATTTGTGGTCCTTTTTCTGTGAAAAGTGTGGATGGTTATGACTCGTTCATAACATTCACGGATGATTACTCCTGTTATGGATATATTTATCCAATCAAAGAAAGAAATGAAGCCTTGGATAAATTCAAGATATTTAAGGCTGAAGTTGAAAACCAACACGATTTAAAGATTAAGATAGTCCGATCGATCGTGGGGAGTACTACGATCGACATACCCCATATGGACAAGTTCTGGACCTTTGCGAGGTTTTTACAGAAAATGGCATAGTAGCCCAAAGATTCTACACCGGCGAACCTCAGCAAAATGGAGTAGCTGAAAGACGCAACCGTACCCTGATGGATATGGTGCGAAGCATGATGAGCTATTCCACACTGCCATTGAGTTTATGGATGGAGGCGTTGAAAACCGCCATTCATATTCTCAACAGAGTGCCTAGTAAGTCGGTGCCCAAAACACATGCAGTTGTGGACGGAAGAGTTCCTCACTAAACCACTTACGTGTGTGGGGGAGTCCTGCTGAGGCTAAAGTATTTAACCCAAACCTTGGGAAGCTTGATCCCAAAACAGTAAGTTGCCATTTCATTGGCTACCCTGAAAAGTCAAAAGGTTTTCGTTTCTACTGCCCAGATAGATATACAAAGTTTGTAGAAACGAGACACGCTGTCTTCTTAGAGGATGAAATGATGAGAGGAAGTATGGTAGCTCGTGAGATTGACCTTGAAGAGAAGTGGGTGTATGCGCCCACTCCGATGATTCAAGAACCATTCTTCACACTACCTGCTGTCGCTGCACCGACGGTGCAAGACATCAGAGTGCCAAGACTGTTATTGTTCCTCCTGTGGCAACAATGAATGATAATGAGGAACCTGTCCTTCAGGATCCTATAGAACCTATTGCCACAGATGAGGGGGAGCAACAGCAGCCACAAACAGAAGATGTACCAAATGAGGAGGCCCCGAGGAGGTCTCAAAGAGTAAGAAGATCAGCTATTTCTGATGATTATCAGATTTATCATATAGAGGAATTTCAAATGGAGGATGATCCCACCTCATTTGAAGAAGCCATGAGAAGCGAAAATTCCTCAAAATGGCTTGAGGCCATGGAAGAGGAAATGAGGTCCATGAAGACTAATAAAGTCTGGGACTTGGAAATTATTCCTAAAGGAGCCAAAACAGTAGGCTATAAATGGGTCTACAAGACAAAGCTTGACTCCCAAGGGAATGTAGAAAGATACAAAGCGCGACTTGTGGCAAAAGGATTTACGCAAAGAGAAGGGATTGATTACAATGAGACCTTTTCTCCAGTCTCATGTAAAGATTCCTTCAGAATCATAATGGCATTAGTAGCACATTATGATTTAGAGTTACATCAGATGGATGTAAAGACGGCATTTCTTAATGGGGATTTGGAGGAAAATGTTTACATGGCACAACCGAAAGGTTTTGTCATGGAAGGAAATGAAAGAATGGGATGCCGCCTAAAGAAATCGATTTATGGGTTAAAGGAAGCTTCAAGACAGTGGTACTTGAAGTTTGACAATACAATAAGAAAATTTGGGTTTAAAGATAATGTAGAGGACAACTGTGTTTATGCAAAGTTTAAAGATGGGAAGTTTATCTTCCTAATCCTGTATGTGGATGATATCCTGCTAGCTAGTAGTGATGTTAGTCTGCTACTGGATACAAAGAAGTTTTTGTCCTCAAACTTTGATATGAAAGATCTTGGTGAAGCTTCGTTCGTTCCGACTGTCACAAAAGGCATACATAGAGAAAGTCTTAAAGAAATTTGGTATGCATAAAAGTAGTCCTTCACCTGCACCTATAGTCAAGGGCGACAGATATGGGGATTTTCAATGCCCGGGAACCAAGATCTGAGCTCGAACAAATGAAATCGGTTCCATATGCTTGGTGTCGGAAGCTTACGGTATGCTCAAGTGTGCACACGCCCTGACTTAGCATTTGTTACCGGGTTACTTGGCAGATTCCAGAGCAATCCTGGAATAGAACATTGAAATTGATAAAGAAAGTCTTGCGTTATTTGCAAGGAACAAAAGGCCTCATGATGACATACTGAAGATCGATTTACTCCATATAGTGGGGTATCTGATTCGATTTTGCGGAGATGATAGAAAGTCTACATCCGGATATGTGTTCACTCGCAGGAGGAGCTATATCGTGGAAAAGCTCAAAGCAAACCGTCACTACATCGTCCACAATGTATGCCGAGTTTGTAGCATGTTATGAGGCCACGGGCAGGTGGGCGGCAAAGAAGTTCATACCGGTTTAAAAGTGGTTGACGACATCAATAGACCACTTAAGTTGTACTGCGATAATGAACCCGCAGTAACGTATGCCCACAACAATAAGTCAAGTGGTGCTGCCAAACACATTGACATAAAGTACTATGTTGTGAAAGATAAAGTTCGGAATCAAATTATAAGTCTTGAGCACATAAGTACCGCAAAGATGTTAGTGGATCCGCTTACTAAAGGCTTACCACCCAACATGTTCAGAGAACATGTAGCCGGCATGGGTTTAAGGGAAAGCCTATGACTCCTGGACTAAAAGATGGCCCAAAAGATTAAAGTAACTATTTCAGAACAGAGAGGTGTATTGTAGCTGTTGAATCTATCGGCGATTGACCGTGACGATGAGACATGTTCTATGCACTAATCTATGATGGAACATGTAAAGGCAAAAGTAATTAAAGATAAAGTATAGATTGAGATCAAGGGGGAGAATGTTAGAATGATCTCAGGGCATTTGGCCCAACGGCCAAATGCCCCCTCACCCTTGATCGCGCTACGATCGGGGCGCCACCAATAGGTGGTGGGCCTGTCGCCAGCGCCATATAAACAGAGGTGGGGGCCGGGGCGGCACGCACGACAAGGTTCACCGTGCCGCCGCCAGACCCATCGACAAACCCTGACCCGATCTAAGAGGGGGCGCTCCAGCGACGGGAAGCTCCACCGTGCCGCCACCGTCGCCGCGCACCGGGAGACGCTGTTCTTCCCCGACCGTCGCTGCCCGTGCGCAGACCTCACCGACGAACCCGAGATGGCCACCTCCTCCTCCACGCAATCAGACGGTCAGTACCCCTAACTCTCTCCCTCTCAGTTTCTCCCACGAACCCGAACATAGGTACCCCTCTAGGTCTAAACCCTAGGAGATCTAAACTCCAACACACAAAAGGTAGCAAATTTTCTATTAATTCCTTCTATAATAGGGCAAAAACTCAAAACATTCAGTTTTCAAAGAAATTTCTGTGGAAAATGAAAATCCCTCTGAAAATAAAGGTTTTTCTTTGGCTGGTGTTGAAAAAGAAAATTTTAACTAAGGAAAACCTATTGAAGAGAGGATGGAAGAGTCAAAAAGCTTGTAAATGTTCGGATATAGGTAGGCTACACTAGCGTAGATTAAAATTCTCTACCGTGTAAACTAGAAAGCCATATGAGTAAGAGATTATAGATCGTTACCACTAGATATACAGTGCAGCGGAAATAGAGCTGAAATAGCCGATTCAGTGAAGCACGCGCTGATGTAGTGGAAGTAGTCGATCATCCTCTGGTCAACCATCTCCTTGCGATCATCCCAATCAGTGCCGCAATCGCACCAGCACCTCTACCGAAGTCCACATGTTCAAGGATGGAACACCGTACGTCAGTATGCTAGCACCGGCACACATGGTAGGGTGAAATAGGTGGCGGCTAGGGTTTCGATAGGTGTGTCTTAAGATCCCTCTCTCAGCCCCGCACATCCCTTTATATAGTCTCTAATCAGATCTTTATTGGACACGATCAAATATCATATGCAACTCGGAAAGCCTTAGGCTGGATCTTTATATAATATAAGTAGAGATCGTATCCCACTCAGAGACTATCATCCGAACCCTTATTGTTCTGACTTGTTAAGTATGTGACCTTGTATATTCATATATATTTGGCCATAGGCCAAAAACTCCTTTTTGGTCCATAAGTCAATAACGGTCCCTAGCAGAACATAATGACTCCCAAACATATAAAAAGATCATATCAGACGAACCTATATAACACTTATGTGCCGATCCCTTTGCCTCATGATACCAGATCGAACTCAAGATGAGAAGTGTGCCATCTTATGATAGCTCGATCTTTCACTCAACCTGAAGTAGATTACTCAGTTGTGACTGACTCCTCAACCATATTCTGCATGGCCATGCATTTCCTTAATCTAACCATATAGGCATAGAGATATCTCTCCCATTATATAGTAGGGGTGAATTTCATCTTGATCGCTCACATTCCTTCATATGTTTCATAGTAAACCAAAAGCTACCTTTATGACCACTCAGTTACAGAGTAGAATTTGGCAACCTCTAAGTAAACTATTACACATATAAACAATTGTAATGATCTCATGTCTAAAGATCCTACATACGTTATGTATGAGTCCAACTGATAACATTTAAGAATATAACAATTCTCGCAGTATCTCATGGTAGGCCAATCTAACATCATATTCTCTAATATGTATCCACATTATTAATTTGATATCTCTATATCCATGATCCATGAAATATGATCATCAATCAATACATGTATTGATCTATAAATCATAATTGTCCCACATAATAACATAAGATTAGGGATAATTTAGAATAACATCAAAAAATGAATAAAGAGTTCCACGAACAAGTCACATACTTGTTGATCAATATGAAAGGCATTTATTCAAGGGACAAAATAATATATTATTCAAAAGATTATAAATATAAAAGTGATGCAATCATCCAAAGTATATGCTCGGATTTTTTTATGTGATCTAGGCTCCTTGACTTGCGTAATGGCTACTATTATCACAATAGAGATCCCTTAGACTAGAAGTACTAGAGACCACAGCTAGCTTAGAGATAAGCTTCTTTATCTAAACACCCTCCTTTGCAGCTTCACAAGCCGCAATGTACTTAGTCTCTATTGTAGAATCAGCAATCATCTCTTGCTTAAAAGTTTTCTAGCTCACTACTCTATTTAGACAAAACACAACCCAGACTGTGATAAAAAATCATCTTTATCAGTTTGGAAGCTAGCATTAGTATAACTATTTACTACTAGCTCTTCCCCACCTCCAAAAACAAGGTATGCATCTCTAGTCCTTAAGTATTTTAAGATGTTTTTTACAGCTATCTAGTGGCCTTCACTTGGATTTGACTGATATATGCTCGTAACACTTAGAGCATATGACACATCTGAGCATGTACAAAGCATGACATACATGATAGATCAAATGGTAGAAGCATATGGAAACTTACTCATCCAGTCTCTCTCATTAGGTATTGAAGGACAATGAGTCTTACTAAGACTAGTACCATGTGACATAGGCAAGAAACCATTTTCAGAATCCTACATGCTGAACCACTTCAATACTTTGTCAATGTACATATCTTAGTTTAATCCAGTTAGCCTTTTGGTTCTATTTCTATAGATATTTATGCCCAAAATATATGTTGTTTCTCCCAAGTCTTTCATAGAGAAACTATTTCTCAATAAAGACTTGCTAGATTCAAGTATAGGAATATCATTTCCGATCAATAATATGTCATCCACATATAGGATCAGAAAAATAAGTATGCTCGCACTAGCCTTTTTATAAACATAAGGCTCTTCTTCATTCTTTATGAAGCCAAACTCTTTAACTACCTCATCAAAATGAATGTTCTAACTCTGAGAAGATTGCTTCAGTCCATAGATATATCTTTGAAGCTTGCATATTTTTCTAGCATTTTAGGGATCGATAAAACCCTAATGCTATGTTATATACACATCCTCACTTAGGTTTTCATTTACAAAAGCCATTTTGATATCCATCTATCATATCTCATAATCAAAATATATAGCAATAGCTAGAATGATCTGGACAAACTTAAGCAAGCGACAGGTGAGAAAATTTCATCATAGTCACACCTGAATTTGTTTGACACCCTTCGCCACTAATTATGTCTTGTGGATATGAACATTCCCATCCATGTCTATATTTTTCTTAAAAACCCACTTGGATGTAATGGTTTTAACACCATCAAGTAGATCAACTAAGTTCTAAACTTGATTATCATACATGGATTGTATTTCAGATATTATGGCTCTAAGCCTTCTCAGAGTCTAGGCCCATCATCGCTTCCTCATAAGTCTTAGGTTCATTATTGTCTAACAATAAAATATCATGTCGATACCTTATTGGCAATTGACGCGGCCTTTCAGACCTATGTGGGACTAGTGCCTCTTTCACAGGTTCTATAATATCTTATCCATTCTGTAGAGGCTCAGTAGGAGTTGAAACATTTTCTAATTGTTCATGAATTTTTTTGAGGCTCACCGTGTTCCCACTAACTCCTTATGAGAGAAACTCTTTCTCCAAAAGACACTATTTCACACAACAAACACTTTATTCTTATCCCTTTTATAAAAGTAGTATCCTTTAGCTTTCTTAGGATACCCTACGAAGAAGGATATATTAGATTTAGGTGAGAGCTTATCAGATGTTAAACATTTTACATATACTTGCACTACTACAAAAAAAGCTCATCACAGATGGTTCAGAAATATCATCGTAGACAATTTTTGAACCGTCTGTGCTTACGGGTCTATAATACCATAAGTGCGTTACAGACGGTTTTTGAATATAAATAGAACCGTCTGTGATAACAATTATTATAAATGGTTCTTACTACGAATCGTCTGTAATAAGTTTATATCAAACCCAAAAATAGGCCTCCTTCAGTTCATCAACATTCTCTGATTGCACTGTTTGCACTATTATGCTATAAAATAGCACAATCAGATAATACAGATAAACCAAAGCAGGCCTATTTTTGAGAACAAGATCATCCTAGCCATATCCATTGAAGCATCACATCAATCCAAGCATCCAGGCCTATTTATGAGAATGAGATGAACTGAGGCATCAACAAATAATTTTCACACGCATCATATCCATCCAAACATCAAGGTAGAGAAGGGAGGGGATTGGATGGGGGGATGAACAAAGTACTGGTGCTGATGAAGGAGAAGAGGTTGCAACATCACCGTTGTGTCATGACGGTGACACTGCACAAGGCCCTTTTATGACAAAACTGTCTTGTGCAGTGAACCATGGCGTCACAACTGAACACGGAGGAGCTTAGGGGAGGCACCTCGACCGGCGGCTTGAGAGAGCTAGCAGGCAGATTAGTTTGGAGTGTGTTGGGGAGGCGTGCAGGGAAGGCATATATAAGGGCATTTGGGTAACAGAATTGAGAGGTTGTGATGCTTCAATTTGAAAGTTTGAATAGAGGGGGTGGCAATATCGGGCGGCAAAATATCACAGTCAGTATTTAATACAAACCATCTGTGATGAAGTAATATTACAGATGATTTTTGTTAATAACCGTCCGTGATATTTCATAGACGGTTTTCATCATGAACCGTATGTGATATTTGGTAATATCATAGACAGTTTTTGTTAATAACCGTTTGTGATACCTCACAGATGTTTTTCACCATGAACTGTCTGTGATATTTCCTCTTCATAGATGGTTTGTATTAAAACCATATGTGATTATGCTTAATACTGACGATTTTAGTTAACCGACTGTGATGAGGCATCTAGTATAGCTTGTTTTGTAGTAGTGTTCACATCCCCATATTTTGAGAAAAGACAACCTGGGGTGTCTTCTCTATGGATTTTGATAGAACCATATTTAATATAAACACAGCTGTTTCTAGAGTATACCCTAAAAAGATAATGGCATATTAGATTAGCTCATCATGGACCGACCCATGTCTAACAAGGTCTGATGTTGTCGTTCAAACACCCAATTCCATTGAGGCATTCCCAATGGAGTTAGCTATGGAACAATTCCATATTGCTTTAGATGATCACCAAACTCATGGCACAAATATTCACCTCCATGATATGATCATAGGGCTTTAATTGTCTTGCCAAGTTGATTTTCTACCTTATTCTAAAAATCCTTGAACTTTTCAAAGGATTCAGACTTATGCCTCATTAGGTAGGTGTATTCATATCTACTAAAGTCATGGTAAAAGTTATGAAGTACTAAAAACAACCTCTGGCCATTGAGTTCATTGGTCCATATACAATTGAATGTACTAAGACAAACAAATCATTTGCCCTCTTACTTAGACCAATGAAAGGTGTCTTAATTATTTTGCTAAGTAAACACGACTCATATGTTTCAAATGATTCAAAATCAAATGAGTTTAGAAGACCATCTTTATGGAGCTTCACCATGTGCTTCTCATTTATATGACCCAAATAACAATGCTAAATATAAGTGGATTCAAATTATTAGACTGAGACATCTTAGCATTAATGTTATAGACAGATATATCATCAAGATTTAAAACATATAATCTTTTCATTAATGGAGCATGACCATAAAGCATATCATTGAAATAAATTAAACAATAATTATTTTTTTAATTATGAACTCATAACCTTCTGCTCCTAAACATGAAGTAGAAATAATGTTTTTTGCTTAAGAAAATAACATAATAACAATTATTCAATTCTAAAACTAATCCTGAGGGTAAAGATAATGGTAAAGTGCCAACAGACAACGCAACAACTCTTGGTCCATTGCCCACGCGAAGATCAACCTCGCATCTTGCTAAACTCCTACTCTTTATCAGCCACCGTATCGAATTGCAAATATGAGCAATCGATTTGGTATCAAATACCCAAGAACCAATATGAGAAGTTGCAAGATTTATTTCTATAACACTGAAGTAGAAGTCTTGCTTCCCTTCTTCATTTCCAGTTCTACCAAGTACTTCTTGTAGTTCCTCTTTTAATGTCCAGTTCCTTGGTAATGGTAGTAAATAGTATTAGGTGTAGTACCAATCTTGAGCTTCTAAAGCTTAGATTTGATACTCAAGATCTCATCTTAAGTTGCCCATGCCTTTTCTTTTGCCTAAAGCTTTAGACTTCTTCTTTTTGAACTTGGTATTCTTTTGAGCCATCATCACATGATTAGAGCTTTTCTTAATTCTCTACTCTGCTAACTTGAGTATCTCATGCAACTTGTTCATTGACTTCATGCCATTTATATGAAAGTTCCAAAGGACTGGCTCAAAACTAGGAGGGAGCCTCTAGAACATATTTCTTTTTTTCTTGCTCGAGAACAATTCTCAATTTGCGATACCAATCAATGAAGTTTGTTCTATTTAGTTTTTCTTTCTCAAGAAAACTGGATGTGGAGAAAGTAGATGATGGCATTGTCTACAACATAAAAAAGGTACGCACAAATATTCAGCATTATATTTATGTGAAATCTTCTATTAAACAATTTAACAAAAGATATTCCCATTATATGTTTAAAATCATGTACCCTCTAATAACATATAGTGAGTTAAGATACATATGTCACTAAGTTCTAGTGAGCTTTGTCATCACTGCTAGAAACCTAGCATATAGGTAAGCAACTCCTTGCTAATTACATCACATGTAACTTTTATTTGTTGAGTGACATCCATATGTCTCGGCCTCAACACTATGCCCCTAGGCACAAAACTATTTTTATAGTCTAGTCAAGTTAAACCAGTATTACGCATAAAGTTTCTAACACTTACCATGTCTTATTGAGATAATTAATGGCACCCTACTTTGGTAGACCTACCAGTTATGATCAAAAATCTTGATAGGTGCAACAATTAGAAGGGCATCATGTTTTACTTAATTTTTTCTAGAGGGATACTATTATATCATGTTAAAAACACCCAAGATAATAACATAAATAATAGTATAATAGGAACATACAAATATTCACAATTAAATCATATTAATTAGTGAGATAGTATGGCCCATAGCATTGCAATCTCCATCACCACTCTTCTTGTCTACCGAGCCATCAATATTTGAGGTCATCACATTCATCTACTTAACTATTATTCCTAACAGCTAACAATGAATTACCTATGAAAATATCACGTATCACAAGTCGACACGTTTGTCATTATATAATAATATATGGCCCATGGCTATAAAACAGCATGACGTGAGGCCATGGAAAAAACTCATACATGCATCATATACACAATGGGCCATACTGTTCACGCAGCCCTGCAAGAATGAGTTATGTGCATAATGCAATTATATCGCGCGGTACAAACACATAATACTTATAATGCATGGTACGATTACCTAGCATGGCGTTCCCACTTGTTGGTTTGCAGGCGGGGATTGAAGGGGCAGCGCCTCTCGCAAGTCAAGGGCAGTGCCCTTTGAAAAATTTTCTGGTACTTCTTTCTATAATAGGCTAAAAACTCAAAACATTTAGTTTTCACAGAAATTTCTATGGAAAGTGAAAATCCCTATGAAAATAAAGGTTTCTCTTTGGTTGGTGTTGACAAAGAAAATTTTAACCAAGGAAAACCTATTGAAGAGAGGATGGATGGTCAAAAAGGTTGTAAATGTTGGCATATACAGGTAGGCTACATTAGCGCAGATTAAAATTTTCTATCGCATAAATCAGGAAGCTATACGAGTAAGAGATCATAAATCATTACCACTAGATGCACAGTGCAGCGGAAGTAGAGTTGAAGTGTCTGATTCAACAAAGCGTACATCGGTATAGTGGAAGTAGTCAATCGTCCTCTAGCCAACCATCTCCTTGCGATCATCCCAATCAGCGTTGTAGTCACGGCAGTGCCTCTACCTGTCGGGCCCCCGGATTATCAAACCCGGACCCTCTGTGTATTACAGCACTAGTCCCAGATCAAAGCTAGTGCACACAGTCAAACAGAATGGAAAACATCACCATCAACGATTTATTACAGTAAATAAGAGCATCGACCACGTGGTCTCATTATTACAATGGAGGTTTGAGACCTCGCACACAAGAAATAAAGCGGAAGCAAATAAAACTCGAGGACGACCCATCAATTCGCCACAGGCAATTGACTGGGGAAGCGCGACCTAGTCCTCCGGGAAGAATCCATCACAGCCACACGCGAAGCAGTAGTCGTAGTCACCTTCTTGAGCTTCAACTTCCTCTGAGATTTTATTTTTAAGTGTAGCATGTGAGTACATAAAGTACTCCGCAAGTCTTGGGAAAAATGCATAGATGCAAGGCTTAACAAAGGAAGGCCATATGTTTCTTTTGCACAAAGCAATATTTGAAATCTCGATTACTACTAGTTATTTTCGAAGGCAATATTTAATGAAGTAAATGTTTTAGCAGAAACTATCATTAACTTTCTAGTGAAGGTTCCATCTACCAACACTAGCTAATCAACTTGAACAAGTTTAATATGTGGGTTACATCCACCCTCTCTGCTCCATCCGCCAGATTCCTTCCAGAGTTCCCTCCACCTCGAATACAAACTTTTGATTTTAAAACAAAACCAGAAATCTACCATGTGAATGCATTCCTTGCCGCCCTTGACCGTGGGCACGGCTATTCGAATAGTTTTACACTGCAGAGGTTGTACAACTTTACCCACAAGAGATAAATTATCCTAAAAGTCAACACGCTTCCTTGGCATGAGACCCAGATAAAATACCACAAAGCCTTTACCTTACTCTAATCTAGCTAGACACCACCCGCTGAGGTTTCACCGCAGAAGGGTTAAATCCGCCCAATCTGAAGCCCCCTCTTGCGCCATATGAGTACAGAGAAATCCCTGTCCCTCACTGTGAATAACCAGTCCATCCCTGGCACCCACTTTCCACTGGTGGCACCTAAACTAGACTATCATAAGTTAGTCAGCTAGGTCGTACCCATATAGACTTGTGGTTGTACGGTTAATGCTCAGTTTGGACAAACACAAGCGTCGGTCCTTAATTGACTAGGGTGGAACATACACTTAACAAGTTCTCGTGCTTACTGCACCAACCCAAACAACCATCCACCCTAATCTAAACCAACTTTCACAATTTTATTTTATTTTAAAATCACAGTGACAACTCCAATTGCCACTTCACTTTCAAACACAAGGGTTCAATAATAAATCATAATTTCCCATTTTCAAGATTTTCCAAAGTTATTAGATAGCAAGACTAAGCATTGCTACCCATCTACTATTCACAAAGGTTAATAGTAATCTCATTATTGAGACAAAGGAAGTTCTAGGGTGACAAGGTACATGGCAATCAATGTCAAATGAGGGCATAACAAAGTTGGAATAACTAATTCCTAAAGACTTGAACTAGTGACTTTATGTAAATAGCAATGCACATAATTTAAAATATTTTAAAAACATTTCAAAAGCATAGGCTCAAAATGATCAAAGGAGACTTGCCTTCTTGTAGGGTTTATGGGTCTTCTTGCTGCTGTGAAGAGGGATCGTCGACAACGTTGGAATCTACGCGAGGAAAGACGAAGCAACAAAACAAATAAATACAAACGAAAATTCAAATAAAATCCAAAAATTCAACAGAGGCCATAGTTGGATAGATTATGATTTTAGATGAATTTAGAAATTTGAATGGCTGGAATTGGAGTTAAAATGAGAAAGTTATGCTCATTTGAAAATCTCAGATTTGAATAAATCGAGAAATTCGGAAATTTCTGACAGGTGGGACCCACTGGAGAATTAAATTTTAATTTCTATTTTTATTTTGAGAGACTGACAGGTGGGGCCCACTGAACAGTAACCACTGGCGGTCACTGACATGTGGGACCCACTGGAAAGTGAGCCCACGGCTCAGCCTCTGACACATGGGACCCACTGGACTCCGGGCCCACTTGTCAGAGATAGCACAGAGAGGTGGGGCCCAGGCGGCAGTGGCCAGCGCAGACCGGCGGCCGCTGACGGGTGGGACCCACTTGTCAGCCCGGAAAATAAACGAAAAACTCAACCTCGCTGCGAGCGGAGGCTCGAACGCGCGCGAGGAGTTACGAGCGCGGCGCTAGCTAAGTGAGCGGGAGGCGTTGCCTACCCAATAAGGGTAGGTAACCTCTTGAGGGGTACTTCGGTGGTCCGGCGGCCGTGGGACGGCGGCGGTCGTCGCCGCGCGGGGAGGCCGGAGAGGTTCTGGCGGTGCGTGATATGTAATCCTCGTGCGGAGGGGGTCCGGTTGGAGGGGTCAACGAAGTGCGGCGACGAGCGGAGAAGGCCGGCGACGAGGAGGTGGCGGAGCTGGCTCGGGTCCTCCGGCGCGACGGCGCTCCGGCGGCGGGGAGAGGCAGCCGAGGTGACGGGGAGGTTCGCCTGGGCGTGAGGAAGCTCGGGGTGGCGGCGGCGGGCTCTGGAAGGGTCCGAGGCGGCGGGGAAGGCTCGCCGGAGTTGGGCGGAGCTCGGAGGGGAAGGTGGCACGGTGGCAGGGCTCTAAGGGGCTCGGGGAAGGAGGCGGAGAGCGCTGCGAGGTGGTGTGGGGAGAGATGAGGGCGATGGGGGTATTTATAGGGGCAGGGGAGGGAACACGGGCACTTAATTCCTCGCCGGAGATCTCGGTGGCCGGTGGGGAAAGTTTGGGGGAAAAAGGAAATAGGGGGCCGGAGAGGGAAGGGAGGCGCGGGCGTTCGGGATTTGGTCGCGCGGGGAGCTCGGGGATTCCAAAACCGGAGAGGAACGGGGAAGGAAAGGCCGGGTCCGCCGAGGATTCGGTCGGCCGGCGAGAAAGGAAAGAGGGGGAAGGAAAAGGAAGGCGCCGGCTCCGCGGGGACGACGGATCCGACAGGTGGGCCCCGCGTGCAGTGAGAGAGAGGAGGGAGCGGCCGGGCGGTGCGGATGGTCGCCACGCGCTCGGGAAAAGATCGGGCGGTGGATTGAGGCCGGGCGCGAAGACGCGGCCGACAGGGCGGCCCGCGGTCGATGGAGTGAGGCGGAAGTGAGAGCGGGCGGCTGGATTGAGGCCGTCGGCGCGACTCGCTCATCCGAGCCGTCCACGCGTCGCGCGCGGAGGAGGGAAGGCGGGGCCGGCCGACGGGCCGGCCGGACAGACGAGGAGAGGAAGTGCGGCCGGGATCGCCGAGCGCGACGGCGGATCTGGGCCGCCCACGCGTCGGCCGGAGGAAAAAGGAGGGATTTTATTTTCAGAATTTGATTTAGATTTTCAGAAAAGGCTAGAAAATTATTTAGGCCTCAGAAAAATATGAAAATACCTCCAAAAATTCCAGAAAAATTCACAGAAGCTCCTGGACATATTTTGGACTAAATAAAATTATTTCCAACTACTGTTGATATTTAATTTTCATATTTTGAATTACTTTTTAAGCTCTAAAAATAGTTTTTAAATTCCAGAAAATCCAGAAAGGCAAATAAAAGCCAAGTAAAATCCAATTACCTTAAAATAATTTATTGGAATTTAAATTTTTCAAAAAGCCAAATTTTGGGATGTGACACTACCGGGGTCTACATGTCTAGGGATGGAACGTTGTGAGTCGGTGTGCTAGCACTAGTACACACGGTAGGGAGTTATGAGAGGTGACGACTAGGGTTTCGATGGGTGTGTCTCGAGATCCCTTCCTCAGCCTCGGCACCTCCCTTTATATAGCCTCCAATCGGATTTTTATCTGATACAATCAGATATTGTATCCAACTCAGAAAGCCTCAAGCTAGATCTTTATCCAATATGAGTAGAGATCGTATTCCACTCAGAGACTATTATCTGAACCCTTATTGGTCTAACTTGTTAAGTGTATGACCCTGTAGGTTCATGTCTATTTGACCATGGGTCGAAAACTCCTTTCTGGTTCGTAAGTCGATAGCGGTCCTTAACCGGACATAATGACTCCTAAGCATACATAAATATCATATCGGACAAAACTATATAGCGCTTATATATCGATCGTTTTGCCTTATGATACCAGATCGAACTCAAGGCAAGAAGCATGCCATCCTATGATAGCTCGATCTTTCGCTCGAACTATAATGTATTACTCAATTGCAATTGACTCCTCAACCACATTCAGCGTGACCATGCCCTTCCTTAATCCAACCACATCGAGGGGCCCAGAGATATCTCTCCCATTATATAAGAGGGGCAAATTTCATCTTAATCGCTCATATTTCTCTGCTTGTTTCATAGTAAACCTGAAAGTTGCCTTTATAACCACTTAGTTACGGAGCAGTGTTTGGCAACCCTTAAGTAAACTTTTATACATGTAGAAAACTGTGACAATCTCAGGTCTAAAGATCTTACATACACTGTGTATGAACTAATTGATGACACTTAAGAATATAACAATATTTGTGGTGCCTAATGGTAGATCAATCTAACACCATGTTCTCTAACATGTGTTCACATTATTGATTTGACATCCCCATATCCATGATCCGTAAAATATAATCATCAATTAATATATGTGCTGATTTATAAATCATAATTATTTTACATAATGACATAAAATCAAGAATAATTTAGAATAACATCAAAACATAAATAAAGAGTTTCATGGACAGGTTACATATTTGTTGATACATATGAAAACATTTATTTAAGGGGCAAAATAACATATTATTCAAAAGATCATAAATATAGAATTGATGCAAGTTGGGCAGATAAGACAACTGATCATCTGTTCTTCACCTGTCCTTTAGCTCGTTCTCCATGGACTGGGATCAAATATGCTTTTGGCTTTCGAAATGTGCCCCACAATGTAACTCTTTGGCGATTGGGTTCTGAATTTTAGTAGTAAAGATAGAAAATTAATTATGATTGGCATTGCAGCAGTGATTTGGGCGCTTTGGAAAGCTAGAAATGCAGCCTGTTTTAGGAACAAAAATATAAAATGCCTGGAGATCCTACTTCGGTCGTCTTTTGTGTTTGTCATTGGCAACACTGTTGGTCTATCTTGCAGACAAAAGAGGCAAACACAGGGGCACTTCAATGGGGGGCCAAATTGCTGGAACAAGTTGCAGTAGAGGTGCTGATCGTGCGACAGGGATTGCAAGTTGGCAACCTTTGGTCAAGCGGCTTCGAAATGACTGAACAAATGAAGGAGGAAGAGACCGGGGTGAGGAACTGGCAGTAAAGACCTGGAGCACTTGAAGAAAGTTGGGAAGATCAAGGTAGAGCAGGACCATTTGTTTCTTCTAGCTTGTTCTGTAATAATGCTAGCCGATAGACTGTTTTAGACTATTTTGCATTAGTACAAAACCTGACTGTAAGGAAAATCCCAGTAGCACTGATGCTCTGGGTAATCTGCTGGATGTGAGTTCGATTAGCGCTGCATTAGCTAAATCTTAGACTGAACTTTGTAGTTCTGGTTTCTATTAAAAGAAATCGGGAGTTTCCATTTAAGAAAAAAAGGAATACCACTGCTTTGTTTCTCCAATTTTGGATGGCGATCTTTCATTGAAACTTGTTTTTTTAGCCTATCAATTCTGGTCCATTGATCGTCATTTCTAGCTCCTAGTTTAGTCTTTTTTATGTGTTTCAGATCAGTGACGGGAAGACAGACTTGAGGTGGTTTTGGTTGAAATCCTGCAGTAAAATTAGCTGGCATGGAGGATCCCCTGCAGCTCCCACTGTCCCCCCTGGCCGTCTCCTCCCACCCGCTGCCCTGCAAAAGCTCACCGCGATGGCCACCGTGGAAAACAGGCTCTCGAGCCCCAGCCGTTGCCGTCGGACGCCGCGGCGGCTGAGCTCCCCCGTCACAGATTCCCGAACTCTTAGGATTGTTAAGTGGCTTTCAATATTTATTGTAGTTATTATCTGTTTTATTTAGTATAGGATTATTCATATTATTGATACATATGATAGGAGGTATTTGATATGAAATTTAACTCGAAGAACGACTGTGCTGAAATTTGATAGATATATTAATTAAGATTGAGTCTACTAAAATTTAATATGTATATAATATATGATGAAATAGCTGAGTTTATTTTATAGAATTGATTTTGCAGGTCGTTGACCTAAATAATCAAATTAAAGTTTATCTGTAAACAATATAATCACAGCATGGGACGGAAGTCGAGTCAGACGGCGTGTCTTGCTTTGTCTCCCATCGTCCTCGTCAAGAGCTAAGGTCCCGTTTGGCACAGCTCAGCTTCACTAGTGAAGCTGTTTTTTTTTTGTTTCAGCTTCACGAGCAGCTTCACCGATGAAGCTAAATCTGTTTTGGAAAACTGTTTAGCAAAACAGCTTCACCAACAGCTTCATGCATGGCTGAGAGAGGGCAATTGTCCAAGATGCCCCTATCTACCTGACTTGTTCTAACATTTGGAGTTGTATGTTTGTATATGGTCATATGAATTAAAAAATAATATATTTGAATGAGTATGAATTAAAACATTAAAATAAAAAATAATAAAAAATTAAAATCATTAGGAAGCAATATTAGTGCCTTGTTTATGTTTCGTGAACGGGATGGACTAGTGGCAAATGCGTGTAATTTTGGTGAACAAGTGGGGCAGTGGGTTCCTAGGACTGCGGGCTTGAGGGAGAGAGTTGTGAAAAGCTACTTTTTTCCGCTTCACCTCTCCCCATTCCTTTGTGAGAGCAGAAAAAAAGGAGCTTCACCCATGAAGCTGTTTGCAAAAAAGGTGTTTGGCAAAAAAACAGCTCACAACAACTCATGAAGCTGTTGGTGAAGCTGTGCCAAACAGGGCCTAAGTCTCGTCCTCACGCTCGCACGTCGTCATCACCTCTCCTGGCCTCGTTCCGCCTCATTTCGCCTGCACGTGAAGAAAAGTCGCCTCGTGATTGAGGCCCGGTTCTTTTTCAGCTTTTGATTTCTGCTTTTGACTTTTCTATACTAATTAGTTTTTAAACAGAGTATCTTTTTAAGATAGGATCTACTAGTTAATTGTAGTACATACTATATCGACTTTATTTATATCGGCAAAAACCGCACATGAGTTTTTGTTACTCTGTAATCTTTAGCATGAACAGCCCAAAAGCCAAAAGCCGCAGTCAAAAACCATAAGTCTCAGCTAAAAACAACAGACCCTAATTCACGGCCAGCCACACACGTGATGGAGGCTCACCAGTCGTCACCCGAGGTGTGATGCGGTCAGGCGCGTGTGGAGCAGGGTGAAAAGTGAATATTGTTTGGTTACTATATTTGATAGTTAAGGCCGGTCCTGGGATTTTAGGGGCCCGGGGCGAAACTAGAAATAGGGGCCCTAGTATAAATATCTAAATATAAATCACACACACACACACACACACACACACACACACACACACACACACACACACACACACACACACACACACACACACACATATATATATATATATATATATATATATATATATATATATATATATAATTTTACCAACAAACACTTAAAATACGTTATGTATTAAAGAAAAATTCATATCAAAGAGTTTATAGATATTACCTTAAAAATTTCTTCTAACATTTCTAGATGCGAAGTCATTGATGATGGTATTGATATCAATCTCATCCAATAATTTCTTCTCAATACATAAAGTTGCCAAACCGTTTAACCTCTCTTGAGACATTGTTGACCTTAAATGATTTTTCAACAATTTCAACTTTGAAAAGCTTCTTTCAGCTGATGCCACAGTCACAGGCATAGTAAATAAAATCCGATAAGCAATAGAAATATTAGGATAACAATCCGCTTCTCTGACAAACTCAAAGATCTCCATAGCAGACATTGGTTTATCTGATAAAGTCAATTGCATAACACTTAACTCAGAAATTAGAGCATTTAACTCAACATCAGATGAACCATCTAGGGAGAATGTTTCTGCAAATTTTGTACAACATTCTTTTAATTCAGTTCGATCCAATGACTTCAATGTTGTTGAACTCATTAAAAATCCAAATATACTTCCGAATGTTTGGAGTTCTTGAGATCTACTTTTCAATGAATTGATTGCCATATCAACCATAACAAAAAAATAATTAACTTCAAATTCCTTTTCAGCTTGCAAAACTGCTTCATCACAATCAATTTCATCAAACTGTTTCTTCCTAAGAACACGTCGCTTAACTGGAAATGATGGCTCTACATTCATTTGAGCTGCAATATCTTTGGCAATGATCATACTCGAAGCAAACCCTTCATTTCTATAAGTATTAAAGTATTTAACTATGCCTTCTATTTGTTGCAAGGTAGACTCAAATTCACATGGATGGTGATTGCAACTTCTTGCTCACAGTATTTACAGCAAATAAAATATCATGCCAAATAACCATACCAATTATAAACTCAAAGCTACCAAGCACTTCATATAAATTTTTTTCATCACTCCTATCCTTGGGTTCGGTATCCCTATCTTCCATTAACTCAAGTAGAGCTGACCTTAATTGAGGAGCTTGATATCTAATTGCTTTGACACTTTTGATTCTACTCTCCCAACGAGTATTGCTCAATGATTTCACAGTTAAACCTTCTATATGGTCAAGCAAAACTTTCCATCTTTTAGTAGAACCAGAAAATAATACATATATCCTTTGCACAATTCCAAAGAGTGAAATAGCTTTAGCACAAGATTTAGCCATATCACAAAGGGTAAGATTAAGACTATGACAAGCACATGGCATATACAAAGCTCTTTGATTTATATCAAGCAACCGTCTTTGCACCCCCTTGTTTTTTCCTTTAATATTAGAGCCATTATCATAACCTTGACCCCTAATATCATCAACATTTAAATCAAAAGACTTGATTGCATCAAGCAATACATTGAAAAGTCCTGAACCAGAAGTGTCATCCACTTTCAAGAAACCAAGAAAGTACTCCTCAACTTTTATTTTGCCATCAGAAATATCAACACATCGAACCAACAAGCTCATTTGTTCTTGGTGACTCACATCTGGTGTACAATCAAGGATAATAGAAAAATATTTGGCCTCTTTAACAGTCTTTATGATTGAATTTATAATTTCAGAAGCCAAAAGAGAAACCAACTCATTCTGAATTTTATGACTAAGATAATGATACTGAATCTCTTTGCTTTGAATACGTCTGAGGTGGTCTTGCATTACCAAGTCAAATTCAGCAACCATCTCAACACAAGCTAAGAAATTACCATTAACATCATTGTAAAGTTGCTCGCTGGATCCTCTAAAAGCCAAATTACGTTTGCCAAGAAATTTCACAATGGCAACTATTCTTAATAGAACCTGCCTTATACGTTCTTTCTCCTTTGTAATTTGCTGTTGCAGCTCTTTATCGATCGTTTCATGTTTGCTCAATCTAACTCTTAGTTCATTCCAAGAATTCATGTTGGAAATATGCTCGACACTAGCTTCATGTTCTTTCAGCCTCTCATTGATATGCCTCCAATCTCTAAACCCATCACGCCCCAATGAACTCTGGCAATTATCAGAATTGAAAAGCTTGCAACAAAAGCAAAACACCTTATCAACGTGTTTTGAATAAACTAACCATTTTCTATCATGTACCTCTCCATTGCTCATTTTTCTAGAGTAATGACTGTACGAAAAATGTCTTGAGTTGTCATCCAAAGGAAATTCCATATTTTCTTCTCTTATAGTCCCCTTCTCCACTAATATGTCTCTTGCTTTGTTATCAAGATTACCCCAATTTATCGGATCATAAATATTTGTAGTAAATACTGGTTCATCAAAACTAGCAGATTGTGTAGCAGATAAATTAAATATGTGCTCATGATCACTCACATTGTTATCATCTGTGTTGATGTTGACATGGTCTTCCGTAGGGCCCTCATCTTCTAGATTCACATTAGCATCTTCCTCCACAGCAAATATCGCCAATTCATCAGGATTTCTTGAACTGTTCGTATTACTTTTAAAAAATTTGTCAATGGATCCCCTCTGTGATTCTATCAACTCATCTATTCATTTCCTCTTTTTTCTTTTTTTCACTACCGGATGCATATTTTCTAGATGACAAGGTACTGAAAATTTAAAGAACAATAGTATAATTAGTAACTACAAAGCACTAATTATTGATTAAAAAATTCCTAATATGCAAACTACAGTCTACAGTAGATGTGGACACGCGCCTGCAATCAATCACGCATGCAGCATGCAGGCCATGCAAAGCGGATGAGCAGTCGGCACCTTGTATGCATATAATGCATGCAGAGCTCACGTCGTGCGACGGCGAAAAGTGGTTGCACGTCAGCGCGTGTCAGCTCGACCGCTGGCGCTCGGCTTGGTCGCTTACCGACTGGGGGACGTAGCGCGGCTGCGCCACGGAGAGACGTCTAGAGACGGGCAGACGGGCGACGGCCAACCTTGGCGGCTCGGCGCCTCGGCCGCGCGGCGTGATGGTGCTGGCGCGGCGCCGCCCTAGTTCCCTACTGCCCTAGATGAAAAGAAGATCTGAAGATGAGAAGTCGCCAAGTCGGCCGCCCGGGGATAGACTCATTACTCATAGACCGACCGATAGCCGGATCCGGATAGTATTAGTATACTCATACATATACAATGTATATCAGTGTATGGGGCCCCCTGGGTTTTGGGGGCCTGTATGCCGCGCCGCCGCCTTCCAGGCGGGGCCTGTTGATAGTTGTGAATGTAGGATATATTTTTCTATTTGATTAATAATTTCTATCCTATTTATATTTGTATTAGAATTCACATAAAAAATATAAATGCGAATATGGTATAGACTTTTATAATCCGAAACGTTATTTTATCCGGACTATCTGTATTCGTATTTGACAAAACGATATGCATATTTTATTACAATACAACTAACTAGTTGGACTTGTTTTTCAATTGAACATGAATTCGTGTTTCTTTAGGTAAAATAAATGAATTAGAATGATTAAGTATAATTGTACGAGAATAAAATATTATAAATGTCTTCATACTATATAAGTTATGAGGATATCTGGATCTGGTTGAATTGAGGAGATATTCGATTTAAATTCGTATCCGACATTTGTCTGATCCATATTATTTGTTTGATTTGTATTTAAATCTAAAATAGTACGAATCTAATTTAAATAGTATTCGATCCATATTCATCAGATTTCACCCTAGTGTGAGTGCCAAGACTTGATTGCATCGGGTCACATGCGGCCATGCCCATCCTAGCGAGCCGCTACAGGTGCGTTACGCGGAAGGAGACAACCGATCTGTAGTCCCAGCCCAAGGCGTTGATTCTCATCAGATCACCCGCGCGGAGACGCAAAACAAATGTGAAGTCTCATTACCAGCACATTTTGGCATTTGTGGCCCTCGAAAAATTGTTTTTTTTATAAAATTAGCCTCCTTTTCAGTTATATTTGTAAATCTAGTCCCTGTAGTGCTCCTGCCTCCGACGCCGGGCACGACAGGCGACCTGCCCTGGCCCCGGGCGTGGCAGGCACTTGCCCTGGCCTCGGGCGTGACAGGAGCTCCACACCATGCACCGCGCGTCGTTTTCTCTAGTGTAGCTTCTTGAAAAACACAACTGATGAGTTTACCTCTAAATGATGGATTGTTATGGTCGATTAATCAAAATGTAACAGATAATTATACATTCATCTAAATAAATTTATTTATATTTTAAATTAATTACAAGTATTTTATTCATGCAAAAATAATGTAAAAATAAGTGTGAACAAAAAATCTTTTGCCATGTTTTACATTTAATTATTTATGCTTCATTCGTAGGTACAGATTAGGCCCTGTTCTTTTCAGCTTCTAAAAGTTGCTTTTCGGCTTTTCTACAGTAACCAGCTTTTAAATGGAGTATTTTTTCAAGATAAAGTCTAATAGTTAATTGTAGTACATACTTTACTAACTTCATTTATATCAGCAAAAATCACACGTGAGTTTTTATTACTCTGTAATCTCTCATACAAACAGCCCAAAAGCCAAAAACCGCAGCCAAAAAGAACATGCCTTATAAACACCATTACAAAAGTTCGAACTTTTATTGGAATAGAAGCAAGCATGAGCAAGTTTAACAGATGGCAAAGAATATTTTCATAGGTTTGGGGAAAAATTGCTCATTGGATTTTGTTTTCAACAACCTTTTGGAGAAAGAAATATCTTGGCAGGTAGGATGGCAGGCTACTACGAAATGAGCCGGTCTACTGCGTGGACCGCGACCATTTGCCCTTCTTTCCAAGGTCGGCGTTGTAGTCTTCGTCGGCCGCCCTAGCCTTGGCCGTTAGTTCGTGTTTTCTCTCGCGCTCCTCCTCATAAGTCTCGCGTCTTTGCATCTGCACGCCTCTAGATGAGCTTGCATCTCTCCCCGGATACGCTCGCTTCGATCTTCGCTACACCGCGCTTCTTCCTCCTCTCGCATTACGTCTCAACGTCCCACTCCTCGCAGTGCAGATGCCACTGGTCGTGAGGGTGGATCTCCCGATCGATCCATTTGCGATACGCGCATAGCGGATCCTGAAACTACGGAAAGAGAGGAGAGCTTGTTAGTATGTGCCATAGAAGAGAACTGATAGGGGAATGTACTGTAACCCGTCCTTACCGGCTGCCGGTAGCAACCCATGTCCCACGCCAATTGGGATAGTCCCAAGCGTAGTTACCACAACCCTCAATAATGAATTTCTCAAGCTCAACCGCTATTTGGACTTGAAGAACTTGCGTGCATCTCTGCACTAACAGAGGGGGCATCTCCCCCATGGGCGAGTCTTACGACGAATGCTCAGTGGGAATGTTTAGGTATGGGTTGAAGATACGAGGGGCTTCATTTCGGGGAGGTGGCCTCCTAGCACACTCCCTTTGTTCGTCCTGGGCTAGAGTAGCCCTTGCAAGTCAAGGTGATCTCCTTCTATTGCTTCTCTATACTAGCCATATAGTGTTGCAGTCGTGGTGCAAGAAAATCCGCTGTGAAAGGGGTAGTACTTGTAGGCTAAGCCGACACGGTGTATGTATTACAAGTCCAATTCAATTTGGGCAAATTCATGTGCGTTAGACAGTGGCACATTAGACAATTTGTGGACTAGCATAGCATCACGTCACTGCACAAAGTTGCCATGTTTGATCTTGTCACTATGCAAGGTTGTCTCGTTTGGTCTTATCTACATGCAAAGCAGCCTCGTTGGGTCACGTCGCATTGCAAAGCTGCCCTGTCAGGTCAAGACGCCACGCAAAGCTATCCCTCTAGGTTTACTATAACATCAACTATCTATAGTCACTTATACTGACCATTATCTGTTTTCCATTAGGAATGCAAAAAAGACTATTTTGTCCTAATGAAAAGCCTGCTTGCTGGTGCCAGAGAGTGGCCGTTTGGTGGCAAAGGAGTTGACAGTTGAGGCTATAAAGGCACCCATTCCTCAGGCACTTCCCCTCCTCATGCATTTCTCCCATTGTCTCTATCTTGGCCTTATTTCTCCCTCCCCTAGATGTCGAGATGAGCCAAGTGAACACCTCTTCGTCGGCACCCACAGTGTTTTGCCCTAAATGTAACACGCTTATGAAACAAAATACCTTAGGGAGGGCCACAAATCCTGGACACCACTACTACAAGTGTCCCTTTTCACTCAGTGAGGCAGTTTGGTTTGGGTTGCTTCAAATTGTTCTCCAGATGTCAGGAAACATTTTTTTGTTGATTGAATTGTAGGATGGTCCCGGCGGTTGTTGATTCTGGATGTGAAAGGATGAAATGAGCACTAGGCGCGACATTGTTCCAGAGGAGAAAGCTTTGATGTGGGAGGGTAGGGAAATGGTGGAGATGAGGCATCATTTTGACAAGCTGGAGAGTAAGATGAACTTAATATTGTGTGTTGTTTTCTTTCTTATGTTGGTCATTATCTGGAAGGTGTAGTGCTGTGAATGTTGTTGTAATTCGCGTTGTTAGCTTCAATGCTTTGTACGGTCTTTGTCTATGTAATGCATATCCATGCCTACACCGTACATTTGCTTCATTATGTGTGAAGATCGCAAGTTATGAACTATCAATTAATATTGTGGAACATCTAAAATCACATATAGGAGATGAACTATACATTTGCTTTGTAGGGTTTATTAACACAACAAATGAAAATGGCAATATTGATTCAACATATGCTAGCCCTCAGGATAAGTTAGACTATTAGGGGAGGGCCAAACATCTTGTAGATACCCCTAACGATCCATCAATCGTCTCAGATGAATCTGATCCTGTGGGAACATCAACCTCTGGGGTGACTGTTGGTTCTCCCGCTGGTCATAGTGGGGCTCCTCACACAGCATGTCATCTTGCTGGGGGAGTGGCATTCAGAGGAGCTCGGTGATCCAATCCCTTGGCTGTGTAGTAGGATCTGTGGAAGGGCACCAACTCGGCGGAGCTTGCGGAGTGAACTACACAGAACAAAGCTGTTAGGATAGAAATACAAATGAAGGTCATACTTTCATTCAGAAAAATTGTTACCTGCTGCTGCGAACTGGACGCCCCCATACCCATAGGTGTACAAAGGCCTGGGGTACAGCGTGTAGCTGGACTAATACCATGGGGCCGTTTTGCCCATTTGGTACTGTCTGAGAGTGTGGTACTTGGCTAGCCCCTTGGTACTGGTCAACGGGAGAATCTAGGATAACCTTATGTATTGTGGGTTGCGCCTCCCTACTCTTTTGTACGGTCTTCTCCTACCTCTGTGATGATGACGGCATCAACATGGAGTCCCTACTCTCCAGTACGACCCCCTCCTACCTCCGTGACAACGATAGCATCAACGTGGAGTCCCTGTGTCACAACTATGTGGAACAACATGATTAATCAAGGATGAAGTAGTTCGACATAGCACAACTGAAGCTTCGTTGTCACTCACCGAGGAGGTCTGCTCTATGGAAGATTGACTACTGACGCTGCATCGCTAGGTCGACTCGCTTGGATAGGAAGATGAAGGTGGCAATGGTGTGCAATGATACTCTGTCCGGTGCCTCAAGTTGACATTGGTGGGCCTTCCACAGCTTATGCTGTGAACGACATGCTTAACATCGTCCATAATAGACTTCATAATTGCATGAAGTCGTTCAATTATATTATTCCTTCCCTACTCCAATTCCTCATGGCTGTGTTGCACCACGCTCTGTAAATAGTCTAGTTGCATGGTTACCCAACAAACAAAATTTTGTTAATTTAGCCTATTATGGAGGGTGTTTTGTGTGCTACATGCTCAACGTACCGACTCATCACGACACGCTGCACGGTGTTGGTCCAGCCCCAACCCCAAGCATTCAGTGTGGCTAGGATCTGCATGTCAGGCCAGGGTCACACCTGTCAATCTCGCCCGCGTGTGCCTTATGTACCATTCTAGGTACATGTCGTAAGTCCCAACATCATAAGGACGTATCTCCTGAAAAATGTTATCAAGGGCAGATTGCCATACATGTATCCACAGTTGCTTTGTCAAAAGCTAGTCATCATCTTCTTTTGACTGATGGCGGAACAAAACAAATAAATTACAGTACTGACATAACAAATGAATAACTGAGCTTTAATATGAAGCAATGTAACATGCTTACAGGTGGGTATGCCTCTGAAGCGGTCGTCCTAGAGCTGAAGGGGTCTCTTGGTGCAGCTGGAACTACCGTATCGCTCGTTGCAGGTTGTAGGGCTCAACCATATGGAAGAACATCAAATGACAAGTTGTCCTCTAGTACACCGCATCATGGTAGCATAGCAAGCTCATGCCCTTCGGTGTCATGTCCTGCACGAAGGCATCCATCCAAGGAGCCCATATTATGTTGTTGTCCTCGTGCAGGGCCTCGAATTCATTATGGAAATTGGGGTATATCTGACATGCCCTCGACCTAGCCCACCCTAGCACTACCACAGTCCATCGAGATTCCATGGTTGGGCCTTCCATGTGATCCTCATCATCTGCCCCACCGTAGAAATGCTCGGCATGTAGGTAAGGGTGCACTGGGGAGCAAAAGTATGCTCGCCCAACCTAGAAGTGCTCCCATGACCACAACTACAACAGTGTGTGGCAACCCAAGAGTATAGGCTCAGTTCTCATGCGATGCCATGAAGCATTGCATAGGCCACGGTATGTGGCACACAGTACGGCTCAACCCTAACTGTATTGTGGCACGTCGTCACCATCGGAGTCCACGATGGACTCCGCAAGGTGAATGTAACTAGGGTACACAATGTCCCCCTACGTGCTAGGGAACATGACCCACTCGAATAGAAACAACAAATATGCAATTAGGTGGCATCGAACCACCTCCTCTATTGCGCCATCTGGGCAATGCATGAGTTGTTGCAGCCAAGTATGTGGAATGCCTTTACACCTCTCAGCGATAGGTTGCCCAAAGCGATGAGTGAGACACGCCTTCCAATCTGGTGATCTCGATGGAGGAACAACTGCAAGGCCTCGCAACGGTAGGTCGGTGATGAAGATTATGTACTGTAGTGTCATGGTTATCTCCCCCACTAGAAGTGGAATGTGTGGGTCTCCGGCCACCAACTATCAACTAGGGCAGAAAGAAAAGTGGTGTCAATTAGGAGGTTCTGCCCCGTGTTCAGCATGCAGGCGAACGCAATCAGCACAGACTAACAAAGCCTCCCAACGTATCGGCTATCCAACAGCCAGGTCTCCCTCAGTCCCCGTGTCACCAGGGTTGACGGCTCATCGCCACTGATCCAACTGTGATAGTGATGCTGGGAGTCCCATGCCTCCTCAAGTAGGGTGGTAGATTACATGCCATTGTTGCAAATAGAGAACAACTAATATACACATGAACAAAATATATTGCAATATTGCAAAATAATTTTCATAGAGGTGATAGGAGCATTCGACATAACAAACGAGCTGAAAAACTCATAATTAGTGAATTCATTTAGGTGCACTAATCATAGGAATTTTTAAGTACAGAAAACAAGTTGAAAAATTTATGATTTTTGTGGAGCCTCCTGATAGAGTGTTCTTGATTGTATATTTTTTTCATAATTTTATTCATTCTGAATTTTACTTCAAAATTCTTATAAACAGTTTAATTCAATGATTTTTGAGTAAAATTCATATTGGACAAAATTACACAATCAAGCACACTATGTGAGGAGACTCTTAAAAAAATTCATAATTTTTTGATCTAATTTTCTACCTTTTAAAATTTCTACAAGTAGTACATCTAAATGAATTCACTAATTACGAATTAATTAAGACTAATTATACATGCAATAGTTGCAAGCACTAAAAAACTCATTAAGAGTAAAAGTAAATTGACATGGAGCGGGCCCACTCAAATAGCACAAACAAACATGATAATCAGATAAATATTGATATAGCATCTGGCCTTAACTCCTAAGTGCACTTATCAATGGCTATGTTTATGAGATTCATAAAGTAAGTTAGCTAAACACATGAAATTCTATTACCGAAAATTTTTATTGATTATATACTATAGGCTTTCTTCTTACAAAATTTAAAATGCAGTACTAGTTCCCAGCTCGCAATACCTTTTCCATATGATTAACCTAACCAAAGCTATGCGGTATTTGAAGTGAAACATGCAATCCAATGCATGAGTCATGAACATCAAGATGGTATATCTTTTCAATGCAAAATGTTGACCTACTACAACTAGCTATTTTTTTCATTCTACTCTACTTTTTCAATCATCTAGCTGCAACATTTTACTTGACAGAATTAAAATCTTTTCCTATTTAGGAGAATCCTGCATAAGAATTGCTTCTTTCTACCTTCATTTGACTCGATCCCAGGCTACACCCCCAACAAAAATTTTCCTGCAAAGGCACACATAGAGATACAAGGATAAAATTATGAAAAAAATACACAATCAAGTACATACATGGATATGATAATAATTGCATTAACAATAGTATTAAATGCCACGAGCGAATGAACGGCCGATTGGAATGAGTGAATGCTTAAAGGAATGAGCGAGCTTCTGAGCGAATGCTTAAAAGAATGAGCAAATGGTTAAAGGAATTTAATTTCTATTGCTCAGTTAGAATCTATTGGGTATGACATGCTGTTTAAAAAATGAAGAGTTAAAATAATGTTAAATGGAAAATTAGTGCATACTGGAACTCGTTATGAATGTCTTTATTTCATTGATGAACTATCAAATGATGACAATATTAATTGTTTAATTGATGAAAATAACTCTATAGTGAGAAATAATAATGATAGGAATACATGCTCATAATTTTATTTATGGTATTTATGACTTGGTCACATGTCTAAAAACATAATTAAAATGCTTATTAATTATGGAATTCTACATTTTAAGTAAGAGGATTTTGGTATTCCTAAGGCATGTATAATGGGTAAGATGACATATACACCTTTTCCAAAGGTAGAAAGATCTAATGAGCCTATTGTCATTATTCATTCTGATATTTGTGGTGAGATGTCTACTCCTACTAGAGGCCAAAAATTTATTTTATCATATTCATTGATGATTATTCTAGATTTGATTATGTGTATCTTCTTAAATATAAGTTGGAAGGATTTAATGTGTTCAAGACATTTAAAACTGAAGTGAAAAATCAATTGAATAGAAAGATCAATGTTTTTTGAGAACTGATCGTGGAGAAGAACACATTTCAAGAATATTAAATATTTTTTTTGTAAAGAAGAAAGAATTATTCATCATTATAATATACCTCACACTCCGCAACAAAAATAGTGTTGCTAAGTGGAGGAATAGAGCACTTATGGATATGGTTAGGTCTATGATGGCTTATTCAGATCTTCCTTTGTCTTTTTAGAGTGAAACTTTATATATTGCTATTTATTTATTAAATCATTTGTCATCTAAGGCTGTAACCGTCACTCCTTATGAGTTATGAATTGGAAGGAACCCTTACTTCGTCACTTAGCTGTTTGGGGGGTGTAATGCACAAATTAGAGTATCAAATCAAAACTATACAAAATTGCAACCTAAAAACACACCAAGAATATGTAGTTGTTATTCTTTGGAATCAAAATAGTATATGTTTTATGATCCAGAAAAGGATAAACTAGTGGAAGGCAGGGATGCAATATTTTTAGATAAAAAATACACCTCGCCGTGCTAAGTAGGCAAGGGTGAAATTATTGGCAACTCAATCAAAAGCATAGAGGGATACATCTAGTATTAATTCTCACACTGAAGTAGTTTCAGCTCCTTGAGAAAATACAAATCAAACCCTAACACTAACATGCTTAGAAGTGGGAGAAATTTAAGAACACCCCAATATTTGGATGATTATTATTTGGTCTTGGGGACGTTCACTCTAAAATTTAAGATTTAGAGGAAGAACCAAAGATTTATAAAGAAATTAACTGCTCATAATTAAAACTATGGATGAAAGCAATGTGGGAAGAATTAAACTTAATAAAAGGAATAATGTTTGAGAACTTGTTGATATACCAAACCGCTGTAAGCCCATAAGTTGTAAATAGATTTTTTAAAAGAAAATTAAATGTAGCAGGTTTAGTGAAAAAAAATATAAGGCTAGACTTGTTGTAAAGGCTTTACACAAAGGGAATGTATTGATTTTGTAAAAACTTTTCTCTTGTTGTAAAATTTACTTCAATTTGTATTATTAGTTCTTTGACAACTTATTATGATATTAAACTCCACCAAATAGATGTTAGAACTGCTTTTCTTAACAGTCTTTTGGAGGAGATTTATACATGAAATAGTCAGAAGGTTTTGGAGAAAAAAATAAAAATAAAGTTTACAAACTGAATAGATTAATTTATGGTCTTAAGCAAACTTCATGTCAATAGTATATTCTATTTGATAATGCTATCATGCCATATATTTTTCAATGACAGAAGGAGATCACTGCATATATACGAAAGTTATGGGTCTATATTTTGTCTTACTATCTTTATATTTTGATGATATTCTAATTTCTTCTAGTGATGAAAATACATTGATAGAAGTGAAAGCTTAGTTGTCTTCTGAATTTGATATGAAGATATAGAAGAAACTTTCTTTGTTTTAGGAGTTGAAATATATAAAGATCAGAATAAAAGGATTCTTGGGTTGTCTCAAAAGGCATATCTTGGAAGTGTTTTAAAATGATTTTCTATGGGAAAAAACAAACCTGTTAATATGCATGAAGCACCTCCTCCGCAAGCTCCACCTCTCCGGCGCCGGCGAGGGCGGCGCGGGGGGCCCGTCCCCCGACCACCACCGCCCGCGGCACCGGTGCTCGGTCCACCCACCTCTGCAGTCGCCGGTCGTGGCCGCCGAGCCACCGCAGCCAGCGCCAACTCCTGCGGTGGTGACAGTGCCCGAGCCGAGGGTGCTCGGGGCAGAGGCGACGATGACACGGCTAGAGGAAGAGTATCAAGTGCGGCTGGCCCTCGCGATCTTGGCGTCGGATCTCACGGGGCTCGTCGACCCAGACTCTGTCCAGATCCACGCGGTCGAGCGCATCAGCCTCGGCGACTCCGCGGCGGCCGCAGCCGGCGACCGAAGCCCCACCAGAGGCCCTCTCCGCGCGCTACTGGAACCACAATGTCGTCAACTACGACGAGAAGCTGTGCGACGGGTTCTACGACGTGTGCGGGGCGCCGATTCATTGTCTCCACGGCCTCTTCATGCGGCACCGCGGCTTGGGCAAGGACTGGGGAAGAAGTGATCCCCAGAAGCGACGTCTCCTCGTCCTCGTCATGCGGCACCGAGGCCAGGGCAAGGACTGGGGAAGAAGCGATCCCCAGAAGCAGCGTCTCCTTGGTCTAGGAGGGTGGCACGTGAGGAGGGGAGGAGGTGGGAGATGGCAACTGTTGGTGGAAGTAGAGAGGAGGGGCAGTTAGATATGAGAGGGGGAGGGATGTTAGATAGATGGTCAAGATTTTAATGTTTAGATCGGACGGTTAAGAAGAGAAGGAGAATAAGCCTACCACCAATTTAAACTTTTAAGTAGTAGAGATTACGATATATAACAGGAAACGGGTCCGGTAGGAATGGGAAGCGACCTTCTTTTTTTACCGTTTGGAAGCTAGAATTGCTAAGGGGACAAAAATGGGCGTGCGGTTTCCGACAGGACTTCTATATTGGAATGCTACAAAGTATAAAAAAAATGGAATTTCTCTTTTGTACGGGGGCATGTCTAGTATGAAGTATAAATGTGATGTGTAATTGATTGTTGGGCGTAGACTGTAGTTTATTGATGATTTATCTTTTTTCTAACACAAACTAAATTTGAACTTGAATTTTATAAGGAATTATGCTAAATTAAGAACTACCTTCACAAATTTTTCTGAAAATTTTCATAGTTGATTTGGTTCACATACTTTAACCATGTTGTCGAATATTTTGTGTCTTCTGTTTTTGGTCAGCTCTTTTCGGCTTTTATGTCACCCCATATTTAGGTTAGATTTTTTTAAGACTCTGCTCTTTTCGGCTTTTATGTCACCCCATATTTAGGTTAGATTTTTTTTAAGACTCAGGTTAGTTTTGTATCCTCGACCTTGAAATATCCATCTTTTGTTCTCGCTCAAAAATAAAAAGACACATACTCACAGGATTTTTGAAAAACTCGAGTCAAAGTTTACATTGATCTAGGCATCTAGGTACGAGGGTGGCTATTTTCTGAATTTGTGAGAAGAAATTGCTCTTCATATGTTCAGTAGCCCGATATTCCTTCAAAGTGTACCATGGTGTAGATGGGAGTGTCGCTATTTTGTGAACTAGGTCATTCCTCGCGTGTTGCTGCTGGATATTAGTAGCTAGCAATACTAATGCAAACAATTATAGTGCACGAACTCTAAATGTTCATTGATAACAATTATATCAAACTGTTCTAATGTTGCCTTGTTGTTGTACACGTAGAAACCGAGTACAAAGTAATTTGAAAACAAAAATGAAATGTAGTTAAAATCTGAATACAATGCCTAAAGCCATAAGAGAACACATATGCTGGTATGTCTCGTAGCAGTCCTCTGCGCACCTTAAGCTAATGAATCCGCTGACACATCCGAGCTTTGAAGCAATTAATGCATGAACTAAAGCTCTTGTTAATACGTGTGCATAAATATACGAGAAAAACTATGTAACAGTGTACCATTCCCAGCATCTTCTTCACTCTCTAGCTCACTCCATTGTCTCTCACACACTCACTCTCGCTCTCGTGCAATGGCTAACAGGGTTGGTGGCACTACTGCCAACGAGTTCACCATTCCCCCTGGTTGAAGAGAGAGGCCGAGACAGCGGCAGTGGGCGATGGGTGGTGGTGGAGGGCGGTGGGTGACAACAGAGGATGGGTTGGCGAGGTGAAGACTGAGAGAATGTTAAGTTGGGTGAGGTGGCTGGTGAGGGTGGGGAGCTGGTAGCGTGGCAAAGCATTGTGCTAGCATTTATAGCTTGGCAGTGGTGAGGTGGCGTAATGCCCCGATGGCAGCAACGAGTGGCAGCAAGGCACATGGGAGAAAGCGGTTTTCCAAAAGGCGCCAAGGCAAGGGGAAGGCGAAAATCCAAAATGGGAAAGTGGAATTGCTTGGAAACTTTCTGAATTGGGCAAGAGACTTAAATTCAACCAAAATTCAAATTTTTTGAATTTTGGGACATTTTTAACCTACCCCCTTGAAAAGAATCTCAACCTCAAGATTAAGTTGAACCGGGGAATAGGTTGAGAAATTCTCGATACAAATCCGACTCCTTTTTCCAAGTTGTTTCTTCTATGGTGTGATTTGTCCAATAGTCTCTACAAAATATAATATTTCTATTCTTCAATTTTCTTTCTGTTGTTTCAATAATCTGCACTGGTTCTTCTTGATATGTCAAATCATCCTGCAAATTTGTATCATCAAGGGGTACTTTTTTATAGGAAAATAGTAAGAGAGTCTCCTATTGCATTAAAATATAATAAAAATAATAGAGATTACAGTATGTACCCTCGCAGAGCCAAACTTAAGCAAAAATAGAATTTGCACAAATTACTATAGATTATCTAACCAAGAAAAGATAGTAGGTCTAAGCTGCTCTTTTACTCTGTGCGTATGCAGAGTAACCTCCTCCATGAAGACATTTTTCCAATCATGAAAGTTAGGATCAACATTTTCAAAAACTTTTGGCCCTGTTCTTTTCAGCTTCTAAAAGCTGCTTTTTGGCTTTCTACAGTAACTAGCTTTTAAACGGAGTATTTTTTTCAAGATAGGGTCTACTAGTTAATTGTAGTACATATTTTACTGACTTCATTTATATCAGCAAAAACTGCACATGAGTTTCTGTTACTCTGCAATCTCTCGTACAAACAGCCCAAAATCCACAAGCCGCAGCCAAAAGCCACAAGCCACAGCCAAGAAGAACAGGCCCAGTCATTTCTTAGTTTACATATGTGCCAGGCTGCAATTATGAATATTTCCATAAACAAAGGGTTACCAGAAGCCTGCTTTGCAAGTGAAACCATGTGTATAACATCCATACTGAAGGGCCATTGGATGTTAAGACACTACCAGTATTGTTCACTAAAGCAACACTTAAAAAAGAGATGTAGAATATCTTCATCAGTTCTAGCACTGCATAGAATACATTGAAAATTGTTTCCAATGTTAAAATGTTGCCTTCTTAGCATATCTTTTGTATTCAGTCGGTCTACTAGCAGTTACCAGGAGCTAGAACACTTTTAGTTTCATCACACATTTGATCTTCTTAGACCCAATTGTATATTGCTAGTGTGTTGAGATGTTGAAACCGGTTGCCATAGAATTTTCTCAAGGAATAGAGTTCAGTACCCCATATATAATTCCATTCATCATTACTAGTCTAATCTCTTTGCAAAGTGTTGATTAAGTTCATTAGGCATTGTACTCCTCATGAGCCTGGATAGTGAGGGGCAGATGAAAGCGAACATGAGGATATGTGTTATGAAGAAAGTCTGCTATAGAAATATCCTGGTCCTTCACAAAAGAAAAAAGGCTAGGGTACTAGATACAAAGAATGTTATCATTTCACAAATCTTTCCAAAAGACAAAGTATCATCCACTTTGTTGGCTGCTATACCTCTCAAAATTGTTACACATCTCATTACATCCTTCCACCAGAATGAACCACATTTGTTGATAGCATGTAGAACTGCTTCACCATAATGCTTGACCAAACCAACTGTACCTAGGGAACATCTTTCTTATTGTAGAAATTGTGCAAGTGTTTCATAAGCAAAGATTGATTCTGAATATGAAGATTTACAACACCTAAGCCACCTTTCACCTTAGATTTGCATATCAAGTCCCAAGCTGAGAGACCATGTGGAGGTGTCCCCATGTTTGTGATGAGTAATTGACTCGGTTTTTGGAAAGTTTGAGTTTGGTTTGGTCGGTTTGCGCCGAGTCGGTGCATGGCACGGTCCGATTCGGTTGGACTTGGTCGATCGTGGTCGGGAGTGCTTAGGACGCTGTTTTTCTTCTCAATCGGTCGATTTGAGTATTTCATGTTTGAGTACCTTTTGTTAATGCTAATGTTGTTTATACTATTTTGTGCGGTGCTATGTAACTGTTTGCTTGTCTGTGTAACTGCAGGACTTTGGAGCTAGGTCATGGTGAGGCGTGGGAGGACCGGGACTAGGCACAGGAGGTGTTGAGGTCCGGACGGTCCGAGACGTCGAAGATGATCGAGGCTGCTGAGGTGGTTGCGAGTCGGAAGATGAGGAACTGGAGCTGGAGCAACCGGAGGTGGACACGACAGGCGACGGCGAGGAGGATCGGGACTAGGCTTAGGGAGGAGTCGAGATCCAGACGGTCAGGGTGCCGGTTGCAATTGTGCGAGCGGGAAGCTTCCAGGAAGTTGCGGTAGGGGCATTTCGGTAAAATGCGTAAGGCTGCAAAATGGAAGCGGACTCAGTTGAAGATAACGGGTTGGAGACCCGTTAGTGGTTGTGAAGGTCAAATGGAAAGGGTTTAGGGTTTGGAGTGAAAAGGGCTGTTTCCCTCCTTTTCCTGAGCTTTGACTTGTTGCCTCATTTGGGTGAGAGGCATGGAGTGGAAGCTAGCTGCCTCTTCTTGATTTTCTCTTTGTGGTGTGTGTGCTCATGTGAGCTCTTCTATTTAGAGGAGGTGAGGGAGGCAGCAGAAGGTAGGCTTTTGGAGTGTGTTCTCATGTAAGCAAGAAATGTGCTCTGGAGTGAGTTCTCAAGAGTGAGAGAGTGTGAGGCTCCTGTGTGTGTTCTTCCTGTAGTCAATTGCGTATGGGTTAGTAGTGAGATGGCTGTGAGCTAGAACCAACGTAATCAATCCTCTTTTATGAACCATTCATGGTTCTGAATCCACTTACGAATTCCTTGTTTGAGATGTTATGGGTTGTTAAGGTTCTCTGAGTTTCTAGGTTGGCTCTATGAGTTTTTCTGTTCTTCTCTTTTTGAGATAATTCCTTCCTCAAGAATTTGCAAAATGGATTGCTCTGAACTGGGAGATACTCCAAAGCCATTTGGCTAGCCAATCCCGAGAGCAAAACTCAGTTTCAATGCCTATTATCTTTTTTCTCTCCTGCGGCTTTGTTCCTCTGTTTTTCAAGTTTTAGGGTTTGAAGTCAGAGCACTTTTGCTCGTGTGATTTTCTAGGAGGAAAGATGTCTTTGGGGTATGATTCTTCCTTCTGAGATGATCTCTCTGCCATATTCAAAAGTTCTTGAGGAGAGGATTCAAGAATCATGGGATATTATGGATTTTGCCTCATCCTGCTGAATGGTTCCTGACAAAACCATTTTCCTCTTTTTGATTTGTCTCAGTCTTCATTCTCTTGTTTTCTAGGGTTAATTTGTTATTTGGTTTGAAGTTCCTTTCTTTGATCTGAGAAGAGCATCAAGAACTCAACAATTTCTCAGTTTTCAGTTTGCTGAAATACTTACTGTTTTCGGCAGCAAAAATATCCTGCTCATTTCAGCCGACTGCATTCTCTGTTTTCAGCAGTTTGTGCAGCCGACTGCAGTGATTTTCCCTGGCAGATGCTCCTCTTGGGTGATCCTTTTATCTCCTATTTTCGGCACTCAGTTTTCAGACCAATTGATGCTCTGCCGAATTTCTCTGAATTTCTGTTTTTAGTCCACTTCCTGCTGCTTTTTCCTCTAATCTGTTTAGTCCATTTTCAGTCCACTTCCTGCTACTGTTTTCAGCCCGTTAGTGTGTTTTCAGTCCACTTCCTACTGCTTTCGGCTGCAGAGTTTTTTTTGTTAGCTGATTTTTGGTTCATGCTGTATTCTCTGTAGCTGCTGTTTTCAGTCTCTCATGTTCAGTTGGACTGCAGTCTTCCTGTACCAACAAATCTCAGTATGTTCAGAGGTCGGTTGCAGTCCGTGTGCAGCTGCTTGACTGCTCTGATTTTGGGCAGTTTCGGTCAGCTGCAATTGCTGTTTTCAGAGTGTTCTTTCCGTGTTCTCCTTTCAGGTTTCAAGTCTATCTTGTTCAGTTTATTTCTGAACTTCTTGCCGACTACCCTATGTTCCTTCTCTGTGTTTGGCTGCAGCTAGTTTATTAGTTTTTTTGGTGAAGCTATATTTTACATCAGGCAGTATTTTCAGGTTTTTGGGCATCTCAATTTGGTGTAGCTTCCAATCTGTTATTGCTTCTTCTGAGAAGTGTTTGTGAGTTGTTTTTTGCCTTTTTAGTTAGCTCTTTAGGCATGTCATGTATTTTCAGTTTTTGGTCAAATCTTTCTTGTAGCTTTCAGTTTGTGCTCCCGGCGAAGCTCTCTTTTGGTTTGTGTTCCTTGGTTCGTTTTCGTTTGTGATCTCTTCAGTTTCCAGTAAGCACGAACTTTGTCTTACTTCATAGCTCGAGTAGCTATCGGAGAGGAAAGTCGAGTGGATACTTGGGGCAAATTTTTGAAGGCACCATTCACCCCCCCTCTGTTGCCATTTCCGATCCTACACAAGCTACTAGAGAATTGCATCATTCATTCAAGTATATTGAGCCTCTTCACAAGCAATGCTTTAATGATCTATCTATATGATCGGTTACTGTTTTCAACAACTTGAGTTTGCACATGTACTACGTTGGTAAGTGAGATAGATCTGAGTTTATTGTTGTTAATCTTCCTCTATAGGAAAGAAAAGCAGTAGAACTAGTAAGCCTTCTCTCAATTTGATCCATGAGCAGTGAGAAGTCCTGCATTGTAGGCTTGGTTGTACCCAAAGGTAGTCCAAGATAAGTGAATGGCATGCCACTCATTCGACAACCAAAAATGCTTGCCAAATGGGCAAGTTTGTCCTCAGAGATATTGATGGAACCAAAAAGGACTTATGGAAATTCACTTTTAGGCCCGTGGAAGTTGCAAAGGCATTGAGTAAAATTTTCAAACAATGAAGATGCTTTGCACAAGCTGGCATGATAATGATTGTCTCGTCCGCATATTACATTACTGGATAGTCCAGATTGCGTTGCACTGGTATTGAAAGATGTAGAAGGCCCCTCTATAAGATCGAGGAGGCCGACTAGAGGGGGGTGAATAGGCTATCTAAAAATTATTTTCAAATTAATACTAACAATTAAAGAGCTTTTCTATTTCCCTAAACTAAGTAAACGATGCGGAAGCTTAAATCAATTTGGTTTAGCCCAAATAACACATAAGACAAACAAATTCGCCTAAGTGCACCAATAATACTACCTAGGTCAAAATTTACAACCCTAGGTTTACAAGCAATCAAAATAATGCAAAGTAAGTAAATTGCTTGAATGTAAAAAGAGCACAAGAAAGCAAACCACAAATGACACAATCTCTTTTTACCGTGGTGTTTGGAGACTTGCCAGTCTCCCCTAGTCCACATTGAGATAGCCCAAAC
This sequence comes from Dendrocalamus sinicus, assembly GCA_036346575.1. Lineage (NCBI taxonomy): Eukaryota > Viridiplantae > Streptophyta > Magnoliopsida > Poales > Poaceae > Dendrocalamus > Dendrocalamus sinicus. The sequence continues at coordinate 31,996,815 of CM070648.1, read as the reverse complement.
GAATTGGACCAGCTTCACGAATTACGCCTTTCACCTTAAATCCACTAGTTGTAGTTCTTCCTTGCTCTGCGTAGGTGAGCTCCAACCATCACACACATCGGGCCTTCTCACAAGCTTTTTTGAGAAGATCACCGGGCACAACGCCTCCAACGCCGTCTAGGAGTCGGCAAACTCCAAAAATAATAAGTCAAGCCCCTTGCTTGACTCTCACCACGTGCAACAAATGCACAAGCTCAAATGAATACAAAATCCACCTCTAGATGCAACCTATGCAACTAGAGACCTCTCTCCTTACTCATAAGGTGCAACACATGCACAAGTGAGTGGAGAAGCTCGCACTAGCTCAAAAGAGTGAAATGGAGTGCCAAAAATCTTATCCCAACTGGCCACATTGGAGTATTTATAGCCCACACCTCGAAACTAGCCGTTGGAGTTAAAAACAGGATTTTTCGGAAGTACAGTAGTTATAGGAGCGGTACTTCCGCTCCCCATCATAACAGCTAGAAAAATAGCCGTTATTCGGTCATTTGCGGAACTACTGCAGTTATAAAATGTGGTACTATTGCTCCGCGGTAGTTCTGGGAAGTCGGCGCGGTATTTCTGTTTTCGGTTTTTCAGCACAGACAGCACTTGGAAAAACGGTCATAACTTTTGACTCCGATGTTGAAATTGAGTGCTCGTGGACTCTATGGAAAGCTTACTCAGAGGGCTACACAACCCATCTATCTGCATGATCTCAAATACATTAGATCAATGCAGAAATTATAAGAGATTCAAAAGAGTCACTCCCATGGTGTATTGTCCAAAGCAATAGCAATAAACAATCTTAGACCATGCCAAGAGATAGTGCATGATCTCCAACTGTTGCAAAACACATTTGCAAACTTAGATCATGTCACAAGGAGTAGGTACATGGACTTCAATCTTTTGCAAAATACATTTGCAAAGTATAGTCATATGTTACAAGGATTCGCCACATGAGTTTCAACCATTTGCAAAATACATTCGCAAATGCAAGCCACATGCCAAGATGAGCTAGAGCAAGTGACGTTGAGTCATCAACACATGATGAGACTCAAACTACTAGACATGATCTCTCTTAATAGTACAGCAACCTATACTAGCAATCCGGTCTTTCGACCAAACACCAAGACCGGTAAAACACTAGGAACACATCCTTAGCCCTAGCTAGTCATACCTTTGCCTTGGGTCATCATCTCGATATGCATCAACTCATGATGCATCCTTCTCATCAACTCTATCAGCACATGATGGTCTTCCTTGACTTGATGACCAGCATATGAACATCTTTACTTCGAAATCTTGATGTGCATCAACACATGATGTATCCTTTTCTTGATAACCTTCAACTCATGAAGTCATCTAAAGTCGTCATCATCATGGAACCTAACTTATTTATCTAACTTATGGAAAATGTTAGTCCCACAAATCGATTGTCATTAATTACCAAAACTCACCATTAACTCATAATGGAGGGACTAGATTCTCAATCTTTCCCTTTTGGTAATTGATGACAATCTCAATAAATAATAAGATAATAAATTGAATATAAAATCATTTCAATTTAAAGTGCGGTACTACTGCCATCTAAAATCGGGTAGTTCCGCTCTTCGGTAGTTCCGATTTTTGATGCGGTATTTCCGTTTGATCCAAGGCCGAGAGTTGGTGCTCTCTGGAAAAAATGTTCTGCCGCATAAATTCGGAACTTCCGGGGTCCGGTACTACCGCTCAGGAGTTGCGGTTATACCGCGCTGCGATAGTTCCGCCGTTCAAACTCCGATACTACCGATTATCCTGATGATGCATAGTTGAATTTAGAATTTAAATTAAAGTGCATGCATGACCTTTGTCTTGAGCTATGTTGATCTTCTTGTCAACCATAGCACTTGATAATCATGTTAGTCCCATACACAGATAATTAAGTATAAAGCAATATGAGTCAATATGCGTATATATAGACTACACCAGTTTTATATACTCAAAGGATATGTTTCAAAGTAGAGATCCCAATATATGTATAAAAGGAAACATGGATCAATACTAATGAAACCACAAAACATAGAATGAACTCCCCCTAAATATGTGCATACAAGTGTATATAATGAAGACATGCACATATTCATTTGGACTATTTGAGGAGTTCAATCTATATTTTGGATCTAAGGAATGCATTAGTAAAAGAGAAAGTGATTTTGAATGCATACCTCTTTGATTTCACCTTTCCATTCAAATGAGACTAAACATAAATAAACTTAAACAAGCATATTAGTCTCATATATGTATTTGTCATTGTCATCAAAACATTATAATGGTATTTGTCATTGTTACCAAGATCTTATAATGGTATTTGTCATTAACACCAAAACCAACTTAATCGAATCTTGATCTTTCAATCTCCCTTTTTAATCAACTTAATCAGAGCTTGATCTTGAAACTAAATGCATATGGCCAATTGATACCACTTAAAAATAACTAAAGATATTTGAAACACATTCAAATAATCTTGCTCATGAGAGGTCCTTGAAGGCTTTTGAAGTTTTCTTCTTTTGGTATTTGATACCACTTGATATAATGCCACTTGATATGATACCAATTGTATATAAATCACTTGTAGCATTTGGATCATTTCCATATTTTTGCATTCCATGTGGCCTTCAAAATCTTCCTGAAAAATTAACTTACAAATGTCCAATAAATCTGAGAACATTTGTCAGCATAGATGAATGTCTAGGACCAAAAGTTATAATTATAGTTTTCTTAGATTATGAGCACATTAAGATATACAAAAATCACAAATCGGCTGAAAAACATTATTTTTCTGAAATTTCAGCATTTGACAAGGAGAGGAACGTACACAACTTTCTCAAAACAAGTTGAAATGATTTGAAATTTTGCAAAAATGAATTTTGGATTCCTAAGAAACTTTTGCAAAGAGAATTTTTGAAAAAGGAGTCTCCAATCAAAACATATGCCAAAATGTGCATTGAGAGCAAGAGAGTGAATTGATTTTGCATCAAAGGCTTAAAATCTAAACCAATTGGATTTCCATGGAGTATTTTGCTTCCTTAGCTTCATATGAGTTATAAATACTATTTTAAGCCAAGATACACTAGGAAAACTTGCTCAAACAGCTAAACTCATGACATGCAAGAATAGGTTATTTTGGGTCAAATGTAGTTTTTGGATGAGATTCAAATGAATATAACTTTTCAATGATTGGTCTTTTACAAAAGCTTTGAACTAGAGAAATGTTTGAAATGACCAACCCTTTGAGTTTTGTATTGACCACTTTTTCAAATACTCAATAGATTATAATTTAGAGAAATATGTCGTTTAATCCAAAAACAAGATCATATAAGATTCTTTTGGGGCCAAATCTTTCTTTTGGTTTCTAACATAGAAATGTTTACTCAAAAGGATTTGAAATCATTTGAAATACATAGTTAAGTACTTTTATTTAGTTTTTCACAATTTTAACCTTTTAAACAAGATTTTTGATTTTTTGACCAAAAAGGCTATTTTGAAAAGGTAATCTTGCATATCATTTGATTATGATTCCATGAATAGCAAAAGAGAATGAAACACATTCATTCCCAAGAACCATAAATCATTTTTGGGCAAGAAAGTAAAATAATTTTCCCAATAGTAATATTTTACGCTTTTTGCTTTAGTAAGCACAAAAGTATTATATATGTTCTTCACAAAGAAAAACTCCCCCTTGCACAAGGTCTCTTCTTGGCAATTTCTTTTCCTTTGACACACAAAGGATTCTCCTCTTCTTGATTTTCTTCTCTTTTCTTATCTCTTCCTCCTTTGATTAACTATGTTTCTTCTTATGTCATCTAGCACAAGGATTAATGGGTACTTGTAAACCACTTGTCCATAATTTGTACCACTTGAGAGAATATACCACTTGCAAAAGATATGTCACTTGAAGTAGCACTTGGAGGAGGAGATGATATCATTAGAGGATACACCACTCGTAAAGGTGGATACCACTTTGAAGAAGATGATATCATTGGTGAAAGAGCTTGGTTAAGAAAGATTTGCCTGCCAAGATGAAAAGGATATTAATCCAAGAGACATCAATTGGAGGAACAAGGATACCACTTAATTTTCACAACTAAGGGATACCACTTGAAGAAAATGGATGATATCACTTGAAAAAATAGGAATGAAGCTCATGTCAATGTCAAGTTAATCAAAAGTCTACCACTCTTTTAGAGATTGCCATTTTAAAGAAAAGAATCAAATTAAGAGCAAAATGGCATATGGAGTCAATAAATACTTGAGGGTAGCTAGCAAGGATTCATAAGGATCAACTTGACTAAGAGGAACAAAGAAAATGGCTGAGGAAATTGGAAGTCAGATTTTGAATCAAATCAACCACTCTACAGAAAATTCAGAAGTACCGTAGTTGAAACTGCGGTAGAACCGATCACCTTTAGTCTGACCACCAAACAAATTGCGGTCTGACCGCTGGGGCCAGTCAGACCGGTTCTAACAGGCCGGTCAGACCGATGTTGGTAGCCTGAGACAGTGCAAAGCTAAGTTGAGGAAAATGGATGTATTTACTCCAAGTATTTACACAATAAACCTTTAAAAGATAATTTGGAGCTTTTCCAACCAGTTTATCGTCAAGAAACTCTTTTCAAAATAGTGTTTAACAAATTAACCTTTCAATTTTCAAAAACAAACTCATTTTCACTCAATTCTTCAAGATTGTAAAAATGAGCATTTAGGGGTAATTTAAGCATTCAATTTCATGTATGAGTTGTAAATACCCTTATGAGCCAATATACATCAATAGATTTAGCTCAAAGGCAAAGCTCACTTAAGTACTAAATTGTGACCACTTAGGTCAACTTATATTTTGGATGAGTTTCAAAACCAAATAACTTTTGATTGGTTGGCCTTTTGGAAAACTTTTGAATACAAATAATATTTGGAATAGCCAACTCTTAAGTTTTTGGTATTGAACATATTTTCAAATTCCTTTTAGAATTGATTTTGGGGAATTTTTGAGTTTAAAGCCAAAACAAGATACTTAATTGATAGTTTTGGGTTAGAAACACATTTTTACTTGAAATAAGTTTTTCTAAAGCCAAAACCTTTCTAAAATCTTTGAAATGCATTTGTATATATTTTTCAACTAGTTTTGCAAAGATATATTAATAATTTCAAAATTTTTGACTTTTAGCTAAATGGCTCAATTTTGAAAAAAAATACTAACACTTAATTACTATGGGCACACTTAGGGATGTGATATACATGAACATGATTTAGCACTCCCCCCTAATGTGCAAGAATCATCTTGCTCATAATTTACAATAGTGAAATTTTAGCACAAGAGCAAGAACACCCCTTTTAAATGATTTTCATGCAATGCAACCTACACAAGGCTAGGGGCTATATGAATTTAATGTAGATACTTATTACCGAGATGGCATTGGTTTGTAATTTGGCATGATCATCCTCAAGCTTGGCTTCCATTTTGCCCATGGTAGAATTCACCTCTTCATGAATGAGCCAAGCCTCCAATGCCTCTCCAAGTACCTATTAAGCCTTGAATCGCATTTTGGTACCCAAAACTTGGTTGGGTCCATGAATGTTAGTCACAATAGATTTAGGCACCCAAATGGCCCTAACATTAACTTTATGTTAACTAACATTTCTAACAAACACCCAAGTAAGTAAATTGCTTGAATGTAAAAAGAGCACAAGAAAGCAAACCACAATGACACAATCTCTTTTTACTGTGGTGTTCGGAGACTTGCTGGTCTCCCCAAGTCTACGTTGAGGCTAGCCCAAACGAATTGGACCAGCTCCACGAATTAAGCCTTCTAAGTGGTAGCTTTTCCCCGCTCCGGGTAGGTGAGCTCCAACCTTCACACACGCCGGGCCTTCTCACAAGTTTCTTTGAGAAGATCACTGGGCATGACGCCTCCAATGCTGTCTAGAAGTCGGTAAACTCCAAGAGTAATAAGTCAAGCCCCTTACTTGACTCTCACCACGTGCAACAAATGCACAAGCTCAAGTGGATACAAAATCCACCTCTAGATGCAACACATGCAACTAGAGACCTCTCTCCTTGCTCACAAGGTACAATACATGCACAAGTGAGAGGAGAAGCTCACACTAGCTCAAAAGAGTGAAATGGAGTGCCAAAAACCTCATCACAAGTGGCCACAAGGGAGTATTTATAGCCCACACCTCGAAACTAGCCGTTGGAGTCAAAAACAGGATTTTTCGGAAGTATCGCAGTTATAGGAGCTGTACTTCTGCTCCCCATCATAACAGCTAGAAAAATAGCCGTTATTCAGTCATTTGCGGAACTACCGCAGCTATAAAATGTGGTACTACCGCTCTGCGGTAGTTCCGGGAAATCGGTGTGGTACTTCCGTTTACGGTTTTTCAGCACAGACAACACTCGGAAAAACGGTCATAACTATTGACTCCGACGTCGGAATTGAGTGATCTTGGACTCTATGGAAAGCTTATTCAGAAGGCTACACAACTCATCTATTTGCAAGATCTCAAACACACTAGATCAATGCAGAAATTATAAGAGATCCAAAAGAGTCACTCCCATGGTCTATTGTCCAAAGAAATAGCAATAAACAATCTTAGACCATGCCAAGAGATAATGGATGATCTTCAACTTTTGCAAAACATATTTACAAACTTAGATCATGTCAGAAGGAGTAGGTACATGGACTTCAACCTTTTGCAAAACACATTTGCAAAGTATAGTCACATGTTACAATGATTCGCCACATGAGCTTCAACCATTTGCATAACACATTTGCAAATGCAAGCCTCATGCCAAGATGAGCTAGAGAAAGTGAGGTTGAGCCATCAACACATGATGAGACTGAAACTACTAGACATGCCCCTCTTAATAGTACGTCAACCTATACTAGCAATCCGGTCTTTCAATCAAACACCAAGACCGGTAAAACACTAGGAACACATCCTTAGCTCTAGCTAGTCATACATTTGTCTTGGATCATCATGTCGATATGCATCAACTCATGATGCATCCTTCACATCAATTCTATCAACACATGATTGTAACACCCTGATCGTCGATAAGGCGTAAGATTTTAAAGCACTCGCGGAATCGCCGGTTTTTTGGTAAATCGCGGGAAGGGAAAAATAAAAATTGTGGAATAATGTAAAATGAATAAAATAAATTAAAAATTAAATTAAAACCTCTGAGTGGGCTGCCTGGGGAGTGGGCCGACCGCCTTGGGCCGGAGGCCCAAGGGGTGGCCGCACCTCCCCTCCCCCTCCCCAAAAACCCTAGCCCTTTTCTCCCCTCTCCCATCCCTTTGCAGCCGCCACCCCCCTTCCTCCACCCCCTGGGCGCAGCCCTCTTCCCCCTCCATCACCCCCCACAAGTGCTGCTGCCATTGGAGCCAAGGAGAGGAAGGAGAAGGAGAAGAAGGAAGGAGAAGGAAGGAGAAGAAGACGAGGAGGAAACAAGGGGTGATTCTTCATCTAGGTAATTTTTCCTCATCCCAAACCCTCTGTTTTTCAGATTAATTAGGGTTCTTGGCACGGATGTTGAAAGTAGTTAATAGATTAATTGCCCGATTAGAGATTAGTTGCTGTCTGCCTGTAGATTGATTCGCGCAGCGCGTCTGTTCGCGAGGTTTTGACCTAGTAAACGAATTTTCCTGCAGACTCTCCCAAAAGCAAAGTTGTAGAGGACTTCCATACGCATCTGTTATATTTGTTTCGGAATTTCCTGCCGTGGGATCTGGGAGTTACAGGGTCGGTAATACTGCTGTTTGTCAGGCGAGCAGATTGGTACAGACCGACGGTAATCTGTGAATTTGAGGTAGTAAAAGATTTTTATGGTCATGGCTGTAATTGAGAAAGTTGTAGATAATTTAGATATCTAGCTGCTGTATAAAATTCAGAATTCTTAGACCCCTGTACTGTTTCTGGGACGCAATTGTATACCGCTGTCCAATCTGCCAGAACAAAGTTCTTCCTCTGTTTTGGGCATTAAATTACACCTAGCTGTGATCAAAATAAAATATGTGTTCTACATGAAAAATTTAGGTTTTTAAGTGATGAATCCAGAGAGGTATCGTTTGCTGTATTTGGATCAATATTTTTTAAAGTTACAAAAATGTTAAGCAGCGCTGCTGCAGAGGGTAATTTGCTGAAGTGTTGAGCGGAGAGGAGTTAGTGCGGGTTCGGGGTTCTAGCGACGTCTTTAATTATTTATGTCGTGTTTGTATGCTGTGGCTTTGTGCTGAGAGATTCGTTTTGGACAGGTGGTCTTGTCCCTGAGCGCTCTTGATTTTACTTCGCTTCGTCGGATTGAGGCAAGTAAACGTAGCGGTGGTTGCTACCGTTTAACTTGTTATTCCTTCTACTTTCAGTTTACATTATTATTATAATTTAATACATTATGCCATGATTGCATGAAATCTTAATTGTGGAGATGGTAGCAAGTATAATGATGGTTTAAATTTTGTAGTATGGATTGTCGATGTTTGTTGGTGTTTGATCCATGTTATGAAAATTTGTGATCTTGATGATGTTAAAGATATGTTGATATTGTTTATGGTCGATTGCAAGTGAAAGAGTTCATGAGAATTTCGGATGCATATATGTTGTGAATGCACGTTTTATTTGTTAAGACATTCACATTTGTGCATCATGCTGATTGATTGAAGTCTTGGTCACGAGATGACCAAGCGTCGAGGTCCCCGTCATGTTGATAACATGACGGGCTAAAGGTCCCCATACTTGAGGAGTATGGGCAATTGGTCCCTGTACCAGAGGGTACAGGCATGGGTGTGCATCGACGGATGCACACTGTGCATAAAGAGATTTTTTGACCATCTTGCATAGCATGAAAGCATTCATATGCATTGCATTGTGGAAAGATTCATTTGCATACATATGCAATATGTTGTGGTGAAGTTATTTTGTGGAATATTCAACTTCATAGTTGCAATGTGGAATTGGCTCATGTGAGCTAATTGTGGTATGAGGATTGTGGTTGTGGTCGTGGAATGCGATTCCTTCCTTGTGTATGGTAAGGGTTGTGATGGTGGCATGAGATTCTTTTCTCTTGTAGTAATTGATGATATCAATTATGGATGTGGGAAATAATAAAGTATTGAAGTAAGACATACATATGTTTTATTGCTTTTGGTAGTGGTAGTGGTCGAAGATTTAAAGTGGTCAAACAAGATTTATTTGTTAACGCTTCACCGTCATTGATGGTGATTTGAGGTTGAGGATATAAACATTGTTATTTGTGGAAGATTAAATGTTGATGATTAATCTATGGTGGATTGTAGAAGAATAAATGTTTTCTCTTGCATCTAATCGTGGATAAAATGATTGCATGCATATGCCAATTAAATCTAAAATTGAAGAGGTATGAATACGGAAGTTGTGGTGGTTTAATAATTGTAGACATGAATTGTGGTTGTAGTTGTATGGAATTATAAATGATGATGTATAATTGTTTGTAGTTTGAATAGCCTGTTAAACAGTTTGCTTGCTGAGATTTTATCTCACCCTTGTTTCCCCCTCCCTACAGGTGGACTTTGAGCATGCATGGGAAGGGTAGAACGGCACCACACTGATGCACGTGAATCATATTTTTATGCTGTAATAAAGTTGAAAGGATTCTAGACCTTGCATAGCTTTGTTGACACTATCTTAATAATGTTAAATTTGTGAACTATGTTTTAGATTAAAATGTTGGAGGATGTTTTAAATAGTGAATTGCTATCACTATCCTGTTATTCCTTAGTTGTTTATGCTTCCGCTTATACTATCTTGTTTAGTAATTGTTGCCAGTTTATTTTATCTTGCAAATTGGCTAGTTGTGGAGTAGAGTAGCATTCCAGGGTAATGTGGATCCTGGGGTGTTACAATGATGGTCTTCCTTGACTTGATGATCAACACATGAACATCTTCACTTCAGAATCTTGATGTGCATCAACACATGATGCATCCTCTTCTTGATAACCTTCAACTCATGAAGTCGTCTAAAGTCGTCATCATCATGAAACCTAACATAATTATCCAACTCATGGAAAATGTTAGTTCCACAAATCGATTGTCATTAATTACCAAAACTCACCATTAACTAATAATGGAAGGACTAGATTCTCAATCTTTCCCTTTTGGTAATTGATGATAATCTAAACAAATAATTGAATAATAAATTGAATATAAAATCATTTCAATTCAAAGTGCGGTACTACCGCCATCTAAAGTCTGGTAGTTTCGCTCTCCGGTAGTTCCGATTTTTGATGCGGTACTTCCGTTTGATCCAAGATCGAGAGTTGGTGCTTTCTGGAAAAAAAAGTTCCGCCCTATAAATTTGGAACTTCCGGGGTCCGGTAGTACCACTCGGGAGTTGCGGTTATACCACACTGCGGTAGTTCCGCCGTTCAAACTCCGGTACTACCGATTATCCTGACGATGCATAGTTGAATTTAGAATTTAAATTAAAGTGCATGCATGACCTTTATCTTGAGCTATGTTGATCTTCTTGTCAACCTTAGCATGCATCTTTAAGTCATCAAGCAAAAATATGGGACTAAAACTTTCAAACACTTGATAATCATGTTAGTCCCATACACAGATAATTGAGTATAAAGCAATATGAGTCAATATGTGTATATATAGACTATACCAGTTTTATATACTCAAAGGATATGTTTCAAAGTAGAGATCCCAATATATGTATAAAAGGAAACATGGATCAATACTAATGAAACCACAAAACATAGAGTGAACTCCCCCCTAAATGTATGCATACAAGTGTATATAATGAAGACATATGCACATATTCATTTTGGACTATTTGAGGAGTTCAATCTATATTTTGGATCTAAGGAAAGAATTAGTAAAAGAGAGAGTGATTTTGAATGCATACCTCTTTGATTTCACCTTTCCATTCAAATGAGACTAAACATAAATAAACTTAAACAAGCATATTAGTCTCATATATACATTTGTCATTGTCACCGAAACAATATAATGGTATTTGTCATTGTTACCAAGATCTTATAATGGTATTTGTCATTAACACCAAACCAACTTAATCAGATCTTGATCTTTCAATCTCTCTTTCTAATCAACTTAATCGAAACTTGATCTTTCACCCTCCTAGTTGCTTCATTGATAATTGATTAAAGAATATTTGTAACTAGAACAAATAGCAACGGAGAAAGCGGGTCCCCATGCCTTACTCCTCTTTTACATTGGAAGATGTTGCCTGGAACACCATTGTATCCAATTTTCATGAAAGCCTTTCCTTCTCATAATTGATAGTATGATAGAATGTTCTACGGTGTCAAACACTTTCTCAAAAATCCAACTTAAGGATGACAATTTCCCTCTTGATTTGTTAACACTGATGTACATATTCAAATGTCTAGATAAGACAATCTTGAATTGTCCTACCTTTTAAAAAAACCATACTGATTCATGTGAATTAGCTTCAGAATGATGCTTTGTAATTTGTTGGCCAAAAGTTTAGAGAGCAATTTCAACACTAAATTTAGAAGACAGATTGGCCTATAATCACTAACCGTCTTTGGTGAGGGCTTTTTAGGAAAACAATGTAAACTTTTAATTGCTTCCTCAATCTCTTGCTTACTGAAAGGCATTGTTAAGTCCTCCAACCCCTCTACTACATCAACTAGTTCTTCCAGATTAAAGTGCATTATAAGGTTATCAGTGACACCCATCCTCTCTTTGAAAGATTGCCATAGTGTTGCTACCTTCTCATGATTAGTGATAATTCATCCATCTTCTAGAGACAGTTGAGAAATTGCATTCCTTCGAAATCTTTCTGTGGCTATGGTATGGAAAAATTTGGTGCTTTCATTGCCAAATTTGACCCATCCTTTTGTGCATCTCTTCCTCCAGCACTCATTTTTCTCTTGTAGTAGTCTCAGGAGATACTTTTTTATTATATTTCTAAAATTGTATTTAGTTTTGAACAAGATAACCATGAACAAGAAAATCGCATTCCTTCAAAATCTTTTTGTGCATGTCTTCCTCCAGTACTCATTTTTCTGTCATAGTAGTCTCAAGAGATACTTCTTTGTTATATTTCTAAAATTGTATTTAGTTGTGAACAAGATAACCATGAATAATCAACCAGAAAATTTCAAAGCAGAATAGAGTGGACTTAGGAATACTTGTTTCAATACTGATGACACAAGGAACATGATCAGAGATATTTTTTGGCTAGAGCATAAACCATTGAATTAAGGTAAAGATGAGTCCAATTATTTGTTGTAAAGAACCAGTCCAATTACTCTAGCAAAGAGTTCTCCTGCATGTTGCTCCAAGTGAATGAATGTCCCTTCAAAGGTAATTCTATTAGACCCAATTGATTGATGATGATGTTAAAGATCATGATGTCATTCATATTGTTCCTGGTCTATTTCTGTTCTGTGTTGATCTTATGAAATTGAAGTCGCCCATGAAAAGCCAGTTCTTGTCAACAGGGACATCTAGATTGAAAAGCCAATGTTTGTTCAGTTGGTTGTCGAAGACATTTTTGAAGTTATGATACATGAAATACATCGTGTATCCTGGTCAGAGTTGATGTCAACTGCAATTTTTATGCCATTTCCCCTACTATTTTCGTAATCTTGTAAGGACCAACATATCTTGGAGCTAGTTTTCCCTTCATTTGAAATCTTCATATGACTTTGAAAAGAGTGACTTTAATATAGATATAATCTCCAATTTCAAAACTTATGTTTTTTCTGCGAGTGTCTGCATAGCTCTTTTGATGGTTCTAGGCAATCTTCATTTTATCTCAAATAATTTCCACATGGGCTTTTGCATCATGAACAATTTGTGGGCCAAGAAATTGTTGCTCTCCTGTCTCTGTCCAATTCAACAATGTTCTACATTCTCTTCCATACAAAGCTTCAAATGGTACCATCTCAATACTAGCTTAGTTACTGTTATTTTAGGAGAACTCAACAAATGGCAAACATGTATTACAGGCTACTCCATAAATAACTGCACATGTTCTTAACATGTCTTCTAGAATTTGATATACTCGTTCAATTTGTCCTCTAGTTTGTGGATGATATGCTATACTGATTGCTAAGTTGGTTCCCATTGCATCGTGCAGTTTTTACCAGAATTTGGATGCAAAATGTCCTCTGTCTGAGACTATTCTTTTAGGAACTCTATGCGATACCACAATTGTGGTCAAATACATCTCTGCTAACTTATTCTTTCCACAAGTCTGCTTGATTGGTAGGAAATGTGCCACTTTAGTTAATTGATCTACGATTACCCATATAGCATCATATCCTTCTTGTGTCTTGAGAAGGTTGGTAATGAAATCTATATCAATGTCTTCTTATTTCCATTATGGAATTGGTTATGACTGTAAAAATCCTAATGGTCTCTGATGATAAAAATCCTAACTGTCTCTGATGATCTATCGTAATCTTCTAGTATATATCACAACGTGCTATATATTCAGCTATCTCTCTCTTCATATTGTTCCATCAAAATTTCTTATACAAGTCTTGATACATTTTCATTCCTCTAGGATGTATAGAGAATGGTGATGAATGCACTTACAAAAGCGGCCACAAAATTGTAGGATTCCCTATTCATCTTTGGTGAATTTTAACGAATCTTCTCTCTGACTATTCTTCTTGAGTTGTTGATATTCTTCATCTTCTTCTTGAGCAATCATGATTTGTTCTATCAAGGTTAGTTGGATTTCTATTGCTTCTATAAATCCCTGTTCAGTTATCTCTAGATTTAATCGATGTGTTTTTTGTACTTGAGGTAGATATTCTGACTTAGTAGCTACACCATGTAATATCTTTCAACATAATGCTACTTAACTGCAACACCAAATCCTACTAAAATTGACATGAAAAGTATAGATTGCATGCAATAAATTTGAGTATGATGGCTTAATGAAGAGGGGCTTAACTAGAGCACTGGTGCTAATTAAACTGCTTAACTAGCTCGGTGGTTCTATTAGTTGGGTTATTTTTTTATCCAACCTAGATAACCTAACCTTCACAACAATCCTATGGTTTTATCTACATTGCATTGTCCTGTCTATCCAAAATGTAGGGAGTGGCACATTCGTTTAGACTTCATCCTATATGCCAAAATCAAAATATTTTACAAAAGTAGAGAACTAGGTCAAAGTAGAAAAGAAGATTTGGGAGGATCATGCGTGGTAGCTGGTATAGAGGATGATGATTATGTTCGAGTGGCATTTCACCCCTAACCACAACTCATCCACTGATTCTTCAACATCAGTTGATTTGGACCTATACTTAGTTTCATTCAAGCTTAATCATGGTCATGGATAGATCACCTAGTGGAATGACTGGTAGGCGATCTCAGGCTTGCTCGTTGTTCGGTACTTTTCGATAGTTCTATCACCATTCCAGGCTCGTCACATATAGAGAACTCGAAGGTGGTCGATGTAATAGAGCAGGCCTGAGGCCATTACACACTTTCTTTGTTTAAGTTATCATTGAGAGGGTCTTTGTCTCAGTAGAGTCTTTTAGTGGCATGTTACAATCCTCTTCCTGATCACTTAGAAAAAGTGAGCCACGGGTTCAGATACAAGACACTATCATTACTGCCTGGACAATTAGACAGACAACCCGTAATTGCAACAACCCAATTGCAAGAGCGAAGCTCTACCAATTGAGCTATATCCCCCTCGAGCCAATGAAAGATCAAATACCTTTTCTATTGAATTTAGCCTTTCCTCCATGTTCGTGCTTTAAGTCAGTTTGTACTTTTTTAATATATAAGAGAATGACTAAACTCGCATTGAAAGCTACTAACCAATGGCTGATAGAGACTCATAAGAGGGAGAGTGATAGTAAAAAATGTGATCCTTCATCCAAGCTTCTCCTCAGGAGGATAGATGGGGCGATTCAGGTGAGATCCCATGTAGATCTAACTTTCAATTCACTCGTGGGATCCAGGTGGTCTAGGGGGGAATTTTTTGTACGGATAATCCATTTTTTATTCGAAAGTGCATAAATATACCCGCGGGAAATTTTTTTACAAAAAATAGGCTCCAATCGCCTAATGGTTGGGCGACTGAAGCCTTTCGCTCAACCAGACTGCGACAACTAGCCAATTTACCAACCGTTCGGCGATTAATTGCAATCGCCCCACCGTTGGGCAACTGCAATCCAGTCGCTGAACGGTTGGGCGATTGCAATCCAGTCGTCGAACAGTTTGGTGACTGAGGGCGATATAAAACCCACCGCGCTCGGTCGCGGCCGTTGCACTGTTTTCATTCAGCTGCGCAGAGGAAGAAGAGGAGACGGCCGCGCAGAGGAAGAAGAGGAGAAGAAGAAGAGAGGAAGAAGGGGAGAAGAGAAGGGGAAGAGAAGGAGAGGGAGAGGAGGAGAAGAGGAGGGGGAGAGAGGGAGAGGGAGAGGAGGAGGAGAGGAGGAGAGGGAGAGCGCGATTTCCAGGTATTTGTCTTGTGTTATGTTTTTTGTTAGTGTTAGAAAAATAGTTTAGAAAATTTAGTTTATAAATTTAGTTTACAAATTTAGTTTAGAAAATATAGTTTAGAAAAATTTAGTTTATAAAGGTAGTTTAGAAAATTTAGTTTACAAAAATTAGTTTAGAAATTTAGTTTAGAAAATTTAGTTTTCAAATTTTGTTTAGAAAATATAGTTTAGAAATTAAGTTTAAAAATTTAGTTTAGAAATATTAGTTTAGAAAATTTAGGTTAGAAATTTAGTTTACAAATTTAGTTTAGAAAATATATTTTAGAAATGCAGATGTAGTTTACAAATTCCGATGTAGTTCAGAAATTTAGATATAGTATTTTTATGTATTATTGTAGAAAATTTTGTTTAGAAAATATAGTTTATAAATTAAGTTTAGAAAAATTAGTTTAGAAAATTTAGGTTAGAAATTTAGTTTACAAATTTAGTTTAGAAAATATAGTTTAGAAATTTAGTTTAGAAAATATATTTTGGGAATTTAGATGTAGTTCAGAAATTTAGATATAGTATTTTTATGTATTATTGTAGAAAATTTAGTTTAGAAAATTGAGTTTAGAAATTTTGTATACCATTTTTAATTCATTATTGTAGAAAATATAGTTTAGAAATGTAGATGTAGAAAATTTTTTGTATGTATTATTGTAGAAAATGTAGTGTACAAATTTAGATGTAGAAAATTGAGTTTACAAATTTTGTATAGTATTTTTGATGTATTATTATAGAAAATTTATTGTAGAAATTTAGATGTACAAAATTTAATGTTGAAATTATTGTACAAATTTTGCAGGTATGTCTTGTGCTGGACGTGACTCCGAGTGGCGGTACATGCTGTTGGACGAGCATGTGGACCGCGTGCATCGCGCTTCCCATCGTGTGCCGCCACTGGGGAGCACGGACGAGCCGCCTGAGCTGGGAGTGGTCCGGACACGTACACCTCGCGTGGCCTGGGGACTCGACCCCCATTGGACTGCCAGGTTTGCACTACGCCAGCGTTTAGTGCGACCGTAAGAACGTTCCGTGCTGACCTTCACTTTGTTTGCAGGCTGCGGGAAGCCGGGCTACTCCCTCTTTCCCAGATGGTGCAGGCCACGGAGGAGGATGGAGCCCCCTTGGCCGCGGGCGGGGACGAGGCGGGCGGGGAGCGATCACGACGCTTCTCGTTCGACCGTTCCCTGCTAACGGCTTTGGTGGACCGTTGGCGGCTCGAGACGCACACTTTCCACCTCCCATTCGGGGAGATGACGCCGACCCTGCAGGATGTGTCCCTGCTCCTTGGCCTTCCGATCGCGGGAGGTGCTGCCTTCCTACCGGAGGCCCCGGCCGACTGGCGCGCTGACCTGCTCGGCAGATTCGAGGGGGTCGTTCCACTGGTCGATCACCACCACATCTTCGAGGAGGATCAGACCCATGGCCCAACGCTGAGGTGGCTCGCACAGTACCGGTACGTGGTATTTACAAACGATCGTGTCTTCGAAGCTCTTATGTGTGGTATTACGTACTAATAACAACTTGTTTGCATTCAGGTGGAGCGCATGGATCCGCAGGCAGACGATTACCAGGTCTCGCGCCACTTGGAGGCGTACGTGCTGTGGCTGTTTGGTTGGGTGCTTTTCACCACCAGCCACGGCAACTCGGTGGATGCGCACCTTATCGCTTATGCGAGGGCGATCGCTGACGGCCAGGCCCCCTAGGTCAGCTAGGGATCGGTCGTACTTGCCGCGACGTACCGCGCCCTGTGCGATGCGTGCACGAGGATCAAGGCGAACTCGATCCTCACGGGCTGTCCCCTGCTGCTGCAGTTGTGGTCGTTCGAGCGCTTCAGCCTCGGACGACCTGTGCTAGACGACATGGGTCCGTACGGGCCCGAGATGTATCCAGGGGGAGACGTTGACCGGCCGACGATGGGTTCTCTCTGGTGCCGTCGACGAGTAAGTATTATCACAGTCAACTATTTCTTTCTTATTGACGATCATCATACTAAACAACTTGTCTTTCTTGCAGGTACAGTTCGCGCACATACAGGTCACGAGGGCGTACCAGCACTTTGTGGAGCGATTCGGCGCCTTCACGGTGACGACGTCGCGCGCGGGAGCCTTACGCAGATACGGCAGTGCAGGCCCGCGCTCCTGACGGGCTGTCCGCACTTTGCTGGCGTGACCGGGCTTTCTGGCTCACCCACCGGAAGCTCGTGTACCATATCTACGTAGAGGACTACGCACCCCAGCGAGTCATGCGACAGTTTGGGCTACGGCAGGAGCTTCCTGTACTAGTCGGACCATCGCTTCCGCGGAATGTGCACGCGTGAGTGATCGTTTCTGCTAAATATGTACATACTTACTACTGTGTTCGCAAGTTCTCACATTGCGTAATGGTTCTATATGCAGGCACAACGCCAAGGGAGTTAAAAGAGGCACGGACTGGTCGACGAAGATGCAGCCCTGGGTCAAGCAGTGGGAGGGTGCGCTCGACGACCGCGTGGAGGAGGACCACCCATACGACAGCAAGGACTACGCGGAGTACCTACGCTGGTACTAGGGGAGGACACGTACTAGGCTCGTACATGTGGTAGACCCGCCTGCCACACACAGCGCCGCTCCGACAAACACGTACCCCGCGCACCTCGCGCGCGACGCTCACATCGCGGTACATTACATGTAATTTCAAAGATTCCCAAATGGCAATGTCGTTTCGATGATCGACCATTTTATGTCTTTCTGTCCAGGCTGACGTCGGTGCAGTCCTATGGACCGAGTCCGCCTCACTACTGCAGAGGGTCACCACTGGTGCGGAGCTGACCCACGAGGAGGGCGTCAGCTTTCTGCGTCGGGTGGAGGCCAGGTGTAGACGTATTGTTAGCCTGCTGTCCTGCACGAGGCTACCGGCGGTCTCCACGCCCAGCGCTCCGACTGCTCGTCCACCAGTGCCACCCCGACCAGCGTGGCACTACTCCGGAGGTAGTACATGGACACGTCCTATACCACCTCACCCGGAGTAGCCAGGGGGTTCAGCCTGGGCACGGCCTCCTACACCACCGAGCTTCACGCCTCCTCCACAGATCCCCGGCTTCCACACGCAGGGGGTGTACGCCCCTCCTCCTACCTCGATGGCGCCAGCTACGGGTACGCATCGTCCGATCTCATTTTTATCCCAAGATGACATGCAACGAACTAATGATATTACTATTGCAGGTACTTACCAGCAGCACGGCGTCTCCCCGGGCCCGGACGATGTGGACCAGTTTTTTGCGGAGTGGCCCGGGCAGTTCTCCGACGCGACACCGGAGGTTCTCTCTGGCAGTGCCCTCCCCGGTGCACCGGAGGGCACACAGCCAGAAGTGCAGCTGACTCCACCAGCGCAGGGGCGGGATAGACACCCTCCTGCTCATTTTACTTTTTCGGAGCCTCGTAACCCGTTGCACCGGAGGAGGGCCAAGCGGGGCGGTATGGGAGGACGCGGGCGCGGTGAAAAAATACGCAGCATGTTACTCACAGTTATATTATGAAGTTTGTTTTTATTCAAACAAGTCTATCATCTCTTCTTTTCGCATTCAATCATTCATAGATGAAGTCATCTACAAAATTAACATACCGGTTCTCCGCACACGAATTATCATCGTATGTCACTTAACAGTGTATGTATCGATATACAATAAACATAAACTTTTAGTAAAACTTTTTTACACACCTACAATATACAATAAACATAAACTTTTATTACAACTCCACCACATTTTTTACCAGTTTAAAACTACAAAATTCACAAAATTCACAGGGGATTCATGCAGTCACCTAGTGGGATGGCGATTGCATGCAAGTCGCCTAATGGGATGGCGACTGCATGCAAGTCGTCATATGGAAGAGCGACTAGATGCAGTCGCTCCAGCGTGCGGCGACAGATATTGTGTCGCAGTCTGGTTGGGCGAAAGGCTCCAGTCGCCCAACCATTAGGCAACTGGAGCCTATTTTTGTAAAAAAATTTCCCGCGGGTATATTTCTGCAATTTCGAATAAAAAATAGATTATCCGTACAAAAAATTCGTCTAGGGGGAGACTAAGGAATGGCAACCCTACATCAATTCTTCATACCGCCTGTAAGGGCACGAGAGAAAAACAAAACCAATAAAAGATCATATGAGATAGAATTGGTAACATGAACGTCTTTTCATCTTCTTGCCTAAGTTTCATATAAAAATATGGCTTTCAAAAAAAGTATCGATTGAGGTAGGCTTTTAAAAAGGTCTCTCGCCGCATCAAACTATTTCATCGAAAGCATGCCCGAGCAGTTCAATTGAGATGCCCGAGAGGAGAAGAATGTCTCGTGCACAAATGCGAAATGACTAGCAGCCCATTCCTAAGCAGGCCCTTCTCTATGCTTATATGCTTCCCGCTTATGATTGGATGCTCATAACTTAAGGTGCTAGCTTCCCCCATGATGCCAAACTGATTAAATAGAATTTATAGCTACACAAACTATTGAAGATAGTTCTAGACCTAGGCCAAGAAGAACTTGCTTAAGTAGTTTATTGAAGCCCTTGAATTCAGAATATGGGTAAGTACCTTCAGGTTAGGGGAACCATAGCTACCTATGAGTTCAAAGTGGCCAAGAGGATGAATAGGTTATCCTAATGACCATAGGAATAAGGAAGACTCGTTCACTTTAAAGCAGCAAGATAGGAAAAAGTTCTTTCGCTAACCCATTGGCTTAGTGAATAGTTTTTCCTTCATTAAGGAAGAGACCTATTGAAGGTGCCTAACTGCATAGATAAGTTCATATTAACCCATCAATTTTGGATCCAATTCGTGATTTTTCTTCGGAAGTTTTAGAAAGAAATTGAAATGGATTAATATCGATTCATACAGAGGAAAAGGTTCTCAAACACTGTACCTAGAGGATAGGGACAGAGGAAGAGGGAAAAAACAAAATGAAATAAATTAATAAAGAATAAATCCAAAAAAAAGTTGAAGATAAAAGAAACCAGATTCCTCACATTTACTTTTGAACGAAAGGGAGGGAGGACTTCATTTAGTGACTTCGTGGTCACCCTTTGAACGATCAAAATAAGGTAAAGCTTGTACTATTTGAGCTTTTTTCATGCTTTTCCCAGCGGTCTAGAGAAATCAGCAATCAATAGGACTTCCCTAATCCTCCCTTCCTGAAAGGAAGAACGTGAATTTGTTTCTCCTTTCCGTAGGGACCATGATATTAGATCTAGCCATGAGCAGAATGTTAGTGATATGCCCTAGAGGCAACATGGAGATGTTATATATATATCACATAATATGTTTATGATACATTACTTTGTTCCTTGAAATAGACATTATCATTATTGATCAATGAGTATGTGACTTATTCATGAGACTCTTAATGCTAAAATGTTGCTATTTCTAAATGATCCCTGATCATATATCTATGAGGAACAAATATGATTCAAAGATCAGCATATGTATTGATTGATGATCATGTCTCATGGATCATGGTATGGTGATACCAAATCAATAATATGGACATGTGTTAGTGAACATATGTTGGATAGACCCGCCATGAGACACTGCAGAGATTCCATGTGTCATCAGTTGGTCTCAAGTAGTGTTTATGTAGAATCCTTAGACTTGAGATCATCATGATTCCCAACATGCGTAGTAGCTTATTTTGGGACTACTAAACACTACTCCGTAACTGGGTAGTCATAAAAGTAGTTTTCGGGTTTGCCATGAAACATGTAGTGGGATGTGAATGATCAAGATAGAATTTGCCCCTTCTTATGGGAGAGATATCTCTGGGCCCCTCGATGTAATGGATTATGAAAGTGCATGGCCATGTCAAGGTGTTGAGGAATCAATCACAAGTTTATAATCCATCACGGAATCGAGAGAGTGGTTGAGCTATTAAGAGGATGACACAGGTATCGCCTTGAGCTCAATCTATATCGTGAGGCAAAGGGATTCGTACATGAGAACATTATTGGTTCAGCCGATATGATCTTTACGTATACTTTGGGGTTAATATGTCTTACTAGAGGCCGCTATTAACAGGGTGACCGGAAAGGCATTTCCGGGTCGCAACCAAGTATACGTGAACCTACAGGGTCGCACGCTTAACGGGTTTGAACACTAATTCGAATATGATTCGGATGTGGGCTCAATTTGGATAGAGATCCGAATAGACTCCTATTGGGCCTCGGTCCACAAGGCCCAAGTGAGGAGGTCTATATATATGGAGGCGAGGGGCTGAGGGGTACACGCTTCTGTTAACCTCTAGCAAAACCCTAGCCGCCACCTCCCGAGCCAAACCCTAGCCGCTCACGAGTGCTAGTACACTCGCGATCGGCGTTCCAGCCCCGGACGTGTGGATACCCGTGGAGGCGCTGCTCGTTGCGGTGTTGATCGGTATCAACAACCTACAGATTGGATCTGCTCGTGGTGTGGTTAATCGCGTGGAGGAGACGACCTGTTCGGGACGATCGACTAATTCCACTACTACCTCGACGCGCGTGGTTGGATCGGCTTCTCCAACTCTTCTTCTTTGCGCGCGCGCGTCTAGTGGTAATGATCCATGATCCTCCTTAAGCATGATGTCCTTGTGTGCGTGGTAGAAAAGTTTTGTTTTCTGCTCCGTAGCCTCACGCGCAATCCTTTACAGAATGCTTGGTATAAATAAGACTCCCCCTCCGATCGTTGCTTTTCTTTCATTACTTTGAAAGTAAGTGTTTTAGCTTTAGCCACGTGAAATCTCGATATTCCATTTTATTTCTCATCAAAGAGTTGGAACTAAGAAAGAATCATTGACTATAACCCCAAAAGAACCAAATTTCATAAACAACACATAAGAAGAATGAAGAGAAAATTTTGCCGAGGCAATCATATTTGTTTTGGTACAACGTTCTTCAAGCTCTTGAACCCACTTGGAACATGTCGAGACAGATAGAAGTAGGACGAAGAGCAATGACACGATATGCATGTCGTGGGGAAAACAATGAATTGGGCATTAGTTCATGAGGAATTATGTATGAATATGTATAGAGGAAGGAAAGAATAAATAGATAACTTTTTTATTGCATTCCATATCTTTTGTCCTATTCTTCTTTCCCTGAGGGGAACTTAAAAAGAAAAAAGGTACTTTTCTTGCGAGGGACAGTAGTAGTACTTAATAACTATGTATGTGGGGCTTTCGGCTTTCCTGGTCCAACACTGTATATGATCTCCCTGCCGTTTTTTACTTATGTTTTTTATTTTTAAGGTCTTCGAGATACAACTTTAATCATTACTTTTATAACTTTATATTAAGAGATACTAATAAAACTATAATATTACAAAAGTATTTTAACGATAAATCTGATGATATAATTTTTATATAGCCAATCTAGATAGTTTAAAATATATTGATATTAAGCTTTAAAAAGTTCGATGGTACAGATTTTAAGACGTTAGTTAAAAAAGAACGGAGGAAATATATCTCTACTTAACATTCAAACCTCTCAGTACTTGAGAGTTGAGGTCCGTTTAAAACGTGGGAATTTTTTTTGTTTTCTACGAGATTGAACTAATTCTTATAAAATTTTTATAAAATTTCTGCATTCCAAACATGATGCTGGGACCAAAAGTTTTAGGCTGTTACAGACCGGATCCGTTGCCCCTGTACCGCCGTGAGCTGTTGGTAATTAAGGAAGAATGAAAAGCCACCGATACTTGACGAATTTTTTGTACGGATAATCTATTTTTTATTTGAAAATACATAAATATATCCGCGGGAAAATTTTTTACAAAAATAGGCTTCAGTCGCCCCCCATTGGGCGACTGCCGCCTTTCGCCCAACCGGGAGGCGACATTTAGGGAATGTGGGAACCGTTGAGCGAATCAATGGTATCGACTGAGCATTGGGCGACTTATTGTAGTCACTGTACGGTTGGGCGACTGGAATCCAGTCGCCCAACGGTAGGGCGATAGGGGGGGTTAATTTATTACAACACAGTCGACCGCCCACTACCACCTACCACTTTTTGCGCGCATTCTGCGCACAGAAAAGAAACAAGAGAAGAAGAGGAGAGGAGGAAGGGGAAGAAAAGGAGGGGGAGAAGAGAGGGAGGAGGGGAAGAAAAGGAGGGGAGAAGAGGAGGAGAGGAGGACAGGGTTCGAGGAGGAGGTGAGGGAGGAAGGAGGAGTAGAAGCTATTCCATCCATTTGGATCCAGGTATTTTTTTTTGATTATGTTGTATTTGCACTATTATTTAGATGAAATGTTGGTGTTAGTAAAAATTGTAGATGTAGAAAATGTAGTACAATATTAGTGTCAAAAAGTTGTAGTATACATTTTGTAGTATGGAACATTTTGTAGTATAGAAATTTTAGCACCCTTTTTAGTATAGAAAGTTTAGTTTAGTGTTGTACGATGTTATTTGACATGTCGTAAATTTCAATCATACATGCAGGCCTACATCATCAATGGCCACTACATTGAGAGTGTATTATGGTGCTGGAATTATTCGTGAAGGTCCGAATGGTGTGCATTTGAGCGATTTTCCGCAAGTCACTCTTGTACTTCCGGATGACGAGAATGCTCGAATGACAGATGTGCAGCATTGGCTGACCCAGAGTTTTTCATTGGACCCCGAGGTGTGCAGCGTCGTTGTGCAAGGGCTTTGGAGCCGGTCTCCCATGAACATCAGATGGGAGTTGAAGACATTGGTGTGCTCTGCTTCGTGGAAGGGCTATGTGCAAGGGTGCCGACGCCGTGGATACGAGTTTGTCCTGCTTGTGCAACCGTGCTCACTACAAGCAGCTGCGCAAGCTCGTGCGTCTGCCTATGCTTCGGGAGGTGCTAGCAAGTCGGGCGGGCCGCACGTTGGCGGAGCTGATGAAGTTGCTCGTGATGAAGGCAATGCGGTACATGGAGGGAACTGGGCAAGCTGGTGAAGGAGAGAATAATGAGGATATTGTGCAGCAGATGGAATCTGATGACCAGAGGGCATGGGATGAAGAGAAAGCTGTAGAGGACGACGACGAGGATAGTTCCGATGATAAAGAAGTTCCTATCCCCCAGGAATGGAACCGGTTTAATGCGGAGGGTATTTCTGCACATGATGAGCATGAATCACCATGGGAGTGTCATGAGACAGAGGTTCGGTTGCATGCTATGTTTGCTGACAAGGAAGCGCTGCAGGATGCCGTCAAGCTTTGGGCTCTTTCAATGCAGCGGACATTTCGCGTCGTCAAATCAAGCCAGGAGCGAAGACATCGTGAAGTGCGAGCGATCGTTGTCCTTGAAGGGTGCACGCACGTAGACCCAAGTATGAGACTCACTGGATTGTGTCCAAGGTGGAGCCATACTCCTGCATTCTAAACACTGTGTTGGCGAGGCATCGTAACCTGACGTCCGGATTTATAGCCAATTTGATGCATGGGGAGATAGTGGAGAAGAAAGATATTGCGGCCACGCATATTGTGGTAGCTATTGAGAATAAATTCAAGTATAAGATTAGCTACGCGAAGGCGTGGCGTGCAAAGCAAAAGGTGTTGGAAAAACATTTTGGCACTTTCAAGGTGGCGTATGACAACCTTCCTCGTATGCTTAAGGTGTTGCAGCAAAGAAACCCGGGCACGTGCATCGCCGTGCACGACAAGCCGTCCATAAGTCCACCGGGATTTGCAGTGTTGCAGAGAGCATTATTTGCATTTGGTGCTAGCATTGAAGCATTGGGCACATGCCGCGGTGATCTCGAGATGGGCCTTCTTGACAGGCAAATACAAAGGGCAGCTCCTGACGGCCATAGGCGTTGACGGTAACAATCAAATACTGCCGCTAGCCATTGCATTTGTGGAGAGTGAGAATTATGAGAGCTGGCTATGGTTTCTCAGACATGTGAGGGCTGGAGTTGTAGGCACCCGTCCTGGTGTGTGCATAATCCATGATCGCCGCACCGGTATTATAAAGGCGATACGAAAACTTCAAGAAGACCCTAAGGAGACTTTTCATTGGCCGGACATGAGGAACCGGTGATGCAGTCGTCACTTAGGGGCAAACTTTTTCAAGCAATTCCCAAAACAATCTTTGATGAAGCTATTCAAGAGGCTGGCTAGGCAGAACCAGTAGAGGAAATTTGATGCTTTATGGGGGTTGTTGGATGAGCACACCAGGAAGAACGTCGAAGAGAGGAGCAAGGGGCCGGTCACTCCTGGGGCGGCACAACCGCAATGCTTGCCAGCAATCGATGAGCCTAACCGAAGTGGTCTAAGAAGGAGGAGCTCACGAAACATCAAGTGCTTCTCACAGTGGATCGAGGGGGAACCATTGGATAAATGGTCACTGTTGCACGACACAGATGGCGCAAGGTACGGAATAATGACAACTAACCTTGCTGAGGTCTACAATTGGGTTCTCAGGGGTCTCCGTTCTCAGCCCCTTGTCGCCATCGTGGAAGGTGTTCTTCACAGCACAATCCGCTACTTCAGGGAGAAGCACGCGAGTGCCGCACTTCATGCGGCCAATCCCAGAGCCCTGTATTCGTAAAACATTGCTGCGTACATGGAGACGAAGGCACAGAAGGGTCAATTGCACACAGTGCATGTCATGGGCAACAGGGAGCATCGTTTCGAGGTGATACTCCGTGATAGAGCCGGATTTGGGACATCTCGTTCACTTATTACTCACGAGGTATGCCTTGGAGATCATGCAAATGAACCTAGTTGCACATGCAACAAGTTTAAGTTGTTACACAAGCCATGCTCTCATGTTCTCACTGTATGCGGGACCGTGGGCATAGGTCCTTCCAACTTCATGTCTGAGTACTTTTTCAAGGAGAGAATACTGCAAGCTTAGTGTGGGGAGCTCCGGGGTTCTCAGAAGATGAACGATTCATGCAGTCACCTAGTGGGATGGCGATTGCATGCAAGTCGCCTAATGGGATGGCGACTGCATGCAAGTCGTCATATGGAAGAGCGACTAGATGCAGTCGCTCCAGCGTGCGGCGACAGATATTGTGTCGCAGTCTGGTTGGGCGAAAGGCTCCAGTCGCCCAACCATTAGGCAACTGGAGCCTATTTTTGTAAAAAAATTTCCCGCGGGTATATTTCTGCAATTTCGAATAAAAAATAGATTATCCGTACAAAAAATTCGTCTAGGGGGAGACTAAGGAATGGCAACCCCTACATCAATTCTTCATACCGCCCAGAAGGGCACGAGAGAAAAAACAAAACCAATAAAAGATCATATGAGATAGAATTGGTAACATGAACGTCTTTTCATCTTCTTGCCTAAGTTTCATATAAAAATATGGCTTTCCGAAAAAAAAAGTACTGATTGAGGTAGGCTTTTAAAAAAGGTCTCTCGCTCGCGTCAAACTATTTCATCGAAAGCATGCCCAGGCAGTTCAATTGAGATGCCTGAGACAGAAGAATGTCTGTGCACAAATGCGAAATGACTAGCAGCCCATTCCTAAGCAGGGCCCTTCTCTATGCTTATATGCTTCCTGCTTTGCGGATTGGATGCTCATAACTTAAGGTGCTAGCTTCCCCCATGATGCCAAACTGATTAAATAGAATTTATAGCTACACAAACTATTGAAGATAGTTCTAGACCTAGGCCAAGAAGAACTTGCTTAAGTAGTTTATTGAAGCCCTTGAATTCAGAATATGGGTAAGTACCTTCAGGTTAGGGGAACCATAGCTACCTATGAGTTCAAAGTGGCCAAGAGGATGAATAGGTTATCCTAATGACCATAGGAATAAGGAAGACTCGTTCACTTTAAAGCAGCAAGATAGGAAAAAGTTCTTTCGCTAACCCATTGGCTTAGTGAATAGTTTTTCCTTCATTAAGGAAGAGACCTATTGAAGGTGCCTAACTGCATAGATAAGTTCATATTAACCCATCAATTTTGGATCCAATTCGTGATTTTTCTTCTAAGTTTTAGAAAGAAATTGAAATGGATTAATATCGATTCATACAGAGGAAAAGGTTCTCAAACACTGTACCTAGAGGATAGGGACAGAGGAAGAGGGAAAAAACAAAATGAAATAAATTAATAAAGAATAAATCCAAAAAAAAGTTGAAGATAAAAGAAACCAGATTCCTCACATTTACTTTTGAACGAAAGGGAGGGAGGACTTCATTTAGTGACTTCGTGGTCACCCTTTGAACGATCAAAATAAGGTAAAGCTTGTACTATTTGAGCTTTTTTCATGCTTTTCCCAGCGGTCTAGAGAAATCAGCAATCAATAGGACTTCCCTAATCCTCCCTTCCTGAAAGGAAGAACGTGAATTTGTTTCTCCTTTCCGTAGGGACCATGATATTAGATCTAGCCATGAGCAGAATGTTAGTGATATGCCCTAGAGGCAACATGGAGATGTTATATATATATCACATAATATGTTTATGATACATTACTTTGTTCCTTGAAATAGACATTATCATTATTGATCAATGAGTATGTGACTTATTCATGAGACTCTTAATGCTAAAATGTTGCTATTTCTAAATGATCCCTGATCATATATCTATGAGGAACAAATATGATTCAAAGATCAGCATATGTATTGATTGATGATCATGTCTCATGGATCATGGTATGGTGATACCAAATCAATAATATGGACATGTGTTAGTGAACATATGTTGGATAGACCCGCCATGAGACACTGCAGAGATTCCATGTGTCATCAGTTGGTCTCAAGTAGTGTTTATGTAGAATCCTTAGACTTGAGATCATCATGATTCCCAACATGCGTAGTAGCTTATTTTGGGACTACTAAACACTACTCCAGAATCGGGTAGTCATAAAAGTAGTTTTCGGGTTTGCCATGAAACATGTAGTGGGATGTGAATGATCAAGATAGAATTTGCCCCTTCTTATGGGAGAGATATCTCTGGGCCCCTCGATGTAATGGATTATGAAAGTGCATGGCCATGTCAAGGTGTTGAGGAATCAATCACAAGTTTATAATCCATCACGGAATCGAGAGAGTGGTTGAGCTATTAAGAGGATGACACAGGTATCGCCTTGAGCTCAATCTATATCGTGAGGCAAAGGGATTCGTACATGAGAACATTATTGGTTCAGCCGATATGATCTTTACGTATACTTTGGGGTTAATATGTCTTACTAGAGGCCGCTATTAACAGGGTGACCGGAAAGGCATTTCCGGGTCGCAACCAAGTATACGTGAACCTACCGGGTCGCACGCTTAACGGGTTTGAACACTAATTCGAATATGATTCGGATGTGGGCTCAATTTGGATAGAGATCCGAATAGACTCCTATTGGGCCTCGGTCCACAAGGCCCAAGTGAGGAGGTCTATATATATGGAGGCGAGGGGCTGAGGGGTACACGCTTCTGTTAACCTCTAGCAAAACCCTAGCCGCCACCTCCCGAGCCAAACCCTAGCCGCTCACGAGTGCTAGTACACTCGCGATCGGCGTTCCAGCCCCGGACGTGTGGATACCCGTGGAGGCGCTGCTCGTTGCGGTGTTGATCGGTATCAACAACCTACAGATTGGATCTGCTCGTGGTGTGGTTAATCGCGTGGAGGAGACGACCTGTTCGGGACGATCGACTAATTCCACTACTACCTCGACGCGCGTGGTTGGATCGGCTTCTCCAACTCTTCTTCCGCTGCGCTGCGCGTCTAGTGGTAATGATCCATGATCCCTCCTTAAGCATGATGTCCTTGTGTGCGTGGTAGAAAAGTTTTGTTTTCTGCTCCCGTAGCCTACGCGCAATCCTTTACAGAATGCTTGGTATAAATAAGACTCCCCCCTCCAGTCGTTGCTTTTCTTTCTGTTACTTTGAAAGTAAGTGTTTTAGCTTTAGCCACGTGAAATCTCGATATTCCATTTTATTTCTCATCAAAGAGTTGGAACTAAGAAAGAATCATTGACTATAACCCCAAAAGAACCAAATTTCATAAACAACACATAAGAAGAATGAAGAGAAAATTTTGCCGAGGCAATCATATTTGTTTTGGTACAACGTTCTTCAAGCTCTTGAACCCACTTGGAACATGTCGAGACAGATAGAAGTAGGACGAAGAGCAATGACACGATATGCATGTCGTGGGGATTCATGCAGTCACCTAGTGGGATGGCATTTTGTAGTATACATTTTGTAGTATGGAACATTTTGTAGTATAGAAATTTTAGCACCCTTTTTAGTATAGAAAGTTTAGTTTAGTGTTGTACGATGTTATTTGACATGTCGTAAATTTCAATCATACATGCAGGCCTACATCATCAATGGCCACTACATTGAGAGTGTATTATGGTGCTGGAATTATTCGTGAAGGTCCGAATGGTGTGCATTTGAGCGATTTTCCGCAAGTCACTCTTGTACTTCCGGATGACGAGAATGCTCGAATGACAGATGTGCAGCATTGGCTGACCCAGAGTTTTTCATTGGACCCCGAGGTGTGCAGCGTCGTTGTGCAAGGGCTTTGGAGCCGGTCTCCCATGAACATCAGATGGGAGTTGAAGACATTGGTGTGCTCTGCTTCGTGGAAGGGCTATGTGCAAGGGTGCCGACGCCGTGGATACGAGTTTGTCCTGCTTGTGCAACCGTGCTCACTACAAGCACCGCGCAAGCTCGCAAGGCGTCTGCCTATGCTTCGGGAGGTGCTAGCAAGTCGGGCGGGCCGCACGCGTTGGCGGAGTGATGAAGTTGCTCGTGATGAAGGCAATGCGGTACATGGAGGGAACGGGCAAGTCGGTGAAGGAGAGAATAATGAGGATATTGTGCAGCAGATGGAATCGATGACCGAGGGCATGGGATGAAGAGAAAGTCGAGAGGACGCACGACGAGGATAGTTCCGATGATAAAGAAGTTCCTATCCCCGTGAATGGAACCGGTTTAATGCGGAGGGTATTTCGCACATGATGAGCATGAATCACCATGGGAGTGTCATGAGACGAGAGGTTGGTTGCATGCTATGTTTGCTGACAAGGAAGCGCTGCAGGATGCCGTCAAGCTTTGGGCTCTTTCAATGCAGCGGACATTTCGCGTCGTCAAATCAAGCCAGGAGCAGTACACTGTGAAGTGCGAGCAGACTGGTTGTCCTTGAAGGGTGCACGCACGTAGACCCAAGTATGAGACTCACTGGATTGTGTCCAAGGTGGAGCCATACTCCTGCATTCTAAACACTGTGTTGGCGAGGCATCGTAACCTGACGTCCGATTTATAGCCAATTTGATGCATGGGGAGATAGTGGAGAAGAAAGATATTGCGGCCACGCATATTGTGGTAGCTATTGAGAATAAATTCAAGTATAAGATTAGCTACGCGAAGGCGTGGCGTGCAAAGCAAAAGGTGTTGGAAAAACATTTTGGCACTTTCGAGGTGGCGTATGACAACCTTCCTCGTATGCTTAAGGTGTTGCAGCAAAGAAACCGAACGCGTGCATCGCCGCACGACAAGCCGCCCATAAGTCCACCGATTTGCGGTGTTGCGAGAGCATTATTTGCATTTGGTGCTAGCATTGAAGCATTCGGGCACATGCTGCCGTGATCTCGAGATGGGCCTTCTTGACAGCAAATACAAAGGGCAGCTCCGACGCCATAGGCGTTGACGGTAACAATCAAATACTGCCGCTAGCCATTGCATTTGTGGAGAGGAGAATTATGAGAGCTGGCTATGGTTTCTCGGACATGTGAGGGCTGGAGTTGTAGGCACCCGCCCTGGTGTGTGCATAATCCATGATCGCGCACCGGTATTATAAAGGCGTCTGAAAACTTCAAGAAGACCCCGAGGAGACTTTTCATTGGCCGGACATGAGGAACCGGTGATGCAGTCGTCACTTAGGGGCAAACTTTTTCAAGCAATTCCCAAAACAATCTTTGATGAAGCTATTCAAGAGGCTGGCTAGGCAGAACCAGTAGAGGAAATTTGATGCTTTATGGGGGTTGTTGGATGAGCACACCAGGAAGAACGTCGAAGAGAGGAGCAAGGGGCCGGTCACTCCTAGGGCGGCACAACCGCAATGCTTGCCAGCAATCGATGAGCCTAACCGAAGTGGTCTAAGAAGGAGGAGCTCACGAAACATCAAGTGCTTCTCACAGTGGATCGAGGGGGAACCATTGGATAAATGGTCACTGTTGCACGACACAGATGGCGCAAGGTACGGAATAATGACAACTAACCTTGCTGAGGTCTACAATTGGGTTCTCGGGGTCTCGTTCTCACCCCTTGTCGCCATCGTGGAAGGTGTTCTTCAAAGACAATCCGCTACTTCGTGGAGAAGACGCGAGTGCCGCACTTCATGCGGCCAATCCCAGAGCCCTGTATTCGTAAAACATTGCTGCGTACATGGAGACGAAGGCACAGAAGGGTCAATTGCACACAGTGCATGTCATGGGCAACAGGGAGCATCGTTTCGAGGTGATACTCCGTGATAGAGCCGGATTTGGGACATCTCGTTCACTTATTACTCACGAGGTATGCCTTGGAGATCATGCAAATGAACCTAGTTGCACATGCAACAAGTTTAAGTTGTTACACAAGCCATGCTCTCATGTTCTCACTGTATGCGGGACCGTGGGCATAGGTCCTTCCAACTTCATGTCTGAGTACTTTTTCAAGGAGAGAATACTGCAAGCTTAGTGTGGGGAGCTCCGGGGTTCTCAGAAGATGAAGAAAACATGAAGAAAGGAAAGGTGCCAGGATTCTCAGAAGATGAAGAAGGTATCATTTGGTTTGGGAAAAGAATTATCGTACCTGAAAAGAAGGAAATAAAGGAGTTAATCCTGAAGGAAGCCCATGAATCTGGATACTCAATTCACCCCGGAAGTACAAAGATGTATCAAGATCTCAAAGAAAGGTATTGGTGGTCAAGTATGAAAAGAGAAATCGCAGAGCATGTAGCTTTGTGTGATGTGTGCCAGAGAATTAAAGCTGAACATCAGAGACCTGCTGGACTTTTGCAACCCTTGCAGATACCTGAGTGGAAATGGGAAGAAATTGGGATGGATTTCATAACTGGATTGCCAAGAACAAAATCAGGGCATGATTCGATTTGGGTTATTGTGGATCGTCTGACAAAAGTCGCGCATTTTATTCCAGTAAAGACCACCTACTCTGGAGATAGACTCGCAGAGTTGTATATGTCAAGAATTGTGTATTTGCATGGAGTTCCAAAGAAGATTGTTTCAGATCGAGGTACTCGGTTCACCTCAAGATTTTGGCATAAATTACATGGACTTTTGGGCACAAATTTGAACTTTAGCACAAACATATCATCCACGCATGATAGTCAAACAGAAAGAGTAAATCAAAATTTGGAAGATATGTTGAGAGCTTGTGTTCTAGCCAACAAGGCTAATTGGGATCAAAGTCTGCCCTATGCGGAGTTTTCCTATAATAACAGTTATCAATCCAGCTTACAGATGTCTCCATTTGAAGCTTTGTATGGCAGAAAATGCAAGACACCGTTGTATTGGAAAGAAACCGAAGAAGAACAAGTGTTTGGACCAGATGTGTTGAAGCAGGCAGAGGAACAAGTTCGTCTGATCCAGGACAGGTTAAAAACAGCTCAAACCAAACAGAAAAGCTATGCGGACAATCATCAAAGAACATTAGAGTTTGTACCTGGAGATCATGTTTATTTGAAAGTGTCACCTCTCAAGGGAATGAGACGTTTTGGAGTCAGTGGAAAACTTGCTCCTAGATTCATTGGACCCTTTCCTATTGTAGCGAAAAAGGGAGAAGTTGCTTACCAGCTAGAGCTTCCGCCTCAACTATCAAAGGTACATGACGTCTTTCATGTATCCCAGCTAAGAAAGTGTCTCAGAGTGCCACAAGAGCAGATGTCTTTAGAGGAAGTGAACTTAAAGGAGGACTTGACATACCCAGAGTATCCAGTCAAGATATTGGAGGAAGCGGAGCGTAGTATGCATAGCAAGGTCATCAAGTTCTGTAAAGTACAGTGGAGCAATCATTCTGAATCAGAAGCAACTTGGGAGCGTGAAGAAGATTTAAGAGCAATTCACGACCTCTTTTTCGATCGTCCAATCTCTGGTCGAGATTCTTTCTAAGGGGGGTAGGTTTGTAACATCCCAAAATTTGGCTTTCTGGAAAAATTTAAATTCAAATTAACTATTTTAAAGTAATTGGGTTTTACTCGGCTTTTATTTGATTTTCTGGATTTTATTTCAAAATTTAAAGCAAGAAAATGCATTTTAAATATTTTATTAAAGCCAAAAAGGGGAAATTTTTTCCTAGCCTTTCCTAAATTTTTAAATAATATTTGAGAATTTTTTGAAATTTAAAATCAATTTTCAAAGTTAAAAGTATTTTATAAAATTATTAAATTCAAATCTAAAATTAAAAATATTTTTAATAAGTCTAAAATGCTTCCAGGAATATTTTACGATTTTTCTGGAATTTTTAGACATTAAATATTATTTTTCGAAGTGTTTATAAAGTTTCTAGTAATTGCTGAAATTTATTCCGAAAATAAAAATCAAATTAATCCTATCCCGCCATGTGTCGCTCTCAGATTAAATCAACCACTCTCCACGTTTTAATCCTAGCCACACATGATCACTTACCCCTTCATAAAATCCAAAGGCTCTCATCCACTCACTTGCCACGTGTCACGAATCCAACGGTCCATACCCCTTCACTAACTCACCCTCTCTATGACACATGGGACTCATATGTCATATCCTTCTTCAACCTCACCTTCTTCCTCCTCCCACCCTCTCTCTCCACCTCCATTAAACCGAAAATCAAGCTTTGATTTCGGCCGTTTTTCTTCGCGTTAATTCCCGGTTGAAGTATGGAAACGGAAGCCCCATCAATTCCCCCTAATGCGCCGGCCGTTTCCCCTCTTTTAATTCCCCTAATCGCGGTTTGCATTAACTCCGACGAGGCTCCAAAAATCCGGCAGCCCCTCCTCCCCTTGCCTATAAATACCGCCCTCCTCGGCCTCCTCACCACCGCCTCCCACCGCCTCTCTCCCTTCTCGGCCGCCTCCGGTGCCCCACCGCGCCACCCAAACCCCACCGCCGCCTGCGCGCGCCGCGGCCGCCGCCACACCTCCGCTGCCGCCGCCGGTGAGTGCCGCCGCCTCCTCTCATTCGCCGCCGCCGCTCTCGCCTCCCGCCGGCCGGCCATCTCCGTCTTGGCTGCGTGCGTGCGCGCGTGGACGGCCACGTGGCCGCCACCTCGCGCCCGCATGGCGCCATGTGGCCGGTGCGCCACGTCGACGAACCCCGTGTTCCGTGGATCCGGTTCATGGTAGACCGGACCCACCGGTCATTCAAATAATATTTCCCGCTCAAAATATTCGAAAATTGATGACGTCATAAATAGCATTTTCCAGTGCAAAATTAATTCCCGAAATCAGCCTTTTCCTTTTTCCCTCCTCGTTAATCTTTCGGAAGCCATAACTTTCTCATTTTAACTCCGATTTGAGCCGTTCAAATTTCTAAATTTTTCTAAAATTATAAACTGTCCAAATATGGACTCTTTTTGAATTTTTGAGTTTTATTTAAATTTTGTTTGAATTTATTTGTTTTGCTTGTCTGTCTTTTCACAAGATAGATTCCGCATGTCGCGAGGAATTCGTCGAGTCGCAGCAAGAAGACCCAGCCAGCGCTCAAGAAGGCAAGTCTCCTTTGATCATCTTGAACCTATGATTTTGAAATATTTTAATTATTTTAAATTATGTGCATTGCTATTTATATAAAATATTAGTTCAAATCTTAAGGCATTAGTTATATCCAATCTTGTTATGCCCTCACTTGAATTCGAATGTCATGTACCTTTGCAACCCTAGAAATTCCTTTGACTCACTAATGAGAGTAATATATTAAATTGTTGGTATTAGAATGGTAGAACAATGCTTAGCCATGCTATTGAATACCTCATAAATCTTGCAAATGGGAAATTATGAATTATTGTAATACCCTTGTGTTTACAAATTTAGTGGTAATTGGAGTTGCCACTGTTCTTTTAAAATAAAATAAAATATGGAAATTGGTTTAGATTAGGTGGATGGTTGGTTTGATTTGGTGCAGAAGCACGAGATCTTGTAAAGTGTATGTTCCACCCTAGTCAATTAAGGACCGACGCTTGTGTTTGTCCAAACCGAGCATTAACCGTACAACCACA
This sequence comes from Dendrocalamus sinicus, assembly GCA_036346575.1. Lineage (NCBI taxonomy): Eukaryota > Viridiplantae > Streptophyta > Magnoliopsida > Poales > Poaceae > Dendrocalamus > Dendrocalamus sinicus. Next base: position 31,961,165 of record CM070648.1, on the reverse strand, counting down.
AGTCTATATGGGTACGACCTAGGCGACTAACTTATGATAGTCTAGTTTAGGTGCCACCGATGGAAAGTGGGTGCGTGGATGGATGGTTATTCACAAGTGAGGGACAGGATTTATGTACTCATATGGCGCAAGAGGGGTTTCGGTTGGGCGGTTAGCCTACTGCGGTGAAACCTCGTGGGTGGTATCTAGCTAGATTAGAGTGAGGTAAAGGCTTTGTGATATTTTATCTGGGTCTCATGCCAAAGGAAGCGTGTTGACTTTTAGGATAAATTATCTCTTGTGGGTAAAGTTGTACAACCTCTGCAGAGTGTAAAACTATTCGAATAGCCGTGCCCACGGTCAAGGGCGGGCAAAGAATGCATGCACATGGTAGATTTTTGGTTTTGTTTTAAAATCAAAAGTTTTGTATTCCGAGAGTGGAGGGAACTCTTGGAAGGGTATCCTGGCAGTTGGAGCCAGAGAGGGTGGATGTAACCCGCAGTATTAAACTTGTTCAAGTTGTTGAAGCTGGTGTTGGTAGATGGAACCTTCACTAGTTAGTTAATGATAGTTTCTGCTAAAGCTTTTACTTTATTAAATTGATGCCTTCGAAAATAATTAGTAGTAATTGAATTTAAAATATTGCTTTGTGCAAAAGAACCATATAGCCTTCCTTTGTCAAGCCTTGCATCTATGCATTTTTCCCAAGACTTATGAGTACTTTATGTACTCACATGCTACACTTAAAAATAAATCTCGAAGATTGCGAAGCTCAAGAAGGTGGCTACGACTCTTTGTTTCGCTGCGGCTATGATGGATTTTTCCCGGAGGACTAGGTCGCGCTTCCCCAGTCAACTGTCTGTGGCATCTTGATGGGTCTACCTTGAATTTTCCTTGCTTCCGCTGTGTTTTGATTGTGTGAGGTCTTGAAACCTCTAATGCAATAATGAGACCTTTCGGTCTGTACTCTTTATAATGGTAATAAATGCGTTGTTGGTCATGAATCATTTCTGTTTAACTGTGTGCACTAGCTTTGATCTGGGACTAGTGCAGTAATACACAGAGGGTCTGGGTTCGATAATCCGGGGTCCCGACAGAGGTGGTATCAGAGCCAATTTGACTGTAGGACGTGACCTAGCTTAGAAAATGGTAAAACCTTAAGGACTCATATTTTCTTAAAAAGAGTATATTAAAATATATAAGCCTCCTTGCTTCTACTCTCTTCTTACTTAGAATCTCGTTCTTGTCTTTATATTCGTTCACTAAATCTTTTTACTAATCTCTTCCTTTATTTCAAACTTTGTAGATGGCCGGTTCGTCATCCGATGCCCCGTGGGACTATTACTCTCATGGAGAGGATGCTGGAGGATTCGCTAGCCTCCTTCGTCAGCTTATGCAGTGTTTGGAGTACCGTCAGCCGCCCATTTTCAGGGGACGGAAGACGCGGATTCTGGACCGTGACTCCTGGTCGATGGAGGTATTCCTGTATGCACGGGATGGGGAATTCAAATCCCAAACATACCCCATCAAGCACCCTCGGTCCCGCTGTTATGACAAAGTCCAGGATGCAGCACGCCTTGCCTTGGATGAGTTGTGCCACCTGCACAAGGATGCTGTACATCAGTCCCCTTTTTGCTTCTTCATCAACCCCAGGGCAGGACAGAGGTATCCAGATCCCTTTGATATTCCAGTTGATGACCCTCGACTGTAGCACCAGATACAGCTCTCGCAGGCGATGGCAGTCACTTATACTAGAGCTTTGGAGGAGATTGGACAGCTACGGATGCTTCTCACTTCTAGCTATCAGCACTCCGACACTCTTCATGCTCAGCTTCGCCAGAGTCAGGCTGCAGAGTTCGAGCTGAGACGTCCCCAAGCTACAGTTGATTACACGCCGTCTTCTCCAGTACCAGCTGTCATCCCCAACAACCCGGCACCAGCTCGACTTTCAGGACTCCACATCAGACTTACAGCACGCAAGAAGGTGCGACACCCCAGTCCGCCACCTGTCATCACTCTCAAGAAGCGCAAGCCTTTTCGTTCTCGTTCTCGGTCGACTGCCTCCAGTCGTAACCGTGCCTCGGCCGAGTGTGACTGTTCACGGCACCATGTGAACGAGCGCCAGGAGGAGCCGGAGGAGGATCCAGAGGAGCGCATCGTCGTGGAGAATGAGTAGTTAGTTGAGTCAGTAGTACCCAAATAAATGTCCACGTTCTTAGAACGCTTTATTATATTTTTGTGTGCTAGATGGACTGTACCAAGCCTATGTGCACTTGTGGTGCAGCCATCCCTGAATTTATCTTGCTTTTAATAAAAGTTTTTCCCTAAGTAGTTGCTTGTTTCTCTTTGTGAGTTGGCTTGGGATGTTATTTAGTCTCCCTAATCTCTTACCTATGCTAGTTCCCTCTTACCTTTTGCTAATCCTGGAAACCGCTTCAGATGGTGAACACAAGGAGCAACCCGGGCAGTAGCCGTAACCCCAATGCTCAACCAGAGGACAACATTCCACCCCCTCCTGCTCAAGCACCCAATTTGGAACAGATGATGGCCATGCAACTACAGCTTCTGCAAGCCCTGGCCCAGAACCAAGTACAGCAAGCTCCGCAAGCACCCAACCAAGCTCCACAGTCTAAGTTGGGAGAATTTATGAGGACCAGACCTCCCACTTTTGCTGGTTCAGTGGACCCCTTGGAGGCAGATGATTGGATCAAGGATGTGGAAAGGAAGTTGGATTTGGCTCAATGCAATGACCACGAGAAGGTGTTGTATGCTGCTCACCAACTCAAAGGAATTGCTGCTAACTGGTGGGAAAATTACTGCGCCGCCCATCAAAATGTACAAACCATCACTTGGGATGAGTTTGTGGAGGCTTTCCGCATTGCACATATTCCTACGGGAATAATGGAAATGAAGAAGAGGGAATTCTACCAACTGCAGCAGGGAAACCTCAGTGTTTCAGAATACCTGAACAAGTTCACCCAACTGTCCAGGTATGCGCCAGAGGATGTCACCTCAGATGCAACAAAGATCTGGAGGTTCATGCAGGGACTTGATCCCAATATCAAGGTGCAGCTGGTGTCCAATGACTACCCAACTTTCCAGCACATGGTGAACAAGGCTCTCGTGCAAGAAGATGCCCAACGTCAACTGTACGAGACTCGGAAGAGAAAGTTCCAAGCTCAGCAGGGGGCAAGCAGTTCTCGGTTTCGCCCCAATCTTCCTCAATTCAACAGGCCCTCAATGCCAAGTGTGCCAAGGACACCATCGGCAGGAATTCATCCAAATCCACAAGCTCCCAGAGCAGGCAACGGTGGCCAATCACAGCAGAACAAGACTTTAGCAGCAGGAGTGCAGTGTTTCAACTGCAAGAACATGGGGCATTATGCCAGCAACTGTCCCCAGAAGCGCCCAACTGCAACTCCCGTTCGTTTCAACCTGGGAACCACGCCAGCAAGAGCTCCAACTGCAGGTCAAGGCCGTGGGGCACTGCAAACTCCAAGGACTCCGCAGACGATTAGCAGAGGACATCTTAACCATGTCACTGCGGAGGCAGCCCAAGATGCACCAGACGTAGTTCTGGGTAAGTTCCTTATCAACTCAGTACCTGCAACAGCATTATTTGATTCTGGAGCTTTGCATTCTTTTGTGTCAAAAGATTTTGTTGAAAGATATAATTGGGATGTGTGGTTGCTTAAGAACCCTATGCTAGTCCAGTCCCCTGGGAAGGAAATGAGGACTAACACAGTTTGCCCTAGCGCAACTGTGGATATAAATGGAGTAAAATTCCTAGCGAATCTTATTATAATAGATTCCAAGAGCCTAGATGTCATACTTGGTATGGATTGGTTAACCAAAGTATAAAGGATGATTGATTGTGCCGATCGTCTTTGTCACTATTACCAACTCGGATGGAATCCAAGTAAGGTATAAGTCAAACACGTCTTCTCGGAATAAGTGTGGGCTGAACAGTTTGAAGGAAGTAACTTTAGAAAAGGTGCCTATAGTAGCGAATACCGGATGTGTTTCGAGGATTTACCGGAATGCCGCGCAGACGGGGAAGTTGAGTTTGTCATCAACTTAGTACCTGGTACAGCTCCGATTTCCAAGAGACCCTATCGTATGTCTGCAAATGACTTGGCAGAAGTTAAGAAGCAAATTGAAGAGTTGCAAGATAAAGGTTTTGTAAGACCAAGCTCGTCACCCTGGGGAGCACCAGTACTGCTAGTAAAGAAGAAAGATGGTAGTCTTCGCATGTGTGTGGATTATCGATCCTTGAATGATGTGACGATTAAGAACAAGTACCCTTTGCCCAGAATAGATTATTTGTTTGATCAGTTGAAAGGATCATGTGTATTCTCTAAGATTGATCTTCGATCAGGTTATCACCAATTGAAGTTAAGACCAGAGGACATACCCAAGACAGCATTTGCTACCCGTTATGGATTGTATGAGTATACAGTGATGTCTTTTGGACTAACCAATGCCCCAGCATATTTTATGAATCTGATGAATAAGGTGTTCATGGAATATTTGGATAAGTTTGTGGTTGTATTCATCGACGATATTTTGATATATTCCAAGAATGAGGAAGAACACGCAGAACATTTGAGGGTAGTTTTGGAAAAACTCAGAGAAAACCAGTTGTATGCCAAGTTTAGCAAGTGTGAGTTTTGGTTGAAGAAAGTGGCTTTCTTGGGTCATGTGATTTCCGCAGGAGGAGTGTCTGTAGACCCCGATAAAGTAAATGATGTGCTCAATTGGACACAACCTAAGTCAGTATCTGAGATCAGAAGCTTTTTGGGATTGGCTGGTTACTATAGACGCTTTATTGAAGGATTTTCCAAGCTGGCAAGACCTCTCACCTAGTTGCTAAAGAAGGAAAAGAAGTTTGAATGGAGTAAAACATGTGAGGATAGTTTTCAAGAACTAAAGAGAAGGCTAACTTCTGCACCAGTGTTAACCCTTCTGGATATTAGAAAGGATTTTGAAGTCTTCTGTGATGCATCGAAGCAAGGATTAGGCTGTGTTCTGATGCAAGAGAGAAAGGTAGTAGCATATGCTTCAAGGCAATTGCGACCTCATGAAGGAAACTATCCAACCCATGATTTAGAGCTTGCTGCTGTGGTGCATGCTTTAAAAATATGGAGGCACTACTTGATTGGTAACTGCTGCGAGATTTACAAGGATCACAAAAGCCTGAAGTACATATTTACTCAACCCGATCTCAACATGAGGCAAAGGAGATGGCTTGAGTTAATAAAGGATTATGATGTTGGAATACATTATCACCTAGGAAAGGCTAATGTGGTAGCTGATGCCTTGAGTCGAAAGAGTTATTGTACCAAACTGTGGATTAAGGACAGTATGCCTGCCCTTCAAGAAGAATTTCAACGGCTCAACTTGGAAGTAGTAGAGGAAGGATTCCTGGCTACTTTGGAGGTTCAACCAACTCTAGAGGACCAGATCAAGGCAGCTCAAGGAGAGGATAAGTATGTCAGGGAAATTAAAGAAAACATGAAGAAAGGAAAGGTGCCAGGATTCTCAGAAGATGAAGAAGGTATCATTTGGTTTGGGAAAAGAATTATCGTACCTGAAAAGAAGGAAATAAAGGAGTTAATCCTGAAGGAAGCCCATGAATCTGGATACTCAATTCACCCCGGAAGTACAAAGATGTATCAAGATCTCAAAGAAAGGTATTGGTGGTCAAGTATGAAAAGAGAAATCGCAGAGCATGTAGCTTTGTGTGATGTGTGCCAGCGAATTAAAGCTGAACATCAGAGACCTGCTGGACTTTTGCAACCCTTGCAGATACCTGAGTGGAAATGGGAAGAAATTGGGATGGATTTCATAACTGGATTGCCAAGAACAAAATCAGGGCATGATTCGATTTGGGTTATTGTGGATCGTCTGACAAAAGTCGCGCATTTTATTCCAGTAAAGACCACCTACTCTGGAGATAGACTCGCAGAGTTGTATATGTCAAGAATTGTGTATTTGCATGGAGTTCCAAAGAAGATTGTTTCAGATCGAGGTACTCAGTTCACCTCAAGATTTTGGCATAAATTACATGGACTTTTGGGCACAAATTTGAACTTTAGCACAGCATATCATCCACAGACAGATAGTCAAACAGAAAGAGTAAATCAAAATTTGGAAGATATGTTGAGAGCTTGTGTTCTAGCCAACAAGGCTAATTGGGATCAAAGTCTGCCCTATGCGGAGTTTTCCTATAATAACAGTTATCAATCCAGCTTACAGATGTCTCCATTTGAAGCTTTGTATGGCAGAAAATGCAAGACACCGTTGTATTGGAAAGAAACCGAAGAAGAACAAGTGTTTGGACCAGATGTGTTGAAGCAGGCAGAGGAACAAGTTAAATCGATCCAGACGAGTTAAAAACAGCTCAAACCAAAGAAAAGCTATGCGGACAATCATCAAAGAACATTAGAGTTTGTACCTGGAGATCATGTTTATTTGAAAGTGTCACCTCTCAAGGGAATGAGACGTTTTGGAGTCAGTGGAAAACTTGCTCCTAGATTCATTGGACCCTTTCCTATTGTAGCGAAAAAGGGAGAAGTTGCTTACCAGCTAGAGCTTCCGCCTCAACTATCAAAGGTACATGACGTCTTTCATGTATCCCAGCTAAGAAAGTGTCTCAGAGTGCCACAAGAGCAGATGTCTTTAGAGGAAGTGAACTTAAAGGAGGACTTGACATACCCAGAGTATCCAGTCAAGATATTGGAGGAAGCGGAGCGTAGTATGCATAGCAAGGTCATCAAGTTCTGTAAAGTACAGTGGAGCAATCATTCTGAATCAGAAGCAACTTGGGAGCGTGAAGAAGATTTAAGAGCAGAATTCCCTGACCTCTTTTCCAGTCCGTCCGAATCTCGGGGTCGAGATTCTTTCTAAGGGGGGTAGGTTTGTAACATCCCAAAATTTGGCTTTCTGGAAAAATTTAAATTCAAATTAACTATTTTAAAGTAATTGGGTTTTACTCAGCTTTTATTTGATTTTCTGGATTTTATTTCAAAATTTAAAGCAAGAAAATGCATTTTAAATATTTTATTAAAGCCAAAAAGGGGAAATTTTTTCCTAGCCTTTCCTAAATTTTTAAATAATATTTGAGAATTTTTTGAAATTTAAAATCAATTTTCAAAGTTAAAAAGTATTTTATAAAATTATTAAATTCAAATCTGAAATTAAAAATATTTTTAATAAGTCTAAAATGCTTCCAGGAATATTTTACGATTTTTCTGGAATTTTTAGACATTAAATATTATTTTTCGAAGTGTTTATAAAGTTTCTAGTAATTGCTGAAATTTATTCCGAAAATAAAAATCAAATTAATCCTATCCCGCCATGTGTCGCTCTCAGATTAAATCAACCACTCTCCACGTTTTAATCCTAGCCACACATGATCACTTACCCCTTCATAAAATCCAAAGGCTCTCATCCACTCACTTGCCACGTGTCACGAATCCAACGGTCCATACCCCTTCACTAACTCACCCTCTCTATGACACATGGGACTCATATGTCATATCCTTCTTCAACCTCACCTTCTTCCTCCTCCCACCCTCTCTCTCCACCTCCATTAAACCGAAAATCAAGCTTTGATTTCGGCCGTTTTTCTTCGCGTTAATTCCCGATTGAAGTATGGAAACGGAAGCCCCATCAATTCCCTAATGCGCGGCGTTTCCCTCTTTAATTCCCTAATCGCGGTTTGCATTAACTCCGACGAGGCTCCAAAAATCCGGCAGCCCCTCCTCCCCTTGCCTATAAATACCGCCCTCCCCTCGGCCTCCCTCACCACCGCCTCCCACCGCCCCTCTCCTCCCCTTCTCGGCCGCCTCCCGGTGCCCCACCGCCGGCCACCCAAACCCCACCGCCACCACCTCCAAGCTCCACCACCGCCGCCTCCTAGCGCCGCCGCCGGCCGCCCACACCTCCGCGTCGCCGCCGGTGAGTGCCGCCGCCTCCTCTCATTCGCCGCGCGCTGCGCGCCGCCCTCCCGCCGGCCGGCCATCTCCCGTGCGGCTGCGCGTGCGCCCGCGTGGACGGCCACGTGGCCGCCACCTCGCGCCCGCATGGCGCCATGTGGCCGGTGCGCCACGTCGACGAACCCCGTGTTCCGTGGATCCGGTTCATGGTAGACCGGACCCACCGGTCATTCAAATAATATTTCCCGCTCAAAATATTCGAAAATTGATGACGTCATAAATAGCATTTTCCAGTGCAAAATTAATTCCCGAAATCAGCCTTTTCCTTTTTCCCTCCTCGTTAATCTTTCGGAAGCCATAACTTTCTCATTTTAACTCCGATTTGAGCCGTTCAAATTTCTAAATTTTTCTAAAATTATAAACTGTCCAAATATGGACTCTTTTTGAATTTTTGAGTTTTATTTAAATTTTGTTTGAATTTATTTGTTTTGCTTGTCTGTCTTTTCGCGCATAGATTCCGCCGTCGCCGAGGAATTCGTCGAGTCGCAGCAAGAAGACCCAGCCAGCGCTCAAGAAGGCAAGTCTCCTTTGATCATCTTGAACCTATGATTTTGAAATATTTTAATTATTTTAAATTATGTGCATTGCTATTTATATAAAATATTAGTTCAAATCTTAAGGCATTAGTTATATCCAATCTTGTTATGCCCTCACTTGAATTCGAATGTCATGTACCTTTGCAACCCTAGAAATTCCTTTGACTCACTAATGAGAGTAATATATTAAATTGTTGGTATTAGAATGGTAGAACAATGCTTAGCCATGCTATTGAATACCTCATAAATCTTGCAAATGGGAAATTATGAATTATTGTAATACCCTTGTGTTTACAAATTTAGTGGTAATTGGAGTTGCCACTGTTCTTTTAAAATAAAATAAAATATGGAAATTGGTTTAGATTAGGGTGGATGGTTGGTTTGATTTGGTGCAGGAAGCACGAGATCTTGTAAAGTGTATGTTCCACCCTAGTCAATTAAGGACCGACGCTTGTGTTTGTCCAAACTGAGCATTAACCGTACAACCACAAGTCTATATGGGTACGACCTAGCTGACTAACTTATGATAGTCTAGTTTAGGTGCCACCAGTGGAAAGTGGGTGCCAGGGATGGACTGGTTATTCACAGTGAGGGACAGGGATTTACTGTACTCATATGGCGCAAGAGGGGTTTCGGTTCGGCAGCTTAGCCTACTGCGGTGAAACCTCGTGGGTGGTATCTAGCTAGATTAGAGTGAGGTAAAGGCTTTGTGATATTTTATCCGGGTCTCATGCCAAAGGAAGCGTGTTGACTTTTAGGATAAATTATCTCTTGTGGGTAAAGTTGTACAACCTCTGCAGAGTGTAAAACTATTCGAATAGCCGTGCCCACGGTCAAGGGCGGGCAAAGAATGCATGCACATGGTAGATTTTTGGTTTTGTTTTAAAATCAAAAGTTTTGTATTCCGAGAGTGGAGGGAACTCTTGGAAGGGTATCCTGGCAGTTGGAGCCAGAGAGGGTGGATGTAACCCGCAGTATTAAACTTGTTCAAGTTGTTGAAGCTGGTGTTGGTAGATGGAACCTTCACTAGTTAGTTAATGATAGTTTCTGCTAAAGCTTTTACTTTATTAAATTGATGCCTTCGAAAATAATTAGTAGTAATTGAATTTAAAATATTGCTTTGTGCAAAAGAACCATATAGCCTTCCTTTGTCAAGCCTTGCATCTATGCATTTTTCCCAAGACTTGCGGAGTACTTTATGTACTCACATGCTACACTTAAAAATAAATCTCAGAAGATTGCGAAGCTCAAGAAGGTGGCTACGACTACTGTTTCGCCTGCGGCTATGATGGATTTTTCCCGGAGGACTAGGTCGCGCTTCCCCAGTCAACTGTCTGTGGCATCTTGATGGGTCTACCTTGAATTTTCCTTGCTTCCGCTGTGTTTTGATTGTGTGAGGTCTTGAAACCTCTAATGCAATAATGAGACCTTTCGGTCTGTACTCTTTATAATGGTAATAAATGCGTTGTTGGTCATGAATCATTTCTGTTTAACTGTGTGCACTAGCTTTGATCTGGGACTAGTGCAGTAATACACAGAGGGTCCGGGTTCGATAATCCGGGGTCCCGACACTACCCCAACCGCCGTTTTGACACCGCAACCTATCGGCAGCCGGTAACGACCACATGCACCATTTTCCCCTACCTTTTCTCCTTCACAACACGCACTAACAATATCTCTCCTTTATTTACAGTCTCCGGAGCCCCTATGTGGCTACTGCAAATGGATTGATCTTGAGATCCACCCTGCGGACCAATGGACCCTCGACTTCGAGGAGTAGAATGTCACAAAGGAGAAGGAGTTGCTGGAGGAGGAGCGCCGCAAGAACGAGCACACCCTGCGTATACAACGCGAGACGCAAGTTCATCTCGAAGCGTGCACCCGTAGGGAGCAGGAGGCTCGCGAGAGGGAGCGCGAGAGAAAGAGGGAAATTGCGGCTAAGGCAAAAGAGGCCGCGGAGGAGTTCAACGCTGAGCGGGCGAGAAAGGGAATGTGGCCCCGGTCCACACAGTAGGTGGTACGAGCAGTTGGGTGGGTTAGTCGCATATCATGCTATATGTTATGCATGTAATAAAATTGTACACGGCATGTTACTCTCAACTGTATTATAAAGTTTATTTCTATTCACATAAGGTTATTATCTCGTCTGTTCGCATTCAATGATTCAGATAGCAAGTCATTTAACAATATTAACAAACCAGTTCTCTTCGTAAACTAATTCTCAGTAAACTAATATCACTTACCAATGTATATATCAAACGTTCTACAGTCAATTGTTCTTAAAAAAATTTCCCAAAATTTTTAATGCACGTACAACATAAAATAAACATAAACTTTTATTACAACTATATCACATTTTTTTCCAGTTTAAAACTACAAAATTGACAAAACTCTAAAAAATCACGGGGACTGAGTAAAGTCGCCCCTCCATTAGGCGACTGCACTTTTAGTCGCCCATCCATTGGGCGACTGCATGGCAGTCGCCTAATAAGAAAGCGACTGATTGCAGTCGCTCGAACGTAGAACGACAGAAATTTTGTCGCCACCCGGTTGGGCGAAAGGCGGCAGTCGCCCAATGGGGGAGCGACTGAAGTCTATTTTTGTAAAAAAAATTTTCCGTAGGTATATTTATGTATTTTCGAATAAAAATGGATTATCCGTAAAAAAATTCGATACTTGACTAGCTAGCGATGGATCGACCAGCCGACCGGCACCTTCAGCAGGTAGATAGCAGTGCATGTATGAGTAAACCATGAGCTCGTGCTTTTTTTACTTTGACTTATAGCTTATACTTTTAAACTATTTATGTGAGAGAGTACGGAGTAATATGTACTATAATGTGTACTTTTTTTACTATAATATGTACTACAATCAATTTATAAATTGCGCCTTATAAAGACATTTCGTTTAAAAGCTACTTACTATAGAAAAACAAAAAAAAAGCATTAACTTCACAAAATTTCTACTGAATCGCATTAACGTATACATAAATACGTAAGACACTAAGATTTAAATTCTAGTAGGTAGAGTTGTACACTTAAAACTCTGGATATAGATACTCTGGATATGAATATGATAACTGTCGAATATAAATACAGAGCGAATACAAATAGAATTGAATATGTTGACGGGTATTTCTTATTAAAAACCCTTCAAACTGTATCCACAAGCTGGATCTTAAAAAAAAAGCAATTTTCTGAGCTAAGTGGATTGAGAATTGATAAATTGTGTTAACCTGGTTAACCTCGTGGAATAGAACAGCAGAAAAGAGCCTATCCAGTCTACCACGTGATTATTCCAACTAGTAGTCGCTTTTGTTCTTTTCTGCATGCATCAAATGGGAGGGGGGAATAATAAAAAATATAAAGTTTTTTCATGTCTGTCATGACAGCTTCAGAGCCACCCTGGTCTGCACAGGCCGACCAGGAACGATCCTCTACAGCCGTTGGGTCCCAACCAAGGAATCCTGGCCGTTAATCACGCTCTAGCCCTGAAGCCAAATCGCATCAACCAGGCTTCAGTGCTTGCCTCCTTATTGATAAAGGATGCAACGGTACGAGCCTATAGAACAGATCCTGTTCAAGTAAGGTCGTGGCGGGTGTGCTAAGGCAAACAGTTTTAAGCTGCGTGCTCCCCTCATAAACGTCCGAGGCGGTACTTTTCTTGAGTGGGATGGTGCGCGAGCGCTCTCCCTCTTTGGGATTTGTACTCTTGGGCTTCGGCCAACCATTTTAAGCCAACACGACCGGCCTGTTACACTAATTCATTGCTACTTAATTCTCAGGTGTGCAGGCCTTCGCCTTTGTGTGCCTTGATTTCATGAATAACAAATTCAGTTCATAGATGAACAGATGACAAACAAAGGTAATGGGCACTGCTGTTTTAGTCAGGCAATTAATTCAAGTACTACTCCATAACACAGCACACTCACTACATCCACATGATGACAGTTCATACCAACTTAATTAATAACACTCAACAAAAGTAGTCTACGTTACGGAATACCGATTACTAGGACGCTCACACTCTGATGTCGTCATCATTTTTTTCCCATGACGGAGCAGGCGTTAGGGTTCTCGTCGTTGAACATGTTGGTCATTGGTCAGCCGGTCCTCCCGCCTGCTGACGTGCCTGGACACGTAGGCGGCGGCGCCTCCACGTTCCTGACGTGGCCATGCGGGCCTGCCTGTCATAGGCAACGGCGACGTACGGCCACAGCTCGGACTAGTTGCCGGTGGTCTGCGCCTTCTTGAGCACCTTGCTGGCCTCCGCTACCCCGTCACTGTCACCTTCTGCTGCTTCCTGTTTAAGGAGGAGAGGGCATTCTTGACCTTGAGCTCGCACCCTTCACAGTCTATCCTAACCCTAACCTTCAGCTCCACACTGCAGCTGCCTCCTCTTGTTGTTCTTCCTGCTCTTGCTGCCATGATGATCTCCACCACCAAAAAATCCAGCCAAGTACTCCAAGGTGGCCCCCATTGCTGCAACAACATGAACTACTACAAGTTCTGAAGAACTGAAGAGACGTGCAGATATGAAGGGAAGTAAATGTGAGGTATAACTTGTATACCATGATATTGAAAAAAGAACTAGAGGAGCATGAGTATTTGGCTCATGGTGCAAAGCACAGCTGCACACTGGGTTGTATTATATGCCTGCCTAACCAGGAATAGTAGTGGAAATGGCAACAAACAAAGGATCATATCAATCCTGATTACGTTGGGAGCTTTTCAAATATGTTAGCTATAATCAAGAGATAGAATCTACTAATGTTATGAATATATGACTATTTTGACACGCCTCCTCAATCTCAATCACTATGAACAAGATTGAGATTGGGCTTCAATCCCGCAAATAATCGGACGGCAAGTGGTTTTGTAAAGATATTGGTAATTTGATCTTGCGATCTGATAAACCATACACTACAACAAAATGAATATATTAAGACGTTTTGTTTAAGACGCTTTGAATCATGTCTCTCTTTTTAGAACCACAATTGAAATAGAGACGCAGTTTGAGACGCTCTAAAGGGTTGCACGCTATTAAATTCTATTAAAGCAATCTTTGAGACATTTTGGAGTATGTCTCATGTATAGAGACGAAATTTTAGATATCTTATTTATCATTTGAGACGTCTTATCTATTATCTCCATATAAGAATATTAAAAAAATAAAATGGTGTAAGTAACGGTATATATATAAAACATAAAAAAATATCAATCTCAAAGTTTGAACTCACAACCTGAGACTAAATTTCCTTATTCTCACAATTTATATAACAAAACTAAATTTGAATTGCAGCAAGCAAGCATTGGAAGCTCTACGAAAAGGCCCAAAAGTAGTCAAGGTTATGTGCAACCAAATTTACAACATGAAAAAGCCACTCAGGTTAGATTCAAACTATTGATCAAGAAAATAAATTTATTATGGTTGCATGTTACTTGCAGTAGTATTGCTGATCATGTCTGCAGATGCACTTGTTTTAATTGTTTAAACTATCTAATACAGGGGCCTCAAACAAAGAGAGTACTAGAGGACAGTTCATCTAATGCAGTATGTGTTACCATTTTTTAATAATAAAACAAGTATTTTATATGTTAATGAATGCCAATGCTCATTTTTTGTGAATGACAATGACATTTTTCTTAAAATGATAGGTGACATGCATCATTTTTATATATATTTACTTGTCATTTTACCCCATTATTTTTCGCATTTTGGGACAATTTATCATCATTTACACGCTCTTATATAATTAATTGCTCGAAATGGCCTATTTTACATTTTTTTTATTTCTCTGCAGGCCGGCGCGATCGAGGCGCATAAACGACAAATCTGGGCCTCCAGGACTGCTCCATACAGATATGCGCGTCATCACGAACGCGTAGGATCAAACCGCGACGAAATCGGACTTCGAGAGGGCCATAACAGAAGAAAACATTGGGGGAAGGACTTAGTTGCAAACCCTAGATTCTTGGAGGACTAATCTGCAAATCGCCAAAATTCCCAACTCCTAAAAAATCGGCCGCCGCCGCCTGTGAAAGCTTGAGCCTGGCACTTCTTTCTTCCCCATCCCCGTTTGCTTCCCTCCTTCTTTCTCTAGCTCCGGCCGGCGGTGAGGCCAGGCCGGCTCGCCACCGCGCCACCAAGCGTCCCGCCGCCACCATTTCACTCCACGCCGGCCGCCATTCTCATCCCTTGCCATCACCTGCTCCCTCCACCGAAGCGCTACCGCAGACCTTCTCCATCTCCGGCCGCCCCGTTGCCTTCACCACCGGCGAGCCTTCGCCACCTCTCTCAGCCGCCGATCCTCACCTCCACCGCGCCTCCCTTTGCTTCCTCCTCCTTCTCCTCCATCTCCACGCCATCTCTCTCCGCCGGTGAGACCTCCCTCCGCCGCTTCTCTACCGGCGTCTGCCATTCCCCCATCTCTGTTAGCCTTCACCGCTCCTCCCTCTTCTATTGAGCCAAGATCCACCGGCCGCCCTTCCTCCGCAGCTCCCCTGGCGCGCCGCATATACTCCTCCATCCGCCTCTTCCCGTGCGCCGCCATCGCCATATCCTCCGCGCCTCCTCTTGCCCACCTCGGCGCCGCCGCTCTTCATCTGCTCCCTTCTCCGCCTTCCTCCGTCGCCTACTCCCGTGCGCCCAGCCTCTCTTCTCCACCCGTGCGCCACCGGCCGCCGCCTTGCTCTCCCTCCGGCGCGCCACTTCTACTGCCTCCACGCCTCTCTTCGCCGCTCCTCACCGCCTATTCCAGTCCGCAGCCAACCACCTCCTCATCCTCTCACCGCTCCCCTTCTCCTTCTTCTCTGGTCACCACTTCAAATCCCGTGTGCCGCCATCGCCATCTCCTCCGCGCCTCCTCTTGCCCACCTTGGCGCCGCCGCACTCCCCTCTGCTTCTCCTCCTGTCTCCGCCACCATCTCTCAGTGAGCCACCGCCTCTGCTCTTCATCGGCCACCGATCTGCATCATCTGCGACATCGACACCGATAGCAGCAACATCCTCAACGCCGGCGACTTCTTCAACCCCTTCAGCGCCGCCGCCGGCCGCCACCACTTCGTCGACACCATTGCCGACCCCTGCTTCCTCTACGGTGCCGCCGACAGCCTGACCTCCTCTGCGCCCTCTGCTACTTCTTCTCCCTTTGGTCGATTCCTTCTCCCACTTCTTCTATTCTCAGTTACTATTGCTATATGAACTTTGAGTGTTAAACTGTGCTTGTGATCTGTGATGTGTGCATGAGATCAGTGATGTTATTATGCTCTGTTTTATCATTGTGATATATGCTCTGTGACAATTGTGCAATTTGTGTTCAGTTAGTAGTATTTTCAGTAGTATCAATTGTGATACGTTAGTCTGTGCTTTTGGTCAGTGTGTACCTATTTTCATTGAATCCAATATACAAAGGTAAAGTTGTGGCCAAAGGAAATTTAGTGAGTTCAGATAGCACACATGTGGTTGGAGGAAACATGCTTGGAGATGAATATTATGGGGTGGCTATTCATGGTGTTACAAATATTGGTGATGAGAGGTTGCCTAGACCATTTGAAAAATACTTGCACGGTAAAGGATGCAATTGGTTGTGTTGTTGCTTGGCCACGGTTCTCACGTAAGATCAATTCTTTGAACTACAAGAATAATTTTCCTACCAGAAATATTTGTGTCTTGTTACTCATATAATATCTATTGCTTCAGGTAAAAAAGCCTAAACGTTCTACTCGCTAGGTATGCCACTTCTAGTTTAATTAACTGAACTTGTACCATAAGATTTTTCATGATTGCTCATATCTGATATTTTGTTGTTAATATTGCTATGTTTGCAGGATATGAAGGACTATGAAAAGAAATGCAGAGTGGAAGACCTTATGCACATTTTTTGATTGAAGAAATAGACCTGATGATTTATTATAGCAGTTTAAAAAAAGATGTGTGTCAAATTGGAGGATGTTTTACCGACATGTGTTTATCGCATATTAGATTTTGATTTAGTTGTGAACTCTGTTGATTTAAATGGATGCTATAATTATTTGTAAACCTCTCTTATGTAAACTTCTTTGGGGTTTGGAGGGTGCAATGGTGACGAATTTGTCAATTGCCAATGGTTTGCCCGGGGTGTGGCTTGGTTCCAGTTGTAGTTGGTTTGCTTTTCTTATAATAGTATATCTGTTGTGCTACGCCCATTCCTTATATTTTATAAAAATATGTACTCAATATTATGGTGTTGCCTATAAAATTATTATATATACATGTATATATAATAAATATATGGAATACTATATTCTCATACGGATACGTATTTGTGTGTATAGAAGAAAATATATACCAATCAAAATAAAAATACATACTACATAGGACATCTTGAGACAGCACATAACGTCTCAACGCACGTGCCTATATTAATTGAGACGTGGTGCAGCCGTTTTTATAAAAGCGTCTCTAACTTTATAGGGATACAGTGCAGATGTCTCTAATGAACATCTCAAATAATATAGGCATGCCTTAGAGAGCGTCTCTATATTTTTGAGACGATTCATGTAGAGACGTTTCTATGACGCTTTATAAAAGCGCCTCAGTTGTTTGTGGGAGACGAAACAGAACGTCTCTAACCTACAAATATGATGTCTCCCCATGGATGTTTTGTTGTAGTGATATCTCCAACAATTTCTGTGCAACTCTCTCTCTCTCTCTCTAACAATGAAAATCAACGTCTATATGCTTTGTCCAGGCATGAAAGACTAATTTCGTTGAACGATATGTTGTACCAAGATTGTCGCACCACAAACTCGAAGATCGTGACTGAAAAACACCAATCTTCCGAAGTAAGGATTGCATCCAAATCAGTTCAACTATTGCATTCGCAATGGACTTACACTCCACCTCAGTACTGGAATGTGACACCATTGCCTATTTTCGTGAGCTCCACGAGACTAGGTTGGGACTAAAAAAATATCATGTACCCTCCTGTTGATCGTCGATCATCACTGCATTCAGCCCAGTCAACATCTGAGAACGCACTCAGTAATGTGGAGCTCGATCTTTGAATCTTGAGACCAACTGCAGTAGTGAGCTTGAGATACCGAAAGATCCTTTTCACTGTTGTCAAGTGCAGGCTAGTCAGCGTAGCTAGAAATTGACGTGCCTTATTGACAGAGTATGACATGTCCGGTCTTGTGAGCGTTAGGTATTGAAGTCCTCCAACCAAGCTTCTGTACTTCGACTTCTCATCATCAGGAAGTGGATCACCTAGGGTCTTTAATAGCTTTTCTAAAACTAACATCGTCGTTATGACAGGTTTACAGTCTTGCATGCCTGCTCGCTGACGTAGTTCTCGCACATACTTCTGTTGTGAGAGTATATGCCACCATCTTTCTTGACAACTTTAATGCCCACGAAGTAATTAACTCCCTGAGATCCTTCACTGCGAATTCTTCACGCAATTGCTTCATCAATCCTTCTATTGCTTGGTTTGATGAACTTGTGACAACTATATATCCACATAGACTAGCATATATATCACCACATCATTCCTATTGTAGATGAACATAGACATCTATTTTAGATGGAACGAAATCTAACTCTTGCAACTTGTGACTAAGTCAAGAATACCAATCACTGGGTGCTTGTTTTAGCCCATAGAGAGCTTTGTCAAGCCGACACAAATGATCAGGTTGCTTCCGATGTTCATAGCCTAGGACTTTGTCATATATATATATACCTCTTCTTCTAAGTGACCATGCAAAAGGGCATTCTGAACATCAAGTTGCCTCATATTCTGTAACATCCTAAATTTCAAGTATTCAACAATATGTATTTTTTAAAGAAAAATTCTTGCGTTTTGCTGGCATCCAAATTCGTTCTGAATATTTATTTGAATTTTTCTGAGTTTCATGCTATGACCCAAGAATAATCCCAAATGCAAATAATGATCATGCAAATAATAAAAATGGCATTACATATCATAAATTCAAAATAGCAAAATCTTGAATTCAAATTCAAGTCAATCCGAAAGAATATTAGAATATGTTTCTAAATGATTAGACCAAAAATTCCTTCTTTTAATTCAATCAGCATACAAGACCCAAGGATGGATATTCAAAAAAATTTAGATACACACACACACAATTCGGAACAAAATAATATCAAAATCGACATCTGTGGGCAAACCAAATAAAATCAAAAATAGATGAATATTAGATTTTGTATCTCAATATTGAACCAAGAGTTGAATTGAAAATTATGCAAAACTCAAAATTAATAAATCCTAATGAGAACTAAAATTTAAATTAAAAATCCAAATCCTAAAATTTTGCTCAAGCCTTTCTCTCTCTCTCTCTTTCTTTTCCTTTATTTCCTTCCTTCTCTCTATTACATATGCCTCTTTTTCTCTCTCTCTTCCTTTCTCTCTCTTTCCCTCCTTTCTTCCCCCTCTGCACGTGGGCCTGGCTCCCAGCATCCTTCTTTCTTTTTCCTCCTTCCCTCTTCCTTCTCCCGGCCGAGCTCGCTCCGCGTCGCTCTCCGTGTTCCTTTGTCCTCTCTGCGTCAGCCACTCTGCGCCATGCACGTCCCTGCCATGACCTATTGCAGCGCCATCCCCTCACCATCACCCTCACCATGCCCTGCAAGTGGTCACCTCGTTGCCTGCCTCCACGTCGCGCCATGCTCTTCTCTGCCATTGGCCATCCCGACACCACACCGCACACTGTGCTTTGGTCGCCGGCCACAATGGCTGTCTTCTTGGTGCATTTATATAGCTCGACGTTGGAAACCCAAATGGCAGAGTAGTCGATGAAGGCCTACACTCCATCCATCATTTGGTGTATCTTGGTAAGTATCCATCTATAATTGTTTGAACAAGAGAGAAGTTAGAAATAATTTTTTGAATGATGACATAAAGATGACGAAGGATTGAGATATAAGAGTAAGGAAAGATTGAGAGGTAAGTATAAGCAGAACTTTTTAAAATTACTAGTTATTTAAAATAAGTGCTTAGGGTTCAACCATTCTATTCTACCTACGGCCATGTCCTAGGGTCATAATGGATATGATACCATCTCTGTCGAACCCCAGAGCAATAACTTCTGGATCCTCTGTGTAAATCGTACTAGTCTAGGATTAGCTAGTGCACACAGTGGAACAAAGATAAATATCAACCATAATGATATTTATTCATTACTAAACATGGGTATGATTGCCAAAGTTTACATCCATGGCTCATAGCCTAAATTTAAATAATAGCAGCGAAAAAAAACACCAAAGCAGAAGAAGCCCACTGAGCTTGCCTACAGACAAACGACAATAAGACATAGCCTACCCGTCCTGGTCCTTACTGCAGTCGAAGATGTCTTCCTCTGTGTGGATATAGCAAGGTGAGTACAAAATTATACTCTGCAAATCACACGGGAGAATGCAATATAATAATAAAGGCAACAAAGAAAGACATATATAGTTATTTGAGCGTAAAACAACATTTAAGGAAATACAATAAATAGATTGAAAATTGCTGAATTTAATATAGTAAGTAAAGACAGTATTGTAAACAAGGCCTTTACAAATCAAAGTCTTCAACCTAGCCAAGCCAACACTAAGGTTTCACCTCAGTAAAGAATCCACGAGACCGGGACCCCCTGTTGAGCCGCGGGAGACTTCACATGGCCTACGCCATGCTCACTTTCAACCTACAGCAAGACTCAGGTTAGGACCTGTAAATTAGTCAATCATGACTGTCTCATACCAGCCTTATGGTAGTACAAAAAAGACTATATAGCAGTAGCTCACAGACCGGTCCTTAATTGACTTAGGCACTATCCACATACCCCTTGTGCCTCACAATCAACATTATGTTACTAAACAACAATGCATGCCAGCAAGCACCCACCACCTAACCATTTGCCTAAGTCTAAATCAAGTTATATATTTTATTTTGGAAATATTTCATAGTCCTTCTCAACTCGCTGAAGTCAAGAATATATTTGAAAACCTTTATCATTTTATATGAAAAGGTATCCCAAGCCTAAAATTATTCTAAGCATGACTAAGTATTTGCTACAAAAGTTCTCTAGCCATACTAGTGTACTATCTAGAGTTTTGTTCTATGGTGACCAGGCATGCAAGAATTAATGTCAAAGGAGGTAATAACAAATAGGCATTAACAAAATTTAAAACATGAATTAAATTACATTAAACAAAAATACGTATGCAGAATAATTTAAAACAACATAATTGTATTTGCAAACTAAGATCAACATGATTAAGGTGTGTGACTTGCCTTGCTCCGCAGAGTTGTATGAGTCATTGAAGTAGAATTCCTTTGAATCATCGCAATCTACACGTGAAAATAACTCACCAAACTAAAAAAATCCAAATAAATTCAAATAAGCTCCAATATGGGATTAAGACATCATGGTTGTCTCGGGTGTTGACACGTGGGCAGGGTCTATGGACCGGGTCCATAGTCATGCTTTTGGGCTGATGTGGCATGGGGGTAGGCCAATAGGGCATTGTGCGCTAAGGTGGCTAGGGAGGTGGTGCCACTTAGCACCACGTCAGCCGGCCCATGCTGACGTGGCTCAGCTTGCGATGGCAGTGGTTGTCGGTGCTCCGGTGGCCGATGGTGAGCGGGGAAATGCTCAAACAGGAGAGGAGAGTGTGTTCATTAAGATGGTGGGTACAAAATTACCGGAGATGGCTGGAGAGTGGTCGGTGGCGAGTGGAAGGTAGCAGTATGGTGCTCAGGCAGGGATGCGGCTCAGCGGCGTTTAGGACTGGTGGATAGGTGGGCGGGGTCATCCTCATCGCGGTGAGGTTGCTGGTGCCATCGACGAGCCCTGGCGCTGCTCTGGTGGGGCGGAATCGCTCGCCGGAGTTGCTCCGTGGCTTGGGACTGCAGCTTGAGGCATGAGAGCTCCTGGTGGGGTTTGAGAGCAAGATAGGCAGGGGAGGGTGGAGTGCGGGGCTAAGCGGAGCTCAGGGCCCCTTTTATAGGGTGGAGGGGAAGTATCGACTAGGATTTCTCGCTATTAATGGCGGTCGACGGATGGAAGGTGTGGGCAGAGAAGGAAAGGAGGGGCGCAGAAGGAAGGGGCGGATATTAGGGAGGTCGACACGCGGTTTCCAAAACTGAGGTGAGGGTGATGGGGAAAAGGCCGAGATCAGTGGGGATTCATTTGCCGGTGCAAAAGGAAAGAGGGAGGGAAGAGAAAGGAAGGAGGTGTTACAGGGAAGAAGATGCCAACGGGTGGGGCCAACCTGTTGGCGAGAGAGGAGAGGGGAATGGAGGGGTGGTAGGATGGGCAGGTGCGGCGAATGTAGCCCAAACTAAGCCGTCCACGCGTTAGCTCGAGATGTGGGTGGGGTTTTAATTTTTGAAAAACAATTCCATTTTTGATTTACAAAAAACCTGAGAAAAACAAATAAGGCTTAGAAAATAGCAAATAAAGTCTAAAACTTTTAGAGAAATTCACAAAATTATTAGAATTATTCTAGACTTAGGAAAATTATTGTCAACTTAATTTGGTATTAAAATGTGTACTAAAGGTACTTTGAAAATTTTAAATTAGAATCTAAACTTAAAAAAATCACAAAAAATTCAAATAAAAGCCAAATGAGTTCAAATAATTAATTTGAATTAGGATTTTTACATAAATTCAACATATCCTTTATTTAATAATATGTTTATATTTTTACTTAATTTATTTTTCAAAAGAAAAGCCTTTTAAAAAATAGAAATACAGGGCAAATCTAAATTTAAAAATTCAAGCAACCAAATAAATTATTTTTACTTTAAATTAGATTAATTTATAATTTTTTGCACTAAAAATTTGAAATAAATATCTAGGCTGTTATAGGTTTGCACGACTTTGCATGCCTGATACATGCAGAGGTCCAACAAGAAGTCAAACTGGTAAAATGGATTCACCATGAGATACACGGAGGTGCATTTCCTCCATGACTCAGGCTATTTCATCGTGACCTTCAAAGACTTATTCTTACTATTCAACCTCGACGAACTTGTCTGGCTACTTCATCGTGGCCTTACTTCTATGATGATGGACACTGTAAGTGTACTGTACAATCAAGTTCTACATTCACATAATACTGATAAATGTCATAATTTATTGCTTATGTATAGATCCATTATCCAACAAGTCCAATGATGACGAGAACCGATGGGTTTTCTCAACCCATACTTGGTCTCTAAGCAATCCATCAATAAAAATGCATCCTTCGTCGAAAATTACATAACGACGAGATTACTTGCTCAAAGTAGCAAGAATTACATCATGGTACCCTTCAACCAGGGATAAGTGCTTCATTATTTGCCATATAAATTTGTGCCGGAGATAATGCAGAGGTCATGAGAGCATCACTCACTCCTTTTCACTACACCACAACACCAAAATACCGTTAGATGTCTGTCGCTAAAAATGTATAATTACCGATGGACAGTTAGACGGTAAAAGTTGGTGACAAATCGTCAGTCGGTAATCCTACCTTTGCCGATTGACTGCCTTTTAGTATATCTATTTACATTAGGCGTTGAACTGTCAGTCGGTAATTCATGCTATGTACGTTGAACCGTGCAGCCGGTATAGATGACGAGCCCTCGCGCAATTGTAATGGGCCCAACCCACCTACAGCATCAAAATGCCGAAAACCCCAATTCCCTCATAACCCTAGCGCGCGCTGGGAACAAACCGAGCCGGTATTCCTTCTTCCGTCGCCCCTTTGCTTCCTCCCCTTCTTCTCCAGCCACGGCGCGCGGCGAGGCTGGGCCATCTCGCCGGCCACCCGCCTACTCCCGTCTGCATCCACCGCGCCACCTTCTTCTCCCGCTCTTCCACCCCACAGCACCTTTCTCCGCCGCCTCTTCTCCTCCACCGATCGCGCCTCTCCGGATCTCGACCGCCGTCCAATCCCGTGCGCGCCGCCTCGCCCTTCCTCGCGGCGCGCCTCTACTCACCTCCCACCGCTTCCGCCACCTCTCGCCTTCTCCATCCGCGTCGCCAAACCACCCCCTACTCTGGCAGTCGCGCCTCAATTCTCCTCTCCGGCCAACCTATCTCCTCCGACGCGCCTCCCTTCTCCGCCTCCCTTCTCCACCTATCTCCGCCCGTCGCCCCTCCTCTCGGCTCTTCTTCATCTCTCCGGCCGCCGCAGCTCCCTTCCTCCACTGCTCCTCGCGCCTCTCTTCTTCACCGACCCCTCCTCTTGGCTACCACCGACGAGCGCCGCCATCAGATCCACCGCGGCGCCGCCATCGATCCACCGGGCGCCGCGCCTCCTCCCGTGCGCCATCTCAACGGCCGCAGCCTCTGTTGCTCCACCGCGCCGACTGCGGCGACCTCTCCACCAAGCTTCTCCGTCTTCTCCAGCCGCCGCTCTACGGCCACCACCGCACCGACACCGACGGCGTCTTCATCTTCCCAGTCTCCGGCTCCTTCCTCTACATCGAGCGTCGCCGCCTGCATCCACTTCACCGCCACCACTTGGCGACATCTTCATCGGCCTCTATGCGCTTCACCTACTCCCCCCTCGGTCTAGCTCTAATTCTCCTCACTTTCTCTCTTAGTTCTTCACTTATTGCTCAAATTTACTGCAAATTGATTACTTTGATGTGGAGTAGTTTGTGATATATGTGAATGTTGAGTTCAAGCACTCGGATCTCGACCGGTGAGGTAAAGTTGACTCAAATCCTCTCTATAGCAGATCCCCAATTATTTGCATGTAATTTCCTTATAAAATTGTCGCAATGATGGCTTTGGGAAGGTGAATTGGTGCTGCGTCTAATAGTGTTCGGCAAACATCGGACTTATGCTACTAATCTTTTTGCATATATGCATCTGCAGATTTTGGAGCTATTCAGTTTGAGGAGCAATATGTTGTTCAACTTTTCTAGAGTTCATGTTCAAAATATAATGCCTTCAATCTGCAGTAGCCTTGCCATTTGGTTATTCACCTATTGGTGGCCTTTGGTATTTTCTTGGGTTATTCAAAGTGAGACTACTTTGATGCGATATCTGTTGGATTCTTGTTTAGAATTTTGCTCGAAGAATTACCCAACAGCACTATTGTAATTCAACTTATGTGCAAGTGGTACCAATAGTGGTGCAGTGTTTTTTCTTCTATGTAAAATAAATTTTGTCTTGTTTAACTAAGAAGCAACTTTTATTGAGTGTAAGTTCATTTAAATTTGCAGCTTATAGTGATCTATTTTGCTAAATTATATGTGCTGCTATGTCCTTTTATGCTCCATTTAGTTTGCATTTGCATCTTGTTAAAACTATGTTTGAGATGCTTGCACGACTTTGTGGCTGCACAAACAACCTCCTTGCCCCCTCATCTGGTGATCTGTTGATTGACCTTGCCGACTCAGTGAAGGCTCATATTGCAGGCCAAGGTAAAAAAAATCTATTTTCAGTAGTGTATTATTCATGATGCATAGGATGGATTTTATTTTATACAAAACTGGCTCTGTTTAGGTAGGATCTCTAAAATTTATGTACTAAGAACTTGTGGTTAGAGTTGTTTAACTATAGTAATTTAGTGAATTTGAAAAGCTCACGTGTAATGATCTCCCTGTAAAGGCGTATGGATAAAACATGGATCAATAATGAGCCTAGGTACAACACAACTACTTTTGAAATGTTAAAAGTGTTTTGTAGTTAACATGAGATTTTACATAATATATTGCATGTAGGCACACAAAGAAATATTTACAAGGAGTGAACGGTTTCCTAGCTTATGCATTTAGAAATTCAGCAGTAGGGGACAAGATATTATGCCCTTGCACAAAGAAATATTTACAAGGAGCAGAAGATATTTCAGCAGTAGGCCATCATCATACAAGAAATGGTACCAGGCCATCACACGTACAGAGTAGCTGACCAATTTTTGTATTTAAATCTTGCAAGTTGTAATTTAGCACTTCAAGAATTGTAAACACAAGGATTTCAAAACCAGTGATTGCTCTAATAGGACTAGACCAGTGAAGGTTTGTCTCCTTTAATTAGCCAATCTGAGCATGAAAAACAGTACCATGTTCATTGCACAAAATACACACCTGTGACAAGATTTTAGCACATTCTGCCATAGTAGACAACTCTCGCCATAGCACACCTGTTACATGCTAATTTTATTTTTCAGGAAGTGTTGTGCGCCACTAGCTGGATACAACTGGACTGCTTACAGCTGAACCGGTGTCTTTTCAGGCTAATTTTATTTTTCAGGAAGAATTGTGTACTGCAAACAATTTAGTACATTTTGATGCACTGCCATGTGTGTCTTTTGTTTTTTGACTTGGTGCAAGGAAGACAAACCTATATGTATTTGGGGACTGAATTTGTGATGGTGAATGTGATATGGTGGCTCCTAATTATTAATGAACATGGTTTACTATGTACTAATTCTGCCAAATCAGATTTTATTTTTTTTAATCTATTTTAATTGTATCGTTGGACAATCGATCGGTAAAACATATCTATACCATCAAATAGTGCAGCCGGTATATGTGGTAACACACTGTCGACGGTAAATCTTATACCATCTAACGATCGATCGGCAAAAATGCGGTCGGTCGGTATATGTTTTACCGACTTCCCGTTACCGTCTGCAGAGTCAGTCGGTATATGTTTTATACCGACTGACCGTCCGACACTAAAGCGGCCTATGCCGACTGACCATCCAACGTTGTTTTGGGGCTGTGGTGTAGTGTTTGCTCACGTCTCGCACACACATCTCTCACTTATTTTCCTTAACGCTCACATCATTCTTCTAAAAGTCATTTCTTTCGGCCCCTCCTATTTATTTTCAATCAAAAATCATCAGTCGTAACAAAAAAACCATCAACCACAGCGAATACCAACGCCACCTAATAATCCACCAAAAAGATACATTGATATCGAACAAAATGTTGATGTATTATATTCCTCTAAACTCTAAAGTTGTGTTGTAGCCATATACATATGGCGTTCGAGAAAATAAGATCATCACGTCGGGCATGCTTTGCTTACCAAGGTGGTCTTGCATGGGATACGATCGAGATACCGAATGCAAGGGCCATCTAGCATGCGTCGCGTGAAAATGGGGTTGTGTATTTGAATCAACTAGCAGAGTGGCCGGCCCGCGCCTAGTTTTTATGCGCAACATTATCAACTTTTATTTATCTTTTATTTTTTATTAAATTTGAAAAGAATCCATTTGTTTTAACCGACAGTTTGATTTGTATACGATTGTAGAAAAACCTTTAATTTGGAAGAGTATCTAAATTGCAATTTTGCGGTGGAGAAGTTCCTCGGCTTTGTTATCGTGTTGCAGTTGGCCATGGTAGCAATACATTTTATTGATCAATTGAGCTTCAACGAATATTCAATTCAAGCTATACTCATGCATGTGTATATGCATCTATGGATCATTTTATGGTAAGAATCGTATGATGCTAATTTTGGTATTGTTCGGTATAATTTTACTATGCACAAAATGTAAATAAGGTCTAGTCATACCACTATGTCAAAAATACGACATGCCGATTTATAAAAATGTTATAGATTTGAAAGAATGCGTTGCACATTGTGACAAATCATTTATGGAAAGGGAGCTCAACCGTCTGCGAGTAGATCTTTTTTGTCAAATAGGAATATGAACATTTGGAATTCTCAAAGAAAATTTTATATGCTAACAATATGCAGTTACGTTGAATCTCTCTTAATTTGTGTCTCGTTCTTTTTCCTCGGACTCCACGTTCTCTCATGCTTGCACTTGTTCGAATTCTAGCTTCCATCCATGCAAGCCTGCACGAGTACATCGTATGCAATGTGTGTACTTGGTGGTAGCCGGGCCAACGTAAGGTGTGATGCCATCGGGGCAGTTGCCACAAGGCGAAGAAGCAACCTCCTACGTCTCTCTTTCTTATATCTTGTTCTGAAATCTTATTTCTTATGTCTAATTTAAAATAGATCTTTGATAATATCCAGTGGATCTAGTTTAATTATAATTAGGATTCACCAAATTAAGAGTCATATATTTTTCTTTTTTTAAGAATGGTTGCTTAGAAACAGACCTTATTTTCATAAACTTATTTTATAGCCGGATGTCTAAAGAACTCCAATTGAAGACCGAAACTTATTCTAACATATTTTTTTCTTAGGAACTCTAAAACACCTGACATTAACCTTACTATATAACAGATATATATAGGGTGGGTTGTTTTGGGTTGTAGCTTTGGTTTTTGGTTTATAATTTTTGAATTCTGGTTATTCGCGAGAGAAAATACGAAGAGGGATATAGCCGTATGTGATTTTGGCCAGTATAGCTGAACTTGGTACAGTGTCTACTACAATATACATATAAACCCCGTCTTAAAAAGACACACCGTTTAAAAGCCAATTACTATATCAGGAAGCAAGGTTGTCAATATTGCAACATGTATCGTAGTATCGTACGATCCTACCGGAGGTAGATAATATGAATCGCAATATGAATCAGAATGAGATAGTATCGCAGTGATATCGCTATCCTACTCATAGAATCGTTAGGATCAGGTAGGATCGCAGTGGGATCGTGATCCTGAGAACAAACTATATTAACATATAAAATTTGATATTACCTATTGTTAGTTTAAGTTGCACTATTATAATTATTTTGTTTTGTTGTTTACATGTTGTTCTAAGGTAAAAAAAAAAGCTATTATCTTTGATATATTGCATTTTTAGATTATTAGTTGATTAAAAATAATTAAATAAGTTTCAAAAATCAACCTTAATCCAATATAACATGAATACGTGTACTCAAATTACAAATTAAATTCAAAAAATCTACTATAGACTTGAATATTTAGAAATATAATTCAATTTTTATATAAAATACATATCCTTTTAAAAATTTGATAGTATCGTGATTCTACGATCCGATTCCGTCAGACGAAAAACAATCCTATCTAGTATTGCAATCTTCACAACCTTGGCAGTAAGTGATAAGCCAAAACCAAAGTCAAAAAGAACTTGGCCATAGTTATCATGCTGTTACCTTTCATAAGCCTCTATCAGAAAAATGACAGTTGGGATTGGCTAGGCTAGAATTATTGTAGCGACTTGCACGCTACAATAAAAATCACTATGATGGTTGGTTTACTCTCTCTATCCCACAATATAAGTCCAAAACTCACGACACTAAATGTAAGAAAAATTCATATTATTGGACCATACATACTCCTATTAAATATCATACTATAATTACTTATCCACTTTTTAGAATTAAAGGAAGGGTATATGATGGAAATATTGCAATGGATACACATTTGATCCCCGCAATAAACTTATATTATAGGACGATGTTTCTTAATAATAGAGACTTATATTACGGAATGGAGGGAATAATTTCATTCATCAATCTACTGAGCCATTTGCAATTTTAGAGGTGAATAATATTTGAAGAATAGGGTTGACAACCACCTGCTGATGGAGATGGTCGACAACATTGCACTCTACTACCTTTTGTAGTCTTCTATTTTTACTCTCTCCAGTCACAAATACATATCATTTTGGGATATGTGTAGTTAAACTTTTAAAACTTTGGCTATTCATATCTTTTTAAATATTTATATTCAATACATGAAAATCATATATGTAGATGTCTCTCGAAAAGTACTTTCATGATATTATAATTTTTGCTGAGTTTTGTAAATATATTGCAATAGAAATTAGTGGTCAAAGCGACGTTTTAGGGGACCGTGTCGATGTCCAAACGACATATATTTGTGATTGGAGAGAATACTTAATTTGATTTGCTACTTATTCCATTAACGGAACTCGGAAACTGCTACAGTGACGTGATGTAGGGCATTTTACATAAATGTTCCAGGGCCAGAAGAGTACCATCAATGGTCTCCTAGAGCTAGAAGCTGGAGTGGAGCATGGCGGGAGCCTCCCATGTCGCTAGGTTGCATGCAAGGTCGCACATCCCTGGCCAGGGTAGCTTCGTTAGCACCGCGCAAAACCAGGTCGTGCGGAGCATCCTCCAGTCCTGCAGAGTAGCTAGCGCACTTGATTCTTTCTTTGCTGTTTTCAGCGAGCTTGCTAGGCGCTTAGAGCGTTGTTGTTGTACCTTTCCTTTTTTCCTTTGTGCCTTACTTTTTCTTTCTTCTCGATTTTTTTTCTTACATAAATGACGTTGTATCATTGTAAGGTCAACTTTGCTTTTGACTTCTAAAAGCTTTCTATAGTAAATAACTTTTTTACAGTATCTAACTTTTAAATAGAGTGTCTTTTCAAAACAGAGTCTACTAGTTGATTGTAGTACACACTATGACGATTTCATTTATATTGATCAAAATCACATGCAAGTGTCTCTCTCTACAAGCTGTTACTATTCATAAACCAAAACTAAAAGTCATCAGCAAAACCAATATAAACACCTCATAACACTACTACAAAAAGACTAATATTAGACGCTTCATCACAGACGGTTAACAAAACCGTCAGTATTAAATACAATTACAGACGATTTTGGTTTAGAGATCGTCTGTGTTGCTACTAGCGCTAAAAACCGTCTGTGGTATTTTTACCGCCCCCTCTATTCAAACTGAAACATTGCGACCTCTCGGTTCTGCTAGCCGGCCAGATGCCATATACATACATACATACATACATACATACATACATACATACATACATACATACATACATACATACATACATACATACATACATACATACATACATACATACATGTATATATATGTATATATCTCTACTCCTTAAAAACACGAGTTAGTGGTCATCGGTGTGTTCTTCCCTCTTCTCTCTGCAGCCATCCGATTTGGTCTGGATCATCCGTCTCTCTCCCTCCTATCTCTCTCACGATCTAACCACCCCTCTCCTCCACTTTCCCCACCTCACGCATTTCGCCAGGCTTTACCCTTCCTCGCGCCGCTTGAGCATCTCCTCCCCGATCGCCACTCCGATCTCAGCCTCTCTTCTCCCCAATCTCCACTTTGATCTTGACCTCTCTCCTCCCACCACCGCCATGGATGAGTCCATCATTAGCCAGGTAACCCACCCTTCTCCTCGTTGGGCTGCTCCGCTTGCTTCCCCTACTCCCCTCTCTCTCTCTCTCCTAGACGCAGCGTGTCCCGGCGATTGCAGATGTTGGAGAAGCAGATGATGTCGGTGGCCAAGGCGGTGGAGGACAAGCTGGACGAGGAGATCGTTGTGCTTGACTGCCTCAACCCGGACTACATCAAGGCTCTCCAGGAGCGCCAAATCTAGAAGATGCGCTACATCTACAACGCCTTTCGAGACCCAGCTGTGGACTGGGAGGATAGGATACATCGGTGTCATGGACGGGGATGAACAGATTCGCCCCACCTCCTCCCACCACATCTCTTCCTCGTCGTGGCTAGGGACCACTAGATCCAGCAATGTTGTGGGCAAGAAGGACGGGATGTGGCCACGCCATGGACAGGGGCAGGTGAACGGACCCCTTCCTCCAACTCCCCCACCTCACCCTTCTCTAGCTATAGCAGGGCCACCTCCCCGAACCACATTGAGCTTATGGTCTGAGAGCGCGACCGCCACCATGTCTTGTTGATGACTGCGTCCCCTGTTAGAGTTTGTAATCTTATTTTCAATTTAGAAGTCAAAGTCATAAGTCGTATTCGAGTTTGCAGTGTGCAAGTCAGTTTAAGTCATGATTGTAGTTAGTTTGTCATGGTCGTAAGCCATGTATGAGTTGTATTTCAAGTTAGTGTCGTAATCATGTTTGAGTCTATCTCAAAGTCATAGCTATCTCTGAGACGTAGTTGAAGAGCAGGGTATAAAAGCAGAGCATTGTATCGAGAGGAGGAAGCTCCGAGTTGAGGTGATGTAGTCGCAGAGGAGGTGTAGAGCAGTGGGTGACTGGCATGGTCGCATGCGGTTGGCGTGACCGCAGAGGAGAGGGATGACCGGTGTGGTCACAGGCGGTTGACGTGACCGCAAAGCAGATGGTGACCAACGTGGTCACAGGCGATCAGCGTGATCGTAGATCAAGGACGACTGGTCTGGTCGTGGCGATCGGTGTGATCGCAGAAGAGAGAGGCAACCGGTGTGGTTGGAGGCGATTGGAGTGATCACAGAAGAGAGAGGCGACCGGTGTGGTCGGAGGCAATCGGTGTGATTATAGCAATTGGTGCAATCAAGAGAAATAAATAAAGAAAAGGAGCGGTTTGGCTCCAGGGAAAAGTATCGAGTTCATCGTGTGTTCTCAGATGTGGTCGTAATCAACTTACGACCACGGTGAGTAGAGGATCGCAGATGTGCTCGTAAAGGAGTTACGACAATGGCGATCGAGCGGAGGCGTCCGTAGAGTAGCAGATGTGGTCATAAAGGAGTTAGACCACAGTTACAGAGCAGAGAACGTGATCGTAAACGAAGTTACAACGACGACAGCGAAGAGAGTGGAGGTGTCCACAGGTGCTGAAGATGTGGTCATAAAGGAGTTACGATCATGATCATACAGTAGGAAGACATGATCGTAAGGGTTACGACAACAGCAGTCGACAAAATCACGGTGTGGTCGTAAGGAGTTACGACTACGGTCATCGACCATGGTCGAAGGAAGTGTAGCACAGAGGCAATGAACATGGTCGCAACTTCAGCTGAAGTTTACGACTACGTGATCGGAGCAGCAAGGAGTGATCGAAGAGGTCACAACGTGGTCGATGAACTAGCAGAGCAATCATAACAACATAGGAGGTGGTCGTAGTCTCTTCAACGTGGTCGTACGGCTGCAGGAGGTGGTTGTAGTGACTACAAGGTGGTCATAAGGTCCTGGGAGCAGTTATAAAGGTTGTAACATCCCCCAATGCTATGGGCACCAATGCCATGGAACCTGCCTCCGGTGCAGACTATGGCGCCCAGTCACCCAGGGCTGCACTCGCCAACATGGACGATGTCGGCATTGCGTTCATGGGTGACGATGTCCATGCCTTCAGGTCAATACGTTTTTGCCTGCCTTATGAGCTCATCGATTTTTTTATTGTTTGATCCACCAAGAAGACAATGTCTTAATCTTTCCCCTCATAGTCGTAGCACTACCGGAGTAAGAGTGATGGTCAGAGTCAAAGGAGAGGGGTAGGGATGGTGCAGCCACCGTGCAACGGAGGCCCGAATTCCGCTTCACGCATGCGGAGGTGGTGAAGGTAAGTCCTGAACATTTTTAGTGAAGTATGGACAGTCGCAATGGCAAAGCTGGAATTGGGTGCCTCCGATCACTTCTTGAAGACAGATGTCTCCGAGCGCTTCTAGAAGACAGATGTCACCGACCACTCGTGATGCTTGAAGGTCTGCTGTTCATACTCGGAAGTCTGCTACCTTGAGGATATAGTAATCTACGAGTATGGCCCCCGACCATATACTAGAGTAATCCTTCGAATGCTCTCTCCGACTATGAACCTACAGTACTCCACACTTGTGGCCTCTGACCATCAGGCTACAGTTCTCCACGAGATGGCCTTGACCATTAGCTACACTACTGTACGAGCATGGTCCCCAACCATTAGGCTACAGTAATCTACGAGCACGGCCCCCGACCATATGCTAGAGTACTCCTCCGAGTGCTCTCTCTAACTATGAAGCTACAGTCCTCAACGAGTACGGCCTCTGACCATCAGACTACAGTGCTCCACGAGTGTAGCCACTGACCATCGGGCTACACTACTTCACAAGTAAGGCCACAAACCATCATGCTACAGGACTGCACGAGTTTGTCCGACCATTAGGCAACAGTACTCTAGGAGCATGTCCTTCAACCATGGTGCTAAAACACTCTACGACTATGGCCTCTGACTTACGACCATGAGCGATGTTCATAAGTCGTAATCGAAGACTTTTGACTTCCGACCACAGATGATGGTCGAGGGCTGCCTACTTATGACCATGAGCGATGGTCGAGGGCTGCCCACTTACGACCACGGGCACTAGTCGAGGCCTTCCGACTTATGACCATGTGCGATGGTTGAGGGCTGCTCACTTACGACCACGTGCGATGATTGACGGCTTCCGACTTACAGCATGGGTGATGGTCGATGGCTTCCGACTTATAAGCACAGGTGATGGTCGACGGCTTTCGACTTACGAGCACGAGCGATGGTCGAGGGCTACCGACTTACGACCACGCGCAATGGTCGAGGGCTGCCCACTTACGACCACGCACGAAGGTAGAGGGATGCCCACTTACGACCACCGGCGATGGTCGAGGGCCTTCGACTTACGACAACCAGTGATGGTCGAGGGCTGCCAAGTTATGACCATACGCGATGGTCAAGAGCTGTCCACTTATGACCACTAGCGATGGTCGAGGGCTTCCGACTTATGACCACGCATGATGGTCGAGGGCTTCTGACTTACAGCCAAGCGCAATGGTCGACAGCTTCTGACTTACGACCACGTGCAATGGTGAATGACTTTCGACTTATGACCATGCACGATGGTCAAGGGCTGCCCACTTACAACTAGCGCGATGGTCGATGGCCTCCGACTTACGACCATTAACAATGGTCTAGAGCTTTCGACTTACGACCATACTCGATGGTCGATGACTTGCAACTTACGAGCACGAGCGATGGTCGATGGCTGCCCACTTATGACCACAGGCAATGGTTGAGGGCTGCCCACTTATGACTACGGGTGATGGTCGATGGCTGCCCACTTACGAGCACGGGTGATGGTTGATGGCTTCCAATTTACGAGCACGGGCGATGGTCGATGGTTTCCGACTTATGAGGACAGGCGATGGTCGAGGGCTGCCCACTTATGACCACGCGCGATGGTCGATGGCTTCTGACTTATGATGACGCGCGATGGTTGAGGGCTTCCGACTTACGACCACACGCGATGATCGAGGGCTTCCGACTTACGACCACATGTGATGGTTGACGGCTTCTGACTTATGACCACGCATGATGGTCGAGGGTTGCCCACTTATGACCAGCGTGATGGTCCAAGGCCTTCGACTTATGACCACTGGCAATGGTCCAGGGCTTCCGACTTACGACCACACTCGATGGTCAATGGCTTCCGACTTACGACCACGCGCGATGGTGGACGGCTACCCACTTACGACCACTGGCAATGGTTGAGGCCTTCCAACTTACGACCATGCATGATGGTTGAGGCCTTCCAACAACTGACCACTGGCTATGGTCGAGGGTTGCCCACTTACGACCACTACCGATGGTCGAGAGCTTTTGACTTATGACCATGCTCGATGGTTGAGGGTTTCTGACTTACGACCACGAGCAATGGTCGAGGGCTTCTGACTTACAACCACGCGCGATGGTCAAGGGCTTCCGACTTCTGACCACGAGCGATGGTCGAGGGCTGCCCAGCTATGGCCACGAGAGATGGTCGATGCCTTCTGACTTACAACCACGCGTGATGGTTGAGGGCTTCGGACTTACTACCATGCGCGATGGTCGAGGGCTACCCACTTACGACCACACGCGACGGTTGAGGGCTGCCCACTTACGACCACGCGCGATGGTCGACGGCTCCCGACTTATAACCACTGGTGATGGTCGATGGCTTCCAACTTGCGACCACGGGCGATGGTCAACGGTTTAGACTTGTGACCATGGCAATGGTCGACTGCTTCGGACTTGTGACCATGGGCAATGGTCGAGGCCTTCGGACTTACGACCACACTCGATGGTCGAGGGCTTCCGACTTATGACCATGAGCGATGGTCGAGGGCTGCCCACTTACGACTACACGCGATGGTCGAGGGCTTCCCACTTACGGCCACGTGCGATGGTCGAGGGCTGCCCACTTACGGCCACGTGCGATGGTCGACGGCTCCCGACTTATGACCACTAGCGATGGTCGATGGCTTCCAACTTGCGACCATGGGCGATGGTCGACGGTTCCGACTTGCGACCATGGCGATGGTCGACTGCGTCGGACTTGTGACCATGGGCGATGGTCGAGGCCTTCTGACTTACAACCACACTCGATGGTCGAGGGCTTCCAACTTATGACCATAAGCGATGGTTGAGAGCTTCCGACTTACCACACGCGATAGTTGAGGGCTTTCGACTTCCGACCATGAGCGATGGTCGAGGGCTTCTGGCCATGAGCGATGGTCGAGGGCTACCCAGTTACGGCCATGAGAGATAGTCGAGGGCTTCGGACTTACGACCATGCATGATGGTCAAGGGCTGCCCACTTACGACCACGCGCGATGGTCGAGGGCTGCCCACTTACGACCACGCGCGATGGTCGACGGCTTCCAACTTGCGACTACTCGCGATGGTCGACAGCTTCCGATTGCGACCACGGGCGGTGGTTGACAGCTTGGCACTTGCGACCACGGGCGGTGGTTGACAGCTTCCGACTTGCGACCACGGGCGATGATCAATGGCTTCAGACTTGTGACCACAGCGATGGTCGACAGCTTCAAACTTGCGACCACGGGTGATGGTCGAGGCCTTCCTACTTTCGACCACACACGATGGTCGACGCCTTCCGACTTACGACCACCGGTCTGCTAGGAAACATTAGTCTATTCATACATTCATATGTGCACACACACAAAAACTGGTGTGATGATTCTATCAAATCTTATTACTTTTACAAGGACTACCTCTCTCTCCATTGGTTTATGTGGGAGAAGATATACTGCTCTCACACATGCATGTATATACACATACACTCAAGTACTCAGAATCTCAGTATTGGCAATGACAGCTTCTTGTTAAGCGAATATTACTACGTATGATGATGTTTATTTGTATCATAATATGCTGAGCATCACCAGTTCCATTGACTCTTTTGCTGGTGATGTTGTTGCTATCTATATTTGTTTTGTTTCCTCTGGAGTATGATGTGTACTAGCATTTTCAGAGCAAGTCATATATGTTAAAAGAGTTAGGATGAACATACTAAAATGATAACTTACCTCTATCTTCTTTTAATAAAAAATTGGGAGGCTACAATAATATTTTTTTTGTTTCTTAAAAATCTGTCCATCATCAAATGTTTTCCTTCGTTAATATTTCATGAACTGTCAGACATATGTTGTGTTTCCCCTACATATCCATGTCTGTTGAATGTTTTTGTTCTGTAGCAATGCACGTGCACTCAACTAGTGTATGTATATATGTATCTATATATGTATATGTGTATATATATGTATGTATCTATATATGTATATGTGTATATATATGTATGTATCTATATATGTATGTATATATGTGTATATATATGCACATATACATGATACATATATATATGTATGTATATGTATATGTGCATATATGTATATGTATATATATGCCTCCTCACACGTCTCCCCCAAGCACTCCAAACTGATCCGCCTGCTGGCTCCTTCCAAACCGCCGATAAAAGCTCGGCCGCCTCTCCCAAGTTCTTCTGCCTCCGGTTGTGACACCATGGTTTACTACACAAGACACTTTTGTCGTACGAGTGTCTTGGACAGTGTCACCGTCGTGACACAACGGTGACGCTGTCGTCTCCGCTCCTTCATCGGCGCTAGTATTTTGTTCATCCCCCTATCTGATCCCCTCCCCTCTTATTCATGCCTTAGTTCTTGTATGTGAAAATTATTTATTGATGTCTTAGTTCTTGTATGTATGTGATGATTGATGGATGCCTAGGATGACCTTCTTCTCATAAATAGGTATGTTTTAGTTCATCTGCACTCTCTGATTTGCTGTTTTATAGCGCAAATAGCACAATCAGAGAATACTGATGAAATAAAGGATGCCTATTTTTGACATCAATAGAGGCTTATCATAGACAGTTCTTAACTAGAAGTGTCTGTGATGCATACTATCATAGCTGATTCTTAACTAGAATCGTATGCAATAATAGATATGACAGACGGTTACAACTACAAACCGTCTGTGATATTAAACTATCATAGATTGTTTATAGTTAAAACCGTCTCTGATAGTAGCATCACATACGGTTTGAAAGCCATATGTGATGACGTTTTTGAACCATCTATGATGATCTTTACTGCAGTAATGTAAAAGTATGCTTTTAGCCTTCTTTTGATACATCAGTCGTGCAAGAGAATGACGTTGTGTCGTCGTAAAAGAATACTAAGGAACCGAATCCGTCCGATAGACATACATCTTTAGAACTACATTTTCAATGGCACCTCGTCTATATCAAACAAATTTACTATTCAAGTCTTATACTCGAAGATATATGCCAAAGATACGATTAAATGGGACTGGAATGAATGTCAAGAGTTGTCCACATTCCTAGGATAGGATCCATTTCGAATACGATAAATGCTTCATGTGTCATGGTTGAATCCACTGTGGGTACCATGTCCTCGTTTTATGTTTTTGATTGTAATGATAATTTTGAATCACTCGGCCGAATACTCTAAGTAAAATTTTGAAATTGTTAAAGAAATCATAAATAGATACGGCCTAACGACGTGAACAAACGTTGAGACCTCGTGGGTTTCTTTGAGCTGCAAACGTACGTCCATGTATATATTAGTGATATGTCTAAGAAACAATCAATGAGATCATTATAGTACTTTTATATTTATGTTTTTTAAATAATATATTATTTTACCTCTTTAATAGATGTCTTTTATATTGATTAACAAGTATGTGACTTGTTTGTAGAACTTTTTATTTATATTTGGATGTTATTCTAAATTATTTCTGAGATCGGTATATAAGCACTATAGAAGGTTCGTCTGATATGGCCTTTATGTATATTTGAGAGTTGTTATATCCTATTAGGGACCGCTACTGACTTATGGACCGAAAAGAGTTTTAACCTATAGCCAAATATACATGAATCTACAGGGTCACATACACTTAACAGGTCAGAACGATAAGGGCCCGGATGATGGACTCTTAGTGAGACAAAATCTCTACTTATATTGGATAAAAATCCAGTCTAAAGCTTTTTGAATTGGATATAATATCTAATCGTATCGGGTATGTATCCGATTGGAGGCTATATAAAGAGAAGTGCGGGTGGGGGGCTAAGGGAGATACCCTGAGACACACATATCGAACCCCTAACCGTCACCTCTCACAACCCCTTCCGTGCATTGGTGCTAGCATACCAACGCACGACATTCTTTCTATGAATATGTGGATCTCGGTAGAAGTGTTGCTACGACTGTCGCGTTGATTAGAATAATCGTGAGGAGAAGACAGTTGGCTAGAGGACGATCAACTACTTCTACTACACCGACACACGTTTCATTGAACCGGCCGCTTCAACTCTACTTCCGCTGCACTGTATGTCTAGTGGTAATGATTTATGATCCTTTACTTGTATGTCTTTTTAGTTTACATGATAAAAATTTTAATCTATACTAGTATAATCTATCTGTATCTTTAACAGTATCCTATCCATCGAGGTTTTTAGGCAAAATTTCATATAAGGTCATCTGAAGTGGAGCGGTGCTAGCTAGCTCTGCTCCTTGGCTCTGGAGCCAGCCGTTGCATGGAGGAAAGCCAAGCGGTGCTAACCTAAAGATTTCTGAGGGTGTGTTTGGTTGAGCTGTGGCTTCTGAAAAAGCTCTTTGTGAGTGTGGGTTGTGGAAAAGCTCTTTTGAGGTTGTGGGTGTGGAAAAAGTGTAAGTTGTTTGGTTCAAACAAGTATAAAACTTACCTCCTATCTCTATTTTCCTTGAAATAAGCGTGAAATGACTCTCTATTTTCACCATTTCAAAAGCGAAAGCCAAAAGCCAAAAGCAGATTCAAAGTGCTTTCAAAGCAGTACTACCCAAAAGTAGTGCTGCTGAAAAAGCGACAGGTTTCACCCCTTTGGTTGGCTTTTGGCTTTTTGGAAGCAAAAGTAGCTCTCAAAAGCTCAACCAAAGGCACCTTCAGGCATGCACCGGTGCTAACTTAAATAAACACTGTAGGCCTACTTGTATGTGAGATGAGAGAGGGAGGGAGTGTGTGGTGACCAAGTGCCTCAAAAGTCAAAACCATTGGTTTTGTGAAAAAATTTGCAAAACTTAAGATTTTGGTCTACCAATACTCCCAACAACTAGGGTTTCTACTAAATTCTATAGGATAAAAGCAAATCTAGCACCAGTGTGATTTGACAATAAGATGATGAATTTAACTAGGATTTTTTGAAATTTACTTTATTAAATTCTACAGGATAAAAGCAAGTATACCATCGCGTGATGTGACAATAAGGTAATAAATTTAACACCGTCTACAGTATAGATGAACTAAGTGGAACCATGTTGCGTATCCAATAAATAGTGCAATACCCCTGATTCCGTTCACCGCCGTAGCCATCCGCCTCCTAACCTCCACAAAACCACCCTACACCTCCTGCCGTCCAAGAAACCTCCACTCCCCTCCCCCGCATCCCAACTTCCCAAGCCCACCAGGCCACCACCACACTCCACTCCTCTCGCACTCGAGCACGCACCAACCGCGCCTCCATGGCTCTCGCCGGTGGCGCCACCACCGTCGCAGCGTGCCTCTTCCTCGCGCTCGCCGTCGCCGCCGGGGCGGCCTCCCCGGCTCCGGCGCCGGCGGTGGACTGCCTGGCGAAGGCCACGAGCCTGGCCGACTGCCTCGACTACGTGCAGCCCGGCAGCACGTCGAGCATGCCGTCCAAGGCCTGCTGCGGGGAGGTGAAGACCGCCGTCAACGACCCCGCCACCGTGGACTGCCTCTGCACCGTGTTCGCCTCCGGGGGCCTCCCCATACCGCTCAACATGACCCGGGTGCTTGGCCTCCCCGCCGCCTGCGGAGCCTCCGCCTCCGCCTTTAGCAAGTGCCACAGTGAGCACCCTGCCTTTGCTCTGTTTCTCCTTGGGCTTTCTTGGCCTGGATATGGCTGAAGTTTTACTGCCTTCGAGTAGAAAGTTACTACCGTACCAAATAATTCCTGAAAATTCTC
Source organism: Dendrocalamus sinicus (assembly GCA_036346575.1). Classification (NCBI taxonomy): domain Eukaryota; kingdom Viridiplantae; phylum Streptophyta; class Magnoliopsida; order Poales; family Poaceae; genus Dendrocalamus; species Dendrocalamus sinicus. The sequence continues at coordinate 31,920,743 of CM070648.1, read as the reverse complement.
TCTTTTTCTTTCATCCAGAAATCATGCCTAAACCGTGTTGTTTTACTAGGATTTTTACCGTCGCTTCGATTTTTAGTGGTGGTTTACGTATGGAATTTCATAGTACTATGGTAGAAAATTCTGGTTTGATCGAACCTTTTCTTTTTCTTTTCTTTTGTTTGCTCGCAGTTGCGCCGGGTCCGGGCGTTCCTCCTACTGAAGGTAACACTCTTCTCTCTACATCATCACCTTTTTATTGTGTTGTTTGTTGTGAATCCGTTTCTACTTCTGGCTGGCTTGTTTCGATACTACGATATGTGTCTCATCTCGGTAGTAGCCTAGTTGGATACATGTTTCGATCTCACAGAAAAATTATCACGATAAACTCACACATCTACTCAATTTTTTTAGGTTTGTTTGGAGAGTATGAACAGAACAATTTTTTGTTTAATTAGATGTGAATCTTAACTGAAAAATGTCAATTAATTGTAACAGCACAGATAAAACTCCTGACCAAAAAAATGACTTGTTTTCTATTAGAAAAAGGTGACCTCTAACAAAAAAGAAAAGAAGAAGAAGAAGAAGCGTTGTTCTTTGACATGAGTAGTGTACCGTTCGGTTCACAAGGATGGCATAAATGGGGCCGCAATAGTGTTCTTTGCCCGCACACAAAGCAGTATTATATTCTGAGCTTTTCCGATGCCTTGTGTCTTTGCGAGCGATTGCATGTGAAATTGTGAACAGCCGAAAGATATGGACAAGGGCATATAAGCTAAAAGAAGCTTTCACGATCCAATCACATGTGCAGACAAATGCATATTAGCAGCTGTGAGCTGTATCATTTCCGTTTTGTTGTATCTTTGCGAGTGATCCAGTTCTTAGTCGTCCCAAGGCCTTCCTCCGTCGTGCCCTGTATTTCGATTTTACAACTGAACCCTTTAAGAATTAAGATCAGGTTATCCTTCTTGGCTACCTACTCCATTTGAGCAGCACAGACATGCAGTGCGACACTGCATTCTTAGGTTAGCAGGTGACCCCGAACATCGATTATCACGAGAAATCGGAAGGAATTGTATTTTTAAGCTTTAACACCAGCTCCTTTGATGTATTGCACTTAGCATTTGCGCAAAAGATAATACTCCAGTAGTATTAATTAACTCCTAGAGATCTGCAACAGTTGTTGATACTGTAGTCACGGGCACAGGAGAACCAAGTCACGGGAGCTTAGCTTGCGAGTTGCAATCACAGTAGACAGTATGGTTATCAAAACCTTTTTAGATTTTTACCGGGAGAGTCCGGTGGTAGGACCGGTAACACCGATTTTCGGAAAATTTTGGTAGCTTTCAACCGAAAATTTCAAATAAAAATTTTAATTTCAAATAAAATCAGCAGAAATCGGTCTAAATCGGCCATAAATTTGAGTAAATCAGTTATAAATCGGAATAATTCATTGTAAAATAAAATATTTGAGACTGATTTAAAGTCTAACCGATGGTTCCCGGTAGAACCGATTTTCGGTTGATTTTTCATAACTCACTAGACAGCAATATTTTTGGCTGGGCCGACGTCCTCGGCCACGCGTGCAATGATGATCCTTGACTAGATATCTAGATATGTGACCAAACTTGTGTGATGTTGATTGCCACTAGAGATAGATCGTGCGATGCTCCATCTGGCAGTAATTCTGGCTGGTCAGGCCAATCTAGACATTTCGGTTCAGTTGCATATGTGGAGTTTGCTCTTTCATGTGAAGGGATTTTGGAGTGTAGCAAACTGACAATTCTGTGGCTTTCCGTGTCGTTATTGTTAGCCATGTTTCTTTTGCTCTGAAGCGCAAGTAGGTGTGAATAATCTAGGGGTTTACATGTATTGTGATGACAGAAGTAACACGTAGAAAATTGCGGTTGAAACATGTGGCAGTGCAGGATGTGAAAGCTTTTGCCTATTCCTCTGCAGTTACAGTATCAGATTTTACAATCAAATCGTCTTCAAACATTTACATTGTATCCTTTTTGCATCTAGCGTCTCTTCAATCTTGGTTCTGACAATCTTTTGTCACCGCAGCACCAGCACCTTCACCATCTGCGGGGGAACCGTCAAGCGGCAGCGGGATTGCTGCGCCACCAAAGGCCGCCGCCGCGGCGTGTTCTCCGGTCACGGCAGCCGTCCTTGTAGCCGCCGCAGCAGCTCCGCTGCTCGCCTACTATCACCTCTGAAGGATTGGTTTCCCAGTCCCACATGTTTTGTTGTCCAGACTCGGTGGCTTCGCCACATGAGCTTGTTGTTGCGCTGTGCCGTAATTCGATCGGTTCCCCTGTTCTTCAGATTGGGTTTGCGATCTACGCCGCTACTCACTGCTACCTAAATATTGTGATATTCAGTAGAGTTGCCAATTGCTAGAGCTTGCGGAATTACAATAATTTTCTCTGGGAGTTGCCTGTACCAAACACCTTCGGTGACAAATTGACGCGGATAGCTTCTGCCGTTGCTCGTTACGCTGCGTGCCGGAACCGCGAGGAATAGCGTCAGAAGGATCGATCCCGGCGTGGCATCCTGGCCTGCTTCGGCTCGTTCGCTGGGCCAGACGTGCAGTCCCGGATCCATGTGTACTCTAGCAGCCACTTTTTTTTTTCTTCCAACCTATGTCTTATGATGAATAGATTCTTCTTACAGATAGACAGAACGATTTTTCTTTTTTTAAAACGGTTTGAGTCTATCGGTATTAAGTCCATTCACTGTGCAAGCGACCCATTCCTTGACGAGTCAACAACTTGCATGCATGTCATAGATCTTTACCCTGTGCTACTACAACGCGTCGACGTCGCTTGAGATTTCACCATAATAATTGTTACAAAGCAGTTACTAATCAAAAAAGTAAAAGTGCCCAATGTATAGATGTCTACTCCAAAAAGACACATTTTATGCCACCCTCTCATCATCTATAAATCATTGTACATATTTCAGAATCAAAGAAAGAAGCAACATTTTCTCTCAAACACTTGTTGTCAATCTCTTGCAATACGTTATCAGCACACATACATCCACACAAGTGCAAACAGAGAAAGAAAAACAGAAGGTATGACACTATTCCTGGATGTTCTTGCTTTGGTGGTGCGCAGCTTAGCGCGGCCGGCGCGGCGGTGGCTCCACGCACGGCGCGACGGCGTGGGGCGGCGAGATCGCCGGCGCGTGGCGGCACCACGGCGCGCGCGGTGCCTAAGCGGCTCATGGCGCCCGCGGCGCCGCGCGGTGGTGGCGCCAAAGCGGCGGTGGCGTCGGCACCCGGCGGCGGCGCCCGCGGCGGCGGCGGTGCGCGCTCGGCGGCGTCACAGCGGCGGTGCCGCGGCGGCGGCGCCTCGAGCGGCGACGCCAGCGTCTGGCGGCGTTGCGGCCGACGGCGCCGTCGCGCGCGCGCGCCTGGCCGGCGGCGCCCGCGGTGTCGGCACTGAAGGGCGGCGGTCGAGGCGGCGGCGCGGCTTTCCGGCAGCGGCGGCGTGCCCGGCGGCGACGTCGAACTCGGCGGCGGCTGGCTAGGGTTTGGGGGGAAACCCTAATTCCCCCCTCCCTCCCTTTTATATGCTGCCAAATAAATGGGCTTTTGGCCCAAAACATTCCACCTCCCCACTTGGGCCTAAAGGCCGAATGGGCTCCAGCCCAAGTTTTCGGAATTTTGCATTCTTCCCCCTCAATTTCATGGAATATGTAGAATTTCCTTTTAAATAAATTTTTATTGTAGTATTTGCAGTATAGTCCTTATGCTTATTTATAATTGTATACGTCAGTTTGTACTGTTATAAATTAGCATTTCAGTCTCTACAAGACCTGAAAATTATATAATTATTTAAATAAATGTGCAACCACATTTATATAATTTTTACATATGTAGAATTACTACTTTATTGCAATTTACTTACAATATGAATTGTGACCATACTTCAATTTGCTATCTTTAGCAAATTTAAAATTAAAATTCCCATTTAGTGAGTACCATTGTACTTAATAAATTGGAATTTTTGCAAAATATTATACCTACAATACATACCATAATTACAATTTATGGCACTTTGCTACATTTATTTGTACGCTATACCATACAATAAATTGGTGTTCACCACCAATATTGTGATTACACGGTATTATAAATATAACCACATGTTATATTTAATTTGGGTATATATATTCATTTGGATTACAATACTCATATTGTTTTCCACATATTTTGCATTTTATTACAACATTACCATACACATTAATTTACCTCATGTAAATTAATTATTTATGGTGTACTTTTCATGTATGTTTTAAATGGCTACCAAAGATTTTGAGCCCCTCGCTCTCGATGGTACCAACTACCCTACATGGGCTATGGACCTCAAAATCAACCTAATCACACGTGGGTTGCAAAGGGAGATATTTGATCCTCCATATGATCAAATTCCTCCGGATATTGTGAAATATTCCGTTTTGAGCATAATACGGAATCACATACATCCGGATTTGAAGGCTGAATATCTGTATGAGGAGAATCCACCTACATTATGATTAGCCCTCAAAAAATAGATATGAACAGCAGCGAGTTGTTATCTTACCTGAGGCTAATCATGAATGGGCACATCTTAGACTCCAAGATTTTAAATCTGTTGGAGAATATAACCATGCCCTTCATACTATTTGCTCCAAATTGCATTTTGTGAAAAGGAACCAACGGATGTGGACAAAATAGAGAAGACTCACTCGACTATGCTCCCATCTGACAGGGCCCTACAGCAGCAATGGCGTGCTACAAATTACCAAACTTATTTTGATCTTATGCATACTATGCTTCAGGCAGAGAAGCATGCTGAATTTCTTTTAAAGAACAATCAGCAACGTCCCATTGGGGCTGCTCCACTTCCTGAAGTTCATGCTAATCAAAATAACAACAAGTTCAGTGGTTCAAAAGACCACTCAAAGAACTTTAAAGGTAAACACAAACGCAACAAGAAGCAAAAACCAAGTGGATTCAAGAAAGGTAAAGGCAATTCTGGTAAGAGAATTGACAAAACTGAAATTTGTCAAAAATGTGGTTGCTACAACCATCCTACCAAGAAATGCCACACCCCGAAGCATCTTGTGAACCTCTACATCCAGTCTTTGGCTCAAGGCAAGAATGCTCAAGAGAAGAGATTTGAAGCACACTTCAATCTCACATCCAACAATGATGCAGCCGGATGTTCTCAAAAGTTCCTTCAAGAACTCAAAGACACATGTGCTTCTGCACAGAAGGATGATTTCATATACACCGAGGACACACTTGAAGAATTTCATTCTCAAGACATGTTTGGAGATCTCAGTTAGACTCCTAGTCCCATAGCTAATAAGTACTATAGTGTTGTAATATAAATAATGTTGTCATCTATATTGTAAGCTTGTATGCTGCAATCATATATCGAACATATTCGGTATTGTAAAATAAAGTTTGTTTGTATTCTATATATACTACTATAATAATTTCATTAAATTCTTCTTTTATGTATATAGATTTTTAGAGTTGATCCAATGAAGGAGGAATTATGCCTTGTGGATAGTGGTACCACAAACTCTATACTTAGGGACACAAAATATTTCCTAACTCTTACTAGAAGGAAAGGAAATGTTTTAACCATCGCTGGACGCGATGCAACAATAGTAGGCTCTGGTCGCGCCTCTATCACTCTCCCTATGGGTACACAATTGGAAATTGAGGATGCACTCTTGTATCCCGATTCAACACGTACCCTACTTAGTTATAGAGATATCCGTCAGAATGGTTTTCATATTGAAACCCAAAATGACAACAAAGAGGAATATCTCCTCTTAACCAAACACAACAGATATGGCAAACAAGTACTAGAAAAAATTCCATCTTTAAACTCCGGATTGTACTATACATACATCAAACCTGTTCAACATATTGCGTACAAAGTAATTTTGCAAAACACTAACACATTCCAAACATGGCATGATCGCCTTAGCCACCCAGGCATTGAAATGATGAGGAAAATTATTAGCAATTCAATTGGTCATACATACCTCAAAACAAAATTTCCAGAATACTCAGATTTTGTGTGCACTTCCTGTGCCACCGAAAAATTGATTTTAAGACCCTCTTATCTTAAAATCAGAGCTGAACCACTTAAATTCCTTGAATGCATTCAAGAAGATATATGTGGTCCTATACAACCATTGTGTGGACGGTTTAGATATTTCATGGTTCTCATTGACGCATCTACTAGATGGTCACACGTGTGTCTTTTATCCACACGAAACCATGCATTTCCTAAGTTAATTGGTCAAATTATCCAATTACGAGCAAATTATCCTGAATATCGAATTCAATCAATTCGAATGGACAATGCTGATGAATTTTCATCTCATGCCTTCAATGACTATTGTATGGTTCTTGGGATACAAGTTCAACACTCTGTTCCATATGTCCATACACAAAATGGTTTAGCAGAATCTCTTATCAAGAGAATCAAGCTCATTGCAAGACCATTACTACAAAATTGCAACTTACCAACATCATGTTGGGGTCATGCAGTTTTACACGCTGCTGACTTAATCCAATTGCGTCCAACTGCATATCATAGCACTTTCCCGCTACAATTAGTACGTGAAAATCCACCAGATATTTCCCATCTGCGAAAGTTCGGTTGCGCTACATACGTACCGATCTCACCACCACAGCGTACCTCAATGGGACCGCATAGAAAACTTGGGATCTATGTTGGGTATAAATCTCCGTCAATTATAAAATACCTCGAGCCCCTAACAGGGGACCTGTTTACGGCCCGGTACGCTGATTGCATATTCAATGAGGAACATTTCCCGGCATTAGGGGGAGACAACAAGTACCAAACTAAATACCAGGAAATTGATTGGAATGTACAAGGCATTCCTGCCTCAGATCCACATACCAGAGAGACTGAACTTCAAGTTCAAAAAATCATTCATTTGCAAAACATTGCAAATAATCTGCCAGATGCATTTACTGATTATAAGGGTGTCACAAAATCATATAATCCTGCCAAAAATGTACCTGAAAGAGTGGAGGTACCGCAAAATACCACTCAACTCCCAGTTCAAAATAAGAGGGGGAGAAGTACGGTACAAATGACGGATACAGCTTCTAACAAGCGACAAAGGAAACAAAAGAATGTAAATGCAGATCAACCTCAAGTTGATAGACACCAAAGGATCATTGAACCCAGATCAACAGTGCACTCAAATTCTGATCCTAGGACATCGGAATACCCCGACTCAAATGTTTTGGGAAATAACATTGAGTCATCAGGGGTCCAAGAAATTTCCACTAACTATACTGATTCTGGAGAATCATATGATCGTAAGACTATACTTGTCGACATTTATTTCTCCACAACAATTGCAAATAACCTTCAAAATGATCCAGATTCTAAGACCATGGCAGAGTGCAAACAGCGCTCGGACTGGAATCAATGGAAGGATGCAATTCAAGCGGAGTTAACCTCGCTCAAGAAAAGAAATGTATTCACCAATGTGATACATACACCTCCAAAAGTATTCCCTGTCGGTTTCAAATGGGTTTTCGTCCGCAAACGGAATGAAAACAATGAGGTGGTGAGATACAAAGCAAGACTTATAGCACAAGGGTTCACGCAGAGACCCGGCATTGATTACAATGAAACTTATTCTCCAATAATGAGTGGAATAACATTCCAATACTTAATCTCATTGGCAGTAAAAAATCATCTATCTTTTCAGTTGATGGATGTAGTGACTGCATATCTTTATGGGTCACTTGATTCGGAAATATACATGAAAGTTCTCGATGGAATTTCAATTCCGAATCCAAACGCAAATCGCAATATGTATTGTGTAAAATTGAACAAGTCTTTATACGGCTTGAAACAGTCGGGTAGAATGTGGTACAACCGACTAAGTGAGTTCCTAACCAAAAAGGGATACTCTAACAATGATGATTGCCCATGTGTATTCATCAAAAGATCATCAACAGGATTTTGTATTATATCTGTGTATGTTGATGATCTTAATATCATTGGTAACACACAGGATATAGATGAAGCACGTAATCATCTTATGATGGAATTTGAAATGAAGGATTTGGGTAAAACCAAATTTTGTTAGGTATACAACTTGAGCACCTTCATACAGGCATCCTAGTGCATCAATCAGCCTATGTCCAGAAAATATTGGAGAAATTCAATATGGACAAAGCATATCCATCGAAAACCCCCATGGTTGTTCGATCTCTAGACAGTGACAAAGATCCATTTAGACCCCGAGATGACAACGAAGAGCTATTGGGACCCGAGGTTCCATATCTCAGTGCCATCGGAGCGCTTATGTACCTTGCAAATTGCACCCGACCGGATATTGCATTTGCAGTAAATCTACTTGCTAGATATAGCGCTGCTCCAACTAAAAGACATTGGATAGGAGTGAAGAATATCCTTAGATATCTTCAAGGCACTAAAGATCTCGGTCTATTCTTCTAGAAGAATAAAAATGTGGATTTAATAGAATATACAGATGCTGGCTACTTATCAGATCCCCATAATGCCAGATCTCGAACAGGCTTTGTATTTTTACACGGTGGAACAACCATCTCTTGGAAGTCTTCGAAACAGACTCTAGTGGCTACATCCACTAGTCATTCTGAAATAATTTCATTATATAAAGCATCACGTGAATGTGTATGGCTTCGCAGAATGATTAACCACATACAACAATTATGTGGTATAGGTGCTATTACATCACCTACCATTATTTACGAAGATAATGCTGCTTGCGTTGTTCAAATGCAAACGAGTTATATAAAGAGCAATATTACAAAACATATTGCACCTAAACTATTTTACCCACATGAATTGCAAGAGAGTGGAGAAATAAATATTCTGCAAACTAAGTCTTGTGATAATCTAGCAGACTTATTCACCAAGTCGTTACCAACTTCCACATTCCAAAAATGTGTTCATGGAATTGGTATGCGAAGACTACGTGATTTGCAGATATAGGGGGGAGAAATCTCCTAAGATTTAACCCGTTCAAATATAAATATTGTACTCTTTTTCCCTTTATAAGTTTTCCCTCTAAGATTTCTCATCAAGGTTTTTAATGAGGCAATATGACAACGTAATCATAAATATATCTCTATTTTCCCACAGGGTTTTAAAGAGATATAATCAAATATATGCCATATCACTTTTCTCCTAAAATTTTCCCACTGGGTTTTAAAAGGAGTTTTTCATGGCATATCTACTATATCGGTTCTCCTCATATTTCTATGATTTGATGATTCTTTTTAAGGTGATTTCTATGAGTTATTTTTAGGAGTACTGCAAATCTCGTTTTAAATAAAATGGCTTTTTAATACAAATATCTATTACTCCTCAATCTCTCACAATCAATCAAAAATTATAACTAAAAACTAGAAGTGATAATATTTTTGAACATAGCCTAACACGGGCCACGCGTAAACGTTGGTTGAATAGACAATTGGGATTTAGAAATAGTATCCGCACTAACAATGTCAGGCTAATTAATTAATTAATTACTTGTTTTGCGGGGAAAAAATTGAACAATGACAGCAGGCAAGGCTAGAGGCTAGGTGCGTAGGAGGTACACTATTTTGGATGACAACGTCAAGACGTAGAGAAGAGCCATCGAGGTAGTGGTTTTTTTGGGCTATCCATTATGATTTATCGGTATAAATGATGATTCTTAGTTTTAGCGTAAATATTTTACTAATAAACTAAATATCAGTAAACTAAATTAAAAAGATAACAAAAAATCAGCATGCCTATTATCCATAAACACACGCAGTCGCTGTCAATCCATGCAACGACGTCGTTCGAACGGCGAAACTTAAATCAATCCGGGTCCAACCGACCAAAGTAATTTAGGTTTGGAGGTCGATTGCTAGAACGAGAGTAACATATAACCTAAGCTAGCACGGCTGGTGGAAATTCAAGTCCTTTTGAAACTTAAATTTGAGTGTTCCTCTTCTTCTTAATAAAAAAAATCTAGTCTCTCCTATTTATTCTCGTCATGACTTATTCTTCAAAAAAAAAATGAGAGTAACGTGCGAAAATAACCATGTTATCCTACCGGACCAAGGTACTAAGTACGTAAGGTCATACAACCTGACGTCAAGTAATATCAAATATGGTGTTGCTACTCTTCTTTCAGACACCTAAGCTCAACGTTTCGAACGCAAACCATCAAACCAAACCAAATTAACGATATTGCTCCCTCTTCATTAAGCACTCACATACCCATTTTATATTTGCACGAACCCGTGGCTTTTCAATTTCAGATATACCCCATACACAGAGAGAGAGAGAGAGAGAGAGAGAGTTTGGTGCATGGACTAGAGAACAGCACGTGTGTGCAAGGTCCAGGTCATGGCGGCCAAGTTAGAGGTGGGGCTTGGGCACGGCACCACCGCGCGACGTGCTTCAGGTCATGTTGTGTCGGCTTGTCTTCTTTGGTTAAACTTAGGCACGGCTCAAAGCTTAATGGACCAACATCGAACCGTGGTGGTCCTAGCCTAGCCTTATGCAACTATAAACGGCAGAGACGACGGCGACGATAGTAGTGGCTACCGTCATCTTCATTTCTCTTGTACCCATATCATTAAAATCTAGTTAAAATTAAATTAATTGTGTAAAAATATAGAGACGTAAATATTTCAAGGAAAAAGTGAAATTTTCTTGATATGGAGTGAGCTTCGCAATCCCAACGGTGCTCATGGTCTTCAGTCTCGCAGTGGCTCGAGGGTGTACAGGTTTAGGGCCTATTTGGAACGGAGGAACTGAAAACAAAGGAATGGGAGAAAACACAGAAATATGGTGGAGTATAAAGTGGAAACCCATGGGATTTCAAAACATAGCAATGTAAAAAAATGGCGGTTTGGATCAAAGAAAATTTTTGAATTGCATGCTAGGGAGAGAGCAGTGGGAAGGGAGGGCATTGCGGAGCCAGCACTCATTTCCTTTGGCTCTGCATGTTTTTTTTCCAGTGAAATGCATAAGGTACGCTCCCTTTCCTTAGGAAAAGAATCATGCAAACCTTTGATCCAAACGCACGCAGAGTAAAACTTTTCAGAGGAATGCTAGAATCCAATATTCATGTGAAAAACCTTTGATCCAAATGGGCCCTAGGAAGCTGTGAGTAAGCCCCCTCACGAGTCTCAGATGGTTGTTGCGGCTATCAGGAAGTGGCATCTGCAATTGCCGGATGGTCATTTCTGTATGAACTGACCGGTTCACCTTCAGGAACTGAATCAAATCACAAGATTCAGCACACCAATCAATTCAGGTACTTAAATTATTGCAAAATAGATGTGAAGCTATAGTATAAATTTGATATCTGAAACAATTCACTTGCACTGAACTATGGCAGCTTTGATATCTGAGCACAGTTCACTTGTTTCGAGATATGACATCTTGCAAGTACTGTTATGAACGAGAAATTTGACATCTGTAGAAAATAAATCTATGAGCAGAATGTCACTTGTATTGTATAATCCGAGGGCAAAAAGGGAATTTTCCATATTGATAAAGAGAGAGAAAGAGGGGGGCCCACCCGTCGGTGGGCCAGATTAGAGATAAGGTGGGGTGGACGTCTCCTCCCCATCCATCCGAGCGCAGAGAAGAGCAGGGGTCGGGCGAGAGGAGGATGGCGGCGCAGGGCCTCGGCTCGACGCGGATTTTGCGGCTTCGGGTGTGTTCCTCCCGCGCGTCCTTCTTCCCCGCAAGACTCGCTCTCTCATCCCCGCACACCCTCCCGTGCTGCTTCTCCTTGCGGCTCGGTCATCCCGCGAGGCCCGGTCTTCGCGTGCGCGACGGAGGCGGACGGTGTAGGTGGCTGGCTCGGGCTTTGGCCTGACCGTTGGAGACGCCGCGCAACCCCTCCCTTCGGCTATAAGAAGAGATCCCCTCTTCTTCCTTGAGGTATCCGAAGGACAGTGAGTTCTCCTCTCTCTCTCTCTTTGAGTTTTGCCTGTGGTGTGACGACCTTGGTTCCCTGGTGCTCTCCGGCGAGGTGCTTGGCTGGCTCCTCCCCTGCGCTTGTGCAGCATTCCTCTACCTCGACTCGCCGGCGTTAGTAGCACTTCGGCGAGTGGGCTTTGTATCTCCGTGCCTACTGCTTTCTCTCACGGTGATGTGAGGGCAATAGGTTTTCTAGGACAGTGCGCAAGCGTGCCTAGCCTGTGTTCCTCTGGTGATTTCGAATATCACCAGTCTTGTGAGTGAATCTGTCATTTTTTTATATGCAATCTCTGTGGGCTGTACTAGCTTGTTAATCTTTCATACATTGTCTGGCACTGGGAGACATAGATTGCTTGTGGGATCGGTTGTTGCTCGATGATGATAGAAATCATATGCTGAGATTGGTTGAATTAGTCCTTGAGCTCTAATTACTGTCAACTCTGTTATTACAATTACTTTTGAACTCTGGAAGACAGTCTCATTGATATATTGTTCTTGTGCCATTCGGTTCTTGCTGTTTTCATATTATAGCAAAATCCATATACTGATCTGTTAGTAACTAATTTTGACAAGTTCATTGAGCAAAAGTTAACTTGTATTTGGATGGAGTTGCTCTGTTGAATACTGCTATCTGAATATACGCATGCTGGATATATTTTGATCTTGAGATTGTAGAGTTTGTATCGGGAGCTCAAAAGACTGAATTCATTATTTGGCATAACCAATCAAGGAAGAGTATATGATTTAGTAGCAGGACAGCCAAGATTAAACTCGTGCAACCCTACAATTTGAGAGCACAAATTAATCAATTAAAACTTGAGTTTGTTGCTAGTCTTCATTGGTAAATGCCTTTTACATTGACATACATATTCATGTTTAGAAAGTTTTTGCTTCTATTATTGAATATGTGGTATACTTTGAATGATATGTTCAATTCATATATTTCCATGCTTGCTATGTCATTTATATTTTAATTGATATCATTCTTATGTGCTTATGGTTATATTGGAATTATATTCATACCTTTGCTTATACCGCAAATATTACAACAATCCAGAAAACCTATTATTAAAGAAATGGCTTCATCGTCTGATATCGTTAAGCCGGAGATTTTTTACGGTGTCAACTTTAAACGTTGGCAAGCTAAAACGAAGTTATGGCTGATTGATCTCAAACTCTTTTGGGTCATTTCAAATCCCCCAATGTTTCCATTGGAAATTCCTGAAATGATGCGATGGGAGGATGCGAACAACTCGGTCCTAGCTCGTTTGTTAGCAGTTTTATCTAATCGGATGTTCGACATCTACGTGAACTTCAAAGATGCCAAACAACTCTGGGACGAACTTGATGAGAAGTACTCCGAAGGAGACAATGGAAACAAGTCATTCATAACTGCAAATTACTTGAATTACAAGATGGTAGAGGGGCGGTCGGTGATGGAGCAGCTCCACGAGCTTCAACTCCATGTACGTGACTTAAGTCAGTACGACTGCATCCTGCCAGAGAAATTCCAAGTAAATGTCATTCTGGCTAAGTTACCGCCCTCGTGGCGTGACTTTGTGACCGCTCGGAGACATATAAAGGAGCGCTTGACACTTAATAAGCTGTCAGCCGCCATCAATGTCGAAGAGCGTGCTAGAGCCGGTGACGGCACAAGTAAGGCTCATATTCAAGTTCATCAAGTGGAGGTCAAGAGAACTGGAGGCCCTGGCAAACCCAAATTCAAAAATCAACCCCAAGTCAAGCTCCAACCAAAGAAAATGAAGAAGAAAAAGGAGGACATTGTCTGCTTTGTTTGCGGTGAGGCTGGCCATAAAGCCAATCATTGCCGCAATCGGAAGGGCAGAGGTCCATCTCCGGGTCAGCACAAAAGCCGTAAGGCTAAGGTTAATGTCACGCTGGCTAGCACCAGCTCGGAAGAGTACGTACCTATGGCCTTTATGGCAAGTCCATCTATTGATTGGTGGATTGATACAAGTGCTACTAGACATATATGTGCTGATCGATCTTGTTTCTCTTCATTTCAGGGTGAAGGTGGTGGATCCACCCTAATGGACAACGGAGCCGCCGCAACAGTACGTGGGATTGGACAGGTTTGCCTGAATCTTACCTCGGGCAAAACACTCACCCTAAGGTTGTGTTTGGTTTAGGGACAAGGTAGGATGGGATGGTCCTGTCCCTGATTTTGGGATGGGATGATCCCATTTTTTGTTTGGTTGGGGGGATAGAGTCATCCCTGTTTTTTGTTTGGTTGGAAGGATAAAGTGGGATGGAATGGTCCCATCCTTTGTTTGGATGGAAGGATGAAGGTGGGACATGTGTGTATGATTACTCTCCTATCAAGCAAGGTGAGGTTACCTACTCCTCCTACCATACTTCCTATTATTGATATGTTTGTACACATAAGCCTTTGAGTTTTTTTTAAATTAAACAAAACAGTACTTAAAAAAACAAACCAAGGAACATCGCAAGATAATGACGTTCATATATAAATGCCAAGTTATGGCTTACACTTCAGCTAATGCCAAGTTCTAGCTTACACACAAAAGTTGCATTAAATAGTAGCCTTACACATAATATAAAGTTCAAGGCTAACACAGAGGCATACAAATAGTTAGACCACAGTTAAATTGTTTCATGTGGTGCAATCAAAAGGACCATCCACTACACCCTTTCACTGTCTTGGAAACTTGTTAGCAACAAACATAGCAAGCCAATTTAACTTATGCTCAAAGGGAAGCTTGTAAAATGCTCTACCCATGCGAGGGTTGGCCACCAAATACGCATAATAAATAGATATGTCAGTGGAATCAAATCCTGGAAGGCTATTCACAATGTCAAATAGATCTTCTGGCAAGTCATCATTGGGAGGGGGTTGAGTAGCAACCTTCTCTATAGCACAAGCAAGTTTGTCACCAACACGATTGATTGCAACAATCAGCCCCTCCTCTTCATCTACACTAGTCTTGGCTTTCTTTGCCTTGCTTGCCGATGATGTAGCCCCATGATTGGTAGGAGATCCAGTGGCATCACTTTCACCATTTCCATTCATCTCACTCACACCATTTCCATTCATCTCACCCCCACTTTCATTGTCAACATCTTCTGTACCTAATGCAGAATTGGAATCCTTAGCAAACTTTCCTGTAGCCATGTTGTTCCCAAAGATGGTTTGCATCTCAGCATAGTGGAGAAGAGGCTTGTTCAAAAATTCAGCATCAGCCTTGTGATCCTATAATGGCACATAAGTTATATAGTGGGCAAAAAATGAGAAGACAACATATTGCTAAAGTTGTTACAATTATACCTGAACATAGCTATTATAGTGCTCATCATCAAGAGTGATTATGCAATTGTTTTCATCCCAACCAGTAGCACTCAATCTCCTAAGCCTTGATATCTTTGCAAACCTTCTTTGCCATGTCTTCAAATGGTTTTTGACTTGCTCACCAGTTTTCATTGTATTGAACTTTTCATTGATAGCTCTAGCACATGTGTTCAAATGGACTTTCTTAAAGCCAGAAGATGTCCTAGTGCCACCAGCCACTAGATTGGCTAGGTGAGTGAGCATGAAAGCAGACTGTGGTGCTGTCCATGTAGCATGACCATTTGTTCCCCCCACTACCTCATCTGGTTCAGCCATGGCCTACCAAAAAAATGAATTTTAGCAACCAATATCTCCATACAACTTAATTTCAGAAACAAATGTGTCCATACAAATGAATTTCAACACATTATATGTCCATACAAATTAATTCCAGCAACAAACATGTCCATACAAATTAATTCCAGTACATAATATGTCCATACAACTTAATTCCAGCAACATACAAATACATAGAAGTAGTACATATTAATTGGCATAATGGTTTTGACGGTCTACTTGAGTCGGGAAAGGGAAGAAAGGAGTGGCATCATCAAGAATTTTGAATATCCTCTTAAGTGACCCAAATGCACGTTCTACCGTCACACGAAGAGATGAGTGCCTAAGGTTGAACAACTCCTTCTCATTTTGCACCGGATTATTCCCCCCACTCATTCAAATGGTACCGTACTCCACGAAAGGGAGGCAAGAAACCCGGTTTGGCTCCATATCTGGCATCAACTAGGTAGAATTTGCCTAACATATTATGGACAAGGTGATCACATTTCAAGATATCAACAATTGCCATGACAAAATTGAGTTAGTGATTATTCTATTTACCTTGTGGCACACGAAGGCCATTTTCACGTTCTAAAGCATCCCGTAAAACTAGAGCATCATGTGCAGTGCCTTCCCAACCAGCCAAAACATAAGTAAACCGTAGATCAAAATCTACGGCTGCCATTACATTTTGAGTTGGATAGGACTTTCTACCACGAAAGGAATGCTCCATATCCTTAGCTCCAACACAATCCTAATTTATGTTCAGTACAATCATAAAAGGTTAGGGACTAAGACAAGGTTACATAATTTAAATGTGAAAAGGTAGGGATGAACCTCACACCTTAAAATAAGGATCCCACCGGCGGTTTCCTGCTATTTTGGCTGGAGTTTGCAATGACAGGGGCCTAATTAGTTCCACTCGTAGCTCACCAATTGCACGAAGTACCTTGTTGAAATAGCGGCTTACTGTTTCTCCTGACCTATCATAATTAGTGCCAACTAACCTATTCCTAAGGTTGTGCCCCACTGTATTTAGAAACATAGCAACTTGTTGCTCAACACACATATGAATGGTATCTTGAAGCAACCCACGATCCCTAAAAAGGTTACAAAACCGAAAGAAACATGCTCTATTAAGTCTAAGCATGTTCACACAAGTTGTATCATCTCTCCAAATTTTTGTGTTTAGGTATTCTAGTCTTATTCTATCTCTTTCCTCAATTGGCCCATAAGTAATATCGACTCTACTAGCACGTCTTTTTCTTTTTCTAGACTCAATAATCATGGCCACCATCGACAAAAACATATACGCAGCAGCAGAACAAATTAGAACCTTGGTCTTCTGATCCATCTACAATACAACATTCGAATCAAGAAATCATATCCACATATCATGCTCAACCACAATAATCATATCCACAGATCATGCTCAACCACAATATTGCCATGGAGCTAGGGTTTCCTTACCTTGGGCAAACCACAGATCTGAAGGAGGGAGGGGGTGTGAGGATGGATCTGGACCCGCCGGCTTGCCACACTGCCCGCCGTGAAATGCGCTGCGCCGTGAAGACCGGCCGTGAAGACCTACCACCGTGAAGACCCGCTCGCCGTGAAGACCCGCCCGCCAGATCCGCCGCGCCGCCCGCTTGGAAGATCCGCCGCGCCGTGAAGACCCACCGTGAAGACCTGCCGCCGTGAAGACCCGCCCGCCTCGAACAGCCGAGCACCGCCCGCTTGGAAGAGTCGCGGCGCCGCCGGCCAGAGCAGCCGCACCGCCTGGCTAACCTCCACGCGCCGCGCCCGTGGAGAGGCGCGTCAAAGAGGCGACGCCGAACGAGCGAGTAGAGAGAGGGGGGCGTGAAGACCGGAGCCGGCGAGCAGAGCAGAGGCAGTGCGGCGCGGGGGAGCCGTGACGGCGCTGTGGTGCGGCGGAGGAGGCCGTGGCGGCATCGGGGTGAGGGGAATCGGGATAAGAGGGAGGAGCCGAGGCGCGAAATTTTTTTCGGTGGCGCGCGCGAGAGAGAGAGCTGAGAGAGAGGCGTGCGCGAAGCTAAGAGAGAGAGAGGCGCGCTGAGCGGTGATTTTTTTCGCTGGGGGTGAGAGGAATGGCTCGGGTTGACCCGGCCCCTTGAAAAAAGAGGATTGTCTGGTCCCAGATCTACAAGGAATATTCCTAGTAGGATATTCTTGACTCTGCTTGTCTTCCATCCAAACACCTACAAAAACAGGTCCATCCCATCCCATTCCACCTTGTCCTTGCAACCAAACACAACCTAAGAGACGTGCTGTATGTGCCTGCGATGACTCGCAATCTCCTTAGCGGGTCAATGCTAGTAGGCAAGGAATAAAGCTTGTGTTTGAGTCAAATAAGGTCATTTTGACCAAGTTTGGTAATTTTGTGGGCAAAGGTTATGATAGCGGAGGCATGTTCCGCTTATCCATTCTTGATTTGAATAATGTAAACGTTTATAATGTTTCCCATTGCAATAAAGTTCATGATATTTGGCATTCACGGTTATGTCATGTTAATTTTGAAGCCATTACGCGGTTAAGTAAGATGAGTTTAATTCCAAGCTATAATTATGAGAAGGGTTCAAAATGCGAAGTGTGTGAGCAACCCCGAAAACATTTTCATAGCATTGAAGGGCGGAGCACTTCTCCACTTGAACTAATCCATTCTAATCTTTGTGAGATGAATGGAATATTAACTAAATGTGGCAAACAATACTTTTTAACTCTCATAGATGATGCGACTAAGTATTGCTATATTTATCTACTTAGATCGAAAGATGAAGCACTTGAATACTTTAAAATCTATAAAGCTGAAGTTGAAAATCAACTAGAAAAGAAAATCAAACAGTTAAGATCGGATCGAGGCGGTGAATACGTCTCACATGAGTTCTCCCAATTATGTGAAGAAAGTGGAATAATTCATGAAGTTACTCCACCATACTCACCCCAATCTAATGGAATAGCCGAAAGAAAGAACCGAACTCTTTGCGACTTGGTTAACGCCATGCTTCAGAGTTCAAGTATGCTGGACTATTGGTGGAGTGAGGTAGTTCTCACAGCTAATTATGTCCTGAATAGGGTTCCACCTCGCAATCAGGAGGAAACGCCTTATGAAGGATGGAAGGGGAGAAAACCCAATTTATCTTTTCTTCGAACGTGGGGATGCCTTGCAAAAGTGCATGTGCCGTTGCCGAAGAAAAGGAAGCTTGGTCCCAAGACCGTTGATTGTGTCTTTCTAGGATATGCTATTAATAGCATGGCTTATAGATTTCTAGTGGTCAAATCCGAGGTGAGTGACATCGCTATAAATATAGTGATGGAATCTTGTGATGCGACTTTCTTTGAGCATGTGTTTCCTATGAGACCGAATGAAGTCGGTGGCCATATCGGTATAGATGATCTCTCTATTCTTCCTAGTGTGGATAACACCGCTCCAGAGATGGAGTTGAGGAGGAGTAAGAGATAGAGGACCGAGAAGTCACTTCGAGATGACTTTGTCACCTATGTCGTGGATGATGAACCACGAACCCTTTCAGAGGCATACGCATCTCCGGATGTGGATTACTGGAAGGAGACAGTCCGTAGCGAGATGGATTCAATCATAGCTAACGGAACTTGGGAAATTGCAAATCTCCCGCCTGGTTGTAAGCCAGTAGGTTGCAAATGGATCTTTAAAAGAAAGCATAGACCCGATGGTACTATAGAAAAGTACAAGGCCCGTTTAGTGGCTAATGGTTTCATGCAAAAAGAAGGTGAAGACTATTTTGATACATACTCTCCTGTGGCTCGTTTACCCACAATTCGAGTGCTTTTAGCACTAGCTGCTGCATACAAACTCCTAGTACATCAAATGGATGTAAAGACCGCTTTCCTAAATGGAGAGTTGGATGAGGAGATTTATATGCAACAACCTGAAGGATTTGTGGTTGAAGGGCAAGAAAGGAAAGCATGTCGATTGATTAAATCTTTGTATGGTCTAAAGCAAGCTCCTAAGTAATGACATGAGAAATTTGATAGTACGATGACATCGGTCGGCTTTTGTGTAAATGAAGCCGATAAATATGTCTACTATCGGTTTAACAGGGGTGAAGGTGTCATTCTATGTCTCTATGTAGATGACATATTGCTATTTGGGACCAACATAGATGTGATCAATAGCACAAAGTCTTTCCTTTCCAGAATTTTGATGTGAAAGATCTGTGAAGCTGATGTTATCTTGAACATTAAGCTAATAAAGGGTGAAAATGGGATTACTCTTTCACAATCTCATTATGTGGATAAAGTCCTAACCAGATTTGAATTCATGGACTGTAAGCCAGCAGTGACACCCTATGATCCAAATGCAAAGCTACATAAGAACACTAGGCATGGGAAGGATCAACTTAAATATTCTCAAATCATAGGATCCCTGATGTACCTAACTAGTGCAGCGAGGCCAGACATCTCATATGCTGTGAGCAGATTGAGTCGCTATATGTCCAATCCAGGAGATGATCATTGGATCGCACTAGAAAAAGTACTAAGATATTTGAAGGGAACCTCTAATTTGGGAATACATTACTCGGGTCATCCGGCAGTCTTGGAAGGATTCAGTGATGCTAATTGGATCAGTGACTCAGATGACATGAAGGCTACGAGTGGTTATGTATTCACTCTAGCAGGTAGGGCCGTGTCGTGGAAGTCTTCTAAACAGACTATTCTTACACGGTCCACCATGGAGGCTGAATTGGTAGCTCTTGATTTAGCGGCTGTAGAGGCAGAATGGATTTGAGAACTCCTTTCTGACCTGCCTGTGCTGGAAAAGCCTATTCCAGCCATCTTGACCTACTGCGATAATCAAACCGTTTTGGTTAAGGTGAAGAGTAGGAAGAACAATATGAAGTCCTCAAAACACAAAAAGAGACGACTTAAGTCGGTAAGACATGCCAGAGAGACGGGTGTTATTACTGTAGAGTACATCTAGTCTGAAAGGAACTTGGCAGATCCTTTCACTAAAGGATTGGCGCGGAAGGCCATCCAAGCAGCGTCTCAGGGAATGGGGCTCATACCCGTATAAAGGCTCACATCGGTGGTAACCTATTCTAGGAGATCGGAGATCCCGTGAACTAGGCTCTAGGACAACAAACTGTGTGGGATTAGAGAGCGCATCTAAAGGGTCCCATTAGCTGCAGTACTCAGTCTGTATGGAAGGTTGAGCAATAGCTCTTAATGAATTTGATGTCTTTATGACTTCGGGAGTCGTCCTACAGGATTCCCTGGAGAATTCACCTACGTAAGTACGATCGTGTGGTCGCGATCAAAGAAAGTTAGGGGTATACTTTCTTAAAGTACTCATGAGTTAGATATGGGGACATGACCGTAACGTCCCAACCCGAGAGGGAAAAAGGCAAGCCGCCCTGTACAGAGTGTAACTTGGGCGAAAACTCTCACACCAAGTCATTGGATCAAGGCGTAGTCCTTCTTTGTCTGTGCAGAGTTGTAGTCCTTGTCGCTAGTCTTTGGGTTCAAACCCGAAAGGTACCCATCGTCGAACAGCTGTATATTAAACAAGACTTTGAGCATCAGTTATCAATTGAGAAATTGGTGGGGACTGTTGTATAATCCGAGAGCAAAAAGGGAATTTCCCATATTGATAAAGAGAGAGAAAGAGGGGGGCCCACCCGTCGGTGGGCCAGATTAGAGATAAGGTGGGGAGGGCGTCTCCTCCCCATCCATCCGAGCGCAGAGAAGAGCAGGGGTCCAGAGAGAGGAGGATGGCGGCGCAGGGACCTCGGCTCGACGCGGATTTCGCGGCTTCGGGTGTGCTCCTCCCGTGCGTCCTTCTTCCCTGCAAGACTCGCCCTCTCATCCCCGCACGCCCTCCCGTGCTGCTTCTCCCGTGCGGCTCGGTCATCTCGCGAGGCCCGGTCTTCGCGTGCGCGACAGAGGCGGACGGCGTAGGTGGCTGACTCAGGCTTCGGCCCGACCGTTGGAGACGCCGCGCAACCCCTCCCTTCGGCTATAAGAAGAGATCCCCTCTTCTTCCTTGAGGTATCCGAAGGACAGTGAGTTCTCCTCTCTCTCTTTGAGTTTTGCCTGTGGTGTGACGACCTTGGTTCCCTGGTGCTCTCCGGCGAGGTGCTTGGTCGGCTCCTCCCCTGCGCTTGTGCAGCATTCCTCTACCTCGACTCGCCGGCGTTAGTAGCACTTCGACGAGTGGGCTTTGTATCTCCGTGCCTACTGCTTTCTCTCACGGTGGTGTGAGGGCAATAGGTTTTCTGGGATAGCGCGCAAGCGTGCCTAGCCCGTGTTCCTCTGGTGATTTCGAATATCACCGATCTTGTGAGTGAATCTGTCATTTTTTTATATGCAATCTCTGTGGGCTGTGCTAGCTTGTTGATCTTTCATACATTGTCAGGCACTGGGAGACATAGATTGCTTGTGGGATCAGTTGTTGCTCGATGATGATAGAAATCATATATTGAGATTGGTTGAATTAGTCCTTGAGCTCTAATTACTGTCAACTCTGTTATTACATTTACTTTTGAACTCTGGAAGACAGTCTCTAGACATTGATATATTGTTCTTGTGCCATTCGGTTCTTGCTGTTTTCAGATTATAGCAAATCCATAAACTGATCTGTTAGTAATTGATTTTGACAAGTTCATTGAGCAAAAGTTAACTTGTATTTGGATGGAGTTGCTCTGTTGAATACTGCTATCTGAATATACGCATGCTGGATATATTTTGATCTTGAGATTGTAGAGTTTGTATCGAGAGCTCAAAAGACTGAATTCATTATTTGGCATAACCAATCAAGGAAGAGTATATGATTTAGTAGCGGGACGGCCAAGATTAAACTTGTGCAACCCTACAATTTGAGAGCACAAATTAATCAATTAAAACTTGAGTTGTTGCTAGTCTTCATTGGTAAATGCCTTTTACATTGACATACATGTTCATGTTTCGAAAGTTTTTGCTTCTATTATTGAATATGTGGTATACTTTGAATGATATGTTCAATTCATATAGTTCCATGCTTGCTATGTCATTTATATTTGAATTGATATCATTCTTCTGTGCTTATGGTTATATTGGAATTATATTCATACCTTTGCTTATACCGCAAATATTACAACAACTTGAAATTTAAAGCCAACAAAGTAGGTACCTCTTATAACTATGTCTGTAGAAAATAAATCTATGAGAAGTTTGTGCACTGCTCCATGAGGTACAGAAGGAAGACAACTTCTTGACCCAAAATGTATTGTCGTAGTGGGGACTGGGTAGGAGCTGTTTTGGGTATAAGCTAATGTTAGTCTCCTCATCAATATAAATGGAGAAAAATTTATGCATGGGCCTAACATGAGTTGCACGACTAATAGTAAATTGGCCATATCTTCTACTAATGAATAAGCTTAAGCTGTCAACCATTAATTAAACTTAAATTACACCAGACATTATCTTCAAACATGGTCAGTTACACCAGTAATTAAGGTCCTTTTTTTACCCATCATTAATGTGACCGTGATTCGATTGACTGAAGCAGAAAGCTAACAGCAAAATTGTTTTGTTCATACATTAGTTGATTATCTATTCCCTGGAAATTAGAACCTAGGTAGAGGTAGTCTCTGCAAAGCTGGTAAGTACAAATATATCCCTTGCAAATTTTTTATGGTTAGCAAAACAATTAATCCTCTGAGCATATACGAGTTCGGCGGTTACCTGAGCGTCGTCACTTACAGTTTTGCCGCCCATCTGAAACTGGAACTCCAATCCGTCGTAGGCAAATCGCCGAACAGCTTGAGCGCATTCCAGAGAGAGGGAAAATGGCACCCGCCGAGAGGCTCAGAGCCTCAGACACAGCGCGCAGCATTGGCGTCTGCGGCTGCTGAGACCACTGAGACGGCGACTGCGGCAGCCACTCTCCCGCGCGGCAACGACGGGGCCGACCCGCACCCGTGTAGTAAGGACGACAAAGACGGCGCCCTCGACGGGCTCCCACAAGTCGCAGCGGCAGCGCAACCAAGGAGATTGATACCCATGCCGATGCCGTCCCAGTCCCTGCCCTTCCACGTCGCACTCGCCGCGGCTCGTCCGTTCCTGCGCGGCGAGGAGGACCAGGTCGACCCCGCGCTCCCCAAACTCGCCGCCGTCCTGTGCGCCGTCGGCGCCGGCGAGTGCTGGCACAAGCACGGCCCTCGCCCACCTCCTCGATGTCTACCGCATCCTCCGCCTCTGGGGTGCGCCATGTCAACCTCGCAATCTTCAACCCCGGCACGGCGCGCGGCCACTGTCAGCACCCGATTTGATTTGGGAAAAACGATCGGAAATTTGTGTATGATTTGGGGCTAATTTGGTGTATAAAAGTTGGGGAAGTAAGGACAAGAGCAACATAAAGCAAGAAGCAAATATTAGGGTTTTTTATTCATGCCCTTATCGAAATATTGCGGCAGCTTATATAGGTCCACAGCATACAATTGACAGCCGGTTTGAGCGTGAACAGTAACGAAAACAAAAGAAGGTAATCAGTAACTAATATTTGTTAAGAAACCTGGGCCTGGGCCGGCAGCCCAGGGCCCATGGTGGGCACCTCATTGTAGTCTATAAATAGAGAGCCATACCTCCTCATTATGTACACATGAATGAAAGCAATAAAGAAAGATCAGGAGTTCTCTCTATCTCTCTGTGTGTTCAATCTATTATTCTGTGATTCTGTGAATGATTCGTTCTTGTTCTAAACAGAGGAATCGCTCGGACTGGTCGCCAGCGACGGTTTCTCAACACGTTATCAGCACGACTTCGCTCCGGTGAACGAGGTAATCATCGAAGCACAGATTGAATTTTCTAGATCGCTTTTGAATCTGTTTTTTCTTTTCGCGTTCTAGATTGAATCTCTACGGTGCAAATCCGCCCCAATCTACCGCGAGTAGACTTGAAGTCGCCGGCACAATACCGATCGGTAGATTGTGAAACGGAGTAGATGTTGATTGCACTGTAGATTAGAACGATGCAAATCCGCCCTAATTTACCGCGAGCAGATCTGAAATCGCCGACACAATGTTGATCGGTAGATTGCGAAACGGGGTAGATGTTGATTGCATCGTATATTGGAAACGAAAATTTTTGCATGAATTTGTTTGATTCTGCACGATCAATGCACGAGAAAATTGTCACAGTTTCGTTCGGCAATTACACAGAAAAAGAAGAAAAAAAATCTGCATGGATGGCCCTACATGGCCACCGCATGCATGACGACCGATGGCTCACCGCCGGCCTGCAGCCGCCGGCTGACTGCCGCATGAGGAAGCCGCCCGAAGCCGCCTCCACCACCGATGCTCGCCTTGGACAGCGCGCCGCGCCCCCGCACGGGCCGACGCCTCTCGCACGAAGTGCCAACACCGCCGGCCGTGGCTTCGTCGTGGGTCGTCGACCGCGCCCGAACAGCGCCGTCGCCGCACCGACCCGCCGTGCCATCCGCGCCGCATGCGCCTCGGTGCCGCACCAATATCGCCGCTCGGTCGCCGCTCCGCTTCGCCTTGGCCCGCAGCCGAGCGCACCACTGCACCGCACAAGAGGCCCACCGCCCGCCTCCCTGCCTGGACTCGCCTGCACGCCGGCCCGTAGCCGCTTCGCCTCGCCGAGGATGCTGGCCCGCAGCTGCACTCGCCTCGGCCCCGCTCGCACGCCTTGGACCGCCAGATCTACGGCTCGCTCGCCGAGCTGCAGCTCGGACCGGACAACACCGGCACCCGTATGCGCGTGTTCATCGCTGCCTCGAAGTGGCCGAGCCACCATACCGAACCGCCGCCCGAAGTGGCCGCGCCGCCTCCCCGCTGGTCCCTCCATCTTGGCGTCCCCACACTCGCCGGCCGCACAACGCCCTGCATGGCGCCGCCTCGCCACCGGCCGCATGCCGTCGCACGGCACCCGGCGCCCGCATCCGTGCCTTGAAGCCACCGAGCAGTCGCCGCCGGGTAGCCGTCCCTCCCCACCGTCTTGTGCCGCCCGAAGTGGCCCGTCGCGCCCGCGCCACCGACCGGTCACCACCCTATTGGCGCCGCCGTCGCCCCGAGTGGAGTGAGGGGAGGGGAAACCCTAAACCCCCTCCCCCCTCCTGTTATATGGGCTGACAGGCCGAATGGGCTGCCCAGGCCGCATAAAGGCCGGTCGGCTGAGAAAAGGAAACGGGCCGGGGAAAGGGGCCCAAAACGGGCCGGGGGGAGGGGGGGCAAAACGGGCCGGGCGAGAAAGAAAAGAGAAACGGGGGTGTGGCCGGCCCCAGATATTTTGCGAAAAACCCCCTGGAAAAATCTTGTAATTACTGATAAGCCCTAAAATCTGCAGATAAGCCCTGAATCTTTGCAGAAAAGGCATTGTAATTTCAAAAATTATGAATAAGCCCTCTAATTTACCAGTGGGTCCAGAATTTTGCAGAAAACCCCTCTGTAAATCAGAAAATTGCACGAATTTTCCTCTGAACTGGAAAGTTGCGTAGAAACCCCTAGAAATTGCAGAATTTGCTGAGATTTCATATTTTAGCATATAAGGGCCTCGGGAATCCGAATTTTGAATTATTTTTAGCATTTGAAGCTTATTTATTTATGCAATTACTGTTTTATGTATTTTCTGTTTTTATTTACTGTCTTGGTTAATTGTAATTGCTGAAAATTACTTTTAATCACTGAATTAGCAGTAAAATTTATAGAAAATGCATAGAAAATTATGAAACATTACGAGAATATTTAGTACCATTTATTTACCCGCAGTGAATTATTTCGTGCATGTCTACCAGCAGTAGACTTATACACATTTAGATGACTAGCATCACGAACTGGGAGTTCGAGGAGCTGGCCCCGTATGGCCAAAACTATCTGACATGGGCATCCGATGTCGAGATTGTGCTTGGAGCCAGGAAGCTCCGCGCTGCTATTGGGATAGGCGGACTGAATGACGCTCAACCCAAACCTGAGAAGAATGATCAGGCACTTCATTTTCTCAGGCACCACCTCTGCCTCACTCTAAAGAATGAGTATATGGCGGAGAAAAGCGCGCTAGCACTCTGGACCGCAATCAAGAAGCGGTTTGAGAGGCTAAAGTATACCATTCTTTCTCAAGCAGAGTAAGAATGGATCAGACTGAGGTTTGCCGACTTTAAGACGGTCGGGGAAAAACAATTCTGCCTTGCACAGGATTTGTACCCCAAGACAGAAAGTTGAGAAAATCCTTCCACCCCAATGCAGTATAATCTGCACGCAATTATCGTCAAGACGGCTATGAGGAATATGCCGAATTGATTGATATGATGCAAATTGCGGAAGCTCAGGATGAAGTTCTCCGCAAGAACTAAGTCACTCAGCCATCTGGTAGCTCCACTGGCCGTGAAGCCAACGCCGGGAGCAACAAGGTGCGAAAGCCCTTGATAGAGAAAAGGGGAAGGAAGGGTAAGACCGCAGCCCAGAACGGCAAATCAGATGCTCCACGTGAGAATAAGGCTAGCAAGCCAAAACGGGATGGCAAAGGGCACATGAAGCCCACTCTGCATCGGTTGAGGGGGAGCGTTCTGAGCAACTGCCTGCGCTGATGGTGTTTGAGACCATTACGACAACAGCACCCCTCTTGACCTAGAAGCAGCCACCGTCATGATTTCTCTTAAAGAGAATGTCACCCTGAGAAAATAGCAGAAGAAGTCCAGTGCACTGAATGCATTTCGACTTTAATTGTCATTTATTTTGTGTGAAAGAATATATTAGAATTTGCATGGATGGTACTTAAGAATTGTTATCTTCTCGTGATGGTTGGATGATATTTGAAGAATTTATTCATTTATTCAGTTTATGATGGCATGATATGTTCTGATATTGGAGTGTTTTATCTATGTGTTGATTGCCTTCTCATGCATGCTAATAAAATTCCCTATATTAGAACGCATGTAGCGCCCTATGAAGGAAGTGTGCTTAGCTAGCAGCAGCACAACACATATCATCTTAAGAGAGACTAAGTTTTCAGTCGATTCGTAAGAGCACTGGCAGCCTTACGACAATTGTCAGAAGCGATACATATATAATTGGTTCGGAAAGAGCCATAATGGGCACAACTTTGGTCATTGAAGAAGTCTTATTGTACCCAGAATCGACTAGAACTCTCCTAAGTTTTAAGAATATCCGCGCAAATGGTTTCCAAGTTGAGACTAAAGAAGAGTACGGTACGGAATACCTGCTCATTACGAAGCGCAACGAGAACGAAATTAGAAAAGCTTCCTTCACTTGAAACTGGGCTATATTATACCAACATTAAAGCGCCTGCAGCGTACAGTGTTCTGAAGATAGTATTTAGAAGCTCTGAACTCTTCTGTCTCTAGCATGACAGATTAGGCCACCCAAGTCTTTGGATGATGAGAAACATAATAAATAACTCGCATGGGCATAATATTAATGTGAAGAATTTCCCGAATCATGAAGATTTTGTGTGCCCTGCATGTGCCACCGTGAAACTAATAACTAGACTATCCACTCCGAAAGTGAAGGATGAAGTCCCTGCATTCCTGGAGCGCATCCAGGAAGACATTTACGGTCCCATTCAGCCCATCTCAGGGCCATTCAAGTATTTTTATGGTGCTCATTGACGCTTCATCGAAGTGGTCATATGTGGGTTTGTTGTCCACAAGGAACCACGCCTTTGCAAAATTGATCTCGCAGATCATTCGCATCAGAAATGCATTTCCAGATCATCATATCAAGTCCATTAGAATGGACAATGCCGGAGAATTTACTTCGAAGGCATTTGATGATTATTGCATGGCGATGGGAATTGCAGTTGAGCACTCGGTACCGCATGTCCATACCCAGAACGGTCTGGCAGAGGCTTTAATTAAAAGAATTAAATTCATTGCCCAGCCCCTCTTGCATAAAAGTAATTTGCTAGCTACATGTTGGGGACACGCAGTCCTTCATGCAGTGAATCTCATCAACTTTAGACCTTCGGCCTACAACATCCATTCACCTATGCAACTAGCATAAAGGTCAGCACCGAAGATTTCCCAACATTAGGGGGAGGAAATCAAACCTTTGATGAAGAATGTCGGGAAATTATGTGGCAAGCCTGGGGAATCCATGCAGATGACCCGCGCACTAGAGAAGTCCAGAAGACATTACATGGCAAGCCACAGGAATTCATGCACATGACCCGCGCACTAGTAAAGCAAATAGAAGTCCAGAAGACAATTGATTTGAAAGCATTAGCAAATCAACTGCCTGATCACTTTAGTGATTTGAAGAGCATGACTAAGTCGCATGTGCCTGCACGCACTGCACTGGAGAGGGTTGAAATACCAAAGAAAGCAAAAGGTATCTCTAATCTCGTCCAGAGGCCTCAGAAAAATAAAAAAGAGGACGAGAACTCCAGTTCCTCGAATCCTTAGTAACCGGGGACGCCTGGTGAAAAAGGATAAGAGGATTTATCACAGTCGATCATTGAAGTCCCCCAGAATGAGAAGGGGAGCCAGTTGAGACCTGGCAAAAGTATGACACCTTCAGAAAAAGGCATACCGGATCTGAATATCCCCATCGGCATAGATGTGTGCGTACACATCGGAGCCAAAAAACTAAAGGGACTTGCCACCGCAATTGAAAGAAGCGATGTGCAAGGTAAAGCTCTAGCAGAAGCAATCGCTCTAGAAGAAGCAACTCATGAAGAAATAACTATAAATTATGTGCACACGGGAGAGTCCCTGAATAGGACAACAGCTAATATCGATATCTACTTCGCAAAGAAAATTACCACCATCATCGATCTTGATCCCGAGCCTGCATCGCTCGCTGAATATAAGAAAAGATCAGATTGGGAAGATTGGAAGAAGGCAATAGCAACTGAATTGCTATCTCTGAATAAAATAGAGGTATTTGGGCCCGTATGCCGCACACCTCCCCACATACACCCCGTTGGGCACAAGTGGGTATTTGTTCGAAAGAGAAATGAAAGAAATAAAGTAGTGAGATACAAAGCAAGGCTAGTAGCCCAAGGTTTCACTCAACGTCCCGATGTTGATTATGAAGAAACCTACTCCCAAGTCATGAGTGGAATTACCTTTAGATACTTGATCTCAATGGCAGTGAACTTGAACTTAGAAATGAAATTGATGGATGTTGCGACTGCATACCTTTACGGTAACTTGGATTCGGAGATTTATATGAAAGTCCCTGAAGGAATATCTCTCCCGAACCAAGACAGAGCAAATAGAAATCTGTACAGTGTGAAACTCAGAAGTCACTGTATGGACTGAAACAATCTGGAAGAATGTGGTATAATCGCTTGAGCGACTTTCTCTGCAAGAAAGGCTACACGAATAATGAAGACTATCCTTGTGTATTTATACGGTGATCCCAGAATGGATTATGTATAATCTCTATGTATGTAGATGATCTGAATATCATCGGGACAGCCGAAGACATAGAAGTAACAAGCTCCTACTTGGAGTCAGAATTTGAAATGAAAGATTTGGGTAAGACCAAGTTTTGCTTAGGCCTGCAGCTTGAGCATGTCCTTGAAGGAGTCTTGGTACATCAGTCGACCTATACCCAGAAGGTGCTTGAAAGGTTTGGCTTTGAGAAGGCATTTCTCTCAAAAGTACCAATGATCGGGAGGACTTTACAGCAAGAAAAAGATCCTTTCCGACCTAGGGAAGAGGGGGAGGAAGTCCTGGGACCGGAATTCCCATACTTGAGTGCAGTGGGAGCACTCATGTACTTAGCAAACTGCACTAGACCGGACATTGCATTTGTCGTGAACACGTTAGCAAAGTGCAGTCAGAGCCCACCAAAAGGCATTGGCGGGCATAAAGGACACCTTCCGATACCTCCAAGGAAGCAAAGACATTGGATTGTCTTACGAAAGAATCAAGATCTGAACTTGATTGACTATGCGAATCTTTGGTACTGTCTAACCCGCATACCGCTAAGTCGCAAGCAGGCTAGGTATTTTCATGTGGTGGGCGCAATTTCCTAGAAATCGTCTAAGCAAAGCCTTGTAGCTACTTGACGAACCACTCGAAATTATAGCGTTATATGAAGCTGCACGAGTGCGCTTGGTTCCACTGAATGATTCACCACATCCAGCGAGTCATGTGGAATGAACATTGTGCAAACCCCACAATTATCCATGAAGATAATGCGACTTGCGTTGCACAAGTGCAGACGGGCTATGTAAGCATATCAACCCCAAGTTCCACTATGCTCATGAATTGCAGAGATGGACAAGATTAAAGTACTGTACACTAAGTCATGTAGACTTGTTCACTAAGTCACTCCCGCATCTAGCTTTGAAAGGTGCGTGCGTGGAATTGGAATGACGAGACTTAGAGAAGTGCAGAATTCAGGGGGAGAATTCTCACAAGCCCGCTAATAAATCTTGATCATGAAGATTAAGTACCCAAAAAATAAAGTCCTGCAGACCAAATGAATTTGGGTGAATTGTACTCTTTTTCCCTTGACGAGTTTTCCATGAAGTTTCTCGACCAAGATTTTTAATGAGGCAATTCGTGCATCGTAGCATCACATGTATTATGTGCTCTTTCTCCAAATTTTTCCCACTGGGTTTTTATGGAGTTTTAGTGAGGCATGAACGTGTCAGATGAGTGCCCAAGGGAGAGTGTTAAGAAACCTGGGCCTGGGCCGGCAGCCCAGGGCCCATGGTGGGAACCTCATTGTAGTCTATAAATAGAGAGTCATACCTCCTCATTATGTACACATGAATGAAAGCAATAAAGAAAGATCAGGAGTTCTCTCTATCTCTCTGTGTTCAATCTATTATTCTGTGATTCTGTGATTGATTCGTTCTTGTTCTAAACAGAGGAATCGCTCGGACTGGTCGCCAGCGACGGTTTCTCAACAATATTAAATGGATTCCCTGCCGTAGGATCTGGACAAATCGCTATGTCTTTGTCATCGAATCTCCTTAACGCCCAGTGCTCCTTCAGAAGACCCGTTAGGATCACTCCTTTGGACCGAACGTTCGGATCACGCGTCCGCATCACACGACTTAACTAAACCAAGAGGTATGATTGAATCTCCACCGTCCGATAACTGAAATGTTCTCCCGATCAATATGTTTTTGCCCAATTCTTCAAAAGTATGGCAGTTGCCCCCCTCCTTGAGATCCTTTTCCTCAAGGATGAAATTGCAGAAAGACCCTAGTGATGAAGTCTGAATCCTCCCAAGTGGCAGCTTCTGATGGCAAATTTGCCCAGTGAATTTTCCATTGGACCATCAGCTCATTGCTTTGGGGAATAACTCTCCTTTCCAGCACTGCCATAGGCCCATAGGTTCAGTTAGAATATG
The DNA here is from genome assembly GCA_036346575.1 of Dendrocalamus sinicus. NCBI lineage: Eukaryota > Viridiplantae > Streptophyta > Magnoliopsida > Poales > Poaceae > Dendrocalamus > Dendrocalamus sinicus. The sequence goes on along the minus strand of CM070648.1, from coordinate 31,888,776 downwards.
CCCCTCAGAATCAACCAGTGGTAATTAGAATATGCCCCTCAGAATCAACCAGTGGTAATTCTCGACTGAGTATCACTGTCAGCCCCAAATGTTTCTTCAACTGGCTTACATGGAAAACGGGTGGATCAAACATCCATCTAGCAATAAAAGTTTGCAAGCTGCCCGTCCAATCTTTTCCATAACTCGGAAAGGCCAATATTACCTTGAGTGGTGTTTGAGTACTCGATGCAGTCCAAACAAATTGTACCTATAAGGCTGAACCTTTAGGTAGACCATTTCTCCCACTTCAAAACTCCTCTCAGTTCGGTGCTTACCAGCGAAAAACTTCATCCTGGATCTAGCCTTTTCAAGAATTGCTTTGATAGCTTCAAATGTAGTTTGTCGCCTTTGCAGTCTGTTCTTATTTTCTTCCACTGCTCCTTCAGGTAACATTGCTTCTGTGATCATAGGCGGTTTCATGCCATACAACACTTTAAATGGTGTCATACCCAATGAAGTGTGGAAAGACGAATTGTACCACCACTCTGCTTGAGACAACCATGAACTCCATCTTTTAGGGCTAGTAAAGGTCATACATCTTAAATAACTCTCGAGATATTGATTGACCCTTTCAGTTTGGCCATCTGTTTACGGATGGTAAGCACTACTAAGCCTCAATTGGACCCCCAAGGCTTTGAATAATTCCTGCCACAAGGCGCTAGTAAATACTCGATCTCTGTCAGATATAATTACAGCTGGCAGATCGTGCAACTTATACACATTATCCAGAAAAATGTCAACCACATCTTGCACTGAGTAAGGATGCTTCATTGGCAGAAAATGTGCATATTTGGTAAATCAATCTACCACCAGTAAGATCACATCACTTCCACCAGATTTTTGGGAGCCCTTCTATAAAATCCATGGTGACATGAGCCTAGGCCATTTCAGGAATTGGAAGAGGTTGTATGAGACCAGGATAGGGTGCATTCTCCACCTTATTTTTCTAACAAACTGCACATATCTTTACAAACTCTGTGACCATTTTCTTTATACCTGGCCAATAGAATAATAACTTCAATCGCTAATTGTGGCTCTTTCACCTGAATGGCCCCCTAATGCCGAATTGTGAAAAGAATTCAATAGCTGCCCTTTCAAATTAACATTAGTGCCTATATAAATCTTTCCATTATCTTCAAAATTTCATTGTCCAAATTCCATTGTTCAATGTGTATGGAGGAGCACTGTTTGGATCAATTCTCAATTTAGTTTCCAACTCTTGACAATATTCATCTCCTTGGTAACTTTCTATCACTTCAGATATCTATTGAGGGACAGCCACAGTAATTGCCATATTTTCTTCTGAATCACCTCGACAAAGCATCTACTGTCCTATTCTCTCTTCCTTTCCTATACTCCACCCTATAGTTATATCCCAATAATTTCACCAAAAGCTTGTGTTAAATCCCATTTATTAGTGTTATTTATTAGTGTTTGATCAGTGATGTATCTTAGACTTTGTTGGTCTGTTCTGATAACCAGACTAGAACCTATCAAGTAATGCTTCCAAAATGGCTAGTGCTTCTTTGTCATATGTAGACATGGCAGATGCTTTTGGTCCAGTGACTTGCTCATGTATGATATTGGCCTCCTGGACTGCATGAGGACAAGTCCTAATCCAATTCCACTGGCATCAATTTCTAAAATAAATGGCTGCTTGAAATTAGGGAGAGCCAAAACTAGAGCATTAGTTAGGGCTTCCTTAATCTGCAAGGAGTGTTCCTGGTCTTTTTCCCACTGAAATGCATTCTTTTTTCAAAGCATTAAACATGGGCTTGAAAATGACACCAAAACCTTTGATGAATCTCTTATAATATCCTACCAAGCCCAAAAATCCTCTCAATTGAGTGATGTTTTGGGGAACCAGCCAGTCTCTGACTACATTGATCATCTCAAGGTCAGTTGCTACTCCTTGGCTACTAATTATATGTCCCAAGTACTCCACCTGCAGCTGTCCAAACACACACTTGCTTCTTTTAGCATACAACTTATTCTCTCTCAATACTTCCAACACTTGCTTGAGGTGTGTCTTATGTTGTTCCAAGGTTGGGCTGTAGATTAAGATGTCATCAAAGAATACTAAGACAAACTTCCTCAGAAAGCTTGCTAAGATTTTGTTCATTAGTGCCTAGAAGGTAGCATGGGCACTGGTTAGCCCAAATGGCATAACCAGATACTCATAATGGCCTACATGTGTGCTGAAAGCAATTTTGCACATTTCCTCCTCCCTCATTTGGATTTTGATGATAGCCTGACCGTAAGTCAATCTTTGAGAAGTACTTAGCTCCATTTAGCTCATCCAATAAGTCTTCAATCACAGGAATAGGGTATTTGTTCTTCACTGTATTGGCATTAAGCTGTCGATAATCGATACACAATCTCCAAGTTCCATCCTTCTTCCTCACCAATATGGCCGGAGATGAATATGGGCTCATACTTGGCCTTATAGTGTTGGATTTCAACAAATCTTCTACTAATTCTTCCACTGCATTCTTTTTGTAATGGGGTAATTGGTAGGGCCTGACATTGACAGGCTTACCATCTAGCATTAATTGAATAGCATGGTCACATTCCCTACCAAGTGGCAGCTCTTTAGGCTCCTCAAAAATATCTGAAAACTAATCTAAGACCTCCTCTAACTCCTACTTATTCTGTTGCTGTTTTTGACTTCCAGATTGCACAATTTTGGCATAAACCAGGGCATCAATAACCCCTTTACCCATTAGTTTTTCCAGTTTATGAGAAGAGATTATACAGTCCTTTTGTGGGTAATTCTCATCAATGAAGATAACATCCATTTCTCCATTTTTTAGTATACTAAACTCCCTACTCTTTTGCTCCTTAGGGGTATTTCCTAACTTGAAGCATTTTTTGGCTTTCCTAATCCAAGCCTCAGGTTGACTGCCATCAAATTTAGAAAATTCCAATTTAGGTCCCTTGCTAAAGCTTTGGGAGTAATGGTTTCCATTCTCCATGGTATTTGTGGTCCTCCCGGAGCTCTTGGGCAATGATAACTCCATGGTTGAGTGTTTCTATCAACAGGAAAGTATCCAGGGGGTCCATACGAATAGTGATAAGATGATACATAGGTTGGAACATAAGGTGGATTAGAGGCAACAAACTGAGGGGCAAAGGATACTTGAGCCAATACTGAAGGATAAACACTCACACCAAAAGTTTCAACAACTGTGTTCTCATGAATTGTAACTGACCTTGTAAATCCACTTTGTAAGTGAACATTTGTTCCCATGATAGGAAATGCTCCAATTGAACCATTAGTGGCTGACGGTAAGGTGAAAGGCAAGGGAAGGTAGAAAAGGTGCTGCTCAAATCTTATAGTGTTTGCGGTGAGTTTAGAGAGATAGTGAGTAGTGGTAGCATTATGGGTTCGGAGGTTGGACCGGGGTGTTTCATGTCAACTCAACAATAGTGCATTTTCAGGTATAGATTTTCTTCTACATTTCTTTTATATACTCACATGCATATGAGAATTGGCATCTGGATAAGTTGTTTGGACGACTGTGGTAAAGTTGCTATTCAATAATTCCACTATTCTTTTATCTTCTCACCAAAAATTGTTGATGTTTGTTTGAATGAACACTTGCATTTAGAAAGTTGGTAGGAGTGGTTTATTTTGTCGGTTGCAGACTACAAGACTATTACACAGTCCATAATTTGACCTATTGTGTGATGCATAAAGCTTCTTTTGTTTTTTATAGAACACGCAAAAGATTTACATGTATTTTGTTTTCATGCATGCGTTGTTGTTTAGCTATGGGCCTGCTGCAATATGACTCTAGGAGTTGCTGCAAGGGATGAATTGCTTGGGCTTGCTAGCAGGGTTGAATTGCATGTACACATTCTATCCCTGTATTGCAGAGTGAAATCTTTTTCCCCTTATTACAGTTAGGGCATGTTTAGCCATCTGGGCTTGTAAAGTAGGCAACATTTACTGGGTTTATTCTTCTAAGAGACCATGTGGAGATAACCACATCTTTGTGATGAGTAATTGACCCTTGGTTTAGAAAGATTGAGTTTGCTTTTTGATGTTTGTACTATCTCTGCAAAGTTGTAAGCCTTAGAAAGTGGTCGGCAGACCGTTTACGACCACGTTGTGTGCTTACGACCACATTGTGTGTCGTCATGGTCGGCTGGAAGATTTACGACCATGTTGTCGGTAGTCGGACACTTCCATTGGTCGTGGTTGAAAGTCGGAAGCTTCGGCTGGCCGTTGTCGAAAGTTGGAAGCTTCAGCTAGCTGTGGTCGGAAGTCGGAAGCTTCGGCTAGCCGTGGTCAGAAGTCGGAAGCTTCAGCTGGCAGTGGTCAAAAGTCAGAAGATTCGGCTGGCCATGGTCGGAAGTCGGAAGCGTTGGCCGATCGTGGTCGGACGTCAGAAGCTTCGGCTGGTCGTGGTCGGAAGTCGAGAGACGGGCTGTCGACCACGTTTGGAAGTCGGCAGACTTCGACCACGTTCGGAAGTCGGTAGACTTCAACCACGTTGTCCACAGTCGGAAGTCGGCAGACGGGCTATCGACCATGTTCGGAAGTCGGCAGACTTCGACCATGTTGTCTGCTGTCGGAAGTCGGCAAACGAGCTGTCGACCATGTTCGGAATTTGGCAGACGGGGTTTACGACCATGTTCGGAGTTGGCAGACAGGTTTACAACCATGTTTGGAAGTCGGCAGATGGGTTGTTGACCACGTTTGGAAGTCGGCAGACTTCGACCACGTTGTCCGCGATCGAAAGTCGATAGACGGGCTGTCGACCATGTTTGCAAGTCGGCACCGCGGTTGGAAGTCGGCAAACGGGTCTTCAACCACATTGGGAAGTCGGTAGACTTCGACCACGTTGTCCGCGGTCCATAGTCGAAAGCGGGTTTCGACCACATTGGCATTCGACCATGTTGTCCGCGGTCTGTAGTCGAAAGCGGGTTTCGACCATGTTGGCATTTGACCACGTTGTCCACAGTTGGTAGTCGAAAGCAGGTTTCGACCACGTTGGCGTTCAACCACGTTGTCTGCGGTCGGTAGTCGAAAGTGGGTTTCGACCACGTTGGCGTTCAAAGGCGCTTTGACCACGCTTTATGTGGTCGAAAGGTGCTCTGACCACGTTGAACGAGGTCAGAAGGGGCTTCGACCACGGTATGAAGAAGTGAACATGCTCAAAACTTCAGTAGAAGGTTTATGACCACGAAGTCAAAGCGATCGGAGGAGCTATAACGTGGTCGAAACGACTGTCTGTGTGGTCGTAAGACCAACAGAGTGGTCGTAACACAACGAGAGGCGGTCGTAGCATCTTGTAAGCGGTCGTACCGACTTTTGGGGTGGTCGTAACGACCTGCAATGTGATTGTAGGCTATGAGCTTTTCATGTCTTATGCTTTTGACCGATCGTAAGTGGTTTACGACCAGCTGGGGTGTTTTCTGAGTACATTCTTCTAATGCAGATTTATGTTCACAGTGTTTTGTGCGGTACTATGTGATGCTTTGCTTGTCATGGTGCTTGCAGGACTTTGAAAGTAGGTCATGGTGAGGTTAGAAGGATCGGGACTAGACATAAGTGGTGTTGAGGTCTAGAGCGATCGGAAGAAGCCAAAGATGACCTGGCTACCAGGTGGTTGCAAGCGTGGTTGGCAAGTGAATAGGAAGCTTTAGGGAAGGTGCTGAAGGAGAATTTCGATAAAATGCTCAAGACCTACAAAAGGAAGCGGATTCTGTTAAAGCAACTGTTGTCTGATTGTGATTAGCGGGTTGTCGCGGGTGTGTGCGTGCTAAATCCTGGTGTTAATTGGGGTTAACAGGTTACCCCCCACTACTGAAGGATATAAATAGGAGGATAGAGCACCAGGGCAAAGTGTGTGTTCTAGGGTTTTATTTTCGGTTCTTGTGTGAGTTGTTCTTGGTGTTGGAGCGCTTGTGCTCCTGGTTCTCCTGGATGGAGTGGTTGTAGAAACCTCCATGAATGCAATCATCCATCTCTGTGCTTCTATTTGAGTTGTTTAGTCTGATTAATGCTTGTATGTCTTGAGTGTACTTTCATTGTTCTTCTCTTCGTTCTTTTCCTTCTTGACTTAAGTCTTTGCTCTCGGTTGTTCTTTGGATGATCTGACTTGCCTAGTAATAGAAGAACATACTCAAAGCCTTCCTGGCCCATTTAATTCCATTTGCATGATCTGATTATCTTCCTTCTTTCTTAGTCGTGGTTTCGAGCTATCTTCAGGTTTTTCCGAAAGATCCCTGTAGGCTTGATAAGTTTTCAATTAAAGATAAGAGAAGTCTTTTGAGGATGTGGTCTTGCTGTGTTTGAAGTCTCATGACCAATTGATCCGTGAATCAAAAGTTATTCAAAAATAGGATCTTGCGGTCGTGCACCTTCCTGACTTCCTCTATTTCATTTACGACCACGTTTTAGAGCTCTCTGTCCTCTATTTCTCTTGTGAGCTTTCTGGTTTTGAGCAGCCGAACTCAGTGCAGTCTTGGTCTGGTATGTCGTTCGGATTTATGTGTAAGTTGGTTTCGACCATGGTCAAGTACGAGACCACATATCACTGATTTCAATCACGCCAGAGAGTCTTTCGACCCCACAGTAAAGTTTCGACCGCTCTATCTGTTTTTGGTCGCGTCTGTTTACTCTCTATTTTCAATCTGTTTTCTCGGATTCTAGTAAGCAGTCAATCTTTGTCTTCATAGCTAGATAGCTATTGGAGAAGAAGAGTTGTGTGAATACTTGGGGGAGATTTGAAGGCACCATTCACCCCTCGCTGTTGCCTGTTCGGTCCTACATCTTCATATTTGCAAAATCTCTAGTGTGCACCTCAAAATTCTCATTTGATAAATTTAAAATGTAACTAACAAAAGCTCTAATTTTTAACAATACATGCTTAAAAAGCATGTATGGGCCGACAGGCAACGTCAACCGCTGCTGTGTGTGAAATTTAATTCATTCTTATGCCTACATTATGATTAATTGCCCTGAATTTTTTCATACTGTTGTGGCCTCTACAAACTGCACCATTCTATCTTACTAGCTGAATGCTCGTGCGTTGCTACGGATTTTTAAAATTTATCATACTATATGTTTTAAAACTCACAGATGGTAATACTTTTTAGAATGTGCATACAAACATGTTCTAAAAGTTTTTAAATCCGTCAAGTTAGTCGAAAGCCGTCGATCACACCTCGTGGTTATAAATCAGAAGACATCGACTACACCTTGTGGTCATAAGTCAAAACACATCAACCAGTGCTCATAGTCATAAATTACAAGCCGTCAATTACACCTTGTGGTCGTAAGTTAGAAGTCGTCGACCATCGCGTGTGATTGTAGGTCGAGAGCGGTCGACCATCATTGGTGGTCATACGTTGGTAGGCCTCTGGTGCGTTTGTACCCTGTTGCCCAACTACCGGCGCCAGCCTGCTCGGCCCCAACTTCGACCATGGCTTGGACTTTGACCACGACCCTTCCACTTCGATTACAACCCTTCAACTTCGATTACTACCCCTTCAACCACTGCCCCTTTGACCACTGTCCCCTTCGACCATGACCCTTCGACTTCGACCACGGCCTGACTTCAACCACAGCCCTTCGACTTCGACCGCGGACTGACTTTGTCCATAGCCCTTCGACTTCGACCACAGCTTGGACTTCGACCATGGCCCTTCGACTTCGACCATGGCTTCGACTTCGACCACATATCTTTTACTTCGGTCATGGCCCCCTTCAACCACGACTTCAACTTCGACCATAGCCCCTCGACTTGGCCATGGCCCCTCGACCACGGCCCCATTCAACCACAGCACCGACTTTGACGACTAGCTTGGGAGACCAAAATCTCTAGACAGCGCGATAGGCTCCAAGTGAAGAGCAGGAGGAGGTAGAGGGGCTCACCAGGCGAGTGATCGCTGGGCGGCGGCGGCGGGGGAGAGGCCTGTGGGCAGGCATAGTAAGAGGAAGCCACTGCCATCGCCGAGTGCCCTTCTCTTTGATCCACCAGCCGCTGTCGCCGAGCGTCAGTCTCTTCGATCCATCGGCCATTATCATCGAGTGTCATGTCGTTGTTTGGAGGGGTGATGGGAGATGGAATTGGTGGTGACGCCCTAGAGAAAGTTGGGGGACTACGACCAGATGCTGCCACGCGAGGAAGGAATTGGTGGCGGCGCCGAGGAGGAGGAGGAGGAGGCACGACACGAGTGTTCTGGGGAGAAGGAGGCAGCAGTTGTGGGAGGTGGAGGTGGGGAGATGGCGGCGAGCAGATGGGGAGAGGAGGTGGCGGCAAATGCGTTGGGGAGGCGGCTACTAGGGGATGCGACGCTGTTGGGGGAAGTTGGGGGACTGCGACTAGACGCTGCCGTATGGGGAAGGAATTGGTGGTGGCATTGAGAAGGAGGAGGCGTGGCACGAGGGTTCGGGGGAGAGAAGGATGCGGCTGTTGCGGGAGGTGGAGTGGTTGCGGGAGGCGAAGGATGCGGGGGAAGAGAAGAGGAGGAGCGCGGCCCACGCGTCGGCCTGATCTTTTCTATGAGGAGCGAAAGAACTACCTATATGTGGATCTGGACGGCTAGAAGAGAGGAGGGAGAACAGACCGATGAACACCAACTCGCATTTTTATAATAATAAAGATTTAGGAAGTTTATGTTGTTATTCATGCTTCTTCTGTGTGGTTATACATAACAATGGTTGCAGGTCATGTGATGAGTCGGGTCAGAATATCTTAAGCTGAAGTTATAGTTTTGATGTCAGCAATTAACCTATGATAATAGGACAGCTGCAATATCTCAATTCATCAGGTCTGTAAGCAGGTGGATGAGCATCCTCAGAAGTCAGCGCTGTTATAAATCACCTTGGAATATGGTATGATAGGATGGTTTATGATGGCAAAGATGTTAAATAAATCAGCTTTAATTTCCTTTTGCAGGTTGCACACAAGAAAGAGAATCTACAAATTGCATGCTGCCTTATCATCCATTGTTAATATTTTACATTATTGTGTTTGAATGATATGCTTTCTAATGTCTTAATGAAAGGGTGTTCAAATATGTTGCCTTTCTTGTTATATCTTGTGTATACTGTTTAGTAGGCCTAAACCATTTACTGTTCTTGTGCGGCAATGTATATGAACTACCATGTTTACCTGGAGCTTGACCCTGGGCTTGAGGCTGCAGCATATTGATTTTGAAAAAGTAAACATTTCGTACTTGCAGAGCTCTAGCCCCTTGCTAACCTAAAGGAGCACTAATTTAACTACAAAACTGGCTGCAAGAGAGTGAGTGTTGATAGATGTGGGTATGGATCCGGCCTTTCAGGTTTGTTCATGTGTTAGCGCTTTTAGATTTTGTTAGTGTGGTTTTGTAAGGTGTGATTTTGTTAGTGCTGTTATGTAAGGTGGTACTAATACATTAGTGGGATCACTGAAAGGTTTGAAGTTCACTCTGATGTCCTCCCTAACTAACACTCGTCTGTTGGCAAAACTCTACAGCTATCAGCGTTTGGTTGCTAGATACGAAAGAATGACATTTTCTCGTTTATAAGGGGAAACAAACTAAATATGACGTACAAACCATTATCACATCTTAGCAACTTTTCAGATTTCAGTTACAAGTGTACCGATTGGGCTACGTCGAAGCATGATGTCTACCTGGTGCAGAACTATTCTGCAATGCACTGGTCGTCCCTGCTTCAGAAAGGAGAAGTGCTCGATGTAGCAGGCCAAGTAGTTCCAGCTCAGGTCTGCCTCTTCGTATCGCGATGAATAATCAGTAGCTTCTGTGTGCGAGTTATCGTACCGCGATGAATAATCAGTAGCTTCAGGATGCGAGTCAATTTCAAACCCACGGTACTACCTTCTCTATTCAGAATTGTCGATGGTGCAGATCAGCAGAATGGCACTGAAGGACAATCTCATGGTGGCTGGTGGTTTCCAGAGGGGAGCTTACCTGCAAGGTACGGGGAGTGCACACTGTGCAGGCCTGTGGATGTTTTTATGAATGATGAATCTTAGCTCACATTTGTACTATCTTGTGTCAGTATGTTGATCGACCCGGAGTGGCATTCTGCACGAGTCTAACCGGCAATAACAATTCCATCACCAATGCCGTTGATGTCTACCAGTCTCCGAAGTAAGTTGTCGTCAATTCGGCTTTTACATATAAGTACTAGCATATCATAGACCTGCTAATTGAGTTCGTATCTTCTTGTGATGCAGCGGCGCTACTCGAGTTATGGCTGCGAACAACGACTGCATCGTTAGAACTTTTGATACAGAGAAATATAGCCTCCTTAGCCAATTCCCTTTTCCATGGCCGGTCAATGTGAGTATTAGGTTCTCAGGAGTTGATGAACCATATGGAGGTGACCGCATGTGTATGATGAATAATTGACATATGTTTAGATAAGTCGAGTTTGGTTTGGGTATTTCGGACCTAGTCGTTGTGTGGCGCAATCGGGTTCGGTCGGACTTGGTCAAACTTGGTCAAACTTGGTCATATGGGATTAGGACGCTCATTCTTTGATTTGACAGGTTTGAACTTCATCTGTGATAAGCATGATGTTATTTACGCTTTCATGTATCGAGCGGTGCTATTTGACGTGTTTCTTGTCTGTGTGGCTGCAGGACGTCGAGGCGGAGTCGTGGCGAGACACGGTGGACGGACTAGGCGCAGTGGCGCGAGGTCGAAGCGGTTGGGATGTGTTGAAGGCAGCGTGGACTCGAGGTGATTGCGAGGCGTGCGAGGCAAGGAGCGCGGAAGCTTCCCGGAAGGTGCAGGAGGGGCGAATCGGGAATTTCGCAAGGCTGCACAAGCGGGAGCGGGCTCCGTTGGATTTAGCGGACGTAACGGGGCGGATACCCGTTAGTCGTCGGCTATAAATACTTGTGAGGGGCTGCATGCCCATGTATGGATTTTGGAGGGAATTAGGGTTAGCATTAGTCAAAAGAGCTTTAGAGGTTGGTTTTCTCTTTAGCTCTTTAGTTGGTAGGGCTCTTTAAGTGGTTAAGAGCAGGGAGAGGGTAGAGAGGGTGTGTCCCCTACGATAGTTTCTATGTGAGTTCTCTGGTTGTGTTTATCCCCCCCTTGAAGCATGTATGGTTGAGGGATTGAGAGAGTGAGGGTGAGGAGGAGTGGATTCTCATGTAATCATCCATCTTGTTCTAATGTCCATGCGTATCGTGACTCCTCTGTAATCCATGTGCTTCAAGTAATGGAAATCTGAAGTTTCTTGTCTCCAGTGCGTGCTATGTTCTTCGTTATGTCTTTTTGGTGATTTTGTGATTTTCGTTGTTTTGTGTTCTTGCCTGCTGGGATTATCCAAAATGGGTTGCTATGACATGGGAGATGCTCAAAATCCATTTGGCTAGTTGATCCAAAGAGCAAACCAAGTTTAATCTCGAATTTCCTCATTTGAGTTCCTCTGTTCTTGCTTTTCTTTTCTAGGGTTTTGAGTTAAATCTTGATTCCCTTGGAGAAATGGCATGAAATTTGGCAAGTTTATTCCTGAGGCTATTAAGTAGCTATCCTCAAAATTTCATGGCCAAAGGATCAATGGTTGGGGAGTAATTTGGATTTTGGTTCAGGTTAGCAAAAGTTTCAGATTTTGCCTAAATCTGAAATTCTTGCACTCTGGGTTGATTTCTCTGTTTTCTAGAGCCCCCTTGCTATTTAGTTTGTTGTGGTGGTGCTTTGGGGCAGAAAGATCGAGAGGAAATCATCAAATTCTCGGGTTTGCAAAGTCTGAATTAAGTTCTCAGTTTTCAGTTTCGGCAGTGTGTTCTACTTTCAGTCAGGCCGCAAGTTGCTAGTCTGTTCAGTCTCAGCATGGTCTGATTGCTTCTCGTTTTGGCTTTTGGCAGCAGGCAATGTCTTTTGTAATTAATTACTAGTAGCTGCAGATGCTCTCGGCCAATCAAGAATGGAGTACATTAGTCATTTGTTTACTTCCTGAAGATTGTCTTGCCGAGTGACTTTGCTATTTCCGTGGGATTTTCTTAGCTACAGTACCGAATGGAAGGAAAGCATGCAGTATATGCTTCTCTTTTTTTTCTTTCCTGATCTTCAACAATTTTGCATGCAGATCAAACAACGTTATTTTCAGTTGAATTTTTTACTGGCTGGTCTCTGATTTATGCTGAATTTTTCAGTGTCGCATGCGTTCCAAATTTCAGCAAAATTAATTTTAATTTTCTGTGAGGTGCTTTGTTTTGCATCTTTTTGATAAATCAGTGTTTGTTTTCCCAGGGGTGATTTTGAAGCGAGCGACATTCACCCCCCTCTGTCGCCATTTCAGTCCTACAGGAGTACATCAAGCAATCTGTGCTCTTCAATTGTTCTTGGTAACTCAAAATCTCCTGACATTGACAATGCAGAATACATCAGTGAGTCAAGCAATCTGTGCTCTTCAATTGTTCTTGGTAACACAAAATCTACTGACATTGACAATGCAGAATACAACAGTGAGTCCTGACGGCAAGCTACTCGCAGTTCTTGGCGGCTCTGATTGCTTGATAGCTGATTCACAATCTGGCAAGGTACATTGTAGTGAACAAACAATAATACAAAATCTTGCTGTTACGGTGTTACCTTTCAAATTCTTCTGTAGTTGTGTACATCAGAACAAGATGGTTAAGATTGAGCATCTTTTAATGGTTTTCAAGGAAATCGCGAGCCCGAAAGGCCACCTTGACTACTCGTTCTCGTCGGCGTGGCATCCCGACGGCCGCATCCTCGCCAGTCGCCACCGGGAACCAGGACACGACGTGCCGGCTGTGGGGCGTGTGCAACTTATCACAGTCGTTTGCTGTCCTGAAGGGGAGGATCGGCGCCGTCAAGGGACTCAAGTACTCGTCGGACGGGCGGTTCTTGGCCGTGTCGGAGCCGCCGGACTTCGTGCACGTGTACGACGCCTCGGCAGGTTACTGCGTTAATCCCGGGAGATCGACCTGTTCGGGCGTGGCGTTAATCCTGGACGACGCCGAGGCGCTGTTCTTGGGCATCGCCGACCGGACGTACGGCAGCCTGCTCGAGTTCCGCTGGCGGCGTCGGCACGACCACCTGGGTACCACCTCTGAAATGCCGGCAAGGTGACGAGCATCTGCTGCGGTGTGTACACTGTTTTTTGTTGATCTTGTACACACGTAACACAAGACCGATCTAAGTGCAGCCTCTGAGCTCCACGGGCTGCGGCATGGGACTTTCCGCGTGGGCGCTCCACGGGCGACCTCTGAGCTCGCCCGGACTGCTAGCCGTTCGACCACGCCCGGACCAGCTTCAGAGCCCCGTCTCCGACCGGGCACCTCCTCACTACCACCGCTCAATCCGCGGGCTACACGCTCGGCGCTTCCTGGTTCCGGCGGGACTGCGTTCCCGCCTTCTCGGCGCCGTCGTCCTGGTTGCCCGGACTTCCCCGAGGAGTTGTGGGTGATGTGGCTGCGGCACCTCGGCCCCCATCCGGCTGGCTTCCACGAACGGGCCGACTTCTCGAACTCCTGCCTCGCCGCAAAGTCATGCTGCCTTGGCTGCTGCATCCGCTGCCGGAACTCCTTGGGGCCTGGACCGTTCCAGGGCGACCTGGCTTGGAGGTCCCGGGCTCGCCCCGAGCAACGTGGCTACGTCAACCTGGACCACCCTCCAGGGGCCTGCTTCCTTGCCGCCTGGGCCGCCATTGGGGGGCCTCCTCTTTGCTGCCCGGGCCACCCTGGGGGGAATTGCTTCTTGGCACTCGGACAGCCCATAGGGGCTGCGCCCCTTGGTGCCCAGACTGCCCCGAAAGAAACGGCCGTGAACTCCCGGGCCTCCTCCACGTAAAATAGCTGCGAACCCCCGGGCCGCCTCTGGGTGAGTTTCTGCAATGGTATGGAATTGAGAAGTCATGTTCTTGTTTCAGATATTACAATCCTGTAGGAGGGAGGTCTAAGGGATGCAAAGAGCGCAGCCTCAAAGGTTCCAACAAGTCATCCGGATCACTTCAAGCCAATAGATTGTCTGGTGCTATTTCAGCAGATGAAGGCACCCTGAAGCTATCTGATATTTGTTTATATCATGTGGCTGTTGCACTTTATGATATATTCCATCTGTTAGTGTCTTTTACTGTAAGTTGACCCCCCCCAGCGGCGGAGGATCCGATAGGGCAAGCCCTGGCGTGCACGCACCTTGATGCGGCGGCGGGGCGGGCGGCGGAGGCCGGCGGAGGCGGGAGGTGGGAGGCGGGCGCCGGCGGGAGGCGGGCAGCGGGCGGGCGGCGGCGGGAGGTGGGGCGGCGGGGGGAGGGCTGCGGCGGCTAGCGGCCGACGGGAGGCGGGCGATCCGCCCCACCTCATTTTTTTCCCGTCCTCCGCCACTGCCCCCCCGGGGGAGGGGTAACTATTCTATGGACTGCTGTGTGACCGACCAATTTTACTTCAAACATACATTGTTTGTAGCTGTTTGTGTTGATAGTACATTGTTTGTAGCTGTTTGTGTTGATAGTTGTAACCTTTGACCTACATTCTGACCATCCTAGCGGTAAAATTGTGAAGCTCATATTTTGCATCTATGATGGCGAGCAAGTTGCATACTTGTGAATTTTTTGTATGATACAACTGGTTGTTACTACTCAACTGCCCTGCGGATTGCGGATCTCAAGATCTCTGTGGACAGTACTGAGAAAAAAAATTCGAATTGGCTGTGAACCCCCGGGCCGCCTCCGGGTGAATTGGGCGTGAGTGACTTGGGCTGCTGATGGGCTTTGGCTTGTCTAGGCTTTTGGATGAGGCTAGATTAAAATTGTAAATAGATTAAATTAAATTTATACTCTTCTTTATTGGGCTAGACTTAGGCTGGATTAGACCAGTCCTTGGGCATCGTATTTTTTGTACTAATTATTAAAGGTAGATAAGAGCCGATTCTAATTAGACAACTAAGAAGATAGAGATGATTGGTCCAAGATAAGGCTAGATCTGTTTTTGGGCATGGATCAGGTTTAGACTTACATAACTTGGGCCAGGCTTGGAACAAATTCTTCTCAATTTTATTTGGATTTGGATTGGATTTGGACCTGATTTTGGCCCATTAGCAGCCCTACGAGTGACTGATCCGCCCCTAGGCAACTTGGCCACAGGCACTCGGACTCCCTTCGGATGATTCGGCCTTGAGGGCCCAAACCCCTACTAGGGTTCTCACTCCTTGTCGCCTGGACTCTGGAACAGCCCCGCCTAGGGGTCTCGCCTTTTGCTTGTTGCCACGAGTGGCCTCCGAACGGCTCGGTGTGGCCTTGAACCTCGCTATGACTTCAATGAAGGCAGCGACGTCCATCGGTCCCTTTGCCAAGATAGATAGAAAAGCAAAAGTGTCCACCGGAGGAGAGGAAACTTCGAACAAGGTCATACATTTCTCCCGCTACTTGGGCCCTTCCAATATGAAGAGGAGCCTCCTGGAGCAACTTGAGAAGGAGGGCAAGATCGAGGGCACTGACTTGGCCATCTTGCCCAAGCCCGATGAGGTTCGTTCCAACCCTGGGCTAGTGATGCTTGTCATATTCGCAGCCTAATTCGAGGCTGACATCCGATTCCCCTAATTGTGCTACTAATGAATGTGCTCGACACATTCGACCTTGAGGTCTCCCATCTCAAACTGGGCTCCTTCGTCTGCCTCTCAGTTTACGAGTGGGCAATGCGAAGCTTGGGGGTGAAGCATCCCTCAGTCGTGCTCTTCTGCTTCCTCCACTATGCTTTCATGCACAACAGCATACACCTACAAGAATGTGCACTCCTTGTAAGGAGTGACAGCCTTTTAGCTCCGGAATAGGCAACAAAAGTTTGAATTTCCCGCTAGGGACAACAAGTCCAAGTGGGAATCATGGAGAGATCTGTGGTTCCACTACCTCACTCAAGGGCTAGCCTTGTCATCATGGGGAAGAATCCATTGGTGGATAGCTCACTACACTTCTTGCCTTCCTTGGGTGTGAAGGACAAGGCGCACCAGCACTTACTACAGGGGCTTGCTTCAAAGTTCAGTATGCACGATCTCATTGAGTTGTACTACATGCTGAGGATCGCTCCTCTCTGTCAAGGCTAGAGCCTATCGTTCATAGAGGGTGACGCGTCAATCTGAGTCGGGATGGTGGCACGCGACAGGCGTTGACCGCGGATGACAGCATGTGTCTTCCATTAGGAAAAATTTGGCACTTGGGACTCATTTTTGCATGAAGGATGATGTTGGCTCGGACACCGACTGGCATGGTGCGGTGTCAGGACGCCTTTGCTTCTTCCAACGGCCGCATTGTCTTCTTTAGAAAAGGTTCTAAGGGACTACAGTTGCTTATATTGTTTACCACACTTGTGCTATTGTTGCTTGCTTGAGACAAAGCTCATCTACTGGTTCTTAGTAGGGGTACTCTGTTAACTTATCCCCTGTTGAAAAACTTGGTGCTCGTGGAGAAGCCTGCGAGTGGCACTTCGCTTGGGAAGGCGAGAACGCTGCTGTCTCCCATTGAATAAACTTGGCACTCAGGACGAAGCTCACGAGCAACACTTCGCGTGGAGAGGTAAAAACATCGCTATCTCCTATCAAAAAAACTTAATGCTCAGGATGAGTGGCACTTCACATGGGGAGGCGAGAATGTCACTGTCTACCATAAAAAAAACTTAGCACTTAGGAGCACTCGGGACAAAAGCACATGAGCGGCACTTCACATGGGGAGGTGAGAACGTCGCCATCTCTCATCAGAAAAAAAAACTTTATGGTTAGGATGAAGCTCACGAGCAGCACTTCGCTTGGAGAGGTGAGAACGTCGTGTCTATGCTGAAAAAAACAACGCTCGAGACGAAGCTTGCGAGCGGCACTTCGCTTAGGGAGGCGAGAACGTCACCATCTCATGTCAGAAAACACCTCCCATCGAAAAAAAAAACTTGGCGCTTGGAATGAAGCTCACGAGTGGCACTTCACTTAGGGAGGCAAGAACGTCGCTGTCTCTCATGGGAAAAAGCTTGGTGCTTGATACAATGCTTGTGAATGGCACTTCAGTTGGGGAGGCGAGAATGTCACTGTCTCCTGTCGAAAAAACTTGGTGCTCGGGATGATGCTTGCGAGCGGCACTTCACTTAGAGAGGCGAGAACATCATCATCTCCGATAAAAAAGTCTCCTATCGGAAAAAACTTGGTGCTCAGGACAAAACTCATGAGTAGCACTTTGCTTGGGGAGGTGAGAACATCATCTTCCATCGGAAAAAACTTGGTGCTCGAGACGATACTCATGAGCGACACTTCATTTGGGGAAGCGAGAATGTCGCCATCTCCTGTTGAAAAAACTTAGCGCTCGGGACGATGCTCTTTATCAGCTTTTCCCTAGAGGTGAGTTGTCACAAGCTCGACCCTAGGGAAAGAGTAAGCTCGACCCTAGAGGAGGAGAAGTAGGTGACTCGATCGGGAGGATGAGTTGTTGCAAGCTCGACCCTAGGGAAAGAGTAAGCTCGAACCTAGAGAAGGAGAAGTAGGTGACTCGATCGGGAGGATGAGTTGTTGCAAGCTCGACCCCGGAGGATGAGTAGCTTGACCCTAGAGGAGGGGAAGTAGCTCGAGCCCGAAGAGGGAGAAAGCTTGACCCAGAGGGGGAGAAATAGCTCAACTTAGAGGGGGAGAAATAGCTCGACCCAAGAGGGGGAGAAGTAGCTCAATCTCGGAGGGGGTGAAGTAGCTTGACCCCGGGTAGGGAGAAAGCTCGACCCCTAGGGGGAGAAGTAGCTCGCCTCCAGAGGAGGAGAAAGCTCTACACAGAGGGGGAGAAGCACATGACTCAGAGGATGAGTTGTCACAAGCTTGGAAGACATGACCCAAGAGAGTGAGCGGTCATTGACTCGACCCTGAAGGGTGGGTGTAAGGTGGTTAAGACTCGATCCCTGAGGGTGAGCGGTCGTCAACCAGACCTCGGAGGGTAGGTGTTTGTCTATGCAGAGGCCAAGTAATATAGGTGTGTTGGAGCTCGCCAAGGAGAATCCAACGAGCTAGGAGGATCCCCTAGTTGAGGAGACACCATTGAGGCGAAGCGGCGCCTGATTGAGGTAAAGCCATCATGGGCGGGTTGAACCACACCAAGGCTAAACCATCGAGAAGTGTTGGAGCTTGCCGAGATGAATTCTTCGAGTTAAGGGAGCCACTAGTCAAGGAGACACCATCGAGGCAAAGCGAAGCCCGACCAAGGTGAAGCCATCAAGGCCAAGTTGAACCACATCGAGGCCAAGCCATTGAGGTATATTAGAACTCGCTGAGGTGAATCCATCGAACTAGATGGAGTCCCTAGTAGAGGAGATGTCATCGAGACAAAGCAAAGCCCGACCAAGGTGAAGCTATTGAGGTTAAGTTGAACCACGCCGAGACCAAGCCATTGAGGTGTGTTGGAGTTCGCTGAGGTGAATGCATCGAACTAGAGGGAGCCCCTAGTCGAGGAGATGCTATTGAAGCGAAGCGAAGCCCGGTTGAGGCAAAGCCATTAAGGCCGAGTTAAACCACGCCGAGGCTAAGCCATCAAGATGTGTTAGAGCTCATCGAGGTGAATTCATCATGCTAGTGGGAGCCCCTAGTTGATCATCGAGGTGAAGCGAAGCCTGTCCAATGAGCGTATTGGGGGTCCAAAGGATGTTTGGACACATGACTCGAAGGGAGTTCGCAAGACTCAACGCAGATGAAGATCAAGGTAGGTCTGGGACATCTTCGTGCGGACAGAGTCTGGAGGTGGAATCTGGGGCATCTCCATATGGATGGAGTTCAGAGAGCCTTTATACGGATAAAGTACAGGGCAGAGTTTGGAGTGGAGTCTGGGGTAGAGTTCGGAGGGCCTTCTGGATGTCATGGACCCACCCAGTGACCTTCCGTGCCTTCATCTTCTTAAGAGACAAGTTTAGAGGTGGAATCCAAGGTGTTCCCATGTGAACGGAGTTCGGGGCGGGTCCAAAGAGTCTGGAGGTAGAGTCTAAGGCATCTCCGCATGGATGGAGTCCAGAGGTGGAGTCTAGGGGTGTCCTCACATGAACATAGTTCAGGGTGGGCTCGAAGAGTCCAGAGGTAGAGTCCGAGGCATCTCCGCACGGACGAAGTTCGGGCGGGTCTGGGACATTTTTGTGCGGACGGAGTTAAGAGAGCCTCTGCACAGACGGAGTCCTGGGCAGAGTTTGGAGGGGCTTCGTGCAGACAGAGCCCAGGATGTTCCCGTGTGAATGGAGTTTGGAGTGGGTCTAGAAAGTCCAGAGGCAGAGTCCGAGGCACCTCTGCTTGGACAGAGTCCTAGGTGGGTCCAGGACATCTCCGTGCAAACGGAGTCTAGAGGCGGAATTTGGGGCATCTCCACATGGATAGAATTTAGAGAGCCTCTGCACAAACGAAGTCCAGGGCAGAGTTTAGAATGGAGTCCTGGGTGGAGTCTGGAGGGGCTTCACGCGAACGGGGTCCTAAGGGCCTTCAGGATGGCACGGACCCAACCAACGACCTTTTGTGCCTTCATCTTTTTAGGTGACAAGTCCAGAGGTGGAGTCCGAGGTGTCCTTGCATGAATGGAGTTCAGGGTGGGTCTGAAGAGTCTGGACGTGGAGTCCGGGGTGTCCTTGCATGAATGGAGTTCAGGGCGGGTCTGAAGAGTCTGGAGGCATCTCCGTGTGGACAGAGTTCAGTGTGAGTTCGGGGCATCTCCACACGGACGGAGTTTGGACCCGCTCAGCGACCTTTCGTGCCTTCATCTTCCTAAGTGACATGGTTTCTCGCTCAAGTCCCCACTGATAGCATCAACTATTGTCATTACGAGACCGGACAATAAACTTAGAAGCACCTCTGGTCAGATGTAGAGACAGCTAAGAATACGGAGGGATTTAAGGAAAAGCACAAAAATGACCAAGTGTATTCAATATGAGTGTCTAGGGTTACCCATACCCCCTCTCCCATTACAAGATGTCCTATTTATAGATGGGGAGAGGGAAGCGAGTGAAATTACATGTTTGCCCTCGGGGCCTAGCTTACTCCAAGGGTTATGGTCCTGTAATGTCTGGGACTCCGAGGTTGGTTCGTGGTTGGCTTCGGACTTGATCTGGGGTTGGCCCTAGACTCCTTCGGGGGCGGCCCTAGACCTCACCCGGGGTTGGCACTGGACCCCCTCCGGAGTTGGTTTTGCATATCTCACCTGGGGTTGGTCTTGGACCCCTCCGGAGTTGGTCTTGCGAATCTTGCTTGGGGTTAGCCCCAGACCCCTTTAGGGTTGGTCTTGCGTGCCTCGCCTGGGGTTGGCCCCGGATCCTTCAAGATTAGTCTTGTATACCTCGCTCGGGGTTGGTGTTGTGTACCTCACTCAGGATTGGTCCTAGACCTATCCGAGGTTGGTCTTACGAACCTCACCCAGGGTTGACCTTGCCCCCCTCCGGGGTTGGTCTTGCGTACCTTGCCGGGGTTGGCCACACGAACCTCGCTGAGGTTGACTCGTGGAGTTGGCTCGGAGTAGACCTTCCAATGGGTGTCGTCACTCCGAGAATGTCGTGGGCCCGAGGTGGTGTGGAGAACCTCCCCCTGTAGATTCTTTTGATCTTTGGAAAAATCCCAGCTACTTACACCCTCAAGCCTCTCTCTGAATAAAAAGAATTTGATTCTTGATCTTAAGAAAAGCCTACTTGCCTCTTAAGTATACTTCGGAGGATCTAATTATCATACTAAGGACCCCTCAAGTACCATAGGTGAGAGGTCAAGGAGGCTTTGTATGACGAGGATCCCTCAAATATTCTTAATTAAGACCATA
The DNA here is from genome assembly GCA_036346575.1 of Dendrocalamus sinicus. Classification (NCBI taxonomy): domain Eukaryota; kingdom Viridiplantae; phylum Streptophyta; class Magnoliopsida; order Poales; family Poaceae; genus Dendrocalamus; species Dendrocalamus sinicus. The sequence goes on along the minus strand of CM070648.1, from coordinate 31,868,000 downwards.
CTTGAGAGGCTAAGTAGACTTTGCTTGATCTTACACAGTTATATACTATTCATCATTAGGACTTGGTAGCCCAACCCACGTCATCCTGGGTTTGCACTCTTAGGCTGGGCCGCCCAGCCCAAGATACACACAGTAGCTTCCTCACCTGTCACCCGTCAGTCGTCATAAGAGTCGAAAATTGGAATGTTGGACTCCTCATGTTGCATACTATTCTAGTCATCTCCTGCCGGTGCTCCTCGTGGCAGGCGACAATACAACACATGCAAAGGTCAAAGCATCTCTGACTTCTGACCTAGCCTCATACATGATACATCTCTGGATGCATATGCATGCCAGCCAAAGATCTCCCCTCCATTTTTAATTATTCCTCCTGGCTGACCGGCTGGCTGGCTTTCATCTGGTCAAAGAAAGGAACAGCCAGCCATGCATAAGTGTGCAGATGCATCTGCAACTGGCTGCATCGATCCATCGGCATAAAGGCGATCACAGTCGGAATATATACACACTTACAATGTTCATTCAGCTATTGTTGCCATCAGCAATGTAGTACCTATTTTTTTTGAAACGGAAACAGCAATGTAGTAGTACTAGATATGCATGATCACGCGGTTTTCTTCCTTCTTTTGCAGCATATGATCTTACCTAATTGGCCGCTGCGATCAATGGACTCGACAAAAGCAGAGCTGGTCCTATTGTCAAAATATATACAAGTAGGCAAGTGGTATTCTACTACCGTTTTTGGCCGCCTTCTTCGCGGCATCCTAAGCAACTTTACAGGTATAGCTGCTGTACATATATTCCAACATGTGGGAAATGCTCCAGTGGTGAGGAGAAAGCAAGCTCGCGCGCGGCCAAGAACTACTACCTATAGCTAGCTGCAGAAAGCAAAGCAAAAGTGACACCAAATGCAGATCGCATTGTTGTATTGTACCATCATACATTTGCTAGTTTGATATATCTGCCACTACCGCTGCACATTCGGTCATGGATGCACACGGCTTTCTGCTCGGCTCAGCTACTGGACTAAACTAAGAACGGGAACAAGTTAAAGTTGATGGTCAAAGCAAGCTGTAGCTGGTCGATGCTTCCTGAGGATGTGTATACACTGCATGCAGTATAGCTGCTTTCTGTCATGTGATGTTTCATGGTGTATGTCTGCATGTGTATCTGCCAAGATTCCAAGCCTAAGGGCTAAGCAACTGCATCGTCGTTGCAGTGTGCACGCTTTCTTCGATCTCCTGCCTGCTTGCTACTTGCAACTGGAATGTTTCTAGAATAAAGCGCCCTGTGCCTGCGGGCTTAGCTAGTACTTTCTTCCTGCGCTGATTGTTTGACGCGCATGCAGGAATCAGGGCCTAACGACGACACTATTGCAGTTCAATTTGTTCTCTGAGATTAACAAAGATGCAAATCTGAGGCCTTGTATGTCTGCCTAACATGGTCAGAGAGATTCCTGCAGTTTGCACGAGTTAATTACAGAGAATTCATGTCACGGTCATAGTAAAGGCATGATTAATCGGGCTATTTATATTGACTTTTAGTTTTCCTTATGAATACTAATAGCTTGTAGAGAAAGATGCAGGCCCTATCTTTTTCAGCTTCTAAAAGCTGTTTTTCGGCTTTTCTACATTAACTAACTTTTAAACGGAATATCTTTTTAAGATAGGGTCTACTAGTTAATTGTAGTATATACTGTAACGACTTCATTTATATTGGCACAAACCGCACGTGAGTTTCTATTACTCTGTAATCTATCGCATGAGTAGCCCAAAAGTCACAAGCCGTAGCAAAAAAAAACAGGCCCACATTTGCGTGCAACTTTAGTCGATATAAATGAAGTCAATACAGTGTACTATATTCGACTAGTAGACCCCATCTTGAAAAGATAATCCGTTTGGAAATGGATATTATAGAAAAGCAGTTTTTGGAAGCTAATATGATCAAAGCCAATTTACTACTACTACTACATGTTTCTGAATGAATCTCTTCGACTATTTTTCCAAGGTTCTCTCGACCTTGTGAAGAATCTGGACGTTCCCCATATCTTTCTGGTGCCTGTTTGCTTTGTTCTCCATATATACCATGCGTGAAGTTACAACGCTTCTGATCTACTTACATTTGGAAAATGTTCTGCTAGATCAGATCAACAATTAACAGTTTCTGCTAGCCATTCAAATCTAACCATTTCAATTGTTACTCTGAACGTCTGATGCTATCTATGTATGGTGAAGAGACAAGGCAAAAAATATGGTAAGCTTGAAACTGTTACAGCTTTTCTGGGACACAATATGTACGTCTATATAATACCACTACATAGTACTCCTGAGAGGCACAGACTATTTCTAAAGTACTTTCTCTAATGGTATCATCCATGGTCAAAAGTTTTAGGTCAGAATCACGTTAATGGCAATGTTCTGTTAATTAGCTAAACTTGGGACCATGTTGACGCCATGCATTAATTCTCTTGTGAACGAGACATAGGTAGTTCATAACTTCTCTATGCTTTAGTTTATTTACACAAGTGGATTACTTAATTGATGTGTGTGCTAAAGAAATTTCTGGTTTTCTAGGACAAAGTTGAGATTGTATCATGCATAAAAAAGAAAATATCGTATCATTAATCTCTATCAATCATTAAAAAAAATAGATACTTGAGAAACCACGTAGAAGGTATAGTATATGTTTGTAATGAATAATTGACATTTTAGTTGAGTTGAATTTGAATTTTATAAAAGTTTCAGAAAATTCATATTTCAGATTGTGCGGTCAGAGTTCAGGTAGTTTGACTAGTTGATGGATGGCGGTTTGATCGCCATGGGGCAAGCGGTCAGATCAACCATGGATTTTTGGAAGATTGAACACCAAATACTTGTGTAGGCTTGTTTGGGGATGAGTTTGCGCTTAGTGCCATTGGAATTGAAAACTGTAGCTAAAACTAGATAGAGTTTAACCGAAATTTCAGAGAGGGTGTTTTTCTGGTGTTCTTAAGCTGTCAGATAGGCCAGTGGCCAGTAGACTAACCGCCATGGGGAGAGTGGTCAGACCAGTGGTTACAACCAGAGAACAGTGAAAATCAATTTTGAGTTGGTGCACAACATGGGTGTCGTTGGTTAGTTGTGTCATGTTGCATGATGCATGGTTTTGACTAACGTGAGTCAATGTTGGAACCCGGAGCGGTAACTCCAGGATCCTCTGCGTAAATCGCACTAGTCTAGGATCAGCTAGTGCACACAATGTAACAGGGATACATATCAAGTACCAATGATAATATTATTAACTTTTAAGAGTACGACCTTATGGCCAACGTTTACATCACTGCTCATTGGCAACAATAATAACTGCGGAAGCAAGAAGGTAAAAACGAAGCCCAAGCCTGCCCACAGGCAAATGACTGCAAGACGTGGCCTACGCGTCCTAGTCCTCACTGTAGTCGACGTAGTCCTTCTCTGTGATGAGATAGCAAGGGTGAGTACAAACTTGTACTCCGCAAGTCACACGAGAAATACAACATAATGTTAGGGGCAACAAAAGGAAGGCGTATAGGGTTAGTTGAGCGAAAAGCAATAATATGGAGAAATATAGTAAGTAGATTAAAACTGCTAAATTTAATACAATAAGTAAAAATAGTAACTGTAATTGAAATTATTACCGTTAGGGCAGGCTCCGACCAAACACTAACCTAACCATGGGCATCCCACCCGAACTATCTTTTCCCGAAAGATCTCATATGGACTTCATCCATAATGTTCTCATAAATCATTTTCAAAAACAAAGTCTAATCCATGAAAACTTCATTTAGCATGCCCATGACCGTGGGCACGGCTATGCAGGATAGATTATACACTCTGCAAAGGTTGTACAGTTTTACCCATAAGACATTATCATCCCATATTGCCAAGTGATTAACACATTTCCTTTGGTATGCGGTGAGGAGATCATGACAAGTCCTTTACAATGTAAAGCCTTCAACCTGACCAAGCCAACACTAAAGTTTCACCCTAGTAAGGAATCTACCAGACCAGGACCCCCTCTTGAGCTGAGTGAGACTTCTGCCTATGCCACGCTCACTTTCAACCTACGATGAGACTCAGGTTGGGACTCACAAATTAATTAGCCAGGATTGTCCTATACCAGCCTTGTGATAGTATGATAGGGCTTTTCAACAGTAGCTCACAGACTGGTCGTCCTTAATTGACCTAGGCTCAACCACATACCCCTGTGCCCAACAATCAACACTGTGTCACCGAACAACAGTGCATGCCTGCACCCACCACCTAACCATTAGCTTAAGTCTAAACCAGATTTTATATTTTATTTCAAAATATTCCATAATCCTTCTTGACTCATCGAAGTCAACAATACATTTGAAAAGCTTATCATTTTATGTGAAAAGGTATCCCAAAACAAGATTATGTCTAAGTAGGTCTAAGCATTTGATATAAAACTCTCTAGCTAATACTAGTGTACTAACTAGAGTTTGATTCTAAGGTGACAAGGTATAATGATTTGCAATGTCAAAGGAGGAATTAACAAGTAGGCAATAACTAAATTTAAAACTGAATTGAAATACATTGAATAAAAATATGCATGCAGGATAATTTAAAACAAGATAGTTTCATTTGCAAACTGGAATCAACATGATAAAGGTGTGTGACTTGTCTTGCTCCTCAAGTGGGTGTGATTCGTCGTCGTAGAATTCTCCGGAGTCGAAAATTACGACCGGAGCGGATACAGGCGAGGGGGAAGGAAAGGGAAGGGCAGGGAAGGAAGGTGAGTGCATAATTGGATCTTGCATGGCTCGGGCTTTCCAAAACCGAGAGGAATCGGAAAAGGAAGGTGGGGATTTGGTCACCGGCGCAAGGAAGGAAAGGGGAGGAAGAAAGAAGGAAGGCGGCGACGCGCCGGGGAAGATGGGCCTGACAGGTGGGACCCATTGGTCAGCGAGAGTGAGAGAGAGAGAAAGAGGAGAGGGGAGGCGCGGGCATGGCTGGGATGGCGACGCGTAGCGGGGAAAAGAAGATCAGGCAGCCAAGAGAGAAAAGAGGCAGTGGACGGGAGAGATGGGGCCGGGTGGCGGCGTGGCACAATTTCCAACAAGCAATCCTCAACGATTACCCCCGCCTTGACCCTATTTAAAGGCCCCCTCGACCTCTCCTCCCCTCACACCACCTCCCACCGCCTCCCATTCCTCTTCTAGCACAGCTGAGAGCATGAACCATGCGCCTCCACCTCCGCCACTTGCTCTTACGCCGGCGAGCAATTGCCGCACCTATGATCGCCGCCGAGCTCAACCAGCAACACCAGAAACTTCGTTGCGCCTTCGCCTTCCCGCCCTGCTCCTCCGACGTGCCTCTGGCCCACCGAAGCGCCGTCCTCACCGAAGCGCCGCCTTCCTTGTTGCTGACCCTCATCCAGCCATCCCCGGTAAAAACAACGAGCACCGTCGCACTCCTCGTCACCCCTCTTTTTGTTGCACCACTCATCGGCCGCCGTCGCGTCGTCGTTCGCCGGCAACCATCGGGAGCCGAGCGCCGCCTCCATCCGGCCTGGCCACGTCAGAGGCTGAGCCAACGTGGCAGGTGAAGTGGCCACCACGCGGGTGCCACGCTAGCGCTGGCTGTCACACCCCACCCCTGTGCCACCTCAGCATGCCTCTGGTTCGTGGACCTGGTCCACGTTGACCAGGGCCCACCTGTCAGTCAAACAACCCCAGGGCTGACGTCATAAATCTGAATTTTCAATAGAAAATTAATTCGGCCAAATAAGGAAATTCAGTGCTGACGTCATAAACCCATTTTTCTTTAGAAAAATAATTCTAGAAAATTAGCCTTTTCTTTTCTCTGATTTTAAACTTCTGAGAGCCCGTTCTCTTTCATCCTAACTCCGATTGAGCCCATTCAAATTTCTAAATTCATCAAAAATTTCAATCTATCCATTTCTGCCCTCAATTTAAATATTTGGAGTTTATTTGAATTTAGTTGGATTTTATTTGATTTTAGTGGGTTATTTTCGCGTGTAGACTACGACGATTCCGGAGAATTCCTCGACGAATGTTCACACCAACTTGAGGAGTAAGGCAAGTCACGCACCTTGATCAAGTTGATCCCATTGCAAATAAAATTATCTTGTTTTAAATTATCTTGCCTGTATATTTTTATTTAATGTATTTCAATTCCAGTTTTGAATATAGTTAATGCCTAATTGTTAATTCCTCCATTGACATTGAATTCCTTGATACCTTATCACCTTAGAATCAAACTCTACTTAGTACACTAGTATTGGCTAGAGAGTTTTATATCAAATGCTTAGACCTGCTTAGACATAATATTTATTTTGGGATACCTTTGCACATAAAATGGTAAGATTTTCAAATGTATTCTTGACTTCGATGAGTCAAGAAGGATTATAAAATATTTTGAAATAAAATATAAAATTTGGTTTAGACTTAGGCTAATGGTTAGGTGGCGGGTGTAGGCATGCACTGTTGTTCGGAGACACAGTGTTAATTGTCGGGCACAGGGGGTATGTGGTTGAGCCTAAGTCAATTAAGGACCGGTCTATGAGCAACTGTTGCAAAGCCCTATCACACTACCACAAGCTGGTATGGGACAGTCCTAACTGATTAATTTACAGGTCCCAACCTGAGTCTCATCGTAGGTTGAAAGTGAGCGTGGCGTTGGCCATGAGAAGTCTCACTTGGCTTAAGAAGGGGTCCTATTTTGGTGGATTCCTTACTGAGGTGAAACCTTAGTGTTTGCTTAGCCAGGTTGAAGGCTTTGCATTGTAAAGACCTTGTCATGATCTCCTCGCCGCACACCAAAAGAAGTGTGTTAATCCGGTGGCAATATGGGATGATCATGTCTTGTGGGTAAAGCTGTACAACATCTGTAGAGTGTATAATCTATCCTGGATAGCCGTGCCCACGGTCATGGGCATGCTGAGTAAAGTTTTTCATGGATTAGACTCTGTTTTTCAAAATGATTTATTCAAACCTTATGGATGGAATCCATGAGAGATTGAAAGTATATGGATGGATGGAATCCATATGATGTTTTTGGAAAAGATGGTCCGGGTGGGATGCCCGTGGTTAGGTTAGTGTTTGGTCGAAGCCTGCACTAACTGTAATACTTTCATTTACAGTTATTGTTTTTACCTATTGTATTAAATTCAACAGTTTTAATCTATTTGCTGTATTTCTCAATATTATTGCTTTTCGCTCAACTAACCCTATATGCCTTCCTTTTGATGCCTTTAACATTATGCTGCATTTTTTCCGTGTGACTTGTGGAGTACAAGTTGTACTCACCCTTGCTATCTCATCACAGAGGAAGACTACCTTGACTACGGTGAGGACCCGGACGAGTAGGCCGTGTCTTGTAGTCGTTTGCCTGTGGGCAGACTTGGGCTTCACCTTTATCAGCTTGCTTCCGCAGTTATTTGCATTTATTATTGTTGCTAATAAGCATTGATGTAAACGCTGGCCATAAGGCCGTACTCTTTTAATTAATAAAGTTGTTATTGGTGCATGATATGTATCCCTGTTACACTGTGCACACTAGCTAATCCTGGACTAGTGCAATATATACAAAGGATCCAGGAGTTGTTGCTCCGGGGTCTGACATTAGACGCCACAGGAGCAGCAGGCCTTGTATTCTTTTATGGAGATGCCACCTTGGGGGTTCACTCCGGAAGCATCTGCAGCTCATCATCGACATCCAAAGCTCAGGACCATGGCACGTAAGAAGGTCTTGTGCTGTCATCAGTTGGATAAATTTGTGCCTATGAGGGAGTACCACGTGATGCACCCAACAAGCCCCCTGCTAGAGGAGTGGGATGGCTTAATGAAGCAGAAGAGGATCCTAAGGAGTACGAGTTGGATGAGGATACCTAGGAGGATGAAGAGTAGAATGTAGTAGTAATAGTAAGAGTCTGTAGCCATCCAAATAAAGAGTGTGTAATAGAACATTTTAGTTTTTATTTGAAGTTGCTTATGACATGAGCTATAGTTTTGCTTTTAAGCATTATGTTGCAGTCATGTCAAGACCTTTTATTTGAGTAATTTAATGCTTCTTTTATTAGTATTTCGGCTAAGTGTTTGCTTACTTTAGGATTGCCATTAGTATCCCCCCTTAGACGAGCTTAACACTTAACTATGTTTTTTCCTCTCTTCTTTTGGACTTGTGGTGGCTAACGTTTCAGCAGTTGTCACCCATTTAGACCAGCGAAAAACATGGTTGACACCTGTAACTCAGCTGGTCGCAGTCAGATCAATCAAGAACTAGGAAGCAGCACCGCAGATCCACTAACTCAAGGACCGCAGGCAACACCATTAGGACTGGATCCAATTCTAAGTTAGTTTATGGCAGCATAGACCTAGTTGATGAACACAATAATGCAGAACATGAATACCATGATGAACTGACAAATCAGGAAGTAGTTGCACCTTAACCAGTATGGCAATAATCAAAGTTTGCCGAATTCATGAGGGCAAGACTGCCTACATATTCTCATTCCTTTGAACCTTTGGAAGCTGATGACTGCTTCATTCTATAGAGAAGAAGCTGAATCTCATCTAGTGCACAGATCGAGAGAAAGTTCTCTACGTCGCTCATCGATTAGAGGGAGCCATCGCAGAGTGGTGGGAGAACTACTGTACCACTCATGAGGATTAGGATAGTATCACTTAGGCTTAGTTCACAGTAGCTTTTTGCCATACCGACATCCTGGATGGGGTAATTGAAATAAAGAAGGAAGAGTTTTGTGAGCTACAGCAAAAGAATATGTCAGTGAGTGAGTACCTCAACAAGTTCACTTGGTTAGCTCACTATGCACCTAAGGATGTTGCCACCGATGATGTATGCCAGAAACGATTCAAGGAGGGATTAAATCCTGGATTGAAGGTTCAAATTGTGGGCAACAATCGTGCCAGTTTTTAGAATATGGTGGATAAAGCAATACTCATCGAGGAGAGCTGTCGTGAGTTGGAAGAGTCTCGTAAGAGAAGGATGATGCAACAAGGAGCTCAAATGTAGCACTCCTAGAAGACTCACTTCAATGCTTATCAACCCGCATGTGTACCTCAACAATCAGGATTCAGAGCTCCAGCACCGGTGCCTCATCATAATGTGTCGGGACCACACCCTATCAATATTAATAACCAACTGCAGAGGACTTCCAATCCCATAGCTACAATAACTTGTTTGAAGTGTCATGAGCTGAGTCACTATGCCAATAAGTGTCCATAGAAGCAAGCTTTGATGTTAATTCATTTCAATTTGGGGGCTATGCCAGATAGAACCCCTACTTCAGGATTAGGTCGTGGAGCACCCCAAGTTTCAAGCCAAGCCAACTGAGTGTCGCAATCTGTTGTCTGAGGACAAGTAAATTATGTCACCACAGAGGAGGCACAAGTAGCACCAGATATTGTGATAGGTAAGTTTCTAGTAAATTCAGTACCTGCTAGAGTTTTGTTTGATTCTGGAGCTTCACATTTGTTTGTTTCTTGAATTTTTGCTGTTAAACATTGGTTTAAAACTGTTGTTCTTATATCTATTCGCTTGGTTCAATCCTTAGGCTCTGAGTTGAGTACAAACCAAGGATGTTCTGGAGTTAAGATAGCCATTCAAGGAGTAAAATTTCTCACTGATCTTATCGTGTTGGATATCCAATCTTTGGATGTAATCTTGGGAATGGATTGGCCTAAGAGACACCAAGCGGTGTTGGATTGTGGAAATCGAGCTGTTATAATTGTCAGTCTAGACAGGAACATGGTGAAATTCGAAGCTAGCATGAACTAGTCAGGGAAAGCTATGGTTTGTCAGAGTAAAGGTATCATGTTGGAGGATATGCTTGTTGTCAGAGAATTTCCAAATGTATTTCCAGATGATCTTCCAGGAATGGCACCTGATGAGAGGTTGAATTTTTGATCAAGTTAGTACCTGATACTTTGCCTATATGTAAGAGACCGTATCGGATACCTGCTAATGAGTTGACAGAATTGAAGAGGCAAATTCAGGAGTTGCAAGACAAAGGATATGTCAGACCACATTTGCTTAGTTAAAGAAGAAGAACCATATCAACCGGAGGTATTGGTAGAAGGATACTTCAACGACTTCTCAAAATAGGGTCTCACTTCCCAGTCAATTGCATGTGGACATGTCGAATGGCCAATTCATTTTTGTTGTGTTTTCACTACTAGTTCTATTAGCCATTCTGGCTGTTAAAGTGTAAACTTAGCCATAAGGTCGCAACTCTGATAATGAATAATATTTGAGTCTTTTTCTTTGTTAATCATGAAATATGGTCGATATTCTATCTATGTTTTCACTGTGTGCACTGGTGTGATCCTGGAATAATGTAGTATACACAGAGAGTCCCGATTTGCATATTCGAGTCTCAACATGAGTGGAACAATCGCTAATAAGTTAGTGGGTTGAGTCTTGTAAAGTCTTTGAGAAGCGGGCGTAAGTGTGAAAACTTGTGTTAGTGGGGTTAATGTATTTTTTTGGGTAGTCTTAATGAGTTGGACCTATTAGGGTTGTTGCTAGTTATTAAAGGGAAGGAGAGGAGGTGTTAGATCCAAGGATTCTAGGGTTTAGATTTTTTGTTCTACCACCTTGTCTCCTTCCATGGTTTGGGAGAGAGAGAGAGAGAGTACAAGTGAAAAGAGTGGTGCTTTGGTTGCACCTTAATCATCCATGAGTATGTAAACTTTAACATCTACTAGAAATAGATCAAAGTTTTTTCTTAATCATGTTCTTGTTTGCATTCTTTCTTTGTTTTGCTAATTCTTGAGTAGGATTTGTGATTTCGTGTCTGTGCAAGTTCTAGCCTGAACTCTTCTTAAATTATCTTGCTAGGATATGTGAGAATAGATTTAAAAGACCTTATACCTTAGATCCTCACGAGTAAAAAGTAATTTTAGTTTTAGGGGTTTTGGTGTTCTTGTGACCTAGATTTGATTTTCTTCAATTTAGTAAACTCGAGCCTAAGAATCTTATCATTCTTGATTGGTTTAGGTTCTTAAAACTTTGAAAAAGTCTAATGCAAATTCAAAAGTGTTTGGATAAGAATTGAGCAAGTTCTTGAGATCTGAGTTTTATCCTAAGAGGCTTTTAGGTTTGGAAATAGGGGACCGGCCAGACTAGCCTTGGACCTACAGTCAAACCAACCCCACCGGTCAAACCACCGTTCTCCATATGGTCAGACCAGTCGTGGTGGTCAGACTGGCCAATCCATGGCAGTTTGACTGGCCTTGTGTTGAAGGTTGCTGATTGTTATGGTTTAGGTCTCTAGCCTTGTTTTGTAAGCATAGTTGGTGCAATCTAAAGTTAGTGTCTCTCATATTCACTTGAGTAAAATTTTTGAATACAATTGGAGAAAAAGTTTTAATAATTATTCATCCTCTCTGATTGTCAGCATTGGTTTTACAAGTGGTATCAGAGCTTGGTTAACCTCTTCATCATAGATCATAACCAGTCTTAAGAGACATGGCACTAGATAGGTATTCTACCAAGCCACCTGTCTTCGATGGGGTTAACTTCCCATATTGGAAGGCGAAGATGGATACATACATTCAAGCTCAAGGCTATTCAATTTGGGAAAAGGTCTAGTGTTCTTATGTTGTCTCTTCCAATGATCAGATCACTCTAGCAAATCTTTTGGATATAGTGGCAAAAAGTAAGGTTAGGAACCTTCTGATTCAAAAACTCAATAGAAATGAGTTTGACTATTTGTCTCACCTCACTTTAGCAGATGATATCTAGTGGACTCTCACAAATTACCATGAGGGCACTACAACTATCAAGGAAGTGCGTCAGAACCAGTTCAAGAAAGAATACTAGATGTTTGATATAAGACCTATACAGTCTTTGGATGAGTTCTTTGCTCACTTTCACAAGATCCTCAGTGACTTGCGAGCTATTGGTGTGCCCTATTCTGACTCTCAAAAAGCACGTCAAGTTCTTAAGGCCTTAGACATGTTGGTTTGGGAGATGAAGGTCACTTTCATCAAAGACACCGCTATCATGAGAGAGCTCACCTTGGATAAGCTTTATTCAAGGTTGAAGACTCATGAGATCGATTCGCTCTCTTGCAAGAACAAGTCGTAGTCTATGGCACTTATGACTGATCCTGCTAAGAGTCCATATGGCTTAGTTGAATCTGGTTCTTTTAGATTCTCTTTGTATACTTTGCATGCTGTAAGTGATGATCAGCTTGAGCAACTTTCTAAGGATGACCTAGCCATTCTGTCCACCAAGTTCACTACAGTTTTAAACACTATGAGGATGAGAAAGAGAGGACAAGGTCCGATTTGGTGCTTCGAGTGTGGTGAGCTCAACCACATTAAGGCCTACTATCCTAAGCTCAAAAGCAAGGAGGAGAAGGAGTATCGCAAGAGTCCACCACCTCGGGATGCCAAGATGAAGAAGTGCAGCTATCATAAGGTAGTCCACCAGCTCCTTTCCGCTCTTGAGCAACTTGACTTGAGTAACTTAGACTCGGGGACCAAGGAGGAGGAGAAAGATATGTGAGGCAAGAAGAAGGTGGATGGCTTCATCGGCATGTTCTTCATGGCAAGCACCGATAACATCTTCGGTAAGGATAATCTCTACAATGACCCTGACGAGGTAAAGCCCACGTAGGATGAGATGTCTCGTGCTATAATTTACCTAGATCATGATCTAAAAAAAATGCAAAAAGAAAATGAAGAATCATGATTTCTTGGTTGAGGACTTAAATGCTAAAATTGCTACGCTTAGATCCTTAATTTCTGATGATGATAATTGTAAATTTTGCTTAGTTCTTTACTCTGAGTTAGACAAGCTAAAACCATTCTAATGTTGTTAGTCAGTTTGGAACAGCACTTGATAAAATTAAGAACATGGAAACTGTTGCTTGGCACTAAGGACAACTTAGCTAAAATGAAGGTTGTATTCCTAGCTAGTTCCTTAGTGCATGCCTCTCATGCTAAACAACATAAATATCTAATGATGAAATTGCTCAACTCAAATCTAACAAATCTTTTGTATGCCTAGGAGCTGGGGACATGAATGCTAGTGCTTTATCTTACTCTAAGTGTGCTTTGCTAGATTTGAAACTTAAAAGTGACATGGGTAAAATTGCTGAATTAACCGATGAGATGCTTCACTCTAGGACTCTCTCATACTCAAATTGTCCTAAGCTAATTGCTAAAATTGAAATATTGACTGGAATTCTAAATGATATCACTGCTAAAGAAAAACTTGCTTCATCTTCTACATGATATAGGTCAGGATGTTGCATTCATTGCATGTGCATTTTGTGCTAAAATAGGTCAAGACCTAAATGATATGCACGAGGCAATTAGAGTCAAGTTTGATCAGCAACTTAGGAAAATTAAGACGGCATCCTATGTCTCTTGTGAGTCTTTTAGGTTTTAGGTAGTTATTCATAAGGAGAGATATTTGATCCTGAGATGAAGAGAGTGTGGCTCATTTGTCACCCTATTTAAGGAAAATGACTACCTCAAGAAAACCTTAGAATGATTCTCTAGTGGCAAAAAGAACCTCAATATGATCCTAGACCAATCTAAGGTGCGTATCAAGAATAGATGTCTAGATTTCAATACCTTAGGGTATTCTAAGAAAAATCTACCTAAGGTAGTGAGAGTTTGGAAGAGTTGCTTCATTGAGTCAGAACTAAACCAAGCAAGATTGTCCTCAAGTCTGTTGGCTTCACACAATGTCCCTCTTATGTAGTAAGTGCTTCTTCTTTAGTAGGTCAAACTCCTCATCAAATCAAATACCATTGCACCTACTGTGAGAGGGATGGCCACCTGATTTATTTCTACTGTAGGTGAGCCAGACAGGAGAAAAGGGATAGAGAGATCATTGAGAGCTAGATGAGTGCATGTAACCTAGAGTGTACCTGAAGCTAGCTTCAGATCTAGATTTGTTGAGGACTTTTTTATGGCTTTATGTTGGCCTCTCGTCTAGACATAAGTTACCACGAGGGCAAGATAGATCCACAAATGCCAAGATAGATCCACAAATGCCTATTAGATAGGTTAAGTGCCAGGTTTTTGTTAGACCTAGGTGAGAGTTTAGGGGGGTGTGGGTAAAGCTTGTGTTGGATGTGTTCTCATGGTGTTAATGTTTTGTCTTATTCTGCATCATCTTCAGCTTATGCTTCTACTAGTTTTTCTTCTATTCTTCATGTGTCTCAGTACTAGATTCCTAAGTCTTTTATCACTAACCCCAGAACTGAGACCTTGAGGTTTTCTACTTCTGTGATGTAGGTCCGACAGAGAAGGAGGGAGAACCTGTGGCTAGTGAACTTCGGATATTCTTGACACATGATTGGAAATTCAAGATAGTTCTTGTCCCTCACCCAAGCATCTGATGATAAGTTGATCACATTTGGGGATGTTTCTACTAGGATAGTGATGACTAAGGGCACAGTCCGTGTCAACAACAACTTCATACTCAAGGATGTAGTCCTGGTAAGCAAGCTCAAGTACAATTAGTTTTTAGTCTCACAATTAATTGATGATGGTCTTGATGTGAGATTTAGGAGGAGTTCTTGTAGAATTCTATATTAGGATATAGTCTTTGGGATTTTTCATCTAGGAGAGATTTTAGTGCTGATTTTGCTAAGTCTTCCACTTTTGGGCTTAGGTGTCTTTGTTGCTTTAGAGTCTAGAGATCTTGCTTTTTGGTACCATATGCTTCGACACATTGGTTTTGATCACTTGACATGGGTCTGTAGCATGGATCTGATTAGGGGATTACTAAGCTCAAGGGTGGGAAGGATTTAGTTTGCTCTCCCTGCAAGCATGGTAAGATGGTTACTGCTTCACATCCATGTCTTACTATGGTTATGATAGATGGCGCACAACAGCTCTTGCACATGGATAGGACCTTCTAGAGTTCAGTCAACAGGAGGGAAGTGGTATGTACTAGTCATTATTGATGATTACTCCAAATACCCATGGGCTTACTTCCTAGCATCTAAGGATAAGGCGTTTGGCCATTTTAAAGGGTTAGCTCTTAGAATGTCAGTTGATCTTCCAAGAGCCCTTAGGTTTATTAGGAGTTACAATAGGACTAAATTCAAGAACTCATCATTCTCTTCCTTCTGTACTGAGCATGGTCTAGAGCATCACTCTCCTCTCCTATAGTTTCTCAACAGAATGGTGTAGTTGAGAGAAAGAACATGACCTTAGTTGAGATAGCTAGGACTATGTTAGATGAGCATTCCATTCCTAGGAGGTATTTGGATGAGGCTATTTTCACTGCCTGTTATGTATGTAACAGGGTATTCTTGAGAACCTCTTTGCGTAAGACTTCCTATGGGTTGAGGTTTGGTTGTAGGCCTAGTGTGTCCCACATTAAAATCTTTGGTTCCAAGTGCTTTATTCTTAAACATGGCAAGCTTAATAAGTTTGAGTTTAGGTCTTTAGATGAGATCTTTCTAGGCTATCCTGCACATTCTCGAGGCTATCGTATGCTTAATCTTGAGACTAACAAACTTGTGGAGACCTGCAAAGTTACTTTTGATGCAGCTAGTCCAAGGACTAGACTAGATACTACAATGTCAGACCCAGATTTTTCAATCCGGAATCTACTGTGTTTAGCTGCACTATTCCCTGGATCAGTAGATAGTGCACACAGTTACAGTAATGGACATCAAATTACATATCATGCGGAAGCATAATTAAAATAATAAACTTACTCATGGGCCGATTAGGCCGAAATTCAAAAGTTGCAGCAGCGGAAGAACGAAGCACACAGGTGGGACCTTCAGGACATGCCCACAGGCAGCCAACTGGAGGTTCGCGGCCTAGTTCTCGACATCTTCATCTTCTCGGCCAGCTTGTCCAATCTTGTTGCTGAGGCGAGGTGATCTGACTCCCGCTTCTGAATTTGTCGCAAAAGCGAGCGTGAGCACTCCGACCCCGTGCTCAGCGAGCCAACACACAGAATGCAGATAGATAATATACATGGCTTATCAAAGGAAGGCTCGGGTTATTTTATTTTGCGAAGAGTGCTTTTGAATACAATTATATAAAAATCCTTAAGACCTAGCAGTTTGAACACAAGTATATGTTATGATTGAATGCAACATTAATAGTGATTCAGATTCCATCCACCGTTACATGTCATCTGCACCATATAGCAATTCTTCAGCGTTATAGCCGCTTAACTTACCACTGGGACGACACCCAGGACAATTCCAAACCAGGGCAGTCCATCGCCCTTTCACTTTTCCATTCCCACCCACAAAGCATTTTGAAATAGAACTATATCTGGTTAAGTTCCCATGTCCGCCCTTGACCGTGGGCACGGCTATTCGAATATTTTTGACTCTGCAGAGTTTGTACACTTTCACCACAAGAGATAATCAACTCATTGCCCCACTTGATACCTTAGACATGTGGTTGAGCAGACTATCACAGTGACTTTTCAAAGTATCTAGGCCCTTTTCTCATCTCACCCTTATGGGAAACTGCCCACTTGCGGTGGGTCCCATCTGTGCGCGGGATGTTTTCCCCAGCCCTTACGCAGCCGGACTTCTACCTCTCCGCAACGTAGGATAGCGGGAAAACTTCACCCCCCACTGGTGTCCCTTCAGGCCCCCTTGCCATAGCGTAACCCCTTCAAACCCCTACCAGTGAGATGTGTCCGGAACTTCGATAAATTTACTTAGCCAAGTCGTATTTTACGGACTTGTGGTTGTACTGTTTTACCTGGGAGGTCATGACAAGATTCAGTCCTTAGTGGTATCTGGGCGGTCTACCACTAACCCACTTTTAGTCCATTATTAACTCAATTTTGTGCTTCCACTGCACCACACTCACACCCGCAAACCAATCCGCCCAGATATTTAAGCAAGTTGGGGATTTTGAGGGTATAAAATAGTCATGTCAAATATACCAGTCATTCCCACCATGACTGCCCAAACCATTTTCTCATCATTAAAAGCGATCATGATGTATGGGGCATTTCAGCGCCCCCTGAGTATTAATGCAACACTAAGCATAGCATATCATTAGGGACTTATTTTCAAAATGTAACCATTATAGTTTTACTAGGGCGACAAGGTTCGTTTATTCAAACATTTCAACAGAGGGTGTAATATTATTCAAGGTAACAGTGGCATGTAACTAGAATATTGAATTTAGCATGTATTTGCATAAAAATAACAGCATGCAATTTGTTAATTTAAAAGAAATTAATTTGTATGAAATGTGGGTTCAACATGATCAAAGTATTGACTCGCCTGGCGCGGTTTACCGCGGTCTTGAGCTCACACAATGCTTTCTCTTGAGCTTCGGATCTTTTCTTCACTTCACTCTTGATCTCGCTTGATCCGTGGAATCTTCGAACTTCAGTTTCTAATTACGCGACAAACGACTGAATCCAAAATGAAAGCAAATAACTCAAAAGATCCAAATAAATCTAAATAAATTCAATTGGCCGATTTAATTTAATTTATACATTTATTACGATTTGCGAATAGAAGGATGTTTCAGATTAGTGTGTTACAAACATAGTGGTAGCTGGACCTGAGTGGGAGAACGAGTTATCTGAATGACTTTACCGTGAGGGAAAATTAAAAGATCAAAAGTGAGGAGTTATCTACAGGAATTATCTACTTTGGAAAAGTGGCCAAACGTCGCCGATTGGAGGAAGGCGAGGTTCGATCTTTTTATTACTAACTTCTATTATTATTAGATTCGCATTTATCAAGGGAGTTCCATGAGTCGGGTTATACCTATAGACTGGTGCAGGAGTTTAATGTATAAATTTTATCTTCAGGTAAGTTTTTCTTGCAACTTAGGTAAAGGCAAACTGGACTGATGGATGGGATTTGTACTTATTCTATAAATCTTTTAGTCAAAAGTATTATAACACTTGGATACCTCTATTAAGTTTTTGATTAAGTGTTTACTTTGGAATGTTTATTTATATTAGATAGGTCATTTTTAATACCCGATGCCCTAGTGCTATTACATTTTAGTATCTCTATATTAATATGGCCTTTTAGGGATGTAGGAATGATAGTCATACTTTAGATGGTTACTTTTGCATCCCTTTACTATTTAAACCTGCTACACATGATTACACTTTGTTACCTCTACTAAACTAAAACTACTACCTCAGATTTCGGGTTGGCAATATGTTAATGTTAGGGTTTATATTTTCAATAAGGCCTAAGGTGTTTTAAAAAAAATTGAACTAACATATTTACTAATGGCGCATATATGTCATCAACATTTTTCTAACTATTTATATTCATTTGCTCATGAATGTCTCTAACTTCAATGGACATCCTTTTACTAAATTTCAATCCCAACTAAGGATACTTTTCTTTACTAATGCCTTTAATTAACATTTAGTCCTTGAGTTAAATATTACTTATTCATATGTGATAACTAATCTATAGTTATATATGAAATAAGCTGGTGTTATAATCTAGGTAAAGATCTCTGTACAAGGTAGCACTCTATTATTCTATTTAATAAGGTACATTACTGAGATTTATTAGGTGACATTATAATAACTATTGAACTTATGTTTTAATTTATGATTTAAGAGCATCTTTACTAAGTTTATATGTTTAGCCAAAGTTGTTCCTCTTTATCAACGTCTTAACTAATATTTAGTCTTTTCAATTTACTTATGCAAACCACATTAAATATCACCAAACATTCAATGGACCTCTAAAATTTATGATTTCAGTTCCATTGGACAGATCTTGATTTTAGATGAATTTAGAAATTTGTCCCATCCAATTTGGAGTTAAAATGAAAAAGTTATGATTATTTGAAGTTCTCAGTTCAGTTAATTCCAAAATTATGAAATTTCTGACAGTGGGTCCCACATGTCATTTAAATCTTTTAATCTTTTAATTATATTCTTCTATTGCTTGTCTTCTTGACAAGTGGGTCAGTCTTGTTCAATGGGGCCCATCTGTCGCCAGGTCAGTCTGAGATGCCATGCGACCGGTGGGGCCCAGTCGATCAGTTTGCTCATACAGACAGCCGCAGTGGGGCCCACCTGTCAGTAAGGAAAAAGGAAAGAAATGCTCGACCGCAGGCGCGGAGCTGGGCTCGAATGCGCGCCGCGGGAGCGGGGGAAGGGAAGAGCGAGCGGAGGTAACCAAGTGGGTGGGGAGGCTTTGCCTACCATATTAGGGGAATAAATCCCTTTGAGTCAGCTCGCGGAGGGGGCCGGCAGAGGAAGAAGAGGACGGCGACGCCGGCGGCGAGTGGTGGCCGGAGAGGTCCGGGACGTTTGTGGAATATAATCCCCGAGTGATGGGGAAGCTTCTGGCACGGTCGGTGGAGACGGAGGGGCACGGTGGCGGGCCGGCGGCGTGCGACGGCGGTGGTTCGGGGAGGCTGTCGTCGCCGGCGAGGTACGGGCTTCGGGAGGTGCGGGGGAGACCGGGAATGTGTTGGCGACGCTCCAGAGATGGTTCCAGAGCGAGGAATTGGGCTCTGGTGGCTTGGCTTGGCTGCTCGGCGATCGCCGGAGCTGGGGAAGAAAGAGGGGGCCGGCGGCAATTTGGGGCACTATGGCTAAATTGCGGGCAGAGGAGGGGAGGAGAGGGTTCTGCGATGCGTTTGCAACCCCCAAGCGGGGTTTTTATAGTCGGGAGAGGCGCGCAATAAGGACGGCACCTGGCGCTCCGCCCTGTTCCGCCGGCGAAGGGGGAATGAACGCGATCTCCTTCGGGATTGCGCGGGAGAGAGATGGCGGGAGAGGTGCGTTCCCCCTCCTGTTGGTTCTTTGAACCTTGCCCTGGAGGTGAGAGGAAGACGGAGAAGGATTTGCTGCGCAGAGGGAGTGAGCACGAGGGAGAGCGAGTGCGGGCGCGTGGAGGAAGAAGGAGCCGAGGGAGAAGGAGCTGACGGCTCGGGCCCACGGCGCAGAGGGAGAGACGCGGGGGAACGCGGGGAGCGGTTCCACCGGCCAGCGGGAGAAGAGGCGCGGTCGGGAGCGGGCCGCGTGGCGCAGGCGGGCGCGGGTTGGGCTGCGGCGCGGCGCTGGCGCTGGGCGCCTGGCGTCCGGTGGGCCTCGCAAACGCCGCCACGTTCGGAGAGAGGGCTGGGCGGGGTGATGGCGGCCGCCGATTTTCCTTTCTTTCTCTTTTCTTTTTCTTTTGTATTTTGTTTTGCTTTTACACTTGAATATATGTGTGTATATATATACATATTTTCATTTCCTTCTTATTTTTGTGTATATACACCTATATTTATTTATTCATTCTTTCACATGGTATTCTTATGCATATATATATATATATATATATATATATATATATATATATATATATATATATATATATATATATATATATATATATATATATATATATATATATATTGTTATTCATATGAGTTTGCATATACATATATAAATGTTAACCTTCTTTACTATTTACTCCATTATTTTTAATGGTGAGATTTTATGGTTAAATCAAATATTATCCCTTACCTTTGTGGATCATCTTTTCAAATTCTTTATTTGATGCTCATGTTTTATTATTTTATGTGTTGATTTCTTCCCTCTTTTTACTTTTGAAGTTCCTTTATATTTACAAAAAGCCAATAAACTCCAAATTCAAATAAAAAGCAAATAAAATAATCTAAAAACTCCATAACTTATTATTTATTTTTTTCAGGATGTTACATACAAGTACACAGGTTTAAGGAGATTCAGAGAGCATCTTCCTTGAGAAATGTGATAAAGAATATGAGGTTGTTACTCTACTTGCTCTTTAGCCAGCTAAAGCACCTACTTCATCTACAGTACCTTCAGCTGGACAACTTGCTCCCACTTCTTCTTCTTCAACACGGTGTGGCTCTGCCCCTACCTCCATAACCCATGACGTAAAGGCCACCTCAACATTAGGAATGCCTCAACATATCCAGTGGTGACATGTAGTAGATCAGATCGTTGGAGGTCTTCATGAGCAAGTTACTCGCTCTAGGTTCATCTCTCCTGACTCACGTGCTCTTTCTGCTTTCAATGCTTATTTTAAGCCCTGTGATGTCACTCATGCACTTACTAATGAGTCTTGGATCAATGCCATGTATAAGGAGTTAGAGAACTTTAAGAGAAACAATGTCTACACCTTAATTAAGCCTCCCCATAGTCATAATGTCATAGGAACAAAGTGAGTTTTCAATAACAAATAAAGTAAGGATGAGGTAGTTGTTAGGAATAATACCAAACTTGTAGCTCAGGGCTTTACCCAGGTAGAGGGCTTACACTTTGAGGACACATTCACACCTATTGCTATATTAGAAGACATTAGAATTCTCTTAGCATTTGCAACCTCTAAGAGCTTTAGACTATATCAGATAGATGTTAAGAGTGCATTTCTTAATGGTTTCATAAAAAAGAAGTCTATGTCAAGCAACCTCCTAGGTTTGAAAGTCCAAAGTTTCAAAATCATGTCTAAAAATCGTCTAAAGCCTTGTATAGTCATAAGCAAGCGCCTAAGCTTGGTACGATAGGCTTAAATCATTTCTGCTGGAAAATAATTTTTAAATAAGCAAAGTAGACAAGACACTATTCACTCTCAACATGGTAGTGATCTCCTGTTGGTTCAAATATATGTGGATGACATCATTTTTGATAGCTCATCTCATACTTTAGTTTCCAAGGTTTTGACACCGTGAGCAAGTAATTTGAGATGAATATGATGGAGAAGTTGACTTACTTCATTGGATTCCAAATCAAGTAGACGAAGCAAGGTACATTTGTGCATCAAGCCAAGTATACCAAGGAACTGCTTCGGTGCTTCGACATAGAAAGTAGCAAGCCAATCTCCACCCCAATGGCTTTTACGTCGAGCTTGCATCCAAATGAGGACAGTGAGCTTGTCAATCAAAAGGAGTACTACAGCATGAACAGCTCCCTCCTCTACCTCATGGCATCGAGGCCAGACATACACTTCTTAGTATGTCTGTGCACTCAATTTTAGGTTCCCCTCACACATCTCACTGCCAAGCAGTGAAGCACATCTTTAGATACCTTTAGTCCACCCTGGAGTTCGGACTTTGGTATTCTTCTTCTTCCTGTATCTCTCTTCGTGCTTTCTTAGATATAGATTTTGAGGGTTGTAGGATAGATGGGAATAGCACCTCGGGCACCTGTTATTTCTTAGGCACTCTTGTCTTTTGGTCCTCTAGGAAGCCATCTTTTGTTGCACAATCCAAAACTAAGGCTGAGTATGTAGCTACTACCAGTAGTTGCTCTTTTTTGGATCTTATCTACTCTCAAGGACTTTGGGTTATAGTTATATAGTGTTTGCTCTTCTATGATAACACTAGAACCATTAATATAGCCAAGAACCTAGTGTAACATTCTACGATCAAGCACATAGATATCAGGTATGACTTCCTTAGGGAGAAGGGGATGTTCTCCCACACTTTGTTATCATAAAAGGCAATGTGATGAAGCATCAATATAATAAAAATAACAGAAAATTCAAAATCATAACTTGAAACAAGAAATACAAATTTAAAACAATAATTGAGTCTGAACTCCAAGTTGCTAATATTTTTACAAAACCTATGGATTCTTCTTGTTTTGCCTTCTTGTGGGGAGAGTTAGGGGTTATTCATCCTGTGGGACTTATTTGAGGGGGAGTTTGCTTCAATTGCATGCATTTGTAATATACTGCATTGTCATGGAATGCTAGGAGACATGAGAAAAGGGAGAGCTGGAGACCACTAACTATGAGAGAGAGCTAGTGAGGAAAATGAGTGAGCCTAGCCCTCCCTCATACCCTCTAGGGCTTTATATATATATGAATGGGGTAGGATAGGAATTGCCAATCTTGCACCTCAATAATTACAAAGGATGAGAGTATATCAGTATATTTCTTTATACATACAACACTATATGGATTTACTCTAAGGCCCAGTAGGCACTTCTAACGGCCCAAGGGGTTAGGTGCCACCCCCCCAACATGCATATTTGCCTTCTATTCTTGCATTATAACATAGTCTGGAGTATTGTCTATTATTCATGCTAATTCTCTGTATCCAGTCATGCCTGCTTTACTGAGCTTTCTTCATCATGTGCTTATATGTGTAGTTTAGTTTGTATCATGACTAGTTCATTTAATAATTTCTCAACTTAAACGTAAGATTGTCTAGGATGGATCTTTTGAAGAGTATAGTTTTAGTGATCATTTCCTAATTCCTGCCATTAGGTAGAGCTTTTAAATTCTATTGTGAAGCTTTTAGTAGCTCTTACCATTTTATTGCTTTAGATGATCTCAAGTATGCTTATAATTGCATCTCAGCATTCCTTTCTCATGAGACTGCTTCCCATTGCACTTGCATGAACTCAGGGGGAGTTATGTATGACCAAGATTGTTTTCTTAAGCTCGCTATTGATATAGTCGACAATGGCTTGAGATCAATCAAATTGACTGAATGAAATTAATTCAAATTAGTTGAAGCTCAAGAGGCGGTTATAGATGGCTCTTAGTGTAGGACTTGCTTTACTGATATAGACCATACAAATGTGAGTTAAAATTTAGACCGAAGCTTGTGTGGCAGTTGTAGACGGCTCCTAGTCTAGGACTTGATCTACCTAGACAAGTCATTTATCTAGTCATTGCAATATTCAAATAGGCTTTTAGCTTAAGTAAGTCACTTGAAGTTCTCTAGCATATTTCTTGCCTGATTTGGCATCTTAGCTTGTTTTGGACTTTGCCTTATCATTACTCAACTTAGGACCTATCTAGCTATACTTGTGATTTTAACAAGGCCTAACATGTTTTAAATATATGTAATCACTTCTAACTTGTCTTGGCTTGCTTTGCTATATATGTTCTTACATGATTCTATAAGCTAATTAGTATGACTTGGTGAAATACCTTTTAATTGACTCGGATAATTTTCAAAGATCTCAATCCAACCAAAATATAAAATTTACCAAAAATAGTCATGGTTGCCTCTTAGTCTTTATCAACTCCTTTCCTTGATGAATATATTGTCAAAGGGGGAGATATTGTGGCAAAATCATGATTTGGGCTAAGGGGGAAAAATGAGAGAGTTTGGGATTTTTTTAGATTTATTGCAAAATCTTGATTTGCTTAGCTTCTTCTCACCATAACTAAGGTCAAAATAAACAATTGTTCTTTCGTATAGACCTAGAGCGAGAATTTTCCAAGTTTAAATGGTTCTGGAGTGCTTGTGTTGAAAACATGCTCTTTCTAATTTCTTTACTCCATTTTCTAGCTTACTTGGCCATTTTCAACTTCTATTCACTTCTTGAGCCCAGATGAACTTTTGCAAAATTCTCTTTCAATTTATCATGTGACTTTTAGAAGTGTTTGGATGAGAATTGAGCAAGTTCTTGATATTCAAGTTTTGTCCTGATAGGTTTTCAAGTCTAGGAATAGAAAACCGGTCAAACCGGTGCCACCGGTCAGATCGGCCAATCCATAGTGATCTGACTGGCCTTATGCTGAAAGTTACTGATTTTGGTGGTTTAGGTCTCTAGCATTATTTTGTAAAATATAATTGGTGCAATATGAATTTGATAACTTTCATAATTACTTGAGTGAAGATTTTGAATACTATTGAAGGTAAAGGTCGTTGATTGTCGGCTCGGTCCTACAAGGCTGCATGTATTACACTTTCTAGAATATGAAGATAAGATAAAGAAAATAAATTTCTAAAGGGGTCTCTCATTTTTGAGACGTGAAGGGGGTGAATTGACAAGCTATTGGTATAGTAGTTTCTACCTTTTGCTGTTAGGCAAGCCGCTTCTGTAGGTACGTACCATGCGTAATTAATTTGATGAGGCATTTGCAAAATGTGCTGATTTAATTAGGTGTGGTGTTACCCCGGTACTTGTCAAAGATTAGATAACATATTTTGTGTCTAAACCACTATATCCGGGATGATTTGAAGGAACCTAGGTCAAACAATTTCATGCCACCAGTCTTCTAGAGATCTAGGTCCGTTTATATTGGTTTTTAGCTTTATCTTTTAACTTTACCTTATAAATAGTAATAGCTTGTAAAACAAAAAACACTCGTGTATGATTTTTAGCTGATATAAATAAAGTCATTATAGTGTGTACTACAGTCGACTAATACACTCCGTCTTGAAAAAACACTCCGTTTAAAAATTAAGTACTATAAAATAATTATTTATTATAAAAATAATTTTTTAAAAACAAATACGAACAGCCCCTAATCAATCTCAACACATGCATGCCTACTTTTCCAGCCAATGTGCGGAGTGCATAACTGCGTATGCAGATTTGGCAGGAGCAGTCCCCACGTGAAAAGCATAGCGAAAATACTGATGACTAGTATTTAACAATTTATTGATTTATGTCATTATAATGCGGGGTCACAAGATAAGTGGTTTAAATATTCCCTCCTTCTCCATAATAATTTATAATAATTTAAGAAGAGATCTTGTTCGTGAGGTTATGCGATGCCTCCGATCAAACCAATTTTAGTAATTTAATAGGAATGGGAAGCTTGTCAATTTTTTTCTAAGGTCACAATGCTTAAGAAATCAAATTGTGTCTTTCTGATGCATCGCATCTTGCCAATTGTTTTTTTTCGAATGTACATATATGTTTTACTTTCTCACGTGCACATATAGGGTCTATGTCAAATCACCTTGTAAGTACCCCAAGAAATACTTCCTAGCACCTTTTGATATTTGCACCATAACCATTATTAGTTCCCAACTGACTGGAAAGTATTTTTCCTATTCTTAAGTGTAGTGCCAATTGCATTTCAACATATGGTCTTGCGTCTAGAACGTAATTTGTACCGATGGTTAGGAGTTCTCGAGGAATCCATGCATGTTGTATTTTCATTAGTCACCAAATGCAACTATTATGGTGGATGGATGAATATAGTGACGAAATAAAAGTGATGAATATGCTGTTATAACAAAATACCAAATTATTGCAAGCATCCTAATGATGGTTTTACGATGCTTATATGGAAGGCAAAGAGGAATAGCCATTAATACTTTTTTAGCTAAAGTAGCATATGATTGAATTCAGAAACTCAATGCACAACATCGTCTAGAAACCATATCCGAAGCTGCTTTTCTGTAAATCAGGGAAATTTTAAATAAGGATTTTTCACAATCAAGTTTCTTAATTGCTGCATTATACAAAGATTTCGAAACGCTAATTTGATGTACAAATCATCCGATCAAATGAGAAAGTGAAAATATGGTTTATTATCAGTTATGGGGAACTAACAAGTGCCACTTAACGCAAGATCAAACTATATGGTTCACAAACTTTCAAACCAAATTTAGAAAGTAAAAAACAAACGATTCTTATAGTATGTTTAAAGGTGAGTTAATTTCCAAATGTAAAGTAAGATGTTTTGTCCATATACATGAACGGTGAGCCTTGAATTTTACAGTTAAGATGTTTTGTTCATATACAAGAACGGAGAGCCCTGAATTTTACAGTTGATCCATGATATGGGCATAATCAAGCAAATGGGCTTGTAATCATAAGATACGGTCATAATATATATGGCTGAAATTATATCATTTATGCAGGACATGACAAAAAGAAACAAAACTAACTTAATTAAGAAGGTAGGCACATAATTGTTCAACACTATGATGCTCCAGAACGGGTAGAAGCTGACCTATATGGTATATATATATATTAAGGAGATGCCTCGAGCAATATAATTTTATTTGCAAATGCACATGATGTGCTTGTTCCAGATATTTTCTGACTATGATGTGCTATCATGCAATATATATGTTCACTTATAAACCTGGAGAATAATAATTATAATAATATAACTCTGACTATTTTTAGAACAGAGGCCCCTATTTTTCAAATTGTTCATTTCTGTCATGTCTGAGATGTGCGAATTTCCTAGGAGTTTTGGGATAGGAAAACATCAACTCTTTATTTCTTTCCAACGAAATTCTAAAGAGATTCGTGCCTTAATTTCAAATTAACGGACCCTATTTCCTTTTACTTATCATTTTTTAGAAATTATATGTTTATACATGAAAAATGGCCATTTAAATTCATGATAAATTTAAGGTTATTCCATCAAGTTAGTTTTTCTCCCTTTTTTTCACAAATTTGTTGGATAGCACCACTACATTTTTTTGGGGGAATATCTCATAAAAACCCATCTTTGAGTGATAACTTGTTAAGGGAAAAGTTTATTTTTCAACCTTGAACTATAGACCGAGTCCAAAATTCAACCCACTACTCCAAAATCGTCTAAAAGACATAACCCTTAACTATCAAAATCATCTAAAACGTAACCCTTGACCCATTCCAAGGCGGTTCAACATGGTTTTGCTGATGTGGACCCTTTTATGAGCAAATTTGTTCCGTACCATCACAAATATTCATGACTTGTGAAATACCATCGCAAAGAACAGGAGCTACAAAATACTATTGCAAAGACCTAAAAATACATAAAATACCATTGCCGTCATGTTTTACATCAATTTACTGCGTTAACCTCCTTTTTGGTGATAGAAGCATTCATAAATAACTATTTTGCATTTATGGCCTCTTCTTCTTTTCTTAGCTAGTTCTTGAGAGACATGACAAGTGGAGCAAGGATTGGAGAGCCAGAGAGAATAGAGAGGGGGGAAATATAGGAGCGAGTGGCAAAGGCTCTAGCCAGTGGCGACTCTGGCGAACGGCGGGGTGGAGATCAAGGGAGACAACCACAATGGGTTCGCATGGCCTCAGGACAACAATAGATGGCGGTGGTGTGGACAGGGGAACTCGGCAACGACACTAGCAACGTTTGGGCAGCGGCCACAATGTAGGTGAATGATGACAGTGGTGCTCCGACAAAGATCTTCGAGAACTGGCACAAGCATGAGCATGGCGACAGTGAATGAAGTCTTCCGGAATGAGTGGTGTGGCCAGAGATAGCAGGGCGATGGTCAACGCTAGGAAAGAAGGTAGCATAGCAGCGGCAGTGTTCCAAGGTGGCACATCGACTGAATTGACATAGGAAGAAGGTATTGGAGATGGAGGCAGTGCTCTTGGTGCAACGGATTTGGAAAAGCTCACTGAGGACGATAAATTTGACGTCGACAGTGGGTTCAACTCGGGGAAGATGACGTGATTCCGGCAATGAACTATGAGAAAAGAGAAAAAGAGAAATTGACTAAGGAAAAATATTGATAATATGCTAGAACATGAAGTGACGTGAACAAAACTGTGAGAAAATCACTAGAGCGACGGGACGGTTCAAAGGGTGGTGGCCAGCTCTGGGGAAGACAACGCGACGATGAGTGCACAGGAGGAGTTGGCGATTTGCAGGTGAGTGAAGGACAACACAGACCAACATGCTAATATTGCTCTCCACAGCTCCAACATGGGTGATGGCTAGCTCCAATACTCCATAGCTTTGGCGCCAACCACCAAATTTTCGCAAGGGCAATATGGTCATTTCATCCCCCCCCCCCAACAATAGCTAGAGGACGGAACTCTCACGGTAGGAGCATTTCCCAGAATTTCGGGCATTTGCAATGGCATTTGGCCACGTGTGATCTTCGCGATGGTATTTTCCATGTTGCAAATATTTACGATGGAACTGAATAAATTTGCTCTTTTTTATTTATTAGCTGACTAAGACGCCACATCGGATTGTGTTTTAGATAGTTTTGATATTTTTAAGGTTATGTTTTGGAGTTTTAGATTTATGGGTTAAAAAACAAACTTAGGCCATAGTTCAAGATTGAAAAATGAACCTTTTCTGCTTGTTAAACTCCATCCAATGAGATTTGAATGGATCATATACAAAGGGATGTGAGGATGTGGAACCCTCGTAAATAATGTATTGAAAGGTATTTAGTGGGTTATCCACAAAATGTCCCTCCATGTGACCACCGCATTGTCACATCAACTTGTATTCGATTTGCCCAAATTTCATCCAATGTCTCACACGATATGCAAGTTAGCAGTGAAAAGTAAGCCTAGCTCATACTAAGTCTTAGGTTTTCATCGTCTCTTCACTTAAAAGGATTAACCAGCTGGTGTGCATATGGATAACTATTCCCATGTACAGCTTGAAGAAATCGTGGGAATAATCCCACCTTAACCTGTCCTAATATGAGCCTAAGTGGGGCTGACCCAGGGACAGGTATTAGAACTTCGAAGTATATATTGGAGCATAAATGAACAAATTTGAGAAGTATGTACAAAATTAAAATTCATGTGGAGGAATTTCAGAATACAGGATCTGGGTTCAATGCAAATGAACACTTTCTTTTTTTTTGATAGTACAGTGAGGATGCACACCTCACTCACGTCACACGCGTATATGCGCGTGCATATTCACTACATATGCTAGAAACAATGTGGAAGCTATTACTGAACACACACGCATGTCTATTCTAATTAAACAAGGCACACGGTGTCCATCCTAGGGACTGAACCGAGGCAGGTGGCCTCGGTGGGAACGATGAAGGCCCTCACTCCCACCACGAGACCACTGGCCCATTGTTCGAATCAACACTTTCGAAGATGTTCAATTTTCTAATTGAAGGAATTTTAAAGAACCGGTAAGCTTTGCAATGTTCTCCGCAAGTCTTTTAT
Organism: Dendrocalamus sinicus; assembly: GCA_036346575.1. Lineage (NCBI taxonomy): Eukaryota > Viridiplantae > Streptophyta > Magnoliopsida > Poales > Poaceae > Dendrocalamus > Dendrocalamus sinicus. The sequence continues at coordinate 31,838,400 of CM070648.1, read as the reverse complement.
TTGATCTTGGCTGTACTCATTCACTTGTGAACGATGGAGGCCGGAATGATATATTCCTTTATCTAAAAAAAAGTCTTTTATTTGATCTAAAGAAAGCTACTTTACATATATTTTTCATAGCATTAAGCATGCACACCAATATGGCCATATCTTAATAAGATATAGGTGAAGCTAGCTAGCCGTAGAATCTGATACAAATCCGGGAGCAATAATAGCAATGCTATGCAAAAGAAAAGGAAGAACAATATTAGGGCAAGTGGTCATGAGAAGAACTTTCTTATGGCATTGGCTCGGAGGCCCACCAAGACGGGCTTGCATGATGAGGGGTACAGACTCAACCAGGTAAAGTAGTTAGGATTTAGATGGGCCCACATTCTAGTGAGCCTAACGCAGTGAACAAACCAACTTGGCAGGTGCATGAGAGGGTGATAGTGATAACCTAGCAACTTCAGCTCAAACAGAAGAAAAACAAAGGTATCCAATGCAATCACCCTTTTGGAAAAGACTCGAGAAAATAACGGATGCGTCAAATCAACACAAGACTGTTCAGTTGTGGAGCAGTATCTTGTGATGCCTGTAACGCCCCGTTTCTAAGAGCGCTGGTGATCCTCATAATTGTCCAAAATTATTCAATTGCGGAGTACTATACATAAGTGAGCACCAAATTGTCATATGTTTACAACACAAAAACCAAGCTTTATTATAGAAGTATAGTGATATGAATGACAGTATTGCAATGTATATATCTTATGGTAACTGTTGTACTAAATGGTATGTGCAAAATAATAAGAATGACACAATAATTGATTCATACATATATTATATATATGTGTTATTGTTTTTTGTTTACTACGCCTTTAGATGTGCATAATGTGCTAAACAGGAGAAATGTAGATGATAAATATGCCTACCACGCATAAACGTTGTATTTTTGTTTAGTACAATTTCAGGCTATCAAAAGCCGAAGACGGCTCTTTTTGAAGAAGGGGAGGATGATATGGATAAAGACATGTTTAATGTTTTTAGTTAAATATATTATTTGACTAGAAGAAATTATTGAGCCGAATTAAATATTACCATGTGAACTCTAATTTAATTAGGTCTTTAATTATTATATTTGGAGATACAGAGCTACTACTATGTTATGTATTTATATGCATATCTATACTCGTTCTGTACAAACATAAAGTGAAGATGTGTTTAGAGAGTCTCGTTGATACTATTCCATCGTTCATCATTTCAAGTGTACAAGAGATGAGGACATCCCAACTGAACTGATTACACTAGCACGAGTTAAAAAGATTAATCAACAGGTGAACTCGCTCCAAATTGAATTTGGTTTTAATTTATGAGAGAACTGGATATTACCTTATGCAAATGTTGTGTGCATGCTCAAGTTTGAACAATGTGAAGATGTTGGAATTGAAAACATGGAGGCAAAGCTAACAGAGAAGAAGTACATGGAGCCAAGTAAGAGAAGACACGTTCAAGTCCTCATTACCACGTTGGATCATCCACAAGTTCAGTCGAACTCACAAAGATGCTCCGGACATTCAACTGATTTCAACTGGCATAAAAAAACTACCTTCGAATCGGTCTGATTGACCTCATATGTGTTCAGGCCCGTCCGATCCACATCAAGCATTCGCAAGACCGTCGAAATGTTCGGACCAGTCTGAATGGTTTCGATTGTTCAAACCATCCGATCAGTGTTAGACGCTCATATACTTCGGAGACGTTCAGACTGCTCCAAATGATCGCGTCGTCCGATCTTCCATGGACCGCCTGATTATCTTGGAAACGTTCGAGCCAATCCAAATGAATCGTATCGTCCGATCTTAAACGGACCACCTGATTGCCTTAGAGACGTTCGGACCACTCCGAACATTCGTCATTCTGCGTTGTTCGATCAACTTTGGATGGCTGATATTGATGGTAACATTCGGACCAGGCTGAATGATCCCGTCGTTGGATTGGCTAGAGATGCTTGCAGCCGTTTGATTGAGTTGAGTAGCTACTAGACCGGGTTTGACAAGTCAATACTTATGGTTGAGCAATTTTTGTGTCCTTTACTCAGCATAAAGTTCTTGCCCTTACTTTTCACCAACAAGCCAACCATCCACAACCTAAATCCCCAGTGCACTACGGCACTACCACCAAACAACCAGGTCTCCGCCCTAGGGTAAGGCTGCGGGCTCCAACTAACTAGTGACTTTCCATGATATATCCTTAACCCTAGAACTGTTTAAATAAATCTACTGGCAAAATATCGTTGTCACTTAGTAGTACAAATATTTTGATTCAACTATTATACAATTAATTATACAGTAATTAAATATTGCTAAGGTTGTCAAGGTGAATACGACTTCGAATTAAACATGGAATTTTCTAGTGGTAGGACATACTAATTCACATATTATTCTAAATATTTATTATAATTAAATAACAGTGCGTAAATAACAGTAATAAAAATACTGTAATTAAATAATTTAAATTTCATGGGATTCAATATAATCAAAATCTTATAACTTACCTTGCTGCTCAAAATACTCCGCATATGCTACTACATCTGGATCTAGTCCTTGAACTGTCAAAATGGGTTCAGAGTACTCGGGTTTGGGTTTTATCAAGCTACGAAATAATTAAAACAAAATGCAATAAAATCAAATAAAGTGGGTTTGGGTTATATCTAGATCTGGGTTGGCATAATGAAGGTCAAAATGGTTTTAACGGACTTAAAACCATCAAAATAGATATAAGCTTGTTATTAGGATTTTTGGTGAACAATAGCGAGTTAGGCACTATTTATCGCAGGGCTGCTCCGGAGCAATGTCGGGGGTTAAAAGAAAACGGGTCGGTTGGTGAACAGTGCAGCACAGTGAAATGCTACAGTGGTTACAGTTCTGGCTAGTCCGAAAATTAACAGTGATGGGCTAAAAACGAACAATTCACTTCGGCTGAACGGCCAGGCTGGCCTGCGCGCGAGCGGCCCACATAGCCCAGCTCGCTTCCCCCCATCTTCTACCTCGAGCCGAAGTCGGCGCAGAACAGAGTAGCACGGCGGAAGGCTCTGGCGCGCGCTCCAAAGAAGTTCCCAGCGACAAAGGAGCACACGGTCGGACTCTACCGAACTAGGTGGTTCCATTTTGGGGCATAGAAGGACTCGGGAATGGGTGGTAGTGGCCGGCGGTGAGGGAAGGTGCTACGGGTTCTACCACGGCGTGGGGCTACTCCGGCAATTTTCCGACAAGGATGAGACCGAATTAACCATCTACGAGACATGGGAAAGTGATTAGTGGTTGTTGTCTTGGCCGAAGTTGCTCGGTTTGGGCTATCCACGGTGAGGGCTATTCGGCCGGCGATGGCTCACATCGCGTGAGCTCTAGGGACATGCTCATGCTAAAGCGAGTTCACCAACGAGTTCGTAATGTTTTGAGGATGCTGTGGACAAAAGCAATTGAACTTGGATTGAGAAATGGAGTAGATAGCAAGATGGGGCTCACCGGCCCGAATGTGATCGATTGGATGGTTTGGAGGGGTGTTTGATGACTTTGCGAAGTGATCCAAGTGGTCAACTGGGCTTTAAAGCCAAGCTAAGGCGGTGGGAGCAGGACGCCGAGCTCAGCGGCGCCGGCGCGTGGAGGCTGCGGTGGTTAGGGGCGCGATCGGCGAGATGGAGTTGTAGGAGAGGTGGCGGTGAGGCACTACGGCCACTGGCGGAGCTTGTGGAGGCTGACGACGGCTGGTACAGCAAGACACGCGCGTCGAGCGGGAGGCGCGAAGGATTGCGGCGGTCTCGGGGCTCCGCGCGCCACACGCGAATCGAGGAGGGGTGAGGTCAGCACAGTGATAGAGGAGTGAAGGCACAGCGTTGAGCTGGCAGAGCCAAGGACGGGAGGGTGTGAACGCCGAGTTGCCTCGGCGGCGGACTACGGCGCAAGCGTCAGATGGCCGGATAGCATAGCGGAGAGGCAGGGGAGGGAAGAAAGGCGCCGGCGGAGAGATGAAAACGGGTTGGCCAAAGGAGGAAAGTGGCTTTGGCTGGGAATTTTCTGGAATTGGTGAGAATTGAAATTCAAATAGGAAAACGAAAAAGAAAATCCGCTTTGAATTTTTGAGGTGTTTCAATGCTGTTCCTTTTGCTGCTCGTTTAATCAAATTCAACATAATCTGATCTGATCATACTTAGTGGCTTCTCGTCTGGTAGCTTTTGTGTTAGAACTGCACTTCTGAAACTGCCAAATGGTGTCCACTTTCCTGTATGAAAAATGTCAACTTAATGGCATCTCAAAAAAATTTTGGTTAGGAAAACCAGTCTTCTGAAGTTGCCGTAGTGTTTGACTATTTCATACAATTGTACACACACACACACACACACACACATATATATATATATATATATATATATATATATATATATATATATATATATATATATATATATATATATATATATATATATATATATATAAGAAGCCTCTTTTCTACACCCGGGTGTAATTACACCCTATGTCATATCTCACAACGTAGAGAGTATCTCGCGTAATAGAGAGTATGTACGTGTAGTATACGAATATTTAAGACCATCTAGGTGGTATGAACAATTTTTCAGAGGTGGTATGTACATTTTTTAGACATACTTCTTTTTATGTGTGTATATAAAGATATTTACAAAATATGCTAAAAACTATGGTCTCCTTTGCAATTTTTTCGTATGGTTCACATTGGAGTATCTTATAATTAGTATACGAGTATACCTAAAGTGATAAAAGAGTATTTTAAGTTCGTTTAGGTGGTATATTAGAGATGGGTGTAATTACACCGGGTGTAAAAGATATTTTTCCTATATATATATATATATATATATATATATATATATATATATATATATATATATATATATATATATAGGAAAATTACATAAGGCACCATGGTGCCTAGGCACCAACATCCGATACACGTGTATGATTGATAATTTTTTTGAGTTTGGGTATGAAAATGTTTTATACCCTTGATATATTTATGGTAAGTAAGTTTTGAACTCAGTTCAAATTAGTTTGAACTACTTTTGAGTTCAATGCAACTACAGTGAGTATATACCATAAAAATAGTTCAAACTAATTAAACTGAAGTTGAATTTAAATTTTTTCGGAGTTTGACATCTCAAATATACTTTTTTATGGGTATATGAAGATACCCACATCAAACGTTACGAATCTCAAGCAAATCAACGGGTATTGATATTGGTGCCTAGGCACCATGGTGCATGAAACACTGTCCTATATATATATATATATATATATATATATATATATATATATATATATATATATATATATATATATATATATATATATATATATATATATATATATATATATTGATCCTTTTCTGTTAAATAAAACGCCCAAAGTGGTGAAATGTAAACGACTCAATATTTAGCTCCATTTAGTTAGTACAGTAGGATGCACACAAAAAAAAACGTTGATATTTTTATAAGGCGTCCTTGCATTTCGAGATTCAAAGTCTGTAAAATGCGATAGAAATTAATTCAACAATATATAGATTATGTGATACAAAAGTGGTACCGTTAGATTTATATTTGAAAGAAATTTCTTGTGATTATGATTTTGTAGCTATGAATAAAGTATTGTGAAAGAAATTAATGGTCAAAGTTTAACTTCAGAAACTGTAGCAAGTCAAACCGTGCCTCGTGAAAATCAAAGGAGGGAGGTACCTAATTTTTACCAAGTATACATCGCGCCCACTTACCTCTAATAAATCTACCAATTCACAATCCGACAGCACAACATAGTACCTCAACCAGAGAGTACATTTACCATAACAAGCAATAGCCATCATTTGCGCTTTTAACGTGTGCAAATATGGGAAGGGACAAGAGGGAAAAGGATAAAAAGAAGCATGGACTTCGGTCTGCCAACCCTTTCCTTTCCATATCACCCAATCATAGAGTAAATTCCAGTCACCTCCCATTACTTCTTGTACTGCGACACTGGCCTTTCCATCCTATCTCCATCCTCTTTATGTTAGCCTCCTCTTCCTACGAGTTGACTCCATGTAGCTTGCGAGCGAGCGAGCGACCACAAGGATGCAACACGCGTGCCTTGGCTCACCCGACATAATAATATTCCTAGGTCACGAGCGAGCGAGCAGCAATGTCGAATGGACACACACGCATGAGCTAGCTAGCAGCAATCAGTAGCAGAACTGTTAAGTAACGCACACACATCCATCCATCCATCCATCGATGGGTACACACGACTTTCGATCTGGATCGAGCCAGCGCTTTTCGGGTGGTGCGAGGTGGCTGCCGGCTGCGTGTTGCGATGGGTGCAGTTCGAAAAGGAGATCGCAGGCCTAACACTCGGCTCACTTTTGACCTTGAAGACGATTAGCAGTATTACCAGTGCCATAGGTAAGCTCTCCATGCAGGAAGCTGCCATCTCACAGGTACCGGTATTAAACTCCCGTCAGGCCTGGATTTTTCGAAATCCTACGGGAGTTGAATGGTTCCCTATACAAATTTCCTAACATAATTCTGTAAAATTAAGCGTCCCAAACAGGTCCTTAATGATAATATGATTGGCCGTCATGTCTTAAACCATTTTGATCAGTTGGTGCCTTGCGTCTAGCCAGTTGTTTGATCCAGTTTTTGATTGAAAGATGTCTGCTCCACACTTCTGTCTTAACCATGCCCTAGCCATTCTAATCATATCCATATCGATGCTTATCCGTACGTAGCAAAAGGAGAGAGAAGTAGAATGAAAAGGAAAGAAAGGACAAACAGGGTCGTTCCAGAGGGTAGGGCAGCCAGAGCGCCCGCCTAGGTCCCCCCGAGAGTTAAGGCCCGGGCTCATGTACTGTTTAACTATGTATATGTGTATAGTATATTTTATATTTTTATTTAGGGTAGCGTTAGGAGTTGAGATAGCTACAAAGACCCAAGGCAAGTAACTTAACCAACGTCCAATATATAACGTGAGAAAAGGCCCAAAGAAGCCAGCCATTAGTCCGTCTTTGGGTATGTTTCTTTTCGCCTCGACTTATGACTTTTAGTTATAGTTTATAGTTATTCGTTTGAGAAAGTCCGGAGTAATAAAAACTCGTATGCGATTTTAGCTGATATAAATAAACTCGCTATATACTACAATCAACTTGTAGACTCCGTTCTTGAAAATATATTTCGTTTGAAAGCTAATTACGGAAAAAAAACCTAAAAATAGTTTTTAGAAGCTAAAAAGATGAGACCCATTAACACAACAGGCTAGCTCGTCCACAGCTCACGAGTCATGATTTCTCCTGCCATGCATTGCAAGTTGAAGGCGAGTTTGAACGATGGGACGACGCTAGGTGGTTTGCACGGGCCAAGTGAGCCGTGGTTTGGTGGAACCGGGACGGAAGAGACTTGGTGACACGTGGCAAGCTAGTGGTGTACTTACACATAACAAGCATGACGATTACTTGCAAAAGATGGTGATGACTAGGTCAACAAGGGGGTATTTTGACCAAAATACCGAAAACCATCTTGGATCAAAACCGCAGCACATGGGCAATGCATTGGAGAGCGGTTTAGATCAAGATGGAGCTAGTTTGATCAAGGCGGATCAAGGCTAAGAATTTAGCGGATGCCTACTTAAGCGTTTTGAAAAACATGCATAAGTGAATTGAGTGAGTAAAACCCGTGTATGGGGGCTTAACAGGTTCCCCCATTGTAATAGTGGATAGAATCCATTTTGGGGTGTAGGTAACTGGTTGCCCACCTATAAAAAGGGTTGGGATGGAGGAACCATTTACCCCTCTGTTGTCTATGTGGTCCTACAAGTGGTATCAGAGCCCGGTTAGATCTTTTCAATAGATCTTAACCGGCCTTAAGAGCCATGGCAGCAGACAAGTATTCCACAAAGCCTCCTATCTTTGATGAGGTCAACTATTCTTTTTGAAAGAGTAGAATGGAGTCTTATATTCAAACTCAAGGCTATACGATTTAGAGAAAGGTTAAAACTCGGTTCGTTGTTCTTGTCGATGAGCACGCGATAAATACGCCAGATATGGAGGCAAATGCTAAGGCAAAGAACATCATCATCCAGGGTCTTAGTAGAAATGAGTTTGATCGCATCTCTCAACTCTCGTCAACTTATGATATTTGGGTGACCTCGATGCATACCATGAGGGCACCACCCAAATCAAGATTGCCTGACAGGACCAGTACAAGCGAGAGTATAACAAATTTGAGATGCTTGCTGGTGAATCCTTAGATGAATGTTTAGTTCAAGATAGAGCTGGTTTGATCAAGGCAGATCAATGTTAAGGATTTAGCGGATGCCCACTTATGCGCTTTGAAAAATCGTGCATAAGTGAACTTGAGTGAGTAAAACTTATGTGTGGGGGGTTAATGGATTCCCCCCATTGTAATAGTGGATAGGATCTATTTTGGGGTGTAGGTGGCTGGTTGCTCACATATAAAAGGGGTTGGGATGGAGACACGTAGGGTTAACCATCCAACCTCTCTCTCATGTGCTCTCTTGTTTAGGGTTAGGGTTTGAGAATGGAGCACTTGGTGTGCACTTTGTCCTCTAAGGTGGAGTGACTATAAACTCAACCTTCTTAAATGAGCAATACATCAATCTTTACATATTTTCATGAATCTATCTTGATTTGGTTGATTTGCTCTTGATTTGGCCTCAAAGTGTGATTTCTTGATCCGAAGGTTTTTGAGTCGACTTTTTGGTGTTCTAACTTGTTGTGATATGTGAGAATACATCTAGACTTATCTTGGTCATCATCCACCCACGAGCTAGTTATATTCACCAATTTTGATTTTGACTCAGTTTTGATATAACCTTCCAACAAACTGAAAAAGATCTCATTTTTGGCCATGATTTTTTGTGATTGTTTATTGAAATAGGTTCAGAATACCCTAGATAAGATCTCTACAAAGTTTTACTTCATTTGGGTCTACGATCAAAAGTTTCATCTGTTTTGTTTTGAATCAGAGCTGAAATAGGTGGCTCTGTTCTCTGTCAAAAATGTTGACTGTGATTAGATCTACGACCATGTTGGTATCGACCATGGTCAAGTTCCAGATTGCATCGCATCATTTTTTACCACGTTCAGTCTTTCGACCGCTTTGCATCTTCTCTACCACGTGGGGTTTTCGATCGCTCACTAATCGTCGATCTCACTGGTTGGTTTTTGAACTGAATCGACCACGTAGGTCATAGATCACTCGTTGGCTTCGGACTATGTTGGTTGCTTGACCACTTGTTGGCCTCTAACCACATTAGTTATGACTACATTGATCACTTTGGTTGCCGACTGGTTCCAACCACGTTAGTTGTTTGACCACTCGTGCGTCTGACCACATTGGTTACGACCACATTGATTCTTGATCACTTTGGTTGCTAACTAGTTACAACCACGTTGGTTGTTCTACCACTCGTTGGCATCCGACCACGTTGATTCTCGATTACGTTGGTTGCCAACTAGATTTGACCACACTGGTTTTAGATCACTCGTTGGCCTTCAACCATGTTGGTTTTGACCACATTCATTTTTTATCACGTTGGTTTTAGTCTCGGTGGTTATCGACTATGTTGGTTTTCGACTACTACCTGACTACACTGGTTTTCGATGTACTGTTGGTTTTCAACTACGGTGATTTTCATTCGGTACTTGATTTCCGACCACGTTGAACATCTGACTACACTGGTTTCTGATGTACTGTCAATTTTTGACTATGAAGATTTCCGTTAGGTAGTCGATTTCCGACCACGTTGAACTTCTGACTGGTAGTTGAATTTCGACCACATTTTTTCCTGTTGTCTAGTTGTGTTCAACTCTATTTCTTCGGATTTCAAGTGGAATTTCAACCCTAATCTTCATAGCTTTGTAGCTATCGAAGAAAAGGGATAAGTGAATATTTGGGAGAAAAATAAAAAGGCACCATTCACCCCCTCCCCCCTCTGTTGTCTATCCAGTCCTACATTCTATGACCCCGAAATCTAACTCTCCTCTTCTGGAGCCTCCGTTGTGAGTGGCTAGTGCATTATGTCCAAGAGGAGTACTACTCCCATGAGGTCAAGAGTGCAAGTACCAACCTTTGCAAGACTCCACACATTTTTTAGATTTTATTTTCTATGGTATACTTACTAGTAGCACAATTTAACGCCACTACAAAATATAGTTATTCCCTTAAAGACATAATAAAGTGTCCCTACAAAATGTCACAACGGATATAGAGACATTTTATAGATGCTATGTAGAGACGCTTTTTTAATATAGTAGAGGCATTTTTTCGTATCTCTACATTGTTGTAGAGATGCTTTTTAATATGCCTCATAAGTATCTTCCTATGTATTGTCACTATGAATGTAGATATATATTATTAAAACACCTATATATCCTTTGTGGTTTTTTATAAAGATAATTTATTGTGTCTCTAAAGGAATAAAGTCATTCTATAGTGGCATTAAATTGTGCCACTACTGTAGTGTATCATAAAAATAAAATCTAAAAAATATGTGGACTCTTTCAAAGGTTGGAACTCAAGCTCTAGACCTCGTGGGAATAGTATTTCTCATGGACATATTGCACTAACCACTTCAACCTCACCGATTCACATGTTTAGTTGTGCCTTTTAATATTTATATGTAGATCATTTAACATGTGTAAACCACTGAAAAATGCCTCTAGATAGTTCAAAGCATCACCAAAAAGTCTCTACACAACAAAAAAAAACTTTAGGCACATTAGAGAGCATCTCAAAAACATCTCTACAAGATAAAATTTTGCAAGTAGTTCTAAAATGTCTCAAAACCACCTCTACAGTACAAAATTTTGTGGCAATTTTTAAAGTGTCTCTAAGTTATGTAACTTCAATTTTTAGAGGCAAGTTAGAAAGCGCCTCTAGAAAACTACCTCTATATGGTAGTGTCCACACTCTTTAGCACGAGGCATTCTTTTGGACCATGGCTTATGATTTTTTTACTGTGACTTATTATAATGGATAACGATCGCTGAAAGAAGCCAAAACCAAAACCCAGCTGAAAAGCTGAAAAGACTGAGCTGTATGGCAGGGAGCTAGAGGCTTATTAATGGGCCTGTTCTTTTTGACTGAAGTTTATGGCTTTTGACTGTAGTTTGTGGCTTTTGGGCTATTCATGCGAGAGATTATAGAGTAACAGAAACTTACGTGCAGTTTTTACCGATATAAATGAAGTCGGTACAGTATGTACTACAATTAACTAGTAGACCCTATCTTGAAAAGACACTCCATTTAAAAGCTAGTTACTGTAGAAAAGTCAAAAGCAGAAGCCAAAAGGTGAAAAAATAGGGCCAATAGAATAATGGGCTAATGAATTGTGGGCATAGTTATTGAAACTAGACTGGCCATCGATGCACTCAGCCTCCTAGTCCGCCGGTTCATTGGTCTGACCGACGGTTGGATGGTCGGACCGTCGGTCCTATATGCTATTAATACTTTGTTGAGTAAATTTCATAAAACTACAAGTTTTTTTTATAAAACTATTACAAAACAATATATTTAAGATTTAAGAGACTATTTCACAAAACTATCACTACTACAGAAAGGCTAATAGTAGACGCCAAATCACAGACGGTTTTGTGAAACCGTCTGTAATGTACACTATTACGCACGGTTTTAATTTGAAGGCCGTCTGTGCTATTTGTGGCGGGAAAAGGAGTATCACAGAGCGGTTCTTACTGCTGAACCGTGCGTGATATCGAATATCACGAGCGGTTTTTATTAAAAACCGTCGTGTTGTGTCGACTATCACGGCGGTTGTTGTTAAGAACCGCAGGAATGTTCCTGACGGTTTTCACAAGAACCGGCTGTGATGTCCCTTTGTCTGTCATAATCTAGATCAGAGGTTAATATATAAGTACACATTGCTTCTAATAACTTAACTACAGAACTACTGAGAGAAGAGGTCACAAATTAAAGGCAAATTTATTAATTTCAATTAGAGGAAAATTTATTACAAAAGTCGCACAGGTAAAGAGTTTCCCAGATTGTATTCTTTTGGGCTTCGTAAGCTTCTTCTTCAACTTGGGGACTTGGAGGATCAACCGCTAAATTCTCGAACGCCGTTAAGATTGCCCTTGTCCTCAGCACTTCCTCGTGCAGCCTGGGCAAATGATCAGCAGCATCCATAATGTCGTACAGGATAGCATGAAAAGATTCCTCGAACCGCCGTTTTCGCTTGATCGGCAAGGCTATCCATCGATCTCGCAATGCGTGTAGAGCTTCTTCCGCATTGCGCACATTGTGGAGAAGAACCAGGTGAGGGTGTTTCCCTTTCTTGAGCGGCGGAGAGCGCCCGTCAACGGCGGAGGATCGAGTCAAGTCGACGGATGCAAGAAAGTCGGGAAGGAGAGAGAGGCGCGCGGTGCGGAGAAGCTGCTCGGATGCAAATTGCTGGCCGCTTTGTGTAAGGTTCGGCTGAACAATTCGTGATGAGCAGATGAGAGGAAGGAGATGATCACAAGAACAGTAGTAGAAGCCATGTTGTATTGTATATTGTATTGTACGCACGTAGAAGAGACACGGATTAGGAGCGCATATTTAACCTTTAGCACAAACGGTTCGTATACCCAAACATTAATGATATAGACGCTTCGTATAATGATCGAGAGACGTTAATTAGACGATGGAAACACGAAGCGTTCTGGCATCGATCATGCGCGAAGCGTTCTGGTATGAAGCTTATCACGAGCGGTTTTTATAAAAACCGTGCGTGATATTTATTATCACGAGCGGTTTTAGTTAAAAACCATCTGTGATAATGACTACGGCATTTATTGCGCTGCTCAGACCGCATCGTCTTCATTTCGATCCAGATCTAGCCACTGCTGCGCACTTTTTCACTCGGGAGGAAGCTAGAGCGATTTCAGCCAGTTAATTTGGTGGGAAGAGGCAGAGATTGAGCTTTGAATTAAGATTCAGACTTTCCTGGTTGCTGTAGATATGGTTAGTAATGAAATTTATTTATTTTTAATTGCATTACAATTTAGGTGTAAGTAATCCATGAGTGGTTATTGAAGATGGTTAATTAATTTGCAAAATTGTTGGTTATATAATAGCTATTGTGTTTGTAATATGAATTGAGCTAGAAATTAAGTCTCAATATAATAAATGTGGCGGTATATATGTAGTTACAATTAGTTATTCTAGATTTTAATACTAAGTTGTTATATATGTACGTAACGTAGGACCGAAGTTGGATGTATGCATGAGCCGTGTGAGTGAAGAGTACATTAATGGTGTTTCGCTTTTATAAGAGCCGCCGAGGAGGATATGTTGAATAAGGGGGTGGAATATATGTGCTGTCCATGCACTGACTGTGAGAATTTGAAGATGTTTAAGAACCGAGGGCAAATTGAAGCGCACTTGATTCGGAGGGGTTTCAAAAAGGATTATACGTGTTGGACCAGTCATGGCGAAGTGAATGATCATATGCCGCCGGATGACATCGCCGGTGAAGTGAATGATATGCCCCCGGATGACATCGCAGGTGAAGTGAATGACATGCCGTCGGCTGATGTCGATTGTGGCTCGGATTCGGATAGGTTGCACGATGATAATCTGGATCAGATGCTTCGCGATGTAGAAGAGAACTATGATGAGAGAGAGTATGTTAAATTCCGTGGCTTGATGGAGGACTCAGAGAAACCTTTGTACACGGGCTGCAAGTACACGAGGTTGTCGGGCGTGCTTGAACTGTTGAAATTGAAGGCAAGCAACGGTTGGTCCGACAAGAGTTTCACGGTGCTGCTAGGTCTTTTAGCGGACATGCTTCCGGAGGGAAATGAGTTTCCTAAAACCACGTATAAAGCCAAGAAGGTTCTTTGTCCGTTGGGAATGGAAGTAGAAAGAATACATGCATGCCCGAACGACTGTATCCTCTACCGTAAAGAGTATGCAAACATGCATGTATGTCCGGTGTGCAACACATCCCGATACAAACGTAACAATCAATCAGATGATGGCGAGGGAACAGAGGCGAAGAAAGGACCTCCTGCTAAGGTGGCATGGTATTTTCCTATAATTCCCCGTTTGAAAAGGTTTTATGCAAATCCAAAGGAGGCAAAACTGCTGTGTTGGCACTCGGAGGAGCGCAAGAAGGATGGAATGCTAAGACACCTTGCTGATTCCGCGCAGTGGAGAAACATCGATAGGAGTTTTGCGAGTTCGGTGCGAACCATGGAATATAAGGTTTGGGTGAGTGCGGATGGAATGAATCCATTCGAGAGCATGAGCGTGACATAGCACATGGCCCGTGACTCTGCATCTATAACCTTCCTCCTTGGTTGTGTATGAAGCGAAAGTACATTTCTTTGTCGATACTTATCCAAGGGCAAAACAACACGGGAATGATATCGATGTGTTCCTAGCACCGTTGGTGGAAGATCTAAAAATCTTGTGGAACGAGAGTGTAGGTATGGGATGCATACAAACGAGAGAACTTCACTCTGCGCTCCTTATTGTTCTGCACCATAAATGATTATCCTGCCCTTGGTAACCTATTGGTCGACGATGAACAACGTGACGAAACTAGTTACGTACGCATTGATCATGATGAAGGGCTAATTTTTAAAGGAAATAAGCAAGTACAATAAGAATGTATATGTGAAAATGTGTGACAATTTTGAGATGTATATGTGAAAATGTGTGATGTAGTCAATTTTGAGACGTATATGTGGAAATGTGTGATGTAGTCAATTTTGAGATGTATATGTGAAAATGTGTGATGTAGTCAATTTTGAGATGTATATGTGAAAATGTGTGATGTATCAAGAAATACACTGTGTGAATGCAGCCGGTTGGTGTTGTATATGAATGCATTTGTTTGGTAGTTGATATGAATGCAGTTTGTGTAGTTATTGGTGGTCTTAATTGCAACAATGTGGCAAAGGCTTATCACGAGACGGTTCTAAATTTAGAAATGCGTGATAACATATCACTGACGGTTCTAAGTTTAGAACCGCTCGTGATAATAAACTATCGCGCATTTTTAACTCAAAAACGTCGTGATATGTTATCCTGACGGTTCTAAGTTTAGAACCGTGCGTGATAATCGCCCTACATATACCCTCTCGCTAGGGTTTTCCGTGTGCGCTGCGATTATTCGATTAATTCTAAATCCCGAGCCCGTCGTCGCCACCGCCTCCCGAGCCCTCGCCGCTGCCTCCCAGCCCTCGCCGCCGCCTCGACGAAGACGTCGCCGCAGCCTCCTCCTCCTCCGTCGCCGCCTCCCCGAGCCCGTCGCCTCCTCCTTCGTCGCCGCCTCCCCGAGCCCGTCGCCTCCTCCCCCTCCGTCGCCGCAGCCTCCTCCTGCGTCGCCGCCTCCTCCTCCTCCGTCGCCTCCCCGAGCCCGTCGCCTCCTCCTCCTCCGTCGTCGTCGCCGCCGCCTCCTCCTCCTCCACCGTCGCCGCCGCCTCCTCCTCCAGCGTCCCTAAGGTCACCAAAACCGTAAGGTCATCAAATCCCTCCCCGAGCTTCATGCTTACTGTTAGTGTTTAGGGTTGATGCTTGATGCTTCATACTGTTATGGTTAGTTGCTTAGTACATATTTAGGGTTGATTCTTCATGCTTACTGTTAGTGTTTAGGGTTGATGCTTGATGCTTCATACTGTTATGGTTAGTTGCTTAGTACATATTTAGGGTTGATGCTTCATGCTTACTGTTAGTGTTTAGGGTTGATGCTTGGTACATATTACATTGGTACATTGTTTACTGCAGTAGCTTAATTAGTTTGCTATTTGGTACATACTACATTGGTACATTGTTTACTGCAGTTGCTTAGTTTACATTGGTACATATTGCTTGTTGTGTTAGTATATAGTATATAGTATATAATATATAGTATATAGTATATAGTACATAGTATATAGTTTGAAATCATTTGGGTCCCCCTTCCCTCTACTCCTCTCCTCCCTTCTCCCCCTTCCCTCTACTCCTCTCCTGATCTCTTTCTAGTGTATCTGGATAAAGAAATCTTGCGATTATTGCAAAAGATACATTGACCATTTGGGTGGAAAGAAATACATTGTGTCGTCAGGCTCATGACTGCCAATTTGAAGCATAGCGTAGCATCCGAGGCACATCCAAGGCCTGCAGCTGTATCTTGAGGAATCCCAAGAGCTGGTCTTCAGATATGGCATTCCTCAAACTATAAATTATGAATCTTATTCTCATAACCCATCTGAATACCAGCTCTTTGTTTAGAGACCTTGTAGTAATAGTATTACAAAATTCAAGGAAATTTTAGTACAGAAGTTCAAAAAAAACAAATTCCCAGATTCTTCGGTGAGCAGCCGATATAGCCGACTTCTTCGGTGAGCGACTATGCATCTGCTTCTTCCCACTCCTTCTCTTCATCTCTGGTCTCTGGATCACGTACGCCAGTAGCGATGATTCAGTTAGATGAATCATCGCTACTGGCGTACGTGATCCGGAGACCAGAGATGAAGAGAAGGAGTGGGAAGAAGCAGATGCATAGTCGCTCACTGAAGAAGTCGGCTATGTCGGCTGCTCACCAAGAATCTGAATGTCTTTTGCACTTTTGTAATAAAATTGACTTGAATTTTGCGGGAAAAAGAAGAACTTGATACATTGGTACATTGGTAAGATAGGCACATCACCCCCTCTCTATGTCCATATCACCCCCTCCCCTCTACTCCTCTCTTGTCTTGCAATTCAATATGATTACTTTCTCATCTTATCTTAATAGACCCACAAAATGAGCAACATGTCACCTGCGCATTCTTCAACATCATCGCCGGAGGCGTCCGCTCCAACATCAAGACGCCAAGGAAGAGGGCTATCAAAGAAGCCTGAGGGCCGACAGATCATCACAGCGGTGAATGCATCCGGGTCCCTATCCTTCTGAAAAGCAAGAACGCATTCGAACCATGGTCGGAGTAGTTGTACGAGCAATTGAGATCACATACAATTCGTGGAAGAACGTGCGACACTCGGAAACGTGAGCTGTGGACCAAAATTTTGGCATCGTTCGAGTTCCCAGAAGAAATTCAAGTACACGCTATCGCCGAATACTCGATAGAATACGTACATTGTACATTGTACTCTTTCTTTCCTTCCGAATAACTAATCTAACTTTTGAATAACGAAGGTCGTTCGCCACATCGTTCAACAAACACGTGACTCGACGACGGGGCCAAGGCCTTGAAACATGATCGCAAGTTTCGGTATTCGCTAGCTACACATTAATTAATCATATACAACACATAGTAGTAATGCCACTTGATTTAACACATTATATTTTTGCGGTGCCACAATAGAGCGGGCAACACATGTGGATACTACATGTGCCACCATATGAGACTACTCCTCGATTCCACCAAGATCACTAATTCTAAGGTTTGTCAATCTTCCCACATTTATTTCATACATGTCAGTTTTATATATGCGCGTTGATATTCCTATCGACAGTGCGTCCATCTCTACATCTGCATTGACACACCGGATTTTGCAAAAATTCGAGGAGAGCTCATTTGGTTTTGTGGTCAAAAGTCGTAAGATCGGATGGAGAGTTCCACCGCCGAATGATTTTTATTGTAATTCTAAGTGCAAATACAGATGTAGATCTTTTACAATTGTGTATTTGTTAATGGATATTTTATTTCAACTCAATGAATTGATTTGCGAAATGGATGCTTTATGTTTGTGAAATGAAGTGCGTTGTCAATTGGATGTTTTATGTCCGTGAAATGAATTGAGATGTGAAATGTATCTGAAATGAAATGAGATGTGTGAGTTGTATATGTTTATGTCTGTGATTATCGCTTGTTTGAGAGGGTATGGCTAGCATTTCACGAGGCTAGTTATAAGCGAAATAGATTCTGCTGGGAGGAGTATCACGAGCGGTTTTCATTAAAAACCGCTCGTGATTATGCGATATCACAGACGGTTTGTCATTAAAACCGTCTATGATTATCGATATCACGAGCGGTTTTGTACTAAAACCGCTCGTGATTATCGGATAATCGCGACGATTTTTAGTACAAAACCGTCGTGATATCGGATAATCCTGACGGTTTTAATGACAAACCGTCTGTGATATCGCATAATCACTGAGCGGTTCAAAACCGCTGTGATAACTGATTATCATCGACCCATAATTTGAGCGGTTGAAAACCGTGCGTGATGACGTTCGAGCAACCGTCTGTAATGTGGATTTCTGTAGTAGTGTATAGATTTTAGACCAAAATGTTTCGCTGAACTACAGGTTTAAAATTTGTCGTCATAGGGGTTGCGTCCAACTGGCTAGGCCCACCTGGTAGTCACTAAAATTATTGAACCAGTAGACAACGGAACGGGATGTGAGGGAACTATAGTGACTGCCAGATGGCGCAACCTATCAGATGCAACCTCTTGTGATGGCAAATTTAAAACATATAGCTCAGTAAAATGTTTGGCCTAAAATCTGCAATTTTATGAAATAGTTTCTTAAATCCGTAGTTTTGTGATAGGTTTAGCAAAATACCTAAAGTTCTACAAAATTTACTCTACTTTCTTAGTTGTCTCCTAACACAACAACAAAGTTGGTCAGCTAGGTGGTCCTAAAACTTTCAAGTCCACGTCCCGAGTTCGAGCTCCACTCCATGCAATGGTTTAAATAGGACGGAGATATTCCCGCGTTCCAAATAGTCTCGTGGAAAATAGGACGAAATCGCTGCAGTGGTTTCTTCTTAGTTTTGTTCAATTAATAACCCTCTGTTCTTCCTTTCCCTTGTGGAAATCAGGATGAAATCGCTGCAGTGCTTGCTTTACAGAATAAACAAAAGTATTAATTATGCACACATGAGTACTTATGTTTCAGGGAAAATTTTGTGAAGTTATAAATTTATTTTAGATTTCTGTCTATTTAGATAATATGTGCAAAGAGTCGTGTAACATTTATGCGTAGTGGTGTGTCCGTGGTCGTCTTTTTTGTGGTCGGATGAAAAGTAGTTCACGTGCGTAATCGAAGCAGTCCTAGGTGTGCCCGTGGGCCTTTTTTTGTAGTCGGATGAAAAGTAGTTCACGTGCGTAATCGAAGCAGTCCAATAGGTAATCACAAACTGATTTGTCTTTCTTCAAAGCTTTGTTTCCAGTAGCATCGCAGACTAAAATACTACACGGAGTTAGTCTTAAAAAAATAAAAAATGAAATACATGCACTTGGTAGGTCCAATCACCGACCATTAGATCCACTGTGCGACGCAGCCCGACGGCGCTGGCCGTCCACCACACGCGTCCGCGCGCATGCATTGTTGCAGCCTGCCAACGTACAGTATGTATGCATAGAGCTGAGACTTGGGCCGTGCTTTTTTGGGTCAGCCCGAAGCACGGCCGGCCCGGCACGGCTCAAGCACGGCACGGCCTGATACGTGGCGGGCCGTGCCGGCCTGGCACGAACGGTGGGCCGGACCGGGCCTGGCAAACCGGCACGGTGGGCGGCACGGCACGGCACGGCAGATCGTGCCATGCTTGGGCCAGCACGGCACGGGAAGCACGCGCGGGCACGGGCGGCACGGTAGGCACGCCGGCGCCAGCGGCCGGCCTCCTCGGCCTCTACCTCGGCTCCCCCAGTCCCCCCTCCCGTCGACATCTCCAGATTCCCCAATCCCCACAAGCACAATCCATCATCACAGAGCAGACCAGAGAGAGTAAAGGGGAAGGAGGCACACCGGTCACCGGAGCTCGCCGCAGGAGGAGAAGCGGTGTAGCCGGAGCCGAGGGCAGCATCCCGCACGATGATGAACTCGTCGTTGGCGCCCCAGTCGCCGCCGTCCATCCGCCGCTGGTGGCTATAGTTGAGGTCGTCGTCGCCATCGCCGGAGCCAGGGGTCGAAGGAGGGGCGGCGGGGAAAGGAGGGGGCGGCGGGGGAAGAAGGGGGCGACCGCGGGAGGAGTGGGGCGGCGGCGGAGAAAGGGGCGCGGAGGAGGAGGGGGCGGTGGGGAAGGCGGGGCGGGGAAGGGGCGGCCCGGGGAGGAGTGGGGCGGCGGGGGAGGAGGGGGCGCGGAGGAGGAGGGGGTGGCTGCGAGGAGGGGCGGCGAGGAGATCTGGGAGGAGGGGCCGCGGGGAGGAGGGGAAGGAGGGGGGGGGAGGAGGGGGCGGCGGGAAGGGGCGACGAGGGAGATCTGGGGAGGAGGGGGGCGGCGGGGGAGGAGGAGGGGAAGGAGGGGGCGGTGGGGGAGGAGGGGGCGGCCGGGCGAGGAAGGGGCGGCGGGGAGATCTGGGGAGGAGGGACGACAAGGGGATCGTGGGGGAGAAGGGACCGAGGGAGGCGCTGGAGATCCGAGGAGAAATGAACTAGGCGGCGGCGAAGGAGGGTTAGGCTTTTAGATAGTTTTGCGATTTAGTCCTTCAGATTTTCTGAAATCTATGAATAGGTTTTATCTATTCTGATTTCTTGTATTCTAGCCCTCTTAAATTCTAATTTCATCACGAAAAGGTCCTATACATCTGTTATTACATGTATGTCTGTACGGAACAATCCTTAGAATGCCAAATTTGAAGATTGAGCTAGGTTTTGGAGATGTGAATGTGTGATGTATGTATATGTATAAGATGAGGATGGTTGGATCTTAATCTAATGAATGAAAAAGTGACTGAGATATGCTGTGATTTAGGTCGAGTTCATTTTTGCACTTATGATATAAGGTGTCTTTTGTTGTTCTTTATTTTTGCACTTGTGATATAAGGTGTCTTTTATTGTTCTTTATTAAGAAACATCATCATAGAAAAATAATGAGTATTTCCAATGTTGCTCCTCCTTAGGTCACCACCACCGAACCCTAAGTCGCATCCTCACGGCTTTCTTGCTTCTTTGTGTAAAATCGTAGGGCTAGACTGCTGGAGAAGCAGATCAATCAAATCAACATATTCTAACATATATTATAATTTGACAACATAGCTCACCCCCATTGTGATTTTATTTTATGTAAGCAAATTACTACTACATGCGCTTCTAATTCTAACATAGCTCCCTTTACCGACTGCCATTTTAATTCGAGCATTTGATGAGATAACCACCCCACGTATATTACAATTAACCATTATGTAAACAGAGATGGACTGTTATTGGTGTGTGTATTCCAAGTAGTTACTAAATGTTCCAAAAACTATTTAAAATTGATTTCTTAACTATAGTAAGCTGCACTCATGACTCTCCTTGAGATTTTCTATTTGATTAGTTGGGCAACCCTATGCTAGATTGTCGGGCGATAAGTTAGATGTCCACGTATGCCACAGTCCAACTTGCACCAAGATATGCATACCATTGGACTAGATAACCAAGTTCAGAGGTGGAATGGCATGAGACAATAGTATCGAATTTTAAGTAGGTTTTTAATAAGACGGGTACAAGAGAAAGGAAGATAGTGGTCAGCGCTACCATTGTCGCCGTCGCTTTCGTCGTGTATAATTACTTTGGGCTGGGCTTGGGCTGGCACGGCACGAACGCCGGCACGGCGGGCTTTGGGCCGTGCTTGGGCCTGGCCGAAGGTGAGACGGGCCGGCACGGCATGGCACGACGAAATGACTGGGCCAAGCCGGCACGGCACGAAGCACGGTAGGTCCGGGCCGTGCCGGCACGGCATGGCCCAATTCCCACCTCTATGTATGCATGGGCTCTTCCTCCTTCCTCAACGTGCTGTATGCAGGTGTACCAAGTAACCACTGCCACATGTAATGCACACCACCTTCCAGTATGATGAACAGTGCGCGCAATTCGTTGCGCAGCTGGGACCGGCACGTCTCTTCAGGAAATTTTAGATGGTTCTCATTGGATTAAACTAACGAGCCTACATGATAGGAAGACACCATGATCAGTGGAAAGAAAATATCCAAGATTTGCTTTGATACCAGGCAATACAAGTTTAGCACTTCTTTTCTCTTCTGTTGGCATCGATTCTAAATAATTTCTCTCTCAATTGTATTAGGTTAGCGTCTAGAGATGTGTTGTGAAGACTATGTATAGAAAGATAAGAATAGGTAGGGAAAACTGCGGGCCTGTTTGGTTCAAAGCCATAGGTTGCTACATTTTGCCAAAGTACCTTAGGCATGTTTAACTAATATGTTAGTGTTTGATTTATTGCCACAAATTAGTTATGCCAAATTTTTCTTAAACTGGGTCCTTGAAGGACCATATGAGAAGATCCAGATTAGTGTTGTGATGAATCATTATAATGTTTATGGAGTGGTCAAGTGAGTTTGCAAAGATCACTCTTTGTCTGTATTAGTTTTGGGCAGAAGTTGATGATTTTGCAATTTGAGTGATGGATTGAGTTAGGATGACCTGAGTCATTGGATTAAAATTGTATGATGCATGTCTTGGTTAATGTGGGTCAAGTTATGAAGAACTTGTGTCTAGAAACGATTTCTTTGTCTTTGGATGTGCATGGTCGCTTGGAGTCAACTGTGGTCAACGGTGAGGATCAAGGCTAGGCTCAAGGAGGAGCTAAGGCTCAAAACGATCAAGGATGCTGGGTGGGACGGTGAGCTCAAGCATGGCACAAAAAAGGTGGGAAAAATTGAAGGCGAGTTCAAACGGCGGGATAGCGCCATGTGGTTTGCACAGGCCAAGTGAGCTGTAGTTCAGTGGAACCGGGACAAGAGAGACTTGGCGGCGTGTGGAAAGCAAGTGGTGCAGCTACACGTGGAAAGCATGGCGATTGATTGCAAAGGTTGGTAAAGACTGGGTTAACGAAGAGTATTTTGGTACCTTGACCAAAATACTGAAAACCACTATTGATCAAAACCGCTGCACATGGGTGATGAGTTGGAGAGTGGTTTAGGTCATGGTGGAGCTGGTTTGATCAAGGCTAAGGATTTAGCGGATGCACACTTAAGCACTTTGAAAAACATGCATAACTAAACTTGTGTGAGTAAAATCCATGTGTGGGGTTAACAAGTTTCTCCTATTGCAATAGTGGATAGGATCCATTAAGGAGTGTAGGTGGCTGGCTGCCCATCTATAAAATCAAGATGGAGTGGCTCTCTTGTTTAGGGTTTGGGTTTGAGAGTGGAGCACTTGGCGTGCTCTTTGTCCTTCAAGATGGAGTGGCTGTAAAATCAACCTTCTCAAGTAAGTAATACATCAATCTTTGCGTATTTCCATAGATCCATCTTGATGTAATTAGTTTGCTTTTGATTTGGCCTCAAAGTGTGATTCTTGATCTAAGGATGTTTGAGTTGATTTCTTTGGTGTTTAACTTGCTTTGACATGTGGGAATACATCTAGACCTATCTTCGTCATCATCCACCCACGAGTAAGTTGTGTTCACCGATTTTGATTTTGACTCAGTTTTGGTGGAACCTTCCAACAAACTGAAAAATGTCTCAACTTTGGTAATAATTTTCATGATCGTTGGAATAGGTTCGCAATACCCTAGAGAAGATCCCTGCAAAGTTTCATATCATTGGATCTACGGATCAAAAGTTTCATCAATTTTTCGTTGTGAAAATGTACTGAAAATTCAGACTGCTCTTCTTTCTCTCTGACTTTTCGACCACTCAGAAGTTTTCAACCACTCACAAGTTTCGACCATATGTGTTTCGACCGCTCACTGGTCATCAACCTTACTAGCAGTCCTTGGACAAAATTTGACCACTCTAGTTTTCGACACTCAATGGTCGTCGATCACTCCGGTCGGATTTTGACTTCCTTCGAACACTCAAGCTTGCAATTTCTCTCAGGTCATCGACCACATCGGTTTTAGACCACCTGTTGGCTTACGACCATGTTTCCTTTCGACCGCTCTCTAACCGTCGACCACTAGAGTCAATTTTCGACCACATTGAATTTCTAACTCGTAATCGATTTTTGACCACGTGCAAGTTTTCAACCACGTTCACAGAATTTCGACCACGTTGTTTTGTCTACTGATTGTGTTTCTTTGTGAGTATCTAGTTTTCATGTAGGATTTCTATTCTAATCTTAATAACTTTGTAGCTATCGGAGTAAAGGATAAGTGAATATTTGAGAGAAATTTTTTAAGGTACCATTCACCTCTTTGTTGCCTATTCGGTCCTACAGTCCCACATATAGTCACTATAAATTGTGGTAAGATCATCCTAAGCAAGCTAAGTTATATCGCCAATTTTCTTGACCACAGCTTTGACAACTTAGGCAAAACTATTTGGTATCCTTAATCTACCAACCAAACAGGCCCGCTGCGTGTCTTTGTTTTTTTAATTAACAATGGCAATAGGGCAAACGATTTATGATTATTGTAATTGTAATATTTGTTTGAAGGGTAACACACAAAACCCACTCACAACACACACACATACGCGTCCTCTACACACACTAGAAAATTAATTGAAGGCGCAAACGATCTCTAGGCTTGAAGAATGAACGCAAGAGATAGATGGCAAGAGGTGAGAATATACTAAAAAGTCTTTTGTGTAGGATCAGTGACCGGCGAACAGAGGAGGGTGAATGAGAGCCTCTAATTTGTCTTCAAAGTATTCCAAAAATCTTTCACTCTAATAGCTTGAGAAGCTACAATGATCAGAGTCTTGGCATGCACAATGGAAACCAATACAAAAACCCAAAACCAAAAGCGAGTACATGATTATCCTACTGACTTGGATAATTCGCTTGAGTCAGATTATCCTACTGACTTGTAACATCCCAAAAATTTGAATTTGGACACGTGTAGCTTTTGAATTATTTGGAATGTAAATTTCTTGAAATTTGGAATTATAGTGTTTCTTTAAATTTTGGTTGAGGTTCCACTAATTGAAGAAATTCATGAAAAATGAAACTAACATTAATAAGCCATAAAGGAAATATGGAAATAATGGAAACCCATAATTTTAAATCCAAATATGAAAATATGATTCATCAAAAGGAGGAAGAAACTTGAATTAAAATATAAGATTCCAATTTGGGCATAGTAGTGTAAATAACAATAAAGGTAAATGAATAAAATACAAATATGTATATATATATAATTACACACACAAACATATATATCTATCTATGGGAGCATATCTAGTGCTAATGGGCAATTCAGTGCTAACATGCTAATGACAATCTTGGTCATCAGATCTGGCTCGGATGGCCTAGATCAAGGCAGGTGGAACACCCCTTCCCACTTATGCTGTTTTGCAAAAAAACCCCCACATGATAAAATTTTATCAAGAAAATATCCCTATCACTGCCGCTTCGTCTCCCTCATCGAGTCGAGGATTTAGGGGCGCACGACATCTCCGCGATGTGGTTTCCACCAAACAATTCCATCTCCGATAACGATCTCTGGAACACCATTATTGTGCCTCGCTTCCGTTGCTTATAATTTACAAAGTGGGTTGCTTAGCTAAATCTGGAACCCGATTGAAATGTCCTGCTTAGTTGAGTATCCGAATCATGATGAGCTTAGCAACGGGGGAAATAGAAGTGTGAAAGTAAGTGAGGCAAGCAAATGAACAATTTATAAAAATATATATACATACACACATGCAAAATAAATAAAAAAGGAGAGAAAAGAAAAAGAACAAAAAGAACGAAGCCTTCGGCCTGGCCGAAACAGGCCGGCCCATCTCTCCCTCCCTCCTTCTTTCTCTGCTTCAGCTGAAGCCACGCCGTCGCCACCTGATTCTGCTCGCCGGCCACTATCACCTGAGGACGCCGTCTTCCCACCCACAGTAGCACCGAGCTGTCACTTCACCCTGACCGATGCGCCAACGAAAACCGCCACCGCCTCCCGCTTCACCACCACCGCCCACGTTTTTCTTCGCCCCGTTGCGTCGCCCGACCACGTGGCGCAAAAGCTCTGCTGTCTAGCTCGCACGGCGCAAAGCTGCAGCGCCTGTACTGAGGTGTCACGCGTGAATCACCCAAAATCCCGCCACAGCCACTGCTCTGCCACCGCCACCTGCCACCGACGTGACCGCACGGCCACTCGCCCATTGCCGGCCTCCCTCCGTCGCCTATAAAACCCGTACGGCCCTCCATCCTGCTCGCCACACCCATCTTTGTCTCCTACCCCGAACAATTGAACTCCCGAGCACCATACTTCACCGGCGAGCCCGTTCTTCCCCAACTCTAGCCATCGGCCCCCCGTCGATTGGACCCAAGCCAGGCCGATTCCACCGAGCCAGAGCACCCTCAGGGCATCGTGAAGTCACACCCACCCTCGGCCGAGCTTCTCTCCCTTTCCTCTTCACCAGCGCTGTGCACCTCCTCCGTTCACCGCCATCGCACAACGCCAGACCGCCACAGCCATCCTCGAGCTCCTCTGACGCCCAAGTAGCTTTGTGCCCACGAGTAGATGCTCCCATAGCAGTTAATTGGATTCTAGTGCCCTAGATCACCCAAGCCACTTCCTCCTTGTTCTGCTGTTGCCATGACCGCCGCCGACGGCCACTCTGGCCAAATTGGTCGGCGAGACCCCGGCCAGGGGTAGGTGCGGGCGCGAGCGACGCATTTTGCGGGTGCCCACGTCCAGCCACCGCTCCCTCCACCGGCGGTGAGCTCGCCGTTCCTCAGCTGGAGGAAGGGGATAAACAGTGACGGCGGTTAAAACGGTTAAAACATGATTAATGAAGTCATTAATAATAATACCGATTTAAGGGCAAAACCTTTCACTTACACATGGGCCATACCCTGAAAATGGACCCCACCTGTCATGGGCACAGAGTAAAGGAAATAAAAATAAAATAAAAACTTAAAAACCAAAAGTGGGACCCACCTGTCAGAGTTTTATTATTTTTTAGATTTAATTAAGCTGAGAAATTTAAAAGGGCATAACTTATTCATTTTAACTCCAAATTGAGTGAAACAAATTTCTAAATTCATCTAAATTCAAGATCTATCCAATTTTTGAAACCATGATTTTTGAAGCTCATTTGAATTTTTGGTGATATTTTGTTGGTTTGCTAATTTTTATCCAAATTTTCGCGCATCGCAAAAATAACGTACGAGGCCCAACAGGTAGAAGCCGAAGCCAGAGCAAACTTCGCCTCTCAAGACCAAGACACCGATGATCAAGGCAAGTCAATACTTTGATCATATTTGAACCTACATTTATGCAAATTTACTTCCATTTTGAGCTATCAACTTGCATGCTGTTATTTTATGTGTCAAATTATGTTCGATTTCATGTTGCTAGTTATACACCCATTATTGCACTTGTTAATATTACTCTCCTTGAAACCCTTGGATATATGAGCATTGTCACCCTAGCGAAATTATAATGTTATAACTTTCGAAAATAAGTCTACAACTATTCGCTATGCATAGTATTGCTTAGATATTCGGGGGAATAAAAAATGCCCCAAAACATTATCTTTAAACTATGAGAAACTGATTTGGGAGGTTATGGTGGAAATGTTTGGTATATTTGACGAGGATATTTTATGATTCCAAGAACCCCAACTTGCTTACTTATCTAGGCGGATGGTTCGGGGGGTGTGAGTAGTGCAGTGGAAGCACAAAATGGATAGTGGTAGAACCATCCACATAACTCTAAGAACCGAATCTTGTCATGATCTCCTGTGTAAAACAAGTACAACCACAAACTGGCAAATTGTAGGCAGGGCTAACTAATTTGCATCAACTTAGTAAGGGTTGCGCTAGTGTGACCACGGGCGGGCAGAGGATGGCCACATCCTCCGACGTGACGGCGCAAGAGGGGGCTCTTGGAAGGGTGGTCGTACCCCGAAGGGAGTGAAACCTTTGTGGACATAACTCTGCTAGGAGAAATGGATTGTAACAACCTTGTGATGATCTACTCAACCGCATGGCTAGGGAATCATGTGGGGCAATGAGCAGATTACTCTTGTGGGTAAAGTGTGCGAACTCTGCAGAGTGAAAACTATTCGAATAGATGTGCCCACGATCAAGAGTGGACATGGGAACCTAACTAGATATAGTTCTATTTCAAAATGCTTTATGAGAGGGATTGGAAAAGTGGGGGCAGCGGAAAGCCCTAGTTTGAAATGCCCTAGGTGTCGTCCCAGTGATAAGGTAAGTGGTTATGACACTGAAAGCTATGGTGCGGATACCATGTAATGGTGGATGGAATCTATATCGCTAATATTATGATCTTATCCCACAAAAATTTAAGTCAGGAGTTCAAACTGCTAGGTCTTAGGAATCTTTTAAGTATCATATTTAAAAGCAATTTATGGCAAAACAAAATAAACCCGAGCCTTTCCTTGATAAACCATGCATATTATTTATTGCATCCTGTGTATTGGCTCGCAAAGCATGATGGATTTGTGCTCACACTCGCATTACCAAATCAGAAACAGAAACCCAAGACCATTATGCATATGAAGATACCCCAGCCGCTGATGGAGGAAATAACAAAGGAAATTAGGGCAACTTCTACGTTTTCAGGTCCTAGACAAGTTGACCCCTGGAGTTGTGTGCACATATATTTACCTAAGTCTAGGTGATATATAATGCACATATTTACCCGCAGTCGCTTGCCTGTGGATATGGTCTTATTTCTGCATTTGCTTCTACTGTTATTTTGTGATATAGACATTTGGCCTGTTTGACCCTTTTGTAAAATGTCACCCGACGTGGTGTAATTTAACGCTGATCTGTAATATTATGTTTTATGCGATGTATGAGTTGATGCAGCAATGTACCTGTGTGCACTATCTACTAATCCAGGGAATAATGCAGTAAATCACAGGGGATTCTGGATTGAAAAATCTAGGTTGACATGACTTGGATAATCCGCTTGAGTCAGATTATCCTACTGACTCGGATGATCCGGGTCAACACAATGAAAAACAATAGCACAACTTAAAACCAAAACAAGCACAATTTTCAAACTGATGCTTCAAATGACTTGAAATTTGAAACACAACTTCCCTAGGACCCGAGGAACCTATTTCAATCAACAATCTCAAGGATGATTGTCAAAGTTCCAACCTTTATCTATTTCAAGAGAAGCTGCATTAAAACCCGGCAAAACTGTAAAACCAAGATCTTGAGTTGCTCATGGGACGATTTAAGCCATCATGGCCAAGGATGTTTTGCCACACATCCTAGCACTTTTAATCTCAGAAAGAACCAAGTCAAAAGCCCTTGAGTCACAAGAACCAAGATCACACCCTATTCAAGGCAAAAACTAGGTCAACCTCCAAGAACTTGCTATGAGGATGCCTAAATGGATGGGATATAATATCCTTGAGGTTTCTCCACCTCTTACAAAAAATTGACAACCAACAAGACAAAGAGGAATAAGAACCAAAGCAAATCTAAGAAAAAGGACCAAAGAAACCAAAGAATAAGCCAAACTCGAGAAAAAAACACAAGAGCAAAGACTTGAACAAAATCTGGTCACTATTTCCACTAGGAGATGGAATGATTACAACTACTTAACCTTTTAGGACAGAGCCCAATCAAGACCACACACAAATCATAATTTCACATGTTCTAAGCACACTCACACATCCTATTCATGAGCACTACCCTCTCCTAAAGGTTTCCAAAATGGCTCTATCCCTAAGCCACCTCTACCTCTCATTTTATAGTGGTGGCCAAGCCAACTACCATCTCTAAACCCGAGATCTGAGCCACACATGTCGATACTATCCACTTACACATGGGCTAACCTGGTAACCCAACAACATAACAAGTTTTACACTTAACACAACACTTGAGCACGCTTTTCAATATGCTCTTCACCATGACACTCCAATAACCCGATCCAAGCTCTTGTCCTCCATTGGCTTGACCTAAACCACTTAGGCCATCACTTTGATTTTGCACACCGCCTCTTTTCCAATTGGGCATTTTATCAAAATGCCCTTACACCTTCACGATTCCATTGCTTGTCCTCAAAGCAAAACCAAAACCAATCCAACTTATGAAAACATATTTGCATGGTTTGACACAAAGCCCATGGTGCCCAATGACTTACTGTCAAGTCTTCAAGCATCTGGTCTTCTCTGAATCATCTCTACTTGCATTGACCCAAGTCACTTAGCACACCACATACACCAAGTCGCCTCATCACGGTCCTTGTCTTTTTTGTGCTTTCCACTTATGTCACGTAGCCTCACTCAAACTTACCTAACCGTACAGACCTTAGCTCTTCCACCTAGTTCCAGTTAATTGTCGTTGACCACCAATGTTCTCCCAGCCACCTGCACATCCAGGGACTAAGCAACCATCCCAAGCATATTTTCTATGCACTTGACTCACATTAGTCAAAACCATGCAACACACACACTGACCTTAACCCTCTAGGATCAAACCATAATGCCATCTCGTGGCTCACATTTCACCATGTGCAACATAACCCAAGCAAAATAATGCATAGCATGATCTCATAAAAAACAACTCACTAATAGCCAAAACATCACCAATATACTCATTTCAAAGTCCTCTACAAAAGAGTTAAGGACCTATTACCATCGGATTGACAAAACACTCCAAAATGGCTCAAAACACTGAAAAAATGCTTACTGGAAAATTGATCTGACCTATGATCCAAGTGACCCGTATGATTTGACCTATATTGATTTCAACTCTTGAAATCTCTAGACTAATAATACGACCTATCATCCAAGTGACCCGAATGATACGACTCACACTGACTTCACCTCGGATACTCTTTGGACCAATGATCCGACCCAAAGTTCTGACCGACCTAGACCATCCGCTCCAAAACAAAACAACCTAGAATCTTTTTCACTCCTTCCATAAAACAAACTTCGAATATAAAATCCAATTAAAATTGTGTTATCAATTACTCACACAATTCGTAGACTGACCTCCACATAGTCTCACATTTTGTCAGTTTCATGACGTGCAGAGTTGAAAGGAGCCGTCGTGTTTGGTCGGCGTTCTTCTCTCTTGACCTCTCGTGACTTGTGAGCCTACGCAAGAACCAAAGTTTTACAGACAAGTGACACTGACGACTAGCTTACTTAACGAGTTATATATATCTTACACTAATTAATTCCACCGTAAAGGTAGAAAATATGTACCTAGCAGTTGTCTTATAATAAATGGTGGCATTAGAGACTTTGACCAGAGTAAGAATTACTATCAGTCTTGTTTCATAATTTTTTTATAAACTAGCTAGAATATCTGTGCATTGCTACGGATAGAAAGAATTGTATTATCTCAAAACGCCGAGCCATTGTCTCTGGGTTTGGCTTACGCCATGCTAAGGCGCAAGACCAAGGTCCGTCGTGGCCCATCGCGTGTGTTTGCCATCAAGCTAAGTTTGCACCGTGCCCCTAACTACGCCTCACACTGCGAACCTTCGTCATACCCTGTATCACGCCTTCGTAGCCGTGCTTGCCCTGCACTACATCCCTAGTCCCGCTGCCGTGCTTGCCCTGCACTACAGGATATATCAACCATCACTCCTACTTGTGCAAAGATTCACAAGAAACAGCTTTCGAATGATGCAACTTTTGTTACAAGGATTCATCAGAAATATATCATTAAGAACAATATTTACTATTTTGGTCATACGTCAGCAAAATTGGTTATATCCCAGTAATCTAACATGAGAAATAAGACATGCATAATATAGATACGAGAGTTCTCCTGTCTTGAAATAATAAAAAAACATTTGTTTATAGCTAATCATGCATATCACATTCAACATTCGGTAGTGAAATTGTAGGATAAAGAACAATGACCAGAGGGGGTGAATAGAAGCCTACACAAATACAATTCTTTTGGCAAATCTTTTCTCAAGGAAAAATAAGACTCTTCACTTCAATAGTGATTAAAAGTTGTGTCAAGATGTGAATATCAAAGCCTAGACAACTACAATGAAATCTCCAAGAAACATCGACCAATATGAGGTTTTACCCTTCAGTGTGGTACTACTGTCATATAAGGTGTGGTCATACCGCCAAGCAGTACTACCACTATGTAAAGTGTGGTCGTACCATACTCTCATATTGGTACTGAAAATTCAGCCCGAGCAAAACTAAAAACAACACAACTTTTACACAGAGGATCCAAATGACGTGAAACTTAAACCAAGGCTAGATGACAACCTTAGGAAATCTAAAGCACCAACAGATCTTGCAAGAACAAAAGAGAGTTGGAACCTTTTGGCTTTTAAAGCTCTTCTGCACCAAAACCAGTCTCAAACCACAAACTGACCTAACTTTCAAACTAGATAACATCCCATTTTTGGGAAACCTTGGTGCTAATGCAAAGCTTCAAATGAGAGTTCTTGATTTCAAAATCTATGTTCGCTTTTAGAAAGCATAAAACTGAGTTTGAAAATGCAACCTCAATTGGTCAGAAAATTCAAATTTTGCAGAGCCAATCAAAGTCTCCTTAGGCCTCTGGCTTCCTCCTCCTCTCCCCTCCCTGTCATTGCTAACCCAGCAAGCTCCCACATTCAGCAGTGTCCAGGCACATAACCTCTACCGTGGTAGTGCCTCATCTTCAGTTCCTCTACCGCGGCAACTCTTCCTCCTCATTTCCCCCTATGAACACTAGACTAAAGCCTGCACTGCCACTGTAGCTCCTTGGCATCTGCCTCCCACGTGCATGCACAGCGCTGTTGTGGTCCTGTGCCCCTGCACGCTTGCGCCCGCCCGGATGACCATGATCTCTCCTCCACTTGATCGAAGGACGGCGACACCACTTTGACCTCTGCGCAGTATCGGTGCCCGTGTTGCCCCGCTGTAGTTTGCCTCTACCACGCCATTCCACAGTGGTCCCCGCTTGCCACGGCAGAGCTTCCCTGTCTCAACTCCAACACCTGCACTACTGACTTCTCCCATGAAACTGCCAAGCCGAAGCATGCACCTTGACCTCCGCTTCAGTGCCCGACCAAGCTCCGTGTGCACACACGCTCCATTGCATCCCACTCGGCTCCCCCGCGTCGCAACAATTTGTGGTCCTCACCATCACTCCAACTACTGTGGCGAGCTCTAGCTACCACGCCCCGAACTGTAGCCACGTCGAGGCTCTGTGACACTAGTCTCCACCACCACCTCTAAAGAGTTGCCCGGGCCTCCCTCAATCTCCAACACCTTCGTTCAGCTTCCCTCTACGTCCCTGAGCTAGAGCCCCACTCCCGCTGCCTTTGCCGCTCGCTCTTCCTCCGGCAGTCTCCGTCGCCAACTCCCCTCGGTGGACCTCGAGACCTCATGAGCTTCTCCTTGAGTTCACCATCATTCATTCTCTCTCCTCCCTCGCCTAATCAGCTTCTCTACCCCTGCAGGCCATCAGCGAGCTCCTTCCTCTTAGGCTTCGACGCTCCACTGTCCCGGCATTCTACTGCATCTCAGTCTAATTAACTGAGCAGGGAGCACCACTCGGCCAATACAAAGCCGACACCAGCCTCATCGAGCTCCCTCCCCTACTCTAGTGAGCTGATGCCGTCACCCACCTCACCATCAAGACCATCCCCGTCGCCAGCTCCTTCGGCTTCATCCTGACCGCAAACCAAGCTTCGAGTGAGTTCATAACCATCCATAAAAGCTCCCATGTCAGTCAATCGAATTCTAATGCCTCGGGCTGCCGGAATGAGCCATCCCCTATTCCGACCATCACCTAGATTGCCGCCCTATCGCCGTCGGGCCAAATTAGGCCGCGACGCTTCACTCGGGGATGTGTGCAAGGCCTGATAACCCATTTTGCTAATGCTATCACACCGTTGTGGCCTCCCTCGCTGCCGACCAACTCCACCTTTCTCACAGCAGGGAAGAGACTATTTAGCACATGTCATTAGCCCAACTAATGAATGTCTTAATTGACCATTATATAGACACTAACAGTGGACCCCTAGTTTAAAAATATGTTAAAAACCCATCCTCAAAGTTGGGCCACTGACAGGAGCCCATTAACTGTATGCATAGCACAAAGGCCTCGCATGTCATTCACTGCAGCTCAAAATCACAAAATAACTCAAAATCATTAAAAATTCCTAGGCCCCACATGTCAGAAAGTCATTCCTCTTTCCTCTGTTATTTTGGGCATTTCCCTGAGAATAAATCTTTATGGAGCTCGTTCTCTCTCGTCGTAGCTCTAAATTGAATGAGACTTGTTTATAAATTTGTGAAAAAATTGAAATCTATCTATTAGTTCTGGTTTTGTTCAATGTGGTGTTCATTTGAATTTTATTTGGTATTTATTTGTGTTTGCTCACCCGCGGTTCATTTTTTGGTACGTTCTCCTGAGTAGAGTTCAAAGGTGCGAACAAGCCCTCGATTGAAGCAGCGCAAGACCCTCCTGACCCGCAAGCTTTTGATCCAGGCGAGTCAATACTTTGATCATTTTGAGCCTATGTTTCATGTGAAGTATATTCGTTTAAATTAGCAAAACTGCATGCTTTATTTTCTATGCAAAAGTATGTTACTCATAAGGTAGCTAAACACCCACTTGTCAATCTAAGTATTATAGTACTGCCATCCTTGATACTTGAAAATCCACGAACCTTGTCACCCTAGATAATATTAGTAACCTGAATAGCTATAAGTCATAATTAATGCCATGCAAGTCTTGTCAAGTCCAGGGCACTAGTGGCCCTGATCATCAATCTCTAAATATGAAAACGGATTTTAGAATAGTCACGGGATGTAAGTGACTGGTAATTTACAATAACATAGTTTATGCTTCTCAAAACCCAAAAAACTTGCTTTACCTATCTAGGCAGATGGTAAGAGAGGTTGGTGTGGATGTAACATGAGAAATTATGGTTTGTGGTATGAACCGCTCGGACAAATTAAGGACTTAATCCTGTGATGACCTCATGTAAAATAGTACTACCACAACTGCAAATTGTAGGCTTGGCTGAATAATTTACCACACCTCAGGGTAATTCCATAGGTGGGTGAGTGAAGTTGTGCATGTGTGGACCAAAAAGTTCGGCATGAATGGGACACCGTGTAAAGGTAACGTGTACCCGTTTCTCTAGCGGTGGGAATAAGCCATGGTCCCACTCCACTATGATATTAGGATATGATTTCCCACACTAACTTATGGGAGCTACCTCTGGTGATTCACCATAAGGGTGAAATGGTATTGAGGCGCTGTATTGTAAAGGTCTCTTGATAATCTCTCGATCTATGTGATAATATCTTGATCTCTGTGACCAAGGAATTACGTAGGCCCATTGAGTTGATTGTCTCTTGTGGGTAAAGATGTACAGTCTCTGCAAAGTAAAAACTATTCGAATAGCCATGCCCACAGTCAAGGGCGGACATGGGATCTTACTCGAGTTAGTTCTATTTTCAAAACCTTTGTGGTGGGAAGAAAACTATCAAGTGGATGTAAATCGGACTTTGAAATTTTCCGGGAGAGACGTACTCTAGCGTTGTTAATAAGGTGGAAGTAACCTAATAATCAAAATCTAGTATAGGTGGATGGAACAATGCAATCGATGGATGGAACCTACACCACTATAAATACTACACAGTTTTAAACTCTTTAAAGTATGTTTGTAAAATACTAAGTCATAGGAATTTTAATTATGCTTATTGCAAAATGTTGCTTTAAGCAAATAAAAGAACCTGAGCCATCCTTATTTAGTCTTGCATCTATAATTATATGCATTCTGTGTGTTGTCTCACAGAGCACAGTTGTTTGTGCTCACCCTCACTCTCAATCCCCCACTAAAGTTCGTGAACCAAGGTCACTATGTCTACTACTAGGACCAGGGTGATGAAGGTGGTGAAGACTGTGGAAACTACAATAGTCTTGCCTCTCACCTCAGTCTAGCCGACTAGGCTAACTTGTGAGTGGTTCCAATATTAGTCAGGTCACTAACTAATATTGGTGGCACCTAAGTTGTCTCAGTCGCTTGCTTGTGGTGGGTTATGCCTTAACACGTTTGCCTCCGCTTCCGCTTCCACACATTATGTAATGTAAGCATTTGGCCAAACGGCCCTATTGTAAACTCGACCTAATACGGTCTATTTGAACTCTAGTATTGTAATGGTATGGTATTTGTCATGTATGAAATGATCCAGCAATGTACCTGTGAGCACTATCTACTAATCTAGGGAATAGTGTGGTGGAATTACAGAGGATTTTGGGTTGATAAAATCCAGGTCCGATAGAAATGAATCTTGGCACACACTAAGATCAAGACCTCAGCAAGCTATTCCAAAAACAGTTTCTCCAAGTGCTTGCCCAAATTGTGACCTTTTCTCCCTTAAGCATGAAAGGCACCAAAACAAGGAATAACCATGGAATGATGATTGAGAGGAGTCATGGTAAGAATCAAGCCAAGATGGCTAAGAATGGTTTTCCACATGTGCTAACATTCTCAAATCATACAAAGAACTAATCCAAATGCCCTCAAGATCAAAACTCCAAAATCACCCTCTCTTGAATCAAAGTCGGGAAAATACAAGAACGTGCTAAAGAAAATGCCTAGTTGGATGGGATCTAGTCTCCAAGAGATATCTCCATCACCTACACATTTTTGGCACAAATCAAGATCAAAAGGAGAGAAGGAAATATCAAAAACCTAACCAAATCAACATTTCGACACTTGAGCAAAAAGGAGAAAAACTTAGACAAATTTTGATATCAATTGAAACTTTGAGATGAATATTTACAACCACTCCTAGCCAAATACAAAGTCTAAGGAAGACAAGAAGCTCAAGCACAATTGCCACACTTCAACTCTCAAAAGTTCTATCCAAGAACCCTAACTCTCCTCTACTTGGCTTCCACAAAGCCCTAATCCCTAAGCCACATCTACCTCTTCTTTTATAGTGGTGGCCAACACAACCACTCTCAAGAACCCTAAAACTTGGAAACAAAGTGGATTCCATCTACCAACAATGGGCAAACCCGATAACTCAAAGTGTTTACAAGACTCTTATCGATTGATCCACTTAGTCATCCTAGCTCAGCCTAACCTAAACCACTTCTACTTTGTGTCTCTTCGCACCACGGTTTTATCCAAGGCTCAACCCGATATTTTTGGTAAACTCCCAAAATACCCCCGATGGAGCTTCTAGGCACCTTCCCTTGACTATGTCTTCAACTTCACATCAAAGCAACTCTGCATGCTTTCACATGTAGCTTGTGGTACCCAATGACTTGCCATCAAGTCTGCATGCATCCGGTCTCCCCCGCATCATCGAATCTACTTGCACCGACCCATGTCACTTGGCACACCACATGCATCAACTCGTCTCTGCATGATTCTTGTCTTTCATGTGTTTCCTGCTTGAGCCACGTAGCCTCACTCGGACTTACCCAACCACATGGACCTCCGCTTTTCTGCCTAGTGCTAGTCACTTGCTGTTACCACTAACGTTCTCCAAGCCACCTGCACATCCAAATACCAAGCAAGCATCTCAAGCATAAGTTACATGCAGTTGACTTACATTAGTCAAAACAATGTGTCATGCAATACAACACAACCAACCAGCGGCCACCATAGTGTGCACACACTCAAATCACTCAAGAACACCTCTCACTAATTTCTAGCTGTAGCCAACGGTCTTACCACCCACCGGTCAGACCGCCAACTATTGACTTGTCTGACCAGGCCATACTGAGTTAAACTATTTTGGACCATGAGCTTATCAGGAATCTCTGTACTCATACAACTATTCAGGATTTTAGTTACGCATAGATTGATAAACAGTTTGCTTACGATTATAATACCATAACAGAGTTCTTATATAAACTATAACATAATAGTCAATTATGGAGTTTTAAGGCTTTCAAGACAAACTTACTTTTATTATAGACAAAAGACGACAAAAGGCCACACCACAGGCAACGCTTGAGTGTAAGGTTGATCTAAAACGTATGATCTTTACCATCATAGTACTCATTGTCTGCTAGCATGTCTTCTTCACAATAATCATTGTCTAATCTAAAATATACAAGAATGAGTACATTCGTACTCAACAAGCCATAGTAGTAAAGCTTTATAATGCATTTGAGGATTTCAAGGGAAAACATCTACCAATGGGGGTTTATTTTGGACCTATCATTACTAGGACCCATACAATTTTATTTGTAAACATTTGACTTAAATCAAAACAAGTTCATAACAAAGGTTTTGAGAGGGGTTGTATATCAACAAGTTACCTCATTTCCAAGTTACCACAATTTTAACTAATAATGTTACTTATTCCTCAATTAGGAATCACTCTTTTTGACACAGCTCCTTTAACTAGAAGCATAACATATTCAAATGATTTGGTTTAATCTCTGCAAAGAATGTTCAGCTTTATCCACATGATATCCATGACTTGATCAAAGACAGCAAAACATAATTCCTCACTGATTCACAACACTAATATTACCCATTACAGAGAAGGTCCGTCTTAGCAGCGGGTCCCTTACTGGACCTAGGTATAGGTGACTTGTCCACTGCTCCTAGGGGTTATACTGTGGTATAGGCCAGTCTGTGGTCCATGCCAACACTAAACCTACCCATGGCAATAACAATGAAACTAATATGGTAATTGAATCAAGTTCAAGTAATCAATCATATGGATGGGTGGTAATCATGTCTTTTCTCATGGCACAAGTTAATTTCTTATATGCTTTGGACAGACCACATTTCTATCAAAGACTTGTACAAGCAACCACTGGTAGCATATGCATACAGTCACCTCTAAACCACACACACACACACACCCATATCCACCCCAGCTAGCATTATCCACAATATCACTCCTAGTGAGTGATCCAACATCTTTATTCATCATACCACAATGGTCATAATGTTTGAAACGTCAACTCATGATAGCCAACCACAATATAATTAGATTATTGTTATCCATGTTCATTACTATGTTAATCTAAGGTATGATATACTAGCTCCAAAGCTCATCAAAGAAAACCATATCAGATTATTATCAAGGATGGAAGGTAAACAATATAATTAAGGCATTAACTAATTAAGCAGGATCATTCAAAAGTAACTGATATCAAATAGCATTAATAAATAAATAATGCAGAAATTAACCCATACATAATATAACCAAACTAATAGGAATCCAACATGATCAAAGAACGTGGCTTGCCTTGCAACCCGTAGACGATGTTCACTCCGTCGTAGATTTCAGTGTCTTTAATTTCTATTCTAGTTGTCTCGGGGGCTTCTTCTTCATAATTTAGCATACACACACATGAATAAAGACAAATAAGCCTATTTCATAGCTACAAATAAAACATTATCAATGTAAAAGGAAAATGGAGCCAAAAAGTGATCGGAAGGGAAAACCAATGAAGAATAGGATTTGGCAGCTTGGATTTGGAGATGGAGGGTGAACAATGATGTTTGGAGGGCCCGCCGGAGTCTAGGGTTAGCTTACTATGCAGAATCATCCCTAACTTGGAGGAAATTGGTTTGGAATCATGTGAATTAGCTTCAAATTACTGATGAACCACCTCAAATCAGGCTAAACTAGTAAGAATCGGTTTGGACTTGGTCAAAATAGGTCTGACTCGGGTTGGACTTGGCCTAAAACTGATTTGTGTCCATTTTTGATCGACGCAAGGTGATCTGGTTCAACTGCATGTGGCTCAAGTTAGGCGCATGAGATGGCTGGGTTAAACCACGTGAGCATAGTGCCGACTGGCACTGTTCTTCTTCTCGGTGATGCGCTGGTGGAATGGCAATGGTGATGTGCACACTAGATGTTCCCCATCACCGCGAACCTATTTTGGGTGGTTTAGGAGGATAGCGGGGACCATAGTTGTCGATGAGGTAAAGTAAAGGTGATAGCTATAGAAAAGGGAAAAACTCGCCAGCAGCAAGCACTGGCAGTCTCTGGTATAAATGGTAGGTGCGTGAGCATGGTGTGACTATGGAAAGTCTATTGGTAGGGATGACTTGGCTTGGGCATGGCGTGGAAGGCCAGTAATGGTGGTGGCAATGGCGATGTGGCTAAGCTCATCGGTGGTCATGCATAGTGGATGTGGTGATCGACAAAGGTGGGATTTGGCAATGGTGTGCTGAGGTGCTCCTCATGATGCAGGTCGCAAGGGAAGTTGCGATGGATCGATGGTGGTAGTGATGAGGCTGGCAGCACGATGAACAGCGATGGTGACTCCAGCGATGTCTTGGCTCAGGTAAGGTACCATTAGAATCACAAGGAGATAAGGAAGATGATGGCACAACTAATTTGGGAAGAAGATATGTAATGGGAATGAATTTAGGTAAATTACCCTGATGGCCAAAAAGAGGGGTTGTGTGCTCATTAAACTTGTGGACGACGGCGTGGCTCAACAGTGGTGTGGTTGGCTTTAGAGAGTGAAGAGGAAGGAAAGAAGCTAGCTGTCATTGTTGCTTCGGTTTTATACAGGCTCAAAGGCAGTGGCGCACAGGAGGCAATGAGTGGTAGTGGTAGCACGTGGGCGTCGTTGTGGGCAAGTGAGCTTGTTTCGTAGGTGAGCTGGTGAGCGATGGCATGGAAGTCATCGTGTGGAGTTAAGGAGACACTGGTGCAAGGGCGAGGTGGCTGGCAAGGTGGCCAAGCAGTGAAACTTTAGTGCTGGCATTTGACCAGGCGAGCGGGCAATGCAGGAGCTGGGCTAAGGCATGGAAGGCTAAGCGAGCACGCTGGCATGGCGCTAGGCTGAGAGGAGATGGAGCGCGGGAGAAAGCTAAGCGGTGAGCTGGCATGATGTTGGGCCGAAGCAGAAAAGGGCTGACTGAAGGAAAAGGAAGGGAAAAAGGTTGTGGACCGGACTAGAATTCTCCCAAGAGAGAAGGAAAAGATTTAATAAAAAGATGATTTTTAGGATTTCTAGGGAAAAGATAGCATTTTTGGCACACAAAAAAACATGAGGAACTTAGAAAAACCCAATAAACAATTTGAGAGATTTTGTGAAATTTTGAAAATTTTTTGGGCTGTCACAAAAACCTTCCCTGGTAACAGGGGAGCGATATGACCTCTCACTCAACACTAGTATTACAGTCAGGTGGTACCACCATACAAAACCTAGTCACACTGCAACGACGGATCTGACTGCACCCCATGCCGGTCAAATCGCTCACACCTAAGCCAACAACTCTGGTCTGACTGCTCACTCAATGTCAGTATTACCACCTAGTAGTACCACCATACAAAGCCTAGTATGACCGCTTGATCTCAACTCCAACTCAACTCAAAACATCCCCTTTGGATTATTGCTACTGCCAACATTCAACCGGTCATACCATACCATGGTAGTACCGCCGTTCCTAGGCTGGTCAACAACTACTAGCTGGTCATACCGCTACTCCCAAGCTGGTCTAACTGGAAAACTACAAACACTCAAAATCAATCTCAAACTTTGACACCTCTTACACAACAAAGTCAAATACTCATCATACACCATGGGGTGACCTCCACATGGTCTTACCATCTCCCCCCTTGATAAACATATTGACAAATATAAAAAAACAATAATTTGAGTTTGTTTTTGAGAAAGAAACGCAATTTTGTTGTAAAGCCACACATGGTCTATTTAAAAGGAAAAGAAAAGAGCATGATCATGTTGGCAAAATGTGGATTGGATCTAACACTAAGAAAGAACAAGTTTCGACAAAACCTCCAAACCACATGTAAAATGTCACAAAAGCACAATCTTGCTCATGGTCCCAAAAAAGAGCAATTGCTTACCATGACCACTTTCATTGCAAGGTAAATAACTAAAAATGCAAAAGAGAGTAAATGAAATGCATTGCAGCTCTCTCTAATTCAAATATCTCATTTTGGCAATTTTAGGTTCCAATAAGTGAATTTTACAATTTATAATACAAAAATGCATATTGTCCCCCATTTATGCTATTTTCTTCTAATTGCTACAAATTATGCCTTTTCACAAATATTCTCCCCTGTTGGCAATATAGACATCAAGTGATAATGCTCCCCTTAAATTATGCATGACACTTCTTGGAGCTAACAAGGCACAAGAGAGAGCATATATGCATGTATAAAAGTGCAATAACCTAAAGAGCTTTGGAGATTATCCAAAGTGAGGTGAACCACTTGTAAAATGACAAGCAAACATTGCCACAAAGCCCTATCAAATATGTAAAGCTATCAAGGTCATCTCTAGACATATATAATCAAGCTAAGTGAGATAGCACAAAATGAAGAATTCAAGT
Source organism: Dendrocalamus sinicus (assembly GCA_036346575.1). Taxonomy (NCBI): domain Eukaryota; kingdom Viridiplantae; phylum Streptophyta; class Magnoliopsida; order Poales; family Poaceae; genus Dendrocalamus; species Dendrocalamus sinicus. Next base: position 31,796,316 of record CM070648.1, on the reverse strand, counting down.
TTATCACAAGTTATGCGAAGCTTCAAAATTAGCTAGTTCAACATAAGGTATCCATGTAGAAGCCATCCATATCAAAAAGTCCAAGTGAGACCAAGAATCTAGAATTGAGCATCTAGTATGCTACAAGTTCACAAATGAACCATTTTGCTCAAATATCATTCTACATTAGAGAATTAATATTTGGCACTTGAGACTTGACTTTTAGCACAATTGTCATGTTATACTTGAATTTAAGTAAATTTGTTGTGCCACCTCTTGCCTTGCAACCACCCCCAGTATTACACTAAATAGTTATGGTCTTAGTCATCCAAACTACCCCTAACTTCATGCCAAGTGCAATAACAAGCTATCTCGTTGTATAGGATTGGTGAGATCACATTATAAGAAAGCATACACATAATTCAAGTTGAGCACAAGATTAAAAGAGCAAGAGTTACTCTTGAGTCTGTAAGCTATACCCGACCCAAGCCACAAAAGCCTAGGAGAACTAACTTTAATTCAAAATAGAACTAGCATAACTGAAACTAAAGCTCAACCAAATTTCAAGATCTAACAAGGCATTTTTCATATAACATATATCATGCAAGGATCCCTAGATAAGCAACTAGCCAAAAAAATCCAATAATCTGCTATTATTAGTTCATATTGTCATTAGAGTTCAGCTAGCATAGTAAAATCAAAGCTATATATGTAAAGATATAACAAAGCTATCTTAACAGTGAACAAGGCATGTCTATGAGCAAAGACAATGAAGCATAGCATACCATATGAGTAATAATCAAAGCTCACATCTACATGATCATAACCTACCATGCAATGTGATGCAAAATGATGCAAAGAGGAAAACAAAGAAAGCAAATTCCACCTAAACACAAGATAATACCACTTACAAGAATGAAGAGGATAAAACTCCCCTTAAACACAAGCTGCAAGAAGAAACAACTAAAAGCTCTTGCAAGAGAAAATACCACTCATAGGAACCAACCCGCAAAAGTCACACCACAAACTCTCTCTGCACAAGGAAAGACTAAAACAAGAGAGATCTAGACTCTATGCTATACATGGTCTCTAGGAAAAGGATAACTCATAGCTAAGAAGTGAATCACCAACACTAACTCTCCCCATTATTATGCACTAGTGACTGGTTGTAGAGACCGAATATGCAAATCCAGACTCACTGTGTATTCTGCACTAATCAGGATCACACTAGTGCACACAGTGCAAACATAGATAAAATATTGACAATATTCATGATTAACTAAGAAAGAAACAAATATTATCGCTTATCAGAGTAGCAACCTTATGGCCAAACTTACAAATAATAGCCTGAAGGCCTTTCACAAAAGCTAGCATTGGAAAATGGAAATAAGTGTAGTAGCCATTCGACATGCCCAGAGGCAATCAACTGGAGAGTGAAGTCCTAATCCACGAAGCTATCAAAGAATTCTCCTTCAAGTACCTCTAGCTAGTATGGCTCTTCTTCAGCAATTGAGCAAATATGGATATAACCGTGGGTTTGTAGAGTACTCAGCAAGCCATGTGTAACAAGATGCAATATAATTATGCAAGGCTTACCAAATGATGGTTGAGTGGTTATTTTGTAGAAAGAGACAATTTAGAATAAGTACAATAAAAAGATTGAAAGCGCACTTTGAAAACAAATAGTAATAATTAAATAAGTCAAAGGAATAGAATAAACCAGAAGTGAACTGACCATTCACTCCCAAACTTAACCCATCCAGGTTTTTATGAAATCTCTACCCCTCGTGTGAAATTACTGAGTATTGTCCATAACTAGGGACACGACTATTTGAATAGTTTTACTCTTTGTAGAGGTTGCATAACTTTACCCACATGATATGACCTTCTTGTAGTGTCACTAGTATAACATACTTTCTTAGGCATGTCGACCAAGAAGATCACGACAAGACTTTTATAATGCTCAATCTCAAACTGATCTTGCCCGCTAAGGTTTCACTACCGACTAGCCTAACCACCTAGTCGGTAAAAGCCCTCTCTTGTGCCAACAAAATATCCTAATGGCAATATCGAGATTGAAACATTACACATTAGTCAATCAGATCCATCCCACACTAGACATGTGGCCGTATGGTAAAGCTTAGATTAATGATGCATAAAGTTAACTCCTTAGACATTACCCAGGTGAGACATCCACATTCCAAAAAGTGTTAGCCACACTTCCCCTTTACTGCACATTCACTCGCCCAAGTGAAAACAATTTTATAATATCAACACCAATGACACTACCCATGTTATGGTACTCAGATTTTATAACTGTGGCTAACCACCATGATTTAATATCTCATTAAGTAGAAATTTATTAATTAATTAACATGTGATGAACAACCCAACATACTACAAGCATTGCCAAGCATGTTAAACGTGCAACCCATGTGGAAACTAGTATTGCATCACTAAATAAATACCCATCCTATGGTGATAATAGAATCGTGGCATTCAAATTATCAAGGTGGAATTAATCAAGTTGGATAATAACTACCAGGTACAAGGGTTTATATTAAAATAGTAATGCATAATAATTTAAAATAAAATAATAAATAAATAGATCTAAAAATTAGGTTCAACATGATCAAATAACATAACTTGCCTTGGCCTTACTCAGTTACCAATTCTGGGTCTTCTGGCCCTACTTCTGCTCCTTCAAAGACGTTATCTAATGAGAGAGAAAGCGAACGAAACATAAATAAATTCAAATAAAATAAAAAAGCAATAAAACCAGGACCAAAAGATAGAGCTCAAATTTAGATGAATTTAGGAAAAACATGTAACACCCTGATCGTCGATACGGCGTAAGATTTTAAAGCAATCGCGGAATCGCCGGTTTTTCGGTAAATCGCGGGAAGGGAAAAATAAAAATTGTGGAATAATGTAAAATGAATAAAATAAATTAAAAATTAAATTAAAACCTCTGAGTGGGCTGCCTGGGGAGTGGGCCGACCGCCTTGGGGGGTGGCCGCACCTCCCCTCCCCCTCCCCAAAAACCCCTTTTTCTCCCCCCTCTCCCATCCCTTTGCAGCCGCCACCCCCTTCCTCCACCCCCTTGGCGCAGCCCTCTTCCCCCTCCATCACCCCCCACAAGTGCTGCTGCCATTGGAGCCAAGGAGAGGAAGGAGAAGGAGAAGAAGGAAGGAGAAGGAAGGAGAAGAAGAAGAGGAGGAAAAAAAGGGTGATTCTTCATCTAGGTAATTTTTCCTCATCCCAAACCCTCTGTTTTTCAGATTAATTAGGGTTCTTGGCATGGATTTTGAAAGTAGTTAATAGATTAATTGCCCGATTAGAGATTACTTGCTGTCTGCCTGTAGATTGATTCGCGCAGCGCGTCTGTTCGCGAGGTTTTGACCTAGTAAACGAATTTTCCTGCGGACTCTCCCAAAAGGAAAGTTGTAGAGGACTTCCAGACTCATCTCCTATATTTGTTTCGGAATTTTCTACCGTGGGATCTGGGAGTTACAGGGTCGGGAATACTGCTGTTCGTCAGGCGAGCAGATTGGTACAGACCGACGGTAATCTGTGAATTTGAGGTAGTAAAAGATTTTTATGGTCATGGCTGTAATTGAGAAAGTTGTAGATAATTTAGATATCTAGCTTCTGTATAAAATTCAGAATTCTTAGACCCCTGTACTGTTTCTGGGACGCAATTGTATACCGCTGTCCAATCTGCCAGAACAGAGTTCTTCCTCTGTTTTGGGCATTAAATTACACCTAGCTGTGGTCAAAATAAAATATATATTCTACATGAAAAATGTAGGTTTTTAAGTGATGAATCCAGAGAGGTATCATTTGCTGTATTTGGATCAATATTTTTAAAGTTACAAAAATGTTAAGCAGCGCTGCTGCAGAGGGTAATTTGCTGAAGTGTTGAGCGGAGAGGAGTTAGTGCGGGTTCGGGGTTCTAGCGACGTCTTTAATTAATTATGTCGTGTTTGTATGCTGTGGCTTTGTGCTGAGAGATGCCTTTTGGACAGGTGGTCTTGTCCCTGAGCGCTCTTGATTTTACTTCGCTTCGCCGAATTGAGGCAAGTAAACGTAGCGGTGGTTGCTACCATTTAACTTGTTATTCCTTCTACTTTCAGTTTACATTATTATTATAATTTGATACATTATGTCATGATTGCATGAAATCTTAATTGTGGAGATGGTAGCAAGTATAATGATGGTTTAAATTTTGTAGCATGGATTGTCGATGTTTGTTGGTGTTTGATCCATGTTATGAAAATATGTGGTCTTGATGATGTTAATGATATGTTGATATTGTTTATGGTCGATTGCAAGTGAAAGAGTTCATGAGAATTTCTGATGCATAGATGTTGTGAATGCACGTTTTATTTGTTAAGACATTCACATTTGTGCATCATGCTGATTGATTGAAGTCTTGGTCACGAGATGACCAAGCGTCGAGGTCCCCGTCATGTTGATAACGTGACGGGCTAAAGGTCCCCATACTTGAGGAGTATGGGCAATTGGTCCCTGTACCAGAGGGTACAGGCATGGGTGTGCATCGACGGATGCACACTTTCCATTACCGTAAAATGCAGAAGAGAAAGAGATAAAGAGATTTTTGACCATCTTGCATAGCATGAAAGCATTCATATGCATTGCATTGTGGAAAGATTCATTTGCATGCATATGCAATATGTTGTGGTGAAGTTATTTTGTGGAATATTCAACTTCATAGTTGCCATGTGGAATTGGCTCATGTGAGCTAATTGTGGTATGAGGATTGTGGTTGTGGTCGTGGAATGCGATTCCTTCCTTGTGTTTGGTAAGGGTTGTGATGGTGGCATGAGATTCTTTCCTCTTGTGGTAATTGATGATATCAATTGTGGATGTGGGAAATAGTAAAGTATTGAAGTAAGACATACATATGTTTTATTGCTATTGGTAGTGGTAGTGGTCGAGGATTTAAAGTGGTCAAACAAGATTTATTTGCTAAATGCTTTACCGTCATTGATGGTGATTTGAGGTTGATGATTAATCTATTGTGGATTGTAGAAGATTAAATGTTTTCTCTTGCATCTAATCGTGGATAAAATGATTGCATGCTATGCCAATTAAATCTGAAATTGAAGAGGTATGAATACGGAAGTTGTGGTGGTTTAATAATTGTAGACATGAATTGTGGTTGTAGTTGTATGGAATTATAAATGATGATGTATAATTGTTTGTAGTTTGAATAGCTGTTAAACAGTTTGCTTGCTGAGATTTTATCTCACACTTGTTTCCCCCTCCCTCTGGTGGACTTTGAGCATACATGGGAAGGGTAGAACGGCACCACACTGATGCACGTGAATCATATTTTTATGCTGTAATAAAGTTGAAAGGATTCTAGACCTTGCATAGCCTTGTTGACACTATCTTAATAATGTTAAATTTGTGAACTATGTTTTAGATTAAAATGTTGGAGGATGTTTTAAATAGTGAATTGCTATCACTATCCTGTTATTCCTTAGTTGTTTATGCTTCCGCTTATACTATCTTGTTTAGTAATTGTTGCCAGTTTATTTTATCTTGTAAATTGGCTAGTTGTGGAGTAGAGTAGCATTCCAGGGTAATGTGGAACCTGGGGTGTTACAAAACAATTGGATCAATCGGAGCTAGGAAAGAGAAGAATGGGCTCTTGGAAAAAAAGTTAGAAAATAAATCCCTGAAAAATTAAGAAAAGCTACTGTGATGTGAACCGGGTCTATGGAATAGTACGGGTCTACTGTGGACTCGATGCATGAAACAGTGCATATGCGGCAGTTTAGATGATGTGGCACTAGGGCTGACATCATTGCTGACGTGGCCTCTAACTGGACAACACGTGGCAGACATGTTGGCAAAGGTGGTGAGGTGGCAGTGACATGGCACATGATGTGGTGGTCCACGTGAAGGTGGCGTGGCACACACTGTGGCACAGTTAAGCTGAGGTGGGCTGATGTGGCACCTAACGTGTCTCAATGATGTGGATGCTGGCATGGCTTGGCTCGCGGTCTATGGAACAGTGGCTACTGACAAGTGGGACCTCTATGTCAGTGACTCGACTTATGGTGGATAAGGTCTACAGACTAAGCTCAACCAGCGATGTGGCAGGGTGACACAAGCACTGACGCACGCTACGATGTCAACACGGCGTGGAAACCAAGGAAACCTTTTGGGCGATTGAACGGGCGATGATGCTTCGACGATCAAACTGACACACATGACAGGCGAGGCAGCAGGCGACACACATGAACTGAGATAATGGTAGCAACCGGACTGAGGCAGGGCAGTGAAGGCATGCAGTAGTTAGAGGACGGTGCTCGGTAGAGGGCTCACCATCGATGAGGTCAACTCGGTGGTGAAGAGAAGACAACCAGTGGAGAGCTTCGACAACCTCGGCTCGACGGTGATGAAGGTTGCATGAGGGAGAGGCTTCGGCGAGTGGCATAAGGTGCACAAATCAAAAGGATGTGGCGCTATTTATGGCACGAACACCTAGGATTCCAAGGTGAGGACAACACGTGCATCGAGTCCAGATGGAGAACAGTGCGTGGTGGTGAGAGAAGTCCTAGGCAGAGATGCCAGTGAAGATGAATAGTGCTCAGCACTGTTCATTTGACCAGTAGGACCTACTGTTAGTGTTGCAGAGAGAGGACATGATGAATGGCGTAGATATGTGCACAAGCACGGGGATGGCAGACACGTGGCACTCGTGCAGTGCAGGTTGGTTGGGCTGAGGAGGGAGAAGTGGGCCGATGAATAGGGTTTCGTTCCAAAAAAGGCTTTAGGAATTTTCCAGGATTTTTGATTTTTAAAAATAGGAATAAATTCAATTAAGCTCCCAAAAATAGAAAATAAATCCAGAAAAATCCCAGAAAATACAAAAATTCCTTGTAACACAAGGAATCCAACAAAACTAGTTTTCATTTAATTGATGTTTACTTAATTCATATTAAATGTTTTAAATTTCTAAAAATTCTAATTAAGCTTTAATTAATTTTAGAAAAATCCAAATGGTTATTTTTATTTTAAAATTTTCAAAAAGGCTCCGAAAATTATGATGGTACACTACCAAAGCAAGCTCAACCTAGACTAGAAAAAGCATAACCTAGCAAACCGAAAATATGACTAAGAGGGACTCATGCAATAAGGGAACCTAACCTCAACTCAGAAAGCCTTGCAACTGAAAAACCCAGATGATATGAAAACAAGTATCATATGCTCATGTAAAGCACAAAACATAAAACCAATGTCACATTGCTTGGTGGTGAGGTGTAGCCAAGGGATAGTAGTTGACTCATGCTAATCCCAAAAGTAATAGCCATCGTCAGATGCAAAACTGAGGAAGAAGAACCAAAAGCTGAACGGTGCAACACATGGTTTCTCCTCACCTCTAAAGCCTACATCAAGGGGATAGAAGATGTATATGCCTCGGAACAAGGGTTAGTAAGAAACAACATACAAGACCAATCCCTTAACACATGACAGCAAGAATACTAACATATGATCTGTAGTGAAAGTCACTTGAGGTAGACATTCAAGAGTTCAAAGCTCATATAACCATAAACAACAAATCAGAGCATGTACATGAATGGATAAGGCAATGATGACATCATGAATATTACACCCTAGGGAGATACACCAAGATCCATGTATCCATATGTTTGATGAGATTTTGTGCAAATATGTCAAGTCAGGGCAAATAGGGAGATATATGCTGGGAAAGAACTTTGGTATAATCGAGCCATGCAATAGCATGAGAAACAAAACCATTAAGTAGTCAGTGTGTCGCACCTTGTATCATCAGCGCTGCTCGACCATGGTTATTTTGATCGCGTCGTGTCAACCACGGTCATTTTGACCGCATTGTGTCAACCATGGTCTTTTTGAACACATTATCATGGATCCTTGACCATGGTGCTATAGCTTATGAGTACCAATCGGATCACTGTAACTACTGACTGGATCATGGTGCTATGACTGGTTTGCCACATTTGACTTTTGATCACAACTGAGTCTCTAGAGTCATCAATTACTCACTGACTCCTAGGCCTTCGACCCCTACATGGCACTCGGGCACGACGAGCACTCAACGCACGAATATACACATATGAACTATCAATAACAAAACTAATTCCAACAGTCAATGTGTAACACCATGTTCAGCTAATTAATGGTAGCCCACGCACCAAGAAGAAAAGAAAAGATTGGTTCCAAGTGAACCATATTTGCAATGGGAAGACTATTGCACCGTATCTTCACTTACAGAAGTATTTCTTGACAAATCTTGTCTAATTTGGAAGGTGCAGATTAAGAAGGAAAGAATTGGTAATCGGATTAGGATCTCAATCCCAGAGGCTAGGAATTGATTTGCACCACATGAAGGCCACGTACGATGCCTGTGGCCCTTGCTTGTGTCTATAAAAGGATGAAGGAACGGATGGAGTGACAGAGAGATAGACACCAACACAGAGGAAGATGCAGATCCAACACTCACCGACAGGTTAGGACCATAACGAACTTAGGGGGAAGGAGGAGAAGGGAGAGGAACTCAGGAAAATAATCTACACAAGACAAGGCCATGGAGAATTATGCTCTGGAAGGTAAACCTCCCCTTTTCTCTTTCTCTGCTATTTAGCCATCTTGCATGTTAATAGATGGCGGCATGCAGGGAAGATTGTCGAGCACCACGATCACTATCGACAATACCATAGTTTAGGCACTTTGGAGCTCACTGTCAAGTAGCCTGTGGTCATGACGAAGAGGCTGGCAAGATTGCTGATCACTTTTTGATCCCATGAGTTTAAAGCACAAAGTCCCTTCGCCCCTTACATGCGGCTTGATCGCCCCAGCCAAGCCTCATGGCTGCAGCAATCCATCATGTACCAGATTTTGTCTTGCTCATGTGTCTAATCTAGTGATAGCTTCATAAGGTGAGGCGAATGATGCTACTCATAAGTCATTCCGATCGCGTCCTATACTCGGGCACTTTCAATATCCAAGTGCCACTGACCGCCTACCATACCCGGATGTCACTGACCACTCATGATATTTGAACATTCAATGGTCGGACGTCCACGATTGATCACTAGTCAAAGTCAAGTGCCTTCGATCACTTCATAAAGACAAGCGCCTCTAACCACTTGTCATCAAGTGCCTCTAATCGCTTCTTGAAGACAGACGTCTCTGACTGCTTGTCGTCGAGTGCCTCTAACCGCTTTTTGAAGATAGACGTCTCAGACCAATTATCGTCGAGTGCCTCTGATACTTCTTGAAGATAGACATCTCCAACGACTTGTCATCGAGTGCCTCCGATTGCTTCTTGAAGACAGATGTCTCGGACCGCTTGTCAAAGTCGGGTGCCTCTGACCGATTCTTGAAGACAGACATCCTGACAGCTTCTTGAAGACAGACGTTTAAGACTGCTTGTTAAAGACGAGTGCCTCTAATCGTTACTTGAAGACAGGCATCTCCAACTTCAACTTGAACTTGGGCGCCTTAGACCACCTCCAACTGCTTGTCGAAGTTGGCCGCCTCCGACTACTCATCATATCCGAACATCGCTGACCATCCTCAATGCCTGGCCAGTCATGACCGCTCGCTGTGCTTAAGCATTGTAAACCACCTGCTGGACTCAAATGGTGCTGATCACTGTTCATACTCAAAAGTCTGTGACCTTGAGGCTATAGAAATCTATGAGTATGGCCATCGACCATCAGGCTACACTACTCTATAAGTATGGCCACCAACCATCAGGCTACAATACTCCACAAGTATGGCTCTGACCATTAGGCTACAGTACTATATGAGCATGTCCCCCGACCACGGTGCTAAAACACTCAACAGTTATGGTCTCCGACCTATGACGATGATTGTGAACGATGGCTTCCGACTTACGACCATGAGCCATGGTCAATGGCTACCAACTTACAACCATGAGCAATGATCGATGGCTTCCAACTTATGACCACGAACAATGGTCGACAGCTTCCAACTTATAACCACGAGTGATGGTCAATGGCTTTCAACTTACGATCACAAGCGATGGTCGATGACTTTCGACTTACGACCACGAACGATGGTTGGTGGCTGCCCACTTACGACCACGAGTGATGGTCGACGGCCTTCGACTATTCCAGTCCAAGTCAAAGTGGGCCGAGGGCCTTGTAACTTAGGCTATGCGGGCTGGTACTGTTCATGTGAACAGTAACCATGAATAGTACCGCACCCATTTTCATTAGATAAGTGCGGCTTCCCCCTTCCCTATTTAAGGAGGTCGCACCCCTTTAGTTTTTCTCGGGTTTCTGTTAAGAGATTATTCTGCTTAGCAGTTTCACCGTATGTTCGTTTGAGGACCCCAACTTATGAACTTAATCTTTATTCACAATACAATTTTAGATTGCATCTTGAACTCTCTTGCTTGTGTTCTCGATTTGCTTGCAGGAGATAGCCTTCTTGGCGAGGTCAACCGTGTTCGACACGGTTGATAACCAATGGAGCAGTGGTGTAGTGATTGCGAGGGGTTCGATCTGTTTTGGTCGAAGCCTTTGGATCATCAACGTCGAGTTCTCCACAATCGACTTATCAGTACCTCTCGGAAGATCGGGCCATCGTCACATTAGGTGGTATCAGAGCAACATTTGCCCGTGACGTAATTCGTCCCTTTTAGATTAGTTTATGTTCATCATATCGTCCCAAAACTCCAGAAAATTAGTCCACAAAAAATAATTTTTCTTTTCAGTATTGCTCATTGAATTTTTTGGTTACAATGTCGTGTTCAAGTTGCTGATTGCTAGTTTAGTCAGAGTCGAGTTCATCATTGCCTAGTAGCATCTTGTGTTCCTTTGTGTAGCTTCGCCGTTGTGTGTTCTTGTTCCTTGCCGCGCCGCCATCCTTGCCGCGGCCTCCCATCCACTGCCACCCCATCTGTTGCCAACCCTTGCCGCGACCCCACAGGCGTTGCCATCCTCCGCGACCCTGCCATCCCCTGCCACGCCTCTCGTTTGTCTCGTCCTTGTGCAAGCAAAAAAATTAGGGTTTCGGACTCAGAGGGAAAAGAGAGAGAGAGAGAGTTGATTTCGGTTGTTTAGAAGAAAAAAAGAGAGAAAAAAGAGAGAAAAAAAGAGGAAAGAGTTCATCTTTGCCGAAATTTGGAAAGTGCATCAAACCTTCGCCAAAAATAGTGAAAATTGGTGGAGCTGTTCTTCATACATCCAAAAGCCTCCAAAAAAATTTGAGCAATTTCGGCCATGGGATCAAAAGTTATAGCAGTTTCAATTGAGGTCGAAACGAATTCCAGACCGTTTCTGACACACCTTCATTAAATGGGCATAACTTTTGCATACGATGTCCGTTTTAGACGTTCTTGTACTCGTTGGAAAGCTAACGATGAGCCCGATTCAAAAAGAGGACTTGCTTGCACTAGTCGCCCTCCAAGACCCCCAAAATCGGCCATCTTTAGCACCAAAATCGCGTTGCAAGATTTTGGTTTTCTATCTTTGGTGATTTAATCGGTCTTCCTTTCGGAATTTGGGTTTCATCTAGTTGAAAAAGTTGTAGATATCATCGAAACCTTTCAAACAAGTATATATAAGATATATAAAACTTTGCCTTTTCATTATTTGATACTAGCTGTTGTATCTGCTCAATCTAGAGGGTTGTTCGCGTTTTACCGATATCGCTGTTTTGTGCTCTACATCGCGGAATAATCTTGTGCCCTTAGAAAGAAGTTTGAGTAGTGGGCTAGCGTCTCTCCTAGTACTTTTTGTGAGGTTCTCCTTTGCTTACATCAAGTCACATTGATCGTTGCGTGTGCGTACATACACTTCCTTGCATAGGGCTTGATTGGCTAGCAATGATTAGGCTAGGATCAGCAATCTTTGACGAGTATTTTGAACAATCATTCAACTTGCATTTACTGAACTGATTATTGCTGATCCTTTTGCTACCATATTGTGCCTTCCAAGCTCCACCTACTCTTGATCAGAACAGGTCCCCTCTTGCAATCGTACCCACGCTCGACACGGTGTCACGAACTAGCCACTGGTTGTACCACCTACTGCATTGGTAAAAACAGTTGTAAGAGTGTGGTAAGACGCTTGAGAATGTGTGATTCCACCTTCCACCACCTAGTAGTTGATAGGGATAATACCTTTGTGTTGTCTTTTGTTTTCTACTAACCATGACAGGTGGGTCGTCTAATGATCAAGAGTGTGTTCTAAAGGGAGAGCTCATGACGCTCATGGATGAACAACGCACTACCATTAATGAGGACATCGATAGGAAGCTTCAAGATATGACGGACACATTGCAGCGTTCCATCAATGACAGTATTGCAGCACTCACTGCACGCCTTGAAAGAATGGTGAATTAGCCACCAAACAATGGACGCGAGTATGATCATGAAGCGGGCCAAGATCGTGAGGAGGGAGATGATAATGAGAGACAAAACTGTGGCGTTGTTGCTGCATTTGCTGCCCAAGATGCACGCCCACGACACTGCCTACATCAAAACCGTCACAGTATGGGAGGTAATAATTTTCAGCACCACAGTGATTGTGCTAATCATGAACCATTTGCTAAAGTTAAATTTACCATACCATCTTTTGTGGGTGTTTATGATGCTAAAACTTATCTAGATTGGGATATGATAGTTGAACAAAAATTTAATGCCCATCTAGTTCCTGAAGTGCATAGAGTCAGACAAGCTACTAGTGAATTTAAAGATTTTGCTATCATTTGGGGGACTCAAATAATTAATTCTGATTTAGCACCTGATACATGGGATATATTGAAGGTAGCTATGCATGCTAGATTTGTTCCTCCTGCTTTTAAACGTAAGAAATTGCAGCGCTTAGACCAAGGTAATAGAACTGTAAGGGAATATTATCATGAATTCAAAACTCGTTTATTGCATTATGGCTTAGAGGAACATGTTAAAGCTACAGAGAATAGATTCTTACGTGGGCTTAATAAAGAAATTCAGAACCTTCTTATTCACGAAGAATATAATTCTCTCCCTCATTTGTTTATACTTGCTTGCAAGGTTGAAAGTCAGATTAAGGAGAAATTGAGAGTGCTTGATGATAAGAAACATGAGAACAAACTGTTTGTGCCCTTTTCTGTGACTAACAACTTGCAGGTAGTTGAGAACCATGCCGAAGAGGAGCATAAGCTGATTGAATCACTGACCCCATTGGTTGAGAATGAAGATAAGGAGATGGATGCACTTACATCATCTGAGGAGAGCCAAAAAGGTAAAGAACATGGTGCTATCATCGCTCACGGTACTGATTTGGTGCTACAACAAGACATAGAGCAACCTTGTGAGTATATACCTTCTTTTGATATTCCTTGTGTTGACTTAAATGAACCATGTGCTGATCTAAATTCTCATAATTTTGCACATGTCGAATTAATAATACATAAAGAAGTTTTGACTAGAATTTCTCCTACTAATTGATTGTGTTACATCATGTTGGATCTACCTATGAAATTGTCACATGCTATGGAGAAATTTTCTGAACTTGCATATTCGAAATTCTTGTTTAGCGCCTATACCACTGGATATAAGTTTAATTTGATTGGAGATTATGGTGTGGAAAATCAATTTTTTTGTATATCGAATATGCATAACTTGCGATCACATGGATAAATTGAAACATGCTGTTTGGGACAACAATTCTTGGATGCTGAATCATGTTCAATGTGAGAGGGAAGTAAAATTTAGTACTCATCCAATGCCTATGTGTTCATCTCTTTTTGTACCATCTAGTATAGACAATCTGAATAAAGATGAGGAATTATAACAGAACATACAAATCTCTTCACCCTTACTAGATGAATTTGCTATTGTTCGATTGAGATATGATTATATGGATGAACTTTGCTTGATTCCAAAAGTTGTAGCTTTGCCCACATGTGCCACCACTGCAAGTTTATAACTTCAGATATTTGAATTGCATAAATGCTTCACTTACATTTACAAAACTTGTTGCAATAATTGCTATGTGAGAAATTTTGATTTGCTCATTAACATATATGAGTACTCCTGGGTTAATAATATGATGAGTTTTTATGATCGCTGCTATTTTATAACATTAATTGTGTAACAACGAAGAACTGTTAAAACAGATGACACATACATATACCATGCATACACCTTGGCTTCTTTGTTACTATACTTTCAGCTTATCAAAAGCCGAGGACGGCTTTGTTTTCAAGAATGGGAGGATGATGAGGACATGACCCATATGGATACAACCATATTTGCTATGCTTGTTGTTCCAATTACAAAAGCTCCTACGCATCGCTTAAATTATCAGGTGAGTTCATTTCAAAGAGGTTTTACTTTGTTTAATAAAGAACGTATGATATTACATAATGAGAGTTTGTTGTGTTTGTTATCATGTACCAAGATTTATGATCAAGATCATGCAATACGGGAGGCTACATATATGTTAAAACCGAGGACGGTTTTCTATCAAGAAGGGGAGGATGATGTGACCACGCCACAAACACATACAACCATAGCGCCTAATATCAAGATTGAACTAAAGGTGAATTCGTTCCTTCAGCTTCAACATATTTTAAATGAGAATAAGATGCTATCTAATGATGAAAAAATATATTTTTGTAGCACCACATCACTTGTAGACCAATCGAAACAAGAGTTCAAGTTGGACAAGTTTTGAAATCCAATTCGGCTTCCAGATCAATTCGGATTCAGCCTGATAGGCCCAACTTCAAATGTGCATAACTTTCGCATACGGAGTCCGTTTGAGCTCCACGAGTACTTGTTGGAAAGCTCTTGGAGTCTACTTTCAGATGGATCTAGTCTCACTCCAAACTCAATCCGAGCCGATCATAAACTGCCAAACAAGTCGCATCACTTTTCTAGTCCGAGTCAAAGAGGGCCGAGGGCCTTGTAACTTAGGCTATGTGGGCCTTGTAACCGCACCCCTTTTCATTAGATAAGTGCGGCTTCCCCCTTCCCTATTTAAGGAGGTCGCACCCCTTTAGTTTTTCTCGGGTTTTCTTAAGAGATTATTCTGCTTAGCAGTTTCACCGCATGTTCGGTTGAGGAACCCCAACTTGTGAACATAATCTTTGTTCGTAGTACAATTTCAGATTGTATCTTGAACTATCTTGCTTGTGTTCTCGATTCGCTTGCAGGAGATAGCCTTCTTGGCGAGCTCAACCGTGTTCGGCACGGTTGATAACCAACGGAGCAGTGGTGTAGTGATTGCGAGGGGTTCGATCTGTTTTGGTCGGAGCCTTTGGATCATCAACATCGAGTTCTCCACAATCGACTTATCAGTACCTCTCGGAAGATCGGGCCATCGTCACATTAACTTCCAATGGCTTTCGACCACGTCAATACATGACCCCTGTGTCCTGCTCTGCTAATCTCACCACTCAGGCTATGACTACGATACTGATTCTGCTGCCATTACTGTCAAATCAATCATGCTTGACGTGACTCATGCACATGCTTAATCATCCCGTTTTCTTGTGTTGCTCGATACCGACGACGTCGAACAGCATAGACGGGCGCAGCTAGTGGAAAGGCTACGCTACCAACGGCCCCATAGACTAACGAAGCTATCAATAACGCCAACATCCACATTCATATTAATCATTTATCATATGCATGGAGAACGTGAAGTGAAGATTAAAGATGATGACCAATGCGTAGCTTAATTGGAGGTAATCCGTGGGTTCACCCCGCGGATGTAATTAACCGGGAGCCTTACGAGGCCCTGGAAACCAGGAGACCGAATCGCCTATGTCAGATCTGCTATGCAAAGCAAGTTATGGAGCGCATATACACAAAGGAAACTTGTAATTTTGTTATTCTCAAATGAATGAATGAATAAAATGCATGTTTTCTCTATTTTGTGTACTCTAGAACACTGGCACACCCGTACCTTATACCCTAGGGCATGAAATCCATGAGCAATTTCTCGCGTCAAACACCATAGTACACAATAGTGCGTGTGAACATGTAAGCATAAGGCATGACATAAGAAGAGTCATTGATAATACATGATAACATGGATATCAAGAAACTATATAGATACATGGAGTAAGACATTAACAAGAGCATGATAATAGATATGACAACAACACACACTCATAATGATAAGTCAAATCTCATACATCTATAGAAGTCATGATCAATTATCTAACACATGCACACATAAGCATAAATACATGGAGCATGCCAAAACATATATATCATGAATAAAATATTCTAGGATAAAACTCATGTATCCACAATAGGATTTACAAACATATAAGCATAAAGCATGTCACAAAATAAAGCATAGCTTAAACATGCTATGAAGGCTATCAAGTAAGCATGTGCATACACAAGCAACATACTCACAAAAGCATGACAATGAGAATACCAAGAGTAATACATGCCAATATGGTACAAAATGCCAAGAGCATATATATAAACCCAAAATGCCAAGAGTGGATCATCATGTATGTAGAGGCATGAATATATGAGATAGTTTACAAAGTATGTGAAGACATCACATATGAAAGCACATGCTTCTTGGAGGCAATCAAAAAGTATAAAGAACCATCAAATGTCCTAATCATGTGATGAAACAAAAGATTGGAACTCATCAAGCACATATTCCCCAACCCATGTCCCGGTACCTACACACGAGAGGAACAAGGTGCCTAAGTCTTGGATCTTGAAGGGTTAGTGAGCAAATACTTGTGCCCAAAGCTTGGACACGCAACCATTAAAAGTATTTGAACCATTATGTGAGTTAGCATGATGCAAATGATATTTCATGCAAGAAGATCCAACAATATCTTAAGGCACGCCGCGAGTGGACAACTCGATGAGGAAAATGAGATCCATATTGAGAAAAACAGTGATGTCCTTGCTCAAAAGCACCATGATAAGAACTAACTGAAGCACCAAAGGAACTCACAAATCCTTGTGTAGGTGTGCACCTCGATGGAGAAAATAAGGTCCACAACTTGAGAAATGACAAAAATCCTATCTCGAGATAGCTCATGAACTACAACCAAGTCCATGATGTTGTCGAACACCACTAGAAAAGGTGTCAAAGAAACTATCAACAAAGCAAGCATTCATGCTAGACTCACGAATGTTTATGCCATGAGAAAGACAATGACCACTCAGAGACTTAGAAGCAAGGGCTCGACGCATGCATTTGGCACGCCGATAACATAAATCCACATATGCCTATACTTCTCACAAAATAAGAAATGGTGCAAAAGTCTACTAGGAGATGCCGTTTGAGAGGATGAAACACCATTATTGCTCAAAGGAGAAGTCCCGTAAGACAACCTTGAAGAACCATCAACACTACTCAACCTCATGTGGGCACTAGGTGCACACATGCTATGAGGTGGACAATGTGTGTCCCTAAAAGCTCGATAATGTACTTGACACTCGTGTTTGACATGGCGAAAGCAAAACTCAACAATGTGCCTATCCTTGTTACAAAAGGTACAAAATTACTTATTTTTGTGAGATGAAGTACCATGAAATAGAGAAACACTCTTGTATTTAGAAGTCCCTTCGACAACATTGAAAGAGTCACAATAAGCATCAATAGCTAAGAAAAAATTATCCAAAGCAATGACACAAGTACCAACAACAATTGACTCACACTCAACACTACAAGAATCCAACTATGAATGCAAAGAAGCTAGAGAAATCTTCAAAACATCAATCTCAGAGTGAAGGCAAATACAATAGTCACATGACTTAGCGCTCATATCATCGCACACACTCCTCAAAGACTCAATTTCATTTTTCAATGCAATGCAAGACGTGCAAGATGTGCAAGAGATCAATGATGCTTTCTTAGAGAACATGGAATACAAAGCATCAACTTTATTTGCTAAGCTGGCATAATTCTTGCATCAACTTTATTTTCTAAGCTAGCATAATTCTTGCAAGGGACTAGATCATCCTTAAGGAATTTTTCACACTTCAAGCACATGCTACAAGTAGCTCTAATCTTATCAATTTCAGCCCTAGCCTTCTCTACTTGCTCAAGGTGAGTAAAATTAATCGATTTTAACTTCTTAAATTCAACAAGCATGTCTATACAAGAATCACAATCATTTCTAGCCATGGATGGATGGGTCTAAGATTGCTTATTTCGAATATAGAATTATCAAAATAAATCAATAGGGAATCATGGGCAATCCTAAGTTTATCATTTTCATCATGTAAAGCAATACAAGAACAACATGGCATAGAATATTGAATTTCAATTCAGTTTCAGATTTTAAGTATGCAAGAGAAGTTCTTAAATTATCATTATCCACATGCAAGGATTCACATGACTCACAAGGCATTAGAGATCTCAACCTAGCAATTTCATCAAGCATATCATTCCTATGTTTCTCTAGGTGTCTAACTTCTAACCTAAGAGCAAACAAATTTAGATGAGTTTCTCGTTGCTCACCTGGCTTAGCTTAAGTATAGGATCATCCTTGGATAGCTTATTATAATCATCCACAATTTAAACTCCACTTATGCCATTTTGTTCCTTCTCTTCCTTACACTTCAAAAGCATCTTATCCCTAAAATTAGGACAATCAAAAGCAAAGTCTACACCACAAATATCACACTTGACATTCCTAGCATTAGCCAACAATTTTGACTTGAATTCAAGTCTCTTGTCACAAAGGATATCATTTGCAAAAGCTCCATGACAAGATGCAAAGAAGAACTAACAAAACCTCATACTAACCACATGCTCGATGATCGGTAAACATCACAAAAGAGCAAACTTGTTGTGATACCAATTATAGGACCGAGAATGGCACTAGACAAGGAATTAATAGGAGCCTACACAAATACAATTCTTTTCCAAATCTTTTCCCAAGGAGAAATAAGACTCTTCACTTCAATGTGATTAAAAGCTATGTCAAGATAGTGAATATCATAGTGTAGACACCTACAATGAAATATTCAAGAAACATTGGGCAAAATAAGGTTTTAGCCCTCAGTGTGGTACTGCTACCATGTAAGATGCTGTCATACCACCAAGCGGTACTACCACCACGTAAATTGCGGTCGTACCACACCCTCAAATCAGCACTGAAAATGCAGCCCAAGCAAAACTAAAAACCACATAACTTTTACAAAGAGCTTCCAAATGAATTGAAACTTAAATCAAGGCTAGATGAAAACCTTAAGAATGTAAAGCATAAAAGATATTGCAAGAACAAAATAGAGTTGGAACCTTTTGTCTTTTAAATCTCTTCTGCACCAAAACCGATCTAAAACCATATAACGATCTAACTTTCAAACTAGAACTCTAAACAAAATAAAACTTTGCACACACTAAGATCAAGACCTCATAAAGCTATTCTGACAAGAGTTTCTCCACGTGCTTGCCAAAGTTGTGACATTTTCCCCTTCAGCACAAAAGGCACCAAAACCAAGCAAAACCGTGAAATGGTTATTGAGAGGATCTCATAGGAAGAATCATGCCAAGATGGCTTAGAATGGTTTCCCACATATTGTATTATCCTCCAATCAAAGTAAGAACCAATCCTAATGCCCTCAAGATCAAAATCTCCAAAATAACCCTTTCTTGAGTCAAAGCCAGGAAAATACAAGAACTTGTAAAGGAAGGTGCCTAGATAGATAGGATCTAGTCTCCAAGAGATATCTGCATCATTTACGTGTCCTTGGCACAAAGCAAGTTCAAGAGGGGAAAAGAAAATACCAAAAAACCAAGGCAAAGCAAAATTTCAACACTTGAGCAAAGAGAAAAAAAAGACTTGGACGAATTTTAAATATCTATCGATACTTCGATATGAATGTTTACAGCCACTCTCTAGACACTTACAAAGCCTAAAGATGACAAGAAGCTCAAGTATAAGATTCACACTCTATCTATCAAAAGTTCTCTCTAAGAACCTTAAATCTCCTCTACTTAGCTCCCCCAAAGCTCTAATCCCTAAGCCACCTCTACCTCTTCTTTTATAGTGGTAGACAAGCCAGCCACTCTCAACAAACCCTAAAATCTAGATACAAAGTGGATTCCATCCACCAAGTATGGGTAAACCAGATAACCCAACACATAATGGGTTTTTCACTCATACGTATGCTTCTCAAAGCATTTACAAGACTTAACCTGTTAAACCATTAGCAATTGATCTACTTACCCATCTCACTCACCTTGACCTAAACTACTCCTTTGAGCCTCTTCATGCCACAGTTTTGTTTAAGGCTCTATCCAGTATTTTGGTAAACTCCCTAAATACCTTCGATGAAGCTTCCAAGTACCTTCCCTTGACTATATCTTCATCTTCGCATCAAAGTATCTCCATATGCTTTGACACGTAGCCCGTGGCGCCCAATGACTTGCCATCAAGTCTTCACGTATTCAGTCTCTCTTGGATCGTCTCTACTTGCACCAATCTAAGTCACTTAGCACACCACATGCACCAACTCGTCTCTTAACAATCCTTGTCTTTCATATGCTTCTTGCTTAAGTCACGTAGCTTCACCTGGATTTACCTGATCACATAGACCTCAGCTCTCCTGCCTAGTCCTGGGCACTTGCCATTGACCGTACGTTCTCCAAGCCACCTACAAATTCAAAGACTAAGCAATCATCTTGAACAAAAGTTTCATGCCCTTGACTCATGTTAGTCAAAATAATGCATCATGCAATACTATATAACCAACCAACTACTCCCATGTGGTGCACACAATCAAATCACTCAAGAACACCTCTCACCGATTTCTGGCCACAACCACCAGTCTAACCGCTCTACCCATGGCGATCAAACCACCAACCATTGACCGGTCTGATCGGCCCAAACTGACTTAAACCTTCTTCGGTAACAGGTGAGCGGTATGACCACTCACTCAATGCCGGTATTACCACCCAGTAGCACCGCCATGCAAGCCCAGTCACACTGTAACCACCGGTTTGACCACACCTCATGCTAGTCAAACCACTAGCACCTAATCCAACAACTCTTGTCCAATCGCTCACTCAACGCTAATGCTACCACTCAGTAGTACCGCCATACAAAGCCTAGCTTGACCACTTGAGCTTAACTCCAACTCAACTAAAAACATCCCTCTCTGGATTTTCGGTATAGTTAGCATTCGACCAGTCATACCATGTCACGGTAGCACGGCTGTTCCTAGGCCAGTCTGACCATGACTCCTAAGCCAGTTTGACTGTTTACACTGACAGCAACCAAAAAATTGCAAACATTCAAAATCAAACTCAAACTTCAAAACCTTTTGCACAACAAAGTCAAATACTCATCACACTCTATAGGGTGACCTCCACATAAGCTTATAGAAATCTTTCATTCGGAACCCTGAACTAGAATTTAACTTCTGATTCCAATTATACAGGAATTAGAATGATATGAGATTCCAATTTTGCCACTTGGATAACAATAGAACTTAAATTAGATTTCAGTTCAATTCCAAGTGTTGTTTGGCACTTGGCATGATCGAACCCAATTCCAGATTTTGGGTTTCCAAACGACAAGCCGTGAGGTGACTCACCGCCATCGAAGGATTAACGATGGCATGTAGGATCGCCGGAGTTTTCGCATATGTATGCACGACATTGGAGGCTACTCGGAAGCAGCAGCGACGGCCGACGGCCCGAGTCAAGGCGCTCGCACGCAGCAAAGAAGACATGCGGCGGTGTCCTTAGTCCTCACCCTTCTCTCCCTCCCTCTCTATCTGATTCAAAATTGGCTTTGCCGTAGCACCATGAGGGGACACCGCCGCTGCCGCACCATCTTCTCTCTCTCTCTCTCTCTTCGTTCGATTAGACATGCCGCCATACGTCGTTGCGCGCCTGCGCCACGAGGGAACGATGGGGCGCGGTAACGCAAGAGGATGAGGACGAGAGGGCAGAGCACGTCGATGTAGAAGAGGGAGAGGTTTAAGATCGATTATGAATAGGTGTAAACAAAGTTAACGATGATGTTCTCCCGTTGTTGACATCGATGGAGAAAAGGGAGAGGCTTAAGATTGATCATGAATGGGTAAAAACTGAATGGGAGAGAAGATTATGGAAGTAGTTAGAGCATGGAAGGACGGTGCGAAAGATCCGCGGAAGTGAGCGGGAGGAGTTGCGCATGTGGAAACCAGATAAATATGGACCCGTCCATATTAGCTTTTGCTTATGGCTTTTAGCTGCAGCTGATGGATAATAGTAGCTAATAGAAGTAACTGATAAAAGCAGTTGATCAATAGTAGTGTATTATGTAAGAAAGACGGTGTAATAAAAAACGCTACAACATTCGGACCGTCATGCGACTTACGAAATTGTGATATAATAAAATACAAAGTACATTAAAAATGAAAAATAGTGGATAATAAATAGTACTAGCTGATAGAAGTGGTTTATAGAAACTAGAGCGTTCGTATTGGCTTTAGCTTCTGGAAGCAAAAGCCAGAAACTATGTGTGGCATCAAGCGAGTGGACAGCCCACTTGTCGGCGCCAAAAGAATTAGGAGAGAAGAGGAGAAGAGCAGAGGAGAGAAGAGAGGAGAATATATCACTCAAATACTTATCAAAATTTTCTTTTAAATAGCAGAGATAATATTTTCTTAACTTTACCTTTCACGTTCTCCCGGCATCCATACGTGTGCTGTTTGGAATCTTGAAGGCAAAAAGAGGAGTGTCCAGTCCACACCTAGCCAGAAATGGCTGTTTCGTCCCTGTCGAGATCATCTCTAGTTTTTGCTCTCTCCCTCCCTATTTTTGCTGTACAATATATACGAACGATGCTGTTGTTGTATCATTACTTAATTTGAAGTCCTGTTTAATTAATTAACTGCATATGAAACTTAGGAGTTGTGTGGTGCACACCTATTCTTGATTTGACCAGTGATGCCTCATGGTCTTTGCCAATAAAAGCAGTAATTAACTGTACACTGCACTGTTCCTTTGTTTCGAAGGTACCATGAATCAAGGGAGTGCCTTCCAGATGAACGGGACATATATGTGAAAAATTAGTGTAAGTTTCTTTGAGAATTTTCAAAGTTTTACTACAAAGGAGCCACCTCAATAGCTCTCAATAATATTCTAACTGTACCACAGTAATTTCTGACAAATTACATGTAATTGCATTGTTTCCTACAAAGTTCCTACATTCTAAACAGGCCAACGGAAATCGAGTATGTTTGTGTTTTGTGTGTATGTGGTAATTACTACTGAGTTTCTTTTTGAAAA
The DNA here is from genome assembly GCA_036346575.1 of Dendrocalamus sinicus. Classification (NCBI taxonomy): domain Eukaryota; kingdom Viridiplantae; phylum Streptophyta; class Magnoliopsida; order Poales; family Poaceae; genus Dendrocalamus; species Dendrocalamus sinicus. Next base: position 31,773,076 of record CM070648.1, on the reverse strand, counting down.
GAATAGCATTGTTCTGCTTATAAATGTGTTCTTGTAGCTAGACCGGAGCCGGGAATCGTGCAAGACCAATAAAAATATCATGAAAGTTAAATGGTAGTAATGTAGAATGAACAAAAGTTTAAGTAAACTGTAAGTTACACCACCTATTTTTTACTTTGCGTTGTACAAAAAAAAGACACCAAGTATAAGCGACTCCTTTAACATGACACCACCTATTTTGACACTTTGTTGCACAATGCACCAACCCATCTATCCAACCTGATAGGATTATGCATGTAGGGTTTACTCACCCTATAGGATTATATATGCATGTATAGTTTACTCGATTTGATTAGGGTGCCAAACCTGTTGTGATTTTTTTCATTTATCTTTTTGGATAACCGATACCCGAGGAGTCTTTGACACTGAGGGTGTTCAAACATGATCGTGGACAGGGAACAAACGAAGTGGAACATATTCACTTCTACAAAAGAGGCTAAACTAGACGCTTATATTACAGTCGGTTCCTAGGAATCGTCTGTGCTACAAGTATCACAGACAGTTCATACGAATAACCGTCTGTGATATTTTCACAGACGGTTTTTAATACGAACCATCTGTGATAACAAGTATCTAGAACCGTCTGTGATAACTTCGTCTGTGAAAACGAAGTTATCACAGACGGTTCGTATTAAAAACCGTCTGTGATATATTTCCCGCCTTGTAATTCCCCAAAATTTCATAATTTCCCGCCTGAGTCCGAGTAGGATTCAGTTTTGAGACACCTTCAGTAAAACGGGCATAACTTTTGCATACGGTGTCCGTTTTCGATATTCTTGTACTTGTTGGAAAGCTAACAATGAGCCCGATCCAAAAAATGACAAGCTTGCACTAGTCAACTTCCAAGGCCCCAAAAATCGGCCATCTTTGGACCTAAACCTGCGTCAAAAGTTTTTAGTTTCTATTTTTGCCCTTTTTCTTGGTCTTCCTTTCGGAATTTGGATTTTGCTTCAACTGAAAAGTTGTAGATCTCACCGAAACCTTTCAAATGAGTATATATAAGCCATATAAAACTTTGTTATTTTATCTTTTCAGACTAGTTATTTATATTGCATCGGTATATAAAATTTTGTGCTCTAATTCACAAACGGTTGGCATATAGAACCGTCTGTGATATTCATTCATCACAGACAGTTCTAGCTACCAACTGTCTATGATAATCTGATCGCTGAGCCCGTCGATCCTCCTCAACCCAATCCTAGCCAATAGAAATCCACCAATCTTCACCCCACGGATCGTAGCTCCGCCTCTCCATCCCCGCGCCAAAAAATTTCGTACTCCCTCCCTTATAAATAATCACCAGAACCCATCCTCCTTTCTGTTCTCCTCCTTGCTATTCTCCTCCTCTTTGCTGTTCTCCTCGTCCTTGTTGTTCTCCTCCTCCTTGCTGTTCTCCTCCTCCTCCTTGACCCATACCATAATAGCCCCACGAAGCAGACGATGTACAAGGCAGCGCTCAATCAACGCCGACGATGGTGGGCGTCAAAGATATCCAGCTCATGCGCTGCATCAAGGGCAAAAAGGCCTAGGTATAGAGGATCTTTGCTTTTCTCTGTTCGTGTTGTGTTAACTAGATGGGCAACCTATTTGTTGTTTTGGGATATTGTAATGGTAGGCTCTAATCTTACTATATTTGCTTGTTTTCATTTCAATTAATTGATTTGCGAAATGGATATTTTATGTTTGTGAAATGAATTGAGATGTAAATTGGATGTATACATGTACATGTTGATCTACTTATTTCAGAGAGCATGGCTAGCATTTCCTGAGGCTAGCCAATAAACAGGACTAGATTTGGGGTAGAAGAAAATAGCACAGACAGTTTTTAGCTAAAAATCGTCTGTGCTAGATATCACAGACGGTTTTTAACTAAAAACCGTCTGTGCTAGATATCACAGACGGTTTTTAACTAGAACCGTCTGTGATATTTAGATATCACAAACGGTTTTTAACTTGAATCGTCTGTGATATATAGATATCACAGACGGTTTTTGTTAAAAACCGTCTGTGATATTTACACCACAGACGGTTCGAAAGCCGTCTGTGATGAACTCATATCATTACTGACCCATAAATTCAGACGGCTCACAAAACCGTCTGTAATGAAATTTCTGAACCGTCTATAATACGGTTTTGCGTAGTAGTGATTGTGACTATGGTCAAACAATAAGTCCGTCGAAGGCTGACAAACTCGGGGAACAAGTAAAGGTGACTTTGCTTATATGTGCTCTATTGTGGGGATGGCCTCCGTCTATATCTGTTCGGCTTACTGGGCTAACAGACCCAATAAGACATATAAAAAGGTATGTATACCCTTGTAATAGTACTATATGGTAGAGGTGTTATTATAAGAACGTCTTATTGCCATGTATATATACTCCCTTAGGTTAGCAAGGGAGGGAGGTCCATTTTTTTCATATACTCACTCTCCAGTCCCTTAGTTTATTGTTTGGTCTATAGCCACAACAGTTGGCGCTGACCGTGGGGACGACAATGAACAAGCCGCGAGCTTGAGAGAAGCAATGACGCCCAAGAAGGCATTAACGGCAACGAAGAGAAAGCGGAGCACAACTGCAGCGGTCGCGAACACCAAGCCACTGGTGGTGGACAGTCTAAGCCGATACCAAGGGTCGACTCTAGGGGCAGCATCGGCGCGACATTTGGCCTCGACAACGGCGTCTGTGTCGGCATGATCGACGACAACGTCGGCATGACGATCCGCCACGACAACGATGCCCGCACCGGTAGGACGACCAACATCGATACCTATAACAATACTTTGAGTGGCCCTGGAGCAAGCGCTGGTGCAACCAGTGGTCTGGACGCACGCCTCAGTCCCATCACCAAACGTGACGCCAACCACACCAATGTGCTTAGTGGCTCTGGCTAGCAAGCCATCATCGCTAGCAACCTCGCAGTGCACACCTCCGCTCAAGCTGGTATGGCCGTGCTGGCGATGGAGGGCACCCTGGTGGTAGCCCTCAGGACGCTACAGCATGAGCTGGCAGACCTCCAGGGGGCCATGCAAGAGATGCAACAGGCTCAGAGTTAGCAAACGCCCCTGGCAACGGTAGCAGAAGCCGTAGCTGAGTGGGCAAACAACCGCGAAGCCCCCGCCTCCGCTCGCACTACACTTCGGCATGTAGACCCAGAATCTCCACTCTACGCCAGTTTGCAGCAGTCTGTGTGGCTAGAAGATTTTAAGTTCCCTACCATTGAACCATACAAGGGTGATACGGACCCTTAGGAGTTTGTGCACATGTACAAGATAGCCATTGAAGCAGCCGGTAGGGATGACTCCACCAAAGCAAAGGGGCTGCCACTGGCCCTCTAGGGGATAGCACTCTCTTGGTTTTCACCATTGCGCCCAACTTCGTATATACGTGGGAGCAGATCCAGGATCGCATGTATACCAATTTTCAGGGCAATTACGTCGAGCGGGTCGATGCAAGCCAGCTCTCACCATCAAGCAAAAGCCCTCGGAGAGGCTCCGAGACTACTTCAAGCACTTCGCTAAGGTTCGTTGCCAAGTGAAAGACGTAAATGAGATGACCATCATCAACGCAATAGTACGAGGTCTTCACCCAGGGCCGTTAGACGAGTACAACACACGCAAACCCATCAAAATGGTCGCTAAACTCTTCGACAAGATCAAAGAATATGCGAAAGCCAAAGAGGATGCGCAGTGGCACTGAAGTGACAACACCAAGTCAAGGCAAACGTCCGACCCCTCGAAGGAAGGATCCAGTCAGAAGCAGCAAAAGGGCAAATCGCCCAAATATGTCTTCGACATTGAAGGTGGAAGCAACGATAGTAATGCCCCCATTAACTGAGGGTGTGGTCACAAAGGTCGAAGTCGCAAAAGACGTTGTGGCTGCGAAGAGAGCGGACGTGGCCACAAAGAACAACAGCAGGGGTTTCGGTGCGAGGTGCACGGCCGTGGTGACCACCTCAGTAGACATTGCCCCACCGCCGCAATGCTTCGAGAGAGCGTCGCTAGGGACAAAGCTTTGGAAGCGCGGCCGCCGGTGGTGGCACACGTGTAGCAGCCTACGGAATGCCAACTACTTCAATCTGCCCCCATCACTTTGCGCATACAAGCCTTTGATGCTGGACAACGCCGAGTCATCAATGTCATCACAGGTGGTTCATCGCTAGAATTTTCATCTGAAAGATGGCGGAAGCCTATGCCCGTCGGCTGCATCACGTCACTGTGTACTCCACCCAAGTACCCCCCAACTTGGGCACAGAATGATATCACCTTCACGGTAGCCGACACGGAAGGGTTGACTTCCCTCATCAGGATCCATTGGTGATCTAGGCTAGCATCGCACAATGTGATGTTCAAGCGTGTATTCATCAGTGGCAGCAGTTCCGTGGACGTTTTGTTCATCGAAGCCTTTGACCAAATGGGCATCAGACTCCAAGGGCCCTGCTTTAGGGCTTCGAGGGCAAACCTTTGCAAGCCTTGGGCTAGATACAACTACAAGTGACCTTCAGACAAGGCGATCAAGCGAGAAGCAAGGACATAACCTTCGACGTTGTTGACCTTCCCTACCCATACAATGCCATCTTTGGAAGGCTCACACAATATTTTTGAGGTGGTCCCACATCATAACTTCTTGTGCATGAAGTTGTCGGGTCCACGAGGAATCGTCACTGTATTCGGAGATCAAGACCTCACCCATCAAATAGAACTCAGCGCCCAAGGACCTCTTCACAAGGTGCACATCATCACCGAAACCTTTTCCGCATTTGCGTCCTCATTACCATGTGCCCTGGGGTGGACACCCAAACCCAACCAAACAGTGAGATCAAGAAGGTTCCCCTGCATGGCTCAGATTCCTCATGGTAGATCGCCATTGGCGAGGGCCTCACCCTGGCGGCTGAGCAGGAATTTCTCAAAGTCCTCCGTGCCAACAAAGGCATCTTTGTGTGGTCACCGAACGACATCGGAGGAGTGCACCACTCCGTCATCGAACTTCGCCTCACCATATGCCCTGATGCTAAACCAGTTAGGCAGAAGCTCAAAAATATGTCACTCGAGTGCCAACAAGCTTCCAAGATGGAGGCTGCGACGTTACTACGATTCTGCGTTATCCACGAGATCCACCACCCAAAGTGGCTCGCTAATCCAGTGTTGGTTAAGAAGGCCAACGGCATGTGGCGCATGTGTATTGACTTCACCAACCTCAATAAGGTGTGCCCGAAGGACAACTGCCCCCTCCTATGAATTGACCGGCTGGTGGATGCCACGGTAGGTTGTGAGTTAATGGGCTTCCTCAACACCTACTTCGGCTACCGCCAAATTCACACGGCTGAAGAAGATGCGTCCAAGACAAGATTCATAATCCCTAGGGGCATGTTCTATTTCATCAGGATGCCATTCAGTCTCAAAAATGCGGGGCCACATTCACAGCCTCGTCGCCCTTGCCCTTGCTGCTCAGTTGGGCAGGAACAATGACAAGAGTACACAAGCTGGGCCCCACACCGAAGACCTCCAAGAAACTTTTAACAACCTCCGACGTGCGGGCATCAAGCTCAATCCAGACAAATGTATCTTTGGGGTGCAAGCCAAAAAACTACTAGGATTTTTGGTGTCTGGCCGAGGAATACAGGCGAACCCTAAGAAGGTCAATGTGATCCTCTCCATGGAGCCACCGAAGATGGTAAGAGAGGTCCAGAGGCTCACAAGCCATCTCACTGCTCTTAGTCACTTTCTTTCAAGAGCAGCCGAGCGAGGACTTCTGTTCTTCAAGACACTCCGTGGCTACGGTGGGTTTCATTTGAATGCGGACTGCGTGGCGACCTTCGATGAGCTCTAGAACCATCTTGCCAAGCTTCCTACGTTAGTCTCTCCAGCACCAGAGGCAACACTGTTGCTCTACCTAATGGCCGGCTCAGCGGCAGTCAGCACAGTCCTCGTCTTAGAGGAGGGGTCCATTCAGCGACCAGTTTACTTTATATTAGAAGCCCTTTAAGGAGCTAGGATACGATATACGGAGTTGGAGAAACTAGCTTACGCACTCCTCATGGCTTCGCGTAAGCTATGACACTACTTCCTAGCACATCCGATCACTGTGCCCTCATCATTTCCCTTGCAGAGATGCTACAAAACAGGGAGGCTATAGGTCACATCGCAAAATAGGCAGCTGACCTAGCACTTTCTCTCTAACATACATCTCTTGCATGGAAATCAAATCGCAAATCCTCACAGACTTCATGGTAGAGTGGACCCCGCTGGCTCAATCATAACCTCAACCACCTGCCGAGCCAGTCTAGAGTCTCCACACCAATGGAGCATACAGTGCCTCCAGGGCAGGCGTTGGTGCGGTCATCACTACACCCGAAGGTCGCCGCCTGCTCTACTCCACATGCCTCGATTTCCCCATCACTAATAACATGGCTGAATACGAGGCCCTCTTGTTTGACCCCACAAAGATTAAGGCCCTCGGTGCCCGAAGAGTCTTGGTACAAACTGACTCACAACTACTTGTAGGGCACATCGATAGGTCTTACCAAGAAAAAGACGCCGACCTAGCCTAGTACTTGGCCACTGTTCAAGCACGTGAGCATCCCTTCTTGGACATCATAGTCAAGGCCATCCCATGAGCAGACAACGAGGACGCCGACGTGCTCGCCAAGCTAGCGAGCCAGCAACTCTAACCACCGGATAGGGCATTTTTTGAGAGACTCATCATCATAGCCATTCAACAAGAACAACACCCCCATCCTGGTTCACCAGATTATCGATGAGGGTGATTGGCGGGAACATATCTGTGTGTACGTACAAGGTACGTGCAAACTGGATGATCTGCTCCAACTGTTTCAACTAAAGCAGCATGTGTGAACCTTCAATGTCATCGATGGCATACTCTATAAGCGCGTGGTATGTGCCCCACTCCTTCGATGCCTCTTGTGCCTCAAAGGGCAATAGCTCCTCAACAATATTCATGCGGAACTTCATCAACAAGGCATTCAGGAAAGGGTTCTATTGGCCCACGGTGGCCTCAGATGTGCACAACCAAGTGAAAAGGTGCCAGGGGTGTCAATAGATGGCGTGGTGGGGCATCGATGTAGTAAGCCCACTACCACACGCCCTGGGGACCTGCGGTTCATTGTGGTGGCCCACAAGTACTTCTCCAAGTGGCCCAAGGTGGTCACCGTATCAAAGGTCACCTCGGCGGTAGTGCAGCATTTTCTTTGGTAGAGTGTCATTTGTCACTTTGAGGTCCCAAGGGAGATCACCGTCAACAATGGTCTTCAATTTGACTCTACATACTTTAAGCTATTCAGCGGACAGATGGGTATCAAGCTATGCTATGCCTCCATGGGGCACTCGCAATCTAATGGTACAATTGAGCATGCCAATGGCACCATCTCCATGGGTGTCAAGAAGCATCTCGTTGGTCTTCCGAAGGGCACATGGACCCTCGAGTTGCTCAGTGTATTCTGGTCTATCCACACCACACCGATGTGACATACCGGGTTCACGCCCTTCAAGCTCCTCTTCGGCGATGAGACGATCATGTTGGAGGAAATAAAAAATGGATCAACAAGAGTCCTCGCTCCAGCTTTGGCCAATGAGCGAGCTGTCTCTCTAGACCTCCTAGACATCGTACGCATTAGTGCAACTGAGCACGCCTCAAAGTACATGCGGGCGACATCCCAATCCTATAATAAACTAGTCCGACAATGCAATTTCCACGTGGGGGACCTCGTCTTGTGCAAGGCACTACACGCTACTGTTGGAAATATGCCCTAGAGGCAATCATAGAGATGATGATATTTCGTTGTATCCATGATTTAATAAATGTTCCTTGAATATTGCCTTTGTATTGATTAACAAGTATGTGACTTGTTTGTGAAACTCTTTACTTGTATGGTTATTCTAAAGTTGTCCCTAGTCGAAGTTCATGTGTGGACACACGTGAATAATGGATTAGCACATGTATCGGTTGATGACCATGTTTCACAGGTCATAGACATGGAGATGTCAAACCAATAATGTGGACACATGTTTAGAACATGGGGTTGGACCGACCCAACATGAGACATAACAATTATACTTATGGTTCTCTCTCTACACAATGTGTACGCCTTGTCCTTAGACCTGAGATTGTCGCATGTACTTGAGATGTGAATCGACCTACTTAGGGGCTATCAAACGCTGCTCCGTAGCTGGGTAGTTATAAAGGTAGCTTTCGGGTTTGTCATGAAGCATCTTTGCGAGGCATGGTCGGTCGAGATGGATTTGCCCCTCTCTACCTGAGAGAGATATCTCTGGGCCCCTCGAGTGATCGGATCCAGAAATGCATGGCCATGCTACTTAAGGTTAAGAGTTAACCTAGTAAGGGATTTGGATCACAGGATCGAGAAAGAGTGGTCAGCTTGGAGCTCGACCAAATATCGTGAGGCAAAGGGATTGGCATGTACATAAAGTTGTGATGGTTCGTTCGATATGATCTTTATGTATGTTTAGGAGTTGGCACGTCTTGCTAGAGGCCGCTACCAACTATTGACCGAGTAGGTAAACTCGTGTCATGTCTAAACATCACGTGAACCCATAGGTCACACACTTAAGGGTGAAGCCTAGTCGGATTGGATCCGGTTGGGTGGTATTGAGTCCTAATGGGCCTCCATTCGCTGAAGCCCATTATAAGGACGTCTATAAAGGAGGGCTAGGGCGCGAGGGTAGAGAGAGAATTTCGTGACCTCCTCAAACCCGGCGCCACCCTCCCACGCCCGGCGCGCGCGGATCTAGTAATCCGGCGTGCGTCGCTCCTCCCGTGCGTGTGGATACCTTTTGGCGGCGCTGCATCCGTAGCGTTTGGGCGAACCGCAAGAGAGGAGTTATGCGTTGGGCGCGCGCGACGAGGACGAGGAAGTAGTACGACTACTCTACCCGACGTCTGCATCAACGTGAGTACGACTACTCCGCCCGACGTGCTGCATCAATTCCGCACTGCGCGTCTAGTGGTAATTCCGTGATCTATAACTGCAGTGATCTTGGTTTACGGGCATAATTTTTATTAATTTGCGCTAGCGTAGCCTACCCGTAGTCCTTCAGCTACAATGGTCGGCAAGCTTGAATCCAAGTGGGAAGTTTCCTACAACATAACGGTTGCACTCTGTGGAGTATAAAGTGTCAGGAACTTAGCCGTCCTGGGCAACTCCATGGAGTATAAATAAGACGTGTAGAGTCCAAGGCCTCTGCACGCACTCTACAGAGTATAAAGCACTGAGAACTTAGTCACCCTGGGTAACTCTACAGAGTATAAATAAGATGCGCAGAGTCTATGGCCTCCGCGGGCACTCTGCAGAGTATAAAACCCTGAGAACTTAGCCATCCCAGGCAACTCCATGGAGTATAAATAAGATGCACAGAGTCCAAGGCCTCCGTGCACACTCTGCGGAGTATAAACCACTAGGAACATAGCCCTCCCGGTAACTCTATGGAGTATAAATAAGACGCGCAGAGTCCAAGGCCTCTACGGAGTATAAACTGCTAGGAACTTAGCTATCTTGGGCAACTTCACGGAGTATAAATAAGACAAACGGAGTTCAAGGCCTCTGCACACACCAGAAACTTAGCCATCCTGAGCAACTCCATGTAGTATAAATAAGACGTGTGGAGTTCAAGGCCTCCACGCGTACTCTACATAGTATAAAGTGTCAGGAAATTAGTCATCCCGGGCAACTCCACGGAGTATAAAAAAGATGCACAGAGTCCAAGGCCTCCGTGTGCACTCTGTGGAGTATAAATAGCTGAGAACTTAGCCATCTCAAGCAACTCCACGAAGTATAAATAAGACGCATGGAGTCTAAGGCCTCCACGTGCACTCTGCGAAGTATAAACCGTTGGGAACTTAGCCATCCCAGGTAACTCCACGGAGTATAAATAAGACGCATGGAGTCCAAGGCCTCCACGCACACTCTACGGAGTATAAAGCACTAGGAACTTAACCGTCCTAAGCAACTCCACAATGTAGAAATAAGACAAGCGAAATCCAAGGTATAAAGCGCACTCTTCGGAGTATAAAGTGCCAGGAACTTAGCCATCCTAGGCAACTCTACGGAGTATAAATAAGACTCACAGAATCCAAAGCCTCCATGTGCACTCTATAGAGTATAAAGCACCAGAAACTTAGCCGTCCTGGGCAACTCCACAGCGTATAAATAAGACACGTGGAGTCTAAGGCCTCCGTGTGCACTCTGTGGGGTATAAAGCACCGGGAACTTAGTCATCCCGGGCAACTCTATGGAGTATAAATAAGATATGTGGAGTCTACAGCCTCTGTGTGTACTCTACGGAGTATAAAGCGCAGGGAACTTAGCCGTCCTGAGCAACTCCACGGAGTATAAATAAGACACGTGGAGTCCAATCCACGCGCACTCTGTAGAGTATATAGAGCTCTGAACTTAGCCGTCCCGGGCAACTCCACAAAGTATAAATAAGATGCACAGAGTCTACAGCCTACGCGCGCACTCTATGGAGTATAAAGCACCAAGAACTTAGCCATCCTGGGCAACTCCATGGAGTATAAATAATACATGCGAAATCCATGGCCTCCACACGCACTCTGCGGAGTATAAAGCGCCAGGAACTTAGCCATCTCGGGCAGCTCCACGAAGTATAAATAAGACGCGTGGAGTCCAAGGCCTCCACGCACACTCTATAGAGTACAAAGCACCGGGAACTTAGCTGTCCCAGGCATGTAGTATATATATAAGACACGTGGAGTGCAAGGCCTCTGTCCGCACTCTACAAAGTATAAGGTGCCAAGAAGTTAGCCATCCTGGGCAACTCCATGGAGTATAAATAAGACATGCAATGTCCAAGGCCTCCACGCACACTCTACAGAATATAAAGCGCTGAGAACTTAGCCGTCCTGGGCAACTCCACGGAGTATAGATATGACGCACGGAGTCCAAGTCCTCCGTTCACACTCTGCGGAGTATAAAGTGTCAAGAACTTAGCCATCCCAAGCAACTCTACTGAGTACAAATAAGACACGTGAAATCCACGACCTCTGCGCACTCTACAGAGTGTAAAGCACCAGGAACTTAGTAATGTGACGATGGCCCGATCTTCCGAAAGGTACTGATAAGTCGATTGTGGAGAACTCGACGTTGATGATCCAAAGGCTTTGACTAAAACAGATCGAACCCCTCGCAATCACTACACTACTGCTCCGTTGGTTATCAACCGTGCTGAACACAGTTGACCTCGCCAAGAAGGTTGTCTCCTGCAAGCGAATCGAGAACACAAGCAAGAGAGTTCAAGATGCAATCTGAAATTGTATTACGAATAAAGATTAAGTTCACAAGTTAGAGTTCCTCAACCGAATATGCGGTGAAACTGCTAAGCAGAATAATCTCTTAAGAAAAACTCGAGGAAAACTAAAGGGATGTGACCTCCTTAAATAGGAAAAGGTGAAGCCGAACTTATCTAATGAAAAAGGGTGTGGTACTATTTACAGTTACTGTTCACATAAACAGTACGGCATGAACAGTACCGGCCCAAATAGCCTAAGTGGTGATACAAGGCCCTCGGCCCACTTTGACTCGGACTGGGATTGTTTCGCAGTTTCTGATCTGCTTGGATGGAGTTTGGAGGTGAGACTAGATCCATCTGAAAGTAGACTCCAAGAGCTTTCTAATGAGTACTCGTGAGCCCTGAGAAGCCTTTTGGATCAAAAGTTATGGCTATTTGAAGTAGACGCTGTTACAAAGGCCGAATCTGAGTCGAACTCGCGAACAAGATTTGGATTGCGCTTGATGGTTCCACTTCTACACTTGAGCTCACGTGGTTCTTCCCCATGGTTCCTAAGGACAATTAAATCATCACAAGAATTAAGTAGTATGCCATTCTTTGAAACATTTGTATGCAAACTTAAGAACGCATTGACCTGATGGTTAAGTTGACGTGCTCGCGCTCGAGTCATTGGTCCTTGTATCATAGTTTCAGTTTGTTGAGTTTGTTGTGGAGTTGGCACAGTTGTATCTATTGAAAGGATGTCCTCATCATTCTCCCCTTCTTGAATTGGAGTCGTCCTCGACTCAAGCTCATCTTCCGCGCCCAAGCAAGGTCGCAAATCTGCAATGTTAAAGGTGGGGCTAACCCCAAAATCTGCAGGCAAGTCTAACTTATATGCATTATCATCAATATGTTCAAGCACTCTAAAAGGACTATCTGCTCGAGGCATGAGTTTAGACTTTCTCAATTCAAGGAATCGTTCTTTACGCAAGTGTAACCACACAAGATCACCAGGTTCAAAAGTAACATGCTTTCATCCTTGACTACCAGCAACTTTATATTTAGCATTCATAAACTTAATGTTCTCTTTAGTTGTCTCATGCATCTTACGTATCAAATTAGCACGTCGTTGCGCATCAAAATTTACCTTCTCAGAAGCTGGAAGATGCAACAAGTCGATAAGTGCACGAGGTATGAAACCATCAACAATCTCAAAAGGGCATTTCTTTGTGGTAGAATGCAGCGAACGATTATAAGTAAATTCTACATGAGGCAAACATTCCTCCCACATTTTTAAGTTCTTTTTAAGCACAACCCTAATCATAGTAGACAATGTTCTATTGACTACCTCAGTTTGTCCATCGGTTTGGGGATGACAAGTAGTGGAAAATAACAGCTTAGTTCCCAACTTACCCCCCAAGGTTCCCCAAAAATGACTAAGAAATTTAGCATCACGATCTGAAACTATCGTATTCAGAATACCATGCAAACGAACAATTTCCTTAAAGAACAAATCAGCAACATTTGTAGCATCATCACTTTTATGACATGGTATGAAATTGTAGGACCCCAGATTTTAGTATCCGGAATCCTCTGTGATTCCACCGCACTATTCCCTGGATCAGTAGATAGTGCTCACAGATTACAGTTCTGAATATCAAAGTACATACCATGCGGAAGCTTAAATATAATAATAAACTTACTCATGGGCCGATTAGGCCGAAATCATTAAATCGCAGCAGCGGAAGAACGAAGCACACAGGTGGGACCTTCAGGACATGCCCACAGGCAGCCAACTGGAGGTTCGCGACCTAGCCCTTAACATCTTCATCTTCTCGGCCAGCTTGTCCAATCTTGTTGCTGAGGCGAGGCGAATTGATTCCTGAATTCTAAATTTTGTCGCAAAAGCGAGTGTGAGCACTCCAACCCCGTGCTCTGTGAGCCAATACACAGAATGCAAATAAATAGTATGTATGGCTTAACAAAGGGGAGGCTCGGGTTATTTTATTTGCCAAAAATCGCTTTTAGCAGTTTTGTTATTATTTCATCATAGTGTTATTGTTACTGCCTATACACCACCTAGTGACTTCCATAATCGACTTAATCCACCAAAACACACTTTCTTTATTGATTGCTGTCTAAGACTCCAAACAGCGAATGACATCATTTAATCAGTCCACCGATCATGCTCTTTCCATATTGATTGTTATCTATGACTCTTAAACAGCGATTATCATCGATTATGCAATCCACCAATCATTCGCATCGGGACTTCCTAATAATTCAATCCTTTTTGTTATTGATCCAAAACCATAATTTGTTCTCCCAATAATCAATCTTATTTTCAACTGTCTGTCTCTAATTAATTCACTAGTATACATCCACCAAGAATATCATTGATCAAGATTAATCTCCCATAGTTATTTTCATATCTCCAAATTTTCCAGAAATTCTCAATTCATCCATCTAGAAATTGTTCGAATCCTATCAATCCCAATATTGTCAACATATCCCAAGAATTTATAACAAATATCGATGTTGTAATCCAACCATTACCTTTGCATTTCCTAATACTCCAAAAATCATATAGTTCATCTATCTAGTTTATAAATCCATTTGGGCTCCGCCAAATTTATTTCTCCTAGACTCCGCACTATCATTATCCCTCTTATGATCAATCATGAATCCACCAACTTCTTTATGTGATTACCATAAACAGCCATATTCCTTTCTTACGACTCTATTTATTCTTCCTAACGTTTTATTTGTGAGAAATGTTACCATTATTCAAAAATATAATACATAGAAATTTCTTGAGACCTAGCAGTTTTGAACAAAAGCATAATGTTCAAGAAAATGCAATAATAATAGCGATCCAGATTCCATCCACCGTTACATGGCATCCGCACCACATAGCATCTTTCAGCGTTATAGCCGCTTAACTTACCACTGGGACGACACCCAGGACAATTCAAATCAGGGCTTTCCACTGCCCTTCCACTTTTCCATTCCCACCCACAAAGTTTTTGAAATAGAACTATATCTAGTTAAGTTCCCATGTCCGCCCTTGACTGTGGGCACGGCTATTCGAATAGTTTCGACTCTGCAGAGTTTGCACACTTTACCCACAAGAGACAGTTCACTCGTTGCCCCACACGATTCCTTAGCCATGCGGTTGAACAAACCATCACAGTAACCGTTCAAAGTACCTCGCCCCTTCCATCATCTCACCCTATGGGCCGTTCCCATTTGCGGTGGGTCCCATACGTTGTGCGGGATGTTCTCCTTCTGAACGCCTAGCAGCTGACTACCACACTGCTAGCACGCCACAGCAGAACCTCACCCTCCGCGGATGTCCCATTCAAGCCTGCCACACAGGCCGCCACTTGCACCACTTCACTCCTCCACCAATGATGATGACTTTCAGGGTCCGGTAAATTTACTAGGCCAAGTTGTACTTTACAGACTTGTGGTTGTACTTGTTTTACATAGGAGGTCATGACAAGATTCAGTCCTTAGTGGTATCTGGGCGGTTCTACCACAAACCACACTCTCGTGCACACCTGCACCATACCCCCGAACCATCCGCCCAGATAAATAAGCAATTCGAAGTTTTTGGAAATATAAAATAGCCATATCCAACATACACCAGTCATTACCACCATGACTGCCCAACCAATTTTTCTCAGGATTAAAAGTGATGCTTGGGCGCTCTCGCGCCCATGAGTATCTAAACAACACTAAGCATGGCATATATTTAGAGACTTATTTTCGAAAGGTTACTATTATAATTTTGCTAGGGCGACAAGGTTCACACATTCAAATATTCCAAAGGAGGTGTAATATTATTCAAGGTAAACAATAGGCATGTAACTAGAATCTTAAATTAACATGTATTTGCATATAACATAACAGCATGCAATTTGATAATTTAAACCAAAATAATTTGCAGAAAATGTAGGTTCAACATGATCAAATTATTGACTTTGCCTGGCGCAGTTTACCGCGGTCTTGAGCCCACACATGCTTTCTCTTGAGCGTCTATTCTTTATCTTCCCTTTGCTCTGACCTCGCTCGATCCGTGGAATCTTCAGGACTTCAGTTTCTAATTACGCGACAAATGACTGAATCCAAACGAAAGCAAATAACTCAAAAGATCCAAATAAATCTGAATAAATTCAACTTTTGTATTATTATGAGTCAATGGTGTTTTGGGTGATTTGAGGCAAGGCCGGTAATAGAATACGACGACTCGATCTTTTTATTACGAGCTTCTTCTACTATTTTTATATTTATTAAGAAAGTTCCATGAGTTAGGTTAGACCTATAGACAGATGTGAAATTTTAGTCAGGGTATCGAATATTATTTTATTAGTATTTTCTTTTAAGAGTTAGGGCATAGGTGCTACACCTACTCCATACACTTTTACTTTATTGGCTAGATCTTAGAGTTCATAACTCTTGTAGATTCAGGGTGCGGTATTTTATGGTGTTTAATTGCCAGTGGGTTGAATTTTATTGATGTGTAATAGTGTATTTTACTACTCATCTGCGACCATTGGTCATAATATTCATTGTTCTTCAAATCGTTCATTGGCGAGATTATTCCAATGTCTGATGCTCCAAAAGCATTATACTTTTAATTACAATCTTCTTAATTAAAGGTACTCTGAGAATCAATTGTCTTTTATACTTCGTTCATTTATTTATCATCGGTCACAATTTAGTCTTAATTGGGTTCTATTTACATAGGATCGAGCTTGCTACTACTAACTTTATTTCACTCCTTGTTGACTATATATATATATATATATATATATATATATATATATATATATATATATATATATATATACCGCTGAGATTTATTTATCATGGTATTTTTTAAACATTATGGCATACACTTTTAACTACTTTTAATTACTACTAGGAGTATTCTTTTGTTTAAGGCCTTACTTTTACAACTACGCATGATATCCACTATCTTTATGCAATCTTGAATAATTAATCAAAGTCATCTTTTGGTAATACTTTTAATTTAAAACTTAGATTTAAATCTATGACGTTAGTCACTAATATATATCATTTAACCTAATATTAAATTCCAAATAACCTTATCTTATATTCTAATTAAATTTATTACACTCCCGAGATTATTCCCTAATTTTTCTGGATTTATTTCTTAATTAAATTGGGTAGATAAATTAAGAACCAAAACGAAAGAAAACGTGCAGAGGGTGGATTCGAACTCACACCTCTGCACTCACTGCTTGCTCAGCTAACCAGTGGGACGCTCGGCCTTTATCGACCGAATGGGGTGAAGAAATACTGAAGAAGCAGCGGTCTGCTGTGGGATTAACACAGAGAAGCCTGTCGACCGAAAACAGAGGAGGCGGTGGTGTGCTGTCAGGCGGCAATGTCGCCGGCGATGAACGGCCGGGGAGGTGCCGGCGTATGCTGAAACGGGTTGTCTAGGGGGTAGGGGACCTAGAGGTGGGGGCGCGTCGGTCGGGTGAAGACGAGGAGGGCGGGCGGCGGCGCAAAGCGGCCAGCGGCGAGGTGTGTTTGAGGCGGCAGCGCCGGAGGGGGAGGGAGAAAGAAATAAGGCGAGCACGAGTGGGGGACGAGTATGTGGATGCTCACCATCGTGCTAGTCCCGCTAGAGAAAGTCCGAGGCTGGCCGGCGACGAGGGCCTACGGCGGCGCAAACTGGTGCACGGCGCCGGCAAGCTGGGGTGGCGGAGGGCCGTGGCCGGCAGTCGGGGAAGCTCCAGTGCGCTGAGGAGATGCTCCCGGTGGCCGGAAATGAGGGGCTAAGCACCGGAGGGGGGAGCGACGGCGGCGATGGTTTTGACCGGTGTTGGGGAAAATGGCCGGCGCGTGCGCTTCGGTGGACGGGAGCCCGATTAACCCGAGGAGGAGGCGGAGGGATGGTAAAGGCTCAAAGTGACGCGCTCGTTTTTATGGAGGGTTCGCCGGAGTAGCCGGGGCAGCATGGAGGCGCGGCGGCCTGCAGGTGGGATCGACGCCGGCGGTGTACGAGCGCGACGGAGCTCGGGGAAGGGTGTGGGCGGCTTCGTCGCACTTCGAGGAGTCTCCGGGGCGAAGGAATTGGGCTGCCTTGCGGGGATTCGGTGGTGCGCCCGACGGCCGGAGCGGGAGAAGGAGAGTGGCGCCGGCGGTGAAGAGGGCGCAAAAATGAAATTGCTCGCAGGTGGAGGAAGTGTGGGGTGTGGGGAGTCCGTGGGATACTTCGGTGGCTCTAATGGGCGAGCGGGCAGGGCTGGCATCGGGACTCCACCCGTGCGGTCGTGTCTGCGAGCGGCGGTGGCAGATGGCAGTGCAGGCGGCGATGCATGCGGGGTGGCAGGCGGCGGTGTGAGCAGTAGGATCGCTAGGGAAGATCCGGGCATGATGGCTTGGCAGCTTTGGCGCTGCACGCGCCGCGCAACAGAGATAAGGCGTCGCTCGCGACGCGCGATGCGATGGAGCAAGGCAGGAGGATGGGACGGCGATGGGCCCGGTTGGCGTGGTTGGAGGCACAGGAAGGGAAGACGTGGAGCAAGCTCTGCCGTGAGATGGAAGAGAGAAGGAAAAAAGAAGGGAGACCGTGGGCGTAGGGGCCGGGCACTCGGTCTGCAGAAGAAAGGAGGGAATAGAGACCGGGGGGCCAGCTGCAGGAGAAGAGAGAGAGGAAGGGGAAAGAGAGAGAAAGAGGAGGAAAAAGAGAAAGAACTAGGGCCCACATGGAAAAGAAAAAATAAGAGAAAGGCTCAAGCCAATTTTGTAATTTGGATTTTTAATTTAGATTTTTATCTTGCATTAGTGTTTGTGATTTTGAGTTTTGCGTGATTCTAAAATTTGATTCTTTAATTTAAATTTCTATTTTAGGCTTAAGATTGTTGATTTCTAGATTTGAACATTTAGTTCAAATGTCTAGCCTACTAAAATCTATTATTTCTCTTTTTTCTATTTTATTCAGTTTGCCCTCGGATTTCGGTTTTGACATTATTTGGTTGTGTATTGTATATATATACATATAAATTCTGAATATCCCACCTTGGATTTTTAGTTTGCTAATTGAATTAAGAATTTTTATGAGTATCTTTTAATATTTTATTGTCCTGAACTTGAATTCAAGACGTTGGCATTTTGAATTGATGATCTGTAATGACATCTCTCCATTTTTATAGTTTACAAGATTATTATTTATATTTGGGAGTACTCCTGATTTTTAATTTGTATGGCACCAAACTCAGAAAGATTTCACATAAATACTCAGGAAAAAAACTCGAGCGCTAGCAAAATGCAAGAAAAATTTTAAAAACTCCACATTTTTGAGCACTTGAAATTTCAGGATGTTACAGAAATGAGCCATCTTAGAGAATCTATCCATGACAACAAAAATACTATCCCTCCCCTTCTTTGTTCTAGGAAGCCCTAAAACAAAGTCCATAGAGATATCTTCCCAAGGTATGCTTGGAACAGGAAGAGGCACGTATAAACCATGAGGATTAAGTCGTGACTTAGCTTTTTGGCACGTGGTGCAGCGGGCAATGAAGCGTTCGACGTCACGCCTCATCTTTGGCCAATAAAAGTGGTGGGTCAGAATGTCTTCGGTCTTCTTCACGCCAAAGTGACCCCATCAATCCTCCTCCATGCGCCTCTTGTAACAACAAAAGACGAACGGAGCTAGTTGGAATGCATAGCTTGCTAGCACGGTATATGAACCCATCATGCACCACAAATTTATTGCAACCCTTTCCCTCTTGACAATTAAGCAACACATCTTTAAAATCAGCATCATGCACATATTGCTCCTTTATGATCTCTAACCCAAAGATTTGGAAGTCCAATTGTGAAAGCATGGTATATCTCCTGGACAATGCATCAGCTATCACATTTTTTTGCCCTTTTTAAATTTAATGACATAGGATAAAGATTCAATAAACTCAATCCACTTAGCATGTTTGCGGTTTAGGCTGGTTTGACTTCGAATATGCTTCAAGGATTCATGATCAGAATGTATTACAAACTCTTTGGGCTATAAATAATGTTGCCATGTTTCCAAAGTTTGAACTAGAGCATATAATTCTTTATCATAGGTAGAATAGTTCAAACTAGGACCACTTAATTTTTCACTAAAGTAAGCAACAGGTTTCCTTCTTGAATTAACACATCCCCAAGACCTATGCCACTAGCATCACATTCTAATTTAAAAATCTTGCTAAAATCCGGAAGTTGAAGCAAAGGGCGTATGTTAGCTTATCTTTGAGAGCGTCAAAAGCTTGTTGTTGTTTGGTGGCCCAAGTAAAAGGAACACCCTTCTTTGTAAGCTCATTCAGTGGTGCAGCGAGGGTGCTGAAATCCCGAACAAAACGCCGATAGAAACCAGCGAGCCCGAGAAAACTCTGCACTTGTGTGGCCGTTTTAGGAGGCGGCCAACTCTGGATAGCGATGATCTTGTCTTGATCAAATTCAATGCCCTATGGAGTAACAACATAGCCAAGAAAAGAGACTCGATCCGTGCAAAAGGTGCACTTCTCAAGATTACCAAACAAATGTGCATCTCTCAAAGCATTAAAAATAGCACGTAAATGATCCAGATGTTCTTCATATGACTTGCTATAAATTAGAATATCATCAAAATAAACCACCACAAATTTTCCAATGAAAGCACACAAAACTTCGTTCATCAAACGCATAAAAGTGCTAGGTGCATTAGTTAAACCAAAAGGCATCACTAACCACTCATATAGTCCGAACTTAGTTTTAAATGTCGTTTTCCATTCATCTCCCAATTTCATTCTAATCTGGTGGTACCCACTACTCAAGTCTATTTTTGTGAAAAAAAAATAGAACCACTCAACTCATCCAGCATGTCATCTAACCTAGGAATAGGATAACGATACCGTATTGTGATATTATTAATGGCTCTACAATCAACACACATACGCCAACAACCATCTTTCTTAGGAACCAAAAGAACAGGCACAACACAAGGACTAAGGCTTTCCCGTATGTACCCTCGGTCCAAAAGATCTTAGACTTGTTGCTGAATTTCCTTAGTCTCCTCCGGATTGGTCCTATACGCCGCACAGTTTGGTAAAGTCACTCCTGGAATTAAGTCAATTTGGTGTTCAATCCCTCTAATAGGCGGCAGCCCCGGGGTTTCTCAGCTGGAAACACATCCTTATATTCCTGCAAAAGGTTAGTGACAGCAGACGACAAAGAGCTAGATACATCATCAAGTAAAAATAAAGCATCTTTGCATATCAAAGCATAGCATGGCATACCATCATGACAAATTTCAGCAAGATCAGATTTGGTTGCAAGCATGATACAACCCTTTAATTTAATTCCCTCGGTCCTAGAACTAGGTGCCAACCTCTCTTTCTTAGGTGGGAAAACATTCTTCACTACTTGCTGATTTTCAGATTCATGTTCAAGTTCTTTCTTCTTATTTTTAGCTAGCTCTTTATCACAATTAGCAATTTCAGTAGGTGTCAAAGGTAGCAAAGTTATTTTCTTTCCTTTGTGCACAAGAGAGTACTTATTACTTCTACCATGATGAGTTGCATCGGTATCAAATTCCCATGGATGACCTAATAAAAGTGAGCAGGCTTGCATAGGTACTACGTCGAAATCAGCAACATCATGATAGGAACCAATGGAAAAATACACTCTCGCAGATTGAGTTACCTTCACCTTACTGCTATTGTTGAACCACTGAATGTGGTATGGGTGAGGATGCGCACGTGTGGTCAAGCCATGCTTCTTGACCAATCCTGAATCCACCAAGTTATTACAGCTCCCGCCATCAATTATAACACGAACACGGCAATCCTTGACGATGAGGAACATCTGAAACAAATTATAACGTTGTAGCTTCTCCTCTTACTCTCTTTGAGTGCTTAGTACTAGTTGCACAATTATGGTTCTATAATTCACCGTAGCAGCGGCACCTAAAATTTCCTCATCATCTCTATCTGTCTCATGATCATCACCATTGCTTGCAAGGTTAGATGCAAGAGCATATTCATCCTCAACATCACTAGCACTTACATAACCACCATCTTCTGTTGCAATATACACCCGCTAACTTGGGCAATCTCTCATGACGTGGCCCATCCCTTTACAACGGTGGCACACAATGCCCTTCGTACGGCCCGTGGAAGCAACCGATGAAGAGCTCTGTGATGGTGCTTGCACACTAGTAGATTTGCTCATCTCGGGTGCGCGTCATGGTGGCGGCGGTGCTGCTGAATGCGCCCTACTCACAGAGGGGGCAGTAGCTCAAAAAACAGGAGGTGGGGTTATCTTGGCTTGCCCAGGCGTCGATCTCAATGTAAACGTACTTCCAAAGTTGCTCCTTATCCTTTGTTGCCTACCCTGCAATTCCTTTTCTGCCAAACAAGCAAGATGGAAATATTGATATCGTTATACTCTTTGTAATCAATTATGTCCTGAATTTCACACCTTAAGCCCCCATAAAAATGAGCTATCTTATCCTCCTCATCCTCTACAACATTACAATGCAACATGCCTATTTGTAGTTCTTGGTAATATTCCTTGACGGATCTATTACCTTGGTCTAAGTGCTGCAATTTCTTACACATTTCACGTTTAAAAGTAGGAGGAACAAATCTAGCACGCATAGCTACCTTCAATCTATCCCATGTATCAGGTGTTAAACCAGAATTAACTACTTGAGTCCACCAAATGATAGCAAAATGTTTAAATTCACTAGTAGCTTGTCTAACTCTATGCACTTCAGGAACTAGATGGGCATTAAATTTTTGTTCAACTGTCATCTCCCAATCTAGATAAGTTTCAGCATCATAAACACCCGCAAAAGATGGTATGGTAAATTTGACTTTAGCAAATGGGTCATCATTAGCACGAGCATTGTAGTGCTGAAAATTATTACCTCCCAAACTGTGATGGTTTTGATGTAGGCGGTGTCGTTGGCGTGCATCTTGGGCAGTAAAAGCAGCACTGGCACCGCGGTTTTGTCTCTCGTTATCATCTCCCTCCTCAAGATCTTGGCCTGCACTGTGATCATACTCGCGTCCATTGTTTGGCGACCGATTCACCATTCTTTCAAGGCGTGTAGTGAGTGTTGCAATACTCTCATTGATGGAACGCTGCAATGTGTCCGTCGTAGCTTGAAGCTTCCTATCGATGTCCTCATTAATGGTAGTGCGTTGTTCATCCAAAAGCGTCATGAGCTCTCCCTTTAAAACACACTCTTGATCATCAGACAATCCACCTGTCATGGTTAGTAGAAAACAAAAAACAACACAAAGGTATTATTCCTATCAACTACTAGGTGGTGGAAGGTGGAATCACACACTCTCAAGCATCTTTCCATACTCTTACAAGTATTCTCACCAATGCAGCAGGTGGTACAACCGGCGGCTGGTTCGTGACACCGTGTCGAGCGTGGGTACGATTGCAAGAGGGGACCTGCTCTGATCAAGAGTAGGTGGAGCTTGGAAGGCACAATATGGTAGCAAAAGGATCAGCAATAATCAGTTCAGTAAATACAAGTTGAATGATTGTTCAAAATACTCGTCAAAGGTTGCTAATCCTAGCCTAATCACAGCTAGCCAATCAAGCCCTATGCAAGTGTATGTACGCACACACAACGATCAATGTGACTTGATGTAAGTAAAGGAGAACCTCACAACAAGTACTAGGAGAGACGCTAGCCCACTACTCAAACTTCTTTCTAAAGGCACAAGATTATTCGCACAATGTGGAGCACAAAATAGTGATATCAGTAAAACGCGAACATCCCTCTAGATTGAGCAGATACAACAGCTAGTCTCAAACGATGAAAAGGAAAAGTTTTATATGGCTTATATATACTCATTTTAAAGGTTTCAATGAGATCTACAACTTTCTCAACTGGACAAAACCCAAATTCCGAAGGGAAGACCGGATAAATCACCAAAGATGGAAAACTAAAATCTTGCAACGCGGGCTAAAGATGGCCGATTTTGGGGGTCTTGGGGTTTTTTTTGGATCGGGCTCATCGTTAGCTTTCCAACAGTACAAGAACATCGAATTCTGACTCTGTATGCAAAGGTTATGCCCGTTTTACTGAAGGGGTGTCGGAAACAGACTCGAATTCGATTCGGCCTCAATTCAAACTGCTATACTTTTGATCCCGTGGCCGAACTTGCTCAATTTTTTTTGGAGGCTTATGGATGTAGCAAGAAGGACTCCACCAAATTTCACTAGATTTGGAAAAGGTTTGACAACTTTTCAAATTTTTTTGTCAAACTCCGAAATCAAACTCTCCCTTTCTCTCTGTTTTTTTCTCTGAGTCTGAAACCTTATTTTTTTCTTGCACAAGGATGAGACTAGCGAGAGGCGTGGCAAGGGATGGCAGGGTCATGGAGGATGGCAACGCCTGGGGGGGTCGCGGCAAGGGGTGGCAGTGGATGGGAGGCCGTGACAAGGATGACGGCGCGGCAAGGAACAAGAACACACAACGACGAAGCTACTTTGGAAGTGGACTCTGACTAAACTAGCAATCAGCAACTTGAACACGACAATGTAACCAAAAATTCAACGAGCAATACTGAAAACAAAAATTGCAATGGCACAAGGGGTGTTGGGACAGCAGAAGAACACTACAAACAATTTTTTTGTAGGCTAATTTTCTGGAGTTTTTGGGATGATACGATGAACATAAACTAATCTAAAAGGGACGAATTACCTCACAGGCAACCGTTGCTCTGATACCACCTAATGTGACGATGGCCCGATCTTCCGGAAGGTACTGATAAGTCGATTGTGAAGAACTCGACATTGATGATCCAAAGGCTTCGACCAAAACAGATCAAACCCCTCACAATCACTACACCACTGCTCCATTGGTTATCAATCGTGCCGAACACGGTTGACTTCGCCAAGAAGGCTATCTCCTACAAGCGAATCGAGAACACAAGCAAGAGAGTTCAAGATGCAATCTAAAATTGTACTACGAATAAAGATTAATTTCACAAGTTAGGGTTCCTCAACTGAACATGCGGTGAAACTGCTAAGCAGAATAATCTCTTAAGAAAAACCTGAGGAAAACTATAAGGGTGCGACCTCCTTAAATAGGGAAGGGGGAAGCCGCACTTATCTAATAAAAAGGGGTGTGGTACTATTCATGGTTACTATTCATGTAAACAGTATGGTGTGAACAGTACCGGTCCAAATAGCCTAAGGGGTGATACAAGGCCCTTGGCCCACTTTGACTCGGCCTGGAAAAGTGACATAACTTGTTTCATGGTTTCTGATCTGCTGGGATAGAGTTTGGAGGTGACACCAAATCCCTCTGAAAGTAGACTCTAAGAGCTTTCCAACGAGTACTCACGAGCCCCGAGAAGCCTTCTGTATCAAAAGTTATGGCCGTTTGAAGTAGACACTATTACAAAGGCCAAATCTAAGTCGAACTCACAAACAGGACTTGGATTGCGCTTGACGGTTCCACTTCTACACTTGAGATCACGTGGTTCTTCCCCATGGTTCCTAAGGACAATTAAATCATCACAAGAATTAAGTAGTATGCCATTCTTATAAACATTTGTATGCAAACTTAGGAACGCATTCACCTGATGGTTAAGTTGATGTGCTCGTGCTCGAGTCATTGGTCCTTATATCATAGTTTGAGTTTGTTGTGGAGTTGGCACAGTTGTATCTATGGAAAGGATATCCTCATCACTTAGCCTCCCAGGCAACTGCACAGAGCATAAATAAAATGCATGGAGTCCAAGGCCTCCACGCGCATTCTACGGAGTATAAAGCATCGAGAACTTGGCCATCCTGGGAAACTCTACTGAGTATAAATAGGACATGTGGAGTCCATGGCCTTCGCGCGCACATGACGAAGTATAAAGTACCATGAACTTAGCTGTCATGGGCAACCATGGCAGAAGATGCGATGAAAAGGAAGCTTCCATGTGAACAGCACTTGCTCATGTATAAGCCGATTCGAAGAGATGGAGCACACGTGTTTTTGCAACTTTTTCCCACTGCCGACTTCATTAGTGCCCTTCCAAAGGGTGGGGGATGGAGCACGTGCATTTTTATGCCTTCGTCCCACCGCTGACTTCGTCGACGCTCGTCTGAAGGGTAGGGGATGGAGTGTGTGCGTTTTTGTGACTTCATCCCACTGCCGACTTCATCGACACTCATCCAAAGGGTGGGTGACAGAGCACGTGCATTTTTGTGACTTCGTCCTACTATCAACTTTGTCGACGCATATCCAAAGGGTAGGGGATAAAGCGCGCGCACCTTTCTAATACTTCGTCTCACTGCTAACTTCATCAACGCCCATCCGAGGGGTGGGGGACAAAGCGTGTGCATTTTTGCACCTTCGTCCCATCATCGACTTCGTTGACGCTCATTCGAAGAGGGACAAAGCGTGCGCCTTTCTAAGACTTCATCCTACCGCTGACTTCATCGACACCCGTCCGAAGAGTGCGGGACGGAGCATGCACATTTTTTGACTTCATCCCACTACCGACTTCATGGATGCTCATCCAAAGGGTGGGGGATAGAGCGTGTGCCTTTCTAAGGCTTCTTCTCACTACCGACTTCATCAATGCCCGTCCGAAGGGTGGGGATGAAGCATGTGCGCTTTTGCACCTTTGTCCCACCGCTGACTTTGTCGATTCTCGTTTGAAGGGGGACAGAGCATGCGTGTTTTTGTGACTTCATACCACCACCAACTTCATGGACACTCGTCCGAAGGGTGGGGGATGGAGAGTGCGCGTTTCTGCGCCTTTGTCCCACCGCTGACTTCATCGATGCTCATCCGAAAGGTGGGGGACAGAGTGTGCGCATTACTATGACTTCGTCTCACCTTCATATGAAAGTGTGGGGGACGGAGCGTGTGTGTTTTTGCGACTTCGTCCCACCGCCGACTTCATCGATGCTCGTCCGAAGGATGGGGGTAACGGCAGCAGTGCGTCCTACCTACATTACGTCCCCGTGGGAAGGGTCCTTACAGTGAATAATACTTCGCCATCATTTTTGTGAATTGTTATAATAGTACATCGATCATAGTATACACTCACGGCGGGATGACCCTCGCATAGCTTGCTTACTCTGCCTCTATTTTTATGTACTCCCTAGCGGGGGCGTCATGCGATGTGTGCCACTCCACCCAAAATTGTGTTGACTACTCTACCCAGCCCCAATGTCGTTGCCGGCACCGAGCAAGGTGGTCAGCGATAAGTGACCGATCTTCCTCAAGTACCTGCTCGCTAGACAGACATCGCATCATCACATCGGGAACTTTCTTTTATCATTAAAAAAGTACCTATTTACATGTTGTAGCAGCGCATTCTAACACCTACACAAGCGTCCACGATTACATAACAAGGACTACATGCAAAAGCAAAAGGCCTCAGCATCACACCTGCCTATCGGCTGGTGCAACGGGGGAAGGCTCACCACCTTCATTCCGATGATGCACGACGCCTAGCCAACTCCCGAGGTCCTCACTCCCACTCACGTGTAGAGTACGCCTCAAAGAAACCTTCGTAGCAGCTTCATCGATGTACTCCCAAATACGCTGATGGAAGGCGTATGGCATGTAGCACCCCAGACATGGTTCCATGCCCTGTCGGAAGGTCCATATGGGGGTTTGCTAGCTCACCCATGTGCACACAGCCCCAAACATGGAGCAGTCCGAGAACCATCTGGGTGGTCACAAGTAAACATTGGTTACCATATGCTCACGCTGTGTGGAGAGCAAGTGACGACGCCTCTCGGATCCTCTACAAATTGTATAGGAGATCTTCTAGTCTCAAGAACCTCCACTGAACTCCACACCAATAGGGAGGCATCGCCCAGCACGCGGTCCCTTGTGGCCACCTCCGACGATAGATGGTTCTTCTCCTCTTCAAGAGTGGCAATCTACTGCAATAGCCTCTCCCATTCTTTGGCGGTCATGCACCGAGTCTACTCCACCAATGCACGCACGTCGAAGATAGCCTTCGCACCAGGAAGTGGATGTGTTCATCCTTCATCGCACCCGCTGCAAGGGCACCCTCTGTGGATTGCCGAGCAACATCGGCCTCTGCCTCATAAGTGGCTAAGCGCTCCTGCAAAGTGTTCCGCTCTCGGCACCTCACTGCCTGGACAGCTCGACTCAGAGCGAGAGCCTGCACACTAACTCAGGCTTAGCGATCATACTTATGTGCTATCGATGTATTGAAGCACGTGTGCTTACCTTCATCTCTGTGGCCTCTAAGGCACTCTGCAGGAGCTCTGAACTACACGATGATAGTGCACGCTGGTCCAAGCCATGTTCACGTAGTCTGCAGCCCCTTGCAGAACCCTTAATGCCTCCAGACGACACATGAAGTCTGACACAACGAGCCACCGGGATTGCAGCATGGTGACATCTAGGATCATAGGACTCGAGGACATGTCCACAGTGGCAACACTAGCCAGGCCATGAGTAGCTCCGTCGCTAGAGGTCTGTGCATGACCCAAAGATCAAGCACCTGCTGACACCGAGGACAATGTCAGGGAGCATATCGACAGCTTCGTAAAGTCACGGGATGAAAAGGAATTGTTCCTACCTATACCTCGACTAGGAGACTCTAGTCGAGAGCCAGCACCGCCTGTGGATCCCATGGTTGGGCTCACCAAGGCGCTAACGATACCTTCACCTCCAGACCACACTTCGGGGGTCACGATGCTAGAGTTGGACTCCTATCCCTCCAAAAGCGCCCCAACCGCCACCCGGAAACCCGTGTCCATGACTACACGTTGAGGTGCCACTCGAGCACAGTTCAATGCCCCAACCTCTAGGGTTACCTCGTCAGCTGGCACCTCTCCTACCAATGTGACAACAAGAGACTCTCGGCTGCGCTTTGCCGCTACACCCTCTAAGAAGGCCTTAGCGATGGGCGACGTGGGAGCTACATCTTTCAGGGCATGACTGACTTCACTTCTAGCAGCAACCTCGGGGCTGCCATCATCATCGGCTTTGGGCCTTGCAGCATCATCGGCCCCCACACCACCCGCAGCATAGCCCTCCTTAGCCTCGAGGTTTGAGTTTGCATAATTTGTGGACTCTGACTTAGTTGACGTGGTGGCTTCCTCGGCTTCGCCTGATTCCTCATTAGGAGACATGG
The DNA here is from genome assembly GCA_036346575.1 of Dendrocalamus sinicus. Lineage (NCBI taxonomy): Eukaryota > Viridiplantae > Streptophyta > Magnoliopsida > Poales > Poaceae > Dendrocalamus > Dendrocalamus sinicus. The sequence goes on along the minus strand of CM070648.1, from coordinate 31,744,624 downwards.
AGTGCGGTGGCTACACCACGAGAGGGGATCGAGCCCCTTGTCACGAAGGAGAGGTTCCTGCCTCGTTGCCCCCACAAACGCATGAATTACTAATGCTGGGCACGGCACGCTCTGGCACGGGGATGCCGAGGGCTTTGTACGCCCGGTTTACCCGGCCGAGGTTCACCGTCATTGACTCTCGAAGGCTGTGTTTCTTGGCTATGTATGGCCCTAGGAAAATGACTACCACATGCTTAGCATCCTCGAGGGTCAATCCTATCAAGAGTACAAAGCATCGTCAACACCATGATCCTACACAACGGATGTAAACGTGCTGCATACGACAGAGTACTTACTTGGATTGGCCAGCCTTGGCAACGAAGCAATGCTAGGCCAGATGCTGTCGTCACGAATGGGGCCCGATTGAACATGCCACGAATGCATCAGTCGAGCTACACCATACATGCAGTGCTCCTCTGCAAGGTCCTGCATGTTGAATCGAAGGGTGACCCCGACAAGCCTCCGAGCGCGCTGCCCGTCATTGCGATCGAGGATCACTGATGGACATGTTGAAGTCCATCAGTCACCCCGGCCACCTCAGACCGATACTACCCTCCATCCGTTAGTAGAACCACTGCTACATCCAGCTGGACTCCCATCTTGTCCTCATCGAGTTTGCTGAGAATAGCTTCGTACACACAGAATGAAGTACACGGTTGACACTCCCCAGATTGAAGTATTCGCCCTCAGCGAGCTTCTTTGGCTGGCACCGAGTGTCGTGCTGGAAGGTGAATAGCGACAGGCCAGGCCACACCGTCTTCGCCCGGGAGGCCCAGCAGTACACCGCCAATCGAACAATGACGTTCAGGGTCAGCTGAGCCAGCTCCAACTCGTACAGCCTAAGCAACTCACCAACAAACATTACCATGGGAAACCAGTCACCGGCGTTGAAGTATGCGGCGAACACGATTGTCTCCAACTTGGAGGGGTAGGACTCCACCTTATCGGCGGTGGGAAGATAGATCACGTCACAATCTGCGATCTTACCATCATGCACCAGAGATTTAATTAGATCTTTGTTCACCAGACTACGCCCTAGCATGTTGGTGCACATGCCTTGCACCTTCTTCACCGCATTCTAACACTTGTTGGTCATCGACGAATCACGCTCTACTAGCTCATACTCTACTTTAGTCGCTGACGAGCTTTGGCTATCGGACATGCCACTGTGGTGGGATGAGGTGACTGTAGTAGTGCGATGAGGCTAGTGATTTCCGCCATGAGCCATTAACTAAATGTGGGTAGCGGCAGATGCGACCGAATGAAGCACAAGCAAAAGCAATGGCTACCACACACGTACGAACGAAGATCAACAAAGTGACTAGCACGAGCAACAAGAGTAACAGTGGGAGTGGCATGAGGAACAAGACCAACAGGGGTGGGCCATTTTGTTAGGGCGCCATGCTTTAAAGGCGCACTCCTTTTTTAGGCGGCCCTTGGGAAATCACACCAGAGCATGAAATGTCCCATGACAAGCCAACCAAAATGGGTCACGTGTACCTTGCTACATCCATAATGATTGAGCGCGGTCAATAATACCAAACGTATATGCCACGCTTCTTTACCAAGCCGAAAGGACGAAGGGGCCAAAAGGCCTACGCGGCATGGTTTCGGCATGTTCGAGATAAAGCCCTTTACCATGAGAGGCTCCTGTTGTGGGGATAGCACCCGCCTATATCTGCTCGGCCTACTAGGCTAATAGGCCTAGTAAGGTATGTAAAAAGACATGTATACCCTTGTAATAGTACCATATGGTAGGGCCGTTATTGTAAGAATGCCTTAGGGCGATGTATATATACTCCCTTGGGTTAGCAAGGAAGGGGGATCCATTTTTTCATATACTCACTCTCTAGTCCTCTAGTTTATTGTTTGGTCTATAGCCACAACATGCTCATAGAATACTAGTGTGCCAACTGTTAGAGATAGGTCTATACGAGTAAGGCTCATTTCTTATAATTCCAAAACATGCATGGTTTAGCACCATATTGCTAAGGCAAGGTGGAGGAGACCAATTTATAAGGTTGATGCTTGTCATTCCCTAAAAGCTTGAGACACATGGCATGAGAGGGCTCGAGCTAAACAAACACGCAAGCACGCGCGTGCGTATTCACGTATTTTTGCATGGAAATCACATGACGGGCCACTTGATAGACGTAATCCACCTCATTTTTGCTAAACCGTGTATCATCTCTCTCCTTTTAACTAGTCATAAGACTACTTAATTATCATTATTTGGTTTGAATATTAACAGTTACTAGTGAATAATTTAGCATTTACCAGTGGATTATTTCAGTTTAACGACGTTAGTTACTAGAGAGTAATCGCATGTCTATAAAAGACCTGGAGATGTCTAGGCTTGGCAAACTGAACTCCTCCATTTCTTTCTCACATTGTCTTCTTTCTCTCTTGTGAATTTGTACTTAGTGTTAAGCCACCAAACCGCATTGGCCTTTCTTCTCGACATGCATCGGAAAGGAGGAAGAGTGGCTATCTCCGAGCCATTGCTGCAGAGAATACCTACACATGGCGGTAATAAGGTTTCTGGGCAACGCAACACGCACGATCGCTCCTACTCTGTTTCCTCTACATTTTGCATTGCATTAAGCCTGCGCTGCTTTCTATTTTTTATCAAGCCCAACAATAAGTCATTCGCGCAATCGATCGACTTTATTATAAAATTTTCCTTGCATATTTTTTTGAAGTACGATGAGTAGCCTGTTGTTAGATTCATTTCTCGCATCACTAGTTTTTTACTATATTTGTCTCCTAATAATATTTGAAATTAAAATATTGCTCACGTTTCCAACACCAACTCCCTCAAATGATGCCCATGGGGCTCTATTTATAGGGCCATGGGGATTGGTGCCCCTCTAAAGTGCTATAGTATAGGGGCAAGGGTAGGGGTGCAATCGGGTCGGATTCAAATGGATATTGCTTAAACCGTATCCTAACTCACATTTTTTTCCCAGATTTAGAGTTAGATACGATAAGGCCAGATACAAATACGAATTCAGAGTATTCCGAGTTTCGAATACGGTACAGTCAAGGTAGATATATAACGGTTTTGGATCAGAAACAGATAATATAGACAGATAACATAAACGTACAAAAAGGAACATTTTGTGAGAAACTGAGAATATATGATAGTAGCATTGCGGAACCATCAAGCTCTTCCTTGAAATTATGGTACTAGAGTAACATTTATCAAGTTAGTATGCGAATACTAACTACAAGGCTACAAGAATATCAAGCACTACAAGTTGAGAGGTTTGTAGGAAGCTAACCATCTCAAGTTCAAAATCAAGCTTCTGAGAAGGACCAAAATAAGGTTGACAGTTTCCTGTAGGATGGCCTTGTCCTATAAAAAAACAAAAAAAGATAATGTTATAAACATATCAAGTGACAGTAAGAAGTCATAAATGTACTACGCACATATACAATCATATTACATTATTTCATGTGATACAAAATTTGAATGCAGCAGATAGTGTACAATAGGTAGAATTATGACAAAAGGAGGAGGCTGGGAGTTCTAGATTAGCAAAATAGGCACTTCAGAAGGTATATGAAACTGGAAGTAGCTAATTCTCACTACTTAATTTAAGCATTATATTTATATAATGATAAAACTCTCTCAGGACATTCAAATAAACTTTCTCAGGAAAGCACACAGCCATCATGAGTAGAATTCTTGCCTTTAGTAGCAATGGGAGAATTGTTATTCCAAATATAAAGAGCCTGAGCCCCCATTGAGAACCTAGGTAAAATTCCTTTGACTTAAGAGGGGCATAAAACATTAGCAAATTTGGTACATAAGGTTATCTAAAAAATACTGCTATCGTAAGCAACTTCTATACTACTACCATCTAGAAAAATTGCATGGTGGTACAAACCAAAGCTTATCTACCATTGTTGTCAGAACAAGAAAAGATCTTCAAATTCCCACACTACTACAGAAAACCACATTACAGACGGTTCAGAAACATCATCACATATGGTTTTCTGAACCGTCTGAATTTATGGGTCAGTGATAATCCAAGGTTATCACAGACGGTTTTAAAACCGTCTGTGATTATCAGATATCACAGACGGTTTTTCATTAAAACTTCTGTGATATTCCTTCCTCCAAATTCTAAATCTATTTCTGTTTATTGGCTAGCCTCAGGAAATGCTAGCCATGCCCTCTGAAACAAGCAGATAATCATAGACATAAAACATACAATTCACACATCTCATTTCATTTCAGATACATTTCACATCTCAATTCATTTCACAGACATAAAATATCCAATTGACAACGCACTTCATTTGATCACAAACATAAAGCATCCATTTCGCAAATCAATTAATTGAATTGAAATAAAATATCCATTAACAAATACACAATTACAAAAGATCTACACTGCATTTGCACTTAAAAAAGGTTCGTTGATTATGTATCTATGGTGCGGAGTGGAACCGGCCTTCTGGCTTTATGACTTGAGTCGGCAAAAAGTACGCCAACTCTGCTCGAATCCGTCCAAGATTAGGCTGTTTCAATGGAGTTGACGAGATGTACGTAGTCTGTCGATAGGAATATCAATGTGCGTATATATGTAACGTGATAAGTATGAAGTAATTATGGGAAGATTGACAAACCTTGGAATTGGTGATCCTCGAGGAATCGAGGAGTAGTTCCATATGTTGGCAAACGTAGTATCCACATGTGTTGCCCTACGCCACTTTGGTGGCCTTTGCAAAAAATAGAATGTGTTTGTTCAAGAGGCTGTTGCATAGGATTAATTAATGTGAAATAGCGAATACCTTAAAATCTCGAGCATGTGTCAGTAGGCCTTTGGCCCCGCGCTTCGAGTCACCTCCCATTTGAATGTACATCGTGAACGCCCTACGTGATTCGAAAAAGTTAACCTTAGTCATTCGGAAGGAAAGAAAGAGTACAATATAGGTATGTATGGAGAATATGTACTTACCTATCGATTACTTGGCTGACAACTGTGAAGTCCATTTTATTCCTACTTAGGGAATCAAGGTAATATACCTTGTTCCATTTTGGTACAATTACTATTAAAATCCAATGAAAGTTCTGATGGAAGGGCATAAGTACATATTCCTTATTGAGGCAACCCATCAGTCCTGCTACAATGTACCTCTCGACGAGGGCTGTATCCCGGTCGATGGTATCCTTGGCGACCAAGTGTGGGTCCAAGAAACCAGCCGATGAGTTGGATAATCTAGCTTTAGTCAGCATGTATCTATATATACACACGAAAGCAACAAATTAGATATGACATTTATCGGTATGACATGAACGGAGACTGTGATTATACACACTTACAAAGATCCAAAGATCGAATGATTGAGACGTCGAGAGCGTTGAGCGTGAACAAATCGAATAAATCCTCAAAGGTGACCACGAACATACACTCTTGAAGACGTGGTGGAAATCATCCGACGTGAATTTGTGATGATACTTGAGGTCCGTTCTCCTCGGCTTATTGTATCTGCTGCATATACCACGTGTGCAATTGTATGCAACTATATGCTAGGCGTTCGAGGGCTTTTGCTCGAGCAACGGCCGCCAAGCACAATTTGCGGGCCAAAGGTAGGTACGATATATCATCATTGGTCTTCTTTGCTTTGCCCTTGCCGCCTTGTTGCCTCGGCTATATTTCAACTTCACGGTAGTCGACTTTGAAGGTAGCGGTGCAAGTTGCTCGCGAGAATAGCACCCTTGGAGATAGCACCGTGCGGTTTGGGTGGTGGAACCGATTGGTCTTGTAATGGAGATGGCAGTGCGATTTACGGTGGTGGAACCGATCGGTCTTGTAATGGAGATGGCACGGTGCATGTTGCTCGTCACGCCACCGTGAAGAAGCTTCCAGGATATGTCGCTTTTGGACCACCGGATGAATGTTCCAATGGCTCGTCCTAGAGTCACGATCCGTCGTTGGGGGCTTGATGGCGGGACCACCTCAAAAATGACATGCACACCATCCACATTAACTTTTGCGAAGCCTGGCGCTAAAGCTTGACCGTGCACCATGGCCCCGATACCAGACGAATATGTCTGGCCCCAAGTATCGTACAAGGGAATGGAGCCATATCTCACTTGGAGCCTGCACATCGTAGGCTCCCACATAACGATACAAAATTAGCTACTCGAATAGGCCTATCAATGGAGCAAGCATTCGAGAGGTAATAATTATTACCAGGATGTCGTCCACAGGAAATTTGGCCTGGGTTTGCGTCGGATTGGACACGCAGCTACTCGGACGGTTGTGCGGGCTAGCTAGCACAGGAGCGCGGTAGCGGCTGCGACTTCTGTTTATTTCCGCACCTCATCTCTGATTACATAAGCCAGCTCACCCATTAGTTCCTCTCTAAGAGCTTCCTTGATCTCTTCTCGTAGCTGTGCGTCACGCTCGGCTTTGTTTCTCTTCCTACGCCGATACATTCCGGAGTCATCTTGGAAACCATGTTTCCAAGAAACGTAAAGCCCAAGGCCTCTCGTACAACCCGGGTGCTCCTTGTTTCCCAGGGCCACGGAGAGCATATCATTCTTCCTTGTTCCCTGGAATGATCCCAGGGTAGATTCAAAACTCAGCTCTTCCTGCAAGAGCACGACATGTCATTTCAATTCGTACGAAGTTGTGGAGTAATTACAAGCTACGTAGTTTGATCGATATCTTACCAGGCGCTGGGACACTTGCTGGTCTACAGGTGTCCCCCGATGTCATTGTAGATGACCTTGCTCTAATCCAATTTCGAGCGCGGTCATCCGGGATATTGGAAAATGGCGGCGATGTCTGTGCATTGCCAGTCATCCTCCTTCCTCCATGGTATTTTACCCGCATACCCGGTGTGCCAAGTCCGTGGGGGTGTGTGTTTTTTGCCTGGAGGGCCTTGTGCGCCGTACTTGTACTTTTGAAATCCTCGGACGTCTTCATCGCCTTGAACTCTTCCCATTGTGGTTCCAGGAATGTGTATTTATGAAAAGGCGTTTCGTCTGTCTCCACGTATTTCCTGACAAGCGTGCTCTTGAAGTTCTTCCATGCTTTGCACGCCGCTAGGTAGGTTTGTCGTTGCACAGCGTATAGGTGTTCTTCTGGGAACTCGAACGATACCAAAATTTTGGTCCACAGCTCACGTTTCCGAGTGTCAGGCACATTCTTTCACGAATTGTATGTGATCTCAATTCGTTCTCGTGCAACTATTCCGACCATGCTTCGGAATGCGTTTACTGCTTTCTGAGGAAGGATAGGGACCCCAGATGCATCCACCGCTGTGATGGTCTGTTGGCCCTTGGCGTCTTGATGTTGGAGCGGACGCCTCCGACGATGGTGTTGAAGAATGCGCGGGTGATATGTTGCTCATTTTGTGGGTCTATTAGGATAAGATGAGAAAGTGCCATACCATAAGATAAGAAAGTGCAATATCTATCTATTTTGCTCAATATTGGCGATATATACATATATAATGGTAGCAATATGAAGCAACAAGCATCAATAATAGAATCAATAACAGCAATATGAAGCAACAAGCAATATGAAGCAACTAGCAATATGAAGCAACAAGCTCTCAAAGTTTGAATTGATTAATTTGTGCTCTCAAATTGTAGGGTTGCACAAGATTAATCTTGGCCGTCCCGCTACTGAATCATATACTCTTCCTTGATTGGTTATGCCAAATAATGAATTCAATCATTTGAGCTCAGATACAAACTCTACAATCTCAAGATCAATATATCCAAAGCATGTATATATTCGAGACAAAGATATGTAATAAAGCAAATCCATGCAAATACAAGTTAACTTTCACTCAATGAAATAGTCTTTAACTTGTCAAAATTAATTCCTAACATATCAAGATATGGATTTGGTATAATATGAAAACAAGAAGAACCGAATGGCACAAGAACAATATATCAATGTCTAGAGAATGTCTTCCAGTACAAACTTAATTGTGATAACAGAGTTGTGATAATTAGAGCTCAAAGACTAATTCAACCAATCTCGATATATGATTTATATCATCATCGAGCAACAACCGATCCCACAAGCAATATATGGAAGATTAACAGACTTGCACGACGACGGGGGGCTCGGGGAGGTGGCCGGCGAGGAGTAGAGGGAAGAGAGGAGAGGAGTAGAGGGAAGGGGGAGAAGGGAGAGAGGAGAGGAGTAGAGGGAAGGGGAGAAGGGAGGGGTGATGTGGATGAGAGAGAGGGGTTATGTGCCTATACTATATACTATATACTAACACAACAAGCAATGTAATATGTACCAATGTAAACCGAGCAAGCTGCAGTAAACAATGTACCAATGTAGTATGTACCAAATAGCAAATTAAACTAAGCAACTGCAGTAAACAATATACCAATGTAGTATGTACCAAATAGCAAATTAAACTAAGCAACTCAGATTAACAATGTATCAATGTAGTATGTACCAAATAGCAAATTAAACTAAGCTACTGCGATAAACAATGTACCAATGTAATATGTACCAAATAGCAAACTAATTAAGCTCTGCGATAAACAATGCTCACAATGCTCAAAACCCTAGTCCATCACAGGAACTGCTCACAATGCTCAAAACCCTAGTCCATAACAAAAAGTGCTCACAATGCAGACGGTAATCGAGGGGAGGTGGCCGGCGAGGGGCTCGACGAGGGGCTCGGGGGAGACGGACGGTGACGGGCTCGACGAGGGGCTTGGGGGAGGCGGACGGCGACGGGCTCGGGGAAGGCGGCCGGCGACGGGCTCGGGGAGGCGGCCAGCGACGGGCTCGGGGAGGCGGAGGCGACGACGGGCTCGGGATTTAATTAGATCTAGATCGAATAACTGCGCAGCGCACACGAAAAACCCTAGCTAGTGGGTATATATAGGGAGGTTATCACAGACGGTTCTAAACTTAGAACCATCTATGATATTCATCACAGACGGTTCTAAGTTTAGAACCGTCTGTGATAATTATACTATCACAAACGGTTTTAAACTTAGAACCGTCTGTGATATTGATATCACAGACGGTTCTAAGTTCAGAACCGTCTGTGATAAGCCTTTGCGACTGTAGTTATTAAGACAACACCAATAACCACAGCTGCATTCATATATATCAACCACCAAACAGCTGCATTCATATACAACACCAACCAGTTGCATTCACACAGTATATTTCTTGATACATTTACATCACACATATACATCACATATACATAAATGCCAATACACATATACATTTTCACATATGCATTTTGTTACACATTTTCACATATACATCTCAAAATTGACTATATCACACATTTTCACATATACATCTCAAAATTGACTACATCAGACATTTTCACATATACATCTCAAAATTGACTACATAACACATTTTCACATATACATCTCAAAATTGTCACACATTTTCACATATACATTCTTATTGTACTTGCTTATTTTCTTTAAAAATTAGCCCTTCATCATGATCAATGCATACGTAACTAGTTTCGTCACGTTGTTCATCGTCGACCCTTATGCCATTTCCAAAAGAAGGTAACTCGTCAAATTGATTGTATTCCTCCTCGTCCACTACATTCTCCACTCCGACAATTCTCCTTTTTCCATGAAGAATTACATGATGTTTCTTATTTGCCGGATCGGTTACATAGAAAACTTGAACAACTTGATTGGCGAGTACGAATGGTTCGTCTTTGTACCCGACACGTTGGAGGTCCACGGTCGTGACACCGTACTTGTCAACTTTCACCTGTGGGAGATGCACCCAACGGCAGCGAAATAAGGGGATCTTGAAAACCACATAGTCGAGCTCCCAAATCTCTTCTATGAAGCCATAGTACGAGTTTCTCGACCCATCGCATCGAATACATCTATGCGGACACCGCTGTTTCAGTTAGTGCTCTTGACATCCCGAGCTGCGTATAGAATGTGTACCCATTTATGTCATATCCTTACCATGTCACAATCAGTAAATGTCGGCCCTTTTGCCAACCATGTCGGCGTCTCATTCGCGAGCTCCTAGCGATTTGCTCCTTCAACCATTGGTTGAATCGACGATTGTGTTGCCTCATGATCCAAACATCCGGTCGCCCGGATTACATTGCTGTCAAGCACATCCTTGTGCTTTGGTCCACATAAGGCGCCACTTCAGTCATGTGTTGCAACACCGTGAAATAGGCTTGAGTATACGTGTCCATATCTGGAGTGATTGCTTTCCTTCTGATAGTTTCGAGACCTTTTAGCCTCCCCTCATGACGAGATTGAGGGACACCTATCGGTTGAATCTGAGCCATATAATCAACACAAAACTCAATGACCTCTTCGCTTGCATAACCTTCGACGATGCTACCCTTCGGCCGAGAACGATTCCGTACGTAGGACTTGAGAATTCCCATGAACCTCTCAAATGGGTATATGCTACGTAGAAATACGGGCCCACACATTTTTATCTCCCACACAACGTGAACAATGAGATGGACCATGATATCGAAAAATGAAGGAGGGAAATACATTTCAAGGTGACATAGAGTCATCACCACCTCGTCCTGCAGAGCATCTAGTCCTTTGGGATCGATGACCTTCTGAGCAATTGTGTTAAAGAAATAACATAGCCTCATGATTGTCTCTCGGACTTTGATCGGCAAAATATTTCTAATTGCAATAGGGAGCATCTGTGTCATCAGCACATGACAATCGTGAGACTTCATGCCATTTAACTTCAAATCTTGCATCGAAACAAGTTTCTTCACGTTGCCGGAGTAACCAGACGGAACTTTGACACCATGCAAGCACTGGCACAGTTCTGTTTTCTCAGCCTTGGACAGAGTGTAACACGTAGGGGACAGAGTGTAACACGTAGGGGACGTAGGGGACAAGGTACGTTCGTCCATTATCAGTGCTTGTCGGTGCTAACTCAGGCCTGATGTCCATGTCAGCCAAGTCAAGCCGTGCGTTGACGTCATCCTTTGTTTTATCACGGATGTTCAGTAAGAGACCAATCAAGCTGTTGCATACATTCTTTTCTACGTGCATGACGTCGATGCAGTGTTGAACATCTAGGTACTCCCAATAAGGTAAGTCCCAAAATATTGATCTCTTCTTCCAGGTGTTCTTCTCATGAGCCCTCAATTTACGTCCCTTTCCGAGGACAACATCTAAATCCTTAACCATATCATAAACCCCGTGTCCCCTTAAATGCCTTGGAGCTGAACCGTCTTTCTTCTCTCCGTCAAATTGTTTCTTCATCTTGCGGTATGGGTGAGCCCTCCGAAGGAACCGGCGGTGACGCATGTAGACGGTTTTGCGTGAGCGGTTCAGCCACACACTCTCGGTACAGTACAATCTAAACAGTGAGTACAAGCTTGGCACCTTTTGTACTATGGTCCGATAGGTTACTAAGGGCAGGATAATCATTTATGGTGCAGAACAATAAGGAGCGCAGAGTGAAGTTCTCTCGTTTGTATGCATCCCATACCTGCACTCTTCGTTCTACAATGCTTTTAGATCTTCCACCAACGGTGCTAGGAACACATCAATATCATTCCCGAGTTGTTTTGGCCCTTGGATAAGTATCGATGACAAAATATACTTTCTCTTCATACACAACCAAGAAGGAAGGTTATAGATGCAGAGTCACGGGCCATGTGATATGTCGATTGCTCATGCTACTGAAAGGATTCATTCCATCTGTACTCACCCAAACCTTATATTCCTTGGTTCTGCATCAAGTCCGCAAAACTCCTATCGATGTTTCTCCACTGCGAAATCAGCAAGGTATCTTAGCATTCCATCCTTCTTGCGCTCCTCCGAGTGCCAACGCAGCAGATTTTGCCTCCTTTGGATTTGCAAAAACCTTTTCAAACGGGAATTATAGGAAAAACCATGCCACCTTAGCGGAGGTCCTTTCTTCGCCTCTGTTCCTCGCCATCATCCGATTGATTGTTACGTTTGTATCGGGATCGTTGCACACGGACATACATGCATGTTTGCATACTCTTTACTGTAGAGGATACTGATCATTCGGGCATGCATGTATTCTTTCTACTTCCATTCCCAATGGACAAAGAACCTTCTTGGCTTTATACGTGGTTTTAGGCAACTCATTTCCCTCTGGAAGCATGTCCGCTAAAAGACCTAGCGTGGCCAGTGAAACTCTTGTCGGACCAACCGTTGCTTGCCTTCAATTTCAATAGTTCAAGCACTACGACAACCTCGTGTACTTGCAGCCCGTGTACAAAGGTTTCTCCGAGTCCTCCATCAAGCTCGGAATTTAACATACTCTCTCATCATAGTTTTCTTCTACATCGCAAGCATCCGATCCAGTTATCATCGTGCAACCTATTCGAATCAAACGACAATCGACATCATCCGCGGCGTGTCATTCACTTCACCGGTGATGTCATCCGCGCATATCATTCACTTCACCGGCGATGTCATCTGGCGGCATATGATCATTCACTTCGCCATGACTGGTCCAACACGTATAATCCTTTTTGAAACCCCTCCGAATCAAGTGTGCTTCAATTTGCCCTCGGTTCTTAAACATCTTCAAATTCTCGCAGTCAGTGCATAGACAGCACATATATTCCACCCCCTTATTCAACATATCCTCCTCGGTGGCTCTTATAAAAACAGACACGCCATTAATGTACTCTTCACTCACACGGATCACGGCATACATCCAGCTTCGGTCCTACGTTACGTACATATATAACAACTTAGTATTAAAATTTAGATTAACTAATTATTACTACATATATACCGGCCACATTTATTATATCGAGACTTAATTTGCTAGCTCAATTCATATTATAAACACAACAGCTATTATATAACCAACACTTTTGCAAATTAACCATCTTCAATAACACTCATGGATTAATTAGACCAAATAATAAATTTCAATTAAAGAAAAAATAAATTTCATTACTAACCATATCTAGAGCAACCAGGAAAGTATGAATCTTCAAAGCTCAATCTCTGCCTCTTCCCACCAAATTAACTGGCATGAAATCACCTAGCTTCCTCCCGAGTGAAAAAGTGCGCAGCAGTGGCGAGATCTGGATCGAAATGAAGACAGATGCGGTTTGAGCAGCGCAATAAATGCCTTAGTGCCATTATCACAGACGATTTTTAATTAAAAATCGTCTGTGAATTATCACAGATGGTTTTTAATTAAGAACCGTCTGTGATAACCAGCTTATCACAGACGATTTTTTATTAAAAACCGTCTGTGATAATCTGGGATTATCACAGATGGTTCTTAATATAGACCGACCGTCTGTGATATTCCTTTTTCCCATCACAAATACCACAGACGACCTCCAAATTACAACCGTCTATAACAGTGTTCATCACAGACGGTTTCACAAAACCGTCTGTGATGAGATGTCTACTATGAGGCTTTCTGTAGTAGTGCCATTACCATCATTACAATAGCATGCCCATACATAATAGGAACTACTCTCAACAAAATAGGATAACGAGAACTCAAAATAGGATTACTGAAGGGTAAATTTTGATCGAATCAAACAACCGGTGGTTTGGATTCGGAGCTAGAGAGGAAATGGCTAAAGAACCCCTTGGATGGAACAAAGGTCTAGGCATCATCACATGGGAGTACTCATAACTGGCCAAAGAAAATTAGGAGACTTTCGAGAATGAGATCTTCACCATAGTATGCAAGATTTTGTGCAAATAACATATCATGATTCTCCTGTGGAATTAATAACTAATAAGTATCATATCCAAAATTGTCAAACTGATACTATCTACATCTATATTATTTGTAGATACTAGAAAACTATGTCATTTCTAAACCAATCTGAGCATTTATAACTCACGCCACGCACACCACTTAATCTTAACTATATGGTTCAATTTGGAATTATATCATCACCTAATCACCTTCAACAACTGATTAGAAAAATTGAGTTCCAATCTAAATTTAACCTTACAGATCTGATAATCTATACACTATCTGAGTACCAGCTTGCATAGTGCTTTTCTAACTTCCATTAGCATTTTGATTCAGTGCAGCACTCCTTGTTTGTACATTCATCTATCTTCTAATCATAACCACTATAGCTTCAAAATATACAATGGACAACCTTTAAAATGTTATCATCAAAAAATAAAACCAAGATTTCTAAACTGAGAAAAATATAAGTAAAATAGTTGTGATCTAACCTCAACTAATGTCTGCCCAAATGCAGTACTCATCAATTTATCCTAGAAAAAGGAATACAGGAGGCCAAGTGATTAGTAAGAAAATGAATCACATCGGAGGTGTATTATTCCGCTGATCCCGTCCCCCTAAATTGCACACCAACCTGAATCTCAAGCCCTAGAGGTCCTAAACAATCCCGCCAAAATGGATCAACCACACGAGCCTGATCCACCCGCACCAAGAAACTAGATCCAGACGGTTCTTGAACAAATTAGGGGGGAGAAAACTAGGATCACTAGGATCCATGAAAAGGCGCATAGCAATCGAACCAAACGCTAGGAAAAAGACTCAAGGGACTAATTGAATCGGACTGATTCGATCGGTGGGGGAGGAGAGAGGCTCTGACCTTGCCGAAGTCGGAGGAGGAGGAGAGAGACGCCTGCGCTGCCGCCACGAGACGAGAGGGATACCAGGCGACTAGGGGCAGACGTGGTGGATCCAGGCGGATGTGGCGACTCCCGGCGGACGTGACGGAACCCACAGCTCCTGGCAGCGGTGGCGTAACCCTAGGCAGCGTGCGGATGCGAGGGTGAGGTCACGACTCACGAGCTCACGTAGTCACGTGGCGGCAATGATGCATTGTCTGGTCTCAAGTTTGGTTAGGGGCTTAGCCACTGAGCCAGTGGGCCGGCACTTGTGCGCTCCAGCAGGCAGCAGTCTAGCTCCACTGCTCTTGGCGGGTATCCGCCTGATATTTACCATATTTACCGAATACCAAGCTATTCGGTCGGATATCTTCGATACCGAATTCACTACCGAATCTGCCTACAACTATCCGGATACCATACTGAATCCGGTCAGATAGCTATCTGGCTTACCGAATTTGGTACCAACCAGATTCGGTACCAGATCGGTAAAAAAGGGTGTCCTTTTGGCCTCACTAGCACCCACGTGTCGCGCTGTGTCAAGCCTTAGCTGGGTGGTGCGCCGTTGGCTCGGCCAAATGGACTGGACTAGATCCCATGGTGATGGCTGATAAGGGGGCTAGATCCAACGGTGCTGGATAGGATGCCACTGATCCGCGCCTACGCGGCCAAAGTACTAGACGTGGGGCCACTCCCACAGCAGAAAAGATGATTGAGAAAGACAAGATTTGCTATTCAAACTTGGTTGGGTTGATGGAAATGGAGGATTACAAGCAAGTGATGGTTGTTCGACAAATGGTTGTTCTACCCAGTCAATGACTCATACTCTTTAGGAGCTTCGAGCAAGATGAAGGTGATACCCATGTGAAGGACAGGATAATTAATGGAGAAGAGAACAATAACATATAGGCGTAGTTCGATTGAGCTAAAATAAGTTAGTTTATAACTAAAATTATATTGTAACTGACTAAAATTACATTATAGCTAATGGTGACTTATTTGGCGTAACTAAATTTTAAAAAAAATTAAAAATAGAAAAAATATGTTAGCCTATCACGAACAACGCAAACGAATACAGAAAAAAGAACCGGCAAATAAAAGTTCAAAAAACTAAAAACCAAAAAAAGACGAAATTTAGAAATAATAAAAAATAGGTTAGAAGATTAAGCTAAAATGAGCGAGCTAAGTATGGTGTTATCCCTGGTGCAATTGCAACATGTCAAAATATATGGTGTTATCCGAAAAGATCGCTTAGACTCGGTGTTTTGTGCGACTCAAGTGAAAAGAGGTAAAGTTAATGTGCAATTTACTCTAGAAATTGTCACCCTAACCTCATCTAATGAAATTATTTTCCCCTTGCATCACACCAATATACAGTTTACGGGGACAAAAAGAATCGCAACACCCTCGCAAACAAGATGATAAGTTTCACCTCTACATTAATTATCTGCAAGCTCCATATGTAAAACTATTCTCCAATTAAGTCCAAACTGCTTCAAGATTATTTTATCATATCTATGACAGAACAGAATCAGGAAGAAGCAAGGCAGCTTCTAATAAAGGCTGTCTTGCTGTATAGTTTGTATTGTTGTGACCTGCAGTCTGTGATTTCCAATGGAGTTAGTCAGTCAGTCAGTCGTGCATATATATTCATCAACTTTTTTCCAAGAGTCAAAGAGTCATATGTAGGCAGTAGACCTGGACTTCTCCCCAAGTTGCAGAAGAAAAGAAAAGGTAGAGAATCCTACAATAGAATAGTGTGGCCCACTCGATTGGGCTGAAAAATAATGATCTATAACTGAAATTGTATTATAACTAGCTGAAATTACACTGTAGCTGAAGGTAGCTTATTTGGTGTAATTAAATTTAAAAATTTTAAAAATAGAAAAAATATGTTAGCTCATCACGGACAGCGCAAATGAATACGGGAAAAAAGAAATGACAAAAAAGTTCAAAAAAGGCAAAAGTTCAGAAAAAAAAACGAAATTTATGAATAGTAAAAAATAATATAGAAGCTAGAAATTTAAGTTGAAATGAGCGGCGTACAGTAATTTCACATGCAGTTGACAGAACACAAGTCTAAAGTCTTGACGCCACGCCCTAGTAGCTTCACTGGAGATGCACACGTATTGTATGCTACAATTATGCATGCATACAATTAAACAATTGAGATATGACCTAGAAACTGAGACTTTGACGAGATAGAGAGAGAGAATCTTCCAAATTGCTCGCATGCATTTGAATACTTCGTGCCCAAGATGCATGCGAAACTTCTACGTCCATGAAGTCTGTTGTGTTCAATACTCTAGTTTTCAATTTCTCTTTTTTTTTTTAGAAAAAGCAAGGCATCTTACGGACCTAGCTAGGAGCATGCATGAGGTTGAACAGACCTGGTCTGCCACGTCGGCGCAAATCCAGGCTTACGAGGCACACTGTCAATTTTAGCTGCTATCACTACAGTCATCTAAATCATTCAGTTTGAGATTGCTAACCACGCCTGCCGTGAGGTGTACAGTCATCTAACTCAAATTCTAGCAGAAGATGCTATTTATTTTTGTTGGATAAAATTAAAGAATTGTTAAGACTTAAGAGGGATGCATGCTCTTGTTCATGAAAGGCGACCCATAGATCCAGTGTTTGCCAAGGTGTGTTAGTTAGGTTGGGTTGTCTCTACAAACCTTTCATGGAAAGGCCACTAAAAGGTGGCTAAGACTTTTCTGTTGAACTAGCAAGATGGCTTGCGCACTTGCACAGACATCATTTTTAAAATATATTTAAATAATTTGGCAATATATACGTGATTTTGCATTTTAAAAATAGATAGTTTCCAATACTTGTCACCTGTGACCAAAACTTTCTTCCCCCAAATACTTGCATAGCAAAATAGTAAATATAGCAATCTCAAAAATAGTAAACATAGCATAACATAATATTTTCTATTTATATCATTATCATCTCTTTCTTTCATTATTCAATGCTTGCCTATACTATATGCTCATAATGCATGTCGCATAGTTTACACTGGTATAGATGAGTGAATATCAGTCGGTGTATCATCCTCTCAATCCCTCCATCCCGTGGAGGTCCACCAAATAACGGGACAAAATATTTTTTTGTGAGGATTTTTAGCATATTATCTTTTTTTTCTTAGCAACTGCAAACCACATGCCATCGACTTTTATTATATAATATATTTTGATTCCTAATTTATATATACACAAATAAAATTCCTTACCTTATTTTATTTCTTTCTCGAATTAGTGTATTTCTGGAATTTTAATTATTAATAAAATCAAGTTTTATATTTTTGACTTAGTTTGGCATTAAAAAAGAACAATCTCTAATTTCCTTTGATTTTTATTCTCAATTGCATATTTTTGGATTGTACTTCTTATAGCCTTTTTTCAGTTTTAGGTTGGAATTTGTACATAAATCTAACTACTAATTTTTACTCCAAATTTAAGTTATTTTTTATTGTACTTAACAAAAATCTTTCTTTTAATCTAAATTGTATTTTATTTTATTTTGAAATTTATTTTTAGGTTAGAGTACCTATATGAATCCAGCTAATAATTGTTAGTCTAAATTTAAGCTATGTAGGGGTTTTAATTTGGAGTTCATATGAAAATCAAATGGCCAATTTTCTTTTATTTTTTATTCTAAATTTTTGTTATTTTTATTATACTTGGCATATACTCTTTTCTAATCTAAGTTGTCGTAACTCGGGTCCGCTAGATAGATTGTTTTATGTTTTTTTTTTAATAATAACATCCAATGGTCAGAAGCCACGCCTGCCCGGCCTGGCCCAAAGACACACCCGCCTAGGCTGCCCGGAAACCTCACCCACCCTTGCTCCGTTGGTAACAGGTCCCACCCGAATCTTTATTGGAGTAATATCGCAATCTTTATCATATCTAACGGATTTGAATTGAAAATTTTACCAAATACCTGCCAAGTGGTGTATGTATCCCAGCAAGGAGAAACAAATTGGCTTAATCTAGAGTACTCCACTAGTTGTACAAACCGAAAGTCTCCATATCCAAATAAAGAACAAGAGGCCACCTCCATATCCCCGAAAAATTCCAGGCATGTGATTTTCTACAGTATTTTCCAACCACCCAAAGGGAGAAAAGAAAAGGTCGCATAGGATTTAGAGAGGAAAAAAACATAAACCAAAAAGGGTAGGACCCCATCTCCCTCCCTACAGCTATAAATACCCTCCACCACCACCCCCAAACTCCCACACAAATAACCATCAAACAAACCTTAGGACCATCCCTCCCTCCCTCCACTTCTCCAACCATCGAAACACCAAATCTCATCTCTTTGCTCTCCACCCCCCACCCACCTGATCAACTGCCTTTCTTTTCAATTTTCAACTCGGTAATCCTCATCGCAATCTCCTAGCGTTCGTGGCCAGTTTGGCCGGACGGTCGAACTTGGCTGCTGTTTGAGGCATTGGCCATGACGAAGCACGGCGTCGTGGTTGTGCCCGAGGACGCCGTCGTGGCGGCCGGGCGGCATTTCTCGTTCCCGCCGCCGAGGATTTGTAAGCTGGCCGGGCAGATCGACCTCGGCGCCGCCCCCGGGGTCGCCATGATGGGGTCGTGGCTCGACTCCATGAAGGTCTCCTCGCCGAGGCACGAGCTCATGGCGCCCGCAGTGGCCGCCGGCGGCAACGCGGAGCACGACGAGTGGATGGTACGTAGGCGTGTTCTTGTCTCTTCTTGGCCTTCGGCTTGGACGTCCTTTCGCTGGCGCTGAAACAGGTGGCCCTTTCGTGCGTGCGTGTATATGTCGTGCAGGAGAAGCACCCGTCGGCATTGGGCAGGTTCGAGGCGGTGGCGGCGGCGGCGGAGGGGAAGCAGATCGTGATGTTCCTGGACTACGACGGCACGCTGTCCCCGATCGTGGAGGACCCCGACCACGCCGTCATGACGGACGAGGTACACGGAAAAGCAGAGCATGCTCTGCTCCTAAATTTCTTGGACCTCTCCCTTCCTTCCAACCTCTTCGCTCAACTCCTCCTCCTATCCGCCTGTCGGCACGCACGCAGATGAGAGACGCGGTGCGCGGCGTGGCGGAGCACTTCCCGACGGCGATCGTCAGCGGCCGGTGCAGAGATAAGGTACATTCACTCACCTTCTAGAATCCAGATGGCTCTGCTCTTGTCTTGTTGAAAAGTAAAACACCTCTCTTTTCTTTTCTTTTCTTTTCTTTCCTTTCCTTTCCTTACCTTTCCTCTCACGGCCGCACACACAAACACAATACATGGCATGCAAACCAGCAAGTGCTCTCTGCTACTCACGAGTGACTCGTCAATGAGAGAGAAAGAGAAAAGAGGGGGGAGATGTGCCAAGGCAAGGCAGGGCACGAGACAAGCAGCGACCTAGAAGCTCCTCCACTTGGCAGGAGCTTCGTTGGTCAACCAGTCCAGTCCACTTTTCTCCCTGCGACCGAAACGGCCTTCAGTTTCCTCGTGTAATCCTTGCTTGTCGCCGTGGTTTGTGATGGCGATGTATCCATGTGTGCAGGTGTTCAGCTTTGTGAGGCTGGCGGAGCTGTACTACGCCGGAAGCCATGGGATGGACATCAGAGGGCCCACCGCCGACTCCCACCACCACCACCCCACCACGCCCAACAAGGTCGCTGATTCTCTAGTCACATCTCTACATGCCATACCTCAACTGCGTCATCTTTTGTTTCTCCTTCCCTTCCCTTTCCCTACCCTTTACTTTCGTTGCGTCATACTGTGCCATGGTTTGCTTAATCTAATGGAATACTCCATCTCTGCAATGTGACCGTCTGTCTGATACTAATGAACCTCTCTCTGTCTTGACTCTGATCAGGCCGAGTCAGTGCTCTGCCAGCCTGCAAGCGAGTTCCTGCCGATGATTGGGGAGGTGAGTCAGAGAGCGGGCTCATCTGGTGTAACACCTACTAGCTTCTTCTTGCGTTCGTGCTGCGCTGACATCTGCCTCCTCCTCCTCCTTTGTTGCTGCCTGCTGGCATTCTAGGTCTACGACGCGCTGGCGGCGAAGATGGAGTCGATCCCGGGGGCCATGGTGGAGAACAACAAGTTCTGCTTGTCCGTCCACTTCCGACGCGTCGAGGAGAAGGTGGGTAGATGGTCAGAAAGCATAGAATTTCGCTATGGCGGCACAATCTAGGCATGCTTTCCTCATGCTTTCCTTGCGTTGGTCAGAAATGGGGCGCGCTGGCGGAGCAAGTTAGGTCAGTGCTCAAGGAGTACCCCAGGCTGCGCCTCACCCAGGGGAGAAAGGTGCGTCTGCGTGGCCGCCTACACCACGCGCACATTCGGTTAATCTAACTAGGAACAATCGCATCACACATTGCTATATGCTTACAAGGCTAATGCGATGCTGATGTGCCCTCCGCTTATTCTTGGCAGGTGCTGGAGATCCGCCCCATGATCAAGTGGGACAAGGGGAAGGCCCTCGAGTTCTTGCTCGAGTCCCTCGGTCAGTGGAAAATCTGAACAACATGGCAGCAGTGCAGCATTCATGTGCCTGCCTTCTTGCTAGGAGCCTGACGAAGATGTTTCTCTGATTTGAGCAGGGTACGCGGAGCGCAGCGACGTTTTCCCGATATACATCGGCGACGACCGCACCGACGAGGACGCGTTCAAGGTATGGAAAGCCGAACACCGTGTGTCAGATCTCTGTGCATGCACACTCTGAAACGTTGCAGTCGGGAATATATTTTGTCGCTGACGTCTCTACTCTCCTGTCGGCCAGGTGCTGCGCAGCAGGGGGCAGGGCGCCGGAATTCTTGTGTCCAAGATCCCCAAGGAGACCAACGCCTCCTTCTCCCTCCGCGAGCCAACTGAGGTATACACATGAAGTTTCCAAACCAATTTTAGTTGTTTACTTCAAATTGCAAGGTGATTTAGTCTGAATCTTTTTTATGCTGGAACAGGTCAAGGAGTTCTTATGCAAGCTGGTCAAGTCCAAGAGCTGAGAACTAGTCTATATGGAGATCCAAGTGACCAACTCTAACTCAGCCATCCCCTCATGATCTTTTTCCTCGTCTAAGTGGAGAAAGGCAGAAGGGTTCTTGTATCTTAGCGTAGGAGAACATAGGATCTAGCATTTCCATTTTTTTGTTCCAAAACCCTTTTTGTATCTTGATTTTTTTTTTGTTGCTGCTGCTGCTGTTCTTGTTGTAGTACCATCATGATCATCGTCTGAACCTCAGCTATGAAGGTTTCTATTATCATACCCTTCTCGCGAGGTCTTGTAATTAGCATCATGGAAATGGGAGGAAAGAATCCATTTTCAGTTTCATTTTCCCTACTTATGGCCTTCTCACTGTGATCTCGACGATGATTCTATGGAAACTTTTGCCTAATGTAAATTGCAATACATCATGTTTTGCAACGTTTTTCTGAAAAGTTATTGCAACTACTTTGGTATTAGTCAGTGGAGAACGGCAAGAAACTGAAAACAAGGTGTCCAGAAAACGGCAGATTGCATATATGACACCCAACAGTTGTCCATGGGCTCGATTCATCTTGGGCCGGGTTATCACAAACATGCCATTGTCACGAGCTGAATTCTAGCTTTTAGCAAGTCCAAAACATCCTGCGCTGTAGGCAGGGATGTGTAGGCGTAGCTTCCTGATATATTTAACAAGAAATGAATCGCTAAATTCATCCATAGAAACTCCCGTCAGTACAAAATATTTTGTGGTCAGTACAAAATATTTTGTGGTTGTTCTTTTGCTTAACTATAATTTTCGAGTGCTTCTGTATTCCCCGTAGATAAAACGGCACATAAAGTTACAGTACCTGCAGACCATTTGCTCCTCGTTTATTTTGGAACACGTGAGATTTTCGTTTTAGTTTAGCATTGGTGTATTTTTTGTCTTTGCTTTTTATTTTTGGTTTGTCGTTATCAACAGTACTATAGGAATGCAACATATACTTGGCACGGCACTGTATGAGTGCAACACGGACTGGTCAGAATACAACCAATTGCTGCTTCTTTTCCCTTAGATTCATCGTAACGTTGCTGGATTGATCGAAAGGTTAAGAGGCTTTCTCTAGTATTCAGGAGTAATGTGTACCATTTCATTGATGCTGTGCCATCAACAATGCATTCCCCCATTTATAGTGGATAAAAAGAGATGGAAACAAAGTAAAAAATGCCACATTTCAGTTTTTTTTGTAGGAAATCTCTTCAAACTGTCTACACACAGCAGAAGGATGACTGACAGCCGAAACGACACACCGATGCAAAGCGCCGAAGACATTTTCTTGCATATATAATTCTGACTGCAGGTTTTTACATGAAACAGTGCACATCAGGGCGAAGCCACCGCCTGGCAAGCATGGGCGGCTATCCGGACTCACTGGCGATAAGCAGTGGACTTTCAGTTCATCCTGCTGCCAACGGAAACCATTGGAGCAAGCTAGCCTGGGCAAGCAACAGTGGAGAGCTGGGCATTTGGCCATGCGTCACGCCCGAGTGCCCGGTGAAACAACCAAAAATTTTGATTTTCATTTGAATTTCTCTTGAATTTGCTTGAATTCCCAAAAACCCTCCCAATTTGGCATTCTGCGTTGATTCCTGCTTTTCTTCTTTTGCTTTCCCACCCCCTCTCCCGTTGGCACCTTTGGCAAAGCCACCTCCCGACACCGCCTCCCTGTTCTCCCCCTCCATGCGGCCAGTTGTCTGCGCCCCAAATTGTGTCCGAGCTCCCCTCGGGGACTCACTCCCACCCTTCTAGCTACTATTAGCTAGCCCCACCGCTCAGTCGCTCATTTCCCCGGCCGACCTCACTTTCCCTCCCTCACGCAGCGCGCTGTTTGACCCGCGCCTCTCCCACCACAGCTCTCAGTCTCCCCTGGTCAACGCGCATGCTCCTATCATACCGGCTGTCGTCACTCTTGCCAACTCCTGCAAAGACAGCAGTGCTACTAGTGCCACTTTGTCTGCACGCTTTCATCCCCAATAGAGCCCCGTCATCTCTCCCCTCCACGCGCCTACATCGCTCGAACCACCTTACTGCTCCCACCGCCTCTCCCTAGCCTTAAAACCCGATTGTCTTCACAGAGGACTCCACGTCACTCCCAATTGCAAAGCTGAGCTAGCCATTTGAACTCACTCGCCTCATATCACTAACACCAAACTCCCCTGAGCCCGGTAAGCCGCTTAACAATTCTCCCACCTTCAATCGCCATGCTTCGATTCCCCACACCCATAGCATCACTAGGCCGCCCTGAACACTGTGGTGATCACA
The DNA here is from genome assembly GCA_036346575.1 of Dendrocalamus sinicus. Classification (NCBI taxonomy): domain Eukaryota; kingdom Viridiplantae; phylum Streptophyta; class Magnoliopsida; order Poales; family Poaceae; genus Dendrocalamus; species Dendrocalamus sinicus. Next base: position 31,720,722 of record CM070648.1, on the reverse strand, counting down.
CCTTGGCAAGAGCATTTCCCGAGAGCCCTAGCACCATGAGCCTCCGCCGGCCATGGCACCTCTCCCATGGATTGCACAATCCAGACATCCCCAACTAAAACTATCACTGCTTCGATGCTCCTTATCCCCCGTAATGGTTAAACCACCCCCAACCTCACCAGACATCCCCAACTAAAACTGTCACTACTCCGATGCTCCTTATCCCCCCGTAGATGGTTAAACTGCCCCCAACCTCACCTGAAGTCTACCGGAGTAGCCCTGAGTTGTGGTAGGAACTAGGAGCCTCTCCCTTGCCGCAAACCCTAACCATCGCATCTCGCGTCTCCCAAAGCCCTAAAATGGAACTGCCTTGTTGAGAGCAACCTGTTCGTACCACCCTTGGCCGCCAGAGACCTTCGCTGGTGCTGAATCTAGGAGGCGGTTGCGCCTCTGTTTTGCGCTGGAAGGAAGAAAAAGGAGTTACGGCAGCGTTGTGGCTCAATCCTGGGCACCAGCATGTCGGCCATCGGCTGGTTGTGTGCGCGCTCGGCTGGGCTGTCGCAGCCGTGTGCTCTGGGCCAAGTTGGCCAGCCCAAATGGCTGATTCTGATTTTAAATCCACATGGGCTACACTGTTCAAAAGAGGTTGGTCCAACACTGTTCATTCCTATAGCAATCATTGTTCATCCGAAAATTCCAAAAATAAAAAATACCTCCATTTTGATTGTTTGACACCTTAAATCCATTTTTGACCTCCTTTCTGCTAAACCAAACCCCGACAAAACCCAAAGCCACACTGTTCAAAATCAATCCGTTTGGTTCTACTCGTCCCAAAATCCGTCCAACATACATATAGCCTTTTCGACCCTCTCGAGCCCACCTAGCCCAATTCCAACTCCAATCAGTCAAACCACAAACCACCTAAACCTCGATCATCAAAACCTATTTTCTTTGTGTCTTTTGGTTATTTTATTTGTGTTTTGTTTCCAGCTTACATTCTGTAAAATAGGAATTTATTTGCATTTGTCTTTCAAGCTAGTATTCGAACCCAACGAGTTAGTCAATAGAAGAACTACAAGGACAATTAAAAAAGTGTTACACTTGAAGACTATAGTAAAATAATCAGGGATGGATAAAGAGCCAAGTTACATATTTTTTTTATCAAGTTGAACCTACATTTCATTATTTATTTATTTATTTATTTATCTGTACTTTCATTATCCTTTATTTATGCATTGTTATTTTATGTACAATAAATATGGCATGATACCTAGTTGCATCCTACTACCGAAAAAGCCATGTTTTATTTGATGGTCATATTCACCTTCACAAAACTAGATCATACTAAAATTATTATCTAAGTAATCATGATAGATTAAGAACTCAACTATTTTATACTACTAAATGACAGCACTTTGCCAGAACTCTTGTGGAAGAGATTCTAGGAAAGGGAACATGTTGGGAAACCACAAGATGGTTGGGTAGCACTACCGTCGAGCTTTGGGATATAGGTTTAGAGAAGGAAAATGCTTTGGAGTAAAGTAAAGACAAAGCTTGGAGAAAAGTGAGGACAACCTTATGCTGAGCAAAAAACATAGTGATCGCTCAACCATAAGTTTTGACTTGTCAAACCTAGTATAGTAGCTGCTCAAATCGATTGAATTTCTACAGGAGTAAAGGAGAGTTGGTATGGAAGCGGTGCAACCATACTAAACAATGGCGGATTCCTCTCAAGACGGGTAGAAGTGTTTCGACCTGGCCAGTGGATACCCGGGTCTGAGTTGGCAATCTATCGGGTAGAGGCTATATAAGAGATGAGCAGTAAACAACCTTATTTTCTTAATTCAGTCATGAGAGTTAAGCAATCTTATGGGTAAAGCTGGGCAACTCATCGGAGTCATCACAATGGTATTTCAAATATGTTGTGCTTCTGATAAAAGAACCTATGTTCATGGGTAATTCCAATAGCAAAGCATAAGTAGATTGGAATTATTTTAGAATGTTGCAGTCTGGAAAATCAAGTTATTGAAACCCCAATTCCTTAAGAAGTTATTAATCTTTTATGTTTGAAAATGTTTACAAATAAAATTACATCTATAAATATCTTAACAAAACTACTATACCCCATCTCTTGAAGATTCCAACAAATAGTTGTATAGTATTTTCCTATGTGACTTGTTGAGTACAGTTAGTTGTACTCAGTCTTACTTTATTTTCCACTAACACAGTGATCAAAAGAAGAAGGGATGTTATAAGACTTCGTGTGAGGGTTACGACTGCACTCAAGCGTTCCTATTGAGTTTTATTCGGTTCTTCTGAATGTAAGTTAATTTTTGGGTTCGGACGCCTATATTATTGTTAGAATTGACCGTTAGGTCTTAGTTTAATCAAATTAACTCCTTTTAATTGTTCGTGAATAGGCATGATACTTCTTCTATCCGTAACTGAATTCTTGGGTTGTTGCAAATTGTATGTTGTCCTTATTCCCAAAAAGGGGGTGTTACACCCGGCCTCCGAAATCCTTCCATCCCTAGTTACGCACCCAAGCTCCTCCACTCTGATTCGATTCTCCCAATCGGATGATCCCCACAAGTGGGAGGCGGCGTGTGGTGGGCTAGTCATCCAGTGGGCACGCCGCAACTAGGCGCAGCCACGCAGGGGCTAGGGGCTGAGGGGTAGAAGGCCAAGGGGGAAGACTGGAGCCCAGAAAGGGGCACCAGGCAACGGGGGGCAGCACCAGTGAGTGCCAAGTGGGGAGAAGGGGGTAGTGCACCAGAGGCCACCGGTCAGCCACCACCACCAGTGAGCGAGGAAGACCGAAGCCCGAAAGAAGGGGCAAGGGGAAGGAAGCAGTCAGAATCAGATGTTTACTTCTTTAGTTCTTTACTTCTTTACCTATCTAGCCATCCTTTTGCAACTATAGTCAGTAGTCACATACTCACATTCAGAACGTGGCTTGCAGCTCCCAATTGATAGCAGGCACAAAAGGTGTACTTTTTTCCTTGCAATTTCCCTTTTTTTTTGTGCAGTTGTGCTTGCCAATATTTTGATACTTTCGACCTTATTCGGCCATCAAACTCTCGAGCATGCTACTAGTACTAGATATGTGCTAATTGATCAAATTGCCTACTCTAAGGAACAGTGTAACACCAAGTATATATGAAAGAAGATTTGTACTTGCTGTTTCATAGTTTCATTCCTAATGTCATGTAGCCGACTAGCTGTAGGTGAAAGCAACAATCCATTTGAATCTACCCAAATGAGATCGGAAGCTTCTGTAAATTTGTTGTGTTTCTTCTTGTTAGAGATTTTAACTGCTGCCAAGTAGATGAGAGCTAGTTAGTTGGTTCTACTTCACGGATCCTTTTTTTCTGAAATATTGAATATTTTAATTGTCAAATTTCATAAATGAGGAGGTTTCAAAGTATAAAGACTCAGAAAATGAATTTGCCTCGTAGATGTGACTAGCACATCAGTCATATATTATATATTCTCTTCAATATGAATACCTTATAATATTCATATGATACATTAATCTACGTATTTTTATTTTGCAGATTCTCTTTTGGATATGTGATAGACTTTTATTGACAAGTCATTGAAACTTTCGTAATGTTGTACTGAGGTATTTGTTATCGTATCTTTTTTTTTTCATCTATGGGCATTCAAATGTGTTGTGGATTTTAAAACTATTGCAGTTATCTACTTTGCTTGTATCATGTGTATATAGATTCTAAGTAAACGAGGATGGCGAAGGATTGCTACTGCACAAGATCAAATTTTGAGGCCTGACATCAAGAGTTTCTAAGTAAATTAGGATGCGAAGGATTGCTAGTGCATAAGGTCAAAGCAAGTTTGGAGCAAGGACATAGAAGTTAGAATTTTAGTCTTTCTAGCTTTCTTAGTCTTTTTGCTCTTTGTTTTTTGCGTACCTCAGTGTTGAGGCTTTGAGTATTTGAGTCTAAGGACTCTTGTAAACTTTGGCTGCGTATATCCATGTGTGGATATAGAGGCCGGATTTCTATCCATTATCTAAAAATATGTATATAGATTTATTCGTGTTTATTTGCTGTCCTTGAGCTCACGGCTGGCCTAGACTCCGAAATTTTCGTGAGAGCGCCACTGGTGCACATGATCCCTGCCCAGAAATTCGCTATCACTCAGCATAAGAGACAAATCCAACAAGGCAGGCACAGACAGGCCATGCCTCCATCGCCATCGCCATTAACACGAACATGCAGAGCAGAGGAGCATTGCAGCAACCGGGGACATTGCTCTTTTCCCCGGCACTCTGGCCATACTTGACGCTGAAAGCACAAGAGACGCATGATAGCCTCGCCCCCGCGACAGCGCCTTGTGCCGAAAACAACACTTGATCTTCAGCAGCGCCGACCCCAGAGGTCGAGGAGAGGCGATCACCAGTAGTTAATTGGCATTGCACGTTGCGAGATGAACAGCCCATTCTCCGTCGCGATCGGGGCCGATGCCGAAAGCAGCGGTCTCGCGCTGTCCATTGCGCAATGGCGGGGAATCAATCAGAGGTGGGAGGAGGAAACCGGGAGAAAGGAAGGCTCAGTTGTGCCCGGCCTAATTCAGAGAATGCGACGTTGCGTCTGAATATACGCAGTGAACAATCCGTTCTTTCATTCCAGTTGAGTGCTCCGCTTTTGACCAGAAAGGTAGTAGTAAATCATAGCAAGAAAGAAGGCACATTTTTACAGAAGTCGGGAGTGCGATGCGGCAAGATCATCATCACACACAAGACAAGATTCTCACCCTAGCTAGCTGCAAAATGCAGGAACTGATCGACCGCACGAGCAGGAATCCCCGTCAATAATATCTCTCTGAATGAGAGGCCGTCTCCCTGACCACGTCTCGCCATTCGAGTGATCCGTCGTGCGACGAGCATTGATTCCTAGGCTACTCGGTCCATTGCTGATCCTTTTCCTTGGTGCAGGCATGACAGGACGGTCCAATGCGTAAGCTTCTCTCTCTTCCCCTCTTACTTTGGAGCTTTGACCAAGCACGATAGTAGAGGACCTGATGTTAGGTGCAGTGAACAAGCTAGGACGTACGCTGGCAGCGCGCATTATTGCACGCCACTGCCAAATCCGGCATCCTTCGCCGGTGCAAAACCGCTACAATTATTGATGCCCCGGCCTCGAGCGAGTGAATCAGCAGTCTGTATTATATATCATCAGATGAAGTAAGGAGCAAAGCTACGACCGAGTTCTTTTCGGTCTACTACATTCTCTTAAATAAATATGCCATCGTTTCGAAGCGGTTTATTGGACAGCTTTTTTGAATTGGTTTACCGACTTATCGGTATTTAGTTTATTCATATAAATGATTGTGCTATGGTTAAAAACCATAAGTCGCAGACAAAAAGAAAAAGAACTCACTGGTAGGCTGAGAAACTAGATCAGGGGCGGGCAGGCAGCCAGTGCCTAACTAATGGCAACTGCATGCATGCAATGCCTGCCTATCCTTGGGCAGAAGAACACAAGACACAGCAGCGATCGATGCCACTGTGGGTGTAGTAAAATTTATTCTTCTTTTCTCTTTGTTGCGGTGCTTTGCCTCTTTACACGCATGCGATGCAAGCCCATGCATGCATGCTTTAATTTAGTGAGCCTCTGCCCAATGGAGTTTGCATATGTACATACATGCATATATACATAACCAAGAATCAGCTAGCCAATAATAGATACACACATGCTTGCATGCATGAATACATACTACATATGAATGAGTTCATCAAATAATTGGAGGCGGTTCACCCGATAATTGGAGACAAAAACGTATGGCTTGCAGGCCAACCACGTAACCTCAGATTAACCTGCTGGCCCGGAAAGCAAAACCACTTTTGCAGGGTGTGTGATCGGCAGTAGGGAATAGAGATGCAGATGAAACAAATGATCGGTGCGACCTTAGGGGCGTTGTATAAGCCTCAGTGAATCTCCCTTTCCCCCTTGTTTAATGTAAGAATCGGCACTAAACTATTCCGGAGCATCTGTGTCACTCATCAGGGCTACAAGGGGTGATCACATGCTAGCTAGTCATTTCACAAGTAGATCAGTGTTAAAGCTAGCCGGCCGCCGTAGTTTTTAAGCAGCTGGCCAATGGCAAAGCTGGCCGTGCACATGATTGAAAGGCGCCTTTGCGCGCGCGGTGGTCCTATGGCGAGTGCGGTGGCGATCCGGCCGGCGTAGTGGCCACGGCGGAAAAGCGGGCGAAAGGGAGAAAGAAATGGATTGATGGCAACCATGCATCGATGATCAGGGTAAGGTAACTAAAGGGGGGTTTTGGTGGTGTTGTGACACACTAGTGACACATTAATCGATAGTAACATGTGGAGAGAGAGAGCGCTCCCTGAGCTGCAACTTGTTGAGTCGAGCATCTAAATCGCCCTAGAAAGGTCCCTAAACCTGATCAACGTGCCACTTATTAGTAGTGGTAATGTTGGTAGGGCAGTTTTGGTGTTCTGGGCGTGTTTAATGGTGTTGCTTGGTGTTTGCTCTAGGTCTGTGTGTTGATTGAGTTCAGTTGTTAGGGCTGCAGCTGCTCTCCTTTGTGAGGAGTGTTTGTTTCGAACAGAGCTCGGTGTTCTAGCCCGTTGTAGCTTCTTTCTTTCTTAATGCAATCGCGCGCATATCTTTTGTGTGTTCTCGGGGGGAAAAAAGTGCCACTTAGGTTCTCAAACTTACAAGTTTGCAGACATTTTCGAGAACAAAAGTTTGCAGACATGGAAAGGATTTCAAGGACATAATTGATGTGAATATCGGATAAATATGTAAGTATGTTATATTATTAAAATGATATAAAAAGAAGTAACTATGTCCTCTGAGAGGCTAGAAATTCACTAGATCCATATTATAATGATGCAGATTAATTAGATATATATTAGTATTGTTATAGTTATATAAGAAATGCAACTCTATTTTTAATCATAAACATTATAATTGTATAAAAAATATGTATTAAAGTATCTAACAATACAATTAATTGCGTGTGAAATTCGGTAAGTTCTACTCATACAAGCTGGAAATGAATTTTATGTTAAGTCTGAACGTTTTGTTTTAACCATCATGAGCTTCATCTGTCGTCCAAATGCACTAACATGCGACATCATCCACCGAAACATACCACCTAACTAATAAGTCTCATATATCTAAATCATCCTGCTGCATTAGCATAAACCATAAATAAAGTCGGTGTAAGTGACCCAGTGGCACAATGTTCAAGTTCAGTGACACAAAAAGACGATTATGATGCTTAGAGAGATCTGGTGCGATGCTCTTTTTTATATAAGACGTGCACAAATTTTATAGGAACCACTAGTAATTAAGAGCAAAAAAGATCAGTGTGTTAGCTCGATCAACTTATGCGACTGAAACATTAAAAACTCAGTGAACTCGCGGACAGGTTTAGCTCCAAAATATCTTGCGACAAGTTCATGGCACATGTTTGTGACGGCCAATAGTTACATTGTCTTTATGGATACCTAAATCTGTTAAGTAGCGCGATCAGTACACACATGACGATATGAGTGGTTCAAATGCTTCGAACTTCCTTTGGCTTTATGCAAAGTGCAAAGGTAAGGATGGAACTGATTATACTGGATAAGACCAATAACTTGCGTCTCTTTCCCGTTCTCTTTTCCTTAATTTTCCCCACTTTTGAACATGAAACTTTGATTCCAGACAGAGGTTTATTGAAGCACAGCTTTCAGTGAAAGATAAAGCACTGGAGGAAACATCAAACATGAAAAGCATGCCAATGAAGAATTTCACTTGTAACGTGTATAACGGTTTTCTCGACCAAATTAAAGTACTAGCACCCAATCCAATATAATCATATAAAAGTCCCAAACAGCATAATTAAGCTCCCAATCTCTCACGCATGGGTTATATACGACTTGCATGCTCACTTGGGGCCTATTTAGAACATACGGATTTCGCAGGAGTTTCACAAAAAAAAAATTCATAGGAAGCAACACAACTCTTCTAAAATTCGTAACAAAATTACCCACTACGGTGTGCTCCCTTCCTCCCTCTATGCCTCTATGGTGTGTTGTGTGCAAATGGATTGATAGGCATACAACATATCGAGAACATACAAAACCGTTTTATTTTGTCCACAAACAATTTCCTTCTCAATTTAGGAAAATCTTCTAAATGTTGTCAGATCGGGCCTATGATGGTTGGCCCAAATGTTAAGCCTAGACCAGCGCAAAACATTATCCTGGCCCTTCTACTCCCATATCGAGTAAAATAGCCCAAGCCCAAACCAGGCCCAACCCAACCGCAGTCCAAATACTCAAGAAACGATTGATGTTGTGACGCAATGACCGATATAGTTTTGTACTCAAATTTAGATAGATAGACGACGAAGATACGTGATCAAAACTTAGACATGACACCCACTGTGCTCTCGTAGGCAATTGCCTAGAGCTGCAATAGTACTAATCACAAAATTAGTATATCACAACAGACGCTTAACAGCTTAACAAATACTTGGATCTGATGGGCCATGGCATCTGCAATTGCATCATGCAGTATCCAAGTGCCGGCCCTGGAATAAATTGGCCTTATTGGACGCATCGGATAAGCAAGCTGCCAAAACAGTTCAGTTTACAAAGCATAGGGCGGCATCTTCCATCCTTGTTCCACACTTGAATGAAGATCTCTACAACAGATCTGTGGAGGCAGAACGGTGTTCAGCAAAAGGAGAAGAGAACAAGATACCTGATGCAAGGGAGCCCAACTGCTTGCTGATTGAACTCTTTGCTCTCTAACAAATCAGATTTCAAATCAATTTTGGTGTGTTTCAGTCGTCGTCGCAAACCAGCCTTGATCCTTCAACAGAAAATTGTCATGCACCAAACTTCAGATTGCTTGGCACATCCTGCAAGACAAGATCATGAGAAGCCTAATAGGAAATAAGAACGGTGACGCGAAGTTGCTTAAGACTGAACACAACAGCTTCCAGAAATTCAGTGCGGGGATTGCATGCAACTCACCCATTCTGAGTAATTTATAATTACTTGACAGGCATATACACCTTAATTAGCACTGAATCAACCTAACTAACAAGACATAACCAAATTACTACACACCCATGTTCCTTTGACGTGCACTTGTTTTACTTCAATCCTATAATCCAACAGGATTTTGCTAGGATTTAGTTAAAATTTGAACTAAACCCCAACCAAATCCTGAACTAAATCCCAACCAAACCCCATCATCCAAGCATAAATGCATAATGTCCCTTCTATACAAAAATCCTTTCAACCTTCCAAGCAGCAATTTTGAACAAACAACAGTTGGCTCATAGCAATCCCAATCCAGCAACTTTTTTCTTTCTTTCAAGAATCATGAAGAATTCTTGTCATAGTAGGTGTTCCTCTCCAGCCTCCAAGATGAGAAGAGAAGCATTTGCCCTCCAATTGTTCTGCCTCGTATTCGCACACGGAGCACTTGCTGATCAGGCTGCCCAGCTCCTGGAGTTCTCCAAGTCAAGAATGGAGATGCAGTATGACCAACAGGACAACAAGGTGCATACAAATTCGCACATCAATCGAGCGATGAACATAAGCCCTCAAGATGGATTGAAGGAGGCAGACAAGGTCAGTGAACTTCCTGGGCAGCCAGGGAGAGCTGTCTTTGATCAGTATGCAGGCTATGTCACGGTTAATGCGACATCTGGGAAAGCCCTCTTTTACTACTTTGCTGAGGCTGCTGAAGATTCTTCCACTAAGCCATTGGTCTTGTGGTTGAATGGAGGTACCCTACCTAACAAATTGATATGCTGCTTAACTGCCTTTTTTCAGATGAATAGGTTTCTATGCTCTGGTTGTCTGTTTTTTTATGTTAGCTGTATTTATTTCGTTGCAGTATGCCATAAAGGCGTAGTTGTCCTAACCATCCATCAAACGTACTTTGCTTCCATCCGATCATGGTTTCAAAGTTTTGAATTACAATTGTGGAGGTTGATACAAATCGATGGTCCAATACGAGAATAACAGTGCAAATTCTTGTACCATTATAATTTACAAGCCTGTTCTCAGTAGTTCATAGCTTAAGTCTTTAGAAGATGTGTTCCTCAAAATTATTAGTATTCACGATACTATCATATAATAAAGGGAAATGATATTTTTGCTTGAATTGGACAAAGTGTTACCTTGAAATTTCAGGGCCTGGATGTTCTTCTCTGGGAGATGGAGCTATGCTTGAAATTGGACCATTCTTCGTCAACAGCGATAACAAGACACTGTCCACAAACAAATATGCATGGAACAATGGTAAGCAAACTCCCACAATGTTACAGGCACAAATTACATTCATCAGAAAAGTCTGTCCACACCCACATGGGCACCAAAACAACATTCTTACATTCATAATACCTTTGCACAATTGCACTGACTGGTCATTTACGGATGGCAGTGGCGAACATGCTCTTCCTTGAGAGCCCTGCTGGTGTCGGCTTCTCATACTCAGGGTGTGTTTGGTTGAGCTGTGGCTTCTGAAAAAGCTGCTGTGAGCTGTGAGCTGTACAAAAGCTGCTGTAGGTTGTGGGCTGTGGAAAAGCTGTAAGCTGTTTGGTTCAAACAAGTATAAACTTACCTCCTATCTCTATTTTCCTTGAAACAACTGTGAAACAGCTCTCTATTTTCACCATTTCAAAAAGCAGAAAGCCCAAAGCAGGGTCCAAGGTACTTTCAAAACTGTACTACCCAAAAGTAGCTGCTTCTGAAAAAGCAGCTTCTGATTTCCACCCCTTTGGTTGGCTTTTGGCTTTTTAGAAGTAAAAGCAGCTCCTAAAAGCTCAACCAAAGGTACCCTCAAACACAACATCAGATTACAACAACACCGGTGACAGCAGCACCGCAGCAGATGCATACACTTTCCTCACCATTTGGCTCCAGAGGTTCCCAGAGTACAAGGGCCGCAACTTCTTCATAGCCGGCGAAAGTTATGGTGGCCACTACATACCACAGCTGGCCAACACCATATTGTCGAATAACAAAATCGTGAACGCCACCATCATCAATATTAAAGGAGTTGCTGTAAGTTTTAGATGACAACAGCAGCTAGCAAAGCTTCTGATAATATCAAGTCAAGGTATATATACTGAATTATAGCATTCATTTGTTGGGAATAGATTGGGAATGCGTACTTGGACGATAACACAAACACAAGAGCAACCATGGATTACTATTGGACACATGCTATGATCTCCAAAGAAACTCACCAGGCGGTTCAGAAAAACTGCAGCTTCAACGGAACATACACGGGGGACTGTCGAATCGCAGTAGCGGCAGCTTACAGAGAGCTGGGCATCATCGATCCATACAACATCTACGCATCCTTCTGCTGGAATGCTTCCAATCCCCAAGAGTTGCGCGGCTCGGTAAAAATGATCTCACTAATTTTAACTAAATTGCTTCTCCCCAACTCATGAGATGGTTTTGCAGGTAACCAACACTGACCCCTGTGCCCGTTACTACATCCAATCATATCTGAATAGCCCCGAGGTCCAGACAGCACTTCATGCTAACACCACAGCATTGAAGCAGCCATGGTCGGATTGCAGGTGCAAAGAACATTCCCAAAGTCTTTTCCAGTATTTCATACTAAATTTTGGGCTTCCAGTAGATGTTAACCAAGTATTGTATAATTTGTGAGGACCAGTGATATTATCACTCCTGATAATTGGAAAGATGCACCAGTCTCTATGCTACCATCAATCCAGCAATTGATTTCAAGTGAAGTAAGCACATGGTTGTACAGGTGAGTCCACAAATATTACTAAAAATTTATCAAAACTCTGCCTGGTTAGATCACCGCTACTAAGAAATTATAATGTTTACCTTTCAGTGGTGATATTGATTCAGTGTGCCCAGTAACTTCAACACTGTACTCACTAGACATTCTTGGGCTACCGATAAACTCATCTTGGCGGTCATGGTACTCTGATGACGATGAGGTATGAAGTAGGCACAAAAGCATTAAAAAAACATAATCTAAACATTTGTTTGCATGTAGGGCTCTGAAACTGGTTTTGTTTCTTTGAGAGATGTCAGGTTGGTGGCTATGTTGTTGGGTACAAAGGTCTGGTATTTGCAACAGTCAGAGGAGCTGGACATATGGTTCCTACCTTCCAACCTCAAAGGGCACTCACCTTGTTCTCCTCATTCCTGCAAGGGAAGCTGCCCCCTGAATGACCAGAACTCTGCAATCTTCTATTTCTTTTCTTGTTTTTCTTACAGTGAAAGATAGAAGAGTGTTCACCAGAACTATAATTGAAATATAGTAACCAGTTGATATCACAGTTGAATTGCTTTCATCAAAAGGAAATACAGCTGGACGTGAGGATACCAAATTCTGAATTTCAGTTGAAACAGGTTTTAGACGAATTTCCATGCCATGTGTTATGAGAAAATATACATGCTTTCGGTTGAATTAGTCAATTCCTACCAAAAGTTTAAAACTAATTAAATCTCATGAAATATAATTATTTTGAAATAATTAAAACTTTTTGTACCAAATACACAACTCTTAGGATGCTTAGCAGTGTTCACCAAGGCGTTAGGCACTAGTCGGGCAGTAGACTGGCACCTAGCGCTTAATCGCCGCCTAGGCGGCCGCCTTGGGGAACAAAGATGCTTAGATGTTTTGAGTTCCACTTTTCCGCAATTTTCCACATGTAATTTCAATACATTTCAGTCGGATGAAATGCAAGCTTTCGTGTTTTTTAAAAAAAGGTGAAATGATTTTTTTTTTTTTGCTAAAATGTACAATTGGCTCCCTAACCACCATGGTGGACCTGAGTTCAATGGCTTCCTAAACTTCGTAGTGTAGGAACGCCTCCTTCACTGTTGCATTTTTCAATGGACCACAAGACAATTCTCAAAAGTCTCTACACAGCATCTCAACTCTTCACCCAAGCCATCTATCAAGTAATCCAACATTAGAACATGCCTTTTTTTGAGTGAGAAAAATGTAGGAAGGTTCCTGCCCAATTTGCATCCTACAGAACAGACATAAAAGGTAGTGGCTGAAATGCTTGGAGAATCCTTTTTGCATGGCCACCAGAGTCAAGATTTTGATAGTTTTCTGTAGTAGTAAAACTTGACTTGACCACGAGAGTTGTTCTTTATTTGTAATGCTACACATATGAATTTGTAAGGAACTGGAGTACCAACAGAAAGAAATATTCCTTGCTGCCTTTGTAATCCTTGTAGTATGCATATCTTCCTTGCTCTTGCTCACTTCTCTTTGCCAGTATGAGTTGTCTTGGAAGGTGTTCTGCACATATGTACTACTAAAAAGTGAGATTCCCTTCCAAAGTTGATGCTTCCTGTCCCAACAACTCGTTTTTCAACTCTAACCCCAAAGTGGCATCCATTCAGTGCATAACCACCGACTGAAAAAACAAAAACAAAGAAAAAGAGATGAAATACACTAACAAAATGGTTACATATTGCCCCTATAGAAGTTCAGCTAACCTGGTGATCTATTCAAAGCTAGCATAGGAAGCTCGTGAATCGGACTCAACTGAAAGAAGAACATTTCACAAAAAGGAAGTCCAGTAGACTATCTTTTTCTAAAAGAATGTTATTTTCCAGGTTTCCTTTTTCTCACAGCAGAGGGGGGCTATTGTCAACAGTCAATGGTACCAATAACTGTTGGTGAAAATATTGTTCTATGCTCACTGGTTAAGTTTAGCATCTACTTTTCCACAAAAAGGTTCAGATTGAAAGGGCAGGTTGCTTGAAAGCCACACCTCAAGAACAAAATGGAATATGCGCACATACTCCAAATGTGAAATCATAAATCATATTAAACTGCCAGCACTGCTCTAAGCATTAGTTCTCAAGAAGATGCATGAAAAGGAAGCAGCACTCTAGTTCATGGGAAATGGGATTCAGAAGGTGACAACAGATCGGTACAGTAATGGAGTCACTCTACATCGCCAGATGCTGTCAACCCTATCACCTCTTTTGAGTAGTGGGGAACAACTGGTTTTCTTGACTTCAGGAAAGTCAATGCTGAAAATATTTCATGTAAAATTGTTGTGACTTGGTCGTATATATTATTCAAATGAGAGGTAAAAGTTGTGGCTAAATTCCATGCTTTTTCTGGTTAACAAAAGTATAGCATGAGGAAAAGAAAGCAGCCAGTCTAGCAACATAGAAACTAGGGGGCGATATAATGTCTCCATGATGATGACAAGTTGTTCTAAGCCAGAAATGGATGAAGTACCCGTGCACAAGGCAGTTATGTACTTCATCCATCTTTGTGGGATAATTAAGCAAGCAGAAAGAATGGCCTTCTCTTTAAATGTGATTTGCAGTTTACAGAACCCATATTATAAGGCAATCAGAAGAAGCAACGGATGCAGTTCAAATATGCAATCCCTTGGGTCAGAATACAGAACACAGCAGAAAAGCAAATTAAAGGTTAAAGGTCCCTGGGAATCTTGGCAGAATACAGTTGAGTGTACAAGAAGCCTATGAAGATGTATGATGCTAAAGAAATTGAGAAGGTCAAATGCCACCGGGATGTGGACAATGCACTTAATCAATATTGTGATGGATGAAACACCCCCAATCTGATTTGCATACCTTGTTTCCTTTTCATCCCCACATAAAGACCATAATTGAGCCAGAGATAGCTGTTGCGGAAATCATGCTGATTTTGTTATATCACAGTCCACAAAAAGGAACTAAAAAAATCAATTGAACAATGAACACCATTGACAATACAAATACAGATGCCATAGAATGAGATAATATTAAGAGCATTTTAAGTCCAACTTGGAAGAAAAAGTCAAAGAATCAATCATATTATAGTTTCCTTGGACTCCCACAACTGTACTGCAAACATAATGACTCCCCTATAAATAAAGATTGACCAATGGCAACATAGCACAAGACACCAAGCACTCATGCACACGCTTCCTATCAAGATGAAAAGAGGCCTACTGGTACTTTGGCCCTTGTTCTGCCTCAGTGTAGCAAACACAGCTGCTAGCAACAAGGCTAACCACCCTCTTGAGTTTCATCAACTGAAAATATCCAGAAAATATGTTCCAGAAAAACAACATGCATCAGTGAACAACACCACTAGTCCTTCGGTGCGCAGTGGCCCACAAGATGATCCACGAGAGAAGGATAAGATCAGAGCACTGCCAGGGCAGATGGAGGAAGCAGAATTTGACCAATACGCAGGATATGTCACAGTGGATGCAAAGGCTGGAAGGGCTTTGTTCTACTATTTTGTTGAGGCTCCTAAAGATCCTTTGAAGAAACCGCTGGTCCTATGGCTGAATGGAGGTATGTTATATCTGGTTCTGTTATCCATGAACTCGCAGTGCATTTTACTACATAAAAACCAATCAAACTATGTGAATGAGACTAGGCAACAATGAAGGTGTGCATTTAAGATTCAATATGGGCACCCCATATGTTAGTAGAGTTTTCTTTTTAAATATGCTGTAAGAAATTTCTTTAAGGTCCATTGTCTCTTCATAATCAGGGTCAATGAAGAACAGAGAAAAGGTCAAGTTCAGAATACAACACATATTTTCTTTATAATATTTGCAATGCTATAGCAAGAAGGTTCCAAACCTAAGGTTCAGGCCCTAGTTTCTCTTCTTTAGGAGGAAGAGACCTAGTTTTCTCAGATTAACATGAAGCACTAATTGGATCTGCAGGCCCTGGCTGTTCATCCTTTGGGGCTGGAGCCATGCTAGAACTTGGACCCTTCTCTGTCCGTAGTGACAACAAGACACTGTACAAGAAAAGGCATGCATGGAACACAGGTAAATCACTCCAACCCTGCCCATAATTAATAGTTAAATAAGTAGTTACATTGATAACCAGATGTATGTAACACTGTCCATCCACAAATGCAGTGGCCAATATGTTGTTTGTTGAGATCCCAGCTGGTGTTGGGTACTCATACTCCAACACCACGTCAGATTATTACAACACTGGTGACAAAAGAACCACAGATGATGCGTACACCTTCCTCGTCAATTGGCTAGAGAGATTTCCTGAGTACCGGGACCGTGATTTCTTCATAACTGGTGAGAGCTACGCCGGCCACTATATACCGGAGTTAGCTAATCTGATTGTTTCTAACAACAGAGCCAGCAATGCAACTAATGTCAAGCTTAAAGGTGTTGCAGTAAGTGTTCAACAATAACTGGTTTGAAGTTTCTAAGATCAGTAATATGCTAATCAAATAAACCACACTGAAATTTCATCAGATTGGCAATGCAGACTTGCATGACAATGTGACCCTAAGAGCAGCATTTGACTACTACTGGATGCACGCTATGATTTCTGAAAAAGCTTACAGAGCCATCCAGGCTAACTGTGGCTTGAACGAGATATACACTAAAGATTGCCAGAATGCCATGAACTTAGCTTTTCAGGAAAAAGGAAATGTTGATGACTATAACATCTATGCACCACAATGTCATGGTGCCTCCAATCCTTCCAGATCGAGCGACCCGGTATACACACCGAAACATATCAATTGACATATGTTGTTTCTCTTGCTATATATAGGCCCTAATCTTTTTGGCTTGTTTCTCTTGCTATATATAGGTCCTATTCTTTTTGGCTTTTCAACAACTTTTGGATTCTCTCAGCAATCACTATTCATTAGACTAATAAGCCACAGCTAAAAGCCATAAATCGCAACCCAAAAGAACAGCCCCATAAATGTATGGCCCTTGGGATACTGAATTTGTGGCTTACCATGTCAGGTGGTGTTTGGTGATCCTTGCACAAACCACTATGTCTCCTCTTATCTAAATCGTCCTGAGGTCCAAAGGGCACTCCATGCAAACACAACAGGGTTGAGCTACCCTTGGATGGATTGCAGGTATATGAGTTGGAATATCCAAACAGGTCTTTTTTATATTTGCCTCCAATTTTAAGTGCAAATTTTATCCCATGCATAATCCCTATTATGATCTGACCCTTTTGCTTTCTTAGAGCTATCAGAAAAGGTAATCGATACTTTAGGTACACATTATAATCTATCCCATGCTTGACCCTAACTACAAGTCAAAATACTTATATGTCTCCATCACTCACTCCTCATTTGCTTTGATGCCGAAAAGGTACCTATAATCTCTAGGAGCCATCAAAGATTTGGGACATGTGAACCACACAGTACACAGTAGTTATTCTTTTAGCAAGTCATATTTTTTATGCAAAAGGTATTAGTAAGTCAACATTAAGGCATAATGGCATATGATTCTGCAGCCCATGAACTGCCTATGGGTATGCTTGTCCTGCGCTCCAGCAGCCATCAATCTGAAATCGTAAAGATTTTAACCCGCACATACAAAAACAATTTTTATTGCTGAGATTTTGTTCAGTCTCAACTCTCAAGTAACCTCTTCCTACATAGGCATCAGGGAGAATCAACACCAAAATATGTTCTCCCTCAAATAGCAACCTTATATTCGATAACTGGAAAGATTCATTCAATGTTCTCCCTCAAACAGCAACCTTATATTCGATAACTGGAAAGATTCACCGGGGACCATGCTGCCTTCAATCAAGACATTCATTTCAAGTGGCACAAGGATATGGCTGTACAGGTATATATATCCAGCAAATCCTGTGATCTAAGTACTGAACTAATCAAATATTAATGTATTATTACCCCCACCCCCTAAAATCAACTCTACCCTTGCGTACCAGTGGTGATATGGATGCAGTGTGTTCGGTCACTTCAACACAATACGCGCTAGACATTCTTGGGCTGCCTACAGAAACATCTTGGCGCCCATGGCGCATCGACAATGAGGTACAGAACCCACTATTGATCAGATGATTAATACTGAATATCAGAACTTCTGAATGCACTGTTTCCTACAGCTACATACACGACTACACCTGTGGAACTAATTTCCCGATTCATTCTTTTGTGAGATGGCAGGTTGCTGGCTATGTGGTTGGGTACAGAGGACTGGTCTTCGTGACAGTCAGAGGAGCTGGGCACATGGTCCCTTACTACCAGCCTCGCAGGGCGCTAGCACTGTTCTCATCCTTCCTCGAAGGAAAGCTTCCTCCGCAATGATATCTAATAAGCTACCAGGCTCCACAATTATCATGTTCAGTATCCTCCACGATTTCTGTGGAGTGATAGTTTCATAAGGCCTAGTATATGTATACACTACACATGTAGCTTGGCTTTAGTTTAGCTTTCCTGAAGGAAATGATGTAATCCTGCTCTAAATCGAGTGCTTTCAAGTGTGCTGGAGAACCGGCTTAGCTCTCCTATGTACTAGCTAACATAAATTCAGGTGGTAGTACTACTGAATCCTCAAAGAGATTTTAATTCCTTGCCCATCCCCTGAATCGAACACAGCATGCGAGTACTGTACTGTACACGGCGTGTCAAATCCTTAACACCTCATCAAATTATTCCTATGCGAATCCACCCAATCGAACAGTTGCTGCATGTAATTAGCAGTAGTTACCAACCAACAAACGCACGCACGCATAAGCGGGGAGGATCAGAATTCGGAGAGGCGTCATGAACAAATAACAAGCTTGACATGGAGAATCACACGGCAGTCAGATAGGAAGGGGAAAATAAGGAGGAAGGAATCGCAAGGAGATCAGCGAAGTGAGGTCGCGCCGTGGGAGGGGAGGAGGGGAGGGGAAGGGGGCAGCAAACCTTGGAGGATGGCGCAAGGCGAGGAGGTGCGCGTGGATGGGTGACGCGATGGTGTGCATCCGGCCCTTCGTCTTGGCATCCGGCGCGTCGCCCCGTCTCGTGTGCTGATCGGAATCACCAGAGACGCCGCCACCCTGTGATAGTGTGTTTGACCGAACGAGCTATCACCTTCCTTCACTACCACCCACCTCCCACGCACCTTCTCTTCCCGCTCTCTTCTCCAGCGACCTCCCACTCCCAGCACCTTGTCTTCTCCGGCGGCCAGGAATTAGGGTTTCCCCGAGTTAGGGGAATGTTCACGGGACCCCGGGTATAGAGGCAGGAGGGGAGGCGGCGGCTCGGTGGTGGGCGGCGGTGCGGTGAGGCGCCGATGGCTGCAAGATCGGAGGAGGGCGGTGGACAGCACGACGAAGACGGCAGTAGAAATTAGGTTGGGCGGGCATGCGGCGGTGGGATCGGCACGTTGGGCGGCGAAGGTGCTGGGGGGAGGGGGGGGGGGGCGGCGCCCGGAGCCATGGGGGAGGCGGCCAGCGGGGTGGGGGGACGGCGATGGAAGGGGACGCCGGAGAAGAAAAAAAAAAAGAAGGGCGGCGGCGACGTTGGAGGGGAAGATAGGAGGCGGCGACGGCGCAGGTGGAGGAAGGAAGGCCCCGCGCCGCAGGTAGACGAGGACGGGAGATTCAATTTTTATTTTTTTTTTGTCACTCTTAAGATTGACACCGGAACTCTATTACTTACATGTGGGGTCGCCTGAGTCACTGACAATGGACCCGAGTGGCAAATTTGTTGCTACCCGAGTCGTAAGGGTGGCAAATAGATAAATTTTCCGACGAGGACTGCAGAGCTGACGTTGGACGCTGGTAGCGTTATTCCCCCAAACGCGTATATTTTTTTACACACAGGACACCACATACACTCACACTCACATAGATATACACATATTTATACAAAACAGAGACTAGATAGAGCACGGACACACGCTTTATCCATTAAACGTATTCACATGCGTGTATAAGTACTACCCAAAGGCACTATTGATAGCACGTTAAAGACGTCCATTTCAAATATATGGTTCCTATAACTAGTTTCTGTTTCATTTTCTTGATTCTCTTTTAGAAAAAAAACCAGCAGCAACTAGGCGAAAGCAGACGATAGTGGTAAACTAGTAGATGTAATTGCACAACTGCGCGGTTAGATAACACATCCTCGGGTGATTTGTTTCCTCAGAGAATTCATAACAAACTCCAATCTCATCATGCACGATCACACCACTCCGCTCTTTCCCTCGTTTTCCTCGCAAGATCCTCATGCATGGCAGTCCATAGTCATATACACAAAGAAACAGAGAGAGCAGGGCAAAACAGAGGAGTGCAGAGTAAAACAGAGGACAAGGTGCACAACTCTAGGGATAGCGGCCTGGGAGGGGTGCTGAAAGATCAAGCTCCGTTTAAGTTGGTTTTGGTGTTAATGACAAATGTCATTATGAGATTTTGATGTTAATGGCAAATACTTTTATAGTGTTTTGGTGATAATGACAAATGCATATATGAGACTAATATGTTTATTTGAGTATTATTTATGCTTAGTTTTATTTGGATGGAAAGGTGAAATTAAAAGAGGTATGCATTCGAAATCACTTTCTCATATACTAATGCATTCTTTAGATCCAAAATATAGATTAAACTCCTCAAATAATTCAAATGAATATGTGTATATGTATTTTTTCATATAGACTTGTATGCACACATTTAGGGGGAGCTCTCTCTCTCTATGTTTTGGAGTTTCATGAGTATTGATCTATGCTTCTTTTAATATGCATATTTAGGATTGTTGTGGTTACAGACCAAACAGAGAGAGAGTGGTATGATAGTGGAGCATGGGCGGATCCAATTGAGGTCATGGGTGTTCAGCTGAACACCTAAATTTTTTGACAAAAAATCTATTATATATTGGGTATATTATACATGTATTATGCATATGTTTTGGTATTCAGTATTCATATTCTTGTTCAGCTCAACTCAACCGAGCAGCGCAACACATTCTCGCTTGGGCCCTGGCCGTAGTCACAGCCCGTGCGTTGGTCCCATATTTTGGTCCATCAGCTGATCAACCCATGTATGATGTATCAGAATCACCAGACACCAGTCCAATCGTCCAGACCAATAGATAGCACTTGGCGGCAAGGGTTGAGGTGAGGGCTTTAGGTGGGCAGGCGGTGGGGCACTAGGCATTCAGCTTCAGGCCAGGGCGTAGCCGACGCAGCGCTATCAACGGTAAGCGGCAGCGGTGAGCGGCCAGCAGCAGTGTAGGCTGTGCAGCAAGCCAGCGAAAGGCAGGGCCGAGGCAGCGCCGCGGGCCACGGGGCATGGCTTGATTAGAAAATGTTAAACGTGCAAATTTAGATGTGTTGCTTGTCCATATCCTGTTATATGGTGGTTTGGCACTTCAATGATTTTAATAAACAGAATGCCTATCTTCAAGCTTTATATTTTAGGGTGTTACATTTGTTTAATAACATGATCTCTCTTCAGAGATAGATTTGTGTACGGAGATTTAACAACAAATAGTATGTTGACCAATTAATTGACTTTTGCTTATGCTAGGAAACTGGGAGTTGGCATGAGACTATAGCTTCTCCCTTTGCAAAGGCTATATCTTGGTCTATTAGAGATTAGTCATTGTTCATAAATGTGATTTAGGTAGACAGTTGACCCTGTAATATGATATTGATTTGATAGCTAACTATAGCACATTTACCGTGCAAATTTATAATAATACTAGTTGCTAGAACCATTATCGAGATGAACACTTTCTGAAATATCCAAATGTGATTTGTTGTTTAGTTTAGCTAAGGTTAAAAGCAAATAACATTGATAAGGATGAAGTTTTTACAAAATTCATGCAACAAATAGCTCATATCAAAGAAAAAGATCAATTGATTTACCCTTGATGCAATGAACCATCATACATCGCCCATTTCCTCGTAAAAATAATTCATTTCTATATTTTTTTTGTATTTATATACACATACTATTGTATCGGTGTTTTGGAAGAAATGATGTGTCACGGTATCAATATATCGGTATTGATGTATCCGAACAACATAACTTCAAAGTCCGAACACCCATCTTAAAAATCCTAGGCCCGTCACTGTAGTGGAGAGTTAGGTGAGCAATGCTTGGACCTTCCCCAATGGCCTGGATGGTATATATATTCACATAGAGAGTATTTTACAATCATGCCCTTACACCCAAGTATCCCTCTCAAGGGTATTTATGTCATTATACATGTCCCATCTTGGGTTTTACAACCTTCTAACAGGCCGGCTGGGCTTAGGTGGGGGCCACCCCTACAACAAGGATCTTTACTTTGAAATACACTCTTGAGTATATATATCTTGTGTAATTCATATATACTCATGTGCAATCGGGTTGTCGTCTAACTTCTCCATTATGTGTTAATGGTTGGATGATTAATGACAACCGGATAAGTAATCTTTGTTTAAAGCTTATATTAGAGTATGTAATTATTGTGTACAAGTTGTATACTCGCAAATCAAGTATCTTTATCTCATTATTTATTGAAATTGTCATGAATTACCAAAAAGGGAAGATTGTTGAATCTAGTCCCTCTATTATGTGTAGATGGTGAAGTTTGGTAATTGATGACAATTGTTTTGTGGACGAACATTTTTTATGAGTTGGATGAATAGGTTAGGTTCCACAAATGAGGATGACTTGGGATGACTTTATGGGTTGAAGATCATCAAGTCAAGATCCAGAAGAAGATGACTTTATATGTTGAAGGTCATCAAAGAAGAAAATGCATCATGAGTTGATGCATGAGGAGATGATCATGTGTTAATCATTAAGTCAAGGAAGACCATCATGTGTTGATGGAGTTGATGAAAAGGATGCATCATGAGTTGATGCATATCAAGACGATGACCCAAGGCAAATGTATGACTAGCTAGGGCTAAGGATGTGTTCCTAGTCTTTTACCGGTCTTGGTGTTTGGTTGAAGGACCGGATTGCTAGTATAGGTTGCTGTACTTTTAAGAGGGGTCATGTCTAGTAGTTTGAGTCTCATCATGTGTTGTTTGCTCAACCTCACTTGCTTTAGCTCATCTTGGCATGAGTCTTGCATTTGCGAATGTGTTTTGCAAATTGTTGAAGCTCATGTGGTAAATCTTTTTAACATGTGACTATACTTTGTAAATGTGCTTTTCAAAAGGTTGAAGTCCATGTACCTACTTCTTGTGACATGATCTAAGTTTGCAAATGTGTTTTGCAAAAGTTAGAGATCATGCATTATCCCTTTGCATGGTCTAAGACTGTTTGTTACTATTTCCTTTGACATTAGACCATGGTAGTGACTCTTTGGTTGTCTTTGGATTTCTGCATTGATCTAATGTGTTTGAGATCATGCAAATATATGGGTTGTGTAGCCCTCTGAATAAGCTTTCTATAGAGTCCATGATCACTCAATTCCGACATCGAAGTCAAAAGTTATGATCTGGAGGTCTGACCGGTGTTGAGCTGGAGGTCAGACCGCTCTTGTAATGGATGTTTGACTGCCCTTGTAATGGAGGTTTGACTTGTGTTGACCCGGCGGTCAGACCGGCCCCCGGAACTTCCGTTCCTCGCCTGGAACCTTTTTTTTTTCCAGAAAGCGACTCCGCTGATCTTTCTAAGAGCGGTCTGACCGGTCCTGTGTGGGCTGTCTGACCGGTCCCGGTGGTTTGACCGGTTTTTATGTGGTGGTCTGACCGTGTTTCTAGACCAACGGCTAGTTTTTTTGTGACCGCTGGGAGAGCGGAAGTACCGGCAGTGTAACTGCGGTACCTCCGGGCCTCGGGCTGATTTCAGCCCTCTCTCTTCTCTAACGGCTAGTTTTTGAGGGAGGTGTATAAATACCTCCTCAAGGGCTGTTGGGAGAAGGTTGCTGGTGCTAGTCTTGCATTCCTTGAGCTAGAGTGTAGCTCTCCACTCAATTGTGCATGTGTTGCACTTTGTGAGAGATAAGAGGTGTTCTAGAGTGCATGTGTTGCATCTAGAGGAGGACTTTGTGTTCAAGTTGAGCTTGTGCATGCGTTGCACGTGGTGATAGTCAAGTGAGGGACTTGACTTGTTACTTTTGGAGTTTGCCGACTCCTAGACGGCGTGGGAGGTGTCTTGCGCGATAATCTTCTCAAAGAAAGTTATGAGAAGACCCGGCGAAGTTGTGAAGATTGAAGCTCACCTACTTGGAGCGGGAAAGGGCTATCACTAGTGATTTGAGGTGGAAGGCTTAATTCATGGAGCCGGTCCGATTAGTTCGGGCTTATCTCAACGTGGACTTGGGGAGACCGGCAAGTCTCCGAACACTACGGTAAAAAGAGATTGTGTCATTTGTGGTTTGCTTTCTTGTGCTCTTTTTACATTCAAGCAATTTACTTACTTAGCATCATTTTGATTGCTTGTAAACCTAGAATTGCAAACCTAGACCTAGGTTAGCATTGTTGTTGCACTTAGGCGAATTTGCTTGTCTTAGGTGCTATTTGAGCTAAACCAAATTGATTTAAGCTTCCGCATTGTTTACTTGGTTTAGGCAAATAGAAAAGGTCTTGAATTACTAATATTAATTTGTAGAAAATTTTTAGACCGCCTATTCACCCCCTCTAGTCGGCCTCCTCGATCTTACAGGTGCTAGTGGCTAAAATGGGTTACTTGGAGGGAGTGGGTGCTAAGGGATGCAGCGCTACGGCTTGGGCAATACAGAGGTGGGCTGACGATGGTGCACGGTGCCCAGAGGTGTGGAATAAAAGGGGAGAAAATGAGGTATGGGCATAAGGGTAGTTGGAGAAGCACACCAAAGTAGATTGTCCCAAAGGTATCATTCCTAAGCCATCTCTTTTTAATGAACTATATTTGCTTAGGAAGGATAAAAATGGCAATATGTTTGCTAGGAATATTAGTTTACATAAAACCACTCCCAGGGCTATTTTGGTGCCCAAATCCATTGTGACTAACATCCATAGACCCAACCAAGCTTTGGGTACGAAAATGTGCTTAAATGCCTAATAGGTACTTGGAGAGGCATTGGAGGCTTGGCTCATTCATGAAGAGGTGAACTTCATCATATGCACAAATGGAAGCCAAGCTTGAGGGTGCTTTGGCCAAATTATGAACCAATGCCATCTCGGTAACAAGTATCTACATTTGAATTTATTTAGCCCCTAGTCTTGTGTAGGTTGCATTGCATAAAAATCATTTAAAAGGGGTGTTCTTGCTCTTGTGCTAAAATTTTATTATTGTAAATTGTGAGCAAGATATTAGTGGTACATTAAGGGGAGTGCTAAATCATATTCATGTGTATCACATCCCTAAGTGTGCCCAAGTTAATTAAGTGTTAGAATTGTTTTTCAAAATTGAGCCATTTAGCCAAAAGTCAAAATTTTCAAAATTATTAATATATCTTTGCAAAACTAGTTGAAAAATGTATACAAATTCGTTTCAAAGGTTTTACAAAGGTTTTGACTTTAGAAAAACTTATTTCAAGTAAAATTGAGTTTCTAACTCAAAACTATCAATTTAGTATCTTGTTTTGGCTTTAAACTCAAAAATTCTCAAAAATCAATTCTAAAAGAAATTTGAAAATATGTTTAACACCAAAAACTTAGAGTTGGCTATTTTAAACATTTTCGGTATTCAAAAGTTTTCCAAAAGGCCAACCAATAAAAAGCTATTTGGTTTTAAAATTCATCCAAAATCCTATGTTGATCTATTTGGTCACAATCTAACACTTAAATGAGTTTTGCCTTTTGAGCTAAATCTATTGATATATATTGGCTCATAAGGGTATTTACAACTCATACATGAAATTGAATGCTTAAATTACTCCCAAATGCTCATTTTTGCAATCTTAAAGAATTTATTGAAAATGAGTTTGTTTTTGAAAATTGAAAGACTAATTTGTTAAAAATTATATTGAAAAGAGTTTTAATCTTGGCATATAGTTGAAAATGCTCCACAAGTAGTTATGTTTCTTTGTGAAAAACTTTGGAGTATGGTACAACACTATATCAAAGCTCTCCTGAAAAATCTCAATCTCTTGGCGTGCTTCCAGAAAAATCGGAACTATCGGCTGTCTTTCAGTGGTACTATCGGGAACCGGTCTGACTGGCGTGTTAGAATCGGTCTGACCGGCCCAAGCAGTCAGACCGCTCTGTGTTTGGCAGTCATACTGGAAGAGCGGTTCTACCGCAGTGCCAACTACGGTACTTCCGATATTTCCTGGAAAGTGGCTGATTTGATTCCATATGTGATTTCTAATTTCCTCAGCCATTTTCTTTGCTCCTCTCAGTCAAGTTGATCCTTGTGAACCCTTGCTAGCTACCCTCAAGTATTTCTTGACCTCATATGGCACATTAATCCTTTGCTTTTCATAAAGTGGCATTACCTCAAAAGAGTGGTAGACTTTTGGTTATCTTGACATCGGCATGAGCTTCATTCCTATCTTTTCAAGTGATATCATCTTTTTCCAAGTGGTATCCACCTTTACGAGTGGTGCATCCTCTGATGATATAATCGTCCTCCAAGTGCTATTTCAAGTGACATTTCATTTTTTTGCAAGTGGTATATTCTCACAAGTGATTTCTAATGTCATCTTAAATGATATAAAGATCAAAGTGGTATGTACTCTCATAAAAAGGACCAAAGAACTACAAAAGGTTAAACAACACAAATTATGGACAAGTGGTATCCATTAATCCTTGTGCTAGATGACATAAGAAGAAACATGGTTAATCAAAGGATGAAGAGATAAGAAAAGAGAAGAAAATTAATAAGAGGAGAATCCTTTGTGTGTCAAAGAAAAGAAATTGCCAAGAAGAGACCTTTGTATAAGCAGGTGTTTTTCTTTGTGAAAAACATATATAGTACTTTTGTGCTTACTAAAGCAAAAAGGGTAAAAATATTACTATTGGGAAAATATTTTACTTATTTGCCCAAAAATGATTTATAGTTCTTGGGAATGAATGTGTTTCATCGTCTTTTGCTATTTATGGAGTCATAATCAAATGATATACAAGATTACCTTTTCAAAAGAGCCTCTTTGGTTAAAAATCGAAAATCTTGTTTAAAAAGGCTAAAATTGTGAAAAACTAAATAAAAATACTTAACTATGTATTTTAAATGATTTCAAAGCCTTTTGAGTAAAAATTTCTATTTTAAAAATCGAAAGGAAGATTTGGTCTCAAAAGAATCTTATATGATCTTGTTTTTGGATTAAACGACATATTTATCTAAATTATAATCTATTGAGTATTTGAAAAAGTGGTCAATACAAAACTCAAAGGGTTGGTCATTTCAAACATTTCTCTAGTTCAAAGTTTTCACAAAATACCAACCGTTGAAAAGTTATATCTATTTGAAGTTCACCGAAAAACAAGTACTACCCCGAAATAACCTATTCTTGCATATTGTGAGTTTGGCTATTTGAGCTAAAATTTCTTGTGCATCTTTGCTCAAGATAGTGTTCCCAACTCATACAACGTCTAAAAGGGTATAAACTCCATGAATCTAAAATTATATTAAGTTTTGAGCTTAATTGAAAAATGGACCTTTTCATTGTATTCAAAGCGGCATATTGCCACTTCTTTTAAAAGAAAAGCCCTTTTTCAAAATTTCCTTTTGGAAAATTCTCTCTTTAGTTCAAGCTTAAAATCTGGAAAGTTTTAAAGAAATTGGATCTCATTTGAATGGACTTAGCATTTCATTTCATTTTACGTCAAAAAGTTCTAAATGAAAATGCATTTTGGCATATCTTTTGATTGGAGACTCTTTTTTCAAAAATTCTTGTTGGAATAGCTTCTCAAGAGTCCTAAGTTTATTTCTACAAAATTCGAAAGCATTTCAAGTTAATTTCAAAAAGTTTTGACTTTTTCTCTCTTTGGCATTTTGCTGAAAAATTCAGAACTTTCATGATTCTGAGCCGGTTTGTGATTTTTATATCTTCAAATGGGTTCAGATTTAAAGAAAGCCACAATAATAAAAATTGATCCTCTATAGTTAGTCTTCAATTTCAGATTTTTGCAGAATCTATTAAGTGCATTTGATCAATTTTCCATCTCTCTCTAGAAGCTCATGTGAGATGCAAAAAGTCTGAATTCAGACTTTCAGATTTCTGAAAAATCATGTTTTGAGCTGGTTTATGATTTTTGTATCTTTAAGTAGGCTCATAATCTGAGAAAGCTATAATTATGACTTTTGATCCTCTATTTCTGATCTATACTAACAATTTTTCTCAGATTTATTGGATATTTATAGGGCAGATTTTCAGCTAGCTTTTGAAGTCCAACTGGAATGCGAAATCCTGAAAATCTGAAACTTTAAATTGGAGTGTGCTTCAAATGCTACAAGTAGTATCAAATGCCAAAGGCCCTCCACAAGCTGCTAACAAGCTTAACATGGAGAATCACACGGCATTCAGATAGGAAGGGGAAAATAAGGAGGAAGGAATCGCAAGGAGATCAGCGAAGTGAGGTCGCGCCGTGGGAGGGGAGGAGGGGAGGGGAAGGGGGGCAGCGAACCTTGGAGATGGCGCAAGGCGAGGAGGTGCGCGTGGATGGGTGACGCGATGGTGTGCATCCGGCCCTTCGTCTTGGCATCCGGCGCGTCGCCCCGTCTCGTGTGCTGATCGGAATCACCAGAGACGCCGCCACCCTGTGATAGTGTGTTTGACCGAACGAGCTATCACCTTCCTTCACTACCACCCACCTCCCACGCACCTTCTCTTCCCGCTCTCTTCTCCAGCGACCTCCCACTCCCAGCACCTTGTCTTCTCCGATGGCCAGGAATTAGGGTTTCCCCGAGTTAGGGGAATGTTCATGGGACCCCGGGTATAGAGGGAGGAGGGGAGGCGGCGGCTCGGTGGTGGGCGGCAGTGCGGTGAGGCGCCGATGGCTGCAAGATCGGAGGAGGGCGGTGGACAACACGACGAAGACGGTAATAGAAATTAGGTTGGGCGGGCATGCGGCGGCAGGATCGGCACATTGGGCGGCGAAGGTGCTGGGTGGCCGTGCCCGGAGCCATGGGGGAGGCGGCCAGCGGGGTGGGGGCGGCGATGGAAGGGGACACCGGAGAGAATAAAAAAGAAGGGTGGCGGTGACGGAGGAGGGGAAGAAAGGAGGCGGAGACGGTGCAGGTGGAGGAAGGAAGTCCTCGCACCACAGGTAGACGAGGACTGCAGAGCTGATGTTGGACACTGGTAGTGTTATTCCCCCAAACGCGTATATTTTTTTACACACAGAACACCACATACACTCACACTCACGTAGATATACACATATTTATACAAAACAGAGACTAGATGGAGCACGGACACACGCTTTTTCCATTAAACGTACTCACATGTGTGTGTAAGTACTACCCAAAGGCACTATTTATAGCATGTTAGAGACGTCCATTTCAAATATATGGTTCCTATAACTAGTTTCTGTTTCATTTTCTTGATTCTCTTTTAGAAAAAAACCAGCAGCAACTAGGCGAAAGCAGATGATAGTGGTAAACTACTAGATGTAAAATGCGCAACTGCGCGGTTCGATAACACTTCCTCGGGTGTTTTGTTTCCTCAAAGAATTCATAAAAAACTCCAATCTCATCCTGCACGGTCACACCACTCCGCTCTCTCCCTCGTTTTCCTCGCAAGATCCTTACGTGTGGCAGTCCATAGTAATATACGCAAAGAAACAGAGAGAGCAGGGCAAAACAGAGGAGTGCAGAGTAAAACAGAGGAGATGGCGTGCAACTCTAGGGATAGCGGCCTGGGAGGGGTGCTGAAAGATCAAGCTCCGTTTAAGTTGGTTTTGGTGTTAATGACAAATAATATTATGAGATTTTGATGTCAATGACAAATACTTCTATAATATATGAGACTAATATGTTTATTTGAGTATTATTTATGCTTAGTTTTATTTGGATGGAAAGGTAAAATTAAAAGTGGTATGCATTCGAAATCACTTTCTCATATACTAATGCATTCCTTAGATCCAAAATATAGATTGAATTACTCAAATAGTTCAAATGAATATGTGCATTTGTTTTTCTTTATATAGACTTGTATGCACACATTTAGGGGGAGCTCTCTCTCTATGTTTTGGAGTTTCATGAGTATTGATCCATGCTTCTTTTAATATGCATATTTAGGATCTTTACTTTGAAATACACTGTTGAGTATATATATCTTGTGTAGTTCATATATACTCATGACCAATAGGGTTGTCATCTAACTTCTCTATTATGTGTTAATGGTTGGATGATTAATGACAACTGGATAAGTAATCTTTGTTTAAAGCTTATCTTAGAGTATACAATTATTGTGTACAAGTTGTATACTCGCAAATCAATTATCTTTATCTCATTATTTGTTGAGATTGTCATGAATTACTAAAAAGGGAAGATTGTTGAATCTAGTCCCTCTATTATGTGTTAATGGTGAAGTTTGGTAATTGATGACAATTATTTTGTGGACTAACATTTTTTATGAGTTGGATGAATAGGTTAGGTTCCACAAATGAGGATGACTTGGGATGACTTTATGGGTTGAAGATCATCAAGTCAAAATCGAGAAGAAAATGGCTTCATGTGTTGAAGGCCATCAAAGTAGAAAATGCATCATGAGTTGATACATGAGGAGATGATCATGTGTTAATCATCAAGTCAAGGAAGACCATCATGTGTTGATGGAGTTGATGAAAAGGATGCATCATGAGTTGATGCATATCGAGACGATGACCCAAGACAAAGGTATGACTAGCTAGAGCTAAGGATGTGTTCCTAGTTTTTTACCCGGAGCAGGAAAGCGCTATCACTAGTGATTTGAGGTGGAAGGCTTAATTCGTGGAGCCGGTACGATTTGTTCGGGCTTATCTCAACGTGGACTTGGGGAGACCGGCAAGTCTCCGAACACCACAGTAAAAAGAGATTGTGTCATTTGTGGTTTGCTTTCTTGTGCTCCTTTTACATTCAAGCAATTTACTTACTTAGCATTATTTTGATTGCTTGTAAACCTAGAATTGCAAACCTAGACCTAGGTTAGCATTGTTGGTGCACTTAGGCGAATTTGCTTGTCTTAGGCGCTATTTGAGCTAAACCAAATTGATTTAAGCTTTCACATTGTTTACTTGGTTTAGGCAAATAGAAAAGGTCTTGAATTGCTAACATTAATTTGAAAAAAAAATTTAGACCGCCTATTCACTCCCCCTCTAGTTGGCCTCCTCGATCTTGCAGGTGCTTGTGGCTAAAATGGGTTACTTGGAGGGAGTGGGTGCTAAGGGATGCAGCGCTACGGCTTGGGCAATACAGAGGTGGGCTGACGATGGTGCATGGTGGCCAGAGGTGTGGAATAAAAGGGGAGAAAATGAGGTATGGGCATAAGGGTAGTGGCATGGCCACAGGGTGGTGACACTCAAGCTATCAGTGTGTGGACAAGGGCAAGTGCAGGGGCCAGAAGAGGAAGGAAGTGGGGTGGGCTGGGCAACAGTGGGCCAGGAGGAAGGAAGGGTAAATAGCCCTGTCCAGGAGAAAAGAAAAGAGAAGGAAATGAAAAGGAGGAGGAAATGAGGAGATGGGCTGAGCCAAGTTAGATTTCAACTGAGTGCAAAGGCGGAGCTGAGGGTGTGGAGTTCGCTTACCCACCTCCCGATTGAAACAAATAAAAAAATGGAGAAAAATATCTTGCTTAACAAACTCATAATAGACCATCTATTCTTCCACGATTCTATGTGAACAAGCACCTCTTCATCATACATGATCGCCATGGTCGAGAGAGAAAGCAATTATTAGCCATGGCTAGCGAGGAGCACATGACAGGTAGTGTGGAGCCGTGAAGGAGTGGGGTGGGCTAGGCTTGGCCAAGCTACATGACAGCGTTAGGTCAGGCACAGCGCGGGGAACATCGTTGTAGGGCATACCGCTGCTTGTGGATCGGCACGAGAGACACGTAGTAGGCAGTGACTAGGCCCTACTCAAAAGTTTGTGGGTTTGCCTTTGTTTTTGCTCAATGTTTGGTTCTTGATTAATGTGGTGATTGCTGTTTTGAGTCTTGGAAGAAAGGTCCATTTTTGTGTACGTTGGCAGTGGAGGCAGTGTGGCATTGTAGCCGTTCTTGCCGATACTAGGCGCTACAGTGATAGGTGAGAGGATCAACCTTTTCTGCTTATTTTTCTCCCAATCTTTCCCTCCACTTGTGTTATTTTTTTCGTCCATGAATCAATTTCTACTCTTGTCATTTGGCATAAGAGAGGATAAAAGTGTAAATATTGTTAAACTCATGCAATTTATTTGATCATTTAATTTCAAATTTGTGTCTGAAGCAGGTGCGATGCTGTTGATTCTAAAAACCGTTTTTATTGTTACAATATATTAATAAAGTTCTCTTTTTTTTTTCAAAAAGAAATATCTTTGTGTGTTCCATGAAAATGAGCAAATAAATCAATTTTTTTCTGAATCATTCTCATTGTTTTTATACTAATTCTTTCCATCAAGGTTGTGACAAATTTCCTAAACGCAGAATTGGCATTCTAGGCGGAGGCTTGCTCTAGTGCAGCCCTGCCATGGCTCCTCTCATGAAGCACACTAGTGGTGGCACCTGCGTGTTCTTCACATATTGAGGGGTATATGGCAAATTCCACCAAATTTCTTTATTGTTGGGACATCTTCTTCATTGCCATGGTTGTTGTCCCATCCTATCAGGGTCTAATTAGATAGTGTTGGTCAAACATGACAGAAAACCATATGTGCAGTATAGGCCGTCGTGCCACAACACATGCCGAGTGGAGCTCGGTTGGGTGCCATGGCGGAGCAGAGGGCATGGCATATGTTGCGGCTTGACATCTTAGATTAATATGATTTTTTATTCATAGCAAAGCACATGCATTGAACTAGTTGTCTTTAATATATAACTCGACTGCTTATAATTGAAATACAACTATATATGTTACACAACTCTAATTAATATCTATATATGATTAATCTGTATCGTTATAATCTGACCTCACCAAAATAAGTGGTAACTGGTACCATTATAATCTGGCCCTACCAAAATAAGTGGTGGATATCTTTCTCATTTTTCTTGATATTGTAATTAATCTACATCGTTATAGTCTGGCCCCACTAAAATAAGTGGTGGAGATTAGGGGTGGAAAAAGGTAACGGATAATTCGTTTTATCCGGTATTCGTATCCGAGAAAACATAAATGTGGTAAGCAAAAATCCGTATTCAAAAATATTCGTATTCGTATTCGAGAATATTCGTATCCGTATTTGAGAGTATTCGTATTCGCATTCGTATTCGAGAATATTCGTATCCGTATTCGTATTCGAGACTATTCGATTCGTATTCGATCCGTTTCTAGAACATATGAAAAATTCGTACAAATTTTGTGATTCAAAATTTGAATTTAGGTGATTTAAACTGTAACCGGTCAAAAATCGGTGAAAAATCGAGAAATGACTAAGAATCCGTTTTATCCGATATTCGTATCCGAGAAAATCCGTATTCGAAAATATCCATATTCGTATTCGAGAATATCCGTATCCGTATTTGAGAATATTCGAATTCGTATCCGTATTCGTTTGAAAAATGTGGATTCGTATTCGTATTTGAGACTATTCGACCGTATCCGATCCGTTTCCACCCCTAGTGGAGATCCTTCTTTTTTCTCTCCATTAATATTGTGATCAATCTGCATCATTATAATCTGGCATCACCAAAATAAGTGGTAGACATCATTATCTTTTTCTCTTGATTAATATGATTTTTTAGGATTTTTTGGTTCATTGTGAGATTTTTTTTGCACTTAAAACGAATAGGATGTCTTGAATCTCATATGTTGTTTTTATTTATTATGGCCTTGCTCCAATTGGTTTCTGCTTTTGGAGCGTGGCGGTTTCTTAATTTCGTCTTTTTAAGCCTTTTGGATCTTTTTGGCTTTCGTCTTTTCTTTTTTACCTTTATTTCTTTGCATTTTCTATAATAATATAATATTTTTAATTTAATTACTTAGAAAAAAACAACTGCTACAGTTCATTTTTAGTAATAAGAGCTCTTTAGGCACTACCTATAGGGCCTGTTCTTTTTGGCTGTAACTTGTGTCTTTTGGCTTCGGCTTGTGGCTTTTGAGCTGTTTGTACGAGAGATTACAGAGTAACAGAAACTCATGTACGGTTTTTGCTGATATAAATGAAGTCAGTAAAATATGTAATACAATTAACTAGTAGACTTTATCTTGAAAAAATATTCTATTTAAAAGTTAGTTACTGTAGAAAAGTTGAAAAACATTTTTTAGAAACTAAAAAGAACAGGCCTATATAAGGAGAGATAAGCTCTATTTCTAGGTTTTCAGTGGCATCTCATGAGTTTGCTCTAATTCGGTATTTCGGTGGCATTTAGCCAATCAGACATCTTTGCAGTGGCAACTGGGTAATTTTTTCCTAAGATGCTATACTAACCAACTATCCCCCATGACCATGAGAGACACGAACGCAAACGGAACTCTGCATGCACAAAACAATGGAGGCTTCCGGCTAAACACCCCCCCTTCAAATCTCTCACGACTCCTAGCCCCCTCCCTCTCGCTGCCGCGGCCGCCTTCGCGACCGCTTCCACTCCCACTCTCCTACCACGTCCCCTTCCAAAACCTAAGCCCCCCTAAGCCCCGCATGCCCCTCCAAACCCTAAAATCCCGCAGAGCCTAGCCATGCCGAAGGTCTATGGCACCGGCGTCTTCGAGTTCTGGCACCCCCGCATAGCCGAGTACCCGCTCCCGGCCGACGTCCCCGCGGCGGCGGCGCCCGACAAGGCCCCTGTCTCCATCATGCTCGTCGACATCCAGCGTGACCGCCTCACCTGCGTCGCCGCCAAGCACTAGGGCGCGCCCGCCGCCTTTGATGCCGGCCTCGTCAGGGAGATCTACGCCACCAAGCTCCGCGTCGAGGGCCGCGGCCACAAGACCGTCCTGCTCCACCGCGTCATGATCCTCGAGGTCAGCCAGTACCTAGAGAACTACCTCTGGCCGCACTTCGATCCGGAGGACGCGTCCTTCAAGCACGCCATGTCCATGATCCTCATGGTCAACGAGAAGTGGTGCACGTGAAAAACCCTGCTCGAATTGGAGCAATTACCGGTGGCTTACTTGCTCGGGCGATGTCTAGGGTTTCAAACGTGTTTGGGATTTTGTGTGCAGCTTCGGGAGAATGTGGTGGCGTGGACCTGTTTCCATGACCGGAAGGATGCCTTCAAGGGGTTCCTGTGGCGGGTTCTCAAGCTAAAGGAAGAAGTTTGTGCTGATTTTGCTGCACTTATCAGTTTGCTCCCCAGATGCTTAGCCTGCACAGCTATTTTTAGTATATTTCAGTTTCTGTAGGCTGGATCAGCATAATTGGCAATACAATGAAATTTACTTTTGGTTATTTATGCATATTCTTTCAAGTGGTTTTGGGTGGAACTTGGTCAATGAAGGTTGTGCCCCATCAATGCAAGGAATTTTTTTGTACGGATAATCCATTTTTTATTCAAAATTACAGAAATATACCTGTAGGAAATTGTTTACAAAAATAGGCTCCAGTCGCCCCATGGTTGGGCGACTGGAGCTTTTCGCCCAACCAAAGGCCGACACAATACCTGTCGCCGCACCATTGAGCGACTGCATTTAGTCGCCCTCCCGTTAAGCGACTTTCATGCAGTCGCCCTCCCGTTAGGCGACTTGCATGCAGTCGCCCCCTTAGGCGACTGCATGAACCCCATGATTGTTTTAAATTTTGTGAATTTTGTAGTTTTAAACTGGTAAAAACTGTGGTAGAGTTGTAATAAAAGTTCATGTTCATTGTATGTTGTAGGTGCGTAAAAAATTTTAGAAACTTTTTTTTACGAAAAAGATTGACTGTAGAACGATCGGTACATACACTGTTAAGTGACATACGCTGAGAATTCCTGTGCGGAGAACTGGTATGTTAATATTTGTTAGATGACTTGATATATGACTGATTGAATGTGAAAAGAAGAGATAATAGGCTTGTTTGAAATTAAATAAACTTCATAATATAGTTGTGAGTAACATGCCGCGTATTTTTTCATTTCATGCATAACATATAGCATCGGCAGCACCCCTCACTCGCTACCCTGAGGTGCCCCGTCACCGCGCCCGCGTCCTCCCGTATGGCCCCGCTTGGCCGTCCTTCGGTGCAACGGGTGACGACGCTCCGAGAAAGTAAAACGTGCAGGAGGGTGTCGCACCCGCCCCTGCGTTGGTGGAGTCAGCTGCACCTCTGGCTGTGTGCCCTCCGGTACACCGGGGAGGGCACTGCTGGAGAGAACCTCCGGTGCTGCGTCGGAGGACAGCCCGGGCCAGTCCGCGAAAAACTGGTCTACATCGTCGGGGCCCAAGGAGACGCCATTATGCGTGCTGATGGTAAGGATCTGCAACAGTAATATCGTTACTTCGTTGCATGTCGCCTTGGGATAAAAATGAGATCGGACGATGCGTACCCACAGTTGGCGCCATCGAGGTAGGATGAGGGGCGTACAGCTCAGAGTACACCCCCTGCGTGTGGAAGCCGGGGATGTGCGGAGGAGAAGTGAAGAGCTACTGAGGTGGTGTAGGAGGCCGTCCCCAGGCAGAACCCCCTGGTTGCTCCGGGTGAGGTGGTGTAGGACGTGTCCATGTACTACCTCCGGAGTAGTGCCACGCTGGTCGGGGTGGCACTGGTGGATGACCCGTCGGAGCGCTGGGCGTGGGTGTGGAGACCGCCGGTAGCCTCGTGCAGGACAGGAGGTTAACAATACGTCTACACCCGGCCTCCATCCAACGCGCAAAGCTGACGGTCTTCTCGTGGGTCAACTCCGCACCTGTGGTGACCCTCTGCGATCTTGCGCGCGAGTCGGTCCACGGCGCGCAGAACCGACGCCACCGACAAAAGACATAAAATGGTCCATCATCGAAATGATATTGCCAGTTGGGAATCTTTGAAATTACATGTAACGTACCGCGATGTGAGCGTCGCGTGCAAGGTACGCGGGGTACGTGTCTGTCGGAGCGGCGATGTGTGTGGCAGGCGAGTCTACGACATATACGAGCCTGGTACGTGTCCGCGCCTGGTACTAGATCAGGTACTCCGTGTAGTCCATCCTGTCGTATGGGCGCTCCTCCCACTGCGCAATCTAGGGCTGCATGTTCCTCAACCAGTCCGTGCCTTTTTTAACTCCCTTTCTGTTGTGCCTGCGAACACAGTAATTTAAGTACTTGCGAACACAGTAGTAAGTATGTACATATTTATGAGAAGCGATCACTCATGCGTGAACGTTCTGCGGAAGCGGTGGTCCGACTGGTACACGAAGCGCCTGCCGTAGCCCACACTGCTGCATGACTCGCTGGGGTGCGTAGTCCTCCACATAGATATCGTACACGAGCTTCCGGCGGGTGAGCCAGAAAGCCCGGTCACGCTAGCACAGTGCGAATAGCCCATCAGGAGCATGGGCCTGCACTGCCGTATCTGCATAAGGCTCCCAGCACACGTCAGAGTTTGTGAGGCGGTCAAACTGCTCCACAAAGGGCAGGTACGCCCGCGTGACCTGCACGTGCGTGAACTGTACCTGCAAGAAAGACAAGTTGTTTAGTATGACGATCGTTAATAAGAAAGAAATAGTTGACTGTGATAATACTTACTCGTCGACGGCACCAAAGAGAACCCATCGTCGGCCGGTTGACGTCTCCCCCCGGATACATCTCGGCCCCGTACGGACCCATGTCATCTAGCACAGGTCGTCCGAGGCTGAAGTGCTCGAACGACCACAACTGCAGCAGCAGGGGACAGCCCGTGAGGACAGAGTTCACCTTGATCCTCGTGCACGCATCGCACAGGGCGCGGTACGTCGCGACAAGTACGCCAATCCCCAGCTGACCTGGGAGGCCTCGCCGTCCGCGATCGCCCTCGCATAAGCGATAAGGCGCACATCCACGGAGTTGCTGTGGCTGGTGGTGAAGAGCACCCAACCAAACAGCCACAGCACGTACGCCTCCAAGTGGCGTGAGACCTGGTAATCATCTGCCTGTGCATCCATGCGCTCCACACCTGAATGCAAACAAGTTGTTATTAGTATGTAATAGCATAAATAAGAGCTTCGAAGACACGATCGATTTTAAATACCACGTACCCGGTACTGTGCGAGCCACCTCAGCATCGGCCCATGGGTCTGAGTATCTTTGAAGATGTGGTGGTCATCGGCCGGTGGAACGGCCCCCTCAAATTTGCCGAGCAGGTCAGCGCACCACTCGGCCGGGGCCTCCGGTAGGACACATCCTGCAGGGTCGGCGTCATCTCCCCGAATGGGAGGTGGAGAGTGTACGTCTCGGGCCGCCAATGGTTCACCAAAGCCGTCAGCAGGGAACGGTCGAATGGGAAGCGTCGTGATCGCTCCACGCCCGCCTCGTCCCAGCCCGTGGCCAAGGCGGCTCCATCCTCCTCCGTGGCCTGCACCATCCGGGCAAGAGGGAGTAGCCCGGCATCCCGCAGCCTGCAAACAAAGTGAAGGTCAGCACGGAACGTTCTTACAAAGACACTAAAATGTTTGGCGTAGTGCACACTGCATCCAACAGGGTCGAGTCCCGTGCCACGCGAGGTGTGCGTGTTCGGACCACTCCCATATCAGCCAGCTCGTCCGTGCTCCCCGGTGGTGGCACACGACGGGAAGCGCGGTGCACGCGGTCCACGTGCTCGTCCAACAGCAGGTACCACCAGTCAGAGTCACGTCCATCACCAGTCATACCTGCAAAATTTGTACACTAAAGTTTCTACACACTAAATTTTCTACAATACTAAATTTTGTACATCTAAATTTCTACACCGAATTTTCTATAATAATACATAAAAAATACTATACAAATTTTCAACATCTAAACTAAATTTCTAAACTAATTTTTCAAAAATAATATACTACTGAAATTTTCTACATCTAAATTTCTAAACTAAATTTTCTACAATAATGCATTAAAAATGGTATACAAAATTTCTAAACTAAATTTTCTACAATAATACATAAAAATACTATACAAATTTTCTACATCTAAATTTCTAAACTAAATTTTCTAAACTAAAATTTCTAAACTAAATTTTCTAAACTAGAATTTTCTAAACTAAATTTTCTAAACTAAATTTTCCAAACTAAATTTCTAAACTACATCTAAAATTGTAAACTAAATTTTCTAAACTAAATTTGTAAACTTAATTTGTAAACTAAATTTCTAAACTAAAATTTGTAAACTAAATTTTCTAAACTAAATTTTCTAAACTAAATTTCTAACACTAAGAAAAAATACGTGGAAATCGCGCTCTCCCTCTCCTCTTCTCCTCCTCTTCCTCTCCTCTTCTCCTCTCCTTCCTCTCGAAATCCTGCAGTCGGATAATGAAAACAGTGCGTGACCGGCGGTCGAGCGCGCGGTGCTTTTATGCCACCCACAGTCGCCAAACAGTTGGGCGACTGCATTGCAGTCGCCCAACGGTGGGGCGACTAGATTGTAGTCGCCCAATGTTGGTAGATTCTCCAGCTGTCACCGCTAGGTTGGGCGAAAGGCTCCAGTCGCTCAACCACGAGGCGACTGGAGCCTATTTTTGTTAAAAATTTTCTCGCGGGTATATTTTTGTAATTTTGAATAAAAAATAGATTATCCATACAAAAAATTCTCAATGCAAGTCCATCGAATCACTTGGGGATGAGCATGATTTTTTTGGTAGAGCTCAATTGTTGCTAGCAAACCATTGGAGCCACTAAACTTGCATTTTGTGTGCTACTGGAGTTTTGTTTTTTCACTTCAGCCAAAATCTAAAGAGGTAATAACTAATGAGTAGTCACTAACTACAATAGTTGTTGCTGCTGCTCTTGGGTATATGAGATATGCTGAAAAAAGCATGATAAGGTTGGTATCTGGGATTGATTCTGTTGGGCTGATGATGATTCCTCAATTTGTCTTTTGAGCACCAGTTAAAGAGCTTGTGTGGAGCATAAGTTCTTTTTTAGATGCTCGGGTGGTGATTATTTGAGAAGATCGAGCACTCTAATCTAGGTGAACTTCAATGGTATTTTTTGCAGGGTTTTAGAGTGGAGGCAATGAGGCCTTGAGGGAAATCATGGCATAATTGGTTTTGGTCATTGTGTTTTGTTTACTTTTTGTTACATATTTGAGTTGCCAGTTCCCACCTAAATAGTATTATTCCTAGAATTAAGCTTGTACCGAATAACAACAGAATATACATAAAATGTCAACAATGTTTAATCCCGAAAGTATCTCAAATTAAAGGTCGTGTTAGAATATAATTTCATTCGTTAATTAAAATATAGCAACCCCTACGTCATCAATCATTAAGAATAATCTTGAGGCTAAATATTAGTCATGGTATATTAGTAAAAAGTGGCATAGCTAAAGTACTATGTCCCTTATGCATTAACAAACTATTAAGTTAAACATTTAAATAATTATGCCGTTAATTAATAGTTAGGACCACCTAAAGTACTATGTCCCAAATTGCTAGTATTATAAGATTAGTTTGATAACCAAAAATCACATACATTGTGTATGTAACACATGCCCCAATTTGTAAATGTTAACACTCGACCAATACAATACTTAATATCCAACTAAACTCATATACCTATCCACAGGTCTAACTTGACTCATGGAACTTCCTTAATAAATATAAAATTGTAAAAGAAGATATTAAATTAAAAGAGTGAGCCGTGGTATCCCAGAGTCGGCTATGCCTAGCCATATTCAAATCTGAAGTGGAATATCCTCATGGATACTCCTTTATTGTGAACCTTCCTTGATATCTTACTCGGCAAACGATTCCTTTGACATTCCTCACTTCGGTCAGACCTCGTTCCGCTCCACCAATACTCTGCGCCCAATCAATCTTGCCTCAAATCACCCATTAACTCATAATAAAGCTAAATTAAGTTTATTCAGATTTATTTGGGCATTTTGAGTTATTTGCCTTTATTTGGATTCTGTTGTTAAGCGCGTAATTAGAAATTGGAGTCCTGAAGCATCAATGAATAAAGCGAGACCAAGATCCAGATGAAGATGAATACTAGGAGCTCAAGACCATCGAATGAGGAAGCTTTGAGTGAGCTCAAGATCGCAGTAAACCATGCAAGGCGAGTCAATACTTTGATCATGTTGAATCTACATTTTCTGTAAATTATTTTTGTTTAAATTATCAAATTGCATGCTATTATTTCATATGCAAATCTATGATTGTTTTAAGATTCTAGTTACATGCATATTATTTATCTTGTGAGTATTACATTCCCTTGGAACATTTGAGCATTCGAGCCTTTTCACCCTAGGAAAACTATAATGGTAACTTTTGAAAATAAGTCTACATTTATACGCTCTGCTTAGTACTGCTTAGATACTCAAAGGCATTAACTTGCCCTGGTGCCATTTCAACATGAAAACTTGGTTTGGGCAGCCATTGATGGAAGGTGGCTGGCATGTTGTAACATAGATATTTTATGCTCCTAAAAAACCTCAAATTGCTTAACTATCTAGGCAGATGGTTAGGGGGTGTGGTGCAATGGATGCACGAGAGTGTGGAGTATGGTAGAACCACCTAGATAACCTTAAAGACTGAATCTTGTGATGACTTCTCAGTGTAAAACAGTACAATCACAAGCTGGCAAAGTGTAGGTAGAGCTAACTAATTTGCATTGACGCAGTGTGGTTATGTGAAGGTGTGCACACTTGCAAAGGGAAGGATAGTCTCATCCCCGCCTTTAGCGTGATGGCTCAAGTGGAAAACTTCTCAAGGGATGATCGCATCCTACAGAAGAAAGAACTTAGCGGGCATAACCACACTAGGAAGATGCATTGTAACAGCCTGTTATGATTACTCAATCGCATGCCTAAGGAAGCGTGTATTGGCTAACAGTGTGAGATAATCATATCTTGTGGGTAAAGTGTACAACCTCTGCAGAGTCAAGCACTATTCGAATAGCCATGCTCATGATCAAGGGTGAACATGGGAACTTAACTAGATATAATTCTATTTCAAAAATTTTGTGGGTGAAATTGGAAAAGTGGCGGGTAGTGAAAAGCCCTGATTTGTGTTGCCCTAGGTGTCAGCGGTTATTAGGCTGAATGGTTGGCATATGGTGCAGGAACCATGTAACGTGGATGGAATCTGTGCTACTATTATTACTGCATTCTTTTTACCCAATATCATGTTTTAGTTCAAACTACTAGGTCTCAAAAAATTTCTATGTATTATATTTTAAAAGTAATTTATGGCAAATAAAATAACTCGAGCCTTCCCTTAATAAGCAGTAGGGAACTGGGCAATT
Source organism: Dendrocalamus sinicus (assembly GCA_036346575.1). NCBI lineage: Eukaryota > Viridiplantae > Streptophyta > Magnoliopsida > Poales > Poaceae > Dendrocalamus > Dendrocalamus sinicus. Next base: position 31,678,654 of record CM070648.1, on the reverse strand, counting down.
GTAGCAGTAATGTCCGGTTTGCCCACATGTGAAGCATGCTCCTCGCCCAACTTGTCGTAACGGAGGGCATAGTTGTGCGACATGTCCTGCTTCACCACACTCGATGCATATGTCACTTAGTGCAACTTTCTGGTTTGGGGGCAGAACTTTGATATGCGCAGCTTGTTCCTCTTCGGAGTTGAAGTCGATGGTGACAACATCAATTCCTCATATTTCTAGCTTCTTAAGGGGGCAATTCTTCGCATAATGTCTTGGGTTGCGGCAATAGAAACATTTGTGTTTCTTCTTTTGAGGTCTACTTGATGCAGGGCTACTGTTATCTTCATGGTGGTGGCTTCTCTTTGACATTCCTTGCAGAGTGAGGTTATGTGATGGCTTGTACGTATGGTTGGGGCTATTGCGAGCATCAATTATTATTCTTCATCTCTTACTTCTGACTGTGGTAGTTGCCTTGCTTCTATCCATTGAGCCTGCTCGGTAATGATTTGACCTACAGGTCCTTCAGGTAGGTACGGGGAGAATAACTACAACCTAGTATTTGAATCTTGAATCTTGATGTGAGATGAGGCTTCTAGTCGTTATGAAGTCTTTACTTGTTCTTGATTACTTTGGCTTTGACTACCTCTCACTTTGCTCCGGTAGATCTGATGGGATTTTCAACAGAAAGGCGAGAGGGAATAGCATGAGATACGAATAGAATCGCGGGGATAAGGCACTCTAAACCCATTTTAAATTTTAAAGAGTATACCCCGGAAACTGGGGTGGCACCTACACACCAGTTTTTAAAGCAATCTTTTCCTGTGACCATGAAATATAACGTCCGAGGGCAAGAAGGCAGTGCACAGGGTCCAAGGAAAATCTTGCGACAATACAACGTCTATTCGGAGAAGCACACATGAGAGGGCACATGGTTGGTCTGCATAGTCCGTATAAAATAGGACCTCCTTATCTTCATGGACATCTTGGACGTTCCTAACTTTAAATATTTAGAGTAAGGATACGAGAAGAGAAATAAAATTTTCCTTTTGAAATCAATACAAGGAAAAGGAAAGCATTCAAGGCTAATTTGATTGACATTAGTACTCACTCTCCTATTATCACTTTTTTTGCTGTTTTGAAATTCAAAACTTTAAATATAAATATATATATATATATATATATATATATATATATATATATATATATATATATATATATATATATATATATATATATATATATATATATATATATATATATATATATATATATATAATTTTTCAAGGTATTCTAATCTCTTCTAATGTTCAAATATTAATCAATGAACTAATTCATTCCCATATGATTTTTATACATAAGGTTTAGAATCCAATGGCCTTGGTAATTTAACTTCCACTTTTGCAAATTGCATTTAGGCTATCTTCCTCCATTATTTTGCCACAGTATTATTACTGTCTAAATATCCCAACAACAAGTGTCATCATTTATTTGATCTACCGATCTTACACTCTCTATTGTGTCACCCACCATTTCATTAATCCAGCCATGGTTATCTTATTCTCGCATAAATCTTTAACCTCAAACATAAATTTGTGAATTAAATCCCTTATCTCACTACGTATGTGCACTCCCACTCTCAGATCCATTTTTTGTCAACTTGTTAACTCTACAATCTAATGAAAAATCCAATACCTTTACTTGGGACTCACCGATCAATTAATTTCCATTGCATCATCCAAAAATGTTATTATTCGAATCGGGGTTACCAAATTCTTTTATGAGTATGCATTTCCACCCCATATTTATAAATCCAATCTCAGGTCCATTATTGGCCAATTTAATCTGCTCTTCATTCTAATGATAATCTAATATCCTTATATTAGATCCACTAATATCATTTGCTTCATGACTCCCTAATGATCCAATTTCATATCCGCTATTCGTCAATTCTTCAACTCTAAGTTCTAATGTTTATCCAACATTATTACTTTTAAATCCACCAGTATCATTTGTATCATGATTTCTTAACAATTCAATCCTTTCTATCGTTTGATCCAGAACCATAATTTGCTCTTCGAGTAATTAATTCATTATTATGAACATCCTCCAGGAATAATGTTATTAATCAAGTTTGTATTCCGATAGTTGTTACCACATCTCCAATTTCTCAAAAATTCAATTAATCTATCTAGTAATCGATCATACTCTATTAGTCCATTACTGTAACCATCTCCTAGAAATAATACAAATTGTCAGTGTTGCAATCCATTAATTATTTTCACACTTCCTATTTCTCCAGGAATCACTTAATTCATCTATCTAGGCAAGCTAATCATTTAGTCTTCACCAATATTTTTGTGTGTTCACCACAAACATCTATCTCCTTCCCTTATGACTCTATTTATTCTTCTCTATATTTTATTTTGTAAGAAAAGACGTACTCTTCTAACCATGGTTAATAACATCAAACATGGAAAATATGTTTTTACCAACATAATTCTTTCAGACGTAACACCTCAAGTTATCCTTTAAACTTTATTTTTGAAGGCAAGGTCCTTTTTGGGGAAATGTTTTCAAGAAATAATTTTGTTTTGGACTATTTGAGAAACCAAAGTGAATTCTTCGAATAGGTTTTGGTAAGTAGTCGAAACTATGAAAATTTCCTCGGAAGATCCAAGTTTGTTAAAATTGGAATTGAAAGTGGGTTTGGTAAACAATTTGATAATCGGTCCTTCGAGGATAAAACAATTTTTGAAAACGAGTTTCCAATTTAAGCATTGTGATTTTGGCCTAAAGAAGGTTTTCAAAGAGAGTTTACAAGATGAGTACTGGATTTTCATTATTATGAACTCGGGATAAGAGAGCTTTAGAAGTAAAATGGCTAGGACAACACATAGATGAGAGGGAATCATCTAGGAGAGAGGAGATTGAGCAATATAACCTATATTTGTGAAAAATAGGTGATGGATCGAAATTGACGACAGAGGGGCGGGGGGTGAATGTCGACTTTAAAAATACCCCTCAAAAGTATCCATGCAATGTCTCCTCTCCAATAGCTATTATAAGCTTATGAAAAGAGAGTGCTTATGCACAATGGATCTTTAGACACACATAGGAGAAAGGCATAAGCATAAGACACCAGAGAAGACCAAGAACCACATCACAAAAAAAAATAGTAGCATCCACAGATGGTCGGTCAGACTGCTGAAAGTGGGCCGGTCAGACCGCCATGAGAAGGCCAATCTGACCGCCAGGCCCCCGCCGGTCTGACCACCCTATAACGGTCGGTCTGACCGCCATATTGATACCGGTCTGACCGGGTATCTTTTCAGTAGAGGCAGCGAGCAGAATTTCAGACTGCAGAAAATGAAGATTTCACACAGCAGTGTAATTTGCGAACTTTTGCTCAATCTCTCAGACTACCAGATCAAGGACTTAAATCAAATATCCTTAGGGCTAGAGAAACCAAGGGAAATCAACTAAAGATCAAGAAATCAAGAAATGAGACAAAAACTGAAAAGTTACAGAGTGCAGCACAAAATCTCAAATTCCCTGCCAATCCTTGATTCTTTGAACATGAAGTCGTGAGATTAGCTAGAGAATAGTCTTAGGACTCAGAAGATCAAACCCGGGCACATTCTTTTGAAGAGAAATCAAAAACACCATCAAACCCTAGAACAACAAACAGAGCACGAACAGGGCACAGAATGAAAAGAAAACTGATTCTTCCGATTCAATCATTTTGCTCTTGGATCTAGCTGACCAAAAGGTCTAGAAATGCAATCCCATCACTGAGCAACCCATTTTGTTACTCCTCAGCACGAAACAACCTCAAAACACCAGAGAAGAAAAATGGCAGAGAGAGGCTAAAAACATGAACGAAGGAAAGCACGAGAAATAAGCTTCAGAGATTTCATTCCCAATCAACCAAGGATTACAGAGGAGTCCCCATACGCGATTGAATACAGAGGAATGATTACATGGAGCCTCAACTCATCTTCTCCCTCTCACAAGCTCAAGAAACCCAAGAACACATCCAAGGAAGAACTCAAGAACAGAGAAACTACGGGAGACAAAACAGAACACCCTCTGTCCATCTCACCTGCTCTCAACAACTAAAGCCTAAAGTAAAAACAACCTCCTCAAAGGCCATTTGACTAAAAGCAAAACCCTAAACCCTCTTACAAGCATCAAATGCACTTGGAGACACCTCCACTATTTATAGCCTTTGCTTAACGGGTTTCTCCCTCGCATTGCCCGCTAAACAAAAACCCAAACCGCTTCCTTATGCAGCTTTGCGCTTTTACGGAAACGCCCTTCCTGCACCTTCCGGGAAGCTTCCGCATTTCTTGACGTCCAAGCCTCGCAACCACCTCGAGTCCACGCCATCTTCGGCACACCTCGACCACTCTGACCTCGGCACCGCCTGCGCCTAGTCCGGTCATCCGGTGCCTCGCCACGACTCCACCTCGACGTCCTGCAGCCATCACAGGCAAGAAATACATTACATAGTACCGCTCGAAACATGTAATCACGATTAGCATCAATGAATTGTACTTAAGCATAAAATGGCCCAAAAACTCAAACGGGAAGAAGAATACGCCTCAAGTCCGACTAACCAAACCTGACTGAGCCAAATGCCATCATGGCACGAAAACGCACAGACCAAACTCAATCTTTCCAGAATACTTGTCAATTACTCATCATAAGCATGGGATCACATCCACAAGGTCTCTCAATCTCCCCCTTGATGAGTATATTGACAAACCCAGAAAAAGCATAAAGTTGAGTTTGAAAATGAAAGAAAGTCAAACAAGGTCTAAAGAAGAATCAATGAAACTTATGGCCATGTTGACAAAGGAGCAACAACAGAAAGAGCAAGTTTTCCTCAAACGCTCCAAGAATGCCTTGAAAACGGCTTTTTCCCGCTATTCTCCCCCTTTTGGCAATAAAATCATCAAGGATGCAAAAGAGGGAATAAGGCATGATGCTGGATGAAATGGCTGAAATTTGTTTATTTTAAGCATTTAGAGCCATGAAGATTATCCAAAATGACCATTTGAGTATTACACCAAGCCATAATATACAAGTATGCTATTAAGATCATGACAAAACATGTATAATCAAGCTAGGCCAAATAAGTCATAATCTGAAAATTAGTCGAATTTCGTAGCATGTCAAGTCAACCATGATTATAGTCTAGTTAAAGGTATCCAAAAATGATGCAGGCCATGTCAATAATCTTAGTGGAACCAAAAAGCTAGTATTGAGTCAATTTTAAAGTGTTGCAAGTTCAAGAATGAATCATTTGTTTAAGTACTTTAGTCTTTTTGTGTAATTAAGCAAATTGAGCGCAATTGACATGTTTTTCTTTATAAATCTCATGATTGTTTCCAACCACATTTTTGTTTATTCATGTGCTAGATCTCAAGCCTTATGCGACCACTCCAAGCAAGAAGCTTAAGAAGGCAATCTTGGTCATCCAAAACTCCCTCTGAGTTCATGCTAGTGCAATGGCAAGCCGTCTCATGAGAAAGAATTGGTGAGATCAGTTCTTTCGCACAAAAGAGATCTTTTTGCTTTCTTAAGAGGTTATACTAACTCATGGTTCATCAAGAAACTAATATAGCTCAATCTAAAGCTCAACAAAGATTCAAGACTCAACTCAGCCTATTTGACATGGCATGAATCATAAAAGGATAACTAAAGGCAGACTAGTCTCAAAAGCTAACATGACATGATTTAATTTAAGTTGAGCATTTTAATCAACCTATCATAGCAAAGACTAAACTACACATATAAAGTCATGATAAATCTAGCAAGTAAGCATAGATCATGGCAAGATGTAATTCATTGTAAACATATCATAACAGGATAATAATCAAGGCTCCATGTAGTTATATTACAATGCAAAATGACATGCAAGAAAATCCAGCTCCCCCTCAACATGTGATGCAACTTTTAGTTCAAGTTGAGTTATGACAATATTAAGATCTAGAAGCTCCCAAAAGAACTCCCCCTGAACCAAAGCAATAAATACGAGAAGCTGGCAATAAAACAGAAAAGGCAGTCCTTAAAGCATAGATAAGATATATGTTGGATCGAAATCGGCGACAGAGGGGGCTGAATGTCGACTCTTAAAACTTGCCCCCAAAACGTACCAACAAGAATCTTTCCTCCAATAGCTATTAATAGCTATGAAGTGAGCGATTCAAGTTCTCTGGAAGAGTATGCTAGACAAAAAAGAGAACAGAGCAGAGGATGAAGGGCTGCAAGCAAAAAATCAGAGAAATCAACAGTCAAAACCCTGCTGGCCGGTTAGACCGGTGTGTAGTGACCGGTCAGACCGCCCGCACACCGCCGGTCTGACCGGTCCCATAATGCCGGTCTGACCGCCTCTTTTAACCCGGTTTGACCGCCTCTTGGCCTCCGGTCAGACCGCCCCTCGGATTCCAGAGCTGGCAGCAAGCAGGATTTTCAGACAAAAACTCAAAACTTCACACTGCAATAAAATTTGAGATTTCTCTCTGAAATTTTCAGTCCAGAACTGTAAGACTACCTCTTAAATAACATGTAGAGCCTAGGAGACCAAGAGAAACCAACTCAAGAGCAAGAATTAAGGATCTTGGCCAAATACTGAAAAGATACAGAGTGCAGCACAAAATCTCAAATTCACTGCCATTCCTTGATTCTTTGAACATGAGATCGAGAGATAAGTTAAGCAATAACCTCAGGACCCAAGACCCAAAGCTTATGCCATCTCATGAAGGGAATCAAAGGGGACAAAGAAACCTCTGTTGAGAAACCCTTGAAAAGACACAAACAGGGGAAATGAAAAGAGAGAAATTTTGATTCACTCAATTTGCTCTTGGGAAACACCGATCAAATGATCTTGAGACCTATTCCCATCACAGAGCAACCCATTTTGCACCTTCTTGGCAAGAAATAACTTCAAACATCAAAAGGAGGAAATCACACAGAGCAAGAAAACAACGAAGAAGACAGGAGGCAGGAGCATCTGAAATAAAGCCATCTCAAATTGATATTGAGGAAGGGAGATGAATGATTACATAGAGTATCAAACCATCCCTATAGCCCCATACATGATTGAAGGATCAAGAACTCAACCTCTCTCTCTAACACAGGAAAGAACACATGCACGAGGGAGGTCGACAGAGCATAGCCATTTTCTATCCTGCTCTCAACAACCCCTCACCAACTAAAGCCTCAAAGCAAAACAACCTTCCCAAAGGCCATTTTGACTAAAAGCAAACCCTAAAAACCATGCACTCCCTTCTCAAAGGCACGCATGCACCTGGACACACCTCTCCTATTTATAGCCTTCGCTAAACGGGTTTCTCCCTCGCTTTCCCGCTAACCAAAGACCCAAACCGCTTCCTCGTGCAGCTTCGCGCCTTTACCGAAACGCCCCTCCGGCACCTTCCAGGAAGCTTCCGCATTCCTTGTCGTCCAAACCTCGCAACCACCTCGAGTCCTCGCCGTCTTCGGCACACCTCGACCGTTCTGACCTCAGCACCACCTGCGCCTAGTCCGGTCCTCCGTGCCTCGCCACGACTCCGCCTCGACGTCCTGCAGCCATCACAGACAAGAAACATATCACATAACACCGCTCGACATATGTAATCATGATTAGCATCAATGAATCGTACTTAAGCATAAACTGGCCCAAAAGCTTAAACGGGAAGAAGAATATGCCTCAATTTCGACTAACCAAACCCGACTGAGCCAAATGCCAACATGGCACGAAATGCACAATCCAAACTCAAACTTTCCAAACCCTCATCAATTACTCATCACAAACATGGAGTCATAACCACATGGTCTCTCAATATAGAGGATACTATGGCTCAGACTGACTCTCATCTACCCCATATAACTCTAGGACTATTAGCTGATCATCTAACACTCTAAGGAGCAAACACGTACCCCATCTACCCGTGGGTGGCCCAACCCTCGCTAGAACTTATAAGAAGTGAGTGAGCTCAACCTAGTGAGAAGAGAAACAGCTAATAAGCAGCATCCTAGAATCACAAGATGAGAGGAAGAAGTCTAAGCAACTCGGCGAGAAAACCACTCTAACCTATGCTAGAAGGACTAACCCCAATGCACCCATATGCAATGCAACAGAAAGGAGTAAGAGCATGAAAAACAGGATAAAACATGAAGCATAGAACTCCCCCTCACAGCAGTCCATAAGGACAAACCACCCCAAGCTCTCCCCGCAGAGCTGAAAACCTAGAGCTATCCAAAGGCTTGGTAAAGATATCAGCTAGCTGGTGGTCACTCTCTACAAACTGGAGCACTATGTCACCCTTCTCCACATGGTCTCGAAGGAAGTGATATCTGATATCAATATGCTTGGTCCGAGAATGCTGCACTGGGTTCTTAGCAATGTTAATTGCAGAAGTGTTATCACAAAAGAGTGGAACACTGTCGATAACTAACCCAAAGTCCCGTAGGGTTGAGACCATCCAAAGCACTGGCTGCGAGAATCGGCGGCGACAACGTATTCGACCTCTGCGGTGGAGTGTGCAACACCGGACTGCTTCCTTGAAGACTAGGAAACGAGAGAAGTGCCAATGAATTGGCAGGTGCCAGAAGTGTTCTTCCTATCTATCCTACAGCCAGCAAAGTCTGCATCCAAGTAGGCTCTCAAGGAAAAACAGGACGAGGAAGAGTACCAGATACCATAGTCCATGGTAGCTCGAAGGTACTGAAGGATGCGCTTCACCGCCTGGCGGTGAGATACGCGAGGAGAAGCCTGAAAGCGAGCACACAGACACACGGAGAAGTGTATGTCCGGTCTCGAGGCAGTGAGGTATAAGAGGGAGCCAATCATGCTGCGATACTCCTTCTAATGAACTGGCTCGCTGTCCTCATATGAATCAAGAGAAGCTGTGGACGCCATGGGAGTTGACACGGGCTTACCATCACTCATGTCAAAGCATCTCACGAGGTCACGAGTGTACTTGCCTTGATGCAAGAAGGTACCCTCCCGAGTCTGCTTGATCTGGAAGCCAAGGAAGAAGGTCAACTCGCCCATCATACTCATCTCAAACTCGGCGCTCATGATATCCGAGAACTGTGAAACAAGAGTATGAGAAGAGCCACCAAAGATGATGTCATCCACATAAATCTGGACGAGCAGTAGATCAGTGCCATTCCGACGAATGAACAAGGTCTTATCCACCTTACCCATCTCAAAACCATGACTCAACAAATAGGACTTAAGCCTTTCATACCAAGCTCTGGGAGCCTGCTTAAGTCCATACAAGGCTTTGGAAAGCTTGTAGACATGGTTTGGGTATTTGGGGTTCTCGAAACCTGGAGGTTGTCTCACATTGACTTCTTCCTCAATAAAGCCATTGAGGAAGACACTCTTGACATCCATCTGGTAAAGCATGAAACCCTTAGAAGCCGCAAAAGCAAGCAGGATTCTAATGGCTTCAAGTTTAGCTACAGGGGCAAAGGTCTCCTCAAAATCTAGACCCTCAACCTGGGAGAAGCCCTGAGCTACCAGTCTAGCCTTGTTTCGAACAACCACCACATCCTCACTCTGCTTGTTCTTGAACACCCACTTAGTCCCAATGACATTGTGACCTCGAGGGGGCTCAACAAGCGACCAAACCTTGTTTCTCTCGAAATTCTCTAACTCCTCATGCATGGCATTGACCCAAGACTCATTAGAGAGAGCATGACAAATATCTTTGGGCTCAAAGGAGGCAACAAAGGCAGAATAAAGACAGAAAAGTGACGTGCCAGCCTTTGAGCGTGTGACTCGCTCAAAGAGGTCTCCAATCATCTGCTCGGAAGGATGGTCTTTCTGGATATATCGGGGAGGTCCAGGATGAGACGAAGAAGTGGCCTCTACCTCATGAGTTGACGAGGTAGGAACAGAGTCACTAGCTCTAGAGGAAGCAGGAGGCATGGGCTGGTCACCTGGAGGTGCAGTAGAAGAAGGCACCTCAAGGGAAGGATAAGGGATTGGATCAAGTAGACAACCCTCATCTCCATCCTCCTCATCATCCACAAAGATGGGCTCGGACTACTCTAAAGAACCTGAGATATTGGGCCTAGTCCCCAGACTGGCCTCATCGAAGGTCGCCTCACAGGTCTCTACCAACTTACTAGACTCGCAGTTCCAAACCCTATACGCCCGCGAAGAAGTCGAATAGCCTAGAAAGATACCATCACAAGAGCGTGACTCAAACTTATCTAGGTTTCTGGACTTCAAAATGAAACACTTGCAACCAAACACACAGAAATGAGAGACACTGGGCTTTTGCCCTTATCTCAACTCATAGGAAGTGCGATACAAGTGTGCCCGAAGAAAAACTCTATTCGAGACATGGCACGCGGTCGCTATAGCCTCAACCCAAAACTTCCTAGGTGTAGAATACTCATCGAGCATCGTCCTGGCCATCTCGACCAAGGTACGGTTCTTCCTCTCCACAACGCCATTTTGCTGAGAGACGTGCGGAGAAGAGAACTGGTGCTCTACACCTGTCTCATCGTAAAACCTCTCAAAGTAGGAATTTTTGAACTCTGTGCCATTGTCACTGCGGATCGCTCGTAAGGCACCCGGGAGCTCAACAGAAAGCCTACTGAAAAGACCTCAAAAATGTGTAAACGTCTCATCATTTGAGGCTAAGAAAAACACCCAAGAGAACCTCGAGAAGTCATCGACCATGACAAGAACATACCACTTCCCTCCTGCTGACTGCACTCGGGCTGGTCCAAATGTGTCCATATAGAGCAGCTGTCCTGGTGCATCGGTCATAGTCACTGTGACCGGAGGATGAGAAGCGGCAACCATCTTGCCGTGCCGGCAAGGAGCGCAAACAGTATCTTTGACCATCTTGAGTGTCGGCAGACCACGAATGAGATCGTGGCCGTTAACTTGGGTCAAATGGTCAAATCCAATATGACCAAGTCTCCTATGTCAGAAAGAGAGGTCGCGGGACTCAGAAGCAACTAAACACCGAAGAGGATCACCAGAAGACTCAGAAAAATCAGCACGAAAGATCCTCCCATAACGAGAAATTCCGCAAACCAGACTACCCGAAGAATTAAGAATTTTGCAAGCGTTTTTCTTAAAGCTCACCTCAAAGTCGTCATCGGTAAGCTGAGAAACAGAAAGCAAATTATACTGCAGCTTACTAACCAAGGCAACATCTTTTAAAATAAAAGACTCATTAACGCGCACTGTACCTTTGGCGATGACGCGCCCAGATGAAGCGTCTCTGAAAATGATAGTCTCATCACCTGGAGCACGGGCTAGGGAAGAGAACCAATGAGAGTCTCCGGTCATATGTCGAGAACAACCGGAGTCTACAAGCCAAACCTCTCTCTTCCCAGCCCGGCGAACCTGAGTCAAACAGAGAGTAAAGGCTCAGTACTGGGATAAATCAAGAGTGATTTTGGGACCCAATACTGAGTAACGCGTCGAGCAGCAGAAGTAGTCAAACACGAGTGACCTCTAACTACCCTGCGCTCTCTGTCGCTCAAAGAAGCAGAAGGTCTATGTGCAGACCTGAAGCTGTTGCTGGGTCCGACTGCTATGGGAGAGCGAGTCGGAGCACCGACAACACGCTGATCACGCCGTGGGTAGCCATCTCGATGGGGAAAACGAGATCTACCCTCAGAACGACGGGAATCACGACCAAAGGCATATCGAGGATGAAAATCAGTAAAACCAAAAAAGCCAAGTCCTCGATGCTGCCCAAACCCATCAACAGAAGCAAACCTAGACCTCGTGTTGATCTTAGGTGCACTCGAGGTCTGGGGCTAAACCGGAATATGCCTAAGATCCTCAACACGGTCTCAACGCACGATCTTGGCGCGCCTGAAGCATCGCTCGATCATATGTCTATCCTCTGACAGAAGGTACAATGAAACTTCGCCTTCTGAGAGGTCGAAGCATCGGGTGTTACCACCTTACTGTTAGAGATCCCTTGGACAAAGCCTACTAACTTGAATTGAACTTTCTCAGTACTGGGCTCAATCTCGATCACACCTGCTGCTATGGGTCGAAGAACAGTAGGTGGATGCTTCCTCATGTCCTCATAAAAATTGTATTCTAGACCTTGATTAAATTTGCAAATCTTAGATTGGTCTAGAATAAGATTTAGCTTCTTCTTACCTCCTGCAAATCTCTCGAGAGTGTTCATAAGATACTGACACTCCCGAAAGAGAGAGGTGCAAGAAGAGCAGGGGGGAAGAAGAGACAGCAGAAGGTAAGGGAGTAGAAGGAGAACCAGTAGCAGAAGAGTGAATGGCTTGTGTACACACAGCCGACTCAGAAGGGACAATCCTACTACTAGCCAATTGGTTCACGTTCCTAAGCGTCTCCACCTTACCTTTGGGCTTCTCCCCCACACCAGCACACACATCACAACATACTGAGCCATTTTCTTATTGTGGCTTCTCTAGTAAATCCTTAGTTAGCTTTACACATTTTTCTTCCAATGCAATCAAGTCAGATTTTAGTTTATCACAATTTTTGCATGGTGAGCTAACAGGGTCCTTAGAAGCATACTGAGCCATTTTCTTATTGTAGTCAATCATTTCTTGAAATTGCTTAGAAACAGACTCAAGCTCAAGGGTTAATTTTGGACAATTGGTGCATGAAACAATAGGCTCAAGTAAAGAAGCATACAACTCAGCAATTTTATGATCTGCCCTTTTTAAGTTTAATTTCAAATTATTGCAATTTTCACAAGACTCGGGCAGATCAAGGAGCATGGTATAGAGACCTCTAAATGCATTGTCCTTATCCTCACATGAGGTGCAAGATGTAGTCTCAACAACAGTAGATGAAGAAGTAACAATCCTACTCATCTCTAATTCAGCCAAAAGACTAACATTCTCCACCTTAAGCATGTCAAGCTCAGAAGACAAACTATCACGAGAGGTCCTTAATTTCTCTATGTCATCAAGCAAGACAGAGCATGTATCACATTCGTCACATGAGTGAAGTAAGCTCCCGTGACAATCTATCCACTTCCTTCTCCAACTCGCTACACCTAGCTCTAGATCTAGCATGGAATTTCCCTAGCTTAAGAAAAGCATCATTAAGCTGATCATAGGAGGGGTATACCTCATCGGAGTCGGAATAGAGCTCGCTGTCGCTTACTTCGCCCTCAAGGGCCATGAAGCACATGCCAAAGAAGTCGTCGCCGCCCTTGGGGTCTTGCTCGTCCGTCCCATCGTTGTCGCTCCACCCCTCCACCTCGCTGAGGTCGAGGTCGTCGAAGGCGGTAAGGACATGGTGGAAGAGCTTCTTGGCTTTGCCAAGGTCACGGAACTTCTTCTTGCCTTAGGCATGAGCTGAGAGCTTCTTGTTGCGGTTCTTGTCGATGTAGTCATTCTTACTCACGCCGCTGTAGTCGTTCTTGCCCTTCCCAAGCTTAGGGCAATTCGCCCGAATGTGGTTGGGGCCACCACACTCGAAGCAAATGATCGGGCCACTCCTCTTTTGATCCCTCACCCTCTTGTACGCGTGGGAAAACTTTCTAGCTAGAAGGGCTAGCTGATCCTCTGGTAGCTGCTCTAACTGATCATTAGTTACGTCACAGAGAGCAGCTAGAGAGAATCCACAAATTGACTTAGAAGAAGGTCCAGAAACCAGACTGGGATCGGTGACTAAGGCCATCGACTACGACTTGGACCTATGAGAGACTATGTCAATCTCGTGAGTCTTGAGGCATGAGTACAACACGTCAAGAGTCAAGGTTGAGAGATCGGTGATGTCCTTGATGGTAGTCACCTTCATCTCCCAAACACGCAAATCAAGAGCTACGAGCATTTGTCGAGCATTGTCCGAGTTGGGATATGTGAGACCGACTGCTCGGAGGTTGCTCAAAATCTTGTGGAAATGCGCAAAGCACTCATCGAGGGACTCACTAGCGAGCATTTTAAACTTGTTGTAATCTCGCTTGAACTGGTCCTGTCGAATCGTCTTGATCTGGGTAGTGCCCTCATGGTATGCATCGAGGGTCACCCAGATGTCGAAGGCCGACGTCAAATGAGAGATGCGATCGAACTCCCTTCTGCTCAGACACTAAATTATGATGTTCCTTGCCTTAGCATTCACCTCAACATCAGCCATGTTTCCGGCATTGATGTTCTCATCGGCAGGAACAGCATATCGGACCTTGACCTTACGCCAGATGGCGTAGCCCTGAGCCTGGATGTAGGTCTCCATCCGACTCTTCCATAAGGGATAGTCGATCCCATCGAAGATCGGGGGCTTGGTCGAGTACTTGTCTGTCGCCATGGCTCTAGAGACCGGTTAAGATCTACGAGGAAGAGCTAACCGGCTCTGATACCAATTGATGGATCGAAATTGACGACAGAGGGGGGGTGAATGTCGACTTTAAAAATACCCCTAAAAAGTATCCATGCAATGTCTCCTCTCCAATAGCTATTATAAGCTTATGAAAAGAGAGTGCTTATGCATAATGGATCTTTAGACACACATAGGAGAAAGGCATAAGCATAAGACACCAGAGAAGACCAAGAACCACATCACAAAAAAATTGAAAAACAGTAGCATCCACAGATGGCCGGTCAGACTGCTGAAAGTGGGCCGGTCAGACCGCTGAAAATGGGCCGGTCAGACCGCTATGCCTCGGCCGGTCAGACCGCCATGAGAAGGCCGGTCTGACCGCCAGGCCCCTGCCGGTCTGACCGCCCTATAACGGCCGGTCTGACCGCCATATTGATACTGGTCTGACCGGGTATCTTTTCAGTAGAGGCAGCGAGCAGAATTTCAGACTGCAGAAAATGAAGATTTCACACAGCAGTGTAATTTGCGAACTTTTGCTCAATATCTCAGACTACCAGATCAAGGACTTAAATCAAATACCCTGAACCAAAGCAATAAATACGAGAAGCTAACAATAAAACAGAAAAGGCAGTCCTTAAAGCATAGATAAGATATAGAGGATACTATGGCTCAGTCTGACTCTCATCTACCCCATATAACTCTAGAACTATTAGCTGATCATCTAACACTTTAAGGAGCAAACACGTACCCCGTCTAAGGAGCAAACACGTACCCCGTCTACCCGAGGTTTACCGCGGTCTTGATCTCACTCAACGCTTTCTCATTCGAAGGTCTTGAGCGTCTGGTCTTTATCTTTACCTCGATCTTGGCCTCGCTTGATCCACTGATTCTTTAGGACTCCGATTTCTAATTATGCGCTAAACAACTTAATCCAAATAAATGCAACAACTCAAAGATCCAGATAAATCCAATTGAACTTGATTAGCTTTTTATTGTGGTTAAATGGGCAATTTGAGGTTGGTTGGGCACGGAGTATTTGACGGAGTCAAAGGGGTTGGAGCGAGGTGATAAATGGTAAAAGAAGATCCAAGGATGGTTTACAATGAAGGAATATTCACGGGAATATTTTGCTTAGGACTCAAGGATACCATGGATTGACCCTTTTATTTAATAACTTCTTTTATTACTTTTACATCTATTTAGGGAGTTCCATAGGCAGGTTAGACCTATGAGCAGACGTGTGTGTTTAGTTCATTGAATTAATCTTTAGAGTCTATATTCCTAGTAATTTAAGCGGTGGTATTTAATTATCTAATTGATGTTTTTAATTGTAAATTTTTAGTATATTCTTATTTACTACTCATTTGCGACTTTTAGTCATAATATTACATTATCCATCAAATTATTCGTTGGTGAGATTATTCCAATGTCATATGTTCCAAAGCCATTATATTTTATACCTAGTTATGATCTTTTAATTGAAAGTTTTCTGGAAATCAACTGACATTTATATTTTATTCCTTTACTTAACTTCTATTAGGTTTTAATCTTAATTAAATTTCATTTACATAGGGCCAAACTTGCTTTACAAGGTTACATGTCAATATTGTTATTTAATTAAATCTATTACTTGAGATTTGTTTGATGGCGGCATTTTAATGTTAGGGTACATGTTTTAGTTATGATTAGTAGTAATCTTTAATTTAAAGTCTTGCTCTTATAATTAAACATAATATCAAATTTATTTCTCTTCACTTTAACTTGGATGTCTTTTTAATTAGGATCCTTATTAAATTTGGACATTATGCAAAGCCATCTTTTACTCATGCCCCTTAATTAAAATTAGATTTAAAACAATTAATCAAGGCACATTAGTTACTAACATATGATGATTAATCCAAATTTAAATCTTTCATAACCCCTTTTATAGCCTAATTAATTTATATTAGCTTCTCTAAATTATTCTCAAATTTTCCTTAATTTTTACTAATTAAAATAGGTTACAAAAATTGAAATAAATGGAAAAAGGGTGCGGTCGGGTGGGATCGAACCCAAAACCTGAGGGCAAAGGGCTTAAGGCATGCGCTCGGCTAACCAGGTGGTCGGGAGATCTAGACTGATAGGAGAGTGGTTTTATACTAGAAGAGGTGAGCGGCGGGAGTGGCTCAAAATAGAGCATCCCAGCGACGCAATGGCTGGGTGGCGTCGCCGGCGAGGGGCGGCCGAGGAGGCGCGGGTGACTGGAAAAACGAGTTGTGGGGAGGTGAGGGAGCCCAGGAGAGGTGGCGCATTGGTCGGGGCGGCGACGAGGTAGGAGGGCGACGGCGTGGGGCGGCCGACGGTGAGGTGAGGAGGGGGCGCGGGCGGGCGGGAAGGAGAGGGGATAGCGCGCGCATGAGCGAGAGAGAGGAGGATGGATGCTTACTGAGCAACCTTGGAGTCGGAGAGGTGCTGGAGAGGGCCAGCGGTGATGGCCTTGGGCGGCGTGGGGAGGTCGCCATGGAGAGAGAAGCTCCAGCAATGGGAAGCTCGGCCAGCGGTGGGAGGGGGTTCGGGGCACCGAATGGATGCTCAAAGCTTGAGGAATTGAAGGGAGGTTGTCCGAGGAGGCGACGGTGGGAATGGCGGCAGCGACCAGTGTTGGGGAAAATGGATGGTGCGGTGAGCTCCGGTGAACAGATTTCCAATTAGGTGGAAGGGGAGTGGAGAGGAGGCCCTGGAGCATGAGATGACACAGGTATTTCACGGCGAGGGCACCGGGGAGCTGGGAACAGCGAGGCGGCGGTGGCGGCTGGCGCTCGAGCGTGCTTAGCCGGCTTAAGGGGGGAAGGAATGTAGCGGTAAAGGGGGAAGGAACTTGATCTAAATTTTTGAATATCTATCCTCAGGGCAAGTATGCTAATTGAATTTAAAGAAGAATTTTTTTATTTAATTATTTATTTATTATCATTATTACTATTTTGGTCTAATCATTTAGAGATATATTCTAATATTCTTTTGGTTTCATTTATTGACTTGAATTTGAATTCAGGATGTTGGTATTTTGAATTTATGAGATGTAGTGTCATTTTCTATTTTTATTATTTGTAGGATCATTATTTGCACTTGGGATTATTTCTAAGTTTTTAATTTGCATATCATGAAACTCAAAAGTCTCAAATAGATATTCAGAAGAAATTAAATTGGAATACCAGCAAAATGCAAGAAAAAACTTTTAAAAATTCCACATTTTTGAATACTTGAAATTTTAGGATGTTACAGAGCCCAAATCTAAACTAGTTTATCATCTCAATTTTAGTAATAGACAACTATCATCATTGAGCATTAAACCATGCCCACAACATTTACAGCAAAGTCTAATGCTTCGGGAGGAGAGAGTGTCCAAACTCACCATGATCTACCTCCTAGAAGAAGTGGGATTTGGGATCCATACCTTCGGGAGAGAGGTGGCATTAGGAGGGAGAGGCAGTGTCGAGAGGGAGAGGTGTCAGGAGGAGAGGCAGTGTCGGGAAGGAGAGGCGACGAGGCGAGGAGAGGAGGTGGGGAAGGAGAGTGGTGTCGGAGGAGAGACGGCAGGGAAGGAGAGGCGGCGTCGGGATGAGAGACAACGAGTGAGGAGTGAGAGCTCAAAACCTAGCAGGGCGAAGACGGAGCAGTGCACAAGTGAGGATTGAGAGTACAAACCCTAGCAGGGGCCCTATTTATGGAAAAACTATCGCAGACGGTTCCATTAAAGAACCGTCTGTGATAATAATATCACAGACAATTACCCAATAAAACCTCTGTAAAATATCACAAACGGTTCTATTATGGAACCATATGTGATATGCTACGTATCACAGACACTTCTATTATGGAACCATCTGTGATATGTATATCAAAAATGGTTTGTTCCACTAAACAGCCTGTGATAGTTCCTCTACAACAAATCCTATTTTTTGGCTAGCCTTAGGAAATGCTAGCATATACAATCGCAGATGTAATTATTTCTAATTACTAAATCAATTAAAATGGAATAGTTCCATAATTACATACCGAGCTTCTTATAATTACATTGCAATAATTTCCACATATGTGTTCACCGTGTGGGACCATTACACTTGACTATTTCCTTTTAAATAAAGCCCTTCACGATGATTGATGCACATATAGCTTGCTTCATCACTTTGTTCTTTCTCAAGCCTGATGCCATCTTCAAATGGAGGCAACTTGTTAAATTGGTTGTGCTCTTGCTCATCCAAGACATTCTTAACTCTGACAATCCTTCTTTTTTCCATGAAGAATTACATGGCACTTCTTATTTGTTAGATCAGTTACATAAAAAACATGAACAACTTACCACGCGAGTATGAATAGTTCATCTTTGTATCCTAGATGTTCGAGGTCTACAACAGTGACGCCGTACTTATCGACCTTTACACCTTGTGAGAGTAGGACTGAACAACATCGAAATAGAGGGATCTTGAAAATTATGTAGTCAAGCTCCCAAATCTCCTCTACAAGCACGTAGTACGAGCTTAGTCCAGTGGTACTGAAGTACGCAAGAAATGCATCTATGTAGACACCTGAGTTCTTCACTGTGCTCTTTCTATCCTGATTTGTTGTATAAAATATGTACCCATTAATGTCGTATCTATGCCATGTCACAATGCCATTAATGTATTCTTCACTCACACGGTTCTCAATGTACATCCAGCTTCGGTCCATCTACGCTACATAAGTAACAAATGGATGTCAAAAATGATTATTACCGCTACTACATAGCAAATCAGACTAGCTATACATACTTACATGTACATGACATACATCAATATATATTACGTAGGTACATAGGTAGCTAGCCACCCATTCTGAAATCCAGCAAACTAACATTATCTTTCTAAACCTAGCTAGCTAGCTAGATTTAAATTAAACAAAAGACGGTGATCAGATCAGCTCACTAAGAATGTTAAGTAATTGAGTACTAACCTCTGATCTGATCACTAAGAAGACAGTGATATGTTTTCACCCCTAACTCCCTAAAGCCGATCGCCTTGCTCCACCGATGCAGCACAATGAAGACAGATCTATGTCGACATCGAGCAAGTACGCTAAGTAATTAATAGTGTGCAGAATATCACAGACGGTTCCAACCACAAACGGTCTGTGAAAACAATATATCACAGATGGTTCGTGTTAATAACCGTCTGTGAATTATCATAGACGGTTCTATATACGCACCGTTTGTGATACCAACAATATCGCAGACGGTTCATATTAATAACCGTCTGTGATTGGTTCTTATCACAGACGGTTCGTATAAAGAACCGTCTGTGATGGTTACATAATCACAGACGGTTATTAACACGAACCGTCTGTGATGTCCACAATATCACAGACGGTTCGAAATAAGAACCGTCTGTGATTTGTTAGTATCACAGACGGTTCGTATATAGAACCGTCTGTGATAGTCCTTCACAGACGGTTTACACTACAAACCATCTGTGATAGTTCACTCTATACGAAAACAGGAAATAAAATAATGTTACCCATGCCCTCTGAAAACAAGAAAATACAGACGCAAGCACAACAACACATTCAGATCTATTACAGGATAACAAGCTAACGAACCCTTCATGGCACGACGGTGCAGCTGAACAAGACACACTTACCACACTTACAGCAAGAGTGTGTTGGTAGTAGTCGGCATTGTGGAGGAACAAGCAAATACAAAGGCAAGCACAACAACATATTCAGATCTATTACAGGATAGCAAGCTAACGAACCCTTCATGGCACGACGGTGCGGCTGAACAAGACACACTTACGACACTTACGACAAGAGTGTGTTGTCCAGCCACCCGCCGTGCCGCGACGGAGGCGCTAGCTCATAGCGGAGGGGAGATGCATGAAGGAAGCTAGCAAGTGGATGAACTCACACGTGACTAGTACCGCTGGAAAGGTAGATGGGGTTATTAATAAGGGCCGAGCCATGGGAGGAACTGCTGCCTGCCATTCGATGTGGAGAGAATGGACGGGTGAGATCAAAATCTTGGGTATACGCCAATTATCGGTGACATGTAATCATCACAGACGGTTATTAACATGAACCGTCAGTGATGGCTATAATATCATAGACGGTTTGTAATACCAACCATCTGTGATAGATCAGAGACAGTTTGGAATATGAACCGTCTGTGATATTAATATTCGAGACGGTTTGGAATACGAACCGTCTGTGATATTAATATTAGAGACGGTTTGGAATACGAACCGTCTGTGTTAATGCTTAAATATGCGCACCCTAATCCTGCTCTTCTACACACTGTACGGCCTCTCCTCATTTTCTTCAACACCACATTTCTCAATAATGACATCTAAAATTCTTTTGATCTCCTTCCTCTCATCTATCCATCATGAGTTGTTCGGACGCAACCTTACACAGGCGGCCAACAATTTACATCTGGAGCAGCTCCTCCGCTCACACCCTACTCTCCTTCCTTGACTCGCTTCCATCCGTCAGTTGGACCTCATCATCCGCAGTCGACGGAGGTGTCTCGTTGCCGCTCAGGATAGGGAAACCGCCCTCAGCCTCGTTCTTCTCTACAATGTGCGCAAAACGGAGGAAGATCATGCGGCAGTGCAGACACACATGGATAACCTTGCCGATCAAGCAGAATCGGCCGATTTTGAGGAAGCTTATCATGGCATCCTGTTTGAGATTATGGAACATGCTAATGATTTGTCCAGGCTTGAGGAGGAAGTGGAGAGGGCAAGGACAATCTTGACGGCATTCGAGAACACAGCGGCTGATCCTCCAACTCCAGAAGTCGACGAAGAAGCATATGAAGCCCAGAAGATTCAAATCTGGGAATCCCTTTTTTTGCACTTTTGTAATAAAATTGCCTTGAATTTGACTCTTGTCTTAGTTTAGCTTCTATAGTTCATACGAAAACGATCTGTCAGGTTTACCACAGACGGTTCGTATTAAGAACCGTCTGTGATATTTTCATAGACGGTTATTAACACGAACCGTCTGTGATAATTGAGACATCACAGACGGTTCGTATTTAAGAACCGTATGTGAACTTTCACAGACGGTTCGTATTAAGAACCGTCTGTGATGTCTCAATTATCACAGACGGTTCGTGTTAATAACCGTCTGTGAAAATATCACAGACGGTTGCCAGTATAAACCATCTGTGACAGTTTAATCATAGATGGTTCATACGGAACCGTCTGTGATGCAGCCGTCCAGTATAGCCTCTTTTGTAGTAGTGATTAGACCTTTATCTCCCTTAAGCTTAGGCAATCCTCTAATGAGATCCATGCTACTGGCCCAAGTCAAGTGATCAAATCCAATGTGACCTAACCTACGGTCCTAGAAAACAAGATCTCTAGAATCTGTAGCAACAAGACACCTAAGATCAAAAGAAGACTTTGAAAACTTAGCTCTAAAAACCTTTTGTAGATGTGAGATCCTAAAGAGTAGACTGATCTAGAACTCTGCAAGCATTTTTCTTAAAGTTCAGCTCAAGACCATTACCAATTAGTCGCAAGCCTGAGAGCAAATTACATTTGAGTTTGCTTACCAGGCCACATCCTTGAGCAAGAAGTTGTCATTGACTAAAATTGTGCTATTGGCCATCATGGTATCAGTAGAAGCATCCTCAAACATGATTAATTCATTGCTGGATGCACGAGTGAGGGAGGAGAACAATCTTGAATCTCCGATCATGTGTTGAGAACATCCGGAGTCCACTAGCCACACGTTCTCCTTCCTTGCTCACCGGACCTATAGCACACGAGAAGAAGACATCGATGCCTTAGTACTAGGGTTAGTAATAAAAGACTTAGGAATCCAGTACCAAAACACATGATGAGTAGAAGCAACAACACTAGTGTTAGAAGCTGAAATAGAAACATGATGATACAAAGCTTGACTACCCTGAGGACGCACCGCACATGAGCTCTACTTAGATTTCATCTGGACTCGCGTCTAGACCTAACAAAAACTTGGCACTCGCCTCATCTAGTAGGCACTCGTGGACCTATCCTACCCTCCCAGTAATTAAGCCCTGAATGAGAAGCTGTCTTAAGTCCATCAAAGAAGTTCTTTACAATCCTAGGTCTGACTGAGGTTTTATGAACTTTCTAGGCTATAAGAGCATGTCTAGCTTTAAGGGCTCTCTCTCCTTCTCTTGCTTAATCCATTTGAAGTAGAACCAATATAAATGCTCATCTCTATCACAATAGGTGCAATGGTACTTGACTCGATGAGGAGTCTCACCTGAAGCATGAGAAGCACCTACTGTGATTGAGGAACTCTATGCAAAACAAGTAGACTTGAAGATAGTCTTCTCTGGCTCAGTAACTACTCAAACCAACTACTCTCCAGAGTTCTCACTACCTTAGGAGGATTTTTCTTGGCATACTATAAGGCATTGAATCCTAGACCTCTATTCTTAACATATACCTTTGACTAGTCTAGGATCATGTTGAGATCTTTCTTACCATTGGAGAATCGCTCTAAGGTTTTCTTAAGGTATGCATTTTCTTTGGCAAGGGTCTCACAGCAATTACACATACTCTTCTTCACCTCCCTAGCATATCTTTCCTTCTGCATAGCTATCTCAAGCTTGAGAGACTCGTGAGAGATGCAAGAAGCATTCTTCACTCTTTTGAGCTGCTGATCAAACTTAACTCTAAATGCCTCATGTATTACATCTAAATCATATTCTATATCAACACAGAATGCATGAGCAATGGATGCAACAGGATAAGATTTCTTAGAAGCAGAATCATTCATAGTTAATTGCAAATGTTTTAATTTCAACAGTTAGCTTAGGATATTTTGAGCTTGAGAAGTCCTAGAGTGAAGCATCTCATAAGTCATTTCAACAACTTAAGGCACTCTTAAGCTTCAAATCCAATAAAGCACACTTATAGCATGATAAAGCAATAGTAGACATGTCCCTAGATCCTAAGCATACTCTAATGTGTTCATCTTTTGGTGAGATATATCTTACCGATTAATGAGTTGAAGACTAGGCTTACTACCAAACATAGTGGCAGGTCAGGTCACCATAAGAAATCCATTAGTATTTAGAAAAGAAGTGATAAATGGAGATGAAGTCTTCCAAAACAGTGACATGGAGCCATCAACTTGAAACATTACCACACAAAGGGTCATTACATACAATTCTAAACCCTCATCATAGATAGTTTCTGAACTGTCTGAATTTATGCGTCTGTGATAACAGGTAGTTATCATAGACGGTTTATGTAATGTCTGTCAAGGTCAACTATCATAGACTGTTGTGACCAAAACCCATCTATGATATGTAATACATCACAGACTATTCTATGTACCAACCATATATGACAGCATACAAATCACAGACAATTCGTACATAGAACCATATGTGATGTATTACACATCACAGACGAGTTTTGGTCGTAGCCATCTCTGACAAAGAGACTAACATGCAATAACACATGCCAAGACATCATAAAGATAACCAATTATCCACAAATTCTTTGGAAAAGTAATAAGGTTCTATGAAACAAATCACACACTCTAATGTCTTAGGTTCTATGAAGTAAGTCATGGCTAGAGTCAATTCCTCCTCATCATGCTGCGTGTTAAACTTGGTTGCTGTCTTAGGCGTAAAAGAACCTTTGGGCTACCGCGCCCTTCATTTATGTGGAGCAAAAAAAATAAATGAAGGGCATGGCAGCCCAAAGGTTCTTTTATGTCTATGATAGCAACGAAGCCCAACACACAGCATGACGAGGAGGAAGAGACAACAACCATGACCTACTTCATAGAATCTGACACTGAAGTGTGTGATTTGCTTCAGACCCTTTGAAGATATATTTAGTATATATTATTGCTACAAGGTCTCTTTGGAACACTAACATGTCATTCCAAATAGATCTTGTAGTAATAACAAAGTGGATCACATAGGACAGCTATCAATTACAAAAGGTCAACCATGTGTCTTTGTATTTGTAGGGCTCACTAAACTTAAATTTACTTTTTGTATAGGCTACCATAATTCTTTATTTTAGTCTTTTTCTATGGGTGAGGAGGGGTGAGTTTATATAAGAAGTGAGGGAAGTGATGATAGTGGTTGGATCTTCATCCAAGGGCTAATAAAAGTGACTGAAATTTAACAAGATGTCAATCACCTGATGAATAGACAACCCATATATATTTTATCCCAACAAAAATATTTGTGCACGCATATGTTTATTTGTTTATCTTTATACATTATGGTCTTCTCTCCCATTTTTGAAACATTTTTGCTATATATTATGTATGACAAATTAAGAGAACTAAGGACGTGTGCCTCTTAATTGTCCAACTCACTACAAAATAATATCTTGTATTTGTGATGGCTTGCAATACCTCCATGAGTTCTGCCAATGTAACATGCTGCATATGGACTTCAAGCCCAACAACATCTTACTAGATGAGGAGAACTCAAAGCCAAAAATAGCCGATTTTGGTTTGCCATTTTGTGTGTGTGCCATCCAAGAATCCATATTTTCGTATGTACCATCAAAAAGAGTTAGCCTGATGCTAAGTGCCATTTTATACCCGCTAAGGCAGTCAACAATGAAGGGACAAGCTGCAACAATGATACCATCCTTGCCACCATCCCAAATGAAGAGATAAGACTTTGCTTACACTTGACATATTCCAACCTACAACCATCTCCATTTCACACAAGGCAACAAAATTTGCAACAAGATCACTATTAAGGGTATTTCCAGTGGAAGACATTGTTATGCTATGTCTACGTTATCCATGTAATCTAAAAACAATGATAAACAATCCTTTCAATGCATAGTATCTATCCATTGACCCAAATAATAAGTTACCAGCACTCTCTCCCTCCCTATCCCTTCCATGTACTCTCTGTCCTCACTAGTGCTCCTCTCACCGTCGACCACCCACATCGCCCAATCGGCGCCAACGGCCCTGACTACCTCAGTCTCCCTTCTGACGCCTCCTCCCAGATCTAGCTAAATCTACACCTAGAGCATAAAAGAGGCTAGAGGCAAAGGGAAGGGAAGAGTACCCAAGGGTAACGGTGGATTCGGCTGGGGGCGACGGCCGATGGTGAATTTGGCTAGGGGCAATGGCAGGGAGTTGGATTTAGCTGGGGGCTGACCACTGCGAGAGTTGAGGAGGCTAATAGATGTGGCTGAGTGGTCAGTGACAGTGCAAACCCTAGCGGGGAAGTACTTATAGAAGGAACTACCACAGACGGCTCTATTATGGAACCATATGTGATGTGGTACATATCACAGATGATTCTTTTATGAAACCACTTGTATCACAGATGGTTTGTGCCACTAAACGGCATGTGATAGTTCTTTCTACATATAGCTACAACATATCTGTAACATCCTGATTTTCAGAGCCTTTTTGAAGCTTTTAAAATAAAATTCACCATTTGAGTTTTTCTGAAATTAATTAAAGCTTAATTGGAATTTTATTAAATTAAAAGGATTTAATATGATTAATCTGAACATGAACACCTGCAAAAATTATTTTATTTGAGTTCTTTGTGTCTCAAGGAATTTATTGGTTTTTTTCTGGATTTTTCCGGATTTATTTGCTATTTTCTAGAGCTCAAAAGGAATTAAATGAATTTCTGGAAATAGAAAATCCCCCAAAAATCCTAAACCGGCGAGTGGGCCGAAACCCACCAGCCGGCCCAACCTAGTCAGCCCAGCCAGCCCGCTGGCCGCGCCGCACCGCGGCACGCGGCGCAGATCCGCGCCCTCCGCGCGCCGCTTGCCCGCTCGATGGCGACACGTGTCGCCCATCCGCGCTTGCTTGCCGCGCCGCGCCACCGTGCCGCCCGCCGCCGGAGCCAGCGCGAGTGGGGCCCACTGTTAGGGTCCTCGTCCCGGCAGGACTCTCTTCCCGTCTCGTTCGGACTCGCCACGCCGCCGCCGTCTCGCCACGGACTCTTCGCCGCACCGACCCCGCCGCCTCGGCGTCGCGTATAAAGCCGCCGCGACCTCGGCTTCCTCGCCCGCGGCCGCTGCATCCGCCGCGCTTCGCCGCCGACCGCGTCGCCGTGCGCCGCCGTCGCGTCGCCGCCGCTTCGCCGCCGCCATCGTTCGCCGTCGCCGGTGAGCCCGCTGCCGTTCGCCGCTCGTCGCGGTGAGCCTCGCCGCCATCCGAACCCCGCCGGCTAGCCCCGCCGTCACCTCGCCGCCGGCCAGTCCGTCGCCGCCGCGCACCTCCACCGCTCGGTCGCCGCCGCCGCACCAGCGCTCTGCGCCGCCTCGCCGCCCACGCCCGCGGACGTCAGCCCTGACGCCAGCGCACCCCCGTCGCTTCGCCTTCCCGTGCACCCGGTTCCCCGTGCACCGACTGACTGACATGTGGGTCCCGCCCGTCAGCCGAACCGTAGACCCGTGCGCCATGAGCCACGTCACCCCGCCACGCCAGCAAGCCACGCAAGCAGCCACATCAGCCCTAGGCTGACGTGTCAGCCCCGTCAGCATGACACGTCATCATGCCCAGTCAGCCGCCACGTCAGCCCTACATGCCCACGTGTCGCCATGTCAGTCGCCACGTCAGCTCCGCCGCGCGCGGCAAGAGCTCGGCCACCGCCTTTGTTTGCGTGCGCGGGTTCACCGTAGACCCGTTCTCCCGTGCGCCCGGTCCACAGTACAGTGCAATCTCTTAATTTTCCCGATTTTCTTTAGATCCAATTTTCCAAGGGCCCGTTCTCCCTCGTCCTAGCTCCGATTGACCCGATTATTTTTCCTAAATTCATCTAAAATTGAGCTCTACCTTTTGGTTCAGGTTTGAAAGTTTTTGGAGTTTATTGGAATTTTATTTGATTTTATTTTGTCTTTTCGATGCGTCTTCTCTCTCGTTAGATCACGTGTTCGAGGGAGCGGAAGTTGGATTTGAAGACCAAGAGACCTCAGTTGAGCAAGGCCAAGGCAAGTCGTGTCCTTTGATCATGTTGAACCCAGTTTGCAATCTATTATTTAATTATTTTGTTTTAAATTATCTTGCATCGCTATTTTTATTCAAACCCTTGTATTGGTAGTTATCGTCCCAATTGGTTATTTCCCTCCTTGATATTTGGAATACCTTGTTGCCATTGTCACCTTAGGTTGGGAATTTAATTAGTGATGCTATGCTATTTGTCACATTGGGTTGGTACGATTAGAATGCTTAGCCTTGCTTATTTTGCGAAAGGGTTCATCATCGCATGTGATTAATTAATTTGACTTAATGAGATATTGAATCGTGGTTGGTGCCACTGTTATAAAATTTGTGTGCCATGACATTGGTGTGTCATTGGTGTTGGTTATACAAAATTGGTTTTCACTCGGGCGAATGATCGTGCAGTAAAGGGGGTGCAGGTCGCACATTGGGATGTGGATGCTTCGCCTGGGTAATTCTTAAGGACTTAACTTTGTGCGCCATCGATCTGAGCCTTACCGTACAACCACATGTCCAGTATGGGATGGACCTGGCTAATTAATTTGTGATGTTTCAATTTCGGTTCCGTCATTGCGATGAGTGTGGTGTGGTCGGAGCCATGGATCCACAATGGCGCAAGAGGGGGCAATTATCGACTAGGGGTTACCCTACTCGACGGCGAAACCTTAGCGAGGCGGGCGGGTTGAGATTGAACATTGTAAAGGCCTTGTTGTGATCTTCTTGGTCGGCATGCCAAAGGAAGCATGTTATACGGTGACATTACAAGATGATCATATCGTGTGGGTAAAGTTGTACAACCTCTGCAGAGTGTAAAACTATTCGAATAGCCGTGTCCTCGGTCATGGACAATGCTCGGTGATTTCACACGAGGGGTAGAGTTTTCATAAAATCTTGGTTGGATTAAGTGAATGGGTAGTTCATTGGTGGTTCCTTATGTGAATCTTGGATTGTGGGTGATTCATCGGAGTGAATGACCAGTTTACTTGGGGTTTGTCTCAATTCCTTTGATTAATTACTTATTATCATTTTCAAAGTCAGCTTTTCAATCTATTTATTGTATTTACTTTAAATTGTTGCTTTCTGCAAAATTAACTTTCCAGCCTTCCATTGGTAAGCCTTGCATATTATATTGCATTCATTCGTTACAAACGACTTGCTGAGTACCAATGTACTCACGACTTTATGCCCCTGTTGCTCAGTTGAGGAGGAGGAGTATCACCAGCAGGAGGTTCCAGAAGGAGAGTACTTCGACGTCTTCGCGGATTAGGCTTCGTTCTCCACTCGATAGCCTGTGGGCATGTGGATTGGCTGCTGCGCTTTCTTTTGGATTTTCCGCTGCTAGTTTGAGTTAAGCCCTTCGGGCTAGTCTATTGTAAGCTTGACCATAAGGTCGTACTCTGATGATTATTAATAATATTTGAGTCTTTTCTTAGTGAATCGTGATATGTTCGATATTTCATCTTTGTTTATACTGTGTGCACTAGCGTGATCCTGGACTAGTGCAGAATACACAGGAGAGTCCGGATTTGCATATTCGGGTCTCTACAATATCCTATTTTTTGCTAGTATCAGGAAATGCTAGCTATGCCCTTTGAAAACAAGCAAGCAGATACAATCATAGTTGAAATTATTTTTTTATTACTGAATCAATTACAATAGAATAATTCCTTAAATTTATGCTGAGGTCCTTATTTACATTGGAATAATTTCCAAATAAGTGTTCACCGTGTGGGATCATTCCACTTGACTATGTCCTTTTAGAAAAAGCCCTTCATAATGATCGACACACATATAGCTAACTTCATCTTTTGATTCTTCCTCGAGTTTGATGTCATCTTTGAAAAGAGGCAACTCATCAAATTGATTGTGCTCTTCCTCATCCACAATATTCTCAACTCTGACAATCCTTCTTTTTCCATAAAGAACTACATGGAGCTTCTTATTTGCCGGGTCAGTTACATAAAAAATTTGAACAACTTACCTCACGTGTATGAATGATTTATCTTTGTATCATACACGTTCGAGATCCATAGTAGTGACGCTGTACTTATCGACCTTTACATCCTGCGGAAGTTGGACCGAACGGCACCGAAATAGAGGAATCTTGAAAAGTACATAGTCAAGCTCCTAAATCTCCTCTACAAGCCTATAGTAGGAGCTTGGGCCAGCAGTACTGAACTAGTCATGAAATGCATCTATGCGAACACCTAAGTTTTGGACTGTGCACTTTCTATCCTGATCTATTGTATAAAATATGTACCCATTTATGTTGTATCCTTTCCATATTGCAGTGTTTCACTTGATGACCTTCTAGTGAATTGCACCTTCAACCATTCATTGAACCGACGATTGTGTTATCTCTTGATCCAAACCTCCAACTGGCATGGATTCTCTTGGCATAGCATGTCCTAGTGCTTGTTAATATATGGAGACATTTTACATGTGTTGCAAGACTGTGAAATAGACTTGAGTGTACATATCTAGGTCAGGAGTTATTACTTTCCTTCCAATGGTCTTGATACCCTCTAGCCTCCCCTCATGATGAGATAGAGGCGCACCTATTAGTTCGACCTGAGCCATGTAATCGATATAGAACTCAATGACCTTCTCGGTTGCATAACCTTTGATGATGCTGCCGTCCAGCTGAGATCAATTCCGTACATAAGACTTGACAATTCCCATGTACTTGTCAAATGGGTACATATGGCATTGAAACATAGAGCCACATATCTTTATCTCTTTCACAAGGTGAACAATGAGATGGACCATTATATCAAAACATGACAGAGGGAAACACATATCAAAATTGACATAGACTCATCACCACCTCGGCCTGTAGAACATCTAGTCCATCAGGATCAATGACCTTATGAGCAATTGCGTTAAAGAAATAACATAGCCTTATGATTTTCACTCGAATCTTGTTTGGTAAAATACTTTAATTGCAATAGGAAGTAATTATGTCATTAGCACATGACAGTCATGAGACTTCATACCAATTAATTTCAAATCTTTCATAGAAACAAGTTTCTTCATGCTAGTGGATTAACCAAACGAAACTTTCACACCATGCAAGCACAGGCACAGTTCAGTTCTCGCAGCGTTAGATAGAGTGTAGCAAGGTAGGGAAAGGTACGTCTAGCCTTTATTGCTCCATGTGGGTGCTATCTCAGTCCTGATGTTTATAGTGACCAAGTCACGCCATGAGTTCACACCATTATTTGTTTTGTCATGAATATTCAATAAGAGACCAATCGAGCTATCACATACATTTTTCTCTACATACATGACATCGATGCAATTGTGAACTTCTAAGTGCTCCCAATAAGACAACTCCCAAAATATTGATCTCTTCTTCCACACGTTCTTCTGATAGGTCCTCAATTTACGTCTCTTTCTAAGCACAACATTCATATCCTTAACCATATCGTTGAGCTCTTTCCCACTAAAAGGCCTTAGAGCTGAGTCATCCTCTTTTTTTCATTAAATTGTTTCTTCATCTTGCATATGGGTGATACCTTGGAAGGAACCCACGGTGACGTAACTGCACATTTTTGCATGAGTTGTTCAACCACACACTCTTGGTATAATCTAATCAGTGTATATAGACTTTGGCTCCTTTTGTACTCAACCTCGACAGGTTACCAAAGGTAGAAAAATCATTAATGGTACAGAACAACATGGAGCGCAGAGTGAAATTCTCTTGTTTATCTGCATCCCATACATGTACCCCTTCATTTCACAATGTCATAAGATCTTCTACAATGGTGTTAGGTACACTTCAATGTCATTTCTAGGTTGCTTCGGCCCTTAGATAAGTAGTGACATCAAAATGTACTTTCGCTTCATTCACAGCCAAGGAGAAAGGTTGTATATGCATACAACACGGGCTAGGTGCTATGTTGGCTACTTATGTTACCGAAAGGATTCATTCCATCTGTACTCAACCCAAACCTTATATTCTTTGGTTTTGCACCGAAGTCTACAAATATCCTATCGATGTTCCTCCACTGGGTAGAATTAGCAACGTGTTTTATCTTTTCATTTTTCGTAAACTCCTCCAAGTGCCAACGCAGCAATCATGCATCCTTTCGGTTCACAAATAAATGCTTCAAACGAGTAATTACAGGCAGATACCACAACACCTTAGCAGGAGATTATTGCTTCACCTTGATGCCTTCATCGTCATCGGAGTCATTCTTATGCTTGTATCGAGATGCTTTGCACACCGGATAAACATGTAAGTTTGCATACTCTTTACGGTAAAGGATATAATTATTCAAACATGTATGTATTCTTTCTACTTCTATTCCCAATGGACAAAGAACTTTCTTGACTTGGTAGGTGGTTCTCGGCAACACGTTTCCCTTTGAAAGGATGTTCGCTAGGAGACCTAACAATACTGTAAAACTCTTGTCGGACCAACCATTGCTTGCCTTTAATTTTAGCAATTCAAGAATGGACGACAACCTTGTGTATTGCAGCTTGCAACCCAGGAACAAAGGTTTCTCCGACTTCTCTATCAAGCCATTGAATTTACCAAACTCTTTCTCGCTATAGTTCCCTTCTGCATCATGCAGCATCTTATCCATATTGTCATCGTGTGATCTATCCTCATCGAAAGGACAGTGAACAATCAATATATCATTGTCTCCTTCAACGATGTTATAATTACTTTCATGTATAATCTTCTCTTCACTGTGACTAGTCCAACATGTATATACCTTTTTGAAACCCCTTCGAATCAAGTGAGCTTTGATCTACACTGGATTGATAATGATTTTCATATTATCATAATCAATGCATGGATAGTACATGTATTCCATCCTCTTCTGCAACATATCCTACTCGGCCGCTTTTCTAAAAGCAGATATGCCATCAATGTACTCTTCACTCACATGGTTCTCAACGTACATCTAGTTTTGGTCCATCTATGCTACGCATATAATAAATTAGTGTCAAATTAGATTAATGCTACTATAGCTAGCTAGCCTAATATTTACATATAATTGTCATTCACCTTAATAAATTGTCCATCCAAAGTTGGTAGCTATGTACTATTCATGAAGTTATATATATATAGTATAAATAACAGGGGCACCATGGTGCCCAAGCTCTATGATTGAGACTTTTCATCCACGATTAAGACTTTCCATCCATGATTGATTCAGCACGCTAAATCAATGACTTCCTTTCCAAATTGATACTTTTTCGAATTAATGAATGTTAACGGGTTTGCCTAATATATTATATATTATTGCACTTGCACGCATATGAAAGCAATTCAAAGGCAGAGAGGTTTGGTGCCCAAACACCATGGTGTACATATATATCAAGCAATAATATATCAAAGTAACTTGTAGTAGTGATCTATTATTATGTTGGAGCAAACTACCATGCTAGATCTAAATCTAGCTTTAATCTCTCTTTGTTATAAACCATATAATTAGAAGAAAATACTAACCTCAAATCACCAAGAACATATTGATCTACGAGCGGTATGCTTTCACCAAACTCCCCAAAGCCGGCCGCCTCCTTCAAAGCAGGGCAATGAAGACAGATCTGTTAGGACCGGCCTAGTTAGGTATTTAATGATGCGGTGTATAACAGACATGTCCAACTATGAACCGTCTGTGATATATAATTATCATAGACGGCTATCTATAAATTATCACAAATAGTTCTAAAAAAGAACCATCTGTAATAATGGGAGACTTCACAAATAGTTTGTTCCACTAAACCTCCTGTGATAGTTCCTTGTATAGCTAAAAAATATTCTATTTTTTGGCTAGCCTTAAGAGTAAATATGTATTACTTAGTTGTTTTTTACCAGTCAGTACTGCCATCATGTCGTTATACCGAGATCAATTACATATACAGAATATAGTAAATACAAATTCAACTGGTTTTTTATTTTTGTATTTACATATGGTCAAACAGCATGGCCAGTCACTTCTTACAAAGATTAAAAATGTAGAAACATAAATAATCAATGTTTTTCTAGTAGCAGAGGTAGCATGCTATCTCTGTCTTCAAAACTTCATAGGCGGCGACGTTGACATCGGACGATTCAGAATCATTGGTAAACAAAGCTCCACCCGCTAACGTGCTCGTTCGAGTGTCTCATGAAGACCCTCCAACTGATTAATCAAGTCGAATTGAGTCCAAAGGCTCTCTTCCCTTGCTTGAGGGGTCTCGATAAGGTTTACTCAATTGCCCACTGCCTCAACTAAGCAATGCAAGCAACAGCAAACCTCTTGGAGACGTGCAATGACATTGTGGAGGACCATGTCGATGGCGAGGTTAGCTCGTCAAAAGTGGGAGACCAACCAGAAGATGCAGCGAAGGAGGATGTCAGGACGGCAGAAGGTGGCTATCACCTGCTCCAACAAATCCTCAGACATAGGAGGGAGGACACTGTTAGCACAGTGACCTTTCATAGCATCCGCCAGCGTACGACCGGCGAGGTGCTCATACAAGATGGCCAGGTAGGACATCAATGCTGGCGACAAGAAAGAGTAGGGAGCCATTTGTTTGTACTTGAGAGTAGATCATCGATGTGGGGATTTATCTTCGGTTGTGGATGATTAGTTTTATTAAACAAGGAATAAATTCAGCACATGAGATGACGAGACATATCGGGGAGCTAAGGTGAAGAGACACATCGAGGAGTGAAGTGCCATTTATGCCTATAAGAGATACATATCACAGACACTTCCAACCACAAACCATTTGTGATACGTAATTATCACAGACGGTTCGTATTAATAACTGTCTGTGGTAATATCAAGAACCGTATGTAATAGTTGCATATCACAGATGATAGACAGTCACGCTTGCAAAACTGTCTATGATAATTACAACACAGACGGTTCCCCATGAATTGTTTGTGATGAGACGTCCAGTATATCTTATTTTGTAGTAGTGAAAAGTAGTGGAAAAATCCAAAACTTCTTTATTTCTCGATGTAAAATTCTTACTGTTGAAGAAACAAAACAATTCAATTGTAGGTGTTACTAGAAAAAACAAGAGTGACTCCATGCTTTCCCTCCCTATAGTAGCCTGCACTAAATTTGATGCACTCAAGGGGTAAGTAGCTATAATCACTCCTTGGATGTGCACCTATACTAATGCAATTTAGCTGAACCAGTCCAACTCAAGCCAAGCCCAAACTCTAACCTGGTCCAACTCAGAAAATGATAAAATTTGAATGGATGATGGTTATCACTTGGTTTATGAAATACTCCCTCTAGCCATAAATATATATTGTTTGTACATCAACATGGTCCATAAAATATAATTTTGACTACTAATTTACATTGCAATATATTTATAAAATTCAATAAAATTATAATATTATGAAAATACTTTTTAAGACAAATATATATATATATAGTTTTTATGTATTTAATCTGAATATTTAAAAAGATATCAATACTTAAAGTTTTAAAATTTTAACTATAAACATTCTAAAATGATATGATATGTATTTGTAACTAAAAGGAGTGGCATGGAAGCTCCGTTGGTTTGAGCTCAACTTTAATTAGCTTAATTAAGAGACAAGAGAGAGATATAAATTAATGGATCGAGCGAGCCACCACGGCACTTAATTTGGGCCGGAGACAGATCGAGGGCGCCATTAATCATTAGCCCGTAGATCGAGCGTAGGCTATGAATCGATCGGACGATGGAATCATTTCTACCTGGCAGAGCCACATGGCAGCTAGCTTGGGTCCGATGGAAACTTAACCACTCCCTGCGCTGCGAGAGAGCTAGCACGCATGATTAACAATCTCTCGAGAGCAGCGGAGACGACCGGGCTCATCTTCTGCGTAAAAAGCGATCCGCAAGGAGCCAAGGACACACAAGCAAATCATTCCTCCCAGGACCATACACACGTCGATTATTGGGCATATCAACAACAACGGTACAGTACCATCTTTTGCAGATCTAGTAAAATCTCAAAATCTTCCTTGAAGATGCAAAAAGCTAGCTATCCCAGTGATCAATGCATGCATGCATGGGTATAATTAACAAATTAAGAAAGTGCATGTAGGACTCGATCATGTGAGTAGTAGCAAGTTTAGGACCTGTTTGGCAGAGCTCTATCATTAAAAAAATGAATCTGGAGCAGTAGATCCACCAAAAACAGCTTCAGCGTGAATCTGGGATCCCACCATGGAGCTAGACAAAACTGTTTGGCTTGCACAGCAGCTCCAGATCCACGAAACTGAGTTTTTGGTAGGAATGGTCTGTTTTGCCCATGGGTTTTATGGTGGTATGGGATGGGGTGTGTAACCAGTGGCAAAAGGTAGGTAATTACCACCCAACTCCACGAGTAGGTACGAAACAAGGTTTCGTGGAGCACCCCTTGAGGTGCTCCATGGATTTCATGAATCTGGAGCTAGATTCGGTATTTTGGTGGATCCAGATTTCGTGGAGCTGCAGCGTTTGGGTAAAAATTCGTGGAGTGAAGCTATTTTTGATAGATCTGGAGTTGGTGGAGCTCTGCCAAACAGACCTTTATTGACGCCGTTCCGTTCCGGCCGGAATTGCCGGGACATCCTGTTCCGTCAGCCAAAATGGAATAGAAAATGTCATCTTGTACCGCCGTAAATTCCAGCCAGTTTTAGTGTTTCGGTCAATACTGAGCATTCCCGCTGGAATCTGCTGCTTCGACTATTACGGCTCGGGCCTCAAACGTTTCTCTTCTCCCGCAAATGAATCAAAGCTGTAGCGCAAGTGCACTTCTGCTACCTATCTATAGTACGTAGGGCCCACAATGGTAAGGCATGTTCCACAATGGTAAATATGTTCATATTGATCCCTATTTAAAAAAAATCAAAAGTCAAAATAAACATTCAGCTTATCGAAACAACTTCTCTACTGTTATCGCTACCATTTCACTCCTGGATAAGACAGGGGTTAGAGGTACATCACGCATCTCACTTCTCTCGCTCCCGTCACGCGCACATATCTCTCTCACTTTTTTCACCACTCGCTCCCTCCTTCCAAAAGCTACTTCTTTCAACTATTATTACTTATTTTCAGCTAAAAATCATAAATTATAGTAAAAAAAACTATTAGTAAAAGATAATACGAAGGCTCCCTAAAGCGCACCATTATGAACAAAAAGAGCTTTGCTCTTGCTCGTCAGGTCTATGCTTGGTGCACATTTACCTGGCCCATTCCCTCTCACTCGAACGTGGACTGTACAAAAATTACACCACAATTAGTTGATAAAAAAGCTTACAAGTCTG
Organism: Dendrocalamus sinicus; assembly: GCA_036346575.1. Classification (NCBI taxonomy): domain Eukaryota; kingdom Viridiplantae; phylum Streptophyta; class Magnoliopsida; order Poales; family Poaceae; genus Dendrocalamus; species Dendrocalamus sinicus. The sequence goes on along the minus strand of CM070648.1, from coordinate 31,642,135 downwards.
GTTGTTTAGACTGCGATTTTTGATTTTTCGCTATAGCTTATTAATTTAATAAATAAAAGTTACTAAGAAAAATCAAAAACCAAAAATCACTAAAAAAAACCAACAAAGAATGAAGCTTATACGTTGTTCAAACATGTGTATTTTATCTTGCAACTATGTTTGCACTCCTAAATAATGCTTTTTTGCATACAAATCATGTCTATACATTTCATAGTGCATATAATTAAGAATAATATTTTATATTATTTATTTGTATCCCGGAACCATACACTAAGAATAGTCCCGTATCAAAACGTTTCGTTCTAAACTCCTAACCGGCATGGCATCCGGAACGTAATTAACAACTTTGAGTAGGTCTTTATACGCTAGTTCCCATGCTAGTCGTAGGTGCAACCAACGCAAAGTACGTCGTTCAACAAACCTACACCTTCCCACGCCCAAAGGAGATGAGGTGGTGAGAATACACTCTCGTCAAGCTCATCAACCATTTTCATTAATAGTATTATTTTAGTGAAGGGACAAGTGATCAGCAAGCAAGCTAGCTAGCTAGAGCTTGCATCCATGAAACACCGAACTGTCTATGATATAAACTATATTATAGACGGTTAATAACAAAAATTGTCTGTAATAATTGAGTATTACAGACGGTTTGTATAAAAAGCGTCTGTGATACTCGACTATCACAGACAGTTTGTGATATTAACCGTCTGTATTATAAGTTATCACAGACGGCGTGGGAGCCATTTGTGTAACCACCTATTATCACTAACACATAATCACAAATGATTGAGGAATCGTCTGTGATGACAGTTCCGAACCGTCTGTGATGATCTTTCTGTAGTAGTGTGAGATTCGGGCCTTGGAACATAATAGAAGGAAAAAAATTTGTAGGAATGGGAAAAAACATAGGAAATTATAGGAATTTAAAAGTACATGAGAAAAACTCGAAATATGTGTTTCAATCGAATGCAGCAATAAGCACTAAAAACGCTAAAAAATGTATTGAGTTTCATGAATCAACCATTCATCCAAAAGTATAAGTTAGTGAGGAAAAATAGGCAATTCACTTATACTTTAACACTCTTCCTCATATATAGACGTCCTTGGGTTTTAGACGTAGAATAGAAGTGGGCTACAATTTTTTTAATTACACTAACGAAATCTTGAACTCAAGACCTCTTAACTTTAATACCATGTTGAGTTGTATGCACCAGCCAGTTTACCTAAAATTTAAACTGATGAAAAAAGATAAGCAATTTATTTATACTTCAAAAAATTAGTATGTATGTAAGAGCGAGAGAGAGAAGGAGAGCAGATCAATTGCGTTCGGACGAATCAGGTCTTTACCTATTTTTTATTTCCCTCTGAAAGTGTGGAGAAGGCGAAAATTTTCAAAGGAAATGAATCATGGGCTCATGGCTAATCCTCAATATATCCAAACACCACTAAAAAACTTGTAATTTCAAAGCCTACACTTTTCCTTTGATTCAAACAAGCCAAAACTACCAAAACAAAGGGAGCTAGCCAAACAAGAGACTGGAAATGAATGGGACTATTCCTTTAATTTTCCCTTTGAAATCTCTTAGCTAAAGGGAATGACGTCTGTTAGTGACACGTTGACGCAATCAACTTATTTTGATACATAACTTCACTAGCTTTGCCCTTTTCTTGACTTGTTTTACACTGAGTTATAGAGATGAAGCGCCAAGGGCTACTATATATGCTCATATTTCTTGTGAGGCCCTCCCTGCTGAGAAGGTTATGCGGTTGAGTTTTGAAGCTTTTAATTTACTCTAAAAATCTTTTAGGCAAGTGTAAAGCAGGTATCGGAACTACTACAATTTTATGATTAGTTATGTTCAAGATGATGTGAAATGTTCGAAAACATTTAGGAGCTCATTTCTATTTTTTCACTATTATGCGAATAATTCAGTTATACAAAATTTCTAGCTGGTCCTTGTTTTTTCGAAGGAATCTAGCTAGCTTGCTAGCTAGTCCTTGTTGTAATTAAACTATTAGCAAAGTACACTATAAATATCATGAATGCGCATCCAAACACATTTAGGCCTTGATCAACTCGGCTTCGACTTCTGACTTCTGGCTTATTTTTCACTATTCATAAGTTTCGTCTTTTTCTGAATTTTTGACTTTTTGTTGAGCTTTTTTGCCGGTTCTTTTTTTCCCGTATTTGTTTGTATTATACGTAATAGGCTAACATATTTTTTATATTTTAAAATTTTTTTAAATTTAATTATGCTAAATAAGCATCTGTCAACTACAGTGCTTTTTTCAGCCAGCTATAGTGTTTTCAGTCATAAGCCATGAGCTTTTCAGCCGAACCGATCACCACCTTATTCAATCAGAAAACCATAAAAAGGATTTGAAAAGAGAAGAACGTAAATTTTTTTTCCCAGCAGTCATGCATATCTAAAGTCTCCTTAACTGTATAGTGTAGTACTAGCATTTTATTCAGAAATATTAAATATATATACTTTTCAAGTATCATGCCAGCTCAAAATTAATCCCTACCTACAATTTACAAATGATGACAAGTCAATGTATAGTATCTGCTGTAACGTGTAATTAATTTTGGACCGTATCTTCATACATATATACGTGATAGCTAGTTGCCGACGTACGTAATGCGCGTACGTAGGGCACATATTTGTTGACTAATTAATTAAGTACATAACAGTTCCAAACAAAGAAAATTTTTAAAAGGTAAAAATATAGAGAAATTTTTTCTTGCAAAAATAAAAGCTGTACCAATTTAGCTGCGGCTAAACCTAAAAAGCAAGCTAGCAGATGTATACTGCTGCTGTGCCGCAAAGCAGCCAATAGTGGGGGAGAGAGAGAGAGCATCCAAGCTAATTAGCTATAGCGAGTACTACTCTCGCCGTCACAATCATGCTTTGCTAATCGATCTCAAATGTATAACATGTTGATATTTTACATGCCTAAACACATTTCTCTATTAATTATGCTCGGTTGATAATTAACAACAACAAATAATTGTGTAGCCCTTAATAAAGGAAAGAATGTTTACAACCTGATGAAGATTAAATAACCCATTAAAGAACCACTTTAATATGTAATCAAAGCTTTTAGACCAGTGTTATAATAACTTATGCTATAACACATACGAGTACCGCTAGTCAGAAAATCATTGTTTATCTATCCGACCAGCTACTACTCGAAAGCTCCATAACCCAATATGTGGGGCTCACATGTGGCGATGCCTTGTGCGGCTTAGGAGCAGAACACGTTAGCTCCTATTCCCACGACTGTTCTACATTTGTCCCTGTGTCTCTAACAACAACCGCCATACGGTTGTTTCCAGAAGCTCTCCCTCATTGACAATAACTGATCGATGGTTATTGTTAGGCCTCTCTCACTGCCAGCAACTGCTTACATGTGCAGATGGAAGGAATCGACAAAGCATTTGTCTGTGAAAACAATAGACATCTCTTCCGCATTAGGGCAAGTGGTATTTTCCCCTATAATTACACTTTAGAGCAAGTTGTAATCTCAATATAGCAATAAAGACCAATTTTCCCTATTTATCTTTTTGTGGGGCTTAGATTTCCCTAATATTCGTAAGATCGATGATTCAATCATCGACAGCTAGTACTGTCTATGGGGAAGAAGTGCCAAGCCTCTCAAGTTTCTAATCGGCATCACCGTCCTTCCTTGGTCCCATTGACATCGCCTATGTCATCATGGTAGGGACTTGGGATGAGAAAAATTAGTTCAACTTAGTAGACTATGCCGGCCTCGACATGGATGCATGCCTCTGCACCATGGAACACAATGCCTTCTCATTATCCTCCTCCATCCTAAGGTCACTAGTCCTTGCACCCAGCGAGATAGACCGGATGGAAGAAGACATGTCGCCCATGTCATCAACACCTCTCGGGGAATCAGTCGTCCCAACCTTGTCGAAATGCCCTAGCACTATGACAAGTCAGACGCACTCGACCAGTAAACATGGCCCCAAAAATGCGCTGCCACGATCTGAGGGTCAGATTACTCTTAATTCAGTCATGGGCATCTGCTATTTGCCAATAGCTCCTACATGTTTCAGGAGGCGACCGACACTTAGTCACGATGTCGATGAAGTTACCCCCAACAAAGAGCCAGGTGATCAAGTTGATAGCACTCACCATTCGATTAGCAATTCGCCACATTAGGTTGAGTCCACCGCATAGTCCCCAAGAGACCATGGCCTCCAATTGTTCTCCTTTGTGGAAGCTCCTAGTCGAAGCAATGAAAGGCACTTAGTTTTGGTGGAAGTTTCTCAGGAGACTCCTACTGGAAGCATGAGATTGACGCAATCGGTGATACCACTCGAGATGCCATGGACGATCCTCCATGGCAGGCCCACCCTCGATCCATTGGTCGAGATGGTGCAAACTCTCCAACATCACCCGAAAGAGCTAGAGATGATGGAACTGCTAGACATCAACAGGCTAACTCACCTATTCCTCCCCCTCCGCACATACTAAGTCACGTGGAGTAGATTGAGAACTCAAGGCGTAATTGAAGTTGTACTTCCTGTACCAAAAGGAATGCTCCAAGACCATCGATAATTATCCAAAAATGCAACTAGTTCATGACATCCTTAACAACCCAGATCCTACACTGGCAAAAACTCTACGGTATGCCAAGTTGCAGAATAGATATCGAAGATCCTCTAGAAAACTATGTAGTGTATCGAGATGTACCGAGAGCGGAGGTGGTCGCAGAGTCAAACTATGATCTCCTCTGTGCACTCTTGACATGGCAAAAGCCAATGGGGTGGGACTAACAATCCTCCACCAATGGGAGGACAACCCTGTCAAAGATTTCAACAAGGAAACCATGAGGGAAGAAGACTATTCGATGATGAAATAACCCTTCCGCTCAGCATGGCGGATGAAATCGGGGTCATGGTCAAGGAGATCTACAATAGCATCTGAACTGAGCATCTGGTCAAAGACATCATATGAGTGTCCATGACTGGATTGAGGCACCAACTCCCCTTTTGACTACCGAAGAAATAGATCTTCGATGGACTATAATCCAGCTCCTTTCTAGAGAAGGCGCCATGACTCAATCACAGGTTGTCGAGCTCTTTCAATGGGCCTCCAAGTAGTACACTAGCTGGATAAGTTTTGACCCACTAATCTTGAGAAGTTCGATGTAAGGCAAAATCCATTGGAATTCCTGTAGATTTACACAGCTGCCATAGGAGGTGATGACAACGTGCTGGCAAATTATCTGCCTACTGTTCTCGAGGGTTCTGCCTAGTCGTAGTTGCTTAATCAACCGGTTGGAATGATCTACACATGAGAATAGGTCTACGACTTGTCGATAGCCAATTTTCAAGGAACATACGACCAATCCAGCAAAGAAGATAATCTCCACTGGATACAACAGGAACCTATTGAAACTCTATGACAATTCATCAAGAGGTTTAGTCAGGTTCAGGTTCACAATTCCATCCCTAAAGTTGCTGACTCTTCTATTATCTATCCATATAAGACTGGGTTGAGGAATAGGAGATTTACGGAGGATATTGCCATGAATCCTCCATGAACAATCATCTAACCATTCATCATGGATGATATGTACGCCGCTGTTAGTGAGGCAATCAACTGGAATGAGGCCACTGATAGGATAGAAAAGATATCTCAACTAGGCCTTGAGAAAAAGGAAAGGAAAGACAAGAAGTCATAGAAGGACAAGAAGAATCGCAAGGCTAACACAAAGGAAGTCCTCGCAATCCCGAAAAAGCATCTAAAAGGCAAGAAGGATTATTCCGGTCGAAGCAAGGAAAAGGCTCTGATTGATGAGTCCAAGAAGACCAAGAGATGGTCTCCACTCCACCAGATGGCAGGGGATGACCTTCACAACTGTTGTGTCTGGCAGAAGAAGGTTGAGGAGTATTACATAGGTAAAGGACCTTTTCCTTCTATCCAGGAGGTCGGAGAGCTGAGCACCAAGAAGAACAAAGACGAAGATGAGAAAATGGAGTATTAAGAGCCAGAACACATCATCGATGTTATCTTCAGTGGATTAGCCTCCTACGAGTCCAGAAGATAGATGAAAACTATATAATACAATGTGAACCTTGCTGATGCTCTAATAGCCGTCAAGCCTTCTAGGTGGTTCGAAACAACCATATCCTTTGGCAAAGAGGATTGCCCCATCCCTTTGACTCGATCAGATAAGTTCCCTATCATAGTAGAACCTATTATTAATAATTATAAGGTTAATTAAATTTTGGTTGATGGGGGCAGTGCCTTTAGTATTTTGTTTATGGGAGCTATTGAGAAAATACAAGTTCCTAGGTCTAAGATAAAACCTCTAAAGTATGTCTTCTATGACATAGTTCCTGGGTCTTCAGACAAGCTAATTGGACAAGTATCCTTACCAGTTATGTTCAAAAGTCCTAACAACTTCGTGTTAAGGTGACTTCGTGTTGTGCCCACTCCGGCGGACCAGAGGGTCTTGGTGGGGAAACTCCACGCCCTCAGCATCAGCGGGTGTGAAGGTGACTTCGTGTTGTGCCCACTCCGGCGGCGCCTGCGCTGGGTATGCCACGACGTGGTGCAACCTCCTCGCGTAGGCCTTCCGTTGCTGCGCCGAGGCGAATTCCAACGAGGAGCCTCCAGAAATGACGTTTATGATCCTCCCGAGGTTGTTGCACATGTGCCTGAATTCGCAGGAGGCCTTCCTAGGGCTGCATTCCTTAGTCCTGGGGGTGTTGGACGTGGGCCACAACGGGCGCGCGTACCTTCGGGTTTTTATCCCTGGCGGCGCTCTGCCGGAGCACTACGATAGTGGCACAAGCACGCATGTCGTGGTTGCCTCGGCCATGGATTTCGCACCACTGCCCATGGTGCTGGTCGCTGTACTCTTCGCGGGTTCTGTCGTCGCGACCCCGGCCACGCCCCCATCCCCGACCCCGGCGCCCTCTACCTCCGCGACCTGCGGAGACGTTATCCTCGGAGCCGCCCTCGATGTCAAAGACGTAACGAGGTTTCCTGGACTTGCGTTGGTCGCGCTTGGGCCTATCGCCTGACGGGTCATTGTGTTGGGGGTCTTTGCGTTCGGAGGCGCCCTTCGGCTGCTCCTGCTTGCGTTTACCTTTCGAAGAGCCCTGCTTCAGCGAGCCTTCGCTTTTTGCCGAGCCTTCCGCCTTGTTGGTATCGGAGTCATCACCATGTCGCCGCCGCGCGTCCTCTTCCGCTCTGGCGTACTCCTCCATCTTGTCGAAGAGCTTCGCGACCGTCTTAATGGGCTTGCGCGCGTTGTACTCGGCCATCGGTCCCGGTCGGAGGCCTTGTATTGCTGCGTTGATGACGGTTATTTCGTTGACGTCCTTGACCTGGCAACGCACTTTCGCGAAGCGCTTGAAGTAATCCCGGAGCCTCTCCTCAGGTTTTTGCTTGACTGCGAAGAGCTGGTCCGCATTGGCACGCTCGACGTAGTTTCCCTGAAAGTTGTTGTAGAGGCAGTCGCGGATCTGTTCCCACGCGTAGATGGACTGTGGTTCAATGGTGAAGAACCAGGACAGTGCCACCCCTTGTAATGCGAGAGGGAGTCCTTTGGCTTTCATGGTGTCGTCTCCGCCAGCGGCTTTGATAGTGGTCTCATACACGCGCACGAATTCTCGCGGGTCGGAGTCGCCCTTGTACGCCTCAATGACGCTCGGGAACTTGAAGTCTTCGGGCCATGCCGCCTGCTGTAGGCCCCGGAGAGCGGGGACTCCGGGTCTACGCGCCTCTTGCATGTCTCGCACAGCTCCGCGGAGGTCTGTTAGCTCCCGCTGAAACGCGCTGAGGGCCGCCAGCAGGGCAGTCTCCACCGCGGACGTGGCTGGGGCCGTCGGTGCGCCTGGTGGTACGACCGGCACGGCGGTGACCACGACCTGCGCGCCCAGGCTGCCAGCCGCGTTGTCCTGGAGGACCCTGGAGCTGGTGACGAGGTCCGCGTCGCCGCTGGGACCATTCACCGCTTCTGCGCCTGCGTTGCCATCGCCGGGGTTGGTAGTCGGGGCGGTGTTGGCGGGGTCTGGCGGCGCGGCGACGTTGGCGAGGTCGGGCGTTGTGTCGCTGGTTGGGTTGGTTGTTGCGGCGGTGGCGGGGTTGGGTGTCGCGTCGGTGGCGAGGTTACGGGTCGCGTCGTGAACGTCGGTGTTCGCGGTCATCACACCTGCACCACCGCCCGTGCCTGCAGCTGCTAAGGCCGAAGCCCTAGTGCTGACGCGAGACTTCGCTGCTTCCGCCTTCTTCTTCTTCGCCGCCATCGGTGAAGCTTTCTTTGGTGCCATCCTCTTTCAGACCTGGAGGCTTGCTCTTGTCCTCCCCACGGACGGCGCCAACTGTTGTGGTTACAGACCAAACAGAGAGAGAGTGTGTGGTAGTGGAGAGTTAGGTGATTGAATGGCTTAGGGGTTTCTCCCCATGGCTTGTGCTGCATATATACATCCACATGGGGAGCACTTTTACAATAATGCCCTTACATCCGAGTACTCCCCTCAGGGGTATTCATGTCATTATACATGCACCATTTTAGGCCTTACATTCCTCTGACAGGCCTGCTGGGCTTAGGTGGGGGCCACCCCTACAACAGAGGTCATAACAGTTTGAGGAGATAGAAAGATGGCCTATGCATACGACCGTAAGTCCCTCGACCTGGTCGATGAATTACCGTTCAGAAATGCTAACTCACTTTCAACATAGGTAAAGCATTCACGACCCAAGGTGGCCCCAAAGTCCAATGATCAGGTAATGTGCTCCTCGATAAGGATGCTTTTGGGAACCATCAAAATCAGGGCAGGACTTGATCCCAAATAGAAAGAGTTGCTCATCTCCTTCCTCTTGGCCAACTCAGATGTATTCAGATTGCAAACATCTGACATACCCAGTGTCCCCAGGGAGGTGATCAAGCACAGGCTAGCACTCTGGCTTGATAAGAAACTGATCAAGCAGAAGCTTCAACGTTTTGTAATTGATCGGAAGGAGGCAACCCAGTTAGAGATCGACAAGATTCTTAAGGCTAGATTTATTTGTGAAGATAACCACTCTGAGTGGCTCACCAATCCTATCATGGCTAGAAAAAGTAATGAGAGGTGGTGAATAGGTGTGGACATTACAGATCTAAAGAAAGCTTGTCAATCTATATTTGGATTTAAAAACGCTAGTGATACTTTCCAAAGCCTATTGTGGAAAACTTTTAGTCCACAAATTAGCCGAAATCTAGAGACCTATGTTGTCAACTTAGTAGTGAAAAGCGTCAATGCTAGAGACCATCTCTCTGACCGACAGGAAACCTTTGATAATTTAAGAAAACATAACCTTATGTTAAATCCAGAGAAATGTGTGTTTAGGGTTTCCTTTGGAAAGCTTCTCGGCTTCCTAGTCTCAGCTAAAGGAATTCAGGCTAATCCAGAGAAGATAGCAGCCATCAAACGAATGCGCCCTCCAACCACAACAAAGAGGTACAAAAACTAACTGGCTATATGGTAGCGTTAAGTCATTTCATAGTACCACTAGGAGACCAAGACATTACTTCTAGGCCGATAAAATTATGGTGCCACCTCGATATCCTCTCGGTCAATCCTCTAAAACAGGGGATCTTTAGGACGTATAGCAAAATAGGTGGTTGAACTTAGTGAGTTTGATATCCATTTCATCTCATGAATAGCAATTAAGTCCAACACATTAGCAGAACTAATTACTGAATGGACAAATCCTGGGCCTATCCAACGGCTCGAGTACAAGAACCATGAGCAATGGACTATGCACTTTGTTGAGTCTTTGGCATTAAAAGGCTCGACGGCTAGGGGTAGTCTTGATCTATCCTACTAGAGAAAGTATAAAACATACTATCCAGTTAAACTTTCCTGCTACAAACAATGAGATAGAGTACAAAGGTTTATTGGCAGGCCTTCGAGTAGCTTAAGCACTCATGATTCACAGACTAGTAGTGAATCAAATAAGAAAAGAATATCAATGCTCGAGTACTGTGATTTCATCTTATCTTTCGGAAGTTAGGAAGCTTGAGAAATATTTTTTTGGTTTCAAATTCCAATATATTCCTAGAAAAGATAACTTTCTAGTAAATCAATTGGCATGGATGGCTTCCTTAAGATCACCCATCCCTCTTGGAGTATTCTTAGAGCAACTCGACAAATCTTTAGTGGTCGAGAATTCTAAAGAAGCTTCTATGGAAGTCGCTCATCTTGACCCCCAAAATAATTGGATGACATCAATCTACAAATATCTTCAACATGTCAAACTTCTTGAAGATGATGTAGAGGCCAATCGTACAGCTCAAAAGGGCTGATCGAATGTACTGTCTACAAATGAGGAAGCACGGAGTGTTGATGAGATGTATCATTTAGTATCTAGAATTCATGGGAGAGTCTGTGGAGCATATTTTTCCTACAGAATACTAGTCAATAAATCCTCCTGACAAGGATATTACTGGCCAACTATCCTCTATGATACAAAAGAACTTGTGATCAAGTATGTACAATATTAATTTCATAGTCAACAAGTACATCAGCCTGTACAAGCTCTTCAAACAATCCCTCTCTCTTGGCCATTTGCATCATGGGGATTAGATATCTTGGGACCATACCCAAAAGTGCACAGGGGCTTTGAGTTCCTATTTGTGATGATCGATACATTCACAAAATGGATCAAAGTTGAACCAGTTGTTAAGATAACAAATGATGTGGCCAAGAAGTTCATAACAGTACCTAGTTTTCGAGCAGAAAGTTTCAGTAATTTTGTGAGGGTCTAGGTATCAAAGTATGATATGCCTCAGTAGCTCACTACAAAGCAATGGGGCAGTAGAAAGAGCCAATGGTATGTTAGTATAGGGGATTAAAAATGGGTGTTTGACTAGTTAGTAAAATGGTAAGGGGCTTGGGTACAAGAACTTCACTCTGTATTATGGGCTGCTCAGACCACAACCAGCCGTGCGACCGGGGATACGCCCTTCTTTCTAGTTTATGGAGCAAAAGCCATGCTTCCTCCAGAACTAATAATTGGCTCTATTTGAACAGATCGTTATAATTACAGTGATAAAAATATTGCTAGATCAATGACATTAACTTCCTAGAAGGCGAAGAAATGCAGCACTCATCTGATTGGCAGTCTACCAATAAGACATGCGATAGAACCATAGTCATAGAGTGCAACCTCATAGCCTAGCTATAGGTGATCTAGTTCTTAGAAAAAATTCAAAACCAGGCTAATCATGACAAGCTTCCAACAAACTAGGAAGGTTCTTACATTATGGTCGAAGTCACCTGACTAGGCTCAGTATGACTAACCATGCAGGATGAGTACATTCTTTCCAACTCCTGGAATATTGTCGAGACCCGAATATACAAATCCGGACTCTCCTGTGTATTCTGCACTAGTCCAGGATCACGCTAGTGCACACAGTATGTACAAAGATAAATATCATCCACATCACGATATTCTAAGGAAAATCCAAATTATATTGATAATTATCAGAGTACGACCTTATGGCCAAGCTTACAATTATTAGCCTGAAGGGCTTAACAAAAACTAGCAGCGGAAATCCAAAAGAAAGCACAGCAGCCAATCGACACGCCCACAGGCTATCGAGTGGAGAACGAAGCCTAATCCGCGAAGACGTCGAAGTACTCTCCTTCTGGAACCTCCTACTGGTGATTCTCCTCCTCCTCAACTGAGCAACAGGGGCATAAAGCCGTGAGTACATTTGTACTCAGCAAGTCGTTTGTAACAAATGAATGCAATATAGTATGCAAGGCTTAACAATGGATGGCTGAAAGGTTAATTTTGCATAAAGCAACAATTTAAAGTAAATACAATAAATAGATTGAAAAGCAAGCTTTGTAAATGATAATAAATAAGTAACCAAAGGAATTGAGACCAACCACAAGTGAACTGACCATTCACCCAAAGAATCCACCATGAACCAAGATCCATGAAATGAACACCCGTGAACTAACCATTCACTTCCCAACTTAACCCAACCAGGATTTTAGGAAAACTCTACCCCTCGTGTGAAATCACCGAGCATTGTCCATGACTGAGGACACGGCTATTCGAATAGTTTTACACTCTGCAGAGGTTGCACAACTGTACCCACACGATGTGATAATCCTCACGTTAAAGATAATCACAACAAGGCTTTTACAATGATCCATCTCCACCTGATCCCACTCGCTAAGGTTTCACCGTCGAGTAGGGTAACCCCCTAGTCGATAATTGCCCCCTCTTGCGCCACAACAACATCGGTAGCAAAACCAAAGTGGAGACTTCACAAATTATTATGCCAGGTCTATCCCATACTAGACATGTGGTTTGCACGATTAAGCTCAGATCAATGGCGCACAAAGTTAAGTCCTTAAGAATTACCCAGGCGAAGCATCCACATCTCATGTGCCTCTCGCACCCCCTTTACTGCACGATCAATCGCCCAAGTGAAAACCAATTTTGTATAACCAACACCAATGACACTACCCATGCCATGGCAACAAGTTTTATAACCGTGGTTAACCACCACATTCAAGTATATCATTAAGTCAAGATTAACTTAACCACATGTGATGATGAACCCTTTCGCAAAATAAGCAAGGCTAAGCATTCTAATCGTACCAACCCAATGTGACAAATAACATAGCATCACTAATTAAATTCCCAACCTAAGGTGACAATGGCATCAAGGTATTCCAAAATATCAAGGAGGGAAATAACCAATTGGGACGATAACTACCAATACAAGGGTTTTATAATAAAATAGCAATGCATGATAATTTAAAACAAAGTAATACATAATAGATTTGAAAACTGGGTTCAACTTGATCAAAGGACACGACTTGCCTTGGCCTTGCTCAGTTAGGAATTCTTGATCTTCGAATCCTGCTTCAGCTCCTTCGAACGCGCAATATAACGAGAGAGAAAATGAGACGAAAAGACAAAATAAATTCAAATAAGATTCAAATGAACTCCAAAAACTTTTCAAACCTGAACCAAAAGGTAGAGCTCAATTTTAGATGAATTTAGGAAAAAGAATCAGGTTGATCGGAGCTAGGACGAGGGAGAACGGGCCTCTGGAAAATTGGATCTAAAGAAAATCGGGAAAATTGGAAAAGTGCACTGTGCTGTGGACCGAGCGCACGGGAGAACGGGTCTACGGTGAACCCGGCGCACGAAAGTGTGGTGGCCGATCGCTCTTGGCGCAGTGGCGAGGCTGATGTGGCGACCACGTGGCAGGACACGTGTGCGCCCGAGCTGACGTGGCGGCTGACATGGCAGATGACGTGTCATCGCGGCGTGGCACCGACGTGGCACCGGGGCCTCGGGTGTCGACGTGGCTGGCGGCGTGTCGACACGTCAGCCTAGGGCTGATGTGGCTGCTTGCGTGGCGGTGTGACGGGGCAGATCGGCTCTGGGTCTACGGGGTTCTGCTGACATGCGGGGCCCACATGGCGGCGGCGGGGTGCACGGTGGACGGCGTCCACGGAACGGCGGTCGCGCGGCGCGGCGCGACCAGGCGTGGACGGCCGAGCGGCGGGTGTCGTGGTGGCGGCGGCGGCGGCGGCCGGGTCCGTCCGTCGGCGAAGGCGGCAGCAGCGTCGGCGGCGGGGCTCACCGGTGGTGGGCGAGCGGCGAGACGGCAACGGCGGACAGCAGCGATGGCGGGCGGCGGCGCACGGCGCAACGCGGATGACGCTGAGCGGCGACGCGGACGCGGCGCAGCGGCGCACGCAGCGTCGGCGGCGGCGAAGCGGCGGCGAGGCGGCGGCTGGTCGGATGGCGACACACGCGGCGTCAGCGCAGGGCAAGGCGGGCGCGGGAGCGGACGGATGTGTGCCACGTGGCACGGGGCGGGGCAGGCCGGCCGGCTGCGGGATGGGCTGGCCGGGCTGGGCCGGCTGGTGGGTTTCGGCCCACTAGCTGGTTTGGGAATTTTTGGGGGTTTTTCCTTTTTCAGAAATTCAAATAAATCATTTTGAGCTCTAGAAAATAGCAAATAAATCCATAAAAATCCAGAAAAATACCAATAAATTCCTTGAGACACAAAGAACTCAAATAAAATAATTTTGGCAAATGTTCATGTTCAGATTAATCATATTAAATCCTTTTAATTAATGAAAATCCCAATTAAGCTTTAATTAATTCCAGAAAAATCGAAATGGTGAATTTTATTTTAAAAGCTTCAAAAAGGCTCTGAAAATCAGGATGTTACAAATATCGATCAACTCCTTACATTCTATATATAAACCTTTCCTTATTTGTGTCAAATAAAGTTCTTTTAAACTATTTGATTTTTCTCCGATAAGTTTTTCTGTTGGTAGTTTCTTATCCTGGTTCTGATCTTACATTATCCATCTGTCTAAGTTCTTAGAGAGTGGTCACACCTCTCTCAAACCCATTCTTAGGGAGTTTTTTACTGTATCACATCTTGGCCTTAGCATTGTCAGCAAAAGCCATGAAGATCCTTATTGTGACCTTGCCAGTCAAGGTCTTCACGAAGATTTACATGTTTCCTCAAAAGGAAAGAAGGAAAAAAATAGACCACTAGTATAAATCATTTGAAGTTTGGGGGCTAAAAGGCTTCATTTCTTACTTCTTTTTCTATTCATCTCTTGTTTATTCTAGTCAAGACATGGAAAACCTCCTAACCAAAATCCCTCATCTCTGCATGTGGTCACGTCCATTGGAAGGAGTTTTCTAGCGATGACCTTTTTCCTATGATCTTTGGTACTAATTGAAATCAAGGGATAGAATACATTTTTGAGAAGTTTTCTTTCATACTTTTTTGCCCCTAACTAATTTACAACTAGGTCAAATAAGAGCACTAATAGAAACATGTATCTTCTTTTTTGCATATCTTGTTATCTTGTTCTTATTTTAACAAATGCAAAAAGTTTTTTTTGGTAGTGTTTGTATTATGACCATTCCATGACTATGCCATTCTGGTTCAGGCTAAGGCATCTATGACTAGTTAAAATCTCTCACTCTAGCAATGCCCATTACGAGAGTTTCCTAGTTCTACTCGATCCTTTGCAGCCTTTTTACCAAAAGCACTAATATATCTAAGTTAACTAGTCAGAAGCAAAACCAACACGTCTTTCCTGTTCTACTACTTACTTAGTATAATTTTCTACTAAGAAACCAGGCAACGGTTAAGGGAGATAATAACAATAATCCTATCTATCAAATAACACTGATGGACAAAAGGAACTTCATCGACAATAAAGGTAAGTATTTACATTCAAAATATTTACAAAGGTTTACATTTAATCTAGAGAAATCTAATCGCTCATTGGAGCTTGCTGATTGGCCACTATCCGTTGGAGATCCAACCTTCATCTCATCAGTAATCTTGTTCCTGAAAGGTCCTACCTCTTTAAAGAACTTTGCTGCCTAATCAAGAGAAGGGTTTGTTGCCTTGAGTTTCACCAAGGCAAAAGCTAACTCCATGTGCGATGGCAGTCCTTGTGGTCTACTCGTAATTGCTCCTCGAAGTAGTTAGAAGGCCTTGTAGGTTTTCAACTTGCTTCCCAATTTAACGTGCCTGCTCGACTAGGTCCTCTAAGGTTTCAACACCCATCTTGGCAAGCATGTTGTTGAGAAGAAGGATTTTGCTATGCAAAATCTCTTGCATTACCTTCCTCTTCTCCTCCCCCACTCCAAGAACTTTCTCAAGTCTCAAAGTCTTATTGCTTGCTCTGCATGAGTAAACAAAAATTAGCTAAGAAGACATTTCAACAGAGTGCAGTAGAAAGCTCAAGCATGCAAGCTATTCCAAAGTCAAGAGCCAAAGATTACCCAAGACAACTATCTCTCGCCATGCTGACCATAGGTCAGGGGGTAGTCGGACCACTTAGGCCATGGCGGTACTACCACTCGCCAGACAGAGGCTGAAAATCAGCACAACATAAGAACAATAAAAAGGCTAACTCTTAAACCAATGATCCAAATAGGATGAAACTTGGTGTAAGTCCTCCTAGGATGTCAGGAACCTATTCCAATCATGAATATTAATGCCAAAGTTCCGATCTTTATCCAAAACAAGGAAGGCTGCTTCAAAATAGGGCAAAAGAAAGAAACCACAATCTACTCTTGCTCGTGAGTTGTTGATGACCCAGATAACCTTGGATGTCTTTTCACATGTCATAGCAAGTCAGATCACAACATGAACTCAAACCAAAACACCCTCAAAATCAAAACCCCAAAATCACCCACATCTTGATTGAAACTAGACAATCATAAGAACTTTCCATAAAAAGTGCCTAGATGGATAGGATTTGATCTCCAAGAGATATCTGCACCTCTTACATATCCTTGGCACTAAGAGAAATCACCAAACAAATGAAAAGCACAAGGACAAATCAATGAACTCACATGGACGAAGTTTAGATGTTCATTTCACTTGGAGAGAAATGTTTTGCGGCAACTCTCTTATGGAGGACAGAGTTCTAACCATACTAGAAAATCCCCCTAACGCAACGGCGGAAAATCGTGGCAATAGGGCCAAAATCGTGGCAACAGCTACCAATTGCCACAATATCACTTCGTTGGTAGCCGTTGCAAAAAAGTGAGTGGCGAAAGGTCTTTGCAACGGTTTTGCGTCCTGTTGCAAGAGCAATGCTAATTGCAACGTAATCATGCGTTGCAGTTCATAGGTGTTGCAACATACCATATTGTGGCAATAAGGTATATTGCCACTTTTCAATCCGTTGCAAAAGGCTTTATTACCACGCCTATGTTTCGTGGCAGCAGGAGCTAATGCCACGTCGTTGTTTGGTGGCAATACGTTATAATGCCACACTCATTGCTTCATTGTATTAGAGCATTGTTGCAACGAGATACGTCCAGTGGCAATAGTCCCTATTACCACGGAAATAAGTTTGTGGTAATAATCGTAATAATCTTTTTTTGCAACGGAGGATGTTTCGTGGTAATAATGTTTGTTGCAACGAAGGATTTTTCATTGCATTAGAATATTTTGCAACGCAATGTATTTGGTGGCGATAGGCTCTATTGCCATGGAAATTAGCTCGTGGTAACAATATTTGTTGCATCGGAGGATGTTTCATTGCATTAAAGCATTTTGCAACGCAATCTGTCTGGTGGCAATAGGCCCTTATAACAACGAAGTACAAATGTTGCATTTACATGTATTGCAACAGAAGGTTTATGTGGCAATGCATTTTGCATTCTGAATTCGGTTATTAAACATTATTGAAACAAAATTAAATAATTATAAATTTTGCAACAACAATATGGAATGAAACCATCATTAATTGTAATATATTGCCAGCAAAATAGTTTGTACAATCATCAAGCAAAAGTTACTATTACTATAACAATGTCATTGAAAACTGGTAACTAAAATTGATATAACATAAATATTCTAGCTATATTAGGCTTCAGCATAGCTTGTTTGCATCAGCATTCTGTTATCTTGTCTTGACCATGCCATGACTCCGAGTCCGAGTGATCCTGTATGTATATATGGAGGGATGCGCAGATTCAGCATGCACATCACTCTAGCAATGACCTGTGTTGACACAGTTAAATCACTATTGCAAGAAAAGATTATGGCAACAAAGGAACCTCAAGACAAACAGCTACCTTATCCACAAGTCCATGAATGACAAGGCTTGCCTTTTTATCCTTTAGAGTTGCCTAAGTGGAAGGGAAAGACTTGAAAATGTTAAAGCATTCGATTGCATATCTATTGGAGATTTATCACATGCCATTGGAAAGTTCCAATATTGTGGAACTTGTATTTTAGTTGCATGTACCTGAAGATTTACAATAGCCACCTTCCCCCCATTCTTGATTGACATCAGAGGCATATTGCATCTTTGGAGCAATCATGAGACCGCATGATGTTGGATATCAGAAATAAAAAAGGAACAAAAAACATAACTCGTTATTAGCATAAAGTCGTTCAGCAAGCAAAAGCGACAAGGTAGGACATTAATACCTATTGCAACAAATTTTGTGCCGTTGCAATGTGTTTCGTGGCATTAGGGGGATTTTCTAGTAGTGACACATACAAAGTTTTCAATACAAGAAAGCCCTAACATCTCTCTCCTAGAGTAATTGAGAGCTTCCCCCTCACACACACACATAAGGGTAATGACGGGAAAATGAGCGGCAACCTGCCTCTACGTCATTAGCAACCTGCCTCTACGTCATTAGAGACAAGTTGATTAAATTTAATTGAAAATTAAAAACAGAAATCAGGTATTGCAGCTCCATTACTTCCACAATTAATGCATTTACATAAAAATTCTGTTAATTACATCTCTTTGTGAGAAAACCCCTGATTAAGAATTCCAACATACACATTATAAAAAAAATACAACATATGACAATTACAAAATATAAAAAAATGGTCTTCAATCTTGTTATCGCTGATGGGTGTTTACTCGGTTTGCTGGTCATAGCTGCAGATGGTTGTGGCTACTGAATTTTGGAGGGTTGTAGCTATCGGATTTGTAGATGGTCGTAACTTCGGGACTTTGGAGATGGTTGTAACTTCGGGATTTTGGAGATGGTCGAAGCTACCAGATTTTAGAGATAGTCATGTCTATTGGATTTGCAGATGGTTGTAGCTACCAAATTTTGGAGATGGTCGTAGCTATTGGAATTTGGAGACAGTCGTAGCTATTGGCTTTGTAGATGGTCATAGCTATGGTATTTTGGAGATAGTTGAAGCTATCAAGTTTTGGAGGTAGTCGTAGCTACAGTGCATGCAGATGTCTAGCATTACATAGTGCTCATGAATATCGAGCGCTTGTATATACAAAACCGAAGAGAAAGTATTTCCTTTCTTCCATCCTTTATTGTTTACTTCGCCTTGTATTACTACTAGCACCACATAGTGCTTACAGATATAGCATAACCCAAGCGAAGGCTATGTTTTATATTTTATTTTGGCTGCAAATACCCACTATTAATTTGTATCCATTTGGGAGGACCGAGTTGAGGGAAAATGGGGGCTCTTCCAACTTCTCACCTTCGGTTTGTATCCATTTGCAAGGGACCGAAACAAAGAGAAGAAGTCTTCATGCCTCGCCTTGCTTTGTATCCATTTGTAGGGACCAAATCTAAGAAACGAGGAATCAAGTACTCATTCTTCGGGTTTGTATTCACTAACAAGACCAAACGAAGGGAGGCCAGAACATAAACAAAATGAAGCACCTTGATCTGTACCGCAATGGCCGAGCCGAAGGGCGACCGGGGGGTGGATATGGAGAATGCTCCTCGATTCACACCGCGATGGCTGAACTGAAGAGCAGAGAGTGAGGAAGAAGAAGAGCAAGAACTTCACCTTCTTTCTGGATTGGCTACTCTCGCTTTTTCTTCTTTCAAGTGTGTTTTGTGTGTCTCCCTTTCTCCTAGAGTTTGCCTAGCATTTCCTTCTCTTGCCAAAGTTTCTCCGTCTGTCTTTGTGTATGTCTGTCCTTCCTCCTTGCCCCTATTTATAGAGCAAGGGTGAGAGGGTGGTTGCTTTGAGGGAACTTATGGCAACCTCTATTTGACTTCTTTCCTCTACTAATGGGTAGTTCCAAAGCTGCAACCAGCTTCGTGCGGAGTCGTGCAGGACGTGGGCTATTTGGACTCCATCTATCAGTTACTTAACTGAGCGTGCAGTGCTCCAGCCACGGTTGATGGTTACTGAACGTGCGTTATCTAGGACTTCCAGGCATTCTTTTGATTTTTGTGTACTATGGTTCTACATGTATGTAGTTATAGCACCACTTCCCTATCGACATGCGAAAGTATCCATGCATGTGTTTGGTTGACCAATGCATCGTCGAAGAAAACAACGTGATCGACAACACATGGTCAAAATATCATGGTCGACCAATATAGTCAAAATATCATAGTCGACAAACATGGTTGAAATATTAGAGTCGACCAACGTGGTCAAAATATCACAGTCGACCAACGTGGTCGAAATATTATGGTCGACCAACGTAGTCGAACTATCCTGGTCGACCAAGGTGGTCGAAGTATCATGGTCAACCAACGTGGTCGAAGTGGCATGGTCGAACTATCAGGGTCAACCAACGTAGTCGAAATATTATGGTAGACCAACGTGGTCAAACTATCCTAGTCGACCAAGGTGGTCGAAGTATCATAGTCGACCAACATGGTCGAAGTATCAGGGTTGACCAACGTGGTCGAAATATCATAGTCAAATCACCACGCGAGTCTTTTGACTCTCGCTCGGGTTCTGTGGCTTATGACTACCCATTGGTTTACTATGTCTACGATCGGTTTGCTGTAGCTACGACCGGTTCACTATATCTACAACTAGTTCTTTGAGCATGGCCCAACAACTCGAATCCTCAACCACAGCACCTCAACTCGGAGCTCCGACCACGGTTCCGTCTATGGCTTCAACAGCTCTGCTTCGACTTCTACACGTACTTGACATGATCAAACCAACATGATCAAGACCAGTGTGGTCGAGGACCCAGTGATCCTTGCGGTGGGGTGGGTGTGTCACGGCGATTTCATTTAAACTTTTTTATTTTATATTGTAATAGATTTTAGCTGTCAGCATAATTTGTTAATTTTATGATTATTTATTTTATATATATATATATTTATTCATATTTTGAGTCTAGGACAAAATCAATGTCAACAAAGGGCTTAAATAGCGCAGGCTCCTTACCTGCCACCAAACTTTAGCAACCAGCACACACAAATGGGAAGCCCAGTAACCCACACATAAACATGTTTTATACTTACACATATTTGCACGCTTTTCAAAGAACGGCTTCTACATGGCTCCATTAGCACGACAAGACACTCCATCCGCCAAGATGTGACCTAAACCACTCTGGCCACTGCCACGGTTTCACAAATTGTCTCTCCACCTGATATCAGATAATTTTCTCAATTGCCACCTACCGGCCTTTACAATACTTCTCGTTGAAGCAGCCTCCACACGAAGTCTGTGATGCCCAATGACTCGCTGCCAAGATTATACGCCTGCTTCGAGGACAATCACCACTTGAAACGCTCAAGTCCAATGGTACACCACATGCATACACTTTCCTCATCACAATCCTAGTTCTTCAGTGCTTCTTCACTTGAGATGATGATCCACCTAGACAAATACGACACGTTATGGCCTCAGTGCATCTCCCCTAACCTCGGTCTTGCCATTGACCACAACAATCACCAAGCGCCTTGCACATCAAAAAACAAGCAACCAATTCGAGCACAAGTGATATGCACTTGACTCTCATAAACAACATTACATGGCACTCTCGGCTATGATTAACACAATGCATGGACTCTCGCCAAGACTAACACTTGCATGGACTAAGGACATTACTAACACTACCGAAAACTAACTCAACCCACTCAACACAGCACAGGCTAGTCTGGCCACCAACCAATAGATGATCGGACTATCGCAAACTACCTTAGCTCTTTCCCAGTAACAGGGGAGCGGTATGACCACTCGCACAAGGCCAATACTACTGCCCCGGTAGTACCATCATACAAAGTCCAGTGATACCATTCTCCGGTAGTATCATGATTCCAACACTAGCATTATTGGACCTGGTCACAACCCAAATCCTCCAAAATGACCCTCTCTAGAAAATTATATCGCCAACTAAAAGCCAGTCATACTACACCATGCAGTAGTATTGCCACTCAACACAGGTACTTTGGCTAATGGCAAGATGGTACAATTGCCTAAACCTAACAACAACATTGCAAACTACGAACACCCAAATCAAAATCAAACTTTGACACTGAAATGCAAGTACTGTCAAATACTTATCACACACATGGGTGACCCCCACATGGTCTCACAGATAACACCCTTAGATTTTGCCTCTACTTCAAATTTCTGTAGTGCTATTGATTCCTGTTAAGAAAGGAAGATGAGAAGTAGGCAAAACAAGAAGAGAATGAAGTAAAAAAGTGAAAGGATCATTACTTCTTAATCTGAGTTCTTTTTGCTCGACATCTTTAAGGAGCTTGTTATTCTTGGTCACTAATGACCCGATAACTCCCTTTCCTTATTGAGGGTCTCTTCAAGCACTTTAATTGTGCTCCCTGACCTATAAAGGAACTCGGGGAGTCAGGAAAAAGGAACCCTCAAAAGAAACATAAAAGCTAAGTAACTTACCACTCGTCTACTTGTCAATGAACGTGAGCTCTCTCCTCGAGAGCAAGATATCATCTAGTTACTTCTCCAACCAAGGCAACCGCCTCCACCATGTGCTATGGAAAGAAAGGAGGAAAATTATGAAAACATTTTGATCGTATCGAAAAAGTAAAGAGTAGTATCGAGTACTTACTGAAACTGTCTTATTAGCAAATGTGGACTACAGCTCCTCAGGTTCGATCTTTAGCTTGAGGTTCGACACCTTCCTCCACTAGAGCTCTTTGAGAATTTGGTTGTTGAAAATGTATCCCTGATCAGGTATGTCTTTTGGATGAGATGACCTCCTAATCGTTGAAGAGCTCTCTACCACTAGGCCTCCGAGGAATGGGGATCTAAGTTTCCGCCTCCTCGACTATAGCCTTCTGGTAGGCACAGGGACATATTGGGCCCTCATCTCTACCGCAATATCTCTTCCCTCAATGGTGTTAGAGACATTGAGGGATTTTCAACGATGGCAGCCTCCGCTTCTCCAGTCAAAGTTGACATCAACTAGAGAGCAGGTTCGATAAATGTTGCCGCCTCTGACTTCTACTTCCCCTTATATTGATCTTCAGAAAATGAAGTCGCGGAGGGGGAGTTACCTTAACCACTTCAGCACCTAACGTAGCAGGCGAACTTCAAGACAAGATGGGAAGAAGTGAGAAATTCAAGGTATAGCAAGATTAAAGGTATGATAATATTTTTTCCAAGAATTATTACATGCCTGGTATTTTTAGTCTTGAATTTGAATCTTCCTAGAGTGTACTATGGGGCTTTCCTTTTCTTATAAACCAATTTCACGTATTTAGAATTGGTAGGGATAGTTAGACCCTTCGCAACCTCTGACTAGATGCTCTCCCACTCGGAGTAGCATTCTTCGCTGGTTCCTTATTAGGGTGGTCAGAGAATATCTCTTCAACCACTTGGATCTTCTCAGAGGGTCAGGCTTCCTCAACCAGCAAAGTACTTGTCTTTGCTAACGTCTCTGTGGTGGCAACCAAATTCTAAACTTGTTCGATCCTGGCCACCTCCACTGCTTCGATTGGCAAAATTACCTTTACTACCAGTTCCGAGGCCGCGACCTCTTTGACCTGTGGCTCTATATTCACCATCGGCTCCATTCACATGGCCTCGCCACTAGCGCTGAGTTTAGCCACATGATCCTTCATCCAAGAAAGGCATTCTTGCTAGTGTAATTTATCTATTCTTCATTTACGAATAGGAGTAGATTGGTAAGAAAAGCTTTTGGAGTCATAGTGGAAACCTACCTTTGAGGGGACCTTCTCCTTTAGTGCTTGAGAGACCGAGGAGGTATGAGAAGTCCCTACCACTCCATACGGCTTTTCCACAAGTCGGTGCTTCATAGGAGTCGGCACGATCTTCTCTCTTGACATCTCCTTCGCTTGAGCACCATCTACACCGATCATCCGCAAATGCAAAAGCATAAGAACGCAATGTTCAAAGGGTAATCTTGATTAATGATATCATTAGTCACCTTGAGTCTCTTGATCCTCTCATCTAGAGATGTAACTGCTAGGATCAAGAGTACTCTTTCTTTCTGCATGGGTTCTCCTTTGTAGATCGCCTTGAATCTCTCCCTTATCTTGGAGACGGACAAAGCTACAAAAATCAAAGGAAGGACCATGAGTTAGAAAAGACATAATTAAACTAAAATTTCAACCGGCTGGACTCCTTGATGCTTACGTTTGAAGGAGTCCCTGGTCAAATCTTTTGCGCCCTCATACCACAACATAATATGATTGCACAACTTTAAAGGATTAATTTGGCGTATGGTGAAATCTGTCACTACATGCCATGAAGTCAATGCCCTATTTTGAGGTACTCTATGGCCTCGACCAATAGTTGTACCCTTCCCTCCTTCTTAAGAGAGGCCTTCCACTCTGTGCTTTTCACTTCGGGCTTTCTACAATGATCCTCCCCTCGAACGCCAGGCTTTCTTCTTTGGTGACTACCATGTAGAACTAGAGCTACTTCCATGATGACAATTCAAATACATGAGAATGTACTCTCTAGCCATCCCATCATGGAGATGCAGCGAGCAACTCCTGGGTGTCACTCCTGCTTTCCCGGACCTTACAGTCATTTGGCAATAGTACCTAAAGAGATCTATGTTCACCAGAATTCCTAGGTATGCCTCACACAAGTATATGATTATACTAAGCATGGCAATCAAATTAGGTGCTAGGTTCTCCAACTCAATCCCATAATACACGAGCACTTTTGACAAGACAGAATGCACCAGGAATCTAAACTCACATTCCACATATGCCCAGAATACGGGTATCTCATCTTCTTCACTACTTGTGAAGCCTTCGCCTTCTATTGATCTCCAAGGGATCATAACTCGATTGGGTATCAATCCCGCATCTTCCAAAGCTCTAAGTCTCTTCGATCCCATTAGGATCTAGGCCACTCGGAGATGAACTCAAATATATTTGCAGATTTGGACTTGGGTCTTGTAATCAATAAAATTTGGTGGGGCAGAGAAAAGACTATGGTCACCAGGGTGGAGGAAACAAAGAGATGCTCAAGAGATTACAAAAGGTCTCTGGGAAGTGTGGGAAACTATGAACATCGATTTGGTTTATAAGGGTTCTCCCATGACCAAGTTAGCGGTTACAGGAACCATGCCCAACTGGTATAAACCTTTCGATTCTATTCCTCTTCCACTTGGCCTTTCAACTTTAAGTAAAAAGACTTCTTTACCTGTCGAGACCCGAATATACAAATCCGGACTCTACTGTGTATTCTGCACTAGTCCAGGATCACGCTAGTGCACACAGCGTAAACAAAGACAAATATCATCCACATCACGATATTCTAAAGGAAATCCAAATTATATTAATAACCATCAGAGTACGACCTTATGGCCAAGCTTACAATTATTAGCTGAAGGGCTTTAAAGAAACTAGCAACGGAAATCCAAAATTAGCGTAGTAGCCACTCGACATGCCCACGGGCAATCGATCGGGAGCGAAGTCCTAATCCATGAAGTCCTCGTAGTAGCCTCCTTCTAGCAACTCCTGCTGATCTGGTCCCTCCTCCTCAATCGAGCAACATGGGCATAAAGCCGTGAGTACATTGGTACTCGGCAAGTCGTTTGTAACAAATGAATGCAATATAGTATGCAAGGCTTATCAATGGATGGTGAAAGGTTAGTTTTGCATAAAGCGACAATTTGAAGTGAATACAATAAATAGATTGTAAAGCTAATTTAACAACAGACACTAAGTAGATAATCAAAGGAATTAAATAAATCCACAAGTGAACTAACCATTCACTTCCCAGCTCAAACCAACCAAAAATTTCATAAAGACTCTACCCCTCGTGTGAAATCACCGAGCACTGTCCATGACCGAGGACACGGCTATTCGAATAGTTTTACACTCTGCAGAGGTTGCACAACTGTACCCACACGATGTGATAATCCTCACGTTAAAGATAATCACAACAAGGCTTTTACAATGATCCATCTCCACCCGATCCCACTCGCTAAGGATTCGCCGTCGAGTAGGGTAACCCCCTAGTCGATAATTGCCCCCTCTTGCGCCACACAACATCAGTAGTAAAACCAAAGTGGAGACTTCACAAATTATTATGCCAGGTCTATCCCATACTAGACATGTGGTTTGCACGATTAAGCTCAGATCAATGGCGCACAAAGTTAAGTCCTTAAAAGTTACCCAGGCGAAGCATCCACATCCCAATGTGCATCCAGCACCCCCTTTACTGCAGATCATTCGCCCAAGTGAAAGCTAAGTTTGTATAACCAATGCCCATGACACTACCCATGTCATGACAACAAGTTTTATAACTGTGGTTAACCACCACGTTCAAGTATATCATTAAGTCAAGATTAATTAACCACATGTGATGATAAACCCAACGTACTAGTGATAAGCATGGCTAAGCAATTAAACGCACAACCCATGTGACAGCTAATATTGCATCACTAAGTAGTTTCCCATCCTATGGTAACAATGAATCATGGCAACCAAATTATCAAGGAGGGATTAATCAATGTGGACAATAGCTACCAATACAAAGGTTTGATAATAAAATAGCGATGCATGATAATTTAAAACAAAGTAATACATAATAGATTTGAAAACTGGGTTCAACATGATCAAAGGACACGACTTGCCTTGGCCTTGCTCAGCTGAGGGCTCTTGATCTTCAAATCCAACTTCCGTTCCCTCGAACACGCGATCTAACGAAAGAGAAAGCGAATCGAAAAGACAAAATAAAAACAAATAAAATTCAAATGAACTCCAAAAACTTCCAAACCTGGACCAACAGGAAGAGCTCAATTTTAGATGAATTTAGGAAAAAGAATCGGGTCAATCGGAGCTAGGACGAGGGAGAACGGGCTCTGGGAAGATTAAATCTACAGGAAATCGGGAAATTGGAAAATCGCACTGTGCTGTAGACCGGGTGCACGGGAAGCTAGGTCTACGGTGGATGCGGCGCACGGAACAGTGCGGAGGCGGCGACGGCTGACGCGGCGGCTAGGGCTGAGGTGGCGCTGGCGGGGCTGACACGCAAGCCCTAGGGCTGACGTGGACGCTGACGGGGCGGCTGACTGGCTCGGCTGACGCGGCAGGTCCACGGATCTACGGCTGACGGGCGGGTCCCACCGGGCAGAGACTCGGCGCATGTAGACCGGGCGCACAAGAAGCGCGGCGGCGGCGACGGCGGCGGCAGCGGATCTGGCCGGCGAGGACGGGACGGCGGCGGCGGGGCTCACCGGCGGCGGTCGGCGACGAGGCGCTTGGCGGCGGCGAACGAGGAACTCCGCGAGCTCGCGACGGACGGCGACGGCGGTCGCGGCGCGCGGCGGACGGCGCAGCAGCGGCGGCGGCGGCTCGAGAGGTGCGGAAGCCGAGGGGTTCCGGTCCCCTTTTATACACGGAGGCCGAGGGGAGTCCTAGACGGAGACGGCGGGCGACGGCGAGAGTCCGGCTCTGGGACGGGACGGCGGAGATGGAAGGCGGCGGCGGAGTTCGTCCCGGACACGGGGACGGAGTCCCGGGCGGAGACGAAGCCTGACAGGTGGGCCCCACCTGTCAGCGGCACTGGACGGCGGAGGGCCGGGATGCGGGGGCGCGGGCGCGGTCAGGCCTCCGATGGCCGACACTTGGCGGGCATCGGGCGAGCGGGCGCGAGCGCGGATGCGCGCCGCGTGGCTATGGGGTGCGGCGGCGGGCGGTGGTCGCGTGGCGTGCGGCAGGAGGAAGCGGGCGGTGGTGGGCTTGACCATCGGCGGTTTGGTTTTTTTTTTCTTTATTTTTCTTTTCCAGAAATTCAAATAAACTATTTTGAGCTCTAGAAAATATCAAATAAATCCAGAAACATCCAGAAAAAAATTCTAATAAATTCCTTGAGACACAAGGAACTCAAATAAAATAAATTTGGCAAATGTTCATGTTCAGATTAATCATATTAAATCCTTTTAAATTCATAAAAAAATCCATTTAAGCTTTAATTAATTCCAGAAAAATTCAAATGGTGAATTTTATTTTAAAAGCTTCAAAAAGACTCTGAAAATCAGGATGTTACATTACCTTTCTTGACTAATGTCAAATAATCTCCCGATTGGAATATACATCCCAACTAGTGTTCCAATTGAAGGATCCTAAGTCATAATTTCACATGAAGTTCGAGGGCTAGCTGATGAGGATTAAATAATCTATTAAAGAGACACTTTAATACATAATCAAAACCCTTAGACTAGTGTTATAATAGCTTATGCTATAACATGTCCTGAGTACCCCCTGGTCGAAGAATCACTGTTCATCTACCCGACAAACTACTACTCAGAAGCTCTACAATCCAATATGTGGGCCTCCCCTGTAGTGATGCCTTGTGTGGTTAAGGAGTAGAACATGTGCGCTCCCATTCTCTGACAACAACCATCTTGCGGTTATTTTTAGATACTCTCCCTCACTGACAATAACCGATCAATGGTTATTGTCAGGCCTTTCTCACTTCTAGCAACTGCTTACATGTGCGGACGGAAGGAATTGACAAGGCATCTATTCGTGAGAACAAGTGACATTTCTTCCATACTATGTAAACCTTACCCAAGAGAGCGAAGAGAAGGGCAAGATCATTATGCATTAGGGCAAGTAGTATTTTCCCCTGTACTCGGTCGTTCAAAGCAAGTTATAATCTCAATATAACAATAAAGACTATTTTTTATGTTTATCCTTCTATGGGATTTGGGTTTTCCTACTATTCCTAAGATCAACAATTCGATGATCAACACAACTACACTATCTTTTGTCTCTCAAAAAATCACCTCAAACAACTCAAGAAAAAAGCAAAGAAAAGGAGATGGAAGAAAAGGAAAAGTCACTTGGATATCTTCTTCCTAACTATCATTCAGATTTGTGACCATTGAATTAGAGATCCAACGGCCACGAATTCTTCCCCTCCAAAAAATCTTTTCCCTCTAAAAAACGAGCTGTTGGAGAGATCCAATAGTCCTAAATTTAGATAGTTATCGAAAAAAAATATCGGAATGATATTTAGACACATCCAAAAGAAAAAGGAAAAGTTGGCAGCTCTTCCCCTCACCACAACTCCCCGTATTTCCAGTCCCCATCTACCTTCTCTCTCCCTCTCCTCTCCCTCCCTCTCCTTGTTCATCAGCTCAGTAGCTCGTTTCACCAATCCACCCATATCAAGATCCCCATATTCTCTCTAGAGCTTCCACACCAAACCCTATCTATCTATCCATTACATCTAGCCTTCTTCCTTCCCTAAGCTCTATCGAGCTTTCCATGGCGTCCACCACCAGCGACAGCCTCCCCTCCTCCCCCTCCGTCCCAGCCACCGCCGCCCTCGACGCCGCCGCCGACCAAGGATTCTCCTCAAACCACCACCACAGCTTCTTCCTCCCATCGTCCTCCTCCGCTGCCAGCCTATACCTCGACTCCTCCTTCCATGGCCTCCTCCCCACCTCCTCCTCCACCACCATGTCCCCCTCCCATCAGGCGCCGCCGCAAGCTCCCCTGCAGGCGCCGTCGAAGCTGCCGAAAAAGCGCCCCAGAGCCTCCCGCCGGCCACCCACCACCGTGCTCACCACCGACACCTCCAACTTCCGCGCCATGGTGCAGGAGTTCACCGGCTTCCCGGTGCCTCCCTTCGCAGCCGCGCTGCCCCCAGCCGTCCGCCCGCGCCTCCTCGGCGGCACCTCCGCCGTCGGCCCGCCCTTCTTGCTGCGCCCATCTCCCCTCAAGTATCCGCACAACCCTGTACTACTACCCCCCACTTGCACCATCACTAGCAGCAATAATATTACCAGTACTAGCTCTCTAGTGGACGCGCTCGCGCTGTTCGCGAAGAGCAACGTGATGCCGAGCACTGCGGCGACGGCCAGCGGATCGAGTACTGATCAGTACGGCCACGGGATTGGAGGGTTCAACCCGTTTGATGATTTCGAGGCGGCGGCCGAGGCAGAAGGCGAGAAGGCGAACGCCGCCGGCCATGGATTCTTCTCTTCCTTGGGCGGCGCCGGAGATAAGTATGACCGGCACTAAGCTAGCACGTACGTACGTAACGGATCTCTCTCTATCTGCGCGTGAGTGCGTGTCGTGTGTGTTGGAGTGACGGAGAGATCAAGCTAAGTGTGGCTAGCTTCTTCTACTTGGCCACTACTATATTATTGGCATTTGGCAAGCTGCTTAATTGTGAGTTTTTGAGCTTGGTTTTGGTATGATGCATGTACATAAATTTGAGTCTATTTTTTACTTCGATTTTTCTCATGTTGAATTTTGGTGCAGTTAAATGGAAGGAATGCATGCGTTTCCCTGATCGATGATTCGTAGAATATATATGTATACTTGTAAAAGGGGTGTGGCCATTTTTTTTCGGTTTCCATCGCTAGCTAGCCGGCCAGCAAGCTGAAGTGTCCTTGTCGAGATGAGATGAAATGATCCAACTCCTTTGGTTTTTCCTTCCCTTTCGGTTTTAGCTGTATGCCGTACTGTGAAAGTATGGTTGCTTTTTAATTTGCCTTCGCTATTTGGATCTCGAGGTTGGCTCGATGTGAACTCATCCATAAACTGTTGGTGCAAGTGAGATCGATGCTTATGAGTTGTTTCTCTTCTTAATTTGGTTAAACAAGATAGTTGTGGATATATATATATATATATATATATATATATATATATATATATATATATATATATATATATATATATATATATATATATATATATATATATATATATATATATATATATATACATAACAATAGCATCACAGTGCCTAGACTTCATGATTGAGATTTTTCATTTATGATTAAAACTTTCTATCTATGATTGAGCTTTCCATCCATGATTAAGACTTTCCATCTTGATATATTATATATCATTGCACTTGCACGCATATCTAAAAGTAATCCAAAGGCAAGGAGGTTTGGTACCTGGACATTATGATGTCCCATTTCAGCGTCATATATATATATATATATATATATATATATATATATATATATATATATATATATATATATATATATATATATATATATATATATATATATATATATATATATATATATATATATATATATATATATATATATATATATATATATATATATATATATATATATATATATATATATATAGGAAAATTACATAAGGCACCATGGTGCCTAGGCACCAACATCCGATACACGTGTATGATTGATAATTTTTTTGAGTTTGGGTATGAAAATGTTTTATAC